>CM059838.1:13523181-15923181 GCA_030444775.1 Atalantia buxifolia
ATGAAAGTGCCATTCTCCATTTTGAAAATTCAAAGGCATGTATCATGAGTCCTCGTGGCACAAAATATTGTTTGACTGAGTCTATGGTGTTTCGTTCTTGTTAATGTCAATTCTTGTTATTCTCACAATTTAATAATTAATAACCGAATTTAACGTTGTCACGCGGTGAACAGTTATCTTGTCAATGTATCATTGCCATTTGTTATGCCCATCCAACTATACAAAAATAACAATAATAATAATAATAAATCAATAAATAGTGCATAGATAAGAATTAATATTGAAGGTGACATGTAATGAGAATTAATGTAATTAAATTACCTGCCATCTCCATCCTACGGTGGTTTCAGTTTCATTAGTGGGTGGATTAACATAGCATGACATATTTCCTTTGTAAGCAACAACACCAGCAAATATTTTGCTAAGAATATCATTATCAGTGGCTAAAGCTGCCCCATCAATGCCACCACAGAGCATGTTAACTGGATAATTTGGTGGCTGATTATATTGAGCTGCTTCCGCATACACTGACTCCAAGTAGTCTTCCAGCTCATATGAGTCTTTCAATGGCCTAGTAATCCAATAGAACAAGAGAGTAAACAAAATTAAGTACATGAAAATTATCAAATGCCGACATTGGTGTTTAATTAGCTGCTAAACTGAGATATATGTTGCTTACAGAAACTCAATGATATTAACTTAGTTCAAAATGGAATAAGGAAACTTATCGACCCCTATTTTTTTTCAAAATTAATCATTTTTTACGCCATAAGTTTCAAAACCCATCAAAATCTTCGAACAATATTAAAATAAATTATTATTCTTACTTTCAACATTTTAGTGTCTTTTGCTCATATGCTTCAATAAATTTTTGTTGCTCAATAGTAGGTTTAGCAAATCAGGAGTAAAACAATATTTTAAATAACAAAAAAAAATTGAAGGACAACAAAATTTGTTAAAGAGCAGGAGGTTTTGATAAATTTAAAAACATGATGAGAGAAATTACTAATTTACTGATATTACAGGGGGCTTTGATTATTTTTCCCACCACAAAAGTTTTTCGTTCTTTTATTCTTTTCCGAAAGAGTGGGACTATTAGCACGTGTAACTTTCTTTACCAGCCTCTTTTCTATCCAAACCTACTTTAATTTTCAAAATATCTTTTTTAATTTTTTCAGTTTGTTTTATTTAAAAAAATAATTCAGTTTCTTCCAAACAACTCTAATTACAAATATTATTTTTATAAATTTTTGAATTATTAAATCATACATATTTTACTCAAAAAAAATTAAATACATGTATGAATTAAGTAGAATTAAAGTGGACTCAAATAGCTATTATTTATTTTTTTAATTAAAAATAAGTTTAGAAAGTTTTGTAAATTAAAGTAGACTCAAATAGCTATTATTTATTTTTTAAAATTATTTATTTTAAATTAAAAATAAGTTTAAATTAAAAATAAATTTTGTAAATTTCTCAAGAAAAAGTTGTTTGTGAGGAAATAAAAATTATAAAAGACTTTGGTGTAGTTGTATGGGTACAAAGAATTAAAAAGAAAAATATAATAGTATATTAAATTTATTTTATCCTTTAATGTAATTATAATATGAGACAGTTTTATAAGGATTATAGAGGGGTGCCAATAGTTCAACTCTTTCCAAAATTCATCAGTATCAGAAAATCAATGAGAGATATTTGACAAATCCAATGCAAAGGACACATAAATATACTATAAGAGAAACGTTGCCTGCATGTGTATTAATGATTATAAGAAACCAAAAGGATATACATAAAAAGACAGAAGAACTTTGGTATATTACTTGCAAGTTCTGAATTTCCTGCTGAGAATTGAGAGACCATCAGGCTTAAAAGCAACCATTTCTATCTCTGCCCATGACTTCATTATGGTTTCGTAGCATGTCTCACTTGCTTCCTGCGCAAACCACCATACATATTTTTCAACATCTATCAATTTGATTATGAGGTAACAGAATAGCACATCAAACTTTTCAAATATATATTACTCTAAAGTCCCTGGTGACAATAGAATAATATCCGTTTTGTGGCGTGATGTCATCAAAATACAGAATTGGAGCTGAGGAGGCCAAGGCTCCGAGGGCAACATGCGGATATTTTAGACGAAACCATGTAGCGAGCACTGGGGGGTAAAAAAGGTTCAAAAAAACTAATCAATCGAAAACCGTTAATAACGTTCATCTCATATTTTTCGTCACAAGAATCACACGATGACGCATGGCTAGCCAACTTACTTCCTCCATATGATCCCCCGATGACGATCACCGGAGAATGTCTAGCATTATATTTTCCCTTTATATACAGTAGAATTTCTGCATAGTCCGATATAGCTTGTGCAGAGTTGAAATAACCAAGAGTGCTTGCATTTTTCAAGGCTTCTTCTCTTGACCCGTATGGAATTGATTTCCCATAGTATCTATGCTGGAGATAAATAAATTGATTCACTATAAGAAACAATTAATTCATTAATTCGAGCGTATCAAATTAAAACTATCCGTATTATGATACCTCAATATATACTAGGAGAGCATTGAATCGAGCGGCGTTATCAGTCAAGAAACCGATGATAGAAATATCACCGTCTAAGGGCTCTTCAGCACCGAGATATACAAAGATTGGTGCGTTAGCATCAGCACCTGCACCGCCACCCCAGTACTTGAAATTGATAACGTATCGTTGTTGGAAAGTTGAGTAGCTTTCAGGCCTGTAGTTGAAGTGATCAAGTGTCTGGTTGTAGTAAAATGTTTGGAAGTCTTCCGAAATTGTTGCTGAAAGAATTTCAGGATTTTGTAAAATTGTTCCTCTGGTTGGACTAAGCCTTGGAATGTTAAACCTTGTGGCAGAAACTTGGAGTGAGGAAATTACTGTGAAAATGTATAGGGGCCATTGAAATGAAGCAATTGAAGAGTGCATGGTATTGGACCTTGATAAAAGTATATTAATGAGCTTCGATTAATTGGTGGTTGGAAGTTTGCTGCTGGTACATCCTTTTATAAAACGGATTCTTAAGTAGCGTTTGTTTTTTTATCTAAATTCTAAATGGATTTGAATTTTTTTAAGTTATGAATAAGTCTGATTATGAAAAACTAAATGATATGTTTGCTTTTTTTTTTAATATTTGAATATCAGCGGCATCTTAATTGTTTTTATAATAAAAAAATCTTAAACTTGATTATTTGATATTTATGTCTTTATAAATTAAAATAAAAGAAGATTAGATTTTATAGTTTAAGAAATAAGTTATTTTACAGAGATATTTTTAGAATATAATATTTACTTGTCATTCAGACATTTTTTAATTCAAGCAAAAGTCACAAAAATTTACTTTTTTTATTTAGATGTACATGTCTGAAAATTAGACATAAGTTTCAAAAAAATAAATAAGCATATTTTAAAAAACGTCTGAAATTAATGAAATTTTGACTTTAGATTTTTAACAAATAACCTCTTAGTGTCATATATTTTAAAAAGATTTTATTAGATTCGTTAATCATTATTGCTATTGTGAATACTGACATACAGTATAGCTGATTTTATCAACTTAGACTAAATATAAGATTAATTTGTATGCTACTATTTTGAGATAGAGAAAAGAGAGCAGAAGCAGCAACAAGTGGTTCCTTTCACTCCTTATCTTCTTAATTGACCTGTTACAAATATCTGGCCAAACTTATGAGTTAAGCATATGGATGCAACAAACCGAAGTTTGTTCTAGGGATTTAAATTTAACGTTGAGCTAAACTTTTTATTAATGTTTTTAAAACATACAATTAGTAGTTATTGAGTTGGAATATAAAACTAATTAAATTTTCAGCGTAAACTATTATACATATATACGTGATAAAATATTATAAACAGTTGTATATAAATTAATTTAACACTGGATCTAAGTCTTTATTTTAAACCAACTTATTTTACATTTTTATTCTTCACTGGTACTTTACACGTTGTTATTTGTGTTTTTTTAATGAGAAGTCGTGTTAAACTAAAAAACAATTTTCTAAGTCAAGCTTCTTCTTTTTTTCCCTAAGTCAAGCTTTTTCTAAGTGGTATGAACAAATGGCATTCATAAAGACCGGTACTTTGGAAGTTAGTAACTGTACACTTCGTAGAAGAAATCACAATATTTGACTTTTATTTCTGGTTTTGTATAATTTGATCCAAGAATTCCAATTCAAGAGAGAGAAATATGAGAAGCGAATAAGTTACAGGGACAACACTATGTTACAATAAATGTAACATACATTCAGAAGGAAAATATCACAGAAACCCCTAAATTCTATGGAAACTACATTAATAGAATTAAAAGAATTACTTTTAAATTTAAAAGAAGAAATAAAAAACATAAAACAAGTGATAGGAAAAATTAAAATAGAATTATCAGCAATTCAGCTAAGCAGAAAGAAAAATAAAAGATTAGAAAAATTTGATATAATAAAAACAGGAATAATCGCAACAGACTTCAAAAGATCTACACAAAAGCCCCAAGCAGGAAGTTATGATGAATGGTTCATGAAAACCCAATATCCTAAAATATTAGAAGACGCAGAAAAATTAAAAGCAGAAATAAAGAGTAAAGAAAAAGGTAAAGAAAAATTAGAAATAAAAGAAGAAGTTCTTAGTGAGTCAGATTAATGGAAACTGAATTAGAAAATTTAACTGAAAAATTTAGTGATATAAATTTGAGTGATTTTGAAGATTTTGAAAAAGAATACCAAATAAAAATGAATACTGCTGGAGGTCCAGAATTGAAACCTAATATACCTGAACCTAGTCATAGATATGAAAATAAAAGAAAGAAAAAACCATTTTTTTGAATATTACCCTCCAATCAAAAATACTCCTTGGAAAAAAGAATATCAACCTAATAATGAGAAACTAGTACCTATAAATAATACAGGATCATTTTTAGACTTAGATTGTAAAATAGACCCTCGAAAAACTTTAGTTGAATGGGGAATGCAAATGAGATTATTTTTTACGTACAATAGCTCGAATGATGATTGGAATGTAAATACAGAAGAAGAAAAATTAAATATATTTGTTGAAATCTTAATAGCCAGTTTAACAGGAGATGTATTTAACTGGTGGAAAGGATTAAATGAAGAAACACAAAAATTAATAAAAGATTCAACAAAAATAGCTTTTACAAGAAGCAAAGCATTAGGAATCGAAAGAATAATTGAATATATTGCTAATGAATTTCTAGGTGAAGATTGGCTGGAAAATAGTGCAGCAGAGGTAAAACGTGATAAGTTAGAAGCCAGAATGAAATTAATAAATTTATCAATTTGTAATATGTGTTATGTGAAAGAATACACTTGTGAATTCAAAAAATATTATTATACACAATTTTTAAGTAATGAAGACCAAAATGTTTATAAAAATTTATATTATTCTAAATTACCTTACCCTTGGAATGGATACTTTATAAATGAATATGAGAGAAACAATAATATTAATAGAAACCCTGATACATTAGGATCCAGAATAAGATTTTTAAATACAAGACTAAGTGAAATTTGTATTCAGAGAAATTTAATAAAGAAAAGTAAAAATATAACAGAAATATGTTGTGAAAAAACGGAAATGCCAACCCAATGGGGTTGTTATAATCCTTATAAAAGGAAAAAGAGATTTTATAAAAAAGAAAAAAGACATAAAAAATATAAAAAATATAATAATTTTAAAAAGAAATATAAAAAGTCTGGAAGAAAATATTATAAGAGAAAATATAGAAATCAAAAGGGAAAACTAGATAAATCCAAATGTAAATGCTGGAACTGTGGAGAAATAGGACATATAAGCCCAGACTGTACAAAGAAAAAAGTTAAACTTTTAAAAGAAGATTATGAAATCATTAAAGATGATTTAGAAGAAATAAGTGATCTATCAGATCATGAAGGAAATGAAGTTTATGTAATAATAGAATCAGAATCTGATAATGAATTCTAAGAAAGAAAAAGAGGAAATCAATCTAGAAATAGAAGAGATAGAAGAAATAGAAAAAGAAGAAAATAAAACCGGATATAGTCTAGTAGCCACTTTTAATAAAGAAAAATATAATAAAATTTTAAAAATGAATATGAAAAAACCTGAATATGGGATAATACACAGACTTAGAGATATATTCAAAAGAAAACAAATAGTATTGCATGAATATTATGAACAAGAAAAAGCAGTAACAGCCACACAAGCTGAAGGAAATATTAGATTTAGTTTAATAAATAAAAGAACTATAGATTTAGCCTTGAGAAAAGTAAAAAATGAATTAATAAGAGATAAAATTCAATATGTATATTTAGCAGAAATACAGATATTAGTAAAATCCCTTTTTAAAGAAGGTATAGATAGTCCAATAATTTTATCTTTACATGATCAAAGATTTAATGACCCTGGTATAGGACATTTAGGAACCATAGAAGGAAATTTATGTTATACCAAATTATTATATACTTGTCACCCCAGATACTGTGTACACATTAAAGATAAGAATATAAATGAGACATTAAGTCTACATTTTAAGTTGTTAAAAAAGAACTTAATGAAAGAAGGAAATAGATTAATGACAATACATTATTCAGCATTATATAATTTTTGCAATTCAAATTATGGAGAAATATATGGAGATAAACCTTATATAGAAATAAATAAAGAATGTGAAGAGATAGCAACACTTATAGAACCTACAATCCAAGATTATAAGATACCAATAGAATATAATCTTAATGTAGATGATAGGAAACAATTTATAAATACTGATAATGAAAATTCGATAATTCCTATAAGTTTCGCAGGAAGGACTCTAATTAGAGGAAGTTCATCTAGAAGATTAAGTACTGATAAACAAATAATTAAATCATTACCAACTAATATAAAAATATTAGGACAATATTTTGATGGGATAAATTATACAAATAAGATACCCATATTAATAGATACAGGTACAAGCCATAATTATATGAATTATCTTAAAAATAAAGGACTTATTATTAAAGAAAAAGAAACTCCATATGAATATATTGATTTTAATGAAAATAAACATATATGTAAACAAGAAGTCAAAGTTCCAATAATAATAGAAGGATTAAGAATAATAGTACCTTGTTACATAGATTCCTCTATGAATACTGATTTAGACAAACATATCATATTAGGCAATAGCTTTTTAAATGATTTAGATTATTATAAAATAGAAAAAGATAAAATAACCTTACAAATTGAAGGACAAAAAATAATATGTGAGACATGTTAAATCAAGCCTATGTAAAATATCCTATGTCTGTTTATATACAAATAAATATTACAGAACACGATATAGATACATGTGCTCTTATAGATACAGGAAGTGAAATTACTATTATGAAATCATTTTTATCAAATCAATGGAAACCAAATGGAAACTTAAAAATTATTGGAATTACAGGAGATAAACAACAAGTTAATCAATCATTGCTCAATTATGAAATACTTTTAGGGAGTAAACTAATTCGTATTAATCAAGTCTTTCAATATAATGGCATGGATTGTGATATACTCTTAGGCAATGATTTCTTACAACAATTTCAATATTACCACCAAACCACTTATATGATCACCCTTAAAACTCCGTGTAATCATATCCTTCGTATCCCTCGTGAATTTAAACCCTACAGAGTTCAGCCAACCCATATGATCACTTTAGTTATGAAAAACATTATTTAATACTTAATTAGAAACAATAAAATCACAACTAAAACAAGTTTATAAAGAAAATTCTTTAGCATTATGGAAACCTGAACATCCTAGAGCAAACATAGAATTAACTATAGAAAAAATCATAAGACTCAAACCTATGATGTATACAGAAGAAGATAGAAATGAATTTAAAATTCAGATAAAGGAATTATTAAATTTGAGGTTAATAAGATATAGTAATAGTCCACATAATAGCCCAGCTTTTATGGTAAGAAAAAGATCAGAACAAGTAAGAGGTAAGGCAAGAATGGTAATAAATTATAAAGAATTAAATAAATATACAAAGTTTGATGGGTATTATCTCCCAAATAAAGAGGTATTGATAAATCTTGTAAAAAATAAAACATATTATTCTAAATTTGACTGTAAATCAGGATTTTGGCAAATAAAAATGGAAGAAAATAGTATCTCTTATACAGCCTTTAGTACCCCACAAGGACATTATGAATGGTTAGTAATGCCCTTTGGATTAAAAAATGCCCCACAAATTTTCCAAAAAAGAATGGATAAAATATTCAAAGATTATAATTATATTATCGTATATGTTGATGATATATTAATAGCCTCAGAAACATTAGAAGAACATAGAAAACATTTAAAAAAATTTGTTAATTTATGCATAAAGGAAGGAATAGTACTTTCAGAAAGAAAGGCAGTTATAGAACATAAGAGGATCGAATTTTTAGGAATGATTTTAGATAAAAAAGGAATAAGACTACAAACACATATAGGAAAAAAGATATTGGAATTTCCAGATAAATTAGATAATAAACAACAAATACAAAAGTTTTTAGGATGTTTAAATTATGCAGAAGGATTCATAAAAGATTTAGCTAAAAAGAGAAATACTCTTCAAAAATTACTTAGAAAAAATAATACAAGAGGATGGAGTAAAGAACATACAGATACTGTCAAAGACCTTAAAGAAGAGTGTAAAAATCTCCCAGCATTAAGACTACCAGATGAAAAAGATAAGTTAATAATCCAAACAGATGCTTCTGATTTATATTGGGGAGCAATACTAAAAACTGACATAAATGAAATCTGTAGATATACTAGTGGAACATTTAATCAGGCACAAGTAAATTATCCAACTCATGAAAAAGAACTCCTTGCTATATACAAAGGAATAAAAAAGTTTTCTTTATTTTTACTTCAAAAACAATTCATTGTAGAAACTGATAATAGCCAGGTAAGCTCACTTATAAATAGAATATTACCAAATGAACCTCAGTATAGAAGATTACATAGATGGCAAGCATATTTATCTTATTATAATTTTAAAATTATACATATCAAAGGAACTAACAATTTCCTTGCAGATTTCCTAAGCAGGAATATAGAATTCGAAAAATGAATACAGAGACAAATAAAATTCTCTCTGTCATAAACACAGAAATACAAAGGCTCAAGGCCGAGGCATCAGACATGATCGATGCAATAAATTACTTGAAAGAAGCTTCAGAATCACATGAAAAAGGTATACATTTGTTAGAATCATATATAAACGATCTAACAAAAGGGCTTTCCATAAACACCCGATAGGAAAACCATTCCCACATCAGGAACCCACTTCTGATTCTACTCCAAGTCGTACCATATCCATAGAAGTTGATCCAGTAAAAATATCACATGAGTCACCAAAAGCATCTTCCTCAAAAAAGTTTATCAAAATAAACACTACACCCGAAGAAGAAGAAAAACCTATCCCGTTAAATCCAAGAGAAGAAGAATATAAACAGTTTTCCACTTGGATATATTCTACCTGTTCACATAATAATACCATCTTTAAAGCACCAGGGAAGAATATGTACCCTAGAATGATAGCCGTAAAAGGAGCAGATCCACTCCTTATAGGTAAAATAGCTAAATATGGATTTTTAGATTTAATATATCCTGATATAGACTTAAAAGAAATAACCTGTTTTGATGAATTACTAGTTAAAGAAATTTCTAGATTTGCCCAGAAAAAATCAGTATATTTAAAGTTCTACACCATCAGTCTAGAATACCACCAGAATGTAGAATATCAAGCCTTTTACATGATCTCTATAGGTCATCTGTCGAAAAATTTCCAAATAGAAGTAGGAACTGAATATACTAATGTTCCTCAAATAACCAAGTCATGGATTAAAACCCGTAGAGCCAGAGGAATAAAAGCAATTTGGAGTATAGCTAAAGACCTTTATAAAAGAAATTTTAGAACAATAATCCGTTTTCAGAATTATATTCTTGTAACTTCTGAAGATAGTCATACACCCTCAAATATACTCTTAGAATTTATAAACGAGATCAGTACATTAAGATTCCCAAGCAGCAGTGAGACTCTACAGCAAGCTTATCAACTAATGGACTTCAAGACACCTGACAAGTAAAGCATGTGATAGACAAGAAGATGCTGGTAGCGGATAAAAATAGACAGCTACAGAACAATGGCCGACAAAAGCAAAGCGCACTCAGAAAGACAGATAAGCCCCGTGACAAAAAAGCAAAAGAAGCCAAAAGCCTCATGACAAAAGAAGAAAAGAAAGCATATGCCAAGGGACTACATAATGGCAGACAAAGAAAAAAGAAAAAGTCTTGTAATAATTTTGCTTTTGTAATTTTGTAATTTTGTAATAATTTTGGTATCTTTAGAAAAAGATGTAAAGGAATAAAAGGAGAAGAAGGACGTAAGTCTTCTCAACTCAGAGATTACAACCATAATTCATCTTCTCTCAACTTACTCATTCTGGAATTCATCCACGAAGAAACTCTCTGATCAAAACATATCTTTTCTTCATTCAAAATAAATCCCAAGCAAAAATCATTCAAAAAATAAAAGGATGAAGAACTAAACACTTTTTGCTCAAATCCAAAAACCATAACACCATCGACTAAGAACAACAGAGCCAGAGAAGAGAAAGAGAAACCTAAGAATAAATCAACCCTTTTGCAGGAAGATCCAAGCTCCATACAGTAAATCCGTGTTGGTCCGCAGATCCCGTTGAGGCAGGAGGCCGTTGAGGGAAACTGGACAGTTAGGCTGCAGGTCACTGGAGAACAGATCAGAAGGCAAAGGAGAGGATATATTTTTGGGTAATAATTCTCAACCTTTATCTCTTGGGGAAGTTGTTGATAGTTGATTGGTAAAATGGTTTATGGAGAATGAGCAAACTATTGAAAATGTTAACAAATGTTAAAATTAAATTTTATTTTGATCATGAATAATCAAATTTATTTAGGAGAATCTAAAGAATATATAATAGATCCGACAACAAAAATAACATATAAAGATCATCATATGATAATAGACTTTAATATAGGATCTTTCAAACAAAGTTCTTATTTGTTCAGTAAATAAGAATTAGTTAGAACAGAAGATCTTTTAGCAGTACATTCGTTAGATTTACCTAAAGAATTAAAACAAAAAATAATAAATCATATTGAAATAGATAATTTAAAACATAATATAACCATGTTAACAGTAGAAGAGTGGCTTGATATAGCAAAAGCATATATAACTATTGAATGCACAGGAGAACCTTCATATACATATACTTCTAATTCTGATAATGAAGAATTTGATATATAATTTGAATCTCAAAAGAAAATCGAATATATTGACTGGATTATCAAAGATTTCATTATCCTGATCTAATAATTTCATATACCTTCTATTCTTAATAATAAACTAATAAAACAATTATATGGATATTGTAATTGCTTTAAGATTAAAAATAAATGTTAATAATATTGATATAATTTTAATTATTTGTATTTTAATTCATTTAGTTTGTATACTAATTTATTTGAAATATTATTAGAATTTGTTAATCTTGTTAATATTAATTAATATTTGTTAAGATCTGTTTGTAAGATCTTATTAATATTTTATAGTTAAATATTTGATTAATTTTGTTAATCTGTTTTATTAATTTTGTTAATATTTGTTAATATTTGTTAAAATCCGTTAATATTTATTGAATTTTTATTGCCCACGGCAAAAATGGTATCAGAGCCAGAGAGCCAATAGTTTATACTATAAGACGAATAAATGGCAGATCCGATACAATCAATAGTTAATAGCTTATATTTATTTAAAGTATTCAATAAGGAAGAAATAAAAAATTTAATAAAAGCGATAAAAACAGATAAGAATAATATAAGAGATATAGATCTCAAATTAACAGAAGATTTAAGAGAAAGAAATATAGATACAATAGGTGCAGAAATTATAATTGAAAAGAAAATGAAATTTATAGATGAATTTATAAAATTTTTAATTTATTGGTATAAAAATGAGACATTATGAACCAAGCCTTTAATACTATACATCAATTGTCAGATTGCATAGATAACATGTGGTTAGGATGGGAAAATATAATTATTACATATATAAACCTAATCAATCAAAAAATACATATGTTAGAACAAGAAAGAACTGATGCAGGACCAGAAATCTACTCTGAATTTGTAGATTTATATGAGTTTGATAATCACTTACTAATGTTTAAAGAAATAAGGAAAACATTAGAAAAAATAAAAAATAGATGTAGAAGAGATGGAAGAAGACAAATAAATCCATAACAATAAAAATCAGAAATAAAATAAAGTTAGAGTATCTAAATGAAATTTGCCAAATAAAATAAGACAAGGAACGTAAGATACATTAGATGTAAGATAGGGATTCCCAAGTTACAGAAATGTCTAGAATTACAAGCTAAATTGCAGAAGCAAATTAATGAGTTGGGGATTTTTTCGGATACCTCCCCTGAGGTTTGTCCTTACTACACTTAGAGAGAATATATGCATACATTAACATATAGCAACCCGACCGTGTATTAGCGTTACAACACCGTTTGGTTGTTAAGGGCAATAACGTAATTGCAAGAATAAGAAGGCTGATTGCAGAAACAGAAGCCAGAAAGCAAGAGCCTTTGCTTCCTTTCCCCCTCCTCGTTCCTTTCTCTCCTTCTCTCTCAAAACAATTTAAAGTGAGAAAAAAAAACACTTTTTTCTTTTCTTTCTCTCTTCCCCGCTTCCTTTCCACCCATTTTGTTCTTTTATCAGCAAAGCTGAAAAACAAAGGTCACTATTCCTGCATCACCACCACTTTGTCATATTGCATTGCTAGTCAAACAAAATTTTAACCCCATGTTAGAAAATAACACCAATATTAATGCTCCTTCTTCTCATCCTTTCACCTCTTCAGAAAATGGTGCTCTAGCTATTCACGAAAAAAAAAACCAGCAGGCACCCCATTCAGTTTTCTTTTGTATATGGGTTCAATTCTTTTAAGGCGAATTGCAAGTTTTAACTTTTGTTTTTCTGTTTTTTGTCTGATACACACAAACACAAGCGCACGCCTATAGATCCGAATGCAGAGGTGGTTTCTTTATCACCCAAGACCTTGTTAGTATCAGACGGATATGTATGTGAGATCGCAACCATGGGTTTCAAAGAGACCAGAACCTGCAAATGCATAGAAGAAGGCACAAGGTGCCATGGAAGTTGCTGAAGAGAGAAACAAAAGAAGTGAAGAAGACAGTATTTGTTTGCCCAGAGCCAAGCTGCTTGCACCATGATTCTTGTCATGCTTTGGGAGATTTTGTTGGTATCAAAAAGCACTTTAGAAGGAAGCACAACAAACACAAGCTGTGGGTTTGTGACAAGGGCAATAAAGGATATGCAATTATCGTCTGTTATTGCATTGTGCAGTGAAGGCCATTATTGTAATTGCATCAACAGAGCAAACGGCAGTCTAACGCTAATACACGGTTAGGGGTGCTATATGTCAATATATGTATACATTCTCTCTAAGTGTAGCAAGGGCAAACATCAGGGGAAGTATCCGAAAATTACCCATAATGAGTTTATACATTGATGCCCCACAATCCTCATTAGTCATTCCTCGGTGGCCGGCTAGCCTTCTAGATTTTAGCTTCTGATGTATTTTTCAAGGAATCTATAGGCCAATATTGGACATAGAGTGCGTTTAAGATGGAGGTGCTATAGTTTAATTATGAAAAAAGTTATAATTATAAAAAAAATTAGTAATATATAATAAATGTAAATTTTAAATAATAATTTTATCAAAATTATTAAAGATATAATAAATTTTCTATTATACAAATGAAAAATTATATCAACATAATTTTTTAATTACAACAACCAGTGTTTACCAAATACTTTAGTGCTGCAACTTAAAGTTACAGTTGCTTAACCTCAATCCCAAACACACCCGTAATAATGCAAACATTTTATTAAAAGATCTATTTAATAATGTGAAGATCGGTTGAACTAGATGAGGGTAATTATATTACACTTTGGTCCTTTGGGTTTGAACTAATGTTTAGTTGTTCAATTGGTCCGTAGGATGTAAAGAATCGCCTAAAATATGTATATCTCCTTACTTCCATAGTTCAAATTATTCTTTTCTTATGACATATATGTTGATCTTTGCATAAATTTTCAAATTAACAATGAACTTAAATCATTTATATATTATTTTCCTTCGTTTTGACTTTTGAGTACAGTTTCTGTTATTGGACTGCTTTAAGATCGTCATAGTACTTAGATATCCATCCTTCAATGATCTCTACTTCAGCCTTGCGCTGCATGACCAACCAATCTGGATCACTGTCTTGGTTTACTCTAAGAATATCCAGGCAGTGAGAACCTGCAAATTATATAATGATTCTGTATCAGTAACAAATCGATATATATTTATGTATGTAAATATTATTTTAAATATGCGTCACCTACCATTGACCGTGTGAATGGCAACCACGCTTTCTGATATGTCCTCCAATACCCTACGATATATATAACATGTTTTATTATTATCCATAATTTATATATACACATATATAATTATAGTAAGTTTGTTTAGTCCTTATATTTTGAGGTTACTAACCATTTAGTCCTTGTATTTTTTAAAAGTACCACAAAACATCACTGTAGTTAAATTATTGACACCTCTGCCATTATTTTTTTTATTTCTTTTGGCTTACTTTTATAATATTATATTCTTACAATAATATTTTTTTGGACATTAATAAAAAGAAAAAAATTAAAGTACCAATTTAATCTAAAATAAAATAGAAACAATATATATATATATATATATATATTAATTTTTACAGAATAGTTTGTTGAGGAGCAAATATGTTAATTTTTTATTAATGCCCAATAAAGGTAATTTCATTTCTTTTACAATATTAAATTTTTTTGGAGCTTTCACAAAAATTAATATATATTCTTTTTGTTTTTATTTTATTTTTGGGCTAAATTGATAATTTAATTTTTTTTTCTTTTTATTAATGTCTAAATAAAAAGAAACTCTTTTCAAAAATAAAAATAAAAAATTATTTTAAAAGGGTAATATTATAAAAACAAGCCAAAATGAACAAAAAATAATGGCAGGGAGATCAATAGTTTAATGACAGGAATGTTTGGAGATATTTTTAAAAATACAATGACTAAATGAAATTTAAACTCAAAATATAGGAACTAAATAAGATTTTACCCAAGATAATTATGAGGGACTGAGGGCATCCCCACTTTAAAAGTGAGAATGCCACAAATAAATTTAAAAAAAAACACATACGTACAAACATATAAGCATATAACGCCTGTTCAAAATAAAATAACTTATATGTTAATTACCCGCCACTGCTGTAAGGATCTCTAAGCCCAAAAAATAAAAATAAAAAATTATTTTAAAAGGGTAATATTATAAAAACAAGCTAAAATGAACAAAAAATAATGGCAGGGAGGTCAATAGTTTAATGACAGGAATGTTTGGAGATATTTTTAAAAATACAATGACTAAATGAAATTTAAACTCAAAATATAGGAACTAAATATGATTTTACCCAAGATAATTATGAGGGAGTGAGGGCATCCCCACTTTAAAAGTAAGAATGCCACAAATAAATAAATAAAAAAAACACATACGTACAAACATATAAGCATATAACGCCTGTTCAAAATAAAATAACTTATATGTTAATTACCCGCCACTGCTGTAAGGATCTCTAAGCCCATTGGAGAAAATAATGTTGCTAGCAAATCTTTGGAGAATCAATTTAATATCCTGCATTTATTATTGGAAATGCCTTGTAAATGTCCCGAAATCAGAAATTTATACTTAATTTACAAGTAAATTTTAAAAACAGTTCATAAGACCCTTACATATCCTCCATAATAAGTAGTGACCCAGTGAGGCCGAGGAGAAACGCCATACAATTTCTTGCAGTCGTCGATGTAGTTGCTTAGATCAAAAGGATCAGGTGGGAACATTGTAGTATTGTCAATGCCTATGGGCATCACCATCTCGCTACATCTCTAATTAAAATTAAAAAAACACGCCACTCATTATAATGTTGTCATATGTTACGATCAAAATTTGGCACGTGGTTAAGTTTCTATCATACATGCAAATGGATATATAATGACTTCATTTTCTTCATCGATCCAAAGGGTGTGTGATCAAAGTTAAATCTTGTTCGACCATCAAGTATACCTTTTCTTGTTCTTGAAGTTATCACTAATGCTTGTTATAACTATAATTTAATAATGACAAAAATGAACCATAATAATCATTATTTTGGAGGTTGAATTTTCTTCTAAATTAAAAGAATGTTATAATATTGTGATGTTTTGGAATGTAAATTACCTGCCACCTATATCCCACGGTGGTTTCAGATTCATTGATTGGTGGATTAACATAGCATGTCTTATTTCCTTTTGAAGCAACTACCCCAGCAAATATTTTGCTAAGAATATCATTATCAGTGCCTAAAGCTGCCCCATCAATGCCGCCACAGAACATGTTAACTGGATACTTTGGTGGCTGATTATATTGAGCTGCATCCGCGTATACTGACTCCAAGTAGTCTGCCAGCTCGTATGAGTCTTTCAATGGCCTAGTAATCCAATAGAACAAGAGAGTAAACAAAATTAAGTATATGAAAATTATCAGGTGCCGACATTGGTGTTTAATTAGCTGCTAAACTGAGATATATGTTGCTTACAGAAACTCAATGATATTATCTTGGTTCAGACTGGAATAAGGAAAATTATCGACCCCTAATTTTTTATTAAAATTAATCATTTCTCCCGTCATGAGTTTCAAAACCCATCAAAATCTTCGAACAATATTAAAATAAATTGTTATGGTTACTTTAAACGTTTTAGTGTCTTTTACAGCTTACTCATATGCTTCTATAAATTTTTGTTGCTCAATAGTGGGTTTAGCAAATCAGGAGTAAAACAGTATTAAAAATTTAAAAAAAAAATTGAAGGACAAAGAAATCTGTTTAGCAGCAGGAGGGTTTGATAAATTTGAAAACATGATCAGTGAGATGATTAATTTACTGAGATTACAGGGGGGTTGTGATTATTTTCCCCACCAGAAAAGTTTTTCATTTTTTTTTTCTTTGCCGAAATTGATCAGCATCAGAAAACCAATGAGAGAAGATAGATATTTGACAAATTAATTTTCAAAAACAATGCAAAGGACACATAAACATACAATAAGAGAAACTTTGCCCCACGTGTATATTAATTATTATAAGAAACCAAAAGGTTATACATACGAAGACAGGAGAACTTTGGTATATTACTTGCAAGTTCTGAATTTCTTGCTGAGGATTGAGAGACCATCAGGCTCAGAAGCAACCTTTTCTATCTCTGCCCATGACTTCATTATGGTTCCGTAGCATGTTTCACTTGCTTCCTGCACAAACCACCATACATCTTTTTCAACATCTGTCAATTTGATTATGAGGTAACAGAATAACACATCAAACTTTTCAAATATATATTACTCTAAAGTCCCTGGTGACAATGGAATAATATCCATTTTGTGGCGTGATGCTATCAAAATACAGAATTGGAGCTGAGGAGGCCAAGGCTCCAAGGGCGACATGCGGATATTTTAGACGAAACCATGTAGCGAGCACTTTGGGGGAGGTTAAAAAAAAAAATCAATCGAAAACCGTTAATAACGTTCATCTCATATCTTTCGTCACAAGAATCACACGATGATGCATGGCTAGCCAACTTACTTCCTCCATATGATCCCCCGATGACGATCACGGGAGAATGTCTAGCATTATATTTTTCCTTTATATACAAGAGAATTTCTGCATAGTCCGTTATAGCTTGTGCAGAGTTGAAATAGCCAAGAGTGCTTGCATTTTTCAAGGCTTCTTCTCTTGACCCAAATGGAATTGATTTCCCATAGTATCTATGCTGGAGATAAATAAATTGATTCACTATAAGAAATAATTAATTCATTAATTCGAGCGTATCAAATTAAAACTATCCGTATTATGATACCTCAATATATACTAGGAGAGCATTGAATCGAGCGGCGTTATCAGTCAAGAAACCGATGATAGAAATATCACCGTCTAAGGGCTCTTCAGCACCGAGATATACAAAGATTGGTGCGTTAGCATCAGCACCTGCACCGCCACCCCAGTACTTGAAATTGATAACGTATCTTTGTTGGAAAGTTGAGTAGCTTTCAGGCCTGTAGTTGAAGTGATCAAGTGTCTGGTTGTAGTAAAATGTTTGGAAATCTTCGGAAATTGTTGCTGAAAGAATTTCAGGGTTCTGTAAAATTTTTCCTCTGGTTGGACTAAGCCTTGGAATGTTAAACCTTGCGGCAGAAACTTGGAGTGAGGAAATTACTGTGAAAATGTATAGGAGCCATTGAAAGGAAGCAATTGAAGAGTGCATGGCTTGGGAACTTGATAAAAGAATATTAGTGAGCTTCAATTAACTGGTCGCGTTCGCTGTGGGTACATCCTTTTATAAAATGGATTCTTAGTGCCATTTATTTTTGGAAAGATTTTATTATATTCGTTAATCATTATTATTATAGTGAACTACTGACATACAGTATAGCTGGTTTTACCAACTTAGTCTAAATATAAGATTATTGGAAAATTAATTAGGATGGATCCATGAACAAATAAATGCATTAATGAGTTGTCAAGTGAAGCCTTGCCATTGCAATATGTAAGTCTGTCTCTACTCTCTAATAATATTTGAAATAGAAACGGTTGCATCAATAATTGAACCAACGACATACCCTTCAGATAAAATGAGCTGTCACTAATTTAGCTGTGGAATCCTCAATGTTTAAACAAATTGTAGAAAATATGGGTCCTGAACGCGATGGACCACTAAGAAAGATCAATACTTGCAGAAAAAATAAATAAATCAAGAACCACCATGGTAACTTACGCAATTTTTTATGATAACTTTCCAAATCATGAGACAAGATTGACTTAGAACTAAGAGATGACTCCAAGCACTCCACTCACTAATTATCTTTTCTGATCACTAGCAAAAAATAAATTATTCTTATTGTGGATAATAAAGATGGAGACGTCCACTAGGTGATTCTCTGCAGCTATTTGGTGGATGGGCAACTCACTTTTTAAAAAGAAAATTATTCTGGCGAACGAACGCTGAGGTGACCAATACAGTTACAACAAGAAAATTATTCCGGCGTCGACTTTCTAGTTTCTACAAGTCTCGCCCAAATTAGCAATGCAAGGACCCAAAACACATGTTATGTGTTTTGACAGCTGTGTGGTGTGCATTTTAAGCTACTTAAAATGCTTTCAGAAAGTATTGCCTATGGCTATCTCTTACATCCACAGCATGCGTATGTGAAAAATTGATGGTCCACGCGTGGGTGCACCTTTCTTCATGCGCACCACAATGCATTCAAATTTAAACAGCATATGATGAGATGCTGACCTACTCCACAAAAAGCGCTACTTTATTTACATGATTCAACTCAACCAAACCCAAGCGATGCCCAGGCACAAGAGAGACTAGCACTGTTGGCACAACAAATGCACGTTCAGTAAGTGGCCACGAAAAAAATATCAATGCTTTTCATTATATTGATATGAATTATGATACAAGAATTGACGATAGATGCACAAAGAGGGGGGGAAAATTGATTTATCGCCGCACACAGGACATATACTCAAGACGAAAAACAATAATAAATTAGAGGGAAAACAAAAAGGGGGAACAACCGAACTCACCCATCCACCCAAATTAATGCAAGCACAGGCACACATCACTGACTCAACTGGCAGCAGTGGTACATAAGATACAACGCATACGAGGGGCACCTGATTGGGCTTCGTCATCGTCGTCGTTGTCATCATATTCAACACCATTATCATATTCATATTCTGAAATTGGTTCTCGGTGAGTTGCTCCAGCCCCTTTCTTACCATTAACAGTTTGCATGGAATCCTTAAGACAATCCATGTGATAAGCATGACAGCAAAAGAACACAATAACTGATACATTTTGTATTGAGAAAGGATCAAAACACATGCAACATCTTGCACCACCCCTAGTTTTTGACTTAACCTCCATGGTTCTAACACTCAGCACTTTTTCAGTTGCCTGAGAAGCCCTACTGCCAACTCTTTTCGCTCGTGCATCATCTTCTTCATTAGTCAAGCAAACTGCTCGCCTTGCCTCTTTGTAGTATTTAACCAAGAGATTTACAATATCAGCCTGTGTTTCACAATACACTAAAATGAGATATCATTGCACATTGTTTAGTTAGGATGAAATACTAAAACTTTATATCAGAGTACCTTCAGAATGTCATTGCACCCATGTCTAAGAGATGTTTCAGTCCTGTAATCAGTAATAATTTTCACCAGGCGATCTCTCAGACTGAAACATACCAAACATAAAAATTATAAAAAAGAAGCACAGCAATACCAAATTTTCGGGTTGTATTGCATCACTCAATCTACGAAACTACAGCTCAACAGAGCATAAAAGAGGAAATATACAAGAGAACAGCCAAAAATATATATATATTTCAGTCATACTAACCGAGGAATCTCTAAGCCATTGGGCACCATATTTACAATATATAGAGGATCGAGATTGCCAACAGTGTGCTCCAACAACACACCAACCTGCCCGTTGATGGAAGCAAGCTTAGGAAAACTTAGCATCATATTGTAAATATTTGCAAAATTGTCTGGTAAAATATGAGATGTATACCATTTCAGGTTTGTTAAGGCATTGCTTAATCAACTCTTCCCAAAGTTCGTCATCATGCTGCATGTTAACAAATTCTACAGCCTGCAAACAACCAGAAAAAAATTATCAACGCCGCAAGCCATCCAAGTTAAAACACAAAGTACCTCAATCAGCAAATGATTAATACCTCTTCTATGTCCCCTAGTTTATTAATGATGACAGCTAGGGCTTGTTTTGTATTCCCCATTCTTCCAAGAATGAACACCTGCTCCCGTAAAAGATCTCTCTTCACACAAATTTCATATGCCTAAGGTATAATTTCAATAGGTTAATTTATTGAAAACATATGTATATACATGTCAAATCATAATTTGAATATTCATTGAGCATTTCAAACCTTCTCAAGCGTGTAATGCTGACTACTACGAAGAAAAGGAAGTAGCATCTTCAGATCATAGTCGGCATAAAGCTCTACCTGTCAAAATGATAATGGAATGATAGGATAGTAGACACAAAGCACAAACTCACATGATAAGCCTGTAATAATTTTCACATTCTATACACAATAGAAATTAAATCTTCATTGTACAGAGGCTACCTTTTATGAAAAATTTATTCTCTTCATACAATTTATACACAAGTCGAACAAATTTATAAAGAAATGCCATGCAAAACCTTCATAGTATGAAGAGAACAAATTAGAACTCACTGAGTCCCAGTATCCCTTCCAAAGAAGTTCTTTTCATTAAACAGAATCAATTATTATTGAAAATTCCCCAGAAGTATTCCCATTATTCCATAACCCCATTGATATATTTGCAAGTGCATTTGTATATTGTACATACAACTTACTTCAATGTTGCCCCTATCTAGAAATGGTACAAATTAGTCAGTGTCTAAATAATAGTTGGAGCATTCCACCCACCACCCAAGAAAAAAATAAAAAATAAAAAATATTTTTAAGGAAGTATATTGTGAAAATCTTTCCGGAATATATATTGTGAAAATCTTTCCGGAATATATATCAAATACACTAAGAGTGAAACACAATATGCCAATATTAATGACAGATACATAACAAAAAGGTTAATTTAGCACTTCAGTACCTGCATATCATGAAAATCTTTGCCAGCGTGCGGATTTACTTCAAATAATGCATGCAGGTATAAATGCAAAAAATATCTCGAATCACACTTGTCCCTTGCATCGAGCAGCCGCGTCACAACTTCAGATGGAGTAATCAAGTCCTTGTTCTGGATCAACAAAGAGACTGCACGCTTGCAATCTAAGAGCATCAGTTGCACAACCTGTACAAGCAAACAAAGCAAATGAGTCAGGTGATAGTGCCATAAAACAAGTTGAGAGAAACTCAAATAGAACAAATCATGGACTTTTCATTTCAAAGGTTGATCTCATCACACATTGACATAAAACTAGCATTCAAATTTTTTTGAAACAGATGTCAGAACCTTCTCTGTTTGCAGCAACAGTAACTAAAAACAACAGAACTCATAGGAGCCAAGAATTTGAATGAGTCATTTTGGCTTAATTTTGCAACACCATACCTTTTCACGAATGGCATCATGTAAGTTGTGTTTTTCAAGGAAGTCAAATATATACGGCTTCATAAGCTGAAAATATAAAAGCAGAAAAATTAACAAAGATAGAAGCAAAAATTGTCAAAGCTCAAAACAGATGAAACACATTATATGCTTAAACAAATATAAATCCAAGGTAATAATCCCAGTGATGACTGCATCTGAACATAAATTTGATTGCAGGCAGATGTGCATCAGGAAACTTACATCAGCATAAAGTGAAAAAGCTTTCTCATATTGCCCATCAACAACATACAACTCCGCTAGTGCCTGATTGAAAGAAAGGGCCAGTGTGTTTAGAAACAGTTGCCACTGGATGGGTTCATGTCACAACATGATACATAAGTCAATATATAAACAGGGTTTAAACTAACCTCCTTGAGTGCATCGGTCATGGATGAAGAATTTAGCTGAGGTTCTATGGCAGATATAACCGGCAATGCAGAGTAAATCACAGGAGGCCAGGATTTAACAGTTGACAAAAGATACTTATGGAAAGATGGATTTGTTGCCAGTGCTACCAGTGCAACCTGTGCATAGGAAACAGAAAGATCTGGCACATGAGAAGTAAAAACTACAGTAAACAGATTGCACATATCTTCATGGAATTTTTATGCAAACCTCATAAGCAGTATCCGTCAATCTTGGATTTTCTGTTGGCATGTATGGAACCAATACAGGAAGCTGACGAAGATGAGCAAAATGGAAAACCCATCTGCAAAGCAGCCCACTCAAAGTATTGGCATGGAATCTATAGAAGATTTCTGAAAAAAGAAAAAATGCTACTACCTCTCCCATGCTGATGCCGATCCTCTTAATAATTTGGGACACAGAGATGCAGCTGCAGCATATTTCCTTTCAACAATCAAATGATCAAGATATCTAGATCCCACCTATGCAGATAGCAAAAGTATAACAACTTAGCAAAGAAAATCTTTAGGGCAACAATGCAATCAAACAGAATAAGTTACTCAACCATATTTAGAAAACTACAAGAAATCACAACCGCAGCAAGCATGCTGACTAACTTATAAACCGAATATTCCCAGCACCAGACCTATTACGATAATTTCATTGCCGTGTAATTGGACATACATGAATTGACCCAATGCCAACCCCAAATAAAAAGAAAAGGCATATGCACACCCAGTCTGCATCTGATTGCGAACATAGCCTGTTTTTTATTTTCAGAAATTCTACCCTAGGTCGGTAGTGGATAAAATGAGGTAGACAATCCTCAAAAAGTTCTCTATAAATCTTCACGCACATACATCTTCGGTGTTTATGACCTAGTGCTATATCCTGACTAACCACAAAATTGACCGCATTTATGACCTAAATAGAATAATTAAGGCATTAAAGATAATAAAGATTTTCCTTTCAATATAGATGGATGGATAGATTGATAGATTTATGAAATCACCAAGTTGACCATCTAAGGTTTGTAAGCTAATCTATAATATGTCTTAGGTGAAAAAATAACATAAAGCATTTATATAATACAGATTTATGTGTGGTAAGGATCCATGTTCATCCCAAGAATTGTCCAGTTTGTATGGCCTCTTGCGGTGGAGCAATAGGTCACGGGTTCAAGACCAGGAAATACGTTGAATTGGGGGTAGGGAGAGGTGAGTGCAAGGTGACTAAAAAAGCTTACTTTCATTATCATTCCTGATAAGAATTTTTCTTTCTTATTAAGATATATGGTAACAAAGATAATCCATATAAATTAGTTAAATTACCTCGTCAAGGAGTTCACTCCGTCCTTGGCCTGCTTCAACTGCTGCTAATGCTTTTTCATGCCACCCATGTTCAAGAAGCCAAGCAATATGATCTTCAGCATCCCTAACAACCATACATCCATGAGGTTTGATCAATTCAAAGAGTGCTCCCAGCCCCCCAAAAAAAAAATACACACACACACACAACAAAAAGTTTTGTACGTGATAACACTAGAGAGAGAGAGAGAGAGAGAGAGATGTTAAAAGTTGCTATCAGCGGGATCAACATTATTCCATTTCAGAAAACAATTTCGATCCTCTATTGTTTCATCATGATATTATTTTTCTTATTTCTAAGACTGCAATTAATTTGTAAGTTTTTGCTTCAATTCTCCGTAATTCTAGAATTGAACATGAGCTGCTTAGGATGCCCTGTGGGCCTCGTCTTGCCCCTGGTGGGCGTGAAGGAAAAATTGTATAGAGAGATGTTTTACTCTAGCTTTATCTAAGTCCTGGAATATTTGGATTCTATTTGACCTGTTTAAGGAAGGGAAATGAATTACAGTGCTCTTTTGCTGCTGGCTTATGACTCTAGATAGCATGTTCTTCTGAGTAATCTGTTTGACTTTATATCCAAAATTATTTCTCTTTAATAATATTTCACAATATCTTGCTGGTGTCTGGGAACATTCACTTATCTATGCTCCCTCTATCAAGTTGACTCTCACACTGAAACTCTTAGGCTATTGTTGTTTTAAGCTTGCCAATATCATATTGTCCTGTGCTATATATT
The DNA here is from genome assembly GCA_030444775.1 of Atalantia buxifolia. NCBI lineage: Eukaryota > Viridiplantae > Streptophyta > Magnoliopsida > Sapindales > Rutaceae > Atalantia > Atalantia buxifolia. Next base: position 13,548,099 of record CM059838.1, read on the forward strand.
TGTATGTTTCTGCAAGGAGAATTAGATTTAAGGCTTGTTTCTGTGTTTGTGCTCATCAGTATTTCTCAAAACTACTAGACTTCATTTTCTAAGGCAATAGACAAAGGGCTAATTAACATTTTCCCCAGATCAGGAGCACCTAAATTATACTGATGCCAAGTATCATGCATACTCTGAACAAATCAAAAATTAAAACACATTCCCATATGAACCTATGAGTGGCTGAAACCTCATTACAGACCTGGGTTTTGCAATGACTACATCCTTCGGGGATACAATATAATACAATGGTTCATCACCAGCAGCCCACTGCCCACCAGCATAGCTGCTACCTAATGCATGTGAAAAAGTATTACAACTAATTGAATTTCAATTTTGTGATATACACACAATATAAATCCCAATAATGAATATATTAACCTGAAAAAGGAGCATGAGTAAGGGAATAGTCCTTTGCCTTGTAATGCTCAAAGCCAAGTACTGGTAGGGCATCTGTTGTAAGTTCATCATTATTCCATGTAACTATACGTACTTCAGGTCTCTGAGCATTTCCCTGCTTATAACAGATTCACAAAACTCAGATTTGAAATTTTAAGCATGCTAACATCTTTAAAATAAAAATATATAAAACAAGCAGATCAATTTGAAGACAAAACAAAATAAACACCAAGGACCATAACAACTTGGCATGTAAAAAGCAATAGTTAATAATTTCTCAGTCCATGCAAATAAAGAATCCCATAACAAAAAGGTAGCCCCAGACTGATATCCCAAAAAATATTACTAAAAATAAAAGAAAAGTACTATATATTTCCTGTAATCAGGGGGAAAAAAGGGGCTGAAATTTAAAAAAGAACAATATTACAGGTATCTTTGTGAGCAGTAGGAATTTCTTTCAAACATGAAAGCATTTAAGTCATTGCCTAAAATTACTATTTCTTCAAAGGTTGGTGATAGTTCAATGAGTCTAAAAATAACCATTAAAACCACAAGTAGTGACAAACACATCATCATTAAAAATTCAAAAAATTTGCATCTCAAAGAGAAATTGAATTGAAAATTTAAAGGGGCCATGCTACATGAGAACCATAGATTTCCAAAATGTGATGAGAAAATACCTGTCGTGATGGAAGAGCGCTACTAAATTCCTTTTCTCCATCTTCCTCTCCAGGAATATAAGCCAGAACAACCAAACAATCACCAAATGGAGCTATTCCTGAAATATAATAGCTGGTCTGAAAAGATGCCACTATGTCCACCTGGTTCATGCCAACAGGCCTATATGTCCCATTTGCACCATTACTCTGATTTGTTTTAATTGATGCAATTTTCACATACGTGCCCCAACCAATGACCAAAAGAGTGTCATCCTGAATGTGACGGAAACACAGGAAGCAATGGCATCAATTCTTTCAGGGAAAATAAAAGTTAGAGAAACAATTTGCTGGAGCTGTTTAGAATTGCAGTGAACCTGCTTAACGCACATGCAAAATCCAATTTGATTTAAAAGAATATAAGTTCACAAAATAGTTTTTCTAACTCCCAGAAAATCGCGAAATCCACCAAGAAGTGCACTAGCACCTGCTTGATAAGTGAGCACAAATTCTATTGACCTTTGACTAACCTGCCAAACTAAATGAGGAAGCAAGAGCTCAGGACGTGGGCTTCCTCGTGGCCTTTCAATAAATGTTATACGCTGATCATTGGCAGCATCATAAACTTTTACACCCGCATCATTGGCCCAAGCAATGAGACTGGTCCTCCACTTCACCACATGAATTGGACCTTCACCAGAGTGCAAAACCTAGGAATAGAGCATTTTGCAGTTGAGAAACCTAAAGGTTTATTGGTAATTTACATAAGCTACTGGTCTACAAAGTAGTACAAACCTGGTCTCGGTAGCCTAGCCACTTTTTTGAATTTAAATATAAATGACCTGCTAAACCTCCAGCAACAAATCTTCTAGTCATTTTCCTGGTATAATCTGGGTCCAGTGAAATGGCCTTCATTGGGCGATGATAATCGAACTTCATTTTGTCGTCAGTGAAAAGGCTATTTATCACAACGGAGCCATCATCTGAACAACTTCCTACGTATTCGCCATCTACATCAAAGCTTAGGTCGTTGACAGCAGCAGTATGAGCAGGAAACTCCTTAACCTGTATAGAAAAAGATTTAATTTCGTATAATCAAAAAAGAAGCAAGGTGACTCTGCCCATATCAATCAGTCACCAAAGCCAACCATCAACATTAATGTAGCTAAAAACAAATAGCATTTGGGAAAAAAAGAGCACAAGGGAAGAAATTAACATCCGCTTATAACAAGAGTAACAGGAGCTAAAACAACATTTCTCATGATTCAGTAAGTTCAAAACTAAAAATGAGAGTGACCATAAATCAGCAACCGCATTTGCTTCCAAGTAATTTCATCCACTCCTTTGCATGACTCAACCAAAATTCACCTCTGTCCATGAGGACCACTCAAATGCCTAAAAATTCCAGCAATACATTAATGCCAGTAAGAACAACCAATATGGCTCATGACTGGCACATGAACTAGAAAATGGAAGACCAAACAGACTGAGCTTCACCCATTGAGAATACAAAATTATTAGTGATTCAAAAATTACACTAGATACAGACCCTTTCTGAGTAAAATGTCTATTGTATAGCTTGTGCTACAGAGTCTTGATGCCGTTAAGAGAGCTTCTAAAGAGCTATCAGGACCATCTTAAATTTCTTGGATAAACAGATGATATGTTCATCCTTAGGATGAAACCTTTTGGAGAAACACTAGTTAAGTGCTCTTCCAGCAGAAATCATATTGTGAGTCAAAAAAGGCACTTGATTTGCTTTCCAGAAAAGCATTCCATAGGTGCTTCTACAAACAACTCTTTCTATTGATTACGCAAAAATCAGTTTCACTTGAAACAGCTTTATACAAAAGCTCTACCAAAAGCACCTTCAATTTAACACACAAGTCGAATTTAAGCTCATTGCGAACAGCATCATATCACTCAGCTCAAATCAACGCATTCTCCTCAACAGTTAAGTTTAAACAAAACACTAAAATACAAAAAATAAATAAATCCAATCAAAATTCCGATCCAGCAAACGAGACAAATTCCTTCGACTTACCTGATTCCCCAAAAAATCAAGAATATGAACTGTGCCGGCGTGAGTACCGAGAGCGATCATCCGTTCAGCTACAGCAACGCACGAAGCGGCGTCGTTTGCCAAAAGAGAAGGTAAGCTGCCTCCCATTCTTTGATACTTGAGCCTCGGCTCTTCCTCCTCCTCCTCCTCTTCTTCTTCTTCTTCATCTTCGTCTTCTTCTTCTTCTTCTCTCTCGTCGTCGCCTTCGACGCCGTTTTCGGGCGGAAACGGAGCCATTTGTACGGTGATTTTCGTCAGGTTGGTGCGGTTCGGAGCGAAAAATGAAAAATATAATAAATAATAATAGAATGATTGAGAGAGAAGGGAAGGAAAGATCGGTTAATTTATTAATTTGCCCGTTTTAAAATTAAATTGAGTTTAACGGCCGTTTAAAGTTATTAATTTGCTGGACAACAAAAAGTGATTACGTTTGATGGTTGCCACTTGTACAGGTGTTCTGTTTCTTCTTCAGCAGCTTTCTTCTCTCTTCCTTCTGTTTGGGAGTTTCCCATTCTCCTCCTAACTTTTCAATACTCGGTTTGAGATTTATACATTTTAAAAAAATCGAATTAAGGCATTGGTTTGGTTTAATGGTTTTTTATAAGGCATCTGCCGCGTTGGAGCAGTTCCAATGTTGATCAATTTTCAGAGCCATTAGGTGTTTGTAGTTGATTTTAAAAAAAAATATAACAATGTGTATTTAACGTTTTTGGAAACTGCTCTACTTTAAAACTATTTTAAGCTAGTTGAATCCTTTTCATAAATATCAGGCCAATAATTATATTATAATAATATTAATTCCTCAATTATCAATCAATTAATTCATATTTTGTCTGAAGGGACATTTTTAGAAAAAATTTTAAGAAAAATGTGAATCAGTGTTTATCACTTAAACAATTAGTAGTTTGTTAATTTGCATTAAGTTAGAAGAGATAAAAATAAAATATATATATTTATCCATTTATATATAACTTGTTGATTCTAAATTCATCAAATAAATAACACTAGTATATTTTTATAGAATACATAAGTCAAATCGTTTACATATTCGGAACATAAATGTAATGATATTGGACTCTAAAATAAAATTTATGTTTTTTTTCTTAAAATATAATAGATTCATAAAGCAAATTTTAATATTTTAACATATTCCCTTAAAATTCAAATGTGGGTGGTCAGAAGCATGAAACTGGTTGATAATAACAATTACAAAAAGCGAGCTAAAAATGATGATGACAATAATAATAACAATAACAAAAATTGTATTAAGTAAACAACACCAATACACCATACATCATGACCCATTTTAAAAGAAAGTGATGAAGTCTGATTGTATGAATCTGTTTTCAAAAGTGAGTGGCCCCCATGCGGCATTGTTGTTGCCACGTGTACAGTGTCCTTAACTCAATAATTTAAAATAATTGAGGATACTATTATAAATTTTTGTATAAATTTATTTTATATAAATTTATTTTATATTAATTTATTGATTGAATAAAATTATAAAATAATAAAAATAAATTATATAAATTAAAAAATATTTAATCTAATTAATTAAATTATTACATATTATTTTATAAAAAAATTATATAAAAATTTATAACTATATTATTACTCGTTTAAAATTTTTTCTAATAACAAATTATGGCATGAGCTCAACAACTGTGGGCTGACCTGATGCGGGTACATCTCCTGAAGCAATGGAGGCCACCAGATTTATGGGCCTTGTTGATAGGCCATTGACCCGTCACGTGGAGGAAACTCGATAGAAAATTTAACTAATGCTTTTCATCGCGTCCTTTTAATATCCTGATAAAGCCTGATTTTTTTTAATTATAGGTATATTGTTAGAAAAAAATTACATAAAAGAACAAATTTGAATTTAATTACAAATCATTATCCCTAGCTATGATTAAATCCTAAAATATAATATAATGATTATTATTGATGAAATCAATAATAATTTTGAAACAATAAATAATTAAATTACTTAATAATAAGAATAATATTAAGAGAAAGTATATTTACAGTGTAATTAATTTATTTTAGATGATTGTGGAAATTACTTTAAAATCTAATATATTTTTTTGTCCTGTTTTGTAATTTTATCAAATAAAAACTACGACGGTAGTGTTGTTTGCACTCTATAATTTTTTTGAATTTTTTATTATTTCGTAAACTTATTCAATAAACTTTAAAAAATAATTTTTATTTTCACACTCTTTCAAACATCAAAATATTCACTTATTAAAGCTGTATTATTAATTACTGATTTTTTTTATACCCACAAAATATTTCATCATTCTCTAAGTCATAATAGTCCAAGAATATTTATAATCGATTGACTCAACTTTTCTTTATATTTGATGTCCTTCTATATAAATGGTACAATTTGTTAATCTTATTCAAATTTGTTATTTCCTTACAAAACTTCATTTCTTCATTTTTTTTTCATTCTTTTATCACATTCACATAAAGAGTGTGTGGCCCACTTGATGACTTCTCATATCATGTAGAACTAAGTGCTTCATTTTTTTACAATGGATTAAATGGGATGATAAAGAGGAAAATTTTGAGATTTAATATGTGATAGATGGGATTTAAGAGCATTAAAATTTTCTTAAATTATATTAATGCTCTTAATGGTTATTTATATTGGGATAAAATTTTATTAAAATTATAGTATCCAAAGTATATATTAGGGGACGAATAACCCTACTTTTACTATACAAATATAAAGGGAGTTTCCATAAGAGTTTTAAAGAAAAATATATTAAGCCAATTTATGGAAATGTTCAAGCTCAACATAAAGATTCTAAATTTCTACCATATCCAATAGGGAATGTCATATTTGTTAACATACTTTGAAATTTGAATATATTTTATCTCATAAACATCGGCCTGAAATTGTCATTTCACTAATTATCAAAAATACCATTTATATTATTCATTTCCCAAAAATCTTTTATTATTATTATTATTATTATTATTATTATTATTATTATTATTATTATTATTATTATTATTATTATTATTATTATTAATAATAATAATAATAATAATAATAATAATAAATCCCAGTTAAACATCACAAGCTCAAAAGTCAGGCTTTAGGCCGTGCTTCGTCTGCGAGAATCTGTCTGATCAGTTAAGAAAGAACTCTAAAAGTCAAGCAATTTGAATTATTGGTTAATTATTTTATTAGTCTCTGCCAAACATAGCCTTACAGTCACCAGCTCCTCCATTCTCCTAGCAAACACTTAACATTCATTCACATATCTCATTAACAAAATTCTCAAATCTCAGATCTCCGCCACAATCAAATCAAATGGCTCTAAGCACTTCCTCCACACGGCGTGATCTGAGCTGAGATGCATCCGAATCCATTTCCATTCGGCACCATTTTTGGAAATCCGTTTTTATTGAATGGAGATTTGACCGAGGAGGGAGGCGCCGGTTACCAGAGCCCTAACGTCTTGTTCTTGGTCCCTTTTTTGCTTTTCCAAGGAGGCGGAATGGATTTGTCCAAAGTCGGCGAGAAGCTGCTCAGCTCCGTTCGCTCCGCTCGATCACTTGGACTTTTGCCTTCCACCTCTGATCGCCCAGAGGTAACTAAATGTAGTGGTTTACGTTTTGATTAAATGCCTGTATTTTAGTATTATGAGCAGATAATTAGATATGTCATTAGTGAAATTTACTGGAAATGACCTTTAGCGCTGTAATTTAACGCTATAGAGATATGCGAGGAAACTGGTGAACTTTGTAGTCAGCAGTATAGTTTAATCTCCTTGGAGTCTATGGAAATGCTGGTTGTTACTATGTATATTATAGCTTTTTTTATGAACTTTAGAAGTTTTTTAATGAGACATTTCAGATGGCTTTGTTATGATTGGCATGGTGGATTATGCTTTAAGTCTTGTACTGTGACATTTATCTTAGTGGCAATTTTGCTGCTGCTATTTTTCTCCTGGGAGCAGTTAAAAGTAGCTCTCCTAGTTTTTGGTTGGTGCATTTTGGGCTAGGGAAGCTATGTGAATAATTAGGGTTATAATGCTTTAGCAACCTATATCTATTTGTGTTTATTTATCTAGATAGCCGTCATTTGTAGGTTAAGCCTATGATAGTTGAGATAAAAGTGATTTTTCTGGTTTCCTCATCGTTGAAATGCTGCGAGAAATAATTGAGGATATCCTAGAAGAAAAGAGAAAGGCAACTAATGACAAAGCTGCTGTCAGAGTTTCCTGGTATTGTTAATAGGTGGGATGTGAAGGAGAAAGAAATAATCATTCTGCCAATATTCCTATTCTTGCTTGATTCCTGACCAGCTCTTGTATGATGAGTGCAGTCCATGTGTCTCATCAACGTCATCCACAGAGCGTGGTACCTACTTGATTATATCATGAACAAATTATGGATGTAATACTTTATTTTCTGGCTGATTTGTCAAATTTGCTGGATTTTAAATTATCTAATGAAACATTGTTGTTGGGCTTGGTGAGATCATCTGAAAACCATGATTGGTGATCAATATTTCCTGATTTATTATTTACTGAAACAAGAAAAAGTCCGTCAAAGTGCTTCATGCCTTATATATTGTAGTTAGTGAATTGATGAACCATGGCTGTTATAATATTGTAAAACTGACATTTCATCTTTATAAATGTCATAATTTTTGTTACTCTCTGTTGTGAATTCATGAAGGGCCTTAGTCTCCATGATGTATGGGAGGAAAATGTGCAATCAGGTCACTATGAACAAACAGCCAATACTATGAAACTTTATGTTGATAGAAAGTTGGCAGTTTAGTACAGTGTGCTTTCCACTGATTATCTCTCTCTATTTATTGAAGACATTAAACTGAGCCTTTTGTTGTTAGATTTGAGTTATATGTTCTTTGCTTTCTTTTGCAGGTTCCGGCTCGTGCTGCAGCAGCAGCAGTTGTTGCCCGTGCTCTTGCAGGATTGCCACCACATCAAAGATACAGTCTTTCATCAAGTTCTGAAGAACTGAGCTCTATATATGGCAGTATACCTCAGGTTGAAGTGGTGGAAGATCTAGAGGAAGATTTCTATGAAGAGGTTCGACTAATTAATGTTTCTTTGGGTTTTTTTTTTTTCCTGCTTTCTTGTATGATACTTCAGAAGGTGTGAGTTTTGACGTGCCATTTATATGATTCATTTAGTGGTCTGCAAAATAGCTTTTCTATGGGAACACTTTACCTCGTAAAAGTCTGACTACTAATTTTTCACATATAATTTAAATGTATTCCACTTGCAAAATTTTTTGAACTGTTAAAGTCCGTATTCAATCCTGAAATGGTTTACTTTAACATTTTGGGGAATGTTAGTCTTTTCTTCTAAAGTGAATGCTGATGGGCCCGGGTTTTCATCAGCACTTAATTTAGTTTATCTAAATGTGCTTTTGATATCAATAAATTTGCATGCTCGATGGGAAATTTTTAAGTTTAGATACCCAAATGTGGCCTCATGAGCTGCTTTCTTGATTTCATTTTGTCAAAGGGGTGAGAAGCACACAGAGGAACTTTGTTGGTTTATTTTTTCCCCCCTCATTTGTGAGACAGAGAGCATGTGACTAATATTGCAACTTTTCAACCACTCTGCTTTCTCTCTTAAACGACATACATCCACTGCTGGAAAAGTAGGATGTTTATTCTGACCTTACTGCTGTGCTAATCTAGGAACTTCTTTCTGAACGGGGCAGAGCTAATGTTTGATATGAGGTGGGCAGCAATGGCCAACCTTGCTCTGTCATCCTTTTATGACAGTGGAGGATTCTCATCGAATGAATTTGTTTGTCATTCATTTTCTGATAAGTTTAAGCAATTTTCAATGAAACTTCCAAGTCTTGAGAGCCAACACAGATTTAAATTTGTTGCAAAAGTTGGTGATAAACATAGATGATATGCTATTGTTGGCATCTGCTGCAAAATATTGAAATTATAATAAATATATTTTGTTGAATCTTTTCAATTACATTTGTGATTTCTGCATCAAAGTGAATGATGGTGACTTGTAAAATATATTTATATGTAGACACATATACATGAATATACATTTTCTGGTTTGATTTTTTTGTTTCCGTGTAAGTAGAGCATCGAGTTAGATATTTTTAGTATATTGAGTAGTTCTGCAACGTTAACATCATCCAGACCTACCATATAATTAGTTTCTTTGGCATATTTATCGCTAAAGATAAGACAATTATCATTAATTTATCTTCTCAGTGATTCTGTAAAATTGTATATAGATTTTAAACTCCTTATTATATGTGTATTAAGTTTCAATTATGTTCTTAAAATCCCCCACAACAAAAAAAAAAAAAAAAGGAAGTTTCAATTATGTTGCATGATTAAATCTCTCTATGCAGGATTTTGATCCAGTAAGTCATATTTTAGAGCATATTCCCCCTGAAGAGAATGATCCGGAATATTTTGAGAAACAGGTATTGCTTCAAATCCTTTGTTAATATTTATTCTCTTTTAGTGAAGAGCAGAGAATGGCTTGGGTGCATCTGCCCTTCCTTAATAGTAAAGGCTTGGAATTGCCTGCAAGTAAGCATCCTTGCATTATTTTGGGAGTCAAGTTTCTAACCTAATTTTTAGTTATTTTTTATAGTATAATTGAAGTTACTTCCCATGTCTCTAATAATAAGGTAAGGCTGTGAAGCCTTCCTTCAACTGGTTTTGGCTTGTCCCTCCTTTGTTGAGCTATAAAGCTTCGGTACTTCTCTTGATTATCTGATGATGCTGTTTGGCTCATTATTGGCCTTTGCTTTGGCAAATTCGAGCCCGTGGGTCATAAGCTGTCTATAATGCACCTACCACTGCTTATGTGAAGCAAGTAGCAGACTAGGTTTCATTATATTGGACTGCTTTCAGTTGGCAAAACCAGTAATGCCCGATTTTAAATGTCTTTGTCAGGGAAACATTCTGATCAATGCACCATATCCAGGGATGATATATACATTCAATAAATCTTAATAATTATGCTTTGTTGCTCATAAAAAACTGGAGGTTATCATATGCACTTGATCAAGGCAATTTTCTTTAAGTCCTCTCCTGGTTATCTTTTATTCAAATGCCACATGCATGGGAGTTCTAGTAATTTTGTAAGTGATTGAACATCTTCAAGATGATCTTATTTTTCCTTGACCAACTATAACACCCTTTTTAACCTAAACCATAAAAGATAAGCCCAAAATCATTTTTATTAAATGCTGAGTATTTCCAGTGACTTGGATCTGCTTCCTCTAGCCTTTTGGTCTTTTCTTTTGACAGATCAAGAATCTAGATACCCAAGAAAAGGTCAACCTTCTACATCATGTGCAAGTCCCATGGTTATGATAAAGTTTCAGTCCACCATAAAGGTCCTATACTAGATCGAATACTGGAAAATGATTCTTCTAGCTGACTCTAACTGGTTTAAGATTCCCAAGAGAACTTGGGTCATCTGAAATACAATTGTGATTCATGAAAAGAATTTGGCCAATTGCTTCATCCTATTAAATACTGTTCAACATCATAATCCATGCATGCATAATCATACCTTTGCCTCTCTTTTCTTTATGTTTTTGCGACTCATTTGTATAATATGATTCCTTAGTTCTGATTACTGTTTTTAGAAGTGTTGAGATTTCTGTTGGTTTGCCTATGCTTCTATCAGTTGCATGCGTGATTTTACTACATTATAAATTTCTGTGTCTCAGTTTGTTGATATTGATTTCATAACTTCATTTTTGTTGTTCCCATTATATGAATGAGACTGTTAATGTGTTCTTTGTGGTATATTATTATCGTTTTATTGGTGGTGACTAATAACCTTCTGTATATAGAAGGTTGTTGCATAATGTCACTAGAGCAGACGCTCATTTATGACCATTATTATTATTATTATTATTATTATTTTAATTCATTATAACGACAATATGAATTACTTGTTTGTAGGCTGCTCTTAGATTAGCACAGCTTGATAGAGTATCTGAGCTCCTATCCCGTCAAGTTATGGAGCATCATGAAGTAATGGGTAAGTTCTTTTCATCAGATTTCCCCAACTTCTCTTTTTTTTTTTGGGTATTTTTTCTTGTTTATATTCACATGTACATTATTGGAATCTTTATGGCAATAATTAGTCTTCTGTTGTTTGTGTGATATGGTTTAACTTTTAAACTATTATTTTATTTATTTGTTAAGTTTTTAGTTTGCCTAATTAATTAAACTAAACAGAGACTTGCAGGTGCAATTGGAGGAATTTATATCTTTTAATGTTTTTTTTGGTTGGGGGAGGAGCAGATATGGATTTTTGGTCTAACTGTGATTTTAGTTGGCATTAGTAAGATATTTGAAATGCATTTATCTTATTTGTGAAGTGGATACTGATACTTGCTCTTGGCCAGTGAAGGGGATGAATTTAGTCAGGGAATTGGAAAAGGACTTGAAGGTTGCAAATGTCATCTGTATGGTAAGCATTGAATTTTGCTTTGTTAGAGGAACTTCATCAGGACTAAGCATGACCTTATTCATCTTCTTTCAGTTGTTTCCGTGAATGCTAATTCATTTGTGCAGATATTGTTTCTTTCCACATAAAACATTTTTACCTACAAAAGTTCTTTTCTTTGGTTTGCAACTACTGCTACTATCGATTTCCTAGCTCAATTGTGGTTTTATTTGCTGTAATTTTTTGTACTTTGCAGAATGGACGACGGCATATAACCTCATCAATCAATGAGGTATCCAGGGACCTCATTGTAAATACCAATTCCAAGAAGAAGCAGGCTCTTCTGGTATATATCTTTCTGTTGACATCTTAGCAAGCAACTATAGTTTTCATAGTTTGTTTTTCAGCTCATAATAATTGTGGGATTTTAATGACAAATTATAGTCAAATGGGTTAAACAATGTCATTCTTGTTCTGTCGACTTTTCTTGAGGAAGTACTGAGATCATATTGATACATGGAGTTCCATACTCTACTTGGAACTAATTGAACTTGACTAAGCTGTAATCTCTACAAAATGAGTTGGGTTTGTGGATCCTCATGCTTCTGTCCACTCTCAGAGTAATAAAATAGTCTCAAGAAATTTTGTCCATTTCTATTTTATGACCTATTAAGTCATTGTTCTTTTCGTAGCTTCTATCGAAGTAACCCCTTTGTGCTGTCACAGTTTTACGTTTAATTTCTTCTCTCTCCTCTTGTCATCTTCTGATCCCATTTTTACCTTTATGCTGATATATTCTTTTCTGTTTTGTATGTTGCATATGCCTTTTGAGTTCAGCTATCACCATTAATTTTCCTTGCTTGCAGGACATGCTTCCAATATTGACTGAGCTTTGTCATGCACGTGACATGCAATTGGCACTAGAATCCCTTGTTGAGGAAGGAAATTACTGCAAGGTGGGTTTATGTATCTAGTAAACCTTCAGTACTTTTTCTTGTTTTATGTCCATATAGGCTAAATGATGATATTGTACAGGCATTTCAAGTCCTATCTGAGTATTTGCAGCTATTAGATAGTTACTCTCAGCTCTCAGCAATACAAGAGATGAGTCGTGGTGTTGAGGTGAGTATTAAAAATCTTAATCAAGTATTTTTGATAATTTATTTCAAATGCAGTTGGATTTTTCAGTCTTCATAAAAGGTTATAAAATTCACTTCTAAAATTAGAAACATTTGTGATGCTGCATTGTTTTCACCTTGAGATGATAGGCTCTTCCTTTTACGATTTCTGATTTATGCCTACAGTTGCTTATGTTGATTGCCATTTATGATATACCATTTATGAATCCAGGTTTGGCTGGGAAGAACTCTTCAGAAGCTGGATTCACTTCTTTTAGGAGTTTGCCAGGAGTTCAAAGAGGAGGCATACATTAATGTCAGTATATCAGCCATTGATATGATAGTTCATTTTCCCTTCTCTTAGTAGTGAAAGCATGAAGTCATCAATTTCTACTTTGAGCATCTTAACATGCTATAATATCCACCATTAGTTGATATCTTTTATCTAATTTATGAACTCTCTTTGTCCCAAATCGCTAACAGATATTGAAGGGCCAACTTTGTATAAATTGAATTCTTGGTGGGAGATTATTAATTTCCTGAATTATTATTTTCTTCATAATATTTAATGCATTTTCTCTGGACCAGTTCTAATTTCCTGTGGCAGTGGTAGCTTATATCTTTGTGTAAGACATCAACCATGTGTCCTACTCTTAAGTCAAATACTTATAGCAATTGTAACAGCTGCATCTTTTGCTGGTCCATCCCTATGTAGATTTCATGTTCTAAGTAGTAACCATATTTTTTTTGGTTATCCGAAGGTGGTTGGCACGAAGTCCTAGCCAAGTTGGGCATCATTTTTCTTTTTTAAACAAAAGGATTTATGAATGTTGTTTGTAAGTCTTTTTTATTTGTGGGTTAGGTAATGGTTACTTAAATACTTTTCAGGTGGTTGATGCTTATGCATTAATCGGAGATGTCTCAGGTCTTGCTGAGAAGATACAAAGCTTCTTTATGCAGGAAGTTATTTCAGAGACCCACTCCGTTTTGAAGAGTATTGTGCTAGAGGTATGGATCTAAGGCAGATGCTAAGAATAATAAAATTTGTGTTACAATGCATACTCATATATTTTCTTCCTGAGCCAAATGATCCTACCAGTTCTGACACAATCTAGTTACCTGTTATGGTATCTTGACACCTGGTTAACCTGAAAAAGAAAGCATACCATGCACCTTTATCCAGAATTGGTGCTTCTACTATTTCCCCTACCCAATTACCAATGCATTTTCCTTGTGTGAGCTTATGGGGGACCACATGGTCCTGTCCTGGTTTTAGTTGTAATGGATTTACATGTCATTCAATTGAAGTGGATTTCATACGTTAAGTATGCAAATGATTGCATGGTATTTTTTGTTCCTTGTGTGAGCTTATGGGGGACCACATGGTCCTGGCCTGGTTTTAGTTGTAATGGATTTACATGTCATTCAATTGAAGTGGATTTCATACGTTAAGTATGCAAATGATTATATGGTATTTTTTGGCTAGGAATATATGTGAATATAGACATACACATGCATGAGACATGAGTTTAATGCTGTTGATAGTCATTTTCTTGTTCTTGGTATTTTTCTATCATTTTCTTCTTTCTTTGTTATGTTAGAGGACATTGTTAGTAAGATGACACATTAACTTTTACAGGATCATGAAGTACAGATGCAAAATAGCAGGTATGTTTTAACAGCCTTTTTGCTGCTTATGTAATTAACTAATTTTGATTTGCTTCCTAATTTATTTTTATTATTTTCAGACTTACCTACAGTGATCTGTGTGAGCGGATACCTGAATCTAAGTTTAGACAGTGTTTATTGAAGACATTAGCTGTTTTGTTTAAGTTGATGTGTTCATATCATGAAATTATGAACTTTCAGTTGGAGAATAAGGTAATTTCATTTGCTAATGCTCTTCTTTTCTGTTTGTTTGGTCCTCTTTTTGGTTTTTTCTGACATCTGCTCTTCTCTTAGTACAATTTTATATTGCCTCCACCAGTAGATACACCTCCTATTAGTTCCCTTTGTTGGTTAAATAAAGTACTTTACCTTTTCTCTTGTGCTCTAGTCATTTTTTTTTTCAGTTCATACACTATTATGCTTGCCTACTGAATGTGATTGGCAGATTTACTTTCTACATCAAGTCTCATTTAGCTTTGGTTTGCCATCTTTTTGCTAAACTCACTTACAGGAGACTAATAAAATTTAATTACTTTCCTTTATCTCAAAAATTACATCTATTATTTCCTGTAATTGCAATGTTATCTTTTTTCAAATATTAAGTTATTCTTTAAAAGGAGATATTTTTTATTGAAGATTTTTATTTTCATATCTATCTTTTATTTTTGTCAGAAATAAATAATGAACTATTAGTTTAGCTCCAAAGATTATTATTCAGTTGTTAAAATTGACATTTATCTTATCTTCTAACAAATTTGGGGATAATTTGGGATCAAACTCTTCTTTTATAACCATGTTGTCTACTGTGTACAAAAGAGATGGCTATATGTCATAATTTTGCTACCAGCAAATTAATATATTTCTCCTCATTTTGGTAAATGATGTCTTGTGGGCATGCTTGTTGGCATATTCTTTTGTTAGGCTTACTGAATGAATGGGTCTCTGCCTGTTATTTTCTAAATTGAAGCCTGTTGGTTCTGGATTATGTAGACGCATATGTCGGATGAAGCTGTTATAAAGCTACTCCTTTTTCTTTAATAAATTCCCAGAAAGACAGTGCTGTTATTTATGCCCAAGTGTTTCCCTTGATTGCTTTGCTTTAATTACTTCATACACACAGCATAAACACAATAAAATTGACTTCTTCCTACAGAATTCAAATATAATTGCTTTCTTCCAGTTTCTTATGCATGCAAAATATGCTCAATGAAACATTGATATATTTCTGCAGACTCCAAATTCAAAGCAGAAGGAAAGTGACATATCAATGAGTTCTGGAGAGATTCATCAAATTTATTCAGACACAGGAAATTCTTGCAATACCGTAGGTGTTAATGGCTCCGCCTCTGGTTCTGTAGACAAGACATCTGGTTCATCTTCTATGCCAGAGCCAGCAACTACCAGCTCTTTGGCTGACCCAGCTCAATCTAATTTGCCGAATGTAGAATCTCATGATCAAGTGGAGGCGATTAGGGATGATGGCAGTGCAGCATCCAGTAGTGGATCCCCGTGGTATTATCTCCGTAAAGATGCTACAACATTCGTGTCTCAAACTCTCCAGAGAGGATGCAAGAATCTTTGGCAACTTACAACTAGTCGTGTAACAGTATTGATTTTTTCAGCTGCTGTTTGTTCGACAAGCATTCACCAATTCTTGAGAAATTATGAAGATTTAAACGTCTTCATCTTGGCTGGGGAAGCCTTTTGTGGAATTGAGGCAGTTGAGTTCAGGGAAAAGTTGAAGACTGTTTGTGAAAATTATTTTGTAGCATTTCATCGACAAAATATATATGTAAGTTGAGATTTCCTATCTCTTATTGTCTATATGCTTATCAGCATAAGTATATTCTCAATTTGCTATTTCGGTTTCTATGCTGTGCACATAATATATCTATGGCTTGTATGACGGACACAATGACTGCATCTGTGGGAATAACATATTCAGTCCTTTTCAGAGTTACTGTTTAGATATTACTTGTATGCCTTCAATTTTATGATTTACTTGTTACACTATTGAGATCTAAAGAACATCATCAGAGGTATTTTTTTGTTTGAAAATCCTTTTGCAAATTCTTCTTGTGGTGTGCTTCTCAGTGGGTTTATTGGTGAAGTGATTTATGTTTCAAATTGTCAGCATCATTAAGTTGAAGTGAGAATTAGGAGTTTAGTGCAGGGACATGCATATCAATTTGATTGAAAAGTCATGATGGTGTTTTGTTTTGTTTCCCGTTTTTCATTTAGCAAGTGAATTTATTGGTTGCAGACTTTTTGTGGAATATAATTTTTCATCATGTTATGCCCCCAGTGTGGTCTAACTAATTTTTCATTCCTTTACAGGCACTTAAAATGGTTCTGGAGAAGGAGACTTGGATGAAATTACCAGCAGATACCGTACAAGTGGTGAGTTTTGCTGGGCTTGTTGGTGATGGAGCACCACTAATTGTTTCATCTGACTCTTCTAGTGCTAGAGTAATTCATTCCAATAAATCAGCAAACCCAACTGGTACCACTTCCAAGAATAGTGGATTTTCTCATTGGCTGAAGTCTGGGAACCCATTTTCACAAAAACTAATATATATCTCCAAAGGTCTGAATTCACCACAACTTAACGGAGCAATTGATGGCGAATATGATGACTACTTTCGTGGAGATAAAGTCACTCCAAAAAGTAGTGACAAAAGTCATATGAATGGTACCAATTATGTTGCAGAAGAGGAAAATGAAGATCTTCTTGCAGATTTTATTGACGAGGATAGTCAACTTCCAAGTCGAATTTCAAAACCCAATCTTCGGGGAAATCACCCATCACATTGGAATGATGATGAGATTACATCTCAAACAGGATCATCTCTTTGCCTTCTCAGGTCAGATGCTCTTAAATTAATTTGGAAGAATATATATAAAACTCTTTGCTTGAGCAATTGAATCTAGACTATGTTTTATTCAGCTGTCTGTATGGTTTGCATATTAGGTCGATGGATAAATATGCAAGGCTGATGCAGAAACTAGACATAGTGAATGTTGAGTTTTTTAAGGTATGTTTTCATTATAAGTTACCATCCTTGTACCATGTTTCATGTGTCTTGCTGTTAATGCAACCTGAATGGTGGTTTCCTGATTCAGAATATTGTTGCAGGGAATATGCCAGTTGTTTGAGGTTTTTTTCCATTATGTATTTGAAACATTCTGTCAGCAAAGCGGAAAAGGCTCAACCAATCCTCTTAACTGTAAGGTCCTTTTTTAAAATTTCTTTATCTGGTTCTTCTGTATATGCCAGTGCGTACTCTTTCACTTTTCACTATTTTTAAAACTTATAGATATGGTCCAAAATCATTCTACCTAGACTGAACCGCTTCAAATTGGAGTCAACACTTAATTAAGAACTTTATCTTCATATGATACTCAGATCGGCTGAAGACAGCCTTAAACAAGATAACACAAGATTGTGATGAGTGGATAAAACCTCAGTTGACATCATTTTCATCTTCTTCACCTTCATCTGTGGTAAACTTGGATGTGACACCTACTAGTCCTCGGAGTCTTTCTGGTGCATCTTTTGGTCTCAAGGTATTGTTCATATTTTAGTTAAGGCATTTAGTTAATTAGCATGATATTTTGCTTTTTCCTTCCCCCGCTTCAGTAATCCCAGTGGTGTTGGGGCTCTGTGCGTTCTGACAGCTGCTTGTCTTGTCAATTTTATTTCCAAAATGTGCTTAATATGTACTATCATTTCTTTTTAATGCCCTTAGACCCATTTTTTATACCCTTTTTTTTATGTATCTTAATTGTTTGGTTGTATCTCCTCTAACTATCCATAATTCTGGTTTTGATTTTACAATTTGTTAAGCCCTTATGCCTATCATTATTCTTAATTGTTCTGTTTTAAGAAGGTTAGTGTTATTTCACCCTTCAAGTTACACTGTATCCCATTACCAACTTCTGTTGTTCCTTCTGTATTAATGTTTTTTCTAGTTTTATTTCTTCCTGATTTACATTGAATTAGTTCCTCTGAAAAAAGTTTTATTGAATTAGAATGTACACTTACACGGCTGTGCATGAGACAGTCATCAGAAGATGCTGTCGATTATATGATTGATCAAGATCATAGTCTTAGGGCAGTACTTCCTGTAGTTATCTGTTAGTAATTTATTGTACCAATTGCTTTTTGTTAAGGGTAATACTGGATGGTCAAATTCCCAATGATTCAAAATTCAGAGATGATAGTATTCTGACTTATCAATACTTCCCAGGAATACAATTAGCTGATGGCCCGAGTTCTGGTTCCCAGTATTGAGTATGGAATTTAGAAATGAGAGAAAGTGAATATAAACATCCTGACTTCAGATATATGAACGCTGAATGTGAATTTTTATGGTCAGATGACATGCTTGGTTGAATATATCAGGAATGCCCCTGGCCTTTGCAATGTGGTGATGATTTATTTGTTTGAGCACATTCAAGTAGGTGAGTCGGAGAAGAGAATCCATTGGCATTTACTAAGTAGCTAACTTCACAATGTACCATAAACTGTTAGTTGGCTATTAAGCTGTGGATATACAAATGTTGTATGTTAAGAGTCTTTTGAGGACGAACCTCTCATATATCTTGACATTGAATAACTATGGGTTGTTTGTGTAATGTTCTTGGTTTCTTGATGTACTTGCCTTTTTACAAACCACATGTTCTGCCCAAGTTGGTGTATTCTCTGAACTTATGGACCACTGAAATTGCTCTCCCTAGGAGGGGAATCAACATAGAAGGTAGAATTTCTCATAGTGCAAAGTAGTCAATTGCACTTCTTGTCACTTTGGTTTCCTGGCATTAAAGGAAGCAACTGCATTTCAACGCAACATTTTGGGCCCTGGACATTTAATGAAGATGAAAACTTTCTCAAGATAATTGTGTATTGACACATAGTGGGCCGTGGAATTAGCATTGTGAACAATATGATTCTTTGTTAAGCAACCAAGCATTTCAATGAGAAGAAAGCCTCGTGTCTGGAAAATCGGTGCCCTTGGTTTAGAGGATATTAATCTTGTGAGCATTTCCCTAGGCTTCACATTAATGGTTATCCAGCAAATTGATTTTGCATAACCTGCCGCTAATGGGTGAGTACTAAGAAACCGGTCTCAGCATTTTTATAGACTTGGCTGTCTTAAAAATGTATGAGAAAGATATTCTTACTTAGGGTTACTTTTTCAGACTTTTTCATTCTTCCTTTCAAATGTTTCAAGGTCTTGAAGTCATCAATAAATCACCAGAAAAAATAGTAAGTTATTGCTGTTGTTGGATATAGAATAATTAACTAGTTTGACAATTTCTTCTTGGCTGATTTTTGTTATATTCTAAGAAATGCGTATTAGTTCCTTTATTACTTTATAATGTAGGTTACATTTGGTAGATTTTGTTGTTCAAATATAGAAATGAAGCAATGTGTGATACACCAGCCTATAAATAACTGGACCATTACATTGCAGGAAAGATGTGCGGCTGCTGATACTATATCTCTTGTTGCTCGGATGTTGCATAGATCTAGAACTCGTCTCCAATCAATGCTTCTGCAAAATACTGCAATTGAAGATTTCTATGTCAATCTGGTATTTTTGCCGTTGTTACGTTTTGGAACATTTATTACCAGTCATGAACATTTCAAATCTGAAACTAAACATGGGCCTAGTCACTTACTATTGATTGACAATCTTATAAGATTTTGCTAAATCCATTTACAAGTCTCTAATGGATTGAGATTTGGCAGTGCTTGATTTATGTGTAACAAGATTGAAAGATGTGGCAGTAGCTTGATTTATGTTAAATAAGAATAAAATAGGACTGTTGAGGTATTGCTCAACTCTCACTTGAAGACTATTTAGTAGATATACTGCACAAATATATGTTATATTGTGCCTCTAAAATGAAATTCTCTAGTTTATGGACATACAAGAGCCAGCCTTTGTGCATTTCTTTGTAATGTTGAAAATCAATTATTTTCCATGTTGCATATGTTTAGAGGAAAGCGAAGAACACTAAATTTTTGTGGCTTGAAACTAAAGGCTTAAGCTACCCTCAGATATGTAACTTTGTCTTATCATCCTCATGTTCCAAGTCACTACATTATAGGTCTGTATTATTTAAAAATCTACCCCATTGCCCCCTTCATTCAGCATATTGGCTAATTTTCTCTTTATTTTGACAAATGGACTTTACTTTTTTGACTTTTCTTAGAATGTTTGTTTAGTTTAGAGAATTGTTTTTCTACGTATCTAATAAATTCCATCTGCCCAAAAAAGGGGAAAAAAGGGGTTTTCCCACATTGTTCGATCTAACAGTTATGTGGTTTTTCTCAGGTGGATTCAGTCCCGGATCTTACAGAGCACATACATAAGACAACTGCAAGACTATTGCTCCATATTAATGGGTAGGATCATAAAGCATAATATTGTATTTGTTTTTTTCTCCATTAGGAGTTCCATTATCTAAATTATTTAAATTTTATAGTTGTGGGTCTGGCAGTGGAACCATGTATTCTATACATGTTTAGACATGCTTTAGACCTCTGGAGCTATTCTTTTCCTCTTTCAATTGTTTGTTCTGTTATTTTGAGTCTCTTCTTTTCATCTTTTAACGGGTGAACCCGTTTTTGACAGCTATGTCGATCGAATTTCTAATGCTAAATGGGAGCTAAAGGAGCTCGGACTAGAGCATAATGGGTTTGTTTCCTTGATTTATCTTCTATCTGCTACTTTTTTTGAGATTTTAACTTTTAAATACACAATGTCCTTAAAAATCTTGTAACTACGAGCAGCATTCCTTGGCAAAGAGATTAATATATGCACCAGATATGTGTTTGTTTACAGCAATATTTAGTGCGTATATTGATTTATTTGGATTGTATGAGTTTTTCAAGATTCCTAGAGGATCGTGAGGGTCTGGGTATGGGTGACACCCAGTCTTCCTGTTGGGGAGTTACGATTGTTTGCACTGTTTGCTGCCACCTGAAAATTTTGATTGGGCATATTTCTATCACTTTGAGGTTCGCTGTGTAGCTAATATTCGTGGAGAATATGTAGTCTGTCTCATCATATGCATCTAGTAACTCTGGGTTCCATGCCCTAGTCCTTTACTCCAGGACCCTTTTTTCTGCAAAATTATTAATTCATGCAAATTCTTCTTATGACCAAAACTTTTATCCAGGCCAGACTTGCTCCTGCTGTGGTCGCCATAAAAATCATATCACTCTATTTTGTTCCTGCTGCTATTTGCTATTTTTCTTTATTGTTAATTCTCTTTGCAGAACAAATGAATTAATGGCTGCTGTTGTAATCCTATTTCCGACCTTAGCCATTAGCTTTTAACAAATGGTGGATTGCAGCTGTTGTTTTACAACCATTTCTGTGTTCCTAGCAAAAGTGCATATAACAATTTAAAATAAGTTAGTAACTACAGAAATATTCATATGATTCTGTCTGAAAGGAGGTTCACTGTAAACATTGTCCTGCTCTTCTATCTCAGCTGGTGGAAATTTTGAACCATTACTATCAATGTAACTGTTCCAACATTCTTTTAGACTGCACTTTTCAGTTATTGTAAAGGAGCTGCTACTCTGTTTAATCATGCATTACAAAACTTTTGCAATCTACTATTTTTTACAAATTTTCTTTCCTTACTTTTTATCTTTTAGATATTTGTTTTTATTCCTGTCCAATAACTACTCATTGACATCAGTTGGTTTATAATAGATATGTTGATCTGTTGTTGGGAGAATTTAAGCACTATAAAACGAGGCTTGCTCATGGGGGAATTCACAAGGAGGTATCTCTTTCTTGATACTAGATTTTGTTGAGTCATTTCCCGTAAAATATGAAAAAGAACTCAATTCAAACCCAGAGGCTTGTTTTACATGAATGCTGGGTGTTGGAAATTGTTTATTTTACAATCATTTTTCGATGAATGGTTGATCTATGCTTCTGGACAACTACTTTTGGTGTGGGTGAGTACCGATTGCTTGACTCTATACTAATTTAGAATGACTAATTATTGGAAACTGTCTTACGGTTCATGAAGGTTCAAGACCTTCTCCTAGAATATGGAGTTGAAATTGTTGCTGAGACTCTTATCGAAGGTCTATCACGAGTGAAGAGATGTACTGATGAAGGACGAGCTTTAATGTCCTTAGATCTTCAGGTGCTTGTTAAACTGTGATGGGGAATTTGCGTATATAAATGTTTCCATGTATTTTTGGTTAAACTAAGAAAGCTGACTGCTGCTTTTGTTGTTATCAGGTTTTAATCAATGGCCTACAACATTTTGTCCCTGTAAATGTCAAGCCAAAGTTACAAATAGTTGAAACTTTCATCAAGGTGAATAGTAATATTACTAATTGATCCATAAATCAATGCAGTTAAAATAGTGAGGTGATAAATAGTGGAGGTTGCAGCTTGATCTGTTTGACATGCTCTTCATTTGGAAATGCACACAGACAACTTGTCTCAATTAATAATTAACCTATGCTTTCTTTCTCTCCTTTTTTCTATGTTTAACAGGCTTACTACCTTCCGGAAACTGAATATGTTCACTGGGCTGCTGCTCACCCTGTAAGAAATTTTGTGCTATGTCAAACTTGTGTATACCTTTTTAGTTCATTCATTCCGTCATGATACGACTTTGGCTTGCAGGAATACACTAAAAGTCAAATTCTAGGGCTGATCAACCTTGTTGCTGCAATGAAAGGATGGAAGAGAAAAACCAGGTTGGAAATAGTAGAAAAGATTGAGTCAGCTGGTGCATAGTCTCACGCTACCATTCTTTTTTTCTTTTCACTGAGTGATGTATATCGATCTCACTTAAGTATGTAGAGTACCACACTTCCAAGGCTGTATATTTCCTGATGCATCGGTTTGTGTAATTCATCATCTTCCCCAAAAGGGAAATATCACATGTAATTTTTTATCACAGCACATCCGGTTGATTTTCAAATGGATCAGTTTCTGTTTTCTGCCCTTGCTTCCTTAATTACAAATGGAATTAGTAATTTTTCAGACTTCTGCTAGTGAACTGTTGAAGTGCTAACAAATTGCCCTGCATTTAGTTTACAGTAAAGTAATTGAAGCTGTCAGGTTTGGCCAATGTCAGGATGTGGGTGGTGATTTAGTGTGAGCAGAGTTCAGTTGAGTGTGAGAATTCGAATCCAAAGCACCTCTTATACAACATCAAGATGTTTTACCAGCTAAGAGACAATTTGAAATTTAGTGGAATTTGAATGATTTTGTTTCCTACATAAATGAGACTAGAAACATCGTTGTTTTTTTTATTCAAACTTGTATTCATTCCTAATCGAACGATCCAAATTTTTGAGTTAAAAACTGAAGGTTGAAGGTTCAGGTACCAGCTTTAAACTTGGGGGAGGATCTATTAAAAAATAACTAAATAAATGCATAATAGGGATCCGATAAAATTCCAAAACTATCAAGTATCAATAATCATTTGTTTTTCATGTTCTGATTTTTGGTATCGGGGATCAAAAGAAATTCCATTCTGCAAGGACTTTCCCTTTACAAATTCAATGAAATGTAACACGTTATTGAGTTTTTCTGTGTAAAATCACTCGTAACAATAAATTGCAAGGTTCTGAACTCCCCCATTGGCAATGCTATGTCAGCTTTCTCTATCTTTATTGCTGTATTTCTTCTTCCGTCCCTCCTCCAGTTATTATTAAGGATAAATCATCAATCACTACTTTTCGTGTAAACTCAGACTCTGTAATTAATCTCTGTATCTTGCTGTTCTTCCATGTTTTGCTTATTGCGTGCAATAATAATGTCAACTTATCACAGCTTTGCTTTTCTAGCAGAAGCAGAAGCAGAAGCAGAAGCTGGTGAGTCTGTCATTGCAGCCAACATGTTTAATGCAATACAGGGCTGGTCTACCGGCACCTGCTTAATCAAACAATTAAATTAACATTATAATATTTCACGTCCATGCAATGCAAACTATATTTCGCAGAAACAAGCAAAATAATGATAATAAGAAGAAAATCAGAATTTCATGTGAGAACACAGTAAGATTTTCCAAGTCAGAAAAGTCCGTCAGTTTCGACAAGTACTTTCAGCATTAAATGCCCCACCGTCTAGTGTCTACCTTACCCCTTTTCCCTGACCAAGTATCACAATAATTTCATATAAAATAAAATAAAAAGTATCAAAATAATTGAATTCATTATTACTCGTTTATTTATAAATCCTATATGTATGTTATTAAGGGGCCTAACCTAATGCATGCAGTTCTCATTTGAGACCATAACCCACAATAAAACTCCTCTCAGTGAGAGCCACCGCACATACAATCGCATATTATAAGTTATGCAACTGCGCATATTAAATCAAATTCTTATTATTATATGGGAGCATATCTACAATTCAGCCATTGCATACTTCATTGGCTTTCACTCTTTTGAAAAAATTACAATTCACCCTTTGATTGTTGGTTGTTGACCATCAGATCTTAGTGCAGTAAAATGATGTGAAATTTTTATTATTTTCCCATCTTTAATGTAGTATGTAAGAGGAATATCAGATTTTCACCCATTCTTTTTATTGAGTTTTGAATTAGATTTAAGACTTTGATTTGAGGAAGGTCATAGTTTTACAACTTAAGCTAAACCTTTGGCTTAGGGGGGAAAAAAATAATAAATCAGCAAATATCTTTTGCTTCTCCAAAGAAAGCTTGCACGGGTTACTAGATTTGACAAGCTTTTAAGCCACTTAATTTTTATTATTGTTATCATTTTTTGCTAATTCAAGCTTTTAAGCCACTTAACTATTGTAGTTATAATTATATTTGGTCAAGTTGTGTGATATTTTTATGTGCAACCAAAAAAAAAAATTTGTAATATTTGTGCATACATTTCGTCCCCACATGCTCAAATTATTAGACTATAGACCCACGGGGACTTAATAAACCTTGTACCTAACATACTTCTTCGTACCACTGTATTTGTTTCGAGCCGATTTTTAGCAATTGAAATGTCTACTCATAGAAATTTTGTAAAGTGGAATCATTACCAAAAATAGTTAATTAATTTTTTTACTTAAAAAAAAAAAGAGTAATGGGTATTATAAAGTTTTCATTAATGCGAACTTCGTTTTCTATTTAAGTTTAAAAGGAATTTGTTAACAGTAGTTCCTAATCTTCTTTGAATTTATTTTTTTTCTTAATAAAAAATAAAGAACATACAGAAAACTTTATTTTGCAAAAATTGTATTGACCGTGGATGCAGACAATTTTGACTATAATGATGGTGTTATGATGATCTTAAGGATGAGAGTGATGGTATCGGTAGTTGGAATCATGAAATGACAACTATATTTTTAAATTAATTTTCTTGTAAAGAGTTGCTCTAAGTTTTGATGACTTACAAAGTGGCCAGCTCCAAGAATCCAATAAAAATGCAAATTTTTGTATGACTTTTTGAACCCTTTTGTAATTTTGTCATTCTCGCAGAATAATGGAGTCCTCTCAGTGCTCAGAAATTTCTGAAGCCCGTCCCATCTGATAAAAGTTTAAAAAAAAAATTTACAAATTAAAATCCCATATAAAATGTTCATACAGCAATTTACAAAAATATATCCAATTAAGAGTAGCTTACTTTAGCTTCTCAATCCATGCTTCAGTTCCCTTTGTTGAACAAATAACATCAAGCTACAGAAAAAATAAATATATGTATAATTCTTTTTTAATATAAATGTTCGCATTGTATGAAAGAGATAAAAATTTGTCAATTTTGGAGATATTGACTATATAATAAAATGTTATATTTTAACAACCCTGAATACAAAGAATTGACCTTGTGGCGTCCACAGTCCACACACAAAATTTACAATATATATATATATAGAGAGAGAGAGGATAAAGTGGGTGGTCCAAATGGAGTCCAACCAGTTTTATATTGCCTATTCACAATCAATTTAATGTGGGAAAACGTTGAAAAGATTTGAGTCTTACTTGCCCATTATACACAGTCACATTCACTCCCTTTGCAAGTAGCTCATCAACCTATAAGAAGGAAACAGAGATGAGAATATTCAATCACACACCATAATCATCTTGTTGTAAAGGTGAAAAAGATAATCACTTTCTTTGGAAGCAACTTAAAAGAGTTCAGGGAAGCATGCGCCGTGATTTGCCAAGAATGTGAAGAAACAATAAAAACAAGGGAAAAAAAAAAAAACCTGAAACAGATATTTGGAATCCTGTTGTTTAATGAAAAATCAACAAAGAAGTTCTGGTTGAAATTTAAACATATCTGTTGGTGGCCAAGAAATCAAATGAAAAAGAAAAAGCATTCATTAATGATAACAGCTTTTGTACCAAGAGGCTGAATCCCTCATACCTCACTAATCCTTGGCCTCATAAAGTCACCAGAAAGCTCTGTGAAAACAGAATCTGATTGTCCTCCCCATCTGAAGAACACAAAATTTATACTTGTAATCACGGATTAAAATTTATAAATCATTCAATGACCTATATATATATATATATATATATATATAATTTTTTGGGAGAAACTTAATAAGACGTACGTAACATTTTCTGGGATAATCTTGAGCTTCTTTTTTATAACACCATTCAGCAAGCTATCAACATCACCATCACCATCAGGAGTAGAAGGTTTATGGGCACTGAGATATCTTGAGTATTTTCTCATTGAAGCTCCAACTGCTATTGTTGATGCTGTTAAAGAAACCGGGTCCATGCCCGAATCCAGTAGAAAATTGTAAAAATCCTGCATAATTAATTCAACATGTAAAACAAAATAATCCAACATTTACTTGAACCAAAAACAAAGAAAAATTGTGTGCAACAATTAATGCAATTACCACAGAGTTGCTGTTTTGACTAATCACACTCTCAAGTTGAGCCCATGAGTCTGTGGCACCAACAAAGTCACCAGCTTCAAGCTGCTGCTTAATCTTTTGAGCTACTTGATTTGATTTTGCGAAGCCATTGGTATCAAGCCTTGACATATCTTTGAGTAGAGGCCCCCACGAAAACTGCATATATATGTACATATTTCACTTCACTTAATAATTAATTATCTAAGTGCACGCACTTCAGATTATAATTTTAGTTATTTCGATATAAAACATTTCAATATTTACCACAAAATCCTCTGGTGAGATCCAACTATCTCCCAAGGCAACTCCTGCATAAAAATGAGGAACAATTATATTGATAATCTATTTGCGTATTTATTTTTGCTTTTGTGATTTAAGAATAAATTAAATTACCTCCAAGTTTGAGCTTTAACTTTCCAGCTTCAATGGCTTTAACAGCTGCCAGTCCGAGAGTTGCAGCAAATTTGCCTCCATAAGACTCTGCCACAATAAACAGAGGACTCTTTTGCAGAATTTCATTCTTGTTAAACAACTCCATTAGCAATGTAGTTAAATCATTTGCTGCCTCAACATCATTTTTCACAAAAGAGCTATTATCCTCAACATAGCTGTATCCTGTTCCCACAGGATTGTCCTGTATCACACATTAAGATCAAATGCATACATTAAAAGATCTAAAAACCAATAAAATTTTTACAAAATTCAATACTCTTTAAGGTAAGCTTTAGTTTTAACCATACAACAAATAATAGGTCAGCTTTCTTCAACCATGTTGAATTCCTTGGCTTCAAATAAGTGTCTAATGGCCCAACCTCTTCAAAATTCCCAATCCCAACTCCTGAAGCACCCTGTTTCATCACAAATGAATACATTAATATTCAATATTAATTCATAATTTCTGGGTTTCTTTTTCTTTTTTTTTAAGGGGGGAACATTATGTGGTTTAACATTTGAGATTGTTGATTAGTACTCACAGGGCCACCTTGCAACCAAAGAATGATAGGCCATGGCTTTGAGGAATTTTCAACTCTGTATGGACTTTTATATAGCCACCAAAACATGTGTGCTTCTGCATATATTTAAGCAATCTTGAAAATTAAAAGAACCAAGAAAAAAAAATTGAATTAAAATAAACAAAAAAAAAAAATTCTAAAAACTTACTTGGCCTAACTTCAACATACCCCCACTCTTCTGAGGCATCCTGGTTTTTATTCAGAGCTCTAGCTGCTGCTCCTCCATTAAAAAGAAGAGAAACAAGGAACAGTAGAGTTGCTACAAAGACACAAAGCTTCTCCATTTCAATAAGTGAAAATGAAAATACTGGACACCAATAGCGTTATATATAAATGTATAAAAATAAATATCATTGGAGGGTTGATTGAAAAAGTTGTCTTTGTTTCTGTCCGTAACAGATATAACAAAAAAGTGGAAACTTCTACAGCTA
Organism: Atalantia buxifolia; assembly: GCA_030444775.1. NCBI lineage: Eukaryota > Viridiplantae > Streptophyta > Magnoliopsida > Sapindales > Rutaceae > Atalantia > Atalantia buxifolia. The sequence continues at coordinate 13,576,828 of CM059838.1, forward strand.
ATTTAAGGTAAAAGCATACTAGATTTGTATAAAGAATCAAAACAATAAGATGTGTATTTTTATACAGTATTGTCTTTTCCTTACTTTATATGAATTAAAAATATGATAATATCAATATACCAAATGATTTTTTATCTGCCAATATATATATATATATTAAAAGAATAGGTTAAAAAGAGAAAACAAAACATGTAGAGCTAATGCTACAGGCTGTTTTACAAGGTGTCTGATTCTGCAATTTGTTTTATGTTTTCAGAGCATAGGTTAATTGAAAAAAAATTGATAAAAAAGAGTTGGGCTGGGGTTTGTATGAATTGCTTACAGGAAGATACATAGTTTGTTTTTGCAGTAAAGAGAAGGACATAACAGTAACACACAACAAGTCATAAATGTTATTCTCTTCTGAAAGTCTTGCACACAACAGTATTTATTTTTGTTTTATTTTTTATGTTGAATGAGATCATGTGTTTGTGTTTTAGTTTTCTGAGGCTGTGAGGGTTAGGGGGGATATTTTGGGAACCAATCAAATCTTTCTGCTGTTGAATTTCTCATGGAAGATCCCTTGAATAGTGCAGATTTTGGATTATTTTTTCATTACTTTTTCATAGAGGAAATGGGTAAGTGGTAACAGTTATCTAAGGTATCCTTTGATCTCTCTTCTCATCTAATCTCTCTATCAAACTAATTAATACATAAAAAAAATTCTAAGAAAATAAAATATATATTTGCTCCTTGAGAGAGCGTGACCCAATGCTTTTTAAGTAGATTTATTTGACTGATTTTTCGGATTCAAAATCTTTTGATCCTTTTGGATTTTGGATTCGAATCTTCTCCATGACGGTTAAGATATAAAATTAAATTTTACTCACCTTAATAGATAATCTTAATTTTACCAATCAGTAAATTTTGAGATGTTAAATTTTAAAGGAATAGTATTAAGATTTTAAAGATCTTATTTTATGTGCATATTTGTAGTAAAAGATTTTATAAGTGAACTTGAGATTTGATTTATCCTTCTTTATAGTTTTTCTTTCACTACACAACTAAAAAATATTGATCATCACACGTGAGTAGATGACTCAATACTTAGTAAGTAAAATTGACACACATATATTATTCTCAATCTCAATATTAATTTCCCTCCACGGTAAGTTACTCTCTTTTTTTTCTCATTTTTAGTAAAACAATTTTAATATATAGTTTTTTTTAATTTCAATGGCCATAGTTAAAAAATAATAATAAAACCCTAATGCAGGAGAACCATCAAGTGAACGCGTGAAACCAATGTGTGTCAAACCTAAAAGAGGTTAAAGGTAAAAGAGATCATAATTGTGATTTTTGTCTTCAGTGAAGTGATTAGGTCTAATGTGCATCCACTTTTGATCATTATTTCTCCTAAGAAGGAATGTCCCAGAAAAAGATACCAGTATTTGAAAACAGTGATACCCACGAACAAAAGTCCAATAGCGCAATGCAATCAACTTTTGAACCCATAAGGTTTGTCTCCGAGCATTGGCAAGAAAAAACAGTGAATTCTAATCTTAAATTAGAAAATGACAACCACGTGGTAAAACCATAATTGGCACATATATATATATAGTCTATGCATACCTACAATATCAGGCAATTAATCAAGTCGCGTATCAAAACTCTTATCAAGAAAGTTGTCACTCGTGCAGCCATTTCCAAATATCATAAATGCAATCACCAGCTGTTTGATTCAACCATTTAATCTTTTACAATCTCTATTAAAAAGGTGACAAGAGAAAATTTGAAATAATATAACCCTAAACTTCAGATTTTCAACAGGAGTGGGGTTAATGTATCATTCTCTTCAAAATAACGTGTAGAAGTAGAACTTCTTGACTATGATCAATTTAGTGTAGTAGTCAAACAATGACAAATTGACAACCAAGTACCGTGCATGCTACTTAAAGTAACGAGACGTATACGCTAACTCCCCCCCAGGACCCGGCCCCGCAACCAAAAATAAAAAATAAAAATGAAAGAATATTTTGGTATTAATTTTCTCTACACTTTCTTTCCAACCAAACAACTTCAATAACTGCAAAAAAAAAAAAAAAAAAAAATGAAAGCATTCCAAGATTCTTCAATAATCAGCGGCTTAAAAAGTGAAAACACCAATCACATGTGATGTGGGCGCGCGAACATTTATGTCCCATCATTTTCGACTAGGTGCCTTCATTTGCAAGATTTTGCCAGCACATGCTCATTAAATCAAACTTTTTATAATTGGAGCAGGTCACACTTAGTATATGGTCACGACCCTAGATATATTCAAAAAATTTTATTTGGATTTTGAGCTACGGTAAAGTTTCTCCATAATTATATTTCATTATGGAATAATTTCTGCATAATTTTTATTTTAGAATAATTATAAATAAGAATAAATTATATATTATAATAAGTTGTATATATATTTTTTAAAACTTAGTCTTACAGAACTTGTCTCCACATAGTAATAATTATGTGTATAATTCTAAAAAAAATATGCTATGTTACATTAGAATTTTAAGATGGACGAAAATATATTTTTTTTTAAAGTTGTCTGGAACAATGATTTATACAACATACAATATTTAAGGAGCTATATTGAGAGAAAAATACTAAATAGAATGCAAACATTTTAAATTTTAAGATGACTTTATACAACACTACATTAACTGATTTTTTTTTTAAACCATGTCTATCTCTTTATATATATATATATATATATTAGATTTGACATGTTTCTTCAATTAATTATTAATGTAATGCATATTTTAACTTTATATCACTTTCGCCAACGATGACTAAGTTAAAATATTAATTTTTGCAGAGATAATATGACTATACTGTAGCTACAATATGACTACAGGTAGATCTTACAGAATATATTAGGGAGAAAATTACGTTGAAGACTCACTTACTTAATTAATGCCGGCAAATTTAGGTATTTGCTGCGTTAGAAATTTGGTTAAGATAAATTATTGCATTTTATTTTGTCAATGAAAATTGTTGATTCCATATTTCTATTAAAATCGAATGAAAAGTCCAATATGTTACCCTCAAGTTCGAATACCTATATCATATACAACTCACAGATCACATTATTGTTTGTACATCTAATATGTGTATTAATTAGACATAACACTTGAACCTAATGATAAAGTGAAGTATAAACGTTTAATAAAATTTTGTGCTCCAACAAACAGATTACATATGCTATTGGACCAATAATTGTTGTGATACCATAACAGCGAAGCAATGAAGCGTGCGTGCATGATTTATGCAATTCTTGTCTGCAATTTGCCGTCACCATATATATATTAGCTGTTAATGGAAGAACTGGACCTACTTGCCGGGGCACGCAATATACTTAAATCAAACCGTGCTATATCATGCTTCAAAATGAGATCTCTCGTTTATTTTTTTAACAAACTCAAATATTTCAATTAAATCTTTGAATGCAGATAATTAATTTGAATTCAAAAAAAAATTAATTGAAAATATTGCAAGTTCAAATTTGCAGAATTATGCATGTAAGTAGACGTATTTTGTCAAATTATTTCTTCTGCAACTCTTTAATTATCGACTGTACATACGCCTGCTCATTTGTTACTGTATTATATCAACAAACCAGCTACTGGGCCCGAGCTATGGGCCTGAGCCATAGATTGCTGCACATGATGGGCTTCAATTTAGTGCAATAAAAAGTGGCAAAGTAGCCTAGGATCTTATGCTAAGAGAGGATAACGATGCAATTCCTTCTATATCATTAAAAATGTTTATTTGTGTCTTGACGTTGATAATATACATAAAAATAATATAGAAAGAGTAAATTAGAAAAGCAAAAGAGGCTAAACGGTACAAGCTAACGACATAAGGAAAGAAGAGAGTAAATTTTCTTTACAATTTAGCCAATTTTCATGATATAATTCAACCAAGAAATGACAATTGTCCAATGCATAACATTTGATCTTTCTTTAAGTGGTGGGAAATCGAAAATTCCACAATAAATTTATTATTTTCGAACAACTACATCAATATATAATTGATTAAAACTCATTCGATAATTTATGAACCAATCTTTATAAATAGAACTTAACAAATAACATTTTGGCACATGCCACACTCATTTAGATACATGTGAGGTAACATTCATAAATTAGATAACAAGTGAATTTTCAAAAGGTGTGATCGAAAATTTCAAACAAATTAAGTCGAAAATTTCAAACAAATTAGTCGTTAAGAGACTAGTTGTGCGAAATTTTCTAAATTCATATCGAAATTGTAAGTTGTTCCTCAATCTGAATGAGAACCCAATACCCAAGAAAAAAAAGAGAGAATTTCAGCTAACGAGAACCCAATACCCAAGAAAAAAAAGAGGGAATTTCAACTAACTTTCAACCACTAAAATATTGCAGTTGTTGTTGCTTTTAGAAATCATTGAATGAATGATAGTGTTATTTTCTTTCCGCACTGAATGACTTTCTTTGTCTTCAACATTGCTGAAACTCGGTTTCTAATGTAAAAATTATCAGAGGATCATGCATTTGACATTTCTTAACAGAGGACTTAAATTGTATCTGGTTTTTACTCATTACAATTTTTGTTTTATGCTTATTGATAGTTGACGATTCTATTGTTCATAAATTAGGATTGTTTATAGATTGTGCCCTGCATAGACATGAAAACTATGAAATTAGACTCATGTTAGTTAATGAGAAGCAACCTCACCATTGTATTAACTTTGCTATTTGCAAAAGTACAATCGTTGTGTAACAAAGAACATCTATTGTATCAAGTAATGAAAATTAAAGAATCTGTGCTTACTATAGTTACAAAGATACAAAAAATATATGATTTAATGAAGAGAATCTCTATTAATAAAACAATCTACTAAAAGTTAAACAAATAAAAAATAATAAAAAGATCGGACCAAATTTCCTAAGTTTGGCCAGCATCTACTCAGATGTATTGAAGCTTCCAGTTTTAAAAGTATAATGTATTTTGTTATTGGACTATCTCAAAGATGCACTTTTAAGGTTGGCCACTCCCGACAATATGCATGTGATGTACACTATTGTTTACATTGCGATGAATTTATGTGTGTATATATAATATTTAATGGTCAAAAGAAATGCGATGAGTTTTTTTTTGTATATATAATATTTAATGATCAAAAGAAATGCGATGAGTTTTTTTTTATTTTTTTTGTAGTTCATAGTTAACATGCAATCAAAAGAAATGCGATGTTATGTCTTACAGAACCTGCCCTACTTATCCATAAAAACAATTTATTATGAGTTGCACCCACAGAATAATTAGACAAAATTTTTACTAAGTTTGGCCACTATCTACTTGGATGAATTGACATTTTCTTTTTCAAAGATATAATCTACTTCGTAAATTTGCTAGATTATTTCAAAGTTATACTGTTAAATATGTCCTTTCAAGCTACTAAATATTATTAATTTATATTGTCAAGGACACGCAACAAAGCAATTGGTCAAAGCGTCCCTCAAACACCAAAAACCAAAAAAAAAAGGATTATGCTACATTAGAAGTCCATGTCCTACAGTTGATTTTAGATTAGGTTAATTCGTGGTGTTTAATTCGTTTTTCAATTTGCTATGTTTAATTTAGCAGAATTATTTTTCATAATCTTTCTTTTTATCTAGTTACTTGTTTATTTCTTCTAGTGTTAAAAAGAAAATTAAATGCAATCATACATGGTAAGTCTTAGGAAATAGAAAATTTTAATTCGCTTTTCAATTCGCTATGTTTAATTAGCAGAATTATTTTTCATAATCTCTCTTTTTATCTAGTTACTTGTTTATTTCTTCTAATGTTAAAAAAAAAATTAAATGCAATCATACATGGTAATTCTTGGGAAACAAAAAAAAAATGTATCATATAAATAGTCTTACCTAATTTATCACAATTAAACATATTAAGTGTTTTTAGCACTTTTACCCGTAAAAGATAACATGTAATTGTTCAATAAAATGAATTAGGAATTTGAGCATGACTAACCTTTCAAATTTATTTTAGCAATTCAATTAAAAAAATATATTCTCGGTTAATTTATACATCAACTAAAAAAAAAAAAAAATCAAAATCCCGCATGCAACGGCAATTAACTCGTGTAATAAAAGTTTCACCCTAGCACTTTGCATGCGGAGTAATTGTCACACGTGGGTATTTAAATATAATTTTAATTTAATTCAATTTATTTGCATTTCTCCTTGTTGTTTTTATGAGACTCTCCTTGTATAGAATGATGTTTTAACTTGTATAGAATGATATTTTAACTTATTGTAAAAGACTTAATCTAATCTCGAAACGTAACCTAATTAATTTGCCGACTTTGTGCCCTTCTTACCGAGAGACGCAAACAAAGAACCCAAAATTAAAGCATTGCGTAAGCTCCAAACACTCGCTTCTCTCTTTCTCTCTTTATTCTTCGGTCCCCTTTCCCCGATCCGACGGCCCAAAAGCCACTTTAACCTAACCAATACCTTATCTCAGCCGTTACATCTCACACCCCTCTTGGTATTTCAGTACATATTCTTTGTGTCGTCTTCATTGTTTTGTTGATGAATCTTATGTTTTCGCAGCAAAATTTTCTCTAAAATTCAAAACCCATTTCGCATTTTATTAATTCATTATTACTACCTTTACTTTGTTTATGGTAATGCAAGCTCAGCTTTCTTCATTAGCATTCCCTCATTTTTGTTCATTTTATTAGTTAGTTGTTGACTCATCGTAAACTCCTAACCTTTGTTCTAATTCTTGTTTTTATTTTCTTGGTGTCCAAACAGATAAACAGTAGCACAATGTTGGTACCACCATGGCTAGAATCATTATTGTCAACATCATTCTTCACCATTTGCCCTGGGCATAATGATTCACCTCGAAACGAGTGCAATATGTACTGTCTCGATTGCATGAGCGGTGCCTTTTGCTTTTACTGCCGATCTTCTAGACACAAAGATCACCCCGTTATTCAAGTGGGTATATATATTTCTATATATGTGTCTACATATATGACCATGATCATTCAATTCAATTGTGTCTTTATGATTATTTTACATTATGTTTACAGATCAGACGGTCGTCGTATCACGATGTGGTTAGGGTTGCAGAGATACAAAAGGTATTGGACATAAGTGAAGTGCAGACGTATGTGATAAACAGTGCAAGAGTTCTATTCTTGAATGAGAGGCCGCAGCCGAAGGGTCCGGCCGGTAAAGGGGTTTCACATCTTTGTGAAATCTGTGGGCGAAGTCTTTTAGACCCATTTCGTTTCTGTTCTTTGGGATGTAAGGTTAGCCGCCAGCTTGTCTCTTTCTCTCATCCTTCTTCCTTCCTGCTCAAAATTTTATTACTATCATTCCTTCATTTTCTAATATCAATTAATATTCCATCACATTGTTATTGTCGGTGACAATATATTGTGATTAAGACTTGTCATTTTAGAATTCTTTTTAATATATAAAATTCTTAAATGATGAAACATATATTAATTTGGTTTGTGACGTTAGGTTAATATAGACCAAATTAGACTAACAAATATGTAAAAAATTTGAAAGCGCTCTTTGAAGAAGTACTTATTCATAAGTTAGGTGTTTATCTTAAATGTGTTGCAAGTCTTAGGCAGCTTTGTTTTTTTGCTTAAATCTAAATGGGTATGATTTTTTTTAAAGTTTGAATGAGTTTGAATACAAAAATTTAAATGATTTATTTTTTTTTTAATATCTGAATAGAAGAGTCATTTTGTTTGTTTTTACAATAAAAAAAATCTTAAACTTAACTATTTGACATTTATGTCCTTATAAATTAAAACAAAAAAGATGATTAGATTTTATAGTTTAGGAAATAAGTTATTTTACAGAGATATTTTTGAAATATAATATTTACTTGTCATTCAAATATTTTTCCATTCAGATAAAAGTCACAAAAGTTTACTTTTTCTATTTATATGTAAATGTTTGAAAATCAGACATAAGTTCCCAAAAACAAATAAGCAAATTTTAGAAAAGGTCTGAAACTAATAAAATTTCAGACTTCAGACATTTAACAAACAAGCTCTTAGTTAAAATTATTCATTGCAGACATCCTTAATTTATAAAGTGCATTTTTGTATATGGATAGTAGTTTAGGCACCCAATTGCTAATGCCATTTACAATCAATGCGTGGAAATCCGCAGGAAAGACATATTTGTATACGATTATTAGCAACGATTTGCGCGCCAAAATTACTTACGGTATTTAGAATTCAACATATGGATGTCTACATATGATATTTGCTTGTATACAATTATTAGTAGCAATTTTGGCAATAAATCGCTAACCATCTACATTTCAACTTCACGGCAGAAAATTTATTTGAACGTAGTTACTAGTAGCTATTTGGGCGCCAGATTGCTAATGCTAATTAAAATTTATCACATGAATGTATCACGAAAGATGGCTCTTGAACATTGCTAGTAGTAATGTTCAGTGGCTTATTGTTAATGCCGTGTATAATTCAGCACACGTACATTAGCTTCGGGACTGAAGATTGACTATATGGATGTTGAAATTGCTTTATCCATAAGTATTTATTGTTATTGTCGAGAAAAAAAATTCTTCTAAATTCTAACATATCCTTAATTGTTTTGAAAGCTAGCTTTAATTCAATTTAATATATATATATATATATATATATTTTAATTTAGTTTTAATTTAGCTTGAAGGAATTAAGAAAAATGGGGAAGCAAGTTTTGTCTTAAGCAACAAGAATGAGGAAGAAATACCGCAAGAAAGGGGAGGAATGCAAAGAAGATTGCCAACTAAGGAAAAAGAAGAATTGCGTGAAGGAAGACAACAAGACATGTACAGAAGCACGCCTCCTCCAACTCATTCTACTTCAAGGAGAAGAAAAGGCGTTCCTCAAAGAGCCCCCTTCGTTACCTAAATTAATTAATAATCTAACTTATAATTAAACCCTTTAAGCCTTGTAAATTATGTATATCCAGCTCAGTCTACACAGGCCACCACGTGGGATGCAATGTGCCCTAAAAGAATAGTGTATATTGTCCCTTTAAACAAGCAAAATTAGGTGTAATGTAAGCTGTTACTTTTGGAATATGGGGCTGACTTAAGGGTTCAATAATGCTGCTTTAATATTTGGGAGTTGGGACAATGCTAGGTGTAAATGTTATGTGTACACATGAACGGTCTTTTATATATAGAAAGCACCAACAGCTCATCAATATGTTAATTGTTTTCTGGTTCATGAAACGTGGATAACATAGATGTGATGGTAACTGTAATGGCCAAATTCGTGAGCTTTATGAAAATGTCATGCCATTTCCAGCCTTTTGATTTCTCTCATTATCTTGGTTCAAATTTATAACTGTAGCTATATTTTAGGATACAAATATTCAATTTCCTTGTTTAAAATCGATTTTGCACTATAAATTAAAGTAGGCTAGCACGTGGGATATCTGTACATTAATTTGTATCGATTTGGTGGCTGAATTGTTGTTGAAAAAGATTGCAATTTTGGTCAAGAACGTAGCGAGACTTAGTTTAATAAAAGTTAGGCTAATTATGTCGACAATATATATTATATTTAATATATGTACTTTTCATATAAAAAGAATATCGATTTGAACCGATCAATATAATCACTTATTGTCTAAAAAAACAGGGAAAAGAACTCCAAGCGGGGATAATTTTAAGGGCAATTAGGGCGTTCTAATTGAGAAAAAGATAATGGGAAAAAATGTAAAAGATCAAGCTTAATCAGTTCATCAGTTAATTTGAACAGTCGCAATTTGATTCAAAATATATAATAAGATATTCAATTTATGCAATTTGATGGGACCTTTTTCCAACAAAATAAATCATTATCTCCCGACCCATTTGATTTTCTAAAAATAAAAGTAAGCACATTACTGAAAATTTTCACCACATTGAGTTTATATCCCAGTGGGATTCGATGAGGTCGTTGACTCCCTTTTTAATTCCATAAAAACAATTTCTTTTTCTTACTCCATGTAGGCACGGAAATGGGAAAAATGACATCTAATTAGCATGGTGAGGAACCCTAGGCACTCACAATTTCCGTATATCACTATTTTTTTACCTTAGCAAGAGAACTAGTAGATCTTTTTCATTATTATAGCGTTATTTACTTATTCTATTTCATTTGTGTAATCACATTTTTTTCCCCAAAATTATAGGGATGGCAACGAGGAGGGGAGGGGACCAATCTCCCCTTACTCATTCCGAAAATTTTACGTATGTCCCCGTCTCCTCCCCTTCCCCATCATAATTACTTGAGAGAATCTCCATCCCCTCCCCGAATAATAATAAGGGATCCCCGAGGATTCCCGATCCCTGAATAATTAATATATTTTTTTTCGATTTTGAGTTAATCATATTAAAATAAAAAATTTAAATAAAAGTAAAATTCGAAATATATCTTACATTACTATCCATTACAAAAGTCACATCCATTAAATTAGTCAGTAACGCAGCATGCAAGAGATACAAACTTCTTTTACAAACTATCATGAACAAATTAATAGCTTAATACAAAATTGTTACAAAAAAAATTAAATTTAGATTCAAAATTAACTTTTTCAATGGTGGCGTGGACACTTTATAAATGTGAACTATTCCCTTTACAGCATAATAGTTAAATCGGAGCAAATCAAGAGCAAATATTAAATTAGATATTAAAATTGTGATTCATTTGCAAGAATTATAACATCTAAAAATAAATAAAAAATAGATTTAAGTTTAAAATATTTAATGAATATTAAAATTAAAATAAATTTTTTGGACTAATAGAATCTACCAGGTCTTTTTAATGTGCTAAATAAAAATTTAGGACTTTAATTAATTAATTAGGCCTAAAAGTTTAATAATATAAATATTTTGATATTTGTTATTTTTACCAATATCTATAATTTTATAATTCAAATTTTATTATTTATTTACTAGTAATTTTAAAAAATAAAATAAAAAAATTAAAATTAAAATGGGAAAATGGGTAGGGGATGGAGATTCTACCTCATCCTCATCCCCTTCCCGAATAAGAAATTGGGTAAAAAATTTTTTCCGTCCCTTCTCCGAAAAAGAAATTGGGTATGAAATTATCCTCATACCCTCTCCGAATAAGAAAAATCCCTGAGAGTACCCGTCCCCGTAAAAATTTTTGCCATCCCTACAAAATCAACGATTGAAGTATGAAGAAACATAATAAATTAAGCAAAAGAAATTAGTATAACGACTTTTACCTTGTAATTGTAATGGTTTGAATCTACACCGAATTATTATCACAACTTGGCTGTCTAATTCTACTGCTATGAGTCTAGTTCTATGACCATGCACGTCACACTTGTCCACTGATTGTCAAAGCACTATTTATACACACTTTCTTCAAAATCAATGAATCGTATGAGCTTAATTGGTAATAGGTCACTCGAGTCAAAATGGGAAAGATTTGGTATGTATATATTTATGTAACATTTGAAATATAAAATGTTATTTTAGCATGTCACATACAAGTTGAACAGCTCGCCACGACAGTCTGTGCGAGAAATGAAATTACAAAATCAACTAAAAATTCATAATTAAATTTTGATTATCCAAATCAGCTTAAAAATTTTGTTGTTGTTGGATATTGAGCTTGGATAATTATAGTTTAAAACCTATAATACTAAAACATTTAATAAACATTAATTATTATATCTTATAAATTAAGTTAATTTAATCCTACACTTATATAATAAAAAACTTATAATATTTTTATTATTTTAATCAAAATTATTATTTAAAAATTATATTTACTAAACATTATCAATTTTTATTTCATAATTAAATTTTATTTCTCAATAATTATGATTTAAAAATTATAACATCTCAATAAGTTCAACCTATCAGTACCACCATAGATGCGTATACGCTTCTACGGTTGCATTCATTGTAGCCGACGGGTTCAACAAATTAATCCAACAACTCACACAGTATATATCGAATATTTGATTGGTTTAGTTAATCATCTAAAATGATTCTATGAATTGCTTAATTAAGACGCCAATCAAACAAACCACTATTGACTAAATTAACCTTTTGTTTAGCCAAAATTACAAAAGTACCAAAATGTGATTGGCGATCGGTGCAATTGCAACATGTGGAGAAGAAATAGCCAAGCATATATATAGATAGGGCCCAGGGATAGTTGTATGGATGTCGATATCAAGAGGGTAATAATATTCTACGTTCAAAATGGTATCCTATGCATGGAGTATGCATGAAGACAAGAAAGATATCTATAAATATATGTCTGAAGTGACAGCCGATGAAGGAAGAGAATTTAGAAATTGTGAATCAAGATAAGGACCACTAGTACCTACCGCCTACTGAATCCAATATATAGATATGCTCAGACCTCAGTAGCTCAGGTTATAACTGGGAAGGCAAATTGCATTTGAACTGAAGCCACCGGTCATTCACCGGTCTGCCATCAGTACCGGCCATCACATGCCTTCACATATAGTCATGTACTATAGTTGCTTACTGCTTCGGATGTTTGAGCTTGAGAACTCTGCCGTCACATGCATTTCATACATATAATAGATTACTAGTTACTTGATTTATAATAGATCACTAGTTACTTGATTTGCTTATGAGAATGAAAACAGTACAGCCATTATATGGTATAAATTTAGTCTCTGTTGAAAATTTTAAATTTTCTGATACATTCACATTTTTTTTTCAATTGACCATCTAAATTTTTGTCATATTATATATTATGTATCGTAAACAAAAATTCAGCAATGAAAAATTTGGGATGGGTGTAAGTAGAACTCGGAGATTTTCAGTAGAGATTTGGGGATGTTGTGTCATATACAACGGTTGCATTGTTGATATATCCACTTTCGTGATATAAGCCTATTTTAGTTTAGTTTTAAGGTATAACCCACAAGAAAATAAAGTGTTCATTAAAGTTGTACTTGTTATGACCGATTAAGAGTTGATGTCATATATTAACAGTCTAAAAGCAAAATCATAGGAATTGGATATTATTTTATGAGATTCATAAATATAGGTGGTCAACTTGGACTTTGACTGTAATGAGATATTGATGCTGTCAGCAGTTAGGAAAATGGCACCGTCAAAAAGAAATTGAGAATATATAAGAAACAAAAGTGCAAATGAGAGTAGACAAATTTTTCAAAAGAAGATAGGAGAAAACAGTAAAAATAGGAAGTCTATTATTAATTGTGTCAATTTGTCACCCACTTAAAATTTCTCTCATTTGCCTCCTCCTCCTTAGCAACCTTCTCTATATCTAGTAGCGATTGTATGATTAACATAATCCCCATGTCTAAAGATCTCAAGTTTCAGCAAATTAACCTACCAAAGCTTAAACCATCATCAAAGAATCAAACAGAAGAAGAAGCTGGCGAAGAAATTCAAGCTGTATCAGACGATTATACTAATGAAGCTTGCAAGACACCAACTTCTAGTGATCACAAGATACCAATAATTCAAAGCTGCCCAACAACTCCGAGGAAGAAAGTGCAAGTGTCCTTTCACAAGAGAAAGATGCCTGAGTTTTTGTTCTTTGAAGCTACAGGGCGTGAGGAGGTAGAGTCCTTCTTCAGATCAAACTCAGAGCTGTTTAGGGTTGATTCTCATGCTGTCAAGAAGAGATGTAAGAGCTTATGAAATCCCTCAACTATTGTAGTATTACTTCTAGTTAATTTGTTTATCTTCAGTTTTAATTGTATATATAAATGAAAACTCTGTATCTGTAATATTGCTAAATAACACATAATTTTCTTGGATAATAATAATAATACTCCTATCCTTTAATTTCTGATCAGAAGTGCTTAATTTATTTCTGCATCTACATCAATATTTTTCTTTCCTGTTATGAATATGCTATATCAAATGGAAAAAAAACGAAACATCGGCAATTGAAGTAACATCAATCAAATCCAGCCTTCCCAAAAAGTAGTATGTATATGGTTTTATTGTCATTAAGAGATAGGTCGGATGGTTATTAGAAGACTTGCTTTTAGAGGGATCCCAAGTTTAAAATTTTCTTTGGAAGCCTGGAACCTTAATGACTGATCCCCACTAGGGTCTATGTCATTGTACCATAAATATTATTTATTCATTTAGATCCGTGCTGATATTAATTGTGCTAAAATAATCTACCATGCGTGCTTATATATTCTTGTCCAATAATTATAAATCCCAGCTTTCTCAAAAATCAGTCCAAAAATTCGATCAACATTAAATCTAAATCTGTAATTTATAACCTTCTTTCGTGATTTGAGTGAGCAAGAAAAATATAGTTGGTATTATACATTCAAGTTGAGACGCAATAAGAAAATTGGAGAGTTTAACATCCTTCTTGCACTTGACAATCACTAAGCTTGCCTTGAAAGGAACCAACGTACAAGTGATGCATTGTGTTATTTACATAGCCTGATTATTTATCAAATGGTAAGGAGAAGACTCTGCTTGGCGCTCACACGTACATGGGATGCTTGCAGGGCGTAGCCTTACAAATGGACAAATAGTTCCGGCTGAGTCAGATCCACTGCCACAGGAGGCCCGAGTGAGCCCATGATCTCAATTCTGTTTCCTGCAGGCTCAAGCAAAGATGCGAAACACACTGGAGAATTCACCTCATTAACTTTTACCACACGTTGCCATTCCATCCTAGAAGGGACTATCTTTTGGACACATGTCCTCCACGTGTCTCTCTCTGGTAGCATCTACACACTTTGATGGACAGTTATAAGACAAATCAAATAACTAGTAGTAACAACGATTGTCATTGTCCTTTTTTTTAAAAAAACAGTGCTGAGAGGGAATAAAACATTCTAGAGTAAAACCAAAGAGGAAAAAGGGAAAATGCCTCCAAAGCGTTCCGCAAGAGTTGTCCTGACTAAGAAGTCGAGGAAACCGTTCAGGTTTCTGTAGTTACCGAGAAGAAGAAGAAAGGAAAGCAAGAAATTGCTATTGATTCTGAAGAAACACTGCCTTCGAAGACCATTAACGTTGAAGACAAAGAAGGGAAACACACTACAGTTGAAGTTCCAATAGAAGAGCCTGAGCCTGAGACCGAGCCAGAGGCTGAGCCTTCGAGTTCTGTGGCAGCAGAAGCGGCAACACCAGCAAAGAAAGAAGAAAAAAGGAAATCCACTGAAACTTCCCCAGAGCCAGAACATGATGTTGCTGCTTCCGCGGAACCAGAAGAACCTCCAGAACAATCGAAAAACAAAGAGAAAGAGAAGCTCAGCGAGGCTCAAACGACAGCTCAACAAGAAGCTGGTGCTGCCCATGAGAAGCAGGGTAGCAAGAAGAGAAAGAGAGGGAAGAGAAATGAGGGTACCCGAGAGGAGTACAAGCCGTATGTGTTTAGGGTTTTAAAGCAAGTGCATCCCGGGATGGCGATATCGTCCAATGCAATGACTGTAATCAACAACCTAATGAACGACATGTTTGAGAGGATTGCCGGCGAGGCTGCGACGCTTTCTAAGTATAGTCACCGGACGACAATGTCGTCCCGGGAGATTCAGGGAGCAGTGAAGCTAGTTCTGCCAGGAGAGCTTGGGAAGCATGCTGTCGCTGAGGGGACCAAAGCTGTGACCAATTACACGTCCTACGGTGAAAAACGGTCCAAAGCGTAAGAATACTTTTCATTAATTTTCATTGTTCTGTCGTTATTGTTGCGTGACCTTTTTGAGTTTTGGTTCAGCATGTAATTTTAAAGGGTCCTGGAATCGGGTAGACATGTAGCCTATAGGCGTTACGTAGTGTGAATGTATCTGCTACTTGCATAGTTTTATCATAGGGTGATGACTGCATTCCATGATTCTATTCATGTTTTCTTTAATTTTCTTTCAGCACAGAATGATTGATTTTAGGACTGTTGTTGTTTATACATTTTATCAGAAAACTATACATAGCCCGGGAAAATAATACGTATCAAAATCATCAGAGACAAATATCAGGCATCAGAAAATTTATAAATATATGATTTTCCACTCGTTTTTTTATTCAAATTTGAACAATGAATCAATGACATCATTTGCTTCAACAAATTATACACTCGGATTCCTTGACTATGTATTAAATCAGCTTGAGGTCAAGAACAGGAAAAAAAATAAAAAAAAGTACCAGAGCTCCAGGTCCTACTATAGGATTGAATATGCACGAATCACCTCAACTAGGGGTGCTTGACACATTGGACATTTTCCTCCACTTTGGACCAACTCATTTGCACATTTCGAACATGTGCACATGTGTCCACACCTGTTGACACAAAACATATAATTAGACATATCACATGATAATAACAATTAAAAAATAAAAAGGGAAAGCCAAAGTGAGGGATCATGCATGTAAAAATCTCACACCAAATAGAAATTTGCTGAAACTTACCTGTACAACAAAGAATCAATATTGCTATCACAACATATGCAGCAAACTCCTTTCCTCACATAATCCCAATTAGATCCATCTTTCGACAAACTGTCTTCACATATTCCTGCAGCATCACAAAGGCAAAGTATGTGATATACTAAATAGAGCAAGAAAAAACCGTCAGGATGTATAAGTACATTCCATTTGTATCAGCTATTTGGCTGTAAAACATTTGTAAAGTGGAAATGGAAAAGGATCATAAAACGAGAAAGCTAGGAAATTGAAGAACTAACTACATTTCAATGGCCAAACGGTGTACTGGCGTCTATTCTCCCTAGGAGAAGGGGTTGGAGGGTGAAAATAAAAGGCTAGCAGTAATTTACTGAGAAAGACAAGGGTGTGTATAAAACAAGCAACAAAGATGTACTCCCAGATGCAAGGTGGGTTAGATCATTGAGAATTAAGTTCCAAAAGCGAAAAAGTAAAAGAACCATAAACAAACCTGGTGAGCCAGCTGCACGATTCAGAGCAGCGGACACTTCTTGTCTGATTGATCGCTGCAACTCAAGTTGCATATCCATGCAGGCCTCCAGCATCCGCTGCATATTATTCATCCTCTGCTGCAACCTAGCCATATCAATCCTCAAATCGTTGATGATGTCCCACTCCTGCAGAAATCGAGCCACAAGGATTGTTTAAACTAGAAGTAGACAACATAAGCATAATCCCCAAAAATTTAGAAACTACTCTACCAAAATTAATTTGCAAAAAACAGAATTAAAACAAACAAGAGTTTCTTCAATTTCATTTTTAGGCCATCTAAAATAATGAACGTGTATTGGAATTGCCAGCTACAATAAATTACAAATCTCTCACATACCCATTCACCATTTTAGATGCTAAGACCAGCTAAACATTGAGCTTTACTAGGGTCTCTCCATAATAGAAAGGCAATATACATTAACCAACACCATGATTATATATTGCCCATATATCAATTTTCTACTTTGTAAATAAGCATAATTCTGGAAATAAATTCAGAAGAGTGAAGGGAAAAATAGACGCACAATTCCAAAGCGCTGATGCGTGTCATGTGATTGCCAATTATCATGGTGTGACTCCTGGTCCCAGAGTGGCTGAACAGGAGGCAATGAAGGTGAAGGCAGGGCAAGTGGGGGACTCTCAATGGTTTCCCTCTGATCCTCATTCTGATCCCCATTTTGCTGCTCCAGATCTTGTTCTGCAGATGGAGCTCCACTAGATGTTCCATTCAGCTCCCAGTAAACTGGCGCATGACTTTGCCTGTCCACATATGACTGTATCAATCGATCAAGACTTTGGCGGAAACCGCTTCGAAGAAGATTCGACACACTTCTCCTACGAAAAAGAAAAAACTGCCCCTTAAATATATATCCATTTAAAGGACCAAAAGAATAATGCATGTAGTGATAAAAATGGTTACCTGCTAAGGAGTTCCCTGATTTCTGTGCTGTATACATTATCATCTTCCGGCAGATAAAATGTATCAACCCTTCCAACGGGAAGAGCTTGCGAATCAGAAGGTTCCTCTAACCAATTTCGTACAGCCTCTTGAAATCCATCTCGCAGATGACCATGTTCCTCAGACCATTGATAAGCAGCACTTTCCTGCTGATTTTCATCCATAAATTCTCTGGTTTCACTTCTCCATTCATTAGATTCCACATCAGGTCCTTGCAAGAGTCTTTCCTCATTACCCAACATTTGTTCCTGCGAATGTTCTATATGAGCAGCAGGTTCTTGCCCACTTACATATTCAATCAAGTTGCCTTCTAAATGTTCTGTAGTATCCATTGACCCAAGGAATGCTCCTTCCTCACCACTTTGCTGAGGTTGTTCATAAGAACCTTCACCAGCTTCTAGCAGATGAGAATGCTCAGCAGCTTCATCCGTTAAAGCTCCTAGGGATAACTCATTAGCAGTATTTCCCATCCAGTCTCCATCCAGCAATTGTCCAGTACTATTCGTCCTCTCAATAATTTCAGTATTTGCTGGACTTTGCCATTCTCTAACTTCATTCTCAGAAGATTGTTCCTGCCACCCTTCTCCTCGAGCAGTAGTTCCTTGAAAACTTACATTTCCAACAATGTCACCTTCTATATCAGTTCTAACATCTGACAAATCGTGGCAAGCATTTTCACCATTTCTAAGTTCAGATTGTTCATGAAATTCATCCATAGTTTCCTGTAAATTGTTCACTTGGTTTTGTTCATTTCTGCTAACATTAATGTCAGCATTAGACGATGTATCAGAATGGCAGCTGCTTAATCTGGAGAAAAACCCTTCCCTGCCATGAAAAAACAGTGTTAACAATGTTCCATCAAAACACCCAAATAAAACCACAAAAAAAAAGGGAATTTTGATGCAATAACAGAATTTAAGTCAATAAATATCCAGTATCACAAGAATTAATCATGAAAAAAAAATTATAATCACATTCATCACTTCCCTAACAAAAATAAAGAAAAAAATGTGACAGAGGAAAACATAAGTATCGAATTATCAGAACAAACACAATCACACCTCACACTAATTCCAAAAACAGTGAACAGATATGATAATAAACCTCTTTCAATCCTACAGGAATACCATAAAATTCTAGAACATAATATGTTCTCTTAAGGTTTATCACCAAAGCGTGGCAGTCTGTGGAGTGCATTTAAGACAGAACTGTTTGCCTCTTCATGCATTAAATGAAAATTCCATGTAACATGATCCACTTTAAGCATGCGTTCACTATTATCACTTTTATTAAAATAAAAATTGAACCATGGTTTAAGTTTAGCTCTTCTACATTTTTAAGGTTGATGGGAAAGAAGTTTAGAGGCTGTGGAAGTTTACACTTTTGGTAATGACAAAAAAGAAACATAATGCAAATTCACTAAAAATAAAGCAGAATAGGCTCAAATGGGCATCTAATATAATTCTGATTGCTAAGGACATGGAATAAAGAATAGAAAAAAATACCTCAGCCCAGACACCGTATGTCTTTGCCTCAATAAACCTAATTCACTAGCTGCTGTGGACCTGGGTCTCTCATCCTCAACCATTCTGTCATTCCTCAAGAACCTTCCTCTGAGTAATGACTGCATAAGGAATTTATAAATAGATAAATCTATAATTATTGAACAGTAATAGCGAGGGAACATCAACTAATACTTCCTTGGTACATACCAAAAGAAACTGAGAACCAACAGTTTAAGAGCACAAAACAGAATAGACAATGGATAGATGTTGATTGTTAGAGGATCAGTCATACAATACAGGATGATATTCATATCATCATCAACATTCATATCATCATCAACAATAAGAAAGGAAAATGCAAAAATTTACTGTCAACTAGCATCTCACCTGAATGCGGTTGCGATGTGCAAAATTTGATACAGCTCGATGCTCCAACAAACCTTGAAGCTCTCTTCGTCTTTCCCTCTCAGCATTTTTAAGCATATCAAGCAGCGCTTGTCTGCCACACAATCTACGAATGCCCCTCCGAGTATGGTCATTTTGGCTATTCTGGTTAACAACGAGACCATCAAGAACTTGTTCAATTTGATCGCCCATTTCAGTTGCTTGTTCTTCTCTGCTGTCACTAAAAGCACCTCTTTGTTGGCTATTCATTTGAACCCACTCTCTAATAATTCTCACTCTCTCCTGCTCAGTTTCACCCAACCATTCTGGCCTTGAACTATGGTTCATGCGGGAAATACTAGATGCACGTTCCCTTGCACCATTGTTCATCCATTCCCGAAAAATTTGCCTTACCCTTTCCCTTTCAACTTCTCCCAAGTCTGAAGAACGGTCATAATTAAAATTGGCAGGATCATCATGCCCATTTTGCAACCCAAATCGATTTGGGGACCACATTCCACACTCATTTTCACTCACACTGGCATCATCTGATCCACCACCATGTTCGCTACCATGGCTTTCGGATACATCAGCCCTTGAGATGTCAGAAACTGTCCCGTCACTCCCTTGTTCCCGCAATCTTTCACCTACCCTCTCATGGGAATGACTGACCACATGCTCATCCTCAAGCTCCCGCCACATTTGCAAGAGTGAGGATGCTCGGGTGCTTCCCGTCTCATCACCTCCTCTTCTTCTTGGTTCTTGAGACTGAGACTCCCTAAGGAAAGAGGAATCAAGCGCAGAGACATTGTGTAGACCAGCTATAGCCATGACTCCAAAAACTAAATGAACAAATCAATTTAAAATTTTCAACCCATCTGCTACAAATGCAAAAAAAAGGCGCACGTATTTACAATAAATACAAGCAGAGGATTCCTCTCAAGATCAGATCATCACAAAAAAACGATAACCATCAGAGTCGTTCATCATCATCATCACCATCATGGTGCTCATCACTGCCTTCGGAGCACATGAATACAATGAGATACAATCATCAGTTGGGCCCAACATTAACAAAGCACACCGGAGAAGTGCTTCCTCCAAGTTTTTACTGCACGAACTGAAAATTTGTCATTTCCTCAATTCTAAACCGCACTACATACAACACATTACACAGTCAAAGTCTACAAAGCCACCTAACACACAAAAATCAATTCAATTTCCCCTTAACATATATTCTTATATTTGGTTGCCAAAGAAATGCGGAGCAAGAAATATAATTAGAAGTTCAAATCTCAAACCTCAATCACACACGAGCTAACACAAACTAGAATCCCTAATAAACCAGAAGTTTTGAACTTTCAAGACGACGCAAGTTAACAGAATCAGGATTTCATGATATTCCGTTATTTTCTCAGCCTTTCTCAGCATCCAAACAGAAACAAAATAAAATATAAAAACTAAAATCAGTTCACAAAAGCACAAGCGAATCGAGATCCGCGTCTCGCATATATATCACATAAAAATTTCACAAAATGCTCCGTTACAAATGTCGAAGAATGAGAGGCGTAAAACGTACCGAAGAGCTGTCGTTTTGAAGTAAAAGTGAGAGAGACAGAGAAATTGTGAAGAAACGAACAGAGAGAGGGAGAGAGAGAGAGAGAGAATGGGAGGGAGGAAACACAGGCGATTTCTAATAGAGTGATTTCTAATAAAATATAAAATAATAAAAATAAATCGGGGAGATTTAATTCACGTCGTCACCAGGGGGGACTCTCACTGTCATTTGCTCAATAAATGTCTTCACCAGGGGGACTGTCATTTGCTCATAAAATCTTGCCGTAACACTGACGTCTAAAAAATTATTTTTGTGGGTGGGGGGAGCAATGAGGATTTGACGCGTTGCGGATGTCCCCGTCTTTCGGGCTGCCCACGGAAAGTTTCCAAATCTTGAATTTAACGGGAAGTGGGGAGCAAGCTCTTTTGAATAAAACGACAGCGTTTGATTGAGTGGGTGAGTAGGTGGCAAGCGCGCGTGAGTCGCTCCTCGTGAGATTTCTAACGTTCGACACTTGGGTTCTCACTATGCGCATAACGTTAATGTTAAAGTGAGTGGACTCTAAAAACTCACGGTCAGTACAAAAGTCAAGTATAAAAAGATACTTGTATGGTGTTTGAGTTCTTTTCTAGAATATCCAACTAAGAATATTATTAATTAAAATTTATGTTTTTTTTATTGTTATTTACATTTTCATCTTATTAAAAGGAGAATCTCTTCATTAAAAAAAATTCAAAAAATTTGAAAACAAAATAAAAATTACTGATATTAATTAACGATAAAAAGTGTAAATTGAGCCATATCATTAGTTTGACTTAAAAAGAAAAAAAAAATAGAATAATTTATATTTCATATCTTACTCATGTCAAACTTAACGCTGAGAAGACTGGCTTGGCAAGATCGTCTGCTCTATACTATTGGTGGTTAATGTTTGGCTTTAAATTTTTTTTTAATTTTATAAATATTATTGAAATTTCTCTTAATTTAGTTGTTTAGATAGCTTAAGTGTATAGCTGTGTGTTATTTTTGAATTATTTTAAAAATAATTAGTTAACTATTCGTACTTTCATAGTCAATTGGAATTCGAGCCTAAAATATGAATGAAATACGAACCTTTTTATTGTGTTCGTGAAGCATCGACTTGGAACAATTTACACCTTAAAATGTGTTAACTAATTGTTATGAAGAACCTTCAAAAGAGAACTTGAAGCAAGATTGTTAGAGGCTGGCTTCTGGTGAATTATTTTAATTAATATAATTAGCTTCTCATGAGAAAATTAACTGTCCAAAAGTACCTTTTGTGGGTTCCAAGCCATTGTTAGAACAATATTTTTGATTGGTGCAAATTAGCTAATGAAATTTATGACTATATTATGTTTAGTCTGAAAGTTGGTGCAACCAAAAAGTGATTCCAAATATATATTAATAAGATTGTATCAAAAGTTACTTGGTCATTATAATCATTGCTTCCCTATTGATGGATAAAAGATGCCTTAAAACTAGTTAAGTGATCGATTTTCCCAAAAACCTAACTTTGCTTCCTTTTGTATATAGATTGAGTGTACTTGAGTTTGAAGGGAACCCAAAAGCAACTTTGAATATAAAATTTCAGCCCCCTCAAACTTTTACTTTTATTCTTTCTTAATCATTTGTTAGTAAATAGCTAAAGGATGCATGTAATTATGTAAATAGATATTTATATATTTTGAAGTTTAATAAAGTTGTTTTCACATGATGAAAATGGTGTAGAGAAAAAGCCCTCGGGTAAAAAAAAAAAAAATCAAATAAAAGCATATCTTTTAGAAACCTTAAAAATATATGTATTTTATAAGATCTTCATTATTTAAAACTCAGAGATTCTTTGCCATGCATGACTAAGTCACTTTGTTTATTTCAATAAAGAGAAGGGATAAAGAATGCATTATTATATTTCAACATGTTCTTTATTATAACATTACAATAATCCCTTGAATCCCATCTACCATGTTGCTTTGTTGTAGCTTGTCATCATGGAGTCTATAATATTAGAGCATTGTCATAATATATAGTCTAGATCTCTCAAAGTAACAAAATTCAAATTTTTTGTTTTAAGACCAAACAATAACACAATAATTACTAAATTTAGACGAAAGAACCCCTTTAGTTAAATCTTAACATATAAGAGTACTGGGACTGCGAGCTTTAATTTAATATTTTCATCAAATAAAATCTTAAATCAGCTAATATTAATTTTGAACGGCACATTAGCACGTAGAAAGATAATTCATTACCTTATCCGATTAAAATTTCCAATAAAATGCGTTGACTAATCTTTTTTGCCAACAACGACGGTGCATGGCTCTCATCATTAGGGTTGAAATAATTAATGCTGAATTATAAGTAATATTATAAGCCAAAAATATTAGCTCAAACCCCGACCAAACCCTAATTTAATTGATTTGATGGTGAACATTTGTGCGTGGCCAACAACGATCCACCATTGTGGAAGGTGTCGATCCATAATTTAACCACCCAATGTGATTTTTAAAATTCCCAAAACAAAATTGCGTTCTAATTGTAAAGCCGACGAAATTTTTGACCCAATAGAAATGAATATGAAGTTTTACAGATGATAAAGGCTCATTATAGCGCTCAGATGATGACTTTTCTACTCTTTTATTGATAAGTTTCTTTTGTTCCGATAATAACAACACTTTCGTCTGTTATAGGAAAGAAATTCTACAACTTGGATCTCTCGTAAATTTCTAATATAGACAACTTTATTATAGAATACTAAATTAAAATAAAACATATTTTTCAATGATGGATTGGGATGTGACCACTTAACTGAATTTACGATAAAGATTAACAAAATAGGTGAGATTCTAGAGTATATCAAAATATTACACTTAATTAATTTATGTATGTTATGTGTGCTTCTAATTGATTTTAATTAATTTTAAGAAAGAATGCTGATAATCAAAATAGAAGAGATTCTAGATTACATTTGAATACCATACCTAATTAATTCATGTGTGTTATGTGTACCCCTAATTTACTGTACTTAATTTTAAGAAAGGATTTTTTTTCTTCTACAATGAAGTTTATGTCACAAAATAAAATTCATTCTTTGAATTTTTTTATTCAGATATCTAATAAAACTATACATGTTATACGTGCATTAATTAGGTATATTTTTAATATATTTTATAACTTCTCTAATAATAAAGTATTAAAAATTTATAGAGGACTCAAATAATAAAAAATAAAATAAACGGGAAACAAAAGTGTCAGTTGGAATAAATTTTATTTTTTTTTGTTTTAGATTAAGGAAAAAAAAAAAGAAAGGTGAAAGTAACGTCAATTAATGCAACATGCCATAGATATTGTGAAGTGAAATTCAGAGACGAACAAACAGAAAGGACACAGAATTAAGGACAGGTGCACGGCGAATCGGCGAGATATATCATATAGTTGGTTGTGTGCTATTATTATTATTAATTTATGAGCACGGAGCAGGGGCCCGGCAACGGTGTCGGTTTATGGATGAGAACCTCATGGGAATTGAGAAAGATGATAAGCAAAGTCCCACACACATGGTGTTAGTTGTCTTTTGTCAATGGCACCTCTAAACCTACGTGCCAGTATCTATGCATGCATGGGAGGGACCCCATGTCATCATCAAAGTACACAAACCCTAGACTCGCATCACATTTGAGAAATGTTTATTATAATAACCCACTTAAATTTAATCCATAATGGATGTATACTAGTAGTCCCATAATTGTATATAAGCTTTGTGTCTTGCTATACACACATGCGCACAGAAAATCCCTATTATTTCATCCTCTTCACGATTTGGAGCATATATGTGTTAATATTGATGAATTTGTATGACTACTTTAAGAATGACTTTATAAATTTTTTATTTTTGTATGTTAGTTTCACATTGAAGAAGGTTTTTGGTCCTAGAACATTACTCTTTATTTATTCACTATTTATTAAGCGTGTATGTATGTTATTATAATTAGTTGTTGAAGCATACGTATGGTAAAAGAGTAAATGGACAAAGAGCAATACTTATGAAGCATCCAAGGCTTTTTTTCTACATTGATGACTTCACGAGAGACCCATATGATCATATCACTTACTATATGTACAAAGCTTTTATTAATTGCGACTTTGTTTAGTGTAACATTAAATTATTCTTTTCTAAAACTCATTACTAAAGTCGTAGGGAAGTTACCTTTGTTGGGAGAACTTGTGCCTCCCGATTTGAGCGGGGACTTCTAATCTGGGTTGTGGTACGGGCTTAAAGGTTTCTCCTACAGTTGGGGTCCTACCAAAAATATCTCGTGGATAAGGCAAAAAAAAAAAAAAAAAAGATGCTAACTTCAACCCACTTGGGAGAAAGTATAAAGGTTTGTTATCATTGATGGTAATGAAGCAATTTGCAAGCTACGTCGTTGATTGATGGCCCTAAACTAAAAGGAAATGCTTGTATATGTCCACAAACATAGAGACAACGGCTTAAGGATAGAAAGGAAGTGTTAAATCTGTGTTAGGTTACTAGTCATTCAGCTTCTCCTCTTGTCCATGAATTATTAGTCTTTTCTCCTTCACATCACCCTCCCTTTGATTAACCAAAATTTTCTTATTTTAGCAAAAGTTTAAGCACGTGTAGACAAGATATTGCTTAGCATAATTAAATTGGTGGCTTGCAAGGGCGACAGCTTCTTACTTTATTAAACATCTTTGCAAATTCTCGGGGATCAACACATGCTTTGTTATAGGCCCCAAAAAATAATGCAGTAAACATGTGGGTGAAGAAACATTTTGCATCTCGTTTGGGAGGCTAATGAACAGCTGGATTACTTTATTAGCTTGTCTTGCATTGATGTTTTAATCTGAGTTACTGTTCATCGGTTTGCTTTGCTTCCTTGGCATCTTATGATTGGAAAGTCGATCGAGACTAAACAGAAATTACACGAGGTCCCGTTTTGCTGCTAGATTATTGTAAGTTGATGAGTTATGCCGAGTCATCGAAATGTGATTCATACGGATGAAATTAGTTTGATAGCCAAATTGTGCGCTAGACGCTTCGAGGTTGTTCAATCTGACTGTGATGTGTGGTAGGAAAACTTTGTTGTCAGTCACTTGGCAGAAGAATTAATGACCAATTCAAAGGGGCATCATATTCAAAGCCAGTCGTAATCTCGGCTGCACAGTTCATCAATGAATTTTAGGCGAAATTTATTACAGATAGAAGTGAATTTCTTTTGGCTAAACCTCGCACAAAGCTTCGCTCTGAAATTTGCTTTTGGAGCTTACCAACTCTTAAGCAAATTCATAAGTAATATACAGACGTTTTCCTTTTTACATAAGCACGAGGGTAAGCTGCTTACACGTTACACAGCCTCACAAAAAGCCTCCAATTTTAGGTGCAACAACAAATCATCTTTAAGGTGTATAAATGACATCGATCCGTCACAATAACTTGGTGGGGTTTTCTTTAGTTTTATTTTAAACTACATATGTAGAGGGAGAGAAATGACTCTGAAATTAGTGGCTTGTTTATCTTTTTCTTCACTTGGCTTGAACGTTATTCTAAATTGGAAATTAAGATACTAATGTGGGAAAATAAGCCATAAATTTTCCTAATTAAACACAATCATTTTCTTTCTCACATGCGCGTGCTTATTACAGAAACTGATGAGGCTAATTCATACTTAAAAGTTGAGGTTTGCCAGCTGAATTAAGCAGCCGCAGACAAATGCTTATATGCATGTAAATGGCTGTCCGGCTTATTACCATTAACCCTAATGGAGGAGCGCTTGTTAGAAGCCAATGCATTCCGGGCTTTACTAAACATCTCCTCTACGCCTAATGTTCAGTAAAGCTCTAGCCTCTGGGCCCATTGCTTGAAAATGCAATGATCACTAAAGCCTTAGCCTCCAAGCCCAACACACTGGCTAAACGTCCCCCACCCAGGTCAACACAATAGTGAATGCCTTCAGAATCCGTAATTGCACCCCCCTTTGCCTATTTAATTAATTTACTTTTCTCTCTCTTATCAAATTTTCAAATTCGGCAGTTGTTTTTTTTTTTTCCCCTTCAAACTCAAATTCAGTAGTTGAGATGGTTTAGTATGTTCAGAGAAAACGAAAGCAAAAATAAATAGATGATAAAATGACGATAATTTTATAAGAAAGAATGAAGGTTACAATAGAATGTGGCAAGAAATATTGCGAAATTAGCAGACGAAATTGTCACAAAAATGCAACTACAAATCACAAACCCGTGATCAAAACGTGACATTCCATAGTTTAGGTTCTCAGTTTCTTATAAGAGGATCTGATTGTTTTTAAATATAATTTATAGTGACCCATAGCGTGAAAATGCAGAGATGAAGGGATAATTAGCTTGCTTTTTCTCCTAAATATTTTAAAATTTTTAATTAGGATATATTTACCATAAAAGATTTTCCCCCTCCAATGTGAAGAAAATTAAATTAGATATGCGGAAGGAGAGTTAAACGAAACACAAGAATTATAAAAAGTGTTCTAAAATTTCTTTTTTCCTTATACTTTTTTTAAAGAACAAAATTAACCCAAAATCTTAATTATAAAAACCACAATGCTACAATAATTTTCACCCAACATAATTATAAAATAAAACAAAAAATCATAGTCACACACAATAAACCAATGACCACAAATAAAAGGGGAAAAAAGGAAAAAAAAAATCAGTACATTAAGATACTAAAACCAATAACTCAAAGATCAATATCGCAGTAAGTCCGTTGGAAACTCTTGGACGAAGAAAAGTGCAGCATCACCGGGTCACATACAACTCTGAGTGTCTTATGATCCGATTTCCAGACTCCGACCCTAAACCGAATCTTTGCCTTGACACGAACCGCTAATTCAATTTCCCCGGATGTTCTTTCGAGCTTTAAATCTTTAGCAATCGAGCTTGCTATGGCCACATTTTGTGCCAAAAGTTTTGCATCTAGTCGTGTCACATTTCTTGTAGGCTGGTGGAACGGCTCCAGTGTGCTAAACGCTACGTTTTGGTCATCGTAGGCAACGGAGACTTCAATGGAGTCGTAGTATATGGAAGCTCTGCCATTAGGGTTATGCGCCCTAATGACAAAACCAAATGTGGAATTTAGGTGGTTGTTGTTTACATTGAAGTCATGGACCGAACCATCTTCAATAGTGTAAACAAGACGCTTAGGCTTGACTACGAGCCATATGATGAGCACGACTATACCGGCTAGGACAATTAGGGCTAGCAAGAAGATGGCGATGCAACGGACAAGCCCCGTGCGTTTAGCTGGGGCTGCCAGAGGCTGTGTTGCTGTGGGATTAGACGCCATATATGTTAAACGAGAAGGGTGTGATACGGTTAGTTTTGTTGATGAGAAGCTAGTACGAGATTTTGGCTTCGATTGTGAGTTAATATAAGAGACTGTTTCGGCTGTGCGCTTTTGTCTTTACGGTTGTAAATGGATCACTTTTTTCCTTTAACATTTCTTGCATGAAACTCAAGAAATCTAAGAGATTCTCGTTCCATGTATCAATCCAGTGTTGTGAGCTTCATTACTGCAAATTTGCAAACTAGAAAGTTTTAATTTAACTGCATTACATGAAACCAAAATTAATTCCCTAGTGCTAAGGCCACGCTAGGCCATGTTAATAACCCATATCCTTCGCTTTGGACCGAAATCAAAGAAGAGAATATGCTTCCATGTAGACAAAAGTGCCCATTTGATGCCATCGCCTATCTGATCACAATTCAATTAGCTTTTTAAAGATAACAAAATTGACAGCGAAACTAGGCACTGGATAATCAAACCAAAGATGGGCCATACGGTTAAATAAGATCAAATCCATAGTTTAAACTTTAAAGTGATGATGCGAAGTATCTCCCTAGCATATAGGTCACTAGGTGAGAAGAGAAGAAGAATTAATTAATGCACCATACAAATGAAAGAGAAATTCGGATTTAAATATTGCCAAAGAAAGAACTGGTTTTTAATTCTGAATGGTTTCTTGCCTTGCCTGCAAGTCATTCCTTGATCACCTTTAAAATTCATAGTGCCTTTTCTTTTTCCTCGATGGGAAATGAGTGCAATGAAACTCATTCTCATTTGGCATTACATAAGGCGTCGCCATTACTTGGTAGTTCCCATTAATTTTTTTTTTTGACATTTTTAGATATAAATTCAAATTTGTGTGGAGCTTGTATGTATAATATGGCCTTAGCCAGTACTCTTTCCTCAATCAAATTTCCTTTTCATGCAAAATAGAACTTTAAGGTTAAGGTTCTGCTTTGTTATTAGGGATGACAATGGGGAGGGAAGGGGAGGGGAGGAGACCAATCTCCCCGTACTCATCCCTGATATTTTATATATGTCTCCGTCCCCTCCCCGTTCCCATCATAATTACTTGAGAAAATCCTCATTTCCTCCTCGAATAATAACAGGGGATCCCCGAGGGTCCCTGATCCCCGAATAACTAATACATTTTTTTTATTTTGAGTTAATCATATTAAAATAAAAAATTCAAATAAAAGTAAAGTTTGAAATATATCTTACATTAATATCCATTACAAAAGTCACATCCATTAAATTAATTAGTAACGCAGCATGCAAGAGATACAAACTTCTTTTACAAACTATCATGAACAAATTAATAGTTTAATACAAAATTGTTACAAAAAAAATTAAATTTAGATTCAAAATTAACTTTTTCAATGGTGGCGTGGACACTTTATAAATATAGACTATTCCCTTTGCAGCATAATAGTTAAGTCGGAGCAAATCAAGAGCAAATATTAGATTCGATGAGATTAGATATTAAAATTGTGATTCGCTGTGGGCAATTATAACATCTAAAAATAAATAAAAAATAGATTTAAGTTTAAAATATTTAATGAATATTAAAATTAAAACAAAATTTTTAGACTAATAGAATCTACCTGATTTTTTTAATGTCCTAAATAAAAATTTAAGACTTTAATTAGTTAATTAGACCTAAAAGTTTAATAATATAAATATTTTTTATATTTTTTATTTTTACAAATATCTATAATTTTATAATTCATATTTTATTATTTATTTACTAGTAATTTTAAAAAATTAAAATTAAAATTAAAATTAAAATGGGAAAATGGATAGGGTAGGGATGGCAAAATTTTCCGGAAAACAAACCCGGGCTATCCGCCCGTTTTCATAAAAATGCGGATCCGGTTGTATTTTTCAAACCCGGATACATGCGGGTCCGATTGCAGGTTCAGAGATCGATCCGATTGCGATCTCAAACCAACATCCTAACCCGGATCGGACTACAATATTTATAATTAATTAATTATTTATTATTAAATATAAATATAAAAGCCAAAAATTAGAAAAAGGAAAGAAAGAAACCCTAATCCCCATTCCCACCCTAGCCGCCACCTCTATTTTCCCCTTCCTCAACATCAATTCAATGATTCATCATCCACCATCAAAATTCAACAACAATAACAATTAATATCATCCTCAACATCAATTTAAATCATCTTCAATTCATCATGGATCATCAAAAAGAAAAAGAATTTTGGCACCATCAAATTTGATCTTTTCTCTCATCTCTCATCAAATCCGATCTCATCTCCTCTTGTTCATGGATGCTTATCTCAAAGCCTTGCTCGTTGCTCTCATGGCTGCCGCCTCCTCGATTTTCAACCGACACCTCAAAGAAATCGCTAATACCCTCTTGCCGGCGCTTATTCATTTAAGTTTTTTTGTTGTTGTGAACAACCAAATACAACATTTTAACACATAATATGAATGTAATTGTAAATTTTATTATTGAAATAGGCAAATTTAGTTTTAGATCCCATGGATTTGTTCTTCATTTTTATTGTTCCGCAAATTCCAAACAAATCAAAAGGGGCATGGATAGAGGCTTCATCGTCTAGCCTTTCCAGATTTCGGGTTTAAAACCCGTGAAACCCGGATTTTTCCGGTTGAACCTTTCGGACAAAGAAAATGCGGGTTTTATCCGGATCCGGGAAGAGAGAATTGTCATCCGGGTCCGAATAAGACCAAACCCGGTACCGGACCCGATCCCTAGAAATTCCACTTCATCCTCCCCCGAATAAGAAATTGGGTAAAAAAATTTCTCCGTCCTTCCCCGAATAAGAAATTGGGTATGATGAAATCATCCCATACCCTCCCTGAAGGAGGAAATGCCCAAGGGTACCGGTCCCCGTGGAGATTTTTGCCATCCCTATTTGTTATATGGTGTTGCGAGTTTTACAAGACCATTGTTGTTTAATTACTAACCTAACTATCAAGAAAAAGTTGAGTAAGTGTTTGTAAATAATACCACTGTGTATTAGGGAAAAAAAGTTATTTATTATGGTTTTAGAACTTATTTTCCAGCAAACAGTTGTCGGAAATAATCAATTTTACGCTGCCAAGAAAGCTAAAACCAAACAAGCCTTAGTCATATTTAATAATTCTTGCTTCTCCCCAAAGTATTCCAAAAGCAACCCCAAGTTCTTTAAATACCTTGCAGATAGCTTCTCTAATGTCATAGGCTCTGCATGTGCTTAAGTAGCTAGCTAGCTTGACCATACCAAAACATAAGAAGATTTTTTTTTAAAAAAAAATTTCTTGGGATTAATCTTTGATTAATGAAGATTAATGACTTGTGATTGCTTAATATCCATGGATTAAAATTAGGTATGAATATGATCTTTCATATCATATGCCAGTACCATTTTTGGTTAATTATTTCTTTGGTGACATTCACACGGGCCATGGCCATTCAATCTTTTTTAATTTCTTTAAATGCATTACGCCATCATGGGTGGGTTCGAAACTTCTACTAAAAGAGTCACCTATAATTTTTTTTTTCTAAATCAAACAGTGAAAGACATTACTGCTTTGGTTAATTAATGAATTAATGGAGACCATAAAGTAAAAGACATTCACAGCTCATCAAAAATATTCACCACCGCGTACCACGTGCACCTCACCACCATCACCTCACGGTCTCGCACTTTAATCATAAAATTTAGAATTTTTTCTCCTGAACTATACCAAGTGATGATAGTTTTGATGATTTTTCTTTTTGGTTATTGGAATCACAAAATTAATACTTACATAAACTCTATTAATTGAAACCATGATTCAGAGATAATTTCCATTTACCATTATTTCTTAAAAAAATTATGGGACTATGAATTAAATAATACTCCAAATTTAAACTCAAAATTTGGTAAATTTAATTATTAAACCAACTAACTACTATGAAATTGTATAAAATCATATAATCTCTGAGTCTTTTAATTATCAAGTGCGTACATCCAAACATTTTAAATATATTAAAATTTAAAATATACAGACATCCGCATTATTATTGAACTATTGTATATCATGAGTAGATGTTTTTTATATAATTTCGTGGGGTGATGGGGTGGCCCATGTAGATTTCAAAATCAGAGTCGAGTAACATATAATTATTAGTAAAGGAGGCAAAAGATGAAAAAAAAAAAAAAAGAATATAAGAAAAAGTGAAGTACTACTACTAAAGTTCTGTGCGGTCATGATCACCAACTGTAGGGCAATGGAGGTGGTCGCCGCATATACCATGGAAGATTCTATATATCTTTTGCAAACCCTAGGAAGAAGCACAAACCAGCCGACATTAATTCATCATATATTGAATTAACCGTCACCTCAGCTGCATGCCCCTCTCAACTCTAAACTAGTTGCACACAAAGCTCTCTCTCTTCTCCATCTCATCAAAGCCACTTCACAGGAAAAATGATGAGGACCAGTTCCACTCCTTTTGCTTAGTTCTTTCGCCACCCCACCATGGCACTGATGAGGTCCCTCGCTCAGCGGGTCGGCGATTGAGCGGGTGTCGTGGTGGTGGTGGTGGCGGTGGCGGTGGCGGTGGCTGAATAATCTATGAGGTTATGGATTTGTTACAATGGGAGAAATGGGAATATTTTGTGATGCAATGAAGGGTTAATTAATTATCTCTTGATTCTAGAAGAAGAAGATCAAAGCCGGTTAATTTCTCTCACAGGGCAACTTCGATCCTTTGGCATAATTAACTTTCACTTTCTGTGAATCTCTCCAGGCATCAATGAGGGATCATAATAATTGTTGAACTATATATGTATCATATATATGTGGCTGGAGCTAGCTAGAGAGATTCTATATGCATGTCCTTGCTTCTGGTTTTGTTCTGTTGGTTCATCAAAGCCTTATTATGTATGAAATAACCCATCTATCTTTGTAAGAACTTCTGATTATTGATCTGTTTTTTGTTGTATTATTAATTCTAGCTTATGATTTATGAAATAATCGATCGGTATTGATGCCTTTTGATTTGGATTTGTGATGGTGTATGTTCTTTTACTAATCATGAAGAATCTATCAGAGGTTGCCATTTGCTGTATTTGCAATATTTTCAAGTGTATTAATTCAAGAAAGATTGTATTTGTCGTTTGTTAGTTTTCTTTATTAATTCAAGCTGCTGCCTCATGATGTATGAAATAAGCAGCAGCGTATTAGTGGTGAAGCTAATAACTTATTTTAATTCAGGCTAAACTAAAATAAATTTACAATAAAGATTATGCATTGAGAGTAATATGATTTTTTTTAATTTTATGCTTATATGAATTTTTTTTAAGGGACTTACATGTCCATTACAAAATTTATTGAGATCATAAAGAAATTTATGTTAAGGAAAGGTTAGAACATCGTGTATTTT
The DNA here is from genome assembly GCA_030444775.1 of Atalantia buxifolia. NCBI lineage: Eukaryota > Viridiplantae > Streptophyta > Magnoliopsida > Sapindales > Rutaceae > Atalantia > Atalantia buxifolia. Next base: position 13,610,989 of record CM059838.1, read on the forward strand.
ATTATGGTTTATAAGAAATTTTTAAAGGATTATTGGGTTTCAAAGAAATTTTTCAAGAACTAGCCCAATTTACTGCACAAGCAAGTCCTTGCTTTGCTTCACTCCCTGTTATGGGGTGGGGTAAATTTTTATTGTACCCTTTTATTAAATTGACATACTTCAATTTATTTTTTAAGAGTGTGAAAACTTTAATTTATCTTATAAATATCATTATTTTTAACAGTTAACTAACGTTGACCGATTAAAATATTAGGATGCTCCTAACCCAATAATTTTCAGTTTTGTAGAGTTAATAAGGATAATTTTATTTTCTCCTTTAAGGTCTGATATATTTTAAGTTAGATGAAAAAAATAAAATTATCAACGAAAACCACCCCATAGTAATAGACCTTTAAAAAATTAAATTAATTTTTACTTATATTTTAATTCATAAAACAATTATAACAATAAATTTTGTTTACAATATCACCACAATGTAAATAAAAAAATTAATTTTTACCCTTATCTTGAATTTAAATATTTTATGAATATAAATCATTAATCAATTAGTTGATTTTTACCATCTAAATTACTATTTTACCCTTCAAATTATTTAAAAGACAAATTAACCCATAAAATTTATTTAAATTCCATTACTAATATAATTAAATGGATTAAGAATTAGAAAATATATAAAATTTTACAAAATTCAAAAACTGAAGCCTTAACCCTTAATCCTAATCCCGAATTTTTGTTGTTTTTTTTATTAATACCTTATTTTATAATTTATTAATATCATTTTCCCCCCATTAGTTCAAAAGGGTAAATATTATATTGGTGTAATCTCTGAACAATCAACTCACTGATAAGAAGTTAAAAAGTATAAGCTAATTTTTACAAAATCCAAATATTTCAACAAATTTCAACAAACACTCAAAGATTTCAATAAAATTTTCTTTGCACCCAAATTGATAATTTTTGTTTTTTTTAATTAGTTAATTTTTTGAGTGCAGAGGCATTAAGAATTAACTTCTTTTTTAAATAAGAAAAACAAAATGCTCTCTCACTTTTTTTATTTTTTATTTTCTAAAAAATTTTCACATTCTTCAGTTCCTTTTTTCCTTTTTTTTTCATTTACTAATTTTTCTTCATCTGCTCCATGCTTCATCTTCTTCAAGCATTATAGTGCCACGGCAGCAACTCAAAACAAAGATTTGGAACCGGACAGTGGTATGCCAATATTGCTATTCGAAATCTTGGCCTATCTTCTCCCTAAACAAACCCTAGCTTCTTCCTAAATTTACCAACAAACCCTAAAACCAAACTAATCATTAAAATCATCAACACCAATTGCTTGGATCATCGTGTGGTTGCGGCCATGGGTTTGTTTGGAATGGTTATGCGCGGTCATGGACTTGCTTGGCATGGCTGAGCACAGCCATGGGCTTGCTTGGAATCGCCACGCGCTGCCATGGGTTTGCTTGGCATGGCCGCGCACTGCTATAGGCTTGCTTGGCATGGCCACATGCGGCCATAGGTTTTTTCAGACAATGGGCATAGTTTGAATTATATGTGTTGCTAATTTGAGTGGGTTTTGCTTATTAGGGTTTCAATTAGAGTATTGTGATGAAGACCTAGTCTTTCTCTAAGAAGGAAATGAAGATTGTGATTATTATACTTTGATTTGTAGAAACTAAGTTTCATTTTTAAATAGTGGATTCAAAGTGGGATTGTAGAAATTAGATTTGAAAGTGGTTGTGGAGTTGTTAAGTGTGTGAAAGAGAGGGGAGAAAAAAAAAAAGAAATGAAGAAGAAGTTGAACAGGGAAGGGAACGAAGAAGATGAAGAAGAAAGAAGAAGAGAGGAAAAAAATTCAATTTTTTTATAATTTCTGAGATTTTGATTTTTTTAATTATGTTATAATCTTTAATTTTCATTATGATATCGTCGATTTGGTGCAGAGAAGAAGAAGAAAGAAGCAAAAGAATAAAGAATAAGATAAAGAAACAAAGACGAAATGGAAAAAAAAAAAAGGAGATGAATAAATAAGATGAAAAGGGAAAAGAAGATAAAGAAGAGAAAAAAAAGGAAAAGATGCTGAAGAATAAAAGAAAAACAAATTTGGAAAAAAGAAAAAGAAAAATGTGGTGCAATTTTTAATTTTAATTAAGGATAAATTGTTGGGGATGGCATGGATGGTAATTTATTAGATTTCAAAGCCCAAATCAGGAGTAAAATTATTATTTTTTTCCAGTAACTCATTTCAAATTTTATTTTCAAAGATTATAACGGTGCATTTTTAACATTTTAATCATAAATTTAAAAGGGGGTATTGTTCAAGATTCCTAAGATTAATGAATAAAAAATGATAAATTTTATTGTAAGAAAAATGATAAATATTGAATATACTTAAATATTTATAAATTATTAATTATTTTATTATTTACCCTTAGCTTCATGTTTGGGAAGAAAAATGGTCTTCAATAAAAAAGAATTATTATTAAGAAAAGTAAGATTAAAATTTATAACAAGTAATATTAATAAAAAAGAAACGGACAAAAATTTGGGATTAGGATTAGGGGTTAAGGGTGCGTTTGGTATTGTTTTTTAAATGGTGTTTTTGAATTTACTTTACAGAATAAAAATGATTAGTTTTTGATGAATTTGAAATTGTGTTTGGTTGATTGTTTTAAAATAGTATATGAAAATAAAAACAGTAAAAATGCATTTGATCGTTCGTCTGAAAATTTGGTGACAATGAAAAAGAATGAGAAAATAATTTAAGGAAATTTTTTTAAATATATAAATATTTTAAATGGTCTTTTATTATTATTATTATTATTATCATCATCATCATCATTATTATTATTCTTATAGATGTCAATTTTAACAAACAACATAAACAACTAAAATAGTTATAAAAGGGCATAATTTATAATCTTGATTTTATATCATTTAAAACATTATTTAATTATATTGTTGGATGATTTATATACATAAATTATAGATGAAATATAATCATATCAACTTGATATTCGTTAGAACACTAATTATTTTTTTTAGTAAAGAATTAAAATAATATCGACGTATTATTTTTCAAAATTTATTAGCATATTTTAAAAAGAAAAGGTTAAATTATAACATGAATAAATAATATAATATTAACAAAGTGAGTAAATTGTGGGACTCATGCAGGATTATTCACAAACAAAGCTTAAAAGTTGCAGCTTAAGTGGGCCTAAGAAAAAAAATCAGAAAATATTAAAAAGTTATTTTTTACTTTCCATTGTTAAAGTGGAAAACAAGATAATCAATTAATTGATTGATTTATATTCATAAAATATTTAAATTCAAGATAAGGGTAAAAATTATTATTATTATTTTTTCATTGCGGTGATATTGTAAACAAAATTTGTTATTATTATAATTGTTTTATAAATTAAAATATAAGTAAAAATTAATTTAACTTTTTAAAAGTCTTTTACTATTGGGAGGTTTTTGTTGATAAATTTATTTTTGTCATTTAACTTAAAATATATCAGACTTTAAGGGGCAAAATAAAATTATTCTTATTAACTTTGCAAAACTGGTAGTTATTGGATTATGGTATTCTCGTATTTTAATCGGTCAATATTAGTCATTAGTTAAAAATAGCAGTATTTAAGGTGTAAATTAAAGTTGTTATATTTTTGAGAGGTAAATTGAAGTATGTCAATCTAATAGGGGGTCAATGAATTCTTTTTTAACACTTTTTCTACTAGTCATGAATGTATTAGAAACGATGTAAATTTGACTTTGGCTTTTGCATTTTTATAATTTTATCAATTTTAATCATTTACTATAGTTATTGTTGCTACATGATTTGAGAGATCTAGAAAACTGCATCAAGAGCATCAAGTTAATTTGTATTCAATTTTCATGGGATAGTCTTGCGTTTTTGGTATGATTTCCTTAACATTATAATAATATTACAATATATACTTGATGATTGGTATTGTGTTGTCGAAGAAGAAACAAATTTCTCTGTGGTAAAATAAAATTTTTTTCATACCATTTAAGGTAGTGAACTAAAAGGAACGAGCATTTAATGAGAGGTGATTAATGATTTTTTTCTTTTTTAACGTTTTCATAAATAGGTTTTTGGGCTGTAGTTTTGTTCATGATCAACAACATTCTTTGTATTCTTTAAGCTATGTTTGAAAGACATATAAGACTAGGATCTAGCTACAATGCATCGTGGGTTAGAATTAGCTTGGATTATATGGTACTATCATTTATTTTGTATAATATTGGATAAAGTTATATTAAATATTTTTAATGAATCTAAAATAACTATTTAAATAATATTTTTTTAAGTCATATTACTAATTGTTAAATTTAATTTTAATACTCAATAATATTGTAAATGAATAATTGAATAATTTTTTATGTTTACTATTACAAACTAGATAAAGTAAATTATTGAATTAAAATTTTAAAATTTAATATTAAACTTAAAACAATTTAAAAATAAATTATTGAATAAATATTTTATATTAGTAGAAAATCTAGATTATAAGAGTTTAGTCCTGTATAAACCCATGTAAAAATATAGATTAATAATCTCATAAATTTTAGAATAAAGTTTGAGTTAATTTATTAGTCTTAACACTCAGACATGACTATGGATTGGACTAATTTTTTTAATCCTTTGAATTAGTCTAATTCCAACTTTTATCTAACAACTAAATATAGTCGAAAGGATTGTTGAAGCCCTAAATATTTTTTAGGTTTCAAAAAGAGCTTACCTAATTTAAAATATTGCATGTAATGCTGTTGAAAAATAAAAATAAAAATAGACAACTTATCATGTCCAAAGTAAAATTTTACAGTGGTCGTTTGTTTAAAGTTAAAAAAAAAAGTACGGTGAATGGTGCTTTTTTCTTAATCTCCTTTAAAGTACAAGTTTTTCAAAAAAAAAAATAAAGAAGAAAAAAGAGAAATGCATTTCAGAACAAAATGGGCTACATTTGATTTTCTTCTAGTTTAGCTGGTGGTGTTTCAATTTGTTAATTTTAGTTCTATAAGTAGTCTCTTTGTCCATGTGTATTAATATATTATGGAAAAAAATGAATATTTCAAATAAAATGTGTTACATGTAACATGTACAATTTTTACATTATTGGACAAAATTTAGAATGAGCCTAATAAGAGGCTAGGAGATCATTTTCCTAAATAAAGCGCGCGTGCACACACACACACGCGCGCACACACACACACACTCTTAAGTTTTATTTTCAAGCTAAAGTTTTTTTCCTTAATTATACCCGAATATAGAAATAACCTATTTTTAGCGCTGAATAAAACGAGCATGTAAAACTATATGAATTATTGAAATATTTCATTACCCTATTTAATTATTAGAAAAACAAATAATCTCTTATTCGTATTAAAATCATGTGGAATTCAACTCAAAAGATGACATATCACTGGCACTACAAACAGACAAATGACATGAAGTTTGGATACCAATCAAAAAAATGACATGTCGTTTAAGTTCAAAATTCAAACAATGGAGCGTACATAGTATGCATCGACGTATACGATTTATGCTTGTCGTTTCTGTGAATGACGCAGTAGACGTGTTGGTTCTCCTCAATGTAAATGCACGGCATGTTGTTCACCACACTACGGGAAACCATGAGTCATCTAGTACCTACTGGCCATATATATATATATAATATGTGTTATTTTCAAGCTAAAGTCTTGTTTCCTTAATTTTATTCAAATATAGAAATAACTTACTTTCAACATTGGAGAAAACAAGCATGTAAATTATATGAATAATCAAAAAATTTCATTACCCTATTTAATTTTTAGAAAAACAAATGATCTATTACTCTCGTTAAAATCACGTGGAATTCAACATAAAAGATGACATATTGTTAGGAGATCATTCCTATTTAATGCCCAAATAGTGTGCATGTGTGTACATCTATACATATACACACATAAGCGTTATCTTTAAGCTAAAGTTTTTTTCCCCTTAATTGTACCTGAATATAGAAATAACTTATTTTCAGTGTTGAAGAAAACAAGTGTGTAAAATTATATGAATAATTTCAATATTTCATTGCCCTATTTAATTTTTAGAAAAAAATTACAATCTTTTAACGTAAAAGAAGACATATCGTTGGCACCGCGAGCATACAAATGACATGAAGTCTTAATAATGGTAAGAGATACGATTTACCATTTAATATCAAAATTCAAACGATAAAGCATACATTGTATGTGCCAGTGCATATTATTAATGCTTGTCATTTCTGTGAATGACACAGATGACATGTCAGTTACTGTATGTGTAGATTGTTGGCATGCCGTTCGCCTAGAATACTGAAACATCAGGACATCTGGTACTTACTAGCCATTAAATTTTAAAATATTGCAGGCAATGCAATTGAAAAATAAAAATAAATGTATTGTTATGTCTAAAGTAAAATTTTATGTCAGCCATTCATACAAAGTAAAAAAAAAAAGCACAGTGAATAGTATTCTTTTTCAAATATCTTTTGAAGTATAAGTTTTTTGAAAAAATAATAAAGAAAAAAGAGAAATGTATTTCTGGAAAAAATGGTAGCTTTGATTTTCTTTTAACTTAGCTAATGGTCTTTTGATTTGCTAATTTTAGTTTTGTAAATGGTCTCTTTGTCAACATGTATTAATATATTAAAAAAATGAATATTTAAAATAAAATATATTATATATAAAACATACAATTTTTATATTGTTGGGCCAAATCTAGAATGAGCGTAATGAGAGGCCAGGAGATTAATTTCCTATATAAAGCTCAAAGTATCACACACACACACACACACATACACATACACTTAAGCATTATTTTCATACTAAAGTTTTTCTCCTTAATTTTACCTGAATGTATAAGTAACTTACTTTCAGCATTGGAGAAAACAAGCATGTAAAATTATATGAATAATTGAAATATTTCATTAGCCTATTTAATTATCAGAAAAACAAGCGATCTCTTACCCTTATTAAAATCACTGGAATTCAACATAAAAGATGACGTGTCACTGGCTTAGCAAACCAAAACACGCCAAGTAATCCGTATCAAGGACACAACTTATCGTTTACAGTAAAAATTCAAACGACTGAGTGTACATAGTATGTGCCAGTGCATGCTATTTACCCTTGTCATTTCCGTAAATAAAATGGATGACATGTCGATTAATTTATGGGTAATTAATGACATATTGTTGGCCTAGAATATAGGGGACGATGGATCATCTAGAACATGTTGGCCATTAAGTTTTAAAATGTTGCATGTAATGCCCTTGAAAAATAAAAATAGACGACTTGTCATATCTAAAGTAAAATTTTACAATGGTTGTTCGTTCAAAGTAAAAAAAGAAAAAAAGAAAAAAGAAAAGCACAGTGAATGGTGTTTTTTTATTATTTCTTTTAAAGTATGTGTTCTTTGAAAAAGAAAAAGAAAAAGAAAAAAGAGAAATGCATTTTAGGACAAAATAGTCTACCTTTGATTTTCTTCTAGTTTAGCTAATGGTCTTTTAATTTGCTAATTAGGAATCAAATAAAACCAATTTAAATCAATTTATTGTATTTGAATTCTGATGATTTATTTTTCTATATTAAGTTACATCTATATTATTTCTATTATGTGGTACATCTGATTTTTATTTCTATATATATTTAAGATGTATCTTCTAATAAGAATTGAACATGCAAAATCTTAAAGCACTTAACCTGCCATTATTGTACTTCTTAGGAATGGCAAAATCTAGATCAAGATTTGGATGTAGGTGCATCCGAATCAGGATTGATATTTTTATATCCACATCCACATCTGGATCCCTAAAAAAATATACATGCTAGATGCGGATAGCATTCGTGTGGATTACTAACGGATTATTTAAAAAAACAATTGTACAATTCCAAATAATTAATTAAGTCTTCTAACAAAAATAATTAAGTAAATGTTTGGGGGAAATTACGAGTGCAAATGTAGGCCAATAGATTGCCGACGCGTGGCATTAGTAGGGTAAAATCAGTGAAACCAGATAGCTAGATCAAGAAGGCAATGACGCTTAAGCCATGCTAGGAGATAAGCTTTCCCCTGGGGAGAACAACTTTGGTAAAAACATATGTAATTGAAAGGTAAAGTTAGAATCCACGTATTTGGTGGTTAAAGTCACATGTGAATAGTATGTGCCTTTATATACCAAATCGAAAATAGCTTGCTTTTGCTTAATTCAAGGAACCAATGAGGGAAACGAAGCAAAAAAAAAAAGGGAATAAAAGAGCTGCCACCTCAGTTGTCCCCTGCAATAGTCCAAAAACTAGTAGGACCACTGGCTGAAGGAAGACCATGTGTAGAAAACAAGGAGCAAAATGATGGCTATTAGTTTTTTTTGTCTCCTTTGCTTGAGCACATTACCCTCTCATGACCACAATTACAATCTCCAATTGTAAACTAGCGCCACGTGTTGGAATTATAGAAAGACCCTTTATGCACACTCCTAAGATGCTCAAGACACACTCTTCAACGGTAACCAACTTTGATTCAGCCAAAAATATTGCTCTCATTTTCTTACTCAGATGATACACAAAATATTTTTACCAATTTTTTTATCAGCTTTAAGGTCCATCTTCGACTTTGCAAAATCTTACTTGAGAGTCGGAGTGTGATCGCCGGCCACCGCTGACTCCACCTCTAACTTTCGTATGTGCTCTGATTTACAAGATACACCAAGCTTGAGTTGTAGTGGTTCTTAGTCTCATTTTGATCCTTTTTTTCTCCTTTTACCGTCTAACACACAACACTCGTAGCTAACAAGGCAACCTTTCTCCATTCAATATCCATCATTTCTCATTATTTTTATTATTTTATTTGAGGTCATCCAAAATCCCGCTAAAATAGTAAACAAAGAAGCAAATATCTCTTCGCATTCCAATAACAAACATTTAATTTTATTGTTATGATGGTTGCTCTACTACTTCTTCTATAAAGAACAATAATAGCAATAACACGATTAATGATCGCATCAAACTTGTCAAATAACACACGTCCAAAAAATTTATAATCAAATTGCTTAAAACATATAATATATAAACTAATTTTACCTCTACCTTCTTTATGTTTTTCTCAACTTATCAAACAAAGGTTTGCACAAAAATTACTTTAGTTGACAACATTATTTGAAGAACTAGAGGAAAAAAAATTGAAGCCATCTTCAAGAACCGAAGTCAGGGAGTTACCATGCATCTTTCTTCATCACTTCGTTATCAACCACCATTTGGAAAAAGCTAGATGGCGGGTTGGTCCCTGGCACCAGCACCGAACGATGAGATGGTGGTGGAGGAGACGTGATTATAGGCCAATTTAAGGATTTGGTGTTAGGGACGTGGATTTGACGCAGTAGGATTTAAGGCTTTTAGATTAGGCTAGAAACCATAAATGTTAGGATTTTTCTATTTCTAATTAAAAAAATTATATATTTTTTTGATAATTTTAATTTCTATTTAAAAAAATGTGAATATGGGTATCCGGCTTTTTGGATACACTTGCATCTGCATCCCGGATCTGGATCCACATGGATCTTCATTTTCGGCATCCAGATCCATATTTTTTAACAAAGTGGATGTGGATTTTCCAGACCTAGATCTTTAGAATCTTTGCAAATTTGTATTGGATCTGATCTTTTTTGCCATCCTTAGTCATTCTCTAGTGTGGGCATCCTTCTTTCATTAGAATGAGGATGAAACAAAGTGAGGATGAACATTAAAATAAAAAAAATATAGATTTCAATATATTAGAGAATGAATTTTTTTTGTATGTTAGAGTATTGAAATTTATGTTTTTTTTTAATTTGTTAATGGCATTTTTACTTTGTTAAAATGAAGATATCTTCCCTAGAGAGATTATATTATATATAACTGTTTTTCTTCTCCTTTTATAACAAAATATTTCAATGCAACATGGCAACATGAATATTTATATTTATGGAGAGAGTACTCATTTGTAGACTAGTCTTCGAAATTTTGTTTGGTTATCTTGTTATTATGAAGCTACGAAGCAAAATGGGTTAATTTCATATTACTAATCTTGTTATTATGAAGCTACGAAGCAAAATGGGTTAATTTCATATTACTAATCATGAATTAACTATCTCCAAAATACTCTATTATTTTTTAAAACTTCAATTTACCCCTATTTTTATTTTAAAAAAATTCGAGGGGAAGAGAAAATAAATTTACCAAATAAAGCCCACACCCCCCCTATTTTTAGGGATGGAAATGGGAAAATACAAGATGGAGAAAATTAAAGAAAACTAAGTTAGGGGAGGAGGCCCTTTTTATAGATACATTGAGTGAATCTATAGGTTTGTCATTATCAAACCCGCACCAGCAAAAAATTTAAATTACCAAGCGCCTGTAACCCGCAATGAGTTTTTATTTTTTTTAGAAAAACTAGCCCAAAATACACAAAATACTTAATTAAAAAACACACATAATTAAATAATAAGAGACTTAAATTAAGAAAATTAAAGGTTTTAACAATTACCAAACTTACCCACAACGATTTTTTAAATAAGCAGACTTAAATTTTAACCCGAAAATGCAATACAAAATGAGTTTTTATTTTTTTAAAAACTAGCCCATTTTCTCATTTAAAATCATTTAAAATCACGAATATAAAAAAAATGCTTTTAATAATACATAAAAACATAAATTATATAATTCAAACTATAAATATATAATAATAGCCTAAAAATCCACAAATAATATTCAATTCTAAATTTTATCAATGTAAATAAGAAATTAAATTTTCAACATTAAAAAATACACAAAATATATTAATCTAACACAGAATATTTCTATTGTAGGCAAATCATCATACTAATATCAATGCCTTGCTTCATATTATAATCAATATACAAGAATTATCAATACTATTAACAAGTAGATTTTATACAATTATCATTAACGCAAAACAAACAAAATCAATTATAGTAAAATAAAATATTAGTATTAAAAATTTAAAAAATTTCTACTTATTAAAAGCTTATTATATATATGTTGCAGATGAGATAAGTTAGTTTTAGGAATTAGAAATTTTAACTTAAATATATTTATGATTAAATTTTTTAATGAATTTTTTGTGATTAAAATAAAGAATGCTGGTTGGTGAATACCTGCGCTGGTACCCAATAGATTTTTTCTCAATACTAAACCCATCCGCAACATGCAGTGGATTTAAGTTTGAAATACCAAACCTGCCTACAACACGCAAAATTACCTACATTGGGTGGGTTTTTGCGTGTCGGTTTGAGCGAGTTTGCAGGTTAGTGGGTAATTTTGCATCCCTACCTATTTTTCCCTTTTCTTTTCTTTTGATAAAAAAAATGAAGGTAACTTGAGGTTTATAAAAAAATAGAAAATGTGAATTGAAAATAGTCAGTTTACGAGAGTAATCCAAAATTTGCCTTTAACCTTAAGCTAGTTGAGGATAATTAATTTTGATATTTATGATTTTTCTTTTCCCGTTTACACACGGGAAATTTGGTAAAATTTTGGTAATATAAACTTTATTATGACATGAATAATTAAGTCATTAATAATTTAACAGGATGCCTTTGGCCTTAATTTTAATGAAATGGTCATTAAGATACTACACCCCTCCCAAAGTTGTAGTTAGTTTAGGTTAATTTTTTAAAATTGCTGACCAATTTGGGTTTTGAAGTTTTGTCTCTTTTAATTACAATAAATCATATAAATAAGACCACTGATTAAGGTGATAACGTTTAAACAATCACGTACTCATTGAAATTTAAATCCAAAACCTGAACTTTAGGGAGCCTGCTCTTCCTTACTAGAGCTAAATTTTAGCTTTATTGGTCGTGATTGCTAAATTGATGCAATTATATTATTCATGCTGAGCTTAAAACAATAAATGCGTAGTTTTTTTTTTTTCCATAGAGAATGAATGTAGAAAAAAAATGAGAACATAAACAATAAGAGTTCCTTCCATACAAAATTAATCATCTCCAATATAAAGTATTAAGTTTTGAAAAAAAAAAGTGTACATATTTCTTTTGCAAATGGCATCACGTAGTTAGCCAAAAACTTGACTCAAAGAAATCGCTTTATGGAGCTCTACCTTAACCAAATATATAGATATCATGTATAACCAAATCGTTCCATTTATATTCCTCTTTTCCTTTAATTTAAATCCAACATAAATGTTAAGTCTTGCACTATCAAAATTACCTAATAGGTTCAGTTGCATTTTTTTTTTTAACACTTGCCCAATATGTTTTCATGTCATTTCATATTATTAGAACCCATTTACTTTGTACACGAAATAATAATAATAATAATAAACCAATATTAGCACCACGCTTAGAAAATTTAATCGCACTTACCAAAATTCAAATTTAAATTCTCCCAACGGCTACGGAATAATGTATTAGCCACATGGCACTAGAAAATTCGTTCCCGCCACCATGTAAGTACAGATGTGACCAATCAAAATCGCCGATTATTCACCCAAAATTTAATTTCCTAATCCATAATTAATTACCTCACCACCAATCCATGAACACACAAGAGCCAACTTATACTACCCTCACGCTCCACTTGATAGCACGTACGGAGCACTTTCGCATTGCACAAAACAAATTCAATAATACGGTTTCACATTAACTAAAGAAGAATATAAAGACGATAACATTAAAAAAAAAGCTAGCTATTACATACGGTTTCACATCGTTATGCAATTGTTAGTTCACTCCGTAAGTTTGCTCAATATACAAATTTGGCTTGTCCTGTCTATACATAAACCCTTCACGAATGAGGAAATTTTCTTTTAATTAGAAATGTGGCGAGTAACGTTATACATCTATATCTTTTATTATTTATCTAACAAAATAAATTAAATATGATAATTTCATCTGATGTTGTCAAATAGGGATGGTAAGTTAACTGAACACAAATGAACTCGGACAATATGGCTCGGGTTCAACCCGAAATAAAATGAAATAAATCCAGTATCCAAATGTAATTTTGTTGGTCTAGATGTGCCAACTTCACATTCGGGTTCAGGTTCGAGTTCGAGCAAACTCATAGACCTGAAACTTAAACCCGAATATTTTATTTTCATATTAGTTTTTTAATTATTTTTAATATAGATAGAAACATTAAAAAAAAACAAGTGCCCTAGTTTCACATCACAGATCAAAGTCGTGGCAGCCAAAAAACAAAGCCAAATATTTTCTTTCTCTTCACTTAGTCTCTTCATCAAATCAAATCAATGTGATTTGCCACCTTCACAGCTCTATTCATCATCATCATCATCATCCGTCGTTTGTCAACCTGTGATATGGTTGAAAACGCCACCTTCATCATCATCAGTGACTCACAGAGCAAACAACACCAATAAGGCAAAGGCAATCGCTACTATGACGTTGTGTTCATCATCATCAGCCACCATCATAACCAGTAACTATCTTCGATATGGTTAGAAGTACCTAGCTCGTCTTTGCCTTCGTTGCTTCGCAAGATGTCTATCTCTGAAGTTCATGAATACTGAATATGTGAACCATAAGTAGGGGTGTCAAAAAAATCTACCCGGACTAGATCCGAACCAGACCCGGCCAATCCGGTCCGAATTCTCTAAGAAAGCGGATCCGAGTTTGAGAATTTCAAACTCGCATGTTTTTGGGCACGATTCCGGGTTCAGCACCAAAAACCCGAAACTCGGACCCGGTTTCTTAATTTAATATAGATATAAGCAAAAATCAAAACCCAAAATCGCAAATGTAAAATGCCCAAATCCCTAATTCCGTATCAAAGCAATTTGAAAGGCATAAGCAGCAACGTTGCCATCGGCCACCACCCATTATCACCGTCACCGTCACCGTCACCACGCTGACTTGGCTTGGCACGTGACTTTGCTCTGTTGCTCCCTCTCTAATGCGGCTATGACAGTGAGTTGACTTTCATGCAGCTCCCTCCGGCGCCATCAGCGCTTTCGTCTCCAACTCTCCATCGCCACTTTCTCAACCACCATCACTGCCATCACAGCCGCCACTACCAGCCCCAGATACTGATTTTTTACTTCTTATTTTTCCGACTTAGTTAAAAAAATGATGAAATTATTTTGATTATTTGGTGTTATACTGGTTTATTTATGCTTTGTATTTTTTTGGATGCTGATTTGGTTGGTTATTGTATGCTTAAGCTGATTTTTGATAATAATAAGCGTAAGTAATACAGTGACATACTGATATGAGCTGATATTTTATGATATTAGCTTATTTTTTATGATATTAAACATGTATAATACAGTAATAGGAGTTAATTTTTGAATTTTGATAGTAACTTTGAATCATTATGAACAAGCAAAGAAAGAATTTGACAATTGAGTTAATTTTGATAGTAATTTATAATCCTCTTATGGCAGCCACCACCATGCCCTCTTTTGCTTTTTCCTCTTTTGATCAATCTTCAATTTCATGACCTTAAAGAAAATTATTAAAATCTGAAATTTATTATTTTTAACAATCTACTTACTTTCTTTTCTCGGTTGCAACAACGTGAGCCTCAGTATAAGAGCTTGCCAAGTGATGAGGAGTGGGATTTCACAGTCATAATGGTGGAGCATTTGAAGTCATTTTACATGTTAATGGAGATGTTTTCGGGTACAAAATACGCAACTGCTAATTTGTTTTTTCCATTGATATGTAAAATGAAATTATCAATTAATAGGTGGCGCACTGCTGATAACCTTGCTATTAAGATTATGGCTAATAAAATGGCTGATAAATTTGATAAATATTGGAATGACATTCATTCGATGTTAGTTGTGGCTGTTGTGCTTGACCCAATATATAAGACGATATTAGTTCATTTTTATTTCCCAAAGATATATGGTGATACAACAGATAAGCATATTAAGCGTGCATATAAGCTTTGTTATAATTTGGTGAAAGAATATAAATCGAAGGTAGTGAATGTGGGTGGTTGACAAAATGTTGGATAAGAGATTTCTCATTTTGAATCTTGTTCGAATTCGAATAAGTATTGGGATCTAGATGAGTTTAAAACATTTTGAAGTCAAAATAAGCGTGCTAAGGTAACTAAGTCGGAGTTGGATAGGTATTTAGATGAGGAATTGTTAGATTTCATTCTGGACTTTGATATTTTAGCCTTTTGGAAGATGCACACGAGCCAATATACTATTTTGGCTGAGTTAGCTAAGGATATCTTAGCCATTCTTGTATCCACCGTTGCCTCTGAGTCAGCTTTTAGTGCTGGGGAAAGATTTTTAAATCCTCATCATAGTAAACTTCTTCCTGACACTTTGGAAGCCTTAATGTGTGCTTAGAATTGGATTTGGGCTTCTACTTCTCGAGGTATAAAGTTATTTGAATTATATTTTAGTAGTATTTATTTGCTTAAAATGCTTTGAATCTTAATGTGTTATTTTTGTTGTAAGGTGGAGTTCCGGAAGATGAGATTTTTATTGGGGAGGAGGTAATTTCTGATGATGATGATGAGCCACAAGCATCGAGTAGCATGACGTGAACCTTTTTATTTTTTGGGAATTAGACATGAACTTGTTATTTACTTATTTTACATGGGAGTATTTTGACTCTTTTATGAACTATTTTTTGAGTTGTTGAACATTATAAGATTTTCATGTGTTATATTAATAATTGGTGTCATAATTATGAACTTATGATATGTTGGATGTTATTTAGATTTATTGTGTTATTGAATTTAATTTTTTTATGTAGATTAAATGAGTTTAGGTTAGAAATTGGATAAATTTAGGTAGTAGAAAGTAAATTGAAACAATTTTTATTTATTATTTGTGCAGAATTTGTATTGTTGGTATGTTATAAGTTTATATTTGAATATTTTCTTTTGTTAAGCTTAAGAATTGATATTCATCTTATAGTATGATACATAAGAAATGTGCATGCATTTTGCTTGTTGATATGTCAAGGCAGTCGCAGCATGGTCATTTTCTTTTTGTAGTAGAAAGTAAATTGAAACAATTTTTATTTATTATTTGTGCAGAATTTGTATTGTTGGTATGTTATAAGTTTATATTTGAATATTTTCTTTTGTTAAGCTTAAGAATTGATATTCATCTTATAGTATGATACATAAGAAATGTGCATGCATTTTGCTTGTTGATATGTCAAGGCAGTCGCAGCATGGTCATTTTCTTTTTGTTTTATTTGGTTCAAAACTTTCCCAGAAACCAGCATATGTAATGCCACGCTCAAAGTTCTTTTAAAATAGTTGTGGGCTTAGAAGTTCGGATAAAAAAACTGGACTCGGGACATACTGAGCTTGAGCTCGGACAGCACGTGCAAAAGCCGGGTTTTGCCCGGGTCCGGGCATTAGTTTTTGTCATTCAGTCCGATCCCGGGCAGCACCAAACCCGGACCGGACCTGGAATTTTGCCAAGCCTAACCATGAGTTTCGACCTTGCTATGCTTCATTATGCTTATATGATTTATGCTTTAAAATATTTTTGATTATTGTTGTTAATAAATTTGAAATTGTATCTTCAAAATTTATAGAGTTATTACAGTTAAAAATAATATATGAAATGGATTTATATTTTTTTATTGATTAGAAACATTGAAATTTAGAACTTGTATTTGTTTTTTATTATTTCAGAACTTGGACATGCATTTGTATTTTTATTTTTTTAGATTTTTTTAACTTGATTCATTGATCCGGATAAAAAATCCAAAATTCTGGAACTCAAATCTTTCCGGGTTGAACTCAGCCCGAGTCTGGATGCAAAAGCTAGGTTCATATCTAAGTCTGGAACCGAGAATGCTGAACCTGGACTCGAAGCCAAAATTTTACATCTCTATTGTCAAATATACTAAAATATGAAAGCACTAAAAATAAGGAGTTGATGTGTCAATATCGTAAAACGTTAAGGATTTGTTTTTTAAAAATTTGATAACAATGAGGGAACTTGATCAAGTATGCGACTGCTCACGTGTTAACATCTTAATTAGGAGGTTGTGTTATGGGGCCCACAACTCCCTAATTGAGATGTTGCCACATACACAATCGCGGAACCAATCAGCTCTTTAAGAACGAGAAGCTTCAACAACTAAACATGAATTCTTATGTTTATATTTATTTGAATTGGAGTAATTGCGAGTGTAAAATTTATTCATGGCAGATTGAGTTCCATCCAAATGGATGCATATATATTTCTATATTGAATATTAATATTAGAAATTTAAGTGTTTTTTATAACTAAATTTAGTGTATTTATTTCATTCTATTTATTTTTAATTTTCATAATGCAATTTTTTTTTTTGGCATAGGTTTCATAATGCATCTTAATTTGTGAATAAATTATTCAAATTTACACTAGGCATAGCCTTCGAATTCTCAAAGACCGTATTGTGCGTATGATGTGTGTGAACGCGCCAGAATTCGGCTGGGTTTGGTAACATTCAGGCAAAATCTAAATCAATCGCGCTAATATGTGGCGTCTGTCAATTGGCTGTCACCGCTTATTGGCTGAGCCGCGAAAAATCGCTTTGTTTCAAAAACATTAAGGAGGAAAATTTTTTAAAAAAAAAAGAAAAGAAAGAAAAACACAGGAAACGGATATAAAAATTTTATTTATATACATAATAGGCTACCAGTAACCTTATTTGTATTTTCATATGACGAAACTGTCCCTAATTAATGGTTTTAATTGCAAACCTATACGACTTCTTCCATTTTGCAGATGCACCCGGTAATTTTGGAAAATTTGTATAATTACTAAAGTCAACTGTGATTCTTCAATTAAACAAATACGACAATGAAATAAGTGACAAAAGTAAGGTAAATTTAGTATATTGAAAAAAAAAGAGATTGAGTTATTATGGATCTCAACACTTGAGTTTTAACTTTAATATCATGTGTCAGTTATATATTAGATGATAGATTTTATAATTTATAAAATTATTTAACCATCATCTAATGAATAAAATGTTATATTATTTACCATTTAATTTGAAAATTAGATATTAGGATGCCTAGCACTACTCTAATTATTATGTTATTTAAGAAAATTAACTTGTATAGTAATATAGAGTTACTAAAAATTAATTTATAATTAAACATAAGTTATATCATAAAATCATGTTAAGAACAATCAAATATTGATAACTAATTTTAAGGTTAGTTGACAATGCAATTACCAAGACAACATAATTTTAATTTAGAAAAATATATTATAATTATACATAATTTTTATCTCTAGATTATGGTACAACCAATCAGATATTGACAATTAATTTACAATTAGTTGACAGTATAGTCGCATGAATAACATATCTACCATTTGAAGATATATCATAATTAAACATAGTTTTTTTTAATCAAAAAGTCATGTTAAAACAAATTAATTATGACAAATTTTCACTTAACTACGTACTGATAATCATGTATAACTCATATCATGTGTATAATCACTTTTAAACTATGTAGTTAAAAGGAGTCACAAAATAATTACTAAAGTGTATTATAATTTGAAAAGGCCAGCTCAAAGACACGTTTTCTCTAAATCAACCTATTATTAACCATGTATAACTCAGAAATGACCACTATCTTAATTTTTTAAACTTATTATTCAAACAAGAGATTTTATCGTAACTATTATCATAAACATTCCTTTGCATACACATAATTCATTAATGAAATGTTTATAATTTGAAAGTGCTAACTTAAATACACATTCCTCTCAACCGGCCTATTACTAACCATATATAACTCAGTCACAGCGACAACTTTGATTTCCGATATTTATTTCTTTTGTTTAC
The DNA here is from genome assembly GCA_030444775.1 of Atalantia buxifolia. Classification (NCBI taxonomy): domain Eukaryota; kingdom Viridiplantae; phylum Streptophyta; class Magnoliopsida; order Sapindales; family Rutaceae; genus Atalantia; species Atalantia buxifolia. The sequence goes on from CM059838.1 coordinate 13,629,846, forward strand.
ATATAAGTCCTAGTCGAGAATACTAGATTTTTTTTTATTTACTTATAAGTCCTTATTGCAATATATATCACAAACATTCTCCTGACATGCACATAATTCATTCCAACCTTAGTTTCCTTTTTTAAGCCCCGTTTCGAGTAAGAACTAAACGAGCAAAAACGTTAGAACGACCAGGCGTACATACGTATAAACTAAAACTTTGAAGAAACAAATGAAATAAGACAAAATTAAGTCACCCACCACCGCAAATACAAAAAGTTTAAAACCCTTTGTTTCTCTTAAAGAGAGTATAAAAAATGCAAGTTGTCAACCAATCAGGGTAGTTTCGTCTATCCATGAAACATAGAGGTTTGCTTATCTCTCTCTCTCTCTCTCTCTCTCTCTCTCGAGCCTCTGTTCTGTTCACCTTCTAACCAAAGAAACTGACTTATTGTACCCTCGGCGCTGTCCCTATTCTTTCTCTTTTTATTTGAATCAAATCTTAATTAAACCCTATTTTTTCCTCTTTTTGGTTGCCTCCGTTAAAGATGAAGCAATGAACGCCAACATAAACAACCCAGAAACTTTTTCCTAATTTGTTTCTGTTTTTGTGGGGACAAATTGAAATTAATCAAGGGGAGAGAGATAATAAAGTCTAGGTTTTGAAGGCATGGCGAACGGAACGGATTCGGAGGAGAAGTTCGTGGTGTTATCGAAGATCCGGGTGGGTTTGAAGCGTGAGTTTGAGTTTGCTTTGAAGGTTCAATCGGAGATCTGTGGGTCATTGGGTCGGACTCGGGCCAGGAAGGTCCAGAGTAATGTGGATTCGGGTTGTGTTCTGGGTCCACCAGAGGTTAAGAAATTGAAGACGTATGAGTCGAGGAAGAAGAGGAAGAGACAAGAACAGAGTGTTGTTGTTAAAGAGACGGAGGATAAGCGTGAAGAAGAGGTGAAAAGTGATGTTGTTGATGTAAATAATGAGAGGGAACGACCCATTCGTGAGAAAGAAAGTAAGAATGATTCTGAAAATATGGGTGTTCGCGAAAAGGGGGCTTTGATGAATGTGGAAGAGGTTAAGGTCGTCAGTGAGCGAAGAGAAGAGGGAAATGATGAATTTGGGAAAGTGGTTATTGGTGTGGAAGAGGAGAAGAAGAATGAATGTGATGAGGTTTTGATGCATGTAGAAGAAGATAAGTATGGAGAATTGGATGGGATGGGTGGAAGTGATCAAACAGAAGAGGAAAAGAATGAATGTGGAGAACTGGTAGTTGGTGTGGAAGAGGAGAGGAGGAATGAGTGCAATAAGGTTTTGATGAATGTAGAGGAAAATGAACACTCTCAAGTTGACAGAGAAAAGGCTGAAAATGATCTAATAGGGGAGGTAAAGAATGAATTTGAAGAAGTGGTGGCTGTTGTGGAAGAGGAGAAGAAGGATGAATCCGATAGAGTTGCTATGGATGTAGAAGAAGTTAAGTGTGAAGAGGTGGGTCTAGGCAAGGAGTACAAGCCTGGAAGGGTGCAAATGGAGATGGATGAGGAGAAAAAGAATGACATTGAAAGGGAATTAGTGGAGAATAGGGTGCTTGAGAGCTCTATGGTGGGCAAACATTCAAGTACTTTGTGTAACGGAGAGTCTAATGTTGCTAAATCTGTTGTAGTTGATGTCAATGACGAAGGAAATACGGTGAATGTGGTTGTTGAGAGGCCTTTGAGGAGGTTTACAAGATCGTTGTTACAACAAAAAGTAGAGTTGGCAAAGGGCTCCTTGTCAAAAGATGGTGGGAAAAGGAGTGATTTAACTGAAGTTGCTAATGATGGTGTGGGTGGTCCAGTGAAGCAAGAAACAGTGATGAAGCCAAGGAAGGTCATGAGAAAGTTCTATTCGAAGTTAAAGAATTTTCTTGAGTCAGGTATACTCGAAGGAATGTCTGTGATGTACATTCGTGGCTCAAAGGTATGAAAGATTGTTTCCCAGATTAACCTAATGTGTATTAGATGATAGAGAGATAATAATCTATTTTGATTTTGGTTGTGATTATCTGTACCCTTTAGGTAAAAGGTCCTGGAGTTAGGGGTCTTCGAGGAGTGGTTCAGGGCTCTGGGATCTCTTGTTTTTGTGACGATTGTAAGGGAAATCAAGTAAGTTTTTGTACTACTTGGAATTTTTAGTTTTACTAGGTCATATTTGTGTTTTAGTCTTGTTAAGTATGTTTCTGTGAGACATTGATTTGGGTGTTTATTATTGGTATCTAGGTTGTTACACCTGCTGTATTTGAGCTGCATGCCGGTAGCTCAAATAAGCGTCCTCCAGAATATATTTACTTGGAAAATGGGAAGACACTTCGTGATATTATGAATGTATGCAAAGACTCACCATTGGAGACACTGGAGAAGGCTGTCGGGATGGTCCTTGGTTCTTCATCCATGAAGAAAGCTAACTTTTGTTTGAACTGCAGAGGTTGCTTCACATCTCTTTTCATGTATATTGTTGTCCCTTTGAGTGAGCATTTTTCTGAATTCTGACAATCGAGAGTTATGGGCATTTTACCAATTGCAGGTTCCTTTTCTAATTCTGGCGTTGAGGAGTTGATGCTTTTATGCAAGTCATGTGTAGAGTTGAAGGAGTCTCAAGCTGGCTCTGCTGAGATAAAGGTGCCTCTATCTCACTCTTCTGAGATGGAGCCTCAACCTCCCTCTGTTGAGTTGGAGGAGTCACCAGCTCCCTCTGGCGAATTGACTGATACTAGTAATAGGTATGCATTTTTTTCTTTTTTCCTTTTCGTGCTATTATACTTACAGCGTTTGCACTCATTTGTAGATTATACTTACAGCGTTTGCACTCATTTGTAGATTATACTTTCAGCGTTTGCACTCATTTGTAGGACTTGAGAGTTTGGCAGATCATACCTCCAATTTTGGCAGCTATAGGCTGTGCTAATTCATTGCAAAGTGTATATACTAGGATTTGTATTTTTATCAATGGTCCATATCTGTTCATCTATGGTTGCAACCGCATGCATATTTATATTTATGTTCATACATTGTTTGTTCATAAATCTAAACTAAGTTAATCTTAGGTTCTGCGAGTTTGAAATGGGTTAAATGTCTTCCTCTTATGTATGTATTTCTTTGGAGTAATACGTTTACTTTTTCTGTTTCAGATCTCCAGAACCAAATTCAGCTCAAACATCATCTCACAGTAAGATGAAAAGTAGCTCAGTAAAAAGTCATGGGAAAATAACAAGAAAGTAAGTGCTGCATTTGTGTTTGTATGAATGTTGTCTATAAGTTCGTTGTTTATCCCAGTGTATATGGATGGGAAATGTCTCCTATCATTATCAGCACTTTAGTTGTGTTCCTTATGATGCTTTTTTGAAAGGGATCTGCGGATGCATAAGTTGGTCTTTGAGGAAGGTGGTTTGGAAGATGGAGCTGAAGTGGGATATTTTGTTCGTGGCGAGGTTGTTGCATTTACTCCATGTTGGGAAAATTTATCTGTTCTAAATTTCTTATTTTAACTTCTTTTTCCTGACTTGCGCTATGTTGTTGGTAGAAATTTCTGGTAGGCTACAAAAAGGGATTTGGAATACTGTGCACCTGCTGCAACTCTGAGGTATTTTTGTTCTGCTGGAGAACTATTTTTTCCTGAGATTACAGTTGGATGTCTGATTTTCTTTTTACATTTAATGAGCAGGTCAGCCCCTCACAGTTTGAAGCTCATGCTGGTTGGGCAAGTCGTCGTAAACCGTGAGTTTCTATCTTGTATGTTTTGGTGTTTGGAGTCAATTATGTGGATTTTCATGGTGGTCCCTGGATAATATCTTGGTTTGATGAGTTGCAAGATTGATAAAATCTAAAAATTACCTTTTTATTTCACTTGGCATGATTTAAGTGGCAAGACATGTTAGGCATGTTCTCTTGATGTTTAGAGAAGAGATTTGAAATTTCACGGTCTGTGTGCAACATTTAGTGGTCCTTTTATTATTGTTTGACTTGGCCTCTCTCTCACTCTGCCTCTGTGTGTATTTGGCAGCTTTCAACATATCTACACATCCAATGGTGTATCTCTCCATGAATTATCAATAAAATTGTCCTTAGAACGACCATTCTCTTCTAAAGAGAATGATGACCTTTGTGGCATTTGTATGGATGGAGGGGATCTACTATGTTGTGATTCATGTCCCAGGGCTTTTCATATAGGTAAACTTGAACTTCTCTTGGTGTATTTTGTGTTAGTGTTATGAATTTGATTATTTGGAGTCTTTCCTGATGTTATGAACTTAAGCTCTTAATTGCGCCTTTTCTGTAAAAGGTTTAGATAATGGTGAAGGAAACACTTCTTTTTTTTGTGGGGGGGGGGGGGGGGGCTTCTCTATTGACTTTATTTTTTTTACTTTTAAGATGTTAGATTGTATGAGAACTGAAATAAGGACTGGTAAAGATAATTGGGTTGCTTTAGAAGATATTCTGTGGTGGTAAACAAAATTTTGTAGTTGACAATTATACTTTATGGGTTTTGGAAGTCAGGGAAATATTCAGTGGAATGTATGAGGGAAATCCATATGTAAAAGGTATAATTTCTTTACCTGTGTGTATGTGCTTGAGGAAAATGTCTTATTTTCTTAGGCTTTTCAACTGAATCTGATCTTTCAGTCCTCTCAGCCTTCTGCTGTCATTAGTCAAGTGTGGCCAGTTTGGCCTACGTGCATACTGACACAAATCTTGTATTGAATGATTGGATGTGTGAATTTGTTGGTTTGTTTTGCTCCTTAATGAAAATATGAAATTATTAATTAGAAACATAGGTTGTTCATTGCCTAAGTTTGTTTTGCTTCTTATCTTCAATCACAATACATGGAGTTTGTACAATATTCTGTCCTCTTATATGAAATATCTGTCTTCTACTCATGTAATTATTGATAGTGGCATGCATGTTATGATTCTATTTATGAACATTTTAATTGTTTTGGTTCCGAACGCATCCTAAACATATTTCCCTCGCTGACTATTTGGATATGAAAAATGACAGTTAGGATATTTGAGTTCTCTTGCTTTTTCTTGAGACTGTTTTTGGATTTGACGGCTATATTTGATTAACATCCATGGTGTTCAGAAAATTCTAGTTAATTGTTTTCCTGTAATCTGCATCAATTGGTGCCCTGATACTTGTCCTTATGTTGATCAATTGCAGACTGTGTTTCTTTACCGGGGATCCCCAGCGGTACTTGGCACTGTAGATACTGCATGAATACATTCCAAAAAGAAAAATTTGTGGAGTATAATGCCAATGCCAGAGCAGCTGGAAGGATTGAAGGGGTTGATCCATTTGCACAGATGGTTAGTCGATGCATTCGGATTGTCCAAACCCCTGATACAGAATTAGGTGGATGTGTCTTATGCAGGTCTGCTCTATTCTGGTCTTGCCGCATGAAATATCCATTTAAGCATTCCTTTTCTCCTCTTGTCCTTGGTCTCTGTTTTTCAGTTCATATTTTCCCACTCCACCTGCCATCCAGAGTTCATTTTCTGTGATCATTGCTAGCTTTCCTTTTCTTCCCTCCTTGAACATGAGTGTTGTGATATATAAATATATGTTTATCAATGCAGAGGACGTGATTTTTGCAAGTCAAGGTTTGGTCGTCGCACCGTTATACTTTGCGATCAGGTACTTCTGTTGGTTCAATCAATTCACTTAGATGTTTGGTTTTCTCAAGAGTTCTTTCTATTAACTCTGTTCCTTTGCAATATTATCCAGTGTGAGAGGGAGTATCATGTTGGCTGTCTAAAAGATCATGGAATGGAGGATCTTCAGGTGCCACAACTTCTCGTTTATGATACAATTTCCTTTTGGCTGTAAGTTCTACATTACTTTGTAAAGCATTGACTGTCTTTCTTCAACAGGAGTTGCCAAAAGGGAAATGGCTCTGTTGTGCAGATTGCAAAAGAATTAATTTGGCTTTGCAGAAGTTGGTTGATCGGGGTGAAGAAAAGCTTCCTGAAACTTCTTTGGATGTTATAAAGAAGAAGCATGAAGAAAGTGATTCAGATAATGCAGTCGATTTTGACGTCAGGTGGAGGGTTTTGAGAGGGAAGAAAGTGGATCCTTCTGATGGCACTAGAGCGTTACTTTCAAAAGCAGTTTCTATCTTCCATGTGGGTATTTTTGTTTTCGTATGATTACATCATTCCTGCTTAAGATATGAGGTTGGCTCTTACTAATTTGATCATGTGAGGGCATTTTGTTGCAGCTGAAATAGTGTGAATTTGATTGTTCTCACACCTTTGCTTCAAGTCCCTTTTCTTCAATTATAATTATTATTTTAAAACAATTGAGAGAATATATCATCATCCAAATGCTAATGGATATCTCTTTATTTTCCATGCTGTAGGATCGTTTTGATCCGATAATTGAAAGTGCATCTAAACTTGACCTCATTCCGGCAATGGTTTATGGGTGAGTAATAGGTTCTTTAAGTTTTGTTTACACCATAGCTTGCCTTTTATCATTACCATTAATTACAGTTATTATTTAATATGTTTCCGAGAATGCTCATGTTAATTTACTGATTTTACAGGAGAAGTCATAGGGGCCAAGATTATCATGGGATGTATTGTGCCATATTGACAGTAAAGTGAGAATGCCTACCAAAGGGTTTCTTTTGTCATTGTAGTATGTATTTTATTTTTTTCTGATGATCATATGTTATTATTATACAGCCAAGTGGTCGTGTCTGCCGGAATTTTTAGGATTTTTGGGCAAGAACTGGCAGAGCTTCCTTTAGTTGCAACTAGTAATGATTGCCAAGGCCAGGTATTGTAATGGTGGACTGACTATCATTTCTGCATATATATATATATATATATATTTTCCCAGCTTTTTAAATCTCCCTATCTCTTTAAGTGAATGATTTAAACTCTAGCCTGTTTTGTTGTAAAGTTGATGTCCAGATTGAATAGATTTAATGTGGTATTGCTGTAGGGTTACTTCCAGAGCCTTTTCTGTTGTATTGAGAAGCTACTCGGCTTCTTAAACGTGAAGACACTGGTCCTTCCGTCAGCCAGTGAAGCGCAAGCAATTTGGACTAATAAATTTGGTTTCAGCATCATGACTGAGGAAGAGGTTCGTACACTTTTGCTTGTGTTTTCTTGGCAATACTAGGCTTAACACTAACGTCCACATGATTTCTATGTTGCAGCAAAACAAGTACAGAAATGACTATCCCCTGATGATCTTCCAAGGAACATCAATGCTGCAGAAGCCGGTCCCAAAATGCCGGATTGTCGGTAAATCAGTGGATGGCTAAATGTAAATCAGTTGGTTTTTGCATATCCCTTTTGCAAGAAAATGTACAGGTTTTCTTTGTCAGTTCCTTGTACAGAGATTAGAAGAAATCAGCCGTAATGCTTTTTTTTCCCCACCTTTTGGGTTAATTTATATTTGTGACATCTGGGGCTGGCTTACTAAAAAGAATGAAGAAGAAAGATAGCGGACAACTTAGCATATACAAAATTTTGGGGGCGGTTCAGTTTAATGAGGGGAATTTTCCCAATTTTGAAAACCTTTGTATTTGGTCCATCTTGGAAACTGTAAGTTGAATAGAAAAATGCAGTTTCTTCTGTGAGGAATGTTCTTATTTTGTATTTCATTTTTATAAAATATGAACAATATATATATAGCATACTCTATTGCCTTCCACAATCATAATTTTTTAAAGCCGCATAATATATAATTTAATAATTAATTAAAGGATAACATGAATTTTAAATGGGAAAATTTTAATAATAAAAATGCTATAGAGAACGTTTGAATTAGTGATTATTATGAGACCAATAATTTTTTATCAAAAAACAAAATGCCGTTGGAGATTTGTGAGACCAAATCGTCGTTTCAAAAGCGGGATGTATTCAAAATTCGAATTCAAAATTTAAAATTTTAATTTTATTGATTTTTCAAATAAATAAATAGCGCGACTTAATAAGAAATACATTTACCATTTCGCCCTCCATAAAGTTTCCTCATTACGCCGCTCTCTCGTTTGTTTTGTCGGGTTATAAGTTGGTAACGCTATTGCCCACTCACTGGATTCTCATTTCAATTGGGCACTCGCTTATTCTCTGCGGTCACTAAAAAGGTAAATCATTTCTCTCTTTCAAATTTTCCTTTATCACTTCTAACAAAAACGCATCGTTTTCAATTTCGATGACATAGTGTTAACTGAAATTATTTGAACTTGCACAGATCGAATCTTCAGAAAATCGAGTGAAAAATGGGTCAGATCCAGTACTCGGAGAAATACTTCGACGACACTTACGAGTACAGGTATTGTTTTGGTTTATTTCATTATTTATCGATTTTAGGGTAATATTAATTGAATTTATTTGTGGGATTTATTTTTTTGTGATCGTGCAGACACGTCGTTCTTCCTCCTGATGTGGCAAAATTGCTTCCCAAGAATCGTCTCCTTTCTGAAGTATGTTTCTGTATTTAGGGTTGTTGAAACTTTCTTGTGTGTGTTTGTGGAGTGTTTTGTTTTTGTTTTTCCTTTCACAGTAGTTGTGAAATTAACCATAAAATGAAAAAAAAAAAAAAAGAATTATCAAATGGATATTAGATATAGTAATTTTCTTTTTGATGTGGCGTTCTGCAGTTGTTTGTTTAAATGGCTGTTGTTGTTTGATATTAGTCTCTGAAGATTCTGCTTTTGAATTTTGGTTTATTGATCACGTGAAATACTGAATGGAAAATGTCTGGTAAGAGGATTTTATAAAAGTGTTTTTATTAGCATGATTAGATATTCCATTTATTTCATGCTTCTGTGACCTTTGTTTGGTGGCGGGAAATAGGAGCACAGGGAGCAAGGATCAAGCGGTATCATTACACTTCTTTTGTTGAAAAGAAATGGTAAAGGTTGAAGTCTAAATATGCAACATCTTGTACCTGCACAAATTTGGTGGGAAAGGGATAAAAGAACTAGGTTGAATGAAGGGTGATAAAATGATTCATTTTTCCTTATTTTATATTGTTGGAAATAAGTTTAGGGTTTAATGCCCAGGAGGTCACCCATGATGGTTTGATGAAAAAAATGAGGAGGTTATCTTATCTTGCAAGATCAATAGGGTTATCTTAGCTCTTAAGATCAAGAGGGTGATCTTAGCTTGTAAGATCAAGAGGTGATCTTAGCTCTTTAGTGATAAAAAAGAAAATGATCACTACTACTTTAGTTGCCATAAATATATGGCCAAATCAATGGTAGAGAGCTAATGAGTTGAAGCAAACTCTTGATCCTTAAGAGATCAAAACATCATAGGTGACCTCTTGGTCATGGAACCTTAAACTTATCCTTCCACTGCCAGGAGTGAGAGGTTGTTGCTGTTATGTGAAGCCAGCCTCATGCGGGGCCTTCCACTCTATGAACCATAAGACTCATGCCTTGGCCAGAGACACATGGCCCAAATTCTTGGCTTGGAACAGGCAAACCAGCATTGGCCACACTGGCCCGACCCAATGAAATTGAGCCAATGTTCCAGCACCTGTTGCCCCCACTTCATTTTACCTGGATAGTGTGATCAACCCAAAAGTTCAAGCTAATGTTATGGGGAAAATGTTTATTGAGTATTATGGATTCATAGAATCCAAGATTTAGTCAACATTTGATTTAGTAACAGTTAAGAATAAGGACATAACAATTAAGTTCCTCTGATATAATGTTTTCTTTTGATTTTCTTCTTAATTGATAAATGGTGGAAAGTGGCAGCCGTCTTTTTATTTATTATTACCTCCTCTGTTCATTCCCCTTTTAGCAAACATACTTTTACATTCTATAGAATGGTAATGTGGATTTCTTGGTTACCCAAATGATTTGTGCAATTGAATTCTATAAATTGAGTTTGTGTAATTTGAACTATTGCTTTGATTTCCTCTTTTTTTGTGTGTGCGCTTCTTGTCTTTCTAATTTAGTGATGTAATTGACATTATTGTGGCTATTATATTTTTCTCAGCAGTTCTTAACATATGTTATTTGTATTTTGTAGACTGAATGGCGTGCAATTGGAGTTCAGCAGAGCCGTGGATGGGTTCACTATGCCATTCATCGTCCTGAACCACACATTATGCTCTTCCGCAGGCCTCTGAACTATCAGCAGCAGCAGGAGAATCAAGCTCAGCAAAACATACTTGCCAAGTGATTTCACGTCGCTCTTATGTCAAAGAATGGAAGCAATAGGAAGTTTAGTGTTTTACCTAAAAGGTTTAAATGTCTTAGGATGTTTGGTACTGCGTTGTATCTCTATACCATGCAGAATTCCATGTTAGGTTTCACTTGGTGAATGGATGTGTTGTTGACATCTTTGATGTCCTTGTTGCTGCCTGTTTAGATATGTGATGTTGATACTCCTTGTGTACTGCTTGTGGATGAAAAGGCACCGGTGAATTCTGAGTGATTAAGGCTTTAGTTGTCTTCTCCCTTGTGCTTTTATGTCATTGGTTAATTTAACAGTTGAGATCACAGGTTTAAATTCTGTCGTGTTTGTTGTTGTTAGAACGTGATATTTATCTGAATTGTGAAATTTGAATTCAACTAGGATTCTCAAAGCTGGGTATATAAGAGTTGGTAGGCTTGACTTGATTACGTCTATCGAGATCATGTTATGATCAGATGGTTTTATGCTTGATGAGCCTAGGAACCAAGATGAAATTTGATTCATTTTTGCTTTAGAAGAAAATTAGGCCCCGTTTGGTATCGTTTTAGAGGTCTTGTTTGGTATCGTACTAAATTGAAGTTGGTACGTGTTTGGTGGCTGGATTTCAAGAAACAAATTATAAAATTAGTACGCATTTGGTGGCTAGATTTCAAGAAACAGATTATAAAACAAATAATTTGGGATTCACTCTTATAACTACCAGAGTGAAAATGTGTTTAACATGTTTTCGGTATATTTTAAAATTAAACTAAAAAATAAATTAAAAAATAAACTCAGCGACTCTCTCTTCTTCCTTATCTCTTCGGGCTTATCTCTTCAACTTTCGCTCCCGATCTACTCTTGTCCGTTGCTGTTACTGCTCGTGTCCGTTGTTGCTGCTGCTTGATCTCGACTGCATAGCTCTCTCTCTTATTCTCTTTATCCCGATATAACTGTTATTTGCATCTTTGTCATTGCGCTTCACGTTTCCGTCATTGCTACTACTATTGCACTGCATCTTCGTCGTTATCGTCGTCACTGCGCTGCATCTTTGCTGCTGTTGCATTGCATCTACGCTGCGTCACCGCTACTACTAATGCGCTCCGTCTTCGCTGCCGCTGCCGCTACTGCTCCATCTTACTGCTTTTGCTACTCTCTCGACTTCGTATTTATGGCTAGCTGCTGGCTCGGCTCCGTCAAATCACATTTGTGTTTATCTTCGTAAATTGTCATTTGTTTTAGTTCAAATTTTTATTATATTTTTCACACTTATTACTATAAAATTTTGTTTGTTAAAAAATGAGTAATTATTATTTATTTTGTGTGCAAGATTTCCTTGTTCTTAGTTTTTTTTTTTGTGTTGTGCTATGAAAAATTGAGTTAAAAGCATTTGACAAATAACTTTCTCTCTCTCTCTAGTCGTGGGTCTCTCTACATCCGGCCTCTCACATCTCACTGCTCTCTCCTTAGCAAAATGCTATTCTGTTAAAATGTTATGAACTGCTGATTTTGGGATGAGTTGCTAATTTTGGGATGAGTTGTTGTTGGAAGTTATCTGCTGTTAAAATTTGCTATTAAAAACTGTTAAATTTTGTTGATATATAGTTCGGATAGGTTGATTTGTGATTGCATTTTTGGTAGTCTTAGGGGCTAATTGAGATGATTTTGTGCTGAAAATTGGATGATAAAAGAATTAGGAAAAAGTTTTTTTTTTTGGCTGGAGTTGTTGCTGCTGGAATTTATTTTTGCTGGAAGTGTTACTGGAATTTTTTTTGCTACAAGTGTCAGTGGTGATGGAATTGTTACTAGAAGTGTCAATGGTGCTGGAATTATTGCTGGAAGTGTCAATGGTGCTGGAAGTGTTAATGGTGCTGGAATTGGTGCTGGAAGTGTTAATGCTGGAATTGGCGCTGGAAGTGTTCATGGTATTGTAATTGGTGCTGGAAGTGTTAATGGTGCTGAAATTGGTGCTGGAAGTGTTAACTTTTGATTGTTTTTGTTTGTCTCTGTTTGTCTCTATTTCTATTCCTGTCTCAACTACAAGCTTCTGTAATCAGTGTTTGGCTTGGGCACAAATTTTTTATGTTCTGATTTATTTTCGAAATGAATTGAAGCAGAGCAGAGCGACGTCGATGAAAACAGAATGCCCACATAATTGTATCGACTAGAATTAATTGTATACTTAACTAATATATTCCAAGAAATGAATATTAATGTATCATGAATACTTCAGTATCAATTTTTATTAATGTATTAGCTTTTGTTATTTTATTGGCTGACTTTTATATTATACTTGAAATTAATAATAATCAGTGCATATTAACTGTGGTCCTAATTGGTGTGAGCATATCGGTGCTGTTGTGTAAAAACAATAACAATGTTAAATATTTTTTTAATTAATATTAATTCTAAAACTTTATCATCATGTAATTTTTTTATAATAAATTTGTTTAAATTATTTTGTTGTATTTGTGTATGTATTAATTAAATAATTTTATTATGATTATAAGCATAATATAAATATTTAATAAAAACTGTTTTTTAAAAATATATTACCAAACGCATATTCTCTGTTTTTATCATTTTCAACCGTATCTATCAAACGTATATTATTGTTTTCAATTTTAAAATATCGAATACAAAAAATAATACTAAATACATTTAAATTTAAAATATAATAATTACAAAACACTATTTTTATTTTTATTCTCAAAAAATATAAATTCAAAAATAATACCGAACGGCCCTTAGTATTTTTTAGACTTGCTTGTTTCTCAAATTGGCTTTGAAAAGCACATTTAGCTGAAAATCTAACTCATTTTGCATCTCAAATGAAACCAATGGATAAAGAGAGAAACAATTAACAGGTCAGCAGCTTAATTACTGCGGTTACAGAACTAACAATGTCAATAGAAAACTAGAAATACAAGTCTACAGAACACACCCAAAATGAGAATCAAAGGAACCCATCACCAAGAGCTTTCATGATCAACTGAGTTTGCTCCTTCACAAGATCAGCCTTCTTGCTCACAATCTTAGCCTCTTCAATACCAATCAGCATCCACTTGTCATTCATTTCCTTCAACTTGTCATTCCCCAACGACTTCAATGCCTCTCTCCACACCAGATTCATGGGAAGATATTTGGAAAGCTCACCCGCTAGTACTGGGTACTCAGCCAACTCAGCTCCTTCACGCTCACGCTCTTCATTTTGTTCATTCTTTTGTTCTTCCCCTTCATCTTCATCATCAGCAGATGCGGAATTTTGAACTTTCTTGGCTTCTTTCTTTCTGTTCGTTTTTTTCTTGCCCCATATTAATTGGGCAATCTTGAAAAGCGCTTGGTCATGTGGGGTTTTGATGAGGGACTTGGAGCGAGCTTGCTTATGGTACTTGACCCGTAACCTGCGGATCTTGTCAGTAATCTGAGCGTGGGTGAATTTGGAGCCGAGCGACGAGTTGATGCGGTTGAATGATGGGGAATCAAGGGTGATGGTTGAGTTTGGAGTTGATGACGATGATGACGAAGGGTTTTGTTCGGCAAGTTTCTTGAAGATTTTGAGGAGGCGGATCTCGTCGGAGTCAGTAAAAACCCGGCCGTTTTGGGAGGTGGGTGAGGAGACTGGGGATGTTGCCACCTGCTTGCGTTTTCTTGGAGTTGATGACATGGTGGTGGTGGCGGAATTTAGGTTTGGATTTGGAAAAGACTGCACTCTAGAATAAATATAAGAATCGAGGAGAAGGCGGCCAGCTCTTTTTGGGTGGCTGTATTCCGTTCGTTTCTGGTTTTCACAAAATGATTTTGCTTTTATTTGGGGATGAGGTGTCTCAAACTTTTAACCTATAGATATTGAAAAAAAAATAATTATGAAAAATAAATTAATAATATATAATAAATATAAATTTTAAATAATAATTTTAATAAAATTATTATAAATATAATAATTTTTTTATTATATAAGTAAAAAAATATAATTTTTAAGTTATAATAATATTTATCAAATATTTTAATATTGTAATTTTTTAATTATAATTATTTAATTTCAATTTTAAATGCTCCTTAAGATTTTTGAACCAAGGAATACCAGTGGATGGGTGTATAACGGAAATTCAGAATAAAATTTTATTTTTTAATAAACTTGAAACTTTTGGATCTAGATAATGCAATTAAAAAATAATTAAAAATTCTTTTAGAGTGAGATATTAATTGGTCTGAGAGGCTCTAATTAGTGGTTGTTATAATCTATCCACTATTAGATGTTCATAAACTTTTAGGGTACTTCTGATAATATTTATCCTCTGATAACTATAACTATTTATTTAATTTTATAATTTTTTTCAAATTTAATATTAATATTATTATTTATTTTTTAATGAAAATTTTTAAAAATTAAATAAATTAATTTGCCTTTATTAGCAAAATTTTAAATTTTAGACTTTTGAGAATTTGAGATAAAAAAACTTTTTAAAATGTTAAAATACCTAAAATACTTTTTAGATATTGATAAATTTATTTCATTCTTTTAATAAAATAACTTTAAAAACTTTTTTATTAAAATAATTTTTATAATTTTTAATAAAAACTTTCATTGACAACTAAATAATTATTTTTTTTAGTAAAAACTCTACTTATAAAAATTCTACTTAAAAAAATCCTATTTAAACAAATTATAACAAAAGGAGCCTTGTTGGTTTTACAATTATTTAATGGGGTTTGATAAGGTGTATTGTTTACTTAATGGTACTCAAGTTAAGTTATATGATAGTAAAAGTCCATTTAGTATAAATTTTCTCATTTAGATTTGTAAGATAGATCTTTTATTGTTGTAACTTTTATAAATATATTTTCAGTTATTTTAGGTAGAGTTTTTAATTAATATAAAAAGTATAATTAAAAAATAAATAAAATGACCTTAATGCACTATTTTGATAAAAATTATGTTATAAAATAAATAAATAAGCATACTCCGGATAAGTTATTTCATTAAAGAAATCTCAAAATTTAAGATTCTACGGTTCAATATATTATTTAATTTTCAATATCGGCTATAAAATTTTCTAAAATAAGAGTTATTATCATTTTACTACTTTAGGAATTGTCAAATATCAATCATTCTGATAATTATTATCGCTTTATCGTTTTACTTTATATATCTTTATAAAAATATCATTTTATTACTTTTCCGTTACAACAGTTAGTTGATCGTTAGTTGACTGTTAGTTGACTAATACAATACCAAATTTACCCTTCATGATTAAAAAAATAATAAGATAAATTTGTAATTCATATATCATAATTCTAGCAAAAAAAATTATGTTGGTATTTTATATCTATTTTAATAAATATATTACAAATTTATTTTGTAAATATATTTCAAAATTTTTTTTTAAATCATGAAGGGTGAAATTAGTATTTTATTAGTCAACTAACCTCAATAACTAACTCAACTAACGAAATGAATGGAAAAGTAGTAAAATGATATTTTTATAAAGATATAGTAGTAAATGATAAGAGACAATAATTGTTGTAGTCATTTGATATTTGACAATTCATGAAGTAGTAAAATGATAATAACCCTTAAAATAAATAGTTCAAAATTTTAAATTTGCGCTAAAAATTTAAATTAAAATAGCCTTAATCAATAAGATAATCACAATAATAATTTTTTAGTTTGGTCTACATCCAATACAAAGTATATATAAGTAATGTTTACTTCATAAATTAAGGAATTAGAATCATTAATATTATTTATTTTACAAAATATATGTGTGAATCGAAATCACAGATCCCAACTAAATTTGAGAATGAAAATGGAAGATTGATTCCAAGCGCCCCTTGAGAATCAATTTTCCATTCTCTAAATTTTTCATTTTACCTCATTAAATTTTTATAATTCTTATATTGTCCTTAGTTAACTTTTGTTATTTTTATATTTTGGTCTTTATGGATTTATGAAAATACCTAAAATTTTGTATTATTTATAAATAGATATTTTATTATTTAAAAATTATTATTATTATTAAAATTTATTTATTTTATTATTTTAATTATTATTATTACTGTCATGAATATTAATAATATTTTTAATTTATTAAATTTATTATTTTAATTAATATTATTGTCACCATAATTAAATACTTTTTAATAATTTATAATATTCTGATTTCAAATTTCTAAGATAAAGTTAATACATTAATAAAAAAATATATTTTTTTATTTTAATTTCTATTTTCCAGTTCCATTTCTACTCATTGGACTTCAGTTTAGTAAAACCATCAGCAATTTTTTTCCCCAAAGACAAAATCTGCTAAATGCCATCCATTTCCATGCGGTGATGGTAAATCACGAACTCGCTGTACACTCAAAGGTCTGATTAGAAAAAAAAAAAAAAAATAGTTTAGTTGCTCTACTTTGCGCTGCGCTTGTCGATTCCGGGTAAGCGTTCCCAACGCCGTTTAAAATTAGGGTTTCTGAATTTTATTAACTTGATCATTTCTCAAGCAAATAATAACTCATAATTAATTAGTCATACGATCAACTACGAGTATTTCCCTGAGATTTCTCGATTTGAATTCTGCAATAGACAGTTGTTTTAATTAGCATATGGAGATTTTAATTTTGTTATGTTTGTTTAGATCATACTCGTTTAAACTGCTGTGGCGTTTTTTTTCCGATGGCTCGATCTCGCAATGCCATTGTTGCAACTGGGTTAGTGGTTTTTGCTGCTGCAGGCTTGGCGTTTCCGTTTTACATGGCGTAAGTGTATATGTTGCTTTTCTTGGTAGAGCAATGTTTTGGTAATTTTTTGTGACAGCTGAAGCTAATGTAGTCTGGTTGGTTGGTTTGCATCCACCCAGGTCATCAAAGAGTAAGCCTGTGATTGATTCATCAAAGCCGCTGCCACCTCAGGCAACTTTTCGGGGGCCTTACATCAATACTGGTTCGCGTGACATTGGACCCGACCATCAAACTTATCAGAAGAAATGATTTCCCATGTCAAGTACCAGTTCTGGGTTGTAAGTAAGCCTTGTGTTCTTTGTGCACGTTCTGAATTGAGGATCTTGTTGAAATATGGTCCCTCTTTAGCTGATGGATGCACCTCTGGAGGCTGGACCGATAAATCTAATTAATTTACTTTAGTTGGACGAGCAGTAGTACATCAAGAATTACTCTTGGCATGGACAATATAAAATGTGAAATTAACTCGATGCAAAAGATTTCTTTTTGGTTCCTGCTACTGCTAGCCTAGTGGGAAAGAGAATTTCCTTTCTATTGAAGATAAGAATGTATTTCTTTGCTGCAAAATCAGTTGCCTTTTTTATTTTTTTGGGATTTATTTAGAATATTGTTGTATCTCTGTTCGGTTTGATTTGAACAGTTAAATTCTATGCAATAAAACCAGGCTGCCTTTGCACACCTTTGAATTTTGATCCACAAATGTGTTTCTAAGTGCTCGCTTGACCATTAACTTTCCCTATAAACTTATTTACCAGCGGAACTTTGAGCAAGCACACACTGATGTTATCATTTTGGTTGAAATACTTGAGAAATTAAACCTTATTATCTTTATTTGGATGGGTTATCTTCTTCTTCTTCTTCTTCCATCCAGCTGTTTTGCTCTTTCCACCTGTGCTTCAGAATCAGCTATGGTCTGTGTCTTTGTTCGTGTTAGATAGAATTTTGCTCAAGTGCATGGACTTGTAAGTCCTATTTGAATATGCAACAATTAAATGCTACTTAAGTCTTGGCTTTATAATTATTGATTTTAGAAAACATTTCCTTTAGTTTCTTGCCGCTCTTCATATTGGACACTTCTAAGACTTGTTAGCTAGTACAATATGTATTGCAACTGACAAGACTTGTTAGTTATTATTTATAAAATTATTTTATTGTGGAGCTTGAGAAATCTGCGCTTACATAATTGGATTCACCAAACGTGGAGATTGGAAACTTTTAAGAAAGAATGGAAGAAGGAAAGTCACAGATTGGAATCTTTGATTTTAGTTTGTAGTAAATTATTCTTATTAGTGGATGCTATATTTTGTGTATTTTGTTTATAGAAGATTGTGTCCAAGTATTTTAGTTGATGACTTGTGCCTTAATGTTATAAGTAAATAAAAGAATTTGAATTGATTTGGGAGAATCAGATGTGAGAGAGATACCTGTCTTAACCCAACCAAGTCGCTTCACTGCACGGTGCTGACATTTAGGTGACAAAGGATATTTACTGTGAAAGTAAATGAATGAGTTCACTAGGTAATCATTTTGTCTCAAATTCGAACCAAGCATGCAACCTAAAGTGAATTGGTAAATTGATCGGGTTTTCGGGTCGTCTTCTTTTTCAACCCGACTAGCTGGGTTGGAGCCCACTGTAAGCACCTAAACTTTGTGCTGTGGACACGGAACTGCCTTTGGTGGTACGCGACTCGTCGCTTCGTCCACGCGTGAAAATAAAAATTTGAAAAACGTCATGAAGCCAGGACACCTGATTTTTTTATTTAAGATATTTAAATTACCGTTAATTACGTTAAAAATTGTGGCTGTTAGAGCGCCTCACCAGTTTGGACTTTGGTATTTAAACAAAGCGACTTTTTTTGTTCCAGATCGCCGGACCAATTAACCCGAAACACGCCATTCACAAAGGGCATTACGGGAATTCTGATCCAGAAAATGCGACAGTAAATGACCAGCAACCCCTTGACTTTCTGTTCTGTTAGAACCTTTAATTGGTGAGACCAATCACAGAAACTGAACCACCAAGTACTTGATCGCAAATCAGACAATGAGAAAAATCGAACTAACCGGTTTTTCTTTTTTTCCGCTTTCTCAATTCTGGAAGCGTGAATACAGACAGCAGAGAGAATTGGAGGGGCAAATTGCAAACTTGCACGCAAAGTCCTCTTCCTTTTCTGTCTCTCTCTCGAAAGCTCACTTTATTTTCGCTCAAATAGAATTGGAAAAATCATTCAAAAACTTTCATTAAACTCAAAGCAAAGGACATGGCGCTACTTCTTTCTACTACTGCCAATATCACCACATCACCAAGAAAAACCCTTCCATTTTTGGCCACAGGAACCCCGAAGCGACAAATCACAGTAAAAAGCTTGCAAAAAAGAAGTAAGAAGTCGTCTCCACTGCGAGTGGCAGCTCCTCCTTCAGACCCTGCAGCATCCGATGAAGAAACTGTGAGAAAAGATGAGAAAGAAGATCATGGATCATTAGTTGATGATGAGTTTGGTGAAGAGAGTTCGGATTCTAAGTTTTCTTGGAGGGATCATTGGTACCCAGTTTCTTTAGTTGAAGATTTGGACCCGAATTCGCCTACACCGTTTCAGCTTCTTGGGAGAGACTTAGTTCTTTGGTTTGACAACAATTCTAATAAATGGGTTGCATTTGACGATAAATGCCCTCATAGACTCGCCCCATTATCGGTAATCTTCTCGATTCTATTGTTCCTTTTGCTCTCCGTAATTTTGTGATCGAGCTGAAACATAGAAGATAAAGTTGTAATTTGCTCGCTCATTTGTTATTTAATTTTCGATATTATAGAGGTAATGGAAGAAGTAGTATCTGTTGTTGCATGTTATTTCCTTTTTAAGAAATGAAATTTGAATGGAGGTTTTCTAGGATCTAGAGTGAAGGATGTGAAATCTAAGGTACAAATTAATATCTTCTTCTGTTCTTGATGAGTTTATCCAAGGGGACCCTCACGTTAGCCATATGCATGACCAATTTTTTGTCGTTTTCAATATAGAATCCGAAATTCAGAATTTTGGGAGCTGTTTGTTTGACCATTGATGTTTAATCTTGGTAGCCAAGTTGGGAATTATGTTTCTTAGATCATATGATTGATGTGTTCCTTACAATTTTATAGGAAGGGCGGATCGATGAAAATGGGCATTTGCAGTGTTCATACCACGGATGGTCTTTTGACGGATGTGGATCTTGCACTCACATTCCCCAAGCAGCATCTGAAGGTCCTGAAGCTCGAGCAATTCAGTCTCCCAGAGCGTGTGCTACGAGGTTTCCTACAATGGTGTCTCAAGGTCTGCTATTTGTTTGGCCAGATGAGTATGGTCAGGAAAGAGCCAATGCCACCAAGCCACCAATGTAATTGACTCTATTTCTCTCTTCTGTTTTTAGATTATGCATTGACTGAATTACCAAGTTTACTGGTTCATTATACCCGTGTGGTAATGTTTAGGTTGCCTGATGACTTTGACAAACCTGAGTTCTCATCGGTCACAATTCAGCGGGATCTATTTTATGGCTATGACACACTCATGGAAAATGTCTCAGATCCTTCCCATATTGATTTTGCGCATCACAAGGTACATACTGAATTTCAATGGTAGTGTCGCTGGGTGCAAGATGGAAATGTTATTTGAACAATAGCTGGTTGGTTTAAGATAGTCTTGATATGAATTAAATATGGTAGTCAGCTCTTGGTTGATATGTCTCATTAACTAAACTGGAAACACAGTTATTGTCTCTTGTCAAGTTCTTTGGTTTTCAGCAGTGTCAGGAAATGCCTGCAGGTATATTGTTTTCTTAGTGAACTGATTGAACACATAGTGGCACAGCTTTTTGTTTACTTGGCCATGTTGTGCTTTCCTTCTCAGTCACTTGGAATCTCTTAACATCATAGTACTTATATACAGGTTATGTTGTTCTTATTCATGGATATGTCTTTGAACAAGGAGTAAAGTAGCGAATTCTATACCCCTGTCTCCTCATTAGATTGCTATAGGAATGTGACACTAATTGTTCTCTCTGTAGAAACAAATCTCCATGTTCCTTATTGAGATACATCATTTGCAGGTTACCGGCAGAAGGGACAGGGCCAAGCCTTTACCATTTAAGTTGGAGTCTTGTGGACATTGGGGATTTGCTGGAGCCAATGATGGAAACCCAAGGATAAGTGCTAAATTTGTTGCTCCTTGTTATTACATGAACAAGTAAGTTCTCCACTGTACGGACCGGCAAAATTAATACATCTTAGATAGACTATCTCCTTTCCTGCTTTTGCTCTCTAAGTGATACTTACAATCGTTGATTTTTTAAAAAACTGGAGATTTGAATAATTTCCCAAACTTACTTCAAAAGCGTTTAGTATCCCTGATGAAAACATTGTGTGATAAAGTGTGAACCTTAACCACCAAATATTTCCTCCTACCAAGGCTAAAGTTCATTTTGTTAAGCCAATCAATGGAGGCTTGTATTTCAAAGTTCAAGGTTGAGATTTGGTTAACTGAGTTGTTTTGACATCAGCTGTAGTTCAAGGAAGCTGATGAAACATCATTTCATGTCTTAATTTTATTTAAAATTTTGTACAACTCTTGACGAGTTAGGTGATCGTTTTGGTTGATTGAGTACCATATTTGTTTATCAATGCACTATTGCTTCCGAAACTTAACTATCCATATATTGCTTTTCTTCCAGGATAGAGATAGATACAAAACTTCCTGTAGTTGGTGATCAAAAATGGATAATATGGATTTGTTCCTTCAACGTACCAATGGCACCAGGGAAAACCCGCTCAATCGTTTGTAGTGCACGAAACTTCTTCCAGTTCACTATGCCAGGACCTGCCTGGTGGCAGGTAAGAACAACTCAGCTGTGTTTCTGATGAAATTTGTATAATGTGACACTTGCATGGAAACTTTAGTCTAAAGAGAACACTCAAAAGCTGTTAGTGATTGACATGTACAAGCATATGGAAAGTTTATCTTGTTAACACGCTTGTGCTAGTGTGCACACACACATGTTTTTAGCTTCTAAATCAGATAGTTGATTGTTCTTATCTTGGATACCATACTGTCCTGTTTGGAAAGGTGAAGTTTTCGATGTCTGGCTGAAATGTGAAGAGAAAACTCCTTGATTTGAAGAGGAAAACTTAGTTGAGATGTATGCTTAAAAGTTTTCTCCTGTTTCAGGGCCTTTTCTTAAAAATTGGCATCAGTGTCTTGTAAACATTTTAAATAATGTTATTCATATTCTTCGTGTTGATGCCAACATTCCAAATCTAAGGGGTTGCTGTCAGATTCGATAAGACTTTGTTGACGTGTATTGTTGATGATTTTTCTCCACATGAAATTAGTTTTATAACTGAGTTATGTCCTATCTCTACCGTAGAAAACTAGAAATTTAATATTTCTACTTTGTAAATTGGTGAATTATCTACAACATGGCTTCTGATTTTACCAGGTGGTTCCTAGATGGCATGAGCATTGGACTTCAAATAAGGTCTATGATGGAGACATGATTGTCCTCCAAGGGCAAGAGAAGATCTTTCTTTCAAAGTCAATGGAAGGTTCTGAAGATGTTAACAAGGAGTACACAAAAATTACGTTTACACCTACACGGGCAGATCGGTTTGTGTTGGCATTTAGAAATTGGCTGAGGCGACACGGCAACAGCCAACCTGAATGGTTCGGCTTCAGCAGCCAACAACCTTTACCGTCAACAGTCTTGTCGAAACGTCAGGTACGAAAGCCCATTCTCCATTATTTCAAGAAATAAAAAATGAATATTGGGGTTGAATTAGATTTTTAAAGTACCTGGATTCATAATTTGTGTTAAGTGGGACAATGTCACATTTATAATAAGCTCGATTAATATGTTAATACACCTTATGGGTTTGATTTCTTACTTACGTTTTAGTTTTTCTGTTGTCGGGTTTTGTTTCAGATGCTTGATAGATTTGAGCAACACACCCTCAAGTGTTCATCATGTAGAGAAGCTTATTCAGCATTCCAGACGTGGCAAAAGTTTCTCATCGGTGCGACCATTGCATTCTGTGCAACAGCTGGGATTCCTTCAGGTTTGCAGTCACGGATTGTTTTGGCTGGGCTCGCGCTAGTGACTGCTGCCTTGGCTTATGCTTTGCATGAACTACAAAAGAATTTTGTGTTTGTTGATTATGTGCATGCTGAAATCGATTAGAGAGGGAGTAGATATGCTGCTGAAAGCATCAATGTGTCCAGAGGCATAAGAAAGATATGGGGATAAATCTTGTCAAAATTTGCGAATTTGTATATATCTATTAGATAGAAATCAGCGTGATAGCTAAGCTTAGAGTGTTTCCTTAATATTCCCTTTGTTTTTGTGCCAAATGAATGTCATCAGATAAACATGTGCAGACATGGTTCCAAATTCATGAGTAAATGGATTAAACAATACACGCATGTCAAAGGAAAGAGTATTTAGACAAACGATGGAAAGGAGCGCACCTCCTTTAGGAACAAGCGACCACAAAGCAAATTACTTGTAACTCCTCCATAACTAAGGGGAGAAGAGAACCCTATGCACGCAGGGTCACAGTCAATCTTTCACGCTTGGTACCAATCGCGCATTTCTTCTTCTATTCTTCAATTTCAAACACGTAACTGCAGGAATGCCCGTGCCATGTGATACTCTTGCTGTTGCTAATAAATAGCCTTTTTCTCGGTGATTGAAGTCATAATCTTGTGTAAGAGGGATTTTACTTCAGTGATTTTTAACTTAGCTTTATTTAATTGGCCATCTAAATTCGAACCTTGCAAACCACATTATATTGAACTTAATTACACCTTTGTATCATTTCATTATTGAGTATTTTTTATCTCTTACTTTCAGGCCAACTAATTGAATGATCTTTTTTTAAAAACTTGAGCTATAGGTTAAAATGCTCTGAGTATTCATTTGACAAAGTGGAAACATTTAAAGCATAAACTCTTAATCTGCTAACAAGTTTTGTTAAAAAAAAAAAAAAGATATATTTATTTTTATATACTTCCCTATGTTAAATCACATTAATCACATTAAAATGTAAAAACCTTCTTAAACCCATTTCCTCTCCTCTTTTCCTTATACGCGTATCTTGTAGTTGCTTACTCGTCCTTGTCGTTGAAAAAACAGTCCAAGCTCTTTTTTTATAGATTTTTTTTTCTCCAAAATAGATCTAGATCGGTCTATGATGGTTACGATTGGTTTTTTGTTTTTGTCCCCCCCCCCCCCCCCCCCCTCCAATTCTAGAGACTATAGTTTTATTTAGGTGTTTATGTATAGAAGATTTGATACAGTAAAGAACCTTGCGAGCTCCATATGTAGGAGCTCTAATTTCTTAGCGTACACATCCTTTGTTGATGGAGCTAGTCGTGCTTATTTAATATGGCTTATTTAATTGTTATAAGTGTTTATTTAATCACATAAACTCTTATTATAATTTTATATATCGATTATGATTTGTGTTTGGGTGAACGAAATTTGAGACGCTAAACTAATAAAGATAAAAAATTTTACCTAAACAATAATCAAAGACTCAAGTAACATACCAGAAGATAATCAAAGACTCAAGTAACATACTAGAAGAACGACTGTACTTAGATTGCCAAAATTAAAAATTCCGCTAAAAATTAAATATATACGTGCTTAATCAGTATATCTAGGAAGAACTTAGCAAATTCAACTTGTTGCCGAAACAAATAAAACTGGACTTTTAGTGGTTAAAAAAAATGTGATTACATAATTAACGTACGTGAAGTATCATGTATATGCTTCATGAATTTAGATAACATAGCAAATTAAGATGACAAAGATAAAACCAATCCAATATATCCATACATCATTTCATGTGTTCTAAACGTTCATAATTAAGACACTAATTTCCGCCCAAATTGTATATACTGTTGCTTATCATATATATATATATACATAAACACTATTTACAAGCGTGTGCGTGTGTGTGTGTCAGAAACAGCATGATAAAGAAAGCCAGCCGCATCTAATTCTACCTTTCAAGGGTCATATATGTGCCCAATAGAAGAACAAAGCGCATTACTTTCGCTTGGTATAGGTAGGTACAGCACCATGCCATTGCATCAGGTCATCAACCCCTAGTTAAGAACATAAGCAAAGGTTTTAAAAAGCTAAATTAGCATGTGAATCTTGATAATTTAGCTAAATGTATAAGTAGTTAATTCTTACCTATCATCTAATTACATTGGTGCCAGTTGATGCTCCTTTCTGGCCGTGTTTTTTGAAGTAACATTGACAGCCGGTGTGTGCCCGACAAATAAAGCAACATGCCCCATAAGCTTATCTTTCCTTGAAAATGTAGTGCCGCATGAACACTGCCACTTCGAATCCCCACAATGCTTCTCATGCGTCCGCAAATCAGAAAGCACCGAGAACTGCTTCCTGTTGCAACGCTTGCACACATACATCTTGGGGCAGTGGCTCCTCTTGTAATGATTCTTCACACAAATCATCGACTTCAATGGCTGAAACTTTGCGTGCATCTTGTTCCACCTACACCCTTCTTGTGGACACGAATATTTCCTTACAATTTTGATCGTAGACTCATTGTTATTTCCCATTGAGCTTCCATTTTTCTTCAAAGGATTGGTCAAGGCAGCACTAGTCTTGTACTCATCACCATGAGCTCTCATGTGCATTCTCAAATTTGCGTCTCTCTTGAACCCTTTGCCGCAAACTTGACAATAATGTGTGTACTTAGCTAACAAATCCACCGCATCCACCTCGATAATATCACCACTGATCTCTGAAAATGATTCTCTGTTTTCAGCAACCGTAATATTAGCATTGTTAATATAGTTACTGACGTTATCAGAATGCATGCCTCTGTTAGTATCATCATCGGTAGTCACAAAGTCATTGTGGTCACCATACCATGTATCAAATGCTTCACTAAAATTATAACACCCTTGCAGCCCTGATGATCTTTCTTGATTATTATTGGGATCAAGCTGTGATATTTCATTAGTGGTGATGTTGTTGTTACCTGAAGTGGAAGCTGGAGGAGGACTCATTTGCTGAAAAGTGACCATCAATGAAGAAGCGGTAAGAATAATTTCTTGAACTAAAGATCTCATGTTAGCCATGGCTATGGATGTTGACTCAGTGGGCTGATGATAATCTTGAGAGACAAGAATGGTGATTACAGATTGAAGCTGATGAACCTTTTGTTTAAGGAAGGAAACATTGTAGAGAAGAGAAGACACACTTGAGGGATTTGAAGCTGGCCCTGATGATGAAACTACAGCTTGTGACATGTTTGGGAAACAAGATGCGGCTCCTGCACCTGAAAAAATAATTTTCGAAAAGATTTTGCTTCTATATAAGATCTCCAAGATAAAATCTGGTAGCTACAGCTCCTGTCTTTTTTTTTGATAAAAGAAAAAGGTAGTGATCATATAGATTATAGAGAGAAGCACTTGGGCTGCTAATAAAAAAATGAACGAGAGAAAGAGAAAGCTTCAAGTCAACTTAGAGAGGTAGCATCATTTCATCCCCACTTAACACCTCCCTCAAATCCCACCACTCTCACATTGCGACACCAGCCTCCTCTTGAAGAAATTAATTAAGAATCTTAAAGAAATTAATTAAGTATGATATAAATTAAATGATGTGTTTAGTTAATTAATCAACATGACTAATAAAAATGTAATATACCACCAGTTAATACCCATTTGCCTTTTCATGCTGGATATACATAGTCGTTCAGTACTTCTATAATAAAATACTCACATTATAGATTGTGTTATGTCCATATCTGAATTCAGATCATGTGTGCCTGTTACTAAGGAGGATATATGTGTGTGTGTGTGTGTGTATATATATATATACACATTCAGAAGAAGGAAGTCATTTTCAATTCTATCATCAATCTTTACGCATGAGTTGATAATTTCCAACGATTTATATCCATGCAATGACAACAATTATTTTCATTAACTTCACCAAGTTGAAAGTTATATAGTTAGCTTCCAAAATTGATTGGCAAATTGAAAAGGAGCTACCAATATTATGAGCTCAATGAACAATTTTCTTTATATGTGTGTGTACACACATATATATGGATGTGGAAGTCAAAAATTCATGCACACTAAAAGATAAAACACAAGTGTGCTCAAATGTATATTTTCTTTGTATTTTAGCTCCATCCACATTAAATTTTCGTCCGGAAATCCACACACACACACACACACATATATATATATAGTTTTTTAGGTGCGGACATTCATATGATTTTAAAATTCGAATAGAGATAAAAAAGAAAAAAAAATTGAAATATTAGTACTGAAACATGGGCTCAAAAGTATTCTTTTGCCTTTTAGTTTAGTAGAGTCCCCTCACCCCTTTTTTTTAAGTTCATTCACATGATTTAAAAAATACAGACATCTATATCTAAAAAACTCTAATATACATACATATATGTATATATGTTGTCTACATAAAACTTTTGGTCCATATATAAGACATATAACCATGGCCTTACGATTCCCAAATATATAATTAATGGATTTATTTTATTTGGTATATAGAAGTCCCAAATTAATAGGTACTTTCAGTACTTCGTTGTTTCACTAATAAATTAAGATGACAATGTATGTTGAAAAATCCTTATTTCCATGAGAATTATTGGTCATTTTGTTTAATTCGAACCAGCAACTCGATTGGAACTCTTACCCATATAAATATCTAATAACGAATTGCATTACACAAGCAACGTTAAAGCAAGTCATGAACGACTCATTTCAAAGAGGTTTAAGATATTTAATTAACAGAATTGAATAAGTGATGCATTTATATTAACAAACCATATTTATTAATTAAATAACTCCTAAAAAATTGACGCACGAAATTCATACTTTAAGAAAAAAAAAATTTGACAGAAGAAAAAGCATGTATAAAGTTGCCAGGTATATCCATATACATAAATTAATTAAAGATCTAGAGCACCAAAGAATCACGTTTTAGCTTTTAGCCATGGAGACCTTGAATGCAGGCATCTCCATTCTTCTTCTAGTGCTAATTTCATCAACTACAGAAAATACATTGATTCTAAGCAACCAAAAAGACACGGGCAGATTAGGTTGTATTTCATGCGATGAAAATAATTCTCCTCGAATGGTAGCAAAATGCATTAATAGCCCCATGAAATAATACTTCAATCCAAATGCGCGATGATGCACAGGTGGGGTACACGTTGTGTGTGGGAACATATAACAAGTGAACAAATATCATGCATGTTGATCAACAGGTGATCATGAACAGATATCATTTATTGAGTATTATTCAAAAGATGACTTTGAGAAGTTCAAAATCAAAGTTAATGACACAAGTATTTATCGTTCAAATGAGGAGAAGAAGGTATGGGAAAGAATTTTTCCCTTACCATGCATGATGTCACTATTACTCGCCGGCCCAGCCTTCGGATAATTGTGGCCTTCGACGGTGAAAGGGAAAGATTACAGATCCTTTGTCAAATATAAGATAGAAACGTTTGCATTCAAACTGAAATACGACGTGATACTTATTCTCTTCAAATTTAAAAATGTTACATTATACGCTAATAAATTTAGGTTATTTTAAAAACAGTAAACATCCATCAAAATGAAATACATTTTTGTATGCAATATGACAATATTATCCTTAATAAGCTAGGTTAATGACCTAATTTATGTTTTTTTTTAACTTAAAATTTTGGCATAAACATGAGCTATTTGTATATTGAATTTTCTTTTGAAGTTTTATTCCATAATAAGATAGTTTCATTTTATTACATTTTCATCACATTAAAATTTTTACACGTTATCTCATTAATAACACATAAAAGAAACTTCACCAAACCTTCAAATACCATATTCCCCCATTTACTTACATCTTTCAATTTTTAAGTCAAGAAAATAAAAATATAAAATATAAAATATATAAATTAGGTAATTAATTCAACTTTTTAAAGACAAAGAATGTCAAAACACATACGTAATATTTCATTTTGATGGATGTACATGTTTATGAACTGTAAAACAACTTAAATTGATTAAGAGTAATATGGACTTTTCATTATAAAATAAATTAAATTGTTAGTGCAACGGAATTAAGTATATTATTGTCTTTTAAGTTTGAAAAAATTAAATGTCACAATCCATTTAATTAAGTTTAGGACTAGATATATATAATTTATATTTGAAGAGGAATCTGTAATTTTTCGCAAAAAATATATAAATTATACCTTTTATAACTACAATATTAGATTCTTCTTGAGCCCATCAACATATCTCTTCAATTTTTGGTTGTATTCCCTAGTAATGCCTCCACCAATTGATTATTCGCCCGAAAAATGATGTGACTGGAACCCTAGTATCATTTTTATGTCGTTATTGCCTCGTTGCCAATTCACTTTGAAGCATCTTTCATATATATATATACCTACCTCGGTCAACACGATCTAAGTAGTAAAAATGTTGCAGTCCTAAAAAAAAAAGTTGCCCTAACAGCTTATTTGATTGATTGCCACTCAGACTACTTCCTACCAACAGGTAAGTTCTATTGAATCGCTACATGAAAAAAGGCACAAAAAACTATATACTCAAGAATTTTTTTCAACAGTTACAATGCACCCTACCTCTTTTACTATCTTCTTGAAATTGAACATGTATATCGATCTCCTTCCTTTACAGAAAAAGCAAACTAACTTAACCATCCCTTTTAAATAGGGTTGAAGGAACTACCTAAAATACATGCGTACGTACTACATCACTAAGAGTATATTTGGGATTGTTTTATATTATCAAGCAAGCACTTATTTGATAATCTAACACCCAAATGGTGTTTGGCAAATTTTTTTTTAAAAATAAATTATTTAAAAACCTGATTATCAAATAATCTGCTTTTGCACTAAACAGTAAACATTAAAAGTTGTTGGGATTAGCTTTTGAAAATCAAAGTTTTTAAGAATTAGATATTATAATTTGCGAGGCAAATTTTATCCTCATCTTAATAAAATATTTTAAAAAATACCCATGCACTGAAATAATATAATTTAGTAAATATTTAGAAATTTAGGGTATGTTTAGGATTGTGTTTTCTTGTCAAATGATCTATTCTAGTATAGATTTTAAAGTAATCAACTTTATAAGTAATTTGGTTGCATATTTGGTAAATTTAGAATATGAATAATTACTTCTCAATAAATTTATTATATATATTTGTTAAATTGTAACTAAATATATGGTGTCTATGGACAATGACTAAAATATCCATATTTTGCTAAGAAATTAGTATTTTCATTCAAATTTCAAATTAATTATTAAATAATTATAGAAATTAAAACAATTCATCATTTATTAACAAATAAAACACATATGTAATAAATAAAAATAGTTTTTTTATTAACTAAGCATTATTACTTAATAATTAAAAACTATTTTCCATCATCGGCACTAACAAACTTTGCTGGCACCGGTGACGGCGAAGAGAATTGTTCACTTTCATCCACCATGGGTATCATTAAAGTCGCAGATTTAACGACCTACTCAACCGTTGAAACTTTTGTTGCCATCAAAGGCTTTGTCGGGAAGCTCATGCTGCCCCCAGCGTACGTGGAAATGGTGTGGCATCCGTTCAACAACGGCAGTGCATGGTGCAATCCCACCTGATTCTTGGTTAGCATTTGCCTATCTATCAGATAGTTGTGACGGCTCACCTTTTTTTGTTTCCATTTGACGGCGGCGTTATGGTGGCCGTTATTTGGGGAGCTTGTGAGACACCATCGTTTATTTTCTATCGATGATGGCATAGCCATTGCATAGGAAAGAAAATTCGGAGTCTAACTAGTGTTGGTGGTGTCTCTCTAAAAATATCAATTTTATAAATATGAATAAATTATATTACTTTATTGTATGGGTATTTTTTGAAAATATTTTACTAAGAAAATGATAAAATTAATATTGCAGATTATAATATATTATTCTTAAAAGATTCAGGTTTTCAAAAGCTAATTCAACAACTTTTAATATCTAGTACGAGTACGAAAATAAATCATTTGATAATTAGATTTTCAAATAATTTATTTTAAAAAGTATTTATCAAACACCTTTTGGTTGCTAGATTGTCAAATAATCACTTATTTGACAATATAGAGCAATCTTAAACATGCTCTTAATATTTTTAAAAACAACAAGATAGCAAAGCCATGAACAGTGGACGCAATGTCTCTGGTGCCGTCATCGGTGGCTGAAAGAAGTACTTCTCGTACGACAGCACTAACACTATTGCACTCCAAATTGTCTTCTCCATGCAATAGTTATGCCATTGTTGACAGAGAAGAAATGATTGTGCTTCACGCGCTCTGCAAATAAAACGGCCGCAATAACACTGCCATCAAACACAGACAAATGAAGGTGAGCTGCTACTACCATGTGATAGATCGGCAAATGTTGACTAAAAGTCATCAGGTGGGATTGCACCGTGTACTATCACCCTTGAATGGCTGCCGCTTAAGCGGTGCGTGCCTCCCCACAAAGCCTCTGATGCCCGCTAAAGTTCCACGGTGGAGTAGGTTTCAAAATTTGCAGTCCGATGATACCTATAGTGAATGAAAATGAACTGTTCTCATCGCCAGTGCTAGCAACGATGTTGACACCAGCACGTTGGCAACTGAAAATAGTTTTTAATTATTAAATCGTAATATTTATTTATTAAAAAATAACTTTTGTTTATTACATGTGCTTTATTTGTTAATAAGAGTAGTTATTTAGTATATTAAATTATTTAGTATCTGAAGATTACATTGGATCTCGACTAATCTAAATTCGAAATTTTAACACAGCTGTATTTTCAAATCTCGAACTAAGGATCTCGGTTAAGATAGAACAGCCATTTACCAGCTGATCTACGCACTTGTTGATAAAAATGTCAGTTTCTAAAAATTATTTAGAAATGTCAAATTGTAATTAGTTTGTAAATAGTTTAAATAATTAGTTTGTAAATAAAAATGTTTGTTTCTTAAAAATTTGTAAATTTATTTTTAGGATCAATTTACTAAATTTATACGTTATTTAGAAGTAATTATTTCATAATCTAAATTTGCCAAACATGCAATTGAAAGTATTTATAAAGTCAACTTAATTATTTCAAAAGCTATCCCAAACTAGATTATTTGGGAAGCAAAAGCAATCCCAAAACATACCCAAAGTTGAGGAAGAAACTTATTCAAGTTAACGCCGAAAACAGAAACGAGAACTTTTTTTTTTCATACTTTTCTTTATGGAATATCGAAAGTGAACTTAGTTGATACATATTGTATGTTAAGTACTATGTACATGTTTCATAAATTTAGACATCAGAGCAAAATTAAAATGTTACAGATAAAACCAATCCTAGATGTTCATCATTTTATCATATGATCTAAATGTTCATAATAAAGAGACTAATTTCCTCTAAGTTATATATTTGTTGCTTATCATATAAACACTATTTACAAGCACGTACCATATTGTTCTCAGAAACAGCAGCAGTGCTTCATTGCATCATCCCCTAATTAAGAACATAATCAATAATGTCGAAGCTAAATTAGCATGTGAATCTTGATAATTTAGCTAATTAATAATGTCGAAACTAAATTAGCGTGTGAATGTTGATAATTTAGCTAAATGTACACGTAATTATTTCTTACCTATCATCTAATTGCATTGGTGCCAGTTGCTGCCCCTTTTTGGCCGTACGTGTTTGTTGAACTAACATTGACGGCCGGTGTGTGCCCAACAAACAAAGCAACATGCCCTATAAGCTTATCTTTCCTTGAAAACGTAGTGCCGCATGAACACTGCCACTTCAAATCCCCACAATGCTTCTCATGCGTCCGCAAATCAGATAGCACCGAGAACTGCTTCCTGTTGCAACGCTTGCACACATACATCTTAGGGCAGTGGCTCCTCTTGTAGTGATTCTTCGCGCAAATCATCGACTTCAATGGCTGAAACTTTGCGTGCTTCTTGTTCCACCTACACCCTTCTTGTGGACACGAATATTTCCTTGCAATTTTGATTGCAGACTCATTGTTATTTCCCATTGAGCTTCCATTTTTCTTCAAAGGATTGGTCAAGGCAGCAGTAGTCTTGTACTCGTCACCGTGAGCTCTCATGTGCATTCTCAAATTTGCATCTCTCTTGAACCCTTTGCCACAAACTTGACAATAATGTGTGTATTTAGCTAATAAATCCCCCGCATCCAATTCTATAATATCACAATCGATCTCTGAAAATGATTCTCTATTTTCAGCAACAGTAATATTAGTATTTTCGTTGCTACTAATAACATTATTATGCATGCCTCTATTATGATCGTGTGTGGTAACATAGTCGTTGTTGTCATCATAGCAGGTATCAAATGCTTCAGTAAAATAATATCCTTGCTGCCCTGATGATCTTTCTTGATTATTGGGACTAACATGTTGCTGCTGCTGAAATATTTCATTGGCGCTGATGTTATTGTTGTTATTGTTACCTGAAATGGAAGCTGCAGGAAGAGTACTCATTTGCTGACAAGTGACCATTAATGAAGAAGCAGTTATAATAATTTCTTGAACTAAAGAGCCCATGTTAGCCATGGCTATGGACGTTGACTCGGTGGGCTGACTTTGAGAGACAAGAACCGTGACTGCAGATTGAAGCTGATGAATCTTTTCTTTGAGAAAGAAAACGCTGTAGAGAAGAGAAGAATTTGTGGGATTTGAAGCTGGCCCTGATGATGAACTTGTTTGCAAAGAAGATGAAACAATATTGTCTTCGGGCACCGGATATGCTTTTAAGCTGGCTTGTGACATGTTTGGGAAACATGATGTGGCCCCTCCAGGAATCATTTTTCTAAAAGATTAATTGCTTCTGTGATCTCCAAATTAAAATCTACTAGCTGCTGCCTTTTGTGAAGAACAAGAAAGTCATTATATAGAGACGCACTTATTAAGCTGCCAATAGAAAATAAACAAGAGAGAGAAAGCTTCAAGTCAACTTAATTAGAGGTAGCACCACTACTTCTTCCCTATTTAAG
This sequence comes from Atalantia buxifolia, assembly GCA_030444775.1. Taxonomy (NCBI): domain Eukaryota; kingdom Viridiplantae; phylum Streptophyta; class Magnoliopsida; order Sapindales; family Rutaceae; genus Atalantia; species Atalantia buxifolia. The sequence goes on from CM059838.1 coordinate 13,663,842, forward strand.
ACCTCCCTCGAATCCCACCACACTCACATTGCGACAGCTTATTCTTTATAAACATATTGTCATAAGCTTTGACAGAAGAAAACTTATTCTTTATAAACATATTGTCATAAGCTTTGACAGAAGAAAACGGTGTGTTTTAACATAATTTATTAAAATATATATAACCACCAATCAACACCCATTTGCTTTTACACGCCGGATATAGTCATTTTCTTCTACTAATAAAATATGCACGACATTATAGACTGTGTTGCGTCAATGCCGAAAGAATTTAGTGTAGATTAGAGATATTACACTCAAGAAATACACACACAGACATTTATTTTAAAAAATTATCATGTAATTAGTGATTATATTTAATTAAATTACACACGGTATACATGTATCAATTGAATGTAATACTTTTAAGGTACTCTAAAATTTGTGGTCCAAACTTGTACTCTGATTATATATGTCTATCCATGAGAAGAAAAATATGAAGGGAATTCACTTTTTGTCATCAGTCTTCATTAGTTGAAAAATTCCAACGATTCATCTTCACAGAAAGGTCATTATATGAAACAACAATTTCATTTACTACACCAAGTTGAAAATCTAATTTCTAAATTTCTAGACAAATTAATCCCAAAGCATATAACTAGTGCAATATTATGTGTCGAATAGTCAATCTTTAATAAGAAAGCTCCCTATCCTTTGTTGAAATATATGATCATGTTCTATCTCATGTTTCAAAACCCATAAAAAAAAACTATGATTTTAATGACGGCATTAATACTGTAATTAAACATAAATTATGTAAATAAAATATAAGACTTATGAATTTAATATAAATAAATCAGCGGTTAAGGGTTAATAAAACATAAATAATATAAATGGAACATAAGACTTCCGTTGATATAGGAATGGTAAATTAGTGTATTATTGGAAGACAAAATAAAAAATTACAAATGCAACATAAAATTAGTAAATCAACATTTAGTACAAAGAAAACATAGACTACATAAATGAAATATAAAACTTGTAAATAAAAGGTAAAAAAGTAAATTAAAATATAAGTGATAAATTGGTGTGTTATCGGTAAAAAACATAAAAATGTACAAATGTAACGTAAATCTTGTAATCAATACTAAGTTTAAAATAAAACATAAATTAAGAAAATGGATATAAAAATTTTAAATAAAAGATAAAATAAGTAAATTAATACAAGAGTGATATACTAATGCATTATTTATAAATAAAATAAAAACTTACAAGTGTGTAATTTATAAAATTCATATTTATTACTACATCATAGAATTTTTCTAACTACTACTGACAAAACTTATTTACCTTACAATTTTTGTAAAGAAGCTAAATTCCATCACTGAGATGGTTTATAAACAATTAGTAACGACCAATTATGATACTTCTTTTGGTCTTTGGCGTGCAACTATATCTAACTACTAGTAAACCTTGGACGTTTCTTTACATTTTCGAGTAAATAGTTTGTGCGTGGGATCCTTAGTGATTAAGAAAGTAAGCAGGCTCAGATTTAACTGGTATTAATTTTTAATTAATTATGACACCTCTAGTTCAATAACGATGGGGTTTTCAAGAGAAATGTATTAATTTTCTAATGGGTGTGTGAGTTTTGATGCTTTTGAACACATCAAACATAGACAAATGCACAAAACAACTTGCTGACTTTGTTATGTAATTAATTAATTGTATGTGCCGTCTGCTTTAATGCATCCTTTATTCTTCGAGATGCGAGATTAACTCATTGCCCTTGCCTTGCCTTCCTTCAGCCTTCTCTCATATAGCTTTTTAATTATAAAGATTAAAGAAAGAACCCAAGTCAAGCCTCTGTTTTAGGCCATATTTTTAAATCTCATTTTGCTTTTCCAATCAAGATATAATTACAAACAATAAAGCCTTCGTGTGGCTGCCACACGCCCCCCACACAAGTCAGTATTGCCCACTTTTGACTGGGCCCGATCTTCCTGACTGTATACACAAGGGCTGATCAAGGCCCAGGCTGCACGCTACAAAAGAAAGCCCAATTCTCCAAATTTATTAGTTATCCATGTTTTACAAATTAAATATATTTTAGCTACTTTTTTTTTTTAACATACATTTTGGCTACTTTCTTATATTTCAGCATTAAATCTTAAAAAAAAATCTTAAAAAAAATAATAATTGTTGAAGGCTCAAGAAGAAACACGAAAAGAAAAGCTAAAAATTCATATGGCGAAATAGCACAAAACTAACATACGGAGGGCCATAGTGCAAAGTTTTAAAAACTGAAGAGTGGACTGAATTGTAAAACAAAACAATAATGCACGAGCACAAACTGTGCAATGAACAGATAAGATCACATAGTGACAGTACAGCGAGTAATCAGCAAAGCTTTTGGGGCTTCTCAATGGCGGCATCATCGTCAACAGCAGTGACACTGTCATGGAGTTCTTCCTCTTTTTTTCAAAGCTCTGGCAACAACGTTAACGAATCCGTGAAGTTACCTGACAAAAGAAGTGTCTTGTTAGTTCTGGCTCAAAAGAAAGCCAAGAAAACTCGCAAGGTGATAACTTGTTCATTTTCTGAAATGGGTTCTCATATTTTCCAACTTTCGTAGTTTAAATCCCTGCTTTCTGTTTGGTTCCTGAGAAAATTTTAGGAAAAGAATGGACAAGAAAACTCAAATTCAGGTTTTTATCTTTCTTGTTCAGTTATTTTTATAGCATTTCCATATTTTTTGTTGTTTTTTATGTTGTGAGTGGATTAAATTGAAATGGGTTGGTTCCATTTAGCTTAATATTTGTTATTTATCGTTATAGTTTTGTTTGGTTCTTGAGCAAATTCAGAACAAGAAAAGATGACTCTCTTGTTAATAAAATTTTTTTCATGTTAGATAATATTGAAAGAGGATGTGGCAGAGTTGGGAAAGAAAGGGCAGCTATTGGATGTGAAGGCAGGGTTTTATAGGAATTATCTTCATCCAATGGGGAAGGCCCAGATTGTCACTCCAATTCTGCTCAAGTAATATTCCATTTTTCATTTATTTATGTTTCAGTGTCTGTTGGCTTTTTTGTGTTTTAAGATTTTTCAAATTATAATTCAGGTGAAGAAATTGCATGAGATTTTGGGAAACATTTTCTGTGTGGTAATACTATTATTCGATGAATCAAGTTTTCGGGAATCTGCAGCTGTTTGGAGTTTTATGTATGACTATTCAATGGAATAGTAAATTTGTTGGTGTGTGGTGACTGAGTTCAGACAATCATAATATTCATCTTAAAGCACTTAGAGGATTCATATAAAACTGAGGAGAGGCAATCTTATTCGGAGAAACTAGCTAGTTCTTTTGATAATAACTGTCTCGGGATACCAATGTAATCTTGACATTGGTCCATGTTGCCCCTTCATTTGTCTTGTTAATCCATGATGAGTTCTAGTCTGAACTATGTAGTGTACCACACTAAACCTGCAATCTTGCTCTGTTGTACAACATTTGTGTTCCATGATATAGCTTGGACTAGAAAAACAATTGCATACATTTTTAATAAAAGAATTGGAGGCCTAAAGGATTCAATCAAGATGAATGGCGTACCTTTTTATGTAGAAGAACTCTATCATTAGACTGCACTGCCTTATGCTGCATAAACTTACAAAATTTTCCTAGTTATAAATATTGCTACAGTTCTCCCAATGACATATATGTTTTATATTGGGAGAATATTTAGTTTTTCCTTAGTTTTGGATATTTAGTTTTTCCTTAGTTTTGGTATAAGCTTAAATATTTGTGCAGGGAAATGAAGATGGAAGAGGAAAGAATTGAAGCTGAAAAGAAAAGGGTACATTAAGCAGCTCATTAATTTATTCTCTTCTTCCTTCATGCTTTGACATAGCTCCATGTTCACTCTCATTTTTTCTTTCCTTTGTTTTAACTGTATTTGGAGAATTTTAAACTTTCTTGGTGTTTTATTGATTTGATGCTGTAAGTGGGTTGCAGTTATGATTTTGTTTCTTCTCTGATTGAAATGATCTGTGTTTTTATATGTGTGTTTCATTTAAAGAGATTCATTATAAGCAAGTCAATATTTTTAACATGAGTTTTAGCAGTCACTCAAATTTCTTTGTCAAAGACCCTTGCAGCATGATTTTCTTGTCCGCATTTTGTAGTAATTGTTAGAAGGCGAATCTTGCCTTTAGCGGGTAAAAAGGAGCAGAACTAGTGACTCTTTTCTTCTATACACAGTTCTTCTGTCTCAATACTGTGAAAAGCTGAGTTTCTATAATTTTATAATAAACCACCGTGTTTTCTATTACATGTGTCTGGGGCCAAAAAGTCAGCCCCGTCTTATTTTATCATCATTGTCTATATGCCACTTTCTCATGACAAGTTGTGATGTTTTACTGGATTCCATTTTGCCTTTGAACATATTGAAACTGAAATTTCTGCCTATTAATGCTCTAAGGAAAAACATATACTGACAGCATTTGCACTTGGTGTTCAAATGCATATTAAATCATGACCATGTGTCTTTGTCTTCTGCAAACATTAAGATGTTTTGCCAGTGAAATATATTAGATTGTATAATTCTGTTTTCTGCAGGTAAAAGAAGAGGCGCAACAACTGGCCCTAATTTTTGAAACTGTTGGAGCTTTTAAGGTTAAGCGCAAAGGTGGAAAAGGAAAACAAATTTTTGGAAGGTGAGTTGGATTTGTAGCAACATTAAGCAGTTATTAACTATTTTATTTATATATCATGTCTGACATACACTTATTTTGGCAGTGTTACTGCACAAGATGTGGTTGACATAATCAAGGCACAGCTTCAAAGGTAAATAACTCAAGCTTAAATAGTTTTACAGTATCTTAATAAACATATTTAGTAATATAAATTTGAAGTATATTATTCGCACTGCTGTTTTTTGTCAGTATAATTTTTTCTTTTATGCTATCCACACCCTAACATTTTGTATATCCCAATACTGGTGAAATATATTGACTGTCTGCATGTGAACCTTTTTGCTCTATAATGCGGTGGATTATCTTAAAAATTTGTATTTTGTTTAAGAAATATGGTCTTTTCGAAACTGAAAGGTTCAGGAAATGGCATTTTCTAATGATGTTTATGGATTATTCCCTATAGCCTGTGCCAATTGATGCAGACATAATGAGTGCGTTGGCCACCAGTTGGCAATTTTGGATAATATATTCTGATCACATATAATCACCCTCATAATACTAAGGGGGGAAAAATATCCCTTCTGAATGGTAAACAGTTGTCTGAGCTTAATGTATAATAAGGTCTTGGGCATACTCAATCTGCAAAAGTGATTAAAAAAATGTACAAGTGTTGGTTTAGATAAAGAAAATTTCTTGTCCCAACATGTACTCTGTTCTGTGCCCATGCTTGTATAATTGTTCCTTTCCATCGACAGGGATGTAGACAAGAAGATTGTTGTTCTTCCAGAGATCCGTGAAACAGGAGAATATATTGCACAGCTGAAGCTTCATCCTGAAGTTACTGCTAGAATTAGGTTGAATGTGTTTGCTAACTAAAGACAAGCACCTTGGATGGTGTCAACCTTCTGAATAGAAAATTTTTTCAAGCAACTATCTTTTCAAGGTACTTGGCTTTTAGTAATGTCAATTATTGTGAGAGGGGGTAAAAATTTTTCTAATACATCAAAAAGCTTCATGGTAATGGGAAGCCTCTAAAGTAACCGGGCAGAATTTGACTGAACTTTTGCCTAAAATGGCACCCTTACTCGTACTATTGAAACGCATCCGACAGTTCCCCTTTACGCTCAAAGTGACTCAACCTTCAGGCTTCTGTTAATTTCCTAGTTGTTGCCATGTCATTAATGTTCTTTTGTGCTATCCTAATAATAAACCTTTTGTGATGCTGCAGTTTGGTCGATAATATATATTGAGCTCATTTGTGTAATTGTGTAATCTTTCGTGTAGAGATGTATTAATTTCTGTTAACATCAGCTGCTCAAGTTTTTGTTAATTCATCCTTTACCTCTTCTAGAATGTAGCTAATCTTACACAGCTCCGCATTCTCTGTTACAACATAACCATTTTTGGAATTCAGAGTGTTCTTTTCTCCTCTTTTTCACGGATTACTTTGCTATTTGCAATTATAAGTTTCAGTTGATAACTCAAAAAATAAACTTACAAGTTCACAAAAGAATTAGACAAACAGAAATATATACAGGCACATTCTGATGCCAGCATGCCCACGTTCGCATTGAATCAATATTCTCTTCTCGCATGGGTTTTTATTGAACAAAACACTAGCTGGTGACTGGTGGTTAACATTTAAAAATGTAAAATTTCTATCAGTTCATTTCATGTTGCTGCCCAGGATCGAACTGGGGACCTTTAGTGTGTAAGACTAACGTGATAACCACTACACCACAGCAACTTGTTGATAACTTAACAAACAACTAAATATTTCTAGATGCATAAGCCTTGATGTTGTACCCTATTCATGGGCCAAAAATGATCCATAAGAGCTTGTAAAAAGAGTGGCAGGAAAAATTCTTATTCCATTTCAAGTTAGTTGGATATGTGTCATTTAATTAGGTTGAATTCAAGCGAGGCTAAAATTTAAGAAGCATATATTCCGAATGCTTATTGCTTTAGGGCAAAAAGACAAAAAAGAATGATACAGAAGCCGCTAGATTCCCTATAGTGCAAATTATCTCCAAGAGACTACTTAATCATGCCGAAAGATTTGCAATTTAATCAAAATTTCTAGTAGATTTATGTACTTTTTATTACTATCTTGCACGTCTTCATCATCATTCATCATTCCTACTATTAGAGCTTAAACTTATAAAGTCACTTAGTTTGTTCACTCTATTTTTTTTTCTACCTTTACCTTATTTATTTTCTTTCATATCATAACTCATAACCTCCCAAGCAAAACTTTGATATAACCTCCCAACCAAAACTTCATAACTGTTGACTTAAAATATCGTAAACGCCCCCTTCAGTGAGGGACTTAATTGACTGAAAGGCTGAAATTGATTTCCCTGGGAGCCTTTCGGAGCTCGAGGCATTCCATTCCATGATATTCAAGGAGCAAGGCATCGTATCCCAGGTGTTCCACTAATTCATAATAAATATAGAATGTAACTATGCTCACACTTCATGAGACTAGCTACAATTCTATTTCCTATAATGCTTAAACACACACACACATTTATACGCAAACACATTCACTTCTTATCAGGCAACTACTCATTTACTTAGTACTGTTGTTATTTCCCACCTACTTAATTACCTTATTATTGAGGACGAGATTTAACTCAAACGCACGTTATAAAATAATATTTTCTTATTCTTTTCAACAGGTTTCTCCCAATAATTGATTGACACAAATTTTTAAATTAGGTTCATTCAAGCATGTTCTGACAAACTCCTAACACACATACATTAATTTCTAAGATTATGATTTTTTTTTTCCATTGTAGATGGAAATATCTCATACTTGGGACTTTCACGCATCCTTTTCATTGCGTAACTACCGTGACCATTGACAACCTAACTAAACCAATTCTATGAAGGCATATTAGGCACCCAATATCTCACCAGAAGCAAAGCTACCATAATGAACAATATACACAAACACCAATGATGATAAAAGGAGTAATTGGATCCAAATCATGATGTAGTATTAACTGTATGTGACACCAAACCTTGTTGATTTGGTTCATTACTTTGGATTTAAACCAAGTTAATGTAACTTGATTAAGCAGAAGGGGGCACCTGGAAAAATGTGCTTTATTTTTGCTTGGCTTTGCTGAGATGCCAATGGCCGGCATTGGCAAGCGCCCAATTATTGCCAACCAAGTGAGAGTTAGCTAGAATTTTCGTGGGTTTTTGTATCTTTTATCAGGCTATCAATTTTGTTCCATAATGAGAATTTGACAACGACAAAAGCAGAGAAGATTTTAGTGGCAGTTTCATTTTTGCTATCCAAACAGAAAGCCAAAGGTTTCTGTAGCCAACCAGCTGTCAAGTTGGAAAGCACGCCACTTCACTTGGTGATATCGACTATACATCCACAACTCCACATGATATACAGTCTCATTTTGGATAAGAAATTAATTGCATTTTCTTAACAAAATAAACGATAAAATTAAGAAATATCTATATGAGCAGTTTCCAAACTCATAGACTTTGTACTATCATAATCAATTTTACTAGTTATGTTAACTAGCAGTTAATAGACAAATTGTTAACTCAGGTATTTTAAAACAAAAAACTTGATAAAGTATAGCTTAAAATTTAGGATTTGTAAAGAAAACTAAAATCAAATCTAACTCAAAACATCCGTGCTCTAACTCTACCAAAAAGAGCAGCATTTTAGTGAACATTTTGCCCATATATTGCTTAATTGTTACATAATCTCATCGTTGTTTAATGAAACTGCAAAGGGTCAAGTTCCTAACGTCAAGGGATATTAACTAAAACCGTTTTTTATTTTTTTATTTTAGTTTACTAAATATCGAAGCATATGCATTATGGGTGAAAATGAAAAACATTAGTGTAAAAGAAAAATGAAAAGAAAAGTTGACGTCTAGAAAGTAGTCTCTTTGAGTAGTTGAGTGGCCAATGAAGAGAATCTTTCATGATAAAACAAGCAAAGTAATAAGCATATTATTTTAGTAATAGCTAGGGTTAGCTCTTTTTTATTATTGTTATTGTTATTTTTTTTGGAGCATATAAAATAATAAGGAAGAATATTATCTTGGCAGGTTACATGACCATGTAAACTTCTCCGCTATGTCTAAGCATGTGCAAATGTCAATAATGATCAATATTAATTATTTATATTATTCTCCTTCAGTTATAAATATTGCTTTTGTGTAAAATGAATATATTTAGACATCTCATCCACGCAATGTAGTGATCACATGCTTCGATCGCTTACCGACATTTCACCAAAACGTGTACATAACAAACACTACGTGCACATTGAATGAGGCTGAGTTTTATGATAAAGTGATTGTGTGTTACGGTGTTAACTCTCTCTTCAAGTCAAGGATCTCTCTTCACTTAAACCACAGCATGTATATGCTCGCTTTATGTTCAGACGATTACATGCACTTGATTAATTTGTCATTAAAAAAATTAAGCAAGCAATTATGAAGTCATGTAAGACAAGAAGTAAACTTTTAACATTAAGACATGGTAGAGTAAATCTCTGTTTTGCCCCTAGGTTTAGCCATCAATTTCAAATTCGTCCGTGCATACCAAATTATGATTAGATCACATCACAGCCCTTAAAATGTTACTTTATATGATAAAAAAGTTGTATTTTTACTAATGCAATGAGTAACGGGAGGAAGGTTTATAGCTTCTCATTTAAAAAAGGGGAAAACTTTTTTTTTTCTTTTAAGTAACATTTAACATTAATATAAGTAACGGCATAGATATCTTAGGTTATTTTAAAAACATAAGATTGGTTGTAAATTTATCCATAATCCGAGAATTTACCGCGTATGAAGACTCATTAGAAAATAAATTCATATTTTTTTAACGGTTAACAAGATAGTAAGCGCAATCTTTTCTATTGGTGAGGTAATTAGCCACACCTAACAAAGAAATTAAAACTAATTAAATAATTACAGAAACCATCATTCCATTAGCGTAGAAATAATTTCGGCCCAATAAAGTCAAAAGAAATTAATTCAATAAATTAATAACCCTCTAATTTCTAACGAATTGAAATAAATTCTAGGTTAATGAGCTGAGTGGTAGAGTTCAATTTCGTGGACCTCTTACATATGGGCTATCATATCAATTCAATTAGTTCACTGACTTGCAAAGTAAGGGAAGTTAAAGGTTTGGTTAATTAGGTGTAACAAGTAGACTTAAAATTAGAAGCAAAGGTGGACCATTATCACCAATACCATATTATAAAATCATAGCATATAGTATATTATACAATAATAATATTGGCAAAATAAAGAGAAATACAGGTGGATACATATGGCATGAGCAGTAACCAGCTCAGCTTGGCTTCCTATCCATTTATTCCTTTTTTTTTTTTGGCATTTAATGAAAGAGAAGTGAGTGAGTGAGTGAGTGACTGAGTAAGTGAGAGAGTGATTTTAGCTTTATTATTGGTTGTAACCGAAAAACCGCACCATGGAAAGAACCTAATCCACGACTTTTTGTTGTGGTGGTGGTGATGCCAAACCCTAGTCCTCCAAAAAAAAAAAAAAAGGGAAGAAAGAAAGAAAACTAAATTTCGTAGGCAGATAAATTAGAATAAAAAATAAGAAAAAATAAAAGATGCCCCATTCGCTCACTTTTCGTGAATCAAAGGCAACCATGATCACTAACCACTTACTCAAAGTATTCTAAACTTCAACTAGGTAGCTAGTACTAGAAGATCATCCGAATAAATAAATATATTAATTGCATTATTAACCCAAAAAGAATTGCGTATATTTCTTCAAAGAATTGTATTAATTATTAAAACAACAGTAATTAATAATAATAATTCACATGGTATATGAATAATTTGCAATTTTTCTTTTCAATAATGGCAATCAACCAAAGCTGGGGCGGAGAAGACAAGAGATTGTTGGGTGGTTCCAAATCGGATATGATGATCATCTTCTGGCGCCGGTAGATTAAGATCCAACGGTAGAATACTTCTTGTTGCAGCAACAGGCTTGACATCACCAATATTGGACTCTATTGTTGCGACTTGATTAATATTATTACCTGTTGCAACAGCTGCCCTATGCCGTCTCATGTGACCACCAAGTGCTTGTCCGGATGTAAATTCTGAGCCACAAATTGAACACTCGTGGATTTTGTTACCCACCTTATTATGATTATTATTGGTGTTGTTGATATTGGCTGCTGATGCTGATGCCGCTTGCATATGTGACTGATCATGATGATGAAGAGTGCTGTAAGAATCTTTATACTCATTCTTCGTTGGCGTCACTGCAGGTGCCGGTGCAGATGCTGATGATTTTTTCTCTGGTGCCTCAGCTAGCGAGGCCTTTGGCTTTTTGTGACTGGCCCTGTGGCCACCAAGCGCTTGAAATGAAGGGAAAGACCGGTTACATGTTTTGCACTCGTACACGTAGAGTCCTCCGGCACCGGCTTTGTTGTTAGAAGTGACAGCGGTGGTGAATTTTCGTGAAGCATTAAACTTTTGAACTTTATCATCAATGATATTTTCTTGATTTATTTGCCTTGACCGGTCATCGCCTTGAGCCAGCATGATCAAGCAATTAGCCATGTCTTGATCCTCTTCTTCAGTTGACTCACCCGACGTTGTCGGGAAAGACATCACCGAGTTGTTATTATTATTATTATTGGAATAATAACTCTCATCACCACCGGAATTGTTACCACTCGAGGAGCTATCGGTCACCGCGAAACCGAACGGAGACGTCGACCGTTGCCGCTTTGTACGCTTGCCCTTAACAATCTGATTATTCTGATGATCGTTAGACGATGACCCCATGATCATACCGGTGACAAATTCAACAACCAAGAAAATTGAAAAGTTTTAGAATACGAAAAGTGTGTATGCAAGTAATGAGTTAAGCAATAAGCAAAGGTGTGTGGTCTGGACACTGGCTTTGCTATATATAGTGGATGGTAACAAGCTGGTCGTTGCTATATATAAATTGCAAGCTATGGATGCATAAATAAATAAATAATATTATTAGTAATAAGAACTTTGTAACAAACAAATTTGTGGAGTCAAAAGCCGCCCCCGTGAACTGTTACCATGAAAATTCTTGCGTTTAGAAGTTTCAAAGTGTTTAAGTTAAATTAATTTAATTAAGAAACCCTTATTTTGCTCTAAAACACTGAATAATTTACTAAAGTGAGAGAGAGATTAGGAGTGTGCTAATTTAAGCGTTAACCAAGTTTAGTGGAGGGAAATTAAAGAAGAAGCATTATAGGTGAAAATTAGAGGTAGGAAAAGTTGCGGGGAGAAAGGGAGAGAGTAACTGGTCATAGAAATTAATTAAGACATGAGTTTATTCTTTTATTTATTTATTTATTTTAAAATTTTTCATTTAATTTTTTTTTATTAATTTAAAGAAGGGTTGGTGTTAATAACGTTGGGAGTCAGTTTCACAATCGCTTTCTTACAGTATTGCCAACCAAGTCACGAATAAACACAAGCCATTAAAAGCAAAGCCGTTGCACGTTAAAGGGTATGCTGCCCCTCATTCACTCCATGTCTTCTTAAAGTAAAGTACCATACCACTACTACTGCCACCACTTCACTATTTCTTAGATTCTCATGACTTTCAAGCAAACCTTTCCAATTTCTTTTTCTTTCAAATTCATCTAGTCTTTAAATAGCATACAAATACAAACAATGTATCTATCCCTTTCCTAACTCAAATGTAGATAGAATCGAATTGAAAAATAAATCAAAAAAGGTGAAAATTTTGATCTTGACTTAATTAATTTTTATGATAAAAAGGTAGATATATAATCTTGATTCAAAATGGACCGTCCCTTTTGAGACCTCATTCCTATAAGAATTTTGTTATCCTTATAGATGCATACCACATTAAGCGATTGTATTAGTCGAACTAATTAATTTATATCGATTAGGTAATACTTTATGAGGTTTCAACAATATACAAATTCATAAATTGAAGGAGATTTCTATTGCTTAACATGTCTATCTCATGTGAAGTTAATTTGTGGGCGCTAGTAGGCTGTAGTTAGGGGCACCGAATGCCCCAATCCCGGAAGAAAAGAAAGGAACACAAGGAGGTGCAATTTGGCATTGGCATGTGGGTTAAGTTAGTAGGGTATGTTCACCCTACAAGTATGTATGTGACACACATGAGTTCATTCTTTGCTTTTTTTAATTCATTTTTATATATATTTGATTACAGAATTTTTTTAAAATTAATTTTCAAGTTCTTTAATGAAGCTAGCCGGGAATCGTAGCTTATCTGTAAACTGTTACATTAATTAAGCTGTAATATATATTATTCTTTCTTAATATAGCGACTTGTTTTGATCATGGATATTAAACATAACTTGACTTGTTGAGAAGGTCATTATTAAACAAAAATCAGTGCATAATTTCAATATTAATTGCTAAATTCTTTAGTTGAGTTATACCAAAAGAATCACAAAATCAAAGTCTTGAAGTAAACCCAATCTTGCTCTGCTTTGGCTGGCTTAATAATGTAACAGTTTATAAATTATTAGTTAAAACTTGATTGTTGGACCATTAAACAAATTGGATGTACGAATAAGCTGGCTAGGCAAAGTCATTCTGTATAAACTTCTTCAATTAGTCAACTGAAAGGCTAAAGTTATTGCTTGTACTTAAGCTCTTGATACATTAATTTACAAGAAAAAATAGCCATTAATTAAAAATTAACTCAATGTTCCCCAGCAATTTTTAATTTAAGGTTAACCAAATTGGTGACATTGTATGTGCAAGAATTTCTGGTTAGGTCATGTTATAGTTCATGATCAAGTTGTTCATGCACCGTTGACCGCTCATATATATATATATATATCACTTGTACAACATTTTTTTGACATTAATGGCGGCTAATATTAACAATGTGCTAGTGTAAATTGCTGCTTTCTTTTGAATGGATTCCAAAAACTATTTAGTACGAACTAGGTTATATTCATGATACTTGCCTTAATTTTCTTTATAATCGTCACAATCAGCGGCGCATTCACTTCTTATAAGTTGTAGAATATCTTTCTTGAGATGATCACTCAATTACACTATACAAAACTAGTTAGTACGTCTCTTGTTCTTAATTAGGTGAATTGGGTCAACTAAGTGGGTACTTGTCACACTTAGTAAACAATTTTATGATGAGGAACTTGTTTTTAAGTCATGATAATATTCTCGTAAAGGGCAAAGGTTACCTTCATGAAATTTGCCTGATAACCTCTTAATCTTTTAAAAGTGGACATAAACTTCTTTTTCGTTTACTGTTTATTTATAAGGAATATCAAACGTGCGCTCGTATCTATTTTAGAGGTCTACATAATAGTGAGATTTGGTTTATGAAAACAGTAATATAAGAGGTAACACATAAGCGTTCCCTGCTAACATTGCAAATTATGAAGAATTTGTGTATCTATTTTTGAAAGGTTTGAGATCGAAAAAAGTTTGAGAGTCATACGGTTTTTTGGGCATAATTATAATACACACGACATCAGTTGCCGTATATTGCCTTATTTAGAACAATTCAAAATCTAATTCAGTTTGTCTAGTTAACTGGTCAAGTCAATCAAGCCAGTTAAATTTGGTTGATTTGGTCAGCCCTTAAAGTTAAGCATGACTTTGAGGGCAATGTTTTGAGTTTTCATAGTCTCAAAAACCTCCCTCTATTAAGTTTAATTACGTGGAGATTATTTGTAAAGTTTTTCTTTCTTGTGAATGCGAGTGGAGTAGAGGCACCTCTCCTCAGTGAGGGTTATTTGTCTGAGCATGTACTTTATATAATTAAATATAATAATGTAAGTCACAGTTATATTTATGATTGTAAATATCAGTGTATTGATCTTCTGTCATAGCAGTTGTAAATATCTGTATAATACAAAAACCTGATACTTAAAAACATACAGTAGTATATCACGTTCGATTCAAAATTCTCTAGATTAACTAGAGTATTAGAGATGATTGAATATGGGGTTCATAAATCTTGATGCCTGATCTCCAACATTTGTTGTTAGTATAGGTTATTAATATAACATTCATCATCATTATTTACTTTGATTAGAATTATGGATAATTTTTATTATTAATATTGGCTTGTTTAATTACAATTTTAATATGCATCACATGAGTAAGAACGAAATGAAAATATCTATTCATAATTCACAAAAGTAATCCTATATCAAACCACAATCAATCAACCAAAAATGATTGACTTACTCTCGTTCACTTTACCGCATAGAATCTTTAAAGTGGCCGTCACACACATACATTTTATTTCTTCTAGAAATTTATGTAATTAAATAATTAACAATGCTAATTAGTAGATCAGTGAAGCGATTTATTTACTCATTAAATTATTAGAAGGAACCCAACTGTCGCTTAAACAAGAACATTACTTAATGAAAACACAATAATATGACAAGAGTTGATATGTTTATCTTTGCAATGAGAGGATGAACCTCAGCGCAATGAGAGTTTATGATTATTGGAATTTAGTCTATTCTATTACCCAACAATCTGTCAAGTCTCTTTATATCATAGATGCCTTTCCCTTTTGAGAAGAAGATATAGAAAATTGCATGCCGGAGTACGTAATAATTTTAATTTGTTGATGTAAAATTTCACTTGTTTCAACTTAGATTTCATTGACTTTAGTTTCTTATTATAGAATGATAACTTTGAGATAACGTGCCGAGATATGCTCATAAACTAATGCTGGTTGTAATTTCTTTATTTTCATTTCAATAAAATAAAGAAACTTGGTAAATTTCACGATTATACTGTAATTAATTGGAATAATTTAGACTCTCTTGTTTGTGATATTATAACAAAATATTTATTAAGAGAAACATCAAGAGCATCTTTGGGTTCATGTTTTCTTTCTAATCCAAGTTCAAACCAAATGGGTAAATTATGTATATCATGCAAATTGACTTAGCATCACCAGCACACTGAAATTTTCCATTTATTGATAAAACGATTCCTATCGTTGAAATTAAACACGTTTTAATTAAAGAATTTGTAACTCGACCAAAATATATATGGTAACTACTAAATTGAGAATCTAAATAGAGATGGAGATCGAAGGGTAGTGGGAAAAAGAAGGGCGGCAGGTTCTTGGCATACCAAATTAATGTGGTTAGCTAAGGCCTCAGCATAAGCTTAGTCGTGTAAGGCACGTTAAATAAAAGGCACCATGCCGCCATTATTATTACCTCTTTCTGTTTGCTGTTGATCTAGGGCAAGTAAAGCATTCTTCTTCTTTTCTGTCCAGTTTTCAGTAGAGATATGAAGGTGTTATTGAAAAGACATTTTCCTTCTTCCTAAATTTAGCTAATTGTACTTTAGAAACTAGATACTCGCAGTAAAAAAAAGTTTTTGGCTGCCAAGATCTAGGCTTTGAAAGGATTGGATCTACTTTCAAATAAATATCTTCCTTCAGATAAAACACAAGTCGACTTGTATTCCTTCATATCTAAATAATGTATGGTTTCTGAAATTTAAATAATACTTTTACCTAAACAACTACTCCTTGTTCTAATAATATTTACCTTATTGCCTAATCATTAATTAATCCAGGCTCAGAGTTCTTGTGTGTGTCTGTGTGTGTTGTGAGAGTATATTTTACCTTCTTCGAGAGTAAATCTCTGATTCATAAAAATAGACTTTCAGTACAATTTTCGTCAGGATTCTAATAATTATATTAAAAGCATTTTTTTTTTAAAAAAAAGAAGGCAACAGTTTCCCAAAAAGAGATAAGATGCGTGTATTAACAGAAAGCAAGAGCTCCGTCAGTCATGCTATGTGAATAATGAGGTTGAAAAGTCAATGTTAATTGATTAGAAAAATAATGAGAAAATTGACTTTTTCTTTCTTTCGCTTTTGTTTTGTTTTTTTTTTCCTTTTCTTTTTAATAGATATTTTGAATTGGATTATACTGTAAGAGTATGGACAATCTCGTTTCTGTAGAGTCTTAGGGAATGTTCATTCCTAAATAATTAAACAGAGATCAGTAGGAGCACTTATATTAAAATGTTAAGCTAAAACCTAAAACTACTAAGTTAAATTTTATTAAACTAGTTAGTTTGTTATGCTGTTTGATATGACCTATCTAAAGGTTATTAGTGTTATTTAATTCTGCAAGTTTTTTTTTTCAAAATTTTTATTGTTGTTTGATTTATTTTTTTAATAGAATTTTTAAAGATTAAATAAGTTATTTTGACTCTACTAATAAAACTTAAATTTAAAATTTTTGAGAGTAGGGATTGAAGTTTTTTTTTAAACTGTAAAAATGTTTAAAATATCATTTACCTATTTGACAATTTTATTCCAATCTTTCCGTGACATAATTTTAAAAATTTTGTCAATTAAAATAATTTTATAATTTTTAATAAAAATTCTCATTGACAACCAAACAAATCCCTATTTGTAAAGAAATTTATTTAAAAAGTTATACCAAATGAAGGGAGTTCTTATGAAAATTATTTTTTTATTTCTTCCTCTTGCAAATTGAGTATCTGTAATATATACATACAAGCTCGTAAGATGTGGGGAAGTATAAGCAGTTTATTTGAGGTAGGGTGACTTTTAGGAAGATTTTAAATTTTATTATTTTAGTCTTTTTTGTTATTTTCTATTTTAATTAGCATCTTATTAGGTATGTGTTAAGTCTTTTATTTCTAGTTTGATTATGAATTAATTTTCATTTTAAGTTAATTTGGGAAGTAAGTTTTATCCTATTATGAATGGGGAGATCTTGTCATTGTTTTCATAAGAATATTTTAATTAATAAAAATTAGAGAGCCCCTAAGTTACATTCAGCTGTAACCTACACCACTCATAAGAACAGTAACATAAGTATAGGGCCCGCATAATGTGTGTGAGTGGTGTAAATTACATTAAATGTAACTTAACATTTGTCTAAAAATTATCTCCGCGATGTTAATTTCCTTTGAGATTATATATCAAAATATCTCTTATAGAATTATTTAGATTTAAGCATCATCTAATCCCATGGTATGGCATTTTTAATCTACCTTGAATCATTCTTAAAACTATATCTAGTTTAACAACCACAACACGATCAAACTTAAACTTGTGTATTCGCTGTTCTTTATGGATCGAAAGAATTTTATTTTACAATTATTCTACTTCCGCTACCCCCCATGCCTCATTGTCATCGTGTTCTCCCAGCAATAAGCAGTAGTGCGGTAGTTTTGATTGTTAAAGTAGCTTTGAATAATTAAATTAAACCCGTAAAAAAATCATCCATAAGAATCAAATTTTAACATAATTGTATATATTTTACTAAATTGGGTGGCTCACCAACTTGTGCCACATGGGGCCAGCCTTGCCTGCTGCGTAATCCAATTTCAGTTGAGTGATAAACACAACACACACACACACACACACACACTTCACTGCCCAACTTTAACACTCACTCCACTTCTCTCACGACGTCACTTGGCCTCACGTAAGGCCTTTTGTTCTCATTCACACATTTCATCGCAGCATGATCGTTGCAACTTGCAACTAAGCAATAATTTTTATATATACATATAACAATTTAGTACCCAACATTGTTCATGATACAGTACGCGATAGTCATTTGTCGTCATTGGATTAATTCACAGCTTTATAATTAATTATCTATAAAAAAATTATAAAATATTGCGCCAGGTGTTTAATTACTGATACAAATAAATTTTTTACTAATAGTCTTTCTTATTTTCTTGATTGTCACTCATCAATGAACTAACTCAGTTCCTGCTTTCTAATATTAACAATATAAAGTTTACAGACTCCCATTATACATTTCATACATTCTAGATGTATTGATCATAACGACATTTGAGGAGTAGTTTGTGTGGATGAAGGTTAATTTTTGGTATTGACCCAAAACCAAAAGGAACAATTAATAAATAAATAAATGTTATAATGTGATGTCTGTATTAGCTCATCAATTGTGTAAAATCTGTCACGCCTAGTAGTAGTGAGAATTTACGCAATTAAAAGAAGCAGCTTCTGCCAAAGTCAATGCTCCAATATAATATAGTTTGTAATCTATCTTAAGTCGATACAGATTAGATGTTTCTTGTTATTATATTAGCTCCGTATTAATGAGTTGTTAAGTGCTACCAAATAATCAAAACACACATAAAAAAATAATAATAATATTCGATTAAGATACTTCGAATTATAAACTCAAATTATATTTAAATTCAATTTATATAAAATGCACGTATATAGAGTTAATGTTTAGTTGGTAAAAATATGAGAGGTAGAAGGGCATTCTCCTTGTTCATAGTTAGTAAATCATAAATTTTATGAAAAATAAAGTAAAAGTAAGAGTTGGTTAACACAAAAGAAAAAGAAATAAATAAAAGAAAATGATAGTACAAGTGGTGTTGGTGTAGATTGGGTCGTGAGAATAGTGGTGAGAGAGTGATGAGTTTAGTAGTGATGCGTCGGGGAATCACAAACACTTATTGGAAGTTGCAACTAATGCAAAATCAGGACATATTATTATCGGTAACAATCAAACCCCACCTTTTGTGACAATGACTCTATGCCAACTACACTCCTAAAACCCTAATTAGTAATTACACTTTAATCTCACTCTCTCCTTTCACTTGTATACACCTTCACACTTGCCTTGTGACTTGTGACTTGTGAGTTGTAATTAAACTCTCAATCAAACAACTAACAAATCCTAACCCACTTGCATACTTGGCAATTTACATATTCAGATCACTAAATCTTGTGTTGGTAAGGCGTCTTTTAAGGTTCTATGAACCTCATTATGCCATAAGAAAGAGGTAATCTTAATTCACCTCTTTTGAAAGTTTGAGAAGTTTATGAGAATTTTTTTTTTGAATTTTTGCTTCTTTAATTAGTCA
The DNA here is from genome assembly GCA_030444775.1 of Atalantia buxifolia. Lineage (NCBI taxonomy): Eukaryota > Viridiplantae > Streptophyta > Magnoliopsida > Sapindales > Rutaceae > Atalantia > Atalantia buxifolia. The sequence goes on from CM059838.1 coordinate 13,683,447, forward strand.
ATAGAATTATTGCTTCAAAGAAGGTTAATCTATGTAATTTATTATGTATAGGCTATAGTGGAAACGCGTGGGATGTGAAAGAAGTTAGAACATTACACATGGGATTGTATTAAAAATTTGTTGGAAATTTGTTTGGTGGCTTGTTAGTCTCGTTTAATTTTGATTTTTGATATTAATAATCAATGGCATTTAACACTTGTGCATCTAATTAATAGAGAGAGGTTTTTGGTATTTTCTTTGACAATGGAGTCGGATGAGTGAGTGAATGTGTGTGAGTCACCTAATATAAATTGATTGCTTGTGTAAGTATGTATAAAATCGTTTGTTGATTAATAATATAATCAAATAATGGCACGAGTCACGTACCAAAACTACCCACCCGTCAAGTATTAGAAATTGTTCGCCATTTTCGTACCAATTTTGATCTCACAAAGAAAAAATTAGTAAGAAAGAATCATCAGATCATTTCCTTTGGCCTAACGTTCTTCGATTATGTGTTGACAAATCGAGCATAAAAGCAATGTACGTGCTGGTCATTAATTTGTAAAACTCTTCTCATTGTTCATTTTGGACATTTTTCCACTTCAGTCCAGAGGTTTTCTGCTTAACTTAGATTAGGTGGCCGAACTACTAGAAATTTTTTTCATTAACTTACCTAATTTTCTTAATCCAATCCATTCGACAGAGAGAAAAAAGAAGGGGAACCAAAAAAAAAAGCAGTACTTAATCTTAATATTAGTTAGTAAAGTCTATTTAAATGGTGAAAACACTTGGAAAGAACTGAAGAATATCTCGAGTGGATCATTAATATGCTGTGTGCTCATTGAATATATTTCGGTGCATTAATATATTTTTTTTCCCTACCCATCAATAAGGTTTTAATTATTTATCCAATTTTTCAAGGAACTAATATGTCGTGTTCTTGCACTTATTTGTAATGTGATTTATTTGCAAAGAATTGAAAGGGGAGATATCTAAAAATTAGTTATGCTTTGCTAAAACAAATAAAAAAAAAATAAGGTACATGATCTTTAAGAATTCGAAGGTTGAAGTGAGAGCAAAGGTCTAAATCATTGTGACCCACGTTGGCAAGAATGTGTGTACAAAACTACAAATTAGAAGACAAAATTACTTGTGAAAGAAAATTGCAAACATGGTTACTCACCAACTTCATTGCTGCAGATTTGACCGAGCAGCTTATCTGCTCCCCAACCATATTTATTCGAAGAGGATTTCTAACAGAAAATGTTGGCCACAACACACGTCATGTGATGGTGAAGTGGTTTGGTCTTGAATTTTACATTTCCCACGAAGACAAATGTAGTTCAATTTATACACAGTCAATCAAGAAAATTAATATTGCGAAATTTGAATCCAGATGACAGGGGGTGGTTTTTTTTTTTTTAATATTTTATGTTAAAATTGCCAAGTGGAGTATATCATAAAGTATCCAATTCGTAATTAATGTCTTGACTCAAAATTTTTTTTTTTTTTTTTAAAAAGGACCCCAACATTAGCGAAAAGGTTGCACAACATATGGAGCCCAAATACTAAATTGATTTTCAGCAGTCGGGCTTTGTTAGGCTTTGTTCGGCATTGTGGTATCGATGACGTTTGGAGACTATGACTTTGAAATAATGATTTTGACAAAGATATTCCTCAAATCACTGTGGAGTAAAATCACCTTATCTTTCAAACAACAGTTGCAAGTGTTCACCAAATACTAGATAGTAAGATCAAATAGAGACTCAATTCTACCAAAGTAGGGTAAATATTAGGATCCAGTCCCATAAGCTTCAAAAGACGACAGAAGTTCTGGAATCCAGTTCTATAAGTTTCAAAAACCACAAGTCAAGGACATCAACAAAGGCATGCATAGATAGATCCTCAAGTTTATCTTGTTCGGATAATGCCTGCAAGCATTATTTTATTAATACCAGCTGTCTGCACAAATTTATGTTACACGCTCTCACTTTCAACATTGTACTTGGCTCCGATAGATAATCTGGAAAAAGCATGCAGCAATTAGTGCAACCACACTGGTTTTGCTGATCTCATATCGGAGTCAAGCCAACGACACCTGCGGAGGCAAGGATGAGAAATTAAAAATTCAATCAGATCATGGAAATGGAGCAACAAGAAGGCAGGACAAAGCAGCATTGCTGAAGAAAGCTATAACATGAAAATGTTAAATGATATGTAGAAACTGCAACTCAAACTTCATAACCATACGAAAGTAAATCTTTTAGTTTGACATGATTTTCTGCACCTTCAATCTATATTAATTATATGTCTTTCTAGTTCCTATGTTAAATGACTGAAGAACTAATGTTGGGTGACGTTCTGTCTATGGTACTAAGAACAATCAAATCCCGAGAGCTTATTATTAATACTGTAAGGCACACACACAGCTTTAAGGTAAAAGGGAATGGCAACAAGCCAACAACTTAATAGGCAACAGCCCCCAATCGCCCCTCCTTCCCTTCACCGCTGTCCATCGCTTTTACATGATGATGATTTGTCACCATTGTAGAAATCAGACATTCAAAGCATATAAACATTAACTTCAGAAATCTACAAATTCAAAGTAAGAGATTCTTGTTGCCAATGTAAGATGACATCCTAGTCATAAACAATCGTAGAATTGAGTTGGTATAGACTAGGAAAGCCCTCCAGAATTGGTCGCAAGTATCACTGGCAGACTTTCAGAATTTGGCAGAGTTCAGCCAAACAAATTTTTATTGACAAGAGAACAAGCTATAAGGAAAGATGACAGCTACATTCTAGTTATACCATTTTTTTTTTTTTTTGATAAGAAACTCAAAAATGTATTAATGATATTATAGTTATAACGTTACACAAATAAAGCACGATTATAGTCATTAAAAGTATAAAAGACAGTGGAATTTTTTTCCGCAAATGATAGGAAGAGTGCAGCGGAGGAAACCATAGAAAATTTTACTAAATCACCAAGTATCTGTAGTCTGTAGATTCCTCAAAACCATCACAACATGATTATTCTCCTTGGTTTAATTTCATCAAGTGATCTAAAAGATACTGATAGAAATAAACCATAGTTCTCTGATGACCAAACATTCACCCTCCTACTTCCATTCTATTGGTAGATTAAAAAGATCAAAGATAGAGGCATATATTCATGACCCTCCCTCTTCCCCTTTTCCCATTTTCTTTCTTCTCTTAGAAAAATAAAAAAAAATTAAATCAACAAAAAGTACGGATTCTACCACATCAAAACTCAGGCTTAGAGTCCATTTAAACTTTTCACACTCAACTTTTGACATTTTACAAATTTCCTTGAAATTGTCAAATTATAGCTACTATTATTAGAGTGCTTTCCAGGAGTAGTCCGTTTTAAGATAGGAATTTAAACCAGGTAGTCCTAAAATCAATAGTGAGCATGATGTAGAATTTACTTTTCTTGTTGCCCATCATTTAGTCAAGGCTCAAAACACTATCATATTTCAAGCAACAGTTTGTACCCTATACCATGTGAATCTTTGTGCCACTGGAACTCAACCAGGAGTATAGAGGATGCTATGCATTGATTATTTAAATTGAGATCTAAAGAAAGTTGGTAATTCAAATTTCTCAAAAGCATTCTTGATTGGTGGATCATCAAAACATGCTTCTGGCTTACTGTGTATGAACAGGAAGAAACCACACGGAAGATAAATAAGTGGGTATATGGGGAAAAAAAATAAAAAATTGCAGATAATTTGTGTGAGGTATTTTTTGTGCATACCGCATGCCAGCCTTCCACCTGCATTGCCAGTGGTTAGACTAAGTTCATGCCCACCTACAATGCAAAACCAAATGGGAGTGAGAAGAATAATCCTATCCACAAAAAAAAAGAGTATCAAAGTAATTAACAGAATGGTCTAACTTTGATAATAGAAAGAAGTTCCTACTACTTGGAGTCAAGCATATGTTTTCCCTACTTTAGTGTTTGCACTTTAAGCTAAAGATGTATTCATAAGTGTGTAAAAGACTGCTTTTATTTCCCAAGTTATTCCCACACAACCATACAAGCATTAACACGTCAAAAGTTGTGTGGGCACTAGTGAAACTTGTAGAAAGAAGTTTCCTCCGTGCTAAATGTGAATTCAAAAGCCAACTTCATCATAAACACGTACCTTTTCCAAGGTCATCCTCAAGCTCATGAACCACAAAGGCTCTTCCAACTACTGTGTTTGGACCATCCAGTGGTATCTACATAGTTTAGCCAAAAAATAATATAATATTAGCAAGGTGAGTCAAGATCCAGAATAATATCATGAATTGTTTGTATTATGAATACACTGAAAAATATTACAACAAACACAGATATTCAAACAAATAAAATCTAGCATCAAAAGGTACCTGGTTGTCCACAATTGTTGCTTCTGCCACACCTGTGTTGCAAAAAGAATTATATCAACATTCATTGGTTTAGACAAAAGATACAGCAATGAAAAAGTTAGTAAGAAAAAGAAGATGGACTACCATTGGCGTTAGCAACTATGTTTCCCAGGTCACCCGCGTGTCGCACTTCATCTTCAGGAGCACCGTGTGTCATGTTTTTAGGATTGAAATGTGCTCCTATAATTTACAAGTAAAAAAAAAAAGGAATCAATGCAAAAACAGCATGAAATAATCAAAATTATAATTTCATCAACTACAACCTTGTGAGAATTAATATTATGATGCCTTGAGATCGAACTGCAGTTAAATCTTACCTGTTGAGATACACCCATTTGTTGTATCACCATACTCGTGCTGCATAAGAATAAAAAGACGACAGAAGGCTTCATATATTTTAGGAAAATTCAAAATATGACAAAACTCAGTATACAAAATTTGAAGCCACAAGTACTCACTAGGTGGAACCCGTGAGGCCCAGGAGTAAGACCAGTAACACGAACATTGACAGTCGTAGGACCTATGCGCAACACAATTCAGTGAACAGGTAAACTAACTCCATCCAACGGAATCATCAACAACAAATACCAAAAGTACAGCACATCAAGCTCTCAGCAATAAATTTAGCAAATAACATATTTAAATACATTAGAATTAACTTTTCACAGAAACTACTACAATGTACACCAAGATATAGCTTCAGGTAGCAAAAGGCCTCTTTAAATATGGAATATCTGGCTAATGTAAATGAGAGTGCTTTGTAAGAAGCAGTTGATATGTACTTAAACAATTTCAGGGGCTTTACTCTTGACCGATGCTTTCCCAGGACTTTCAAATACTCCCTTTTCCATTTCGTACAGTATCTTGGCACTCAAAACAGTGAATTTCATCAGACAAAGATCTTCATAATCTACACTTAAACTTAATCCACCAAGACCAAAGAAAGAGACTTAAAATAAGAATCAAAATTGACGCCTCGAATTCTCCACTAAACTGGCCAAAACAAAAAGCGGGGCGGGGGGTGGAGAAAGAAAAAAGGAAAACAGACCGCCATCTTCTTGGGTCAACGTAACAACTCCTTCAACATTGGAAGTGCCTGTAAGAACAGCCACCGCTTTCTTGGTGGCAGCAACGACAGTCAACGGCTTCTTGGAGGCCACGGCAGCGAGAGATACGTTGAGACGGGAGGGGAATTTGAGGGAGACGCCGTGGAATGCGGAGTGAAGCGAGGGAGAATGAGAAGAAGAAGAAGAAGAGTGCGTGATACCGTTAGGATTTGGCAATGTGGCAAGGAGTGTGTGAGATGAAGAGGGCGGTGCTGCTACGAGGAGAACGTGAGCCATGGCTGCTATTGCGGCTTGCATTGAGCGTGAGGGTGAGTGGATGGGTGGATGATGTTAATTGATAATGCGATTTTGTGTTTCTGGTGACTGCTATACAACTAATACAATTGTGTCTGGTGTTTGTATTTATATTTATATACCAGTGTCATCTCTGAATTTGACTGCTGCCTGTGATTATGTTTGTGGCTGCTGGGTTTTAGGGATGTTCGGGAATGAGATTTTACCAATTATAATATTGTGGATTATAATATCTGTTTTATAATTTTGTGGATTATAATATTTTAATTTAATTTAATTTATGGATTGATTAAATTCAATCTAAATTCAATTCATATATCTGTGGATTGGATACGGATTCGACTCAATCTATATCCAATCTATACACCTACAGATCAGATGTTTATTTAACTTAATTTATATCCAATCCATTATTTTATACATTAGTTTTCAAATTAAAAATTTTTAGTTCTCTCCAATCCATGAACTAGAGTTGGCAATTGGACGAGATGTGATGAGATTTACTAATTCCAGTCTCGTCCTATATATGCAAGTGGAATGAAAAAAAAATCACTCTCATCTCTATATTTTTTTTGGGACAAAAATATGTCCCGATCTCGTCCTAAAAGAGATGGGATCCCCCAATTGAAAAAAATTCTCATTCTTAGTGGGCAATGAGACAGATGGGACGGAATTTACCAATCCCACTCTCCTCCCGTGTATCCAAGTGAAATAAAAAAATGTCTAACTCTCGTTCCTAAATTTTTTTATGGAACAAACATATGTCTTAATCCCTTCCCAAATGGGAATCCCTGCCATGAACTAATGGAATAAAAAAAATCTAATATAAAAATAAATTTACTACCGATTAAATTTAAAATTGAATAAAATTTAAACAAATTAATTGTTTAAATAAAGATAAAATAATACATTTATAGTCTTAAAATATAACACATCGAGATTAATTATTCAAATAAAACTATAATAATACGTTCAAAGTTTCAAAATATAACACACTAAAATTAATTGTTCAAATAAAGTAACAATAATACATTAATATAACACCGAAATTATTTATTCAAATAAAGCCACAATTAATTGAAATAAATAAGTTTAAAACCAAGATGATCGATCCTTCTTCGCATTGCTGTTGTCCACAAAAGTGGTGATTATGGAGTCGTCAACGATGGGAATCGGGAGAAGCCGTGCAGGTGGCGATCTTGAAGGTTGTGATAGTACAATTGTTCGGTTGGAACCAGTGATTATGAAGTGGCTCGATGGACTCGGGAAAAAGATGACTTGCTCTGGCCAGAATCGCATGGCCGACGTCCTTCAAATCGGTGTGGAGAGTGTATCAAACCAGTATTAGGTGTTACTAGTGCGTGTAACGGCATGGAAGCTTAGGGTTTTTTGTTTGCAAATTGTTGGTGACTTGACATTATGTTACTTTTCTTTTGAGTGACTTTGCAAATTATTGGTAACTTGACATTATGTTAGGTTGTTTTTGCTAGTGCGTGTAACTTCGCTTTTATTTTGTTTTACAATTTTTACAAGTTATATTTGTATATTTAATTATTTAATTATATTTTGTTTTATATTATTACTGAGTAATGACATGATATGTTATAGTGCTTATGTAATTATGTAATGTCACATTTATAATATTTTTTAATTAAATTTATAATAATTTTTTAACTAAATAAATAAATAAATATTTTTTTTACGGATTCACGGATTTTTGAGGATTTACAAAAGTAAATCCATATCTAATCCATCGATTGCCGATTTTTAAATTTTTAATCTATATCTAATTCACTTAAATTTATACAGATCAGACGAATTGGGTGGATTAGATTGGATTGTGAACACCCCTAGTGGGTTTGTTGTCTGTTTGTATTTTGCTAGCCCACTTTCAATATCAATGTTATCCTTCCTTACTTTTTTAATTCTATTTTTTTGACCTTTTTTTTATATGTAAACTTTTAGATCAATATTCAACATCATTAGATTGAATTATCAAAGGAGAGGAGTTCTGTTAACATAAAATTTGATATAAATTTTAATTTATCAAATTCATTTAATTTAATGGAATAAATTTAAAGTGAAAAATATATGATTCATTATTTAGAGGACTTTTGTTAACATAAAATTTTGATATGAATTTTAATCTATCAAATTCATTAATTTAATGGAATAAATTTAAAGTGAAAGAATATATTATATTTATTATTTATCTATCATTAGATTGAATTTATTCGAATAATAAAAGTTTAAATCATTATTTTACGTTAAAATTCTTTTTAAGAAAACATTACCTATTAAAAAATAAAGAAGATATTAAATTTTACAAGATTAATGGATGTTAATTTTTGAAAAATATAAAAATTAAATTGAAATAATCCCTCCCAAATAAATTAGTAAGTATCACTCATCAGTGATGACATCATGAGGGTTGTACTGAAACAAAATCTAACGAATTTGGAACTAGAAAATACTACAGAACTTAAGGGGCTAAATTACAACAATTTAGAGACTTCAACGCCCAAATCGTCAAAATAGCAAAGACTCTCTCTCTCTTTATGATTTATGAACCCCAAAACCCAACCCCCTTCACTCTTACAGTTCCCCTTTTCCGTACATGGACCCGCCCAATCCTCCCTCCATGCGGGTCCTGACCCGCCCACCTGTACCCGCTTCCGCACCCATCCCCTCCTCGGATCCTCCGCCACAACCCCAACCTCCCTCCACCTCCTCCAACTCATTCCCTCACTTCCCAAACGGCGTCGTTGTCGTTGGCTTCGTATCCCAAAGATCCGACACCTCCTGCCAGCTCATCAACAAGGTCTTGGACTCCAACACATTCGGGTCGGGTCGCCTGGACAAGGGACTGGACGTAGAAAAAGAGGAAGTTAAACGTTGGTTTGAGTCCAGGAGAATCAGCTACTATCATGAAGAAGAAAAGGGTATCTTGTTCTTGCAGTTTTGCTCAACCCGCTGCCCGGTACTTGTCGGGTCAAGTGAGTCCGACTCGGATTTCGACTCGGTCATCACCGAGCAGGAGTTCGGGGATCTTCAGGGGTTGCTTCTCATGTTCTCTGTGAGTTAGTTTGTTTAATAGCAGACGAGTTTAAATTTTTTATTTATTTGAATTGAAATTTAAAATATTTAATTATATTGCATTTCGTGTGCAATTTCGAAATGCTGGTTGGTTTTGTGATATTGGCACTTTCTAAGTAAAAGTGTTATGCTCTTGGATTAGTAATATTGAAAGAATTCAAATTTGTGGATAGGTTTGTTATGCAAAGCCAGTATGCTTAATTTTGGTTAACAATGTCGAAAAAACTTCTTATACAGTTCATAGTTTCTTTCTTATATAGCCTATTTTAAGTAATTGTGATTTTTTGGACAATTAACATGTTCGAATGGGCATGCTGTGCTGAGATTGATTTTTTAGGCAGTGATTCTTTGAAGTTATAAAGTGTAAAAAATTTCATCTTTCACTTGTACTGCTTTGTCTTATCTATTACTTTATCAGATTTCTTTGCCTATTTGTTTATTGTCTTCTGTGCTTTAATACTGTGGCTATGGGACAGCCTGCATAATTATTTACCTACTTTGAAAGCAAATGATTTTGGGTGTTCAATTTCTGGGTTGGTTTGCTGTTTCTGTAATATTGGTGGAAGTTACTCTCAGGTGATGTACCTAATGAATAACTGAATTAGGAATGCAGGTTTGCCATGTAATCGTATATATACAGGAGGGTTCACGCTTTGACACTGAAATTTTGAAAAAATTTCGAGTGTTACAAGCTGCCAAGCACGCATTAACCCCCTATGTAAAAGCTCGGTCTACACCGCCATTGCCATCTAGGCCTCATTCATCATCACTATCACGACCTTCAGTGTCGGTAACCACTCCAAACAGTTCTTCTTCAAGTAGAAGTGGTGGCATCTCGGGCCGTAATGCTTCAGCTATTTCTTTCATGTCAGGTTTAGGTTCCCACACCTCTTTGTTTCCTGGACAGTGTACTCCTGTTGCACTCTTTGTTTTTATTGATGACTTTGCAGATACGCCCAATCCAAGTTCTAATGTGGATGAGTCTACAGACTCCTCGTTACTTAGTCAGCCTTCAAGTTCTAGCAGTTTAACTAGACCAACCTTGCCTGTTAAAGGGTCTGGTTCTGTAGTTGTTTTAGCACGTCCCTCAAGTAAGTCGGAAGGTAGTTTTAGGAAGAAACTGCAGTCATCCCTTGATGCACAGATTCGCTTTTTGATAAAAAAATGTCGAATACTCTCTGGTTCTGAAAGTGGTCATGGTGGCCCAAGAGGTGGGGGTGTTTTAAGTTCTGCTCCTTTGTTTTCACTTGATGCAGCAAGGGCTGTTGTGCTATTGGACAGGGCTTCATACCAGAGTGGTGAATCTCTGGAGTTTGCCACTGGTCTTGTGGAAGATGTCCTGAATGGAGAAGCAACATCTGATTCTCTTTTGCTAGAAAGTCATAGTCAGAGTGCAAACAAAGAGGATCTTTTATTGGTAAAGGAATTCATTTACCGGCAGTCTGATATTCTAAGAGGGAGAGGGGGGTTGGTCACTAACACCAATAGTGGCTCAGCTGCTGGTGTTGGTATGGTTGCTGTTGCTGCTGCCGCAGCTGCTGCATCAGCTGCATCTGGAAAGACTTGTACTATACCTGAACTTCCAAGCCTGGACACATGGTTATCATCCAGTCAACTGATGCTACAAGGAATTCTCTCTGCAAAACGTGGCTGTATAAATGAAACTGAAGTCAGTAAAAGAAAAAATCGTCAAAAGAACATTGTACCACTGCAAGTTGAAGGGATTGCTTCTAGAGGCACAGATCCTTTAGATATTGCAGTATCTTTGCTCGAAAGTGGTGGAGGTCTGAACAAAAAATTTTCAACCTTGTGGTGTGAAAAGTCTCTTCCAGCTGCTAAGGATGTTTATTTGAAAGACTTACCTGATTGTTATCCCACTTCGCAGCATGAAAACCATATGGAGAAGGCTCTGCATGCTTTCCGGTCAATGGTCAGGGGACCTGCTGTGCCACTGTATGCTAAAATGTTGGAGGATGAATGCAAATCTATCTGGGAATCTGGGAGGCAACTATGTGATGCTGTTAGTTTGACAGGAAAACCATGTGTGCACCAGAGACACAATGCTGAGACCAAGGAATCACCATTAGGAACTGCAGTCAGGCCACATTCAAGTGGATATGTTTTCCTTCATGCTTGTGCCTGTGGCCGCTCACGGCAATTACGATCTGATCCTTTTGATTTTGAATCAGCAAACAATACCTCTTGCTTTTCAGACTGTGACAAGCTCCTTCCTAAAGTTAAGTTGCCAGAATTGCATAATGCTGGGCCCATCCATTCATCTTCTTGGAGTTTGATTCGTGTCGGGGGTGCTAGGTACTACGATCCGTCTAAAGGTTTACTTCAGAGTGGGTTCTCTGCCACCCATAAGTTTCTTTTGAAATGGACAGTATTTTTAGAGAAACAGAAAATCCCAAACGATTTACTGGCTGGAGCGGTGCAGCAAGGTTCTGTTATTAGGTCAAGTACTGAGTCCAAGATCGAACTTAATGAAGACATAGCCTCAAAGATGGCTGGTGGCACAGGAAGCATGAATGGAGTTGAAAATCAGATAAAACCCACTGAAAACCATAATAAAATCAGCTTTGGTAGAGGTCTTCCCAATTTTACTATGAGAAAACCTTTTTCTGAGGTTGTTGCTGGATCAGCAGCTGCAGAATCAAAATTTCCTCCTCTCCAGCAGAGGAAACAACCTTCGCCAGGTTCTGAAAAAGTTGTCAAGGAAACCATTACAAGAGATCGCAGTGGGGAACCAGTTCATACAAGTATTGATCAAGGATCTCAGAAACATGAAGAGATTTCATCTGTTAAGGAAACTTTTGCTGAAACCAATTCTAGTGGCAAAGATGGTGACCCCTTTTTACGGATAGGTAGTAATGTAGTTCCTGTAAATATCAGTGGTGGTGAAAAGGTTAAATTGAATCCTCCCATGAAGCATGTAATAGTTTATGTTGGGTTTGAGCATGAGTGCTCTCATGGTCATCGTTTCTTACTGAATCCAGAGCATCTCAATGAACTTGGATCTTCATACTCTTTGCTTGAAGAATCTCATACCCGTTCTTCTGTAGAAACTTTGGACCACAATCTTGAAAAATCTTCAAAACTGAGTAAGAATGGTAGTCACATCAAAGTTCATCAGACTGCAAATGGAGTTACTGCTGCTGCTGCTATAAATAAAGTGAGAGGTATCAGTAACTCAAAGGAGATAGTGCCAAATGGTAATCTACATAAAGATGGGCTAATACAGATTTCTAGGCCTGGGAAGGAACATAATCAGGCTGCTGTTGGTGCCGTAACTCTACCTAATAATGTAAGAGATCTTGAGGCAGGCTTTCAATCTATTAGCCTTGGTGATGAGGGATGTGCTTTCTCCATGTTGAATAGAAAATTACCAATATACCTGAACTGCCCACACTGTAGGGCTGCCAGGAATAAGAAAGATCCACCAGAGATTAAGTTTGCCGGAACAATATCACAACTTCAAAGGATTTTTCTGGTATGAGGCTTGCTTATAAGCTCTTACATATGTTGCCTTTTAATTCGCTTAAACTCTTTGAAAGCAATCTGTATATTTAGTTATATGCATGTTGATGTTAGGACTTTTGTTATTTAGTACAGATTTCCATATTTTTTTGTTTTAATGACAACTTAGCACAATAGGCTGTTACTTTCTTTGATGCATGTTCAAGCTTTTTATATTATTTGAGATGATGTGCCTTCTGTGGATGTCAAATGAGTCAGTTCTCATGGATAAGGACATACAATCTCATTTAAATCTTGTCTTGTGAAGTGCTAACTTCTTAGAATATTCTCAGAATGGTTGGTTGGTTATTTATTTTCTCTTTTTAGTGCTTGATATACTAAGATGATTTTAAACAATTTGACATTATATGATCCTGCCTTAGTAAATGTAAATCAGTAGCGTTTATTATTTTTCAATTTAAAAGATCAATGGCATTCTGTTCTTATTATTATTGTCCATCAGGTTCAATACTGTAATGGATCTAATGTATTTTTCTTCAGGAAAAGATCTATAATTGTGTTCTTATTTCTGAATTTATACTCCCTTTTTTGGTTCTGTAACATAGTCTACAACATCTCTTCTGTGCCGTCGCTTGGAGATGCTTTGTGAATCCAGATTATTTTTATTTTCTATTCCTTATGCAATAAAATTATTCTTTTGATGTTATGTCTTTATCTGAGAACTTCAAATTTTTTCCTCATCCTTTGTCTTTAAGACATTACTAGGTACTGTATCTCATGATGAATATGGTCAGATGTAGGGTTGGCAATAAACTCCGGATCCGGCCCGGATCCGCAAAGATCCGGAAGATCCGGATCCGGAAAAATCCGGATCCGCATGTTAAAAAATGCGGATCCGGATCTTAAAGATTAAGATCCATGCGGATTCGGATCCGGATGCACTTGCATCCGGAAAACCGGATATCCGGATCCGTATTATTTTATAATTATATTATTTATTTAATTAAATTTTAATTAAAAAATATATAAAATAAATTATTTATTTAAATGTATAAGCATAATTAACTCTATAATCTTCATTAACTATGAAAAATATATTAAATAATAATAATAATAGTAATAATTAGAGAATATTGTAATAAATCGGTTTACCTTTTTTTTTTATGTTTGATTTATATTGTAAAATTATTGTTTGTGAATTTATGGTGTTGTTGTATGTTATTTATGTTTAATTGATGTTAAATTGTTGATTGTTAAATTATAATTGAATTTTATTTAATGTTATTATGTAAATTATTAAATTTAAAATTAAAATTAAATTTATTATTATGCGGATCCGGATATCCGGAATATCCGCCCGCAATCCGTGCGGATATTACCCGCATCCAGATCCGCATATTTTTTTTCGGATCCGGATGCGGATCCGGATGCCACAAGTATAATCCGGATCTGGATCTGGATCCGGATGCACCTACATCCGGATCCGGATTTTGCCATCTCTAGTCAGATGGTTCATATTTACTATAAGTCCACTATTGGTTTTACCATCTAATAGTTCTGTTTACTATTCACTGATGTGGGAAGTTGTTGCCTCTTTGCTGACTGTTGATTTGCATGATAAAACTTATGTAGTAATTTTAAAAGAAAGATTCTAGTTGGGGAATTATTTATGTTGAGATTCTAGTATTCTGTAACAAATTACAGGCTGAACACAAGAATATTGCTCTTGGGTACATTTTAAACTGCCAACACTTGGATGGACTCCGTGTTTGTGACTAAAATTCTGAAGTTAAAATAGGAACTCCACATAATTTCAATTTTATTAATTGACTGTTGTGCAACTTGAGTGCTCATATGTCAGGGCTTTGTTATAGGAAAGTTTAACTGTGGTAAAATATGCAATTGTTCCTTCTTTCCTTTTCAGTTTGGTATTTCTTGGTGAGATGACTCTTTTGTTTGTCTTCATTTGCCAGAGCTAACGAAATCTCATTTGTAGGTGACACCTCCATTTCCCATTGTGCTATCAACGTGCCCGGTTATACAATTTGAGGTATCTTGCACTTTCTCTCTAGAGTACTCCATTAATGTTATAGCTAATTGAAGTATTCTGGACGCGTTTAGAGCATTACTAATGAATGTAGGTTATTTAACTATCCCTTTTATCTACCGCTTTGTCTGTCTGCAGAGTTAAATTGTTGTGCTGGGGAATTTAGGATGACTAACATTTATGTGTGAGGTTTTGGATCAGTATTTATTCAGTCTTTTTTCTTTATCTTGGCTTGACAACCAAAGAAAGAAAATCATATCATATAATCATCTTCAAATGAGCTGGCTGGTATTGCTCCGTTGGACTGTTTTTGAATCAGAGACAATATATATAGTATTAGATCTAGATTGTATGTCCCTATGTTGCATGAATCTTGTAATCTCACAATTTGCTAAACCTAAGCTTTTTGGATATATCTTGCTTCTGTTGATGCTTTTGCTCAATATTGTTTAAATTTGATTGTAAATCCCAAGGTTAGTTTTCCTTATTTCTGCAATAATATGCATGCAGGCGTCATGTTTACCTCCTTCAGTGCCAGACCGGGAGCAAAAGTTGCAGTTCAGCCTTGGTTGTAGAGTGATCTTACCACCAGAGAGTTTTCTTGCACTTAGACTACCATTTGTCTATGGTATACAAATGGAGGATGGACGTCTGCAGTCTCTTAACCCTTTTGAACGTGAACCAGAGAAAACTGCCTGGATTACTAACGGCACAACATTGCAGGTGATGTCTAAGGGAGGCAGTACTCAATCTTAATGAAATTTGCAAATCGCTTCTGGAGTGATCTACGTGACTGCATATGGCTGGCTTGCAGAGGCAGATTTGTCTGGTCGGCTCCATTGGTACGCTGGTGAGTTGTTTAAATGATATTTTGATCAGCTGTTACTCCTGTAATCTTGTTTTGATTTTGGATGATACCTTGACAGTTACAATGTTATTCATGTACTTTTTGCTATTTACTATTAATCTTTTATCTTCATTTTATTTGATACTCCTGTGTGAAAATGTGCAGTGTAACATTAGAACCCAGGCTCGAGGATGAATGTGAATGCAAGAAAATGAGAGGTAATAGGAAATACGGCTCTAATGGCAGCTGAATAGAAAAATTAGGTTTTCGTCTAGTCGGGATCCCCAGATGGTTTAAATCATGGCCTTGTGAAGTTGATTTGAGACTCGGCTTCATGGATGTCACATTGATAATATTCTCAACTTAGAACTAGAAACTTATTGGATGTATATGTGTACTAAGATATTCCGGCTTTTCTTCTTCATTGACAATATTCTCAAGTCAACATTTGTAGCAGAAGGATTTTCAATTTTGATGTGATTATTTAATGGTGCATATGGCAATTGGAGAGGAGCTGCAGGAGGGCTGAGAAGTATTTAAGCAAGTTCACCTTGTGCCAGGTATGATGCGTTATGACTTCCTCTCTGTAAGGATTTTTAATTACCCTTGAAAGATTTTCTTTGCTCACTTCTGACTAGATAAACAACCACAAGTAAATTTATTCTTTTCTAGAAGATCATATGTAATCCTTGATCCTCTTTTAACCATGTGAATAAAACAGAATGCCCTGAAAGTGTAAAATGATACCGAAGTGATTATCTGATTATTTGGTAACTTCCATACCATGTCTCGGCTTAGTCGTCAAATGTTATCGGCTTCTTAGCCATATTGATACTGAGCATCAAATTTGTCTCTGAGAGTTCATAGAACATTTTTATCTTGTATGCTGATGATCCCATATTTGATTTTGTATAATGCGGTTGGGATCAGAGATATGGCCATTATATGCTCAACAAGCTTGCACGGTTTTCAGGTCGGCCGGCAAAGCTGGTGGTGAATGCTATGTATTTTTGTCAAATGAAATGTTGAATATGATTTCAATATTATTCCTATTTCTAGCATTAGATCTTTCATCAGAATATTAAAAATATACTGTGTTGTGTCAATTTTCTTTCCGCATGTGCTCGATTTTGGTGCAGTTAATCAATTGATCTTGATTCTGAGTCTGTTTCTCTTAATCCAGTATTCAGGGTCAGATTTGGTTGTAGCTTCAAGCATGCCATTCAGGATTGTAGCCTGTGAAAGTCAATTGGAAGGTCGTGGAGTAAATTTTTGAGTGCTTATCCAGAAATGGTCCTACTTGTTGCTAAAGAGGCTCATGGATTGTGGACAACTTACAGGCCTGAAGTCAGTGGTTTGGTGTGGCTCATTCATTATTAGTACAATGGTAGTCTTAGTTCAGCAAGTTTGTAGATATAACTCACCACGACATTCAGGAAGCCTGTGATATGTTACAGGGAGCATCAAATATTTATCTCATGGCGATGTCTCTTGATGCAAGCCTCAGAAGAAATTAATTGGTCACCTCGAAATTTAGTTGTATTTTTCATCATCCAGCATCAAAAAGTTATGAAAGGTATTTGTGAAACCTCTATGCTATCCATTAGCCTTTATCTATCAGTTTTAAGGATTTGGATCTAGTAAGCAGTATCAACTTATGCATGGTTTCCCAGAATTTTGATGTCTTGTGGTTATACAAGTCAAGGCACACATTTGCCTAAGCTTTCTGGCTACTGGTAGTATAGATGTAACATGGAAGAAGCAGTTGGAGGGTCCATGTATATTATGTACCTGTTGTGTGATGGATTTGACATGGCTCATAGCCACTACTGAATAACAATTTTTTCTGTTCTCTTGTGACTCTTAAATCATGTTCGTGTAGATCTAATCATTGTGCCAATTCTAGTCGAATCTTTCTAATGCAATCTACAACGCTGGCATGGGAGCTAGGGGTTATTGAGACGTTGATTGGCCCCAAATCTGAAGGTCTGACCTTCTTGATGAAAAATACGTTTATAACCCTTGGTCCAATTGTTTGGACAATCAACGTATACAAATCTTTCCCACTAATTTTTTCATACAAATCGATGTGCTGAACAGATATTCGTTTATTGACATTTATTTGGTTTGATTATACTGTTTTCATCCCCTGACTAATTCTACGACTACCGTTTATGTGTTAGTGTTATTATTGGTTTGTAAATTGTGGTTAACAAGACTTAAGAACTGGTTCTTGCCCGAATCAAGTTGCCCACGTCACTGTCAGCCGGTCAAATTAGACACTATGAAGAATGTGTCGGTAGAATGAAAACTTGACACTCGTGGTCACGGATATAAATGTTCAATTTAATTTTCAACCAGGGTCAGCAAGTTTCCCCCTGGGCATGCTGAGGCTTGGACAATTTCTATTTTGTGCTTGAACAGCTTTTATTCACGAGGAGACTCTCTGCCCATGCATTCAAAAGCATTGAGAAGTTCTCTCTGCTCGTCTCTGAAAGATTACAATGCGCGCAAAATCATTTGGTCATTTTCGGCTAAACAGACTAGTGAAGTATTAGTTTTAGAACTCCTGTGCATGGAAATTAAAAGCTCCTTATTAAGTCCGACGATTCGTATGTCGCTGCAGTCTTGATATTGTTCAATTTCATGCATAGTTGCCCAGCAAACTTAAATGGAGACGCATGCTAGGCAGACGAAGGTGTCAAAACTTCAAATCCTTGGTTCACAAGAGCTTTAGAAACCCACAGCTTCATATTCGTTAAGTGCATGTTTTGGTCATTACCTCTTACCTGTTTCTCCAAACACAAGCACAAATGACCAAACTACCCCAAAAAAAAAAAATGGGGACATATCGAAGGAATTTAACTTACACTCGATGTAAATGTTAATACAAATTTCTCAGAAACTGTTGTCAAATTGGAGTTTTGAATACTGAAGCTTGTTAGGGACTCAAGAGCCTTGTAAAGTGATACAGCAACACCTTCTCCTTTGCTGCATACCAATCTCACATAGAACCCTCTTTCTTCCACTTGAAACACACCCATCTGAAAACAAAATTAACAACCTAATTAAGTTAAAAAAAGAAAAAAAGAAAATAGCATTTGCCTATTTTCAAGTACATGTTTTAGTATCGATTGAACCTGCATTATATTCTTGCAAGTAGGATTCTTTTTGCTGCGAACTCGAGTCTTCTTTGCGTTTCCAGTGGATTCTCGATCTTGTCTTTGTGCACCTGTTAAGGATGCTTCAAGATCAGCAATCTCAGCTTTTAGCTTCTTAGCCTTCATTTGCAGATCCTGAACATACAACACAGCGTCTCCAACTATCGAAGCCTTATCCATCTGCACGTTAATCCCATCAAACAACATTGACAAGTTACTCAAATGCTGGCCTTTTGCACACATTGCATACCTTAGTAATGTTAGGAACCAAAGCACGCAATGCATAGAGTTTCTCCTTCATCTTGCCTCTCCTCTTCCGCTCCGAAATCAAAGTTCTCGATCGATCAACCTTTGGTTTCTTGGTACATTTTGTAGTTGTAGTTCTCGCTCTGCCTGAAGAATCATCTCCATCATTATCTTCCTCCCGAACACCTCCGTTCGCATCACCATTTAAACCTGACAGCGATGAGTTGTGAACGAAAGCAAGATCAGACACCAATGCACCCGCACGATTAAAATCAAACATATCTTCTCCGACCGAACCAATTTGGTTATCAACAAGGCATTCACTAACGAACTTGCAACCGAAACTGGGTTCCGGGATTTCGTTTTCTCCTTGAATTAGATCAATGAACTGATCAATGTTGGGATCCTCAATGAAGTCGTGTAATTCAAAGTCTTTGTTTTGCATCATAGGGTATGCAAATGCATCCATTTTTTTTTTTTCTTTTCTTATCTTCTTTTTCTCTTGGTAATAATAAACAGTGATTGAATGGTCTTGAATGGTCGTCTTGCTATATACAGGGGAGCACGATTGATATGAATTATTGGTGGAAATGGAATCATGCCGCGAATTTCTGACGTTTGAAGTATTTACAAACTTAAATTGCAAACGTTCAAAAAAAAAAAAAAACCTGTAGCATAAAAATTAACATAATAATAATAATAATAATATAACCACAGGAAAAACAAAATGTGACTTAGAATTATTCTGATCTTGATGACCATAGCAAATATTAGATTCTTTGTTCGAATCTCTAGACTGTTGGAAGGTTATTGCCTGACAAGAGTGAGTTTGTTAATGAAAGGTTTGGTTAAACTTCGTTTAAATAATAGCAGATAAGAGAATATGTTGCATCACAAGCATCACTATATAATTTGATTGAAAAAAGTTTGTTTCCTACAACAACCAAAAATAAATAAATAAAAAGGTAGTAGGGATGTCATAAACTGCTATATTGAATTAACAATAAAGGATGATAGCTTCAACTAAACTATCAAATTCGTCCCTCCCTAGTTTTAGCAATGTGCTGGAAATGAAGAATCGATTAAGGCTTAATTTCGATTGTTTAAATAATTGTCAAAGTGGTTAACAACCAATATTTAATTGAGTATGTGTAACACGATGTATTTGTATGCAAAACGAACGACTGGATGTCGCAGAGACAAGCCCCAATACCCCATCGATATACCTCACCCGTGTGATTTTTTAATATCATCTTCAAGCTTACAGATTCAAGCTTATTCACTTTGTTTTCTTTTGTGTGTGTGTGTGAATTTGAGTACTACAGGTTTTTGAACCTTTTTAATTAAATTAAATTAAATTTATATTCATTTATTTATGAAATTTCTTTTAACAATAGAACTATAATTAAAAAAAAAAAAGTTTTATAAAGATTAACTTTAAACAGGACGTACGGCCCATTACTCTGTAAAAAGGGTTTTCAAATGCCCAGAAGAGGTTTTGCTGGGTTCGTTCTTTACCCTCCCCGTTGGGTATTATACAAGTTGTAAACTCAAAATAGATATAAATTGGGCTTACAAAAATTGAATTAGACCAATAAAAACTTTGCTGGGCATTGCATTATTAATTTTTACTAATTTTTTCAAAAATAATTTTCTTGACATTAAATTAAACTACGCTAAAATATAACAAATCAAAATTTACTTATCCTAATGCGATCAAGATTCCATGCAACATTATTCTGTTAGCTCATTCTTATTAGTACCTGTATAAATTAAATCACGACATTGCTTAGGGTATCCATCTAAAGGAATGAAACTTTTCCCATTCTTTACTTCGAGAAAAACTTGGGAAATTTACAAAATTGGCTCTTTTTTTTTAATTTTTCACATTTAACCCTTCTAATTTTTTTCTATCATAAGAAGTTTTTTGCCCTAAATTACCCTCCTTATTTCACCCCAAACTCCTCTCCCTCTTCATCAAACCATAAGTAGCTTTTCTCTCTTAAATCATCATCGGCAACGGCGAACGGCGGTGGCAAAAGTGAATTCCGACTAAACACACCTGAACCCATATCCAACATCAATTCGACACGATTCTAACAAATTGAATTAGACCTTAAAACCTAGGTAAGGTAACGGAAAGGAATTCAGTTTTGTAGAACTATTGCACATTAGTTGTTTGATGAAATGTTTCTTAGATTGTTTATACTTTGTTTTTATATAACCAAGTGTTAAGAGGCGTTCATTGAGTTAGTGGGTGTGTTTGTGGTCGATTTGGTACGACAAGTTAGTTTCGGTGCAATTGTCTGTTGGTGCGACAGGCACCATGTCACACAAAATTGGTGGGACAGGGTGAATGTTGCACCAAGAGACAATTGCACTAAAAATGACTTTTGGTGCGATAGGCGCCGTGTCCCACCAACTTTGTGCGATAGGGTGTCTGTCGCACAAAATTGGTGAGACATGGTGCCTATCGCATCTGATCTGCGCTTGTCGAACCAAAGCCTATCTCATTAATATTTAGGTTCTCTTTTTTAATTTTTTTAAATGTTATGTCGTCAATTGATTATAAATGTAATATAATAATGTTATATAAAATGTGCTGCATATTATTTTTATTATGGTTTCTAGTGTGCAATTATATATATATATATATTTTTTATAATTTCAACCTTAATGGATTCAATTATGCTTCAATTGTATTATGATGGTTGGTGCAAGACATTGGCAGATGGCCATACGGAGTATGTGAATGTTAAGAATACAACTTTTTTAGTTCGGAAAAATTATATGTTTGATCAGTTTTTGGCAAGAGTATATGGGGTCTTACAGATAAATCATAGTGAATATAGTATCACGATGAAGACAACTTTGGGGTCTAATAACACAATCTATCATGCATGTTCATTACCCAAAGACATATTTAATGATAAAATAGTTAAGATTGTGTTACATATGGCCTCTAATATGGCTACCTATGGATGTATCCCTATATTTGTTATCACATCTCCCCAAGTTTCGAGCCAAGATGTTAAGCCATTTATCGAAACTGAAACTTCATTTAGAGCAAACATCTTTGTCCCTTATATTGAAGAAGAGGTGTTGTCAAGAATAATGTCGTTGCAGCAATATCACTCTTCACTCTACAACAATAGTGATACTATTGATGACAACGACATTATTTCAAGATGTTGGAGAAAAGGTATTATCACTAACAATTTCGTTAGAGTGATTTTACTCTTCATTTTACAATAATGATTTCCGTGAAAATGATGATCCTACCGATGACATTAGTAACAAAGAGGCGGATAATGTTTGTGTGGAATTATATAATAGTACGGGGAGCACTCACTTCAATAATGCAGTTGATGATAAGGGGGCATCGGTCATTGTGATATTCTTATTAATGATGAGGATGACCGTTGGGAGGATATTCCTACAAATAACAAAGACAACCAATCTACTCCTCTAATAGCCCGTTCGAGAAGGGGGGTTAACCTTCTCATAAGCCTTGCTCTAATTTTGCTTTCAAATATGGTTGTTCCAAACTTTATTAAAAGTTGTAACTCAGATGATATTGTTGTGGGTAAGCTATTTGTTGAGAAGAATGAGTTAATCCTAATGCCTGGTCGGAGAATCATTGTATGAGTGTGTAGTATACGAACCAGTAAATCCCATCATTGCTTCTTTTAATTCTTTAAGCTCCGCCTCAAAAGTCGACTTTAGTTAAAAAATGTTATGATCAGTCTTGTTTGTCCGTTGTCTGATGTAATCATGATGACGCTATGTCCTCAACTATTACAAAAAAAAAATCTTTATATATATATAATGAGAGAGTGTTATAATGATTTATATATGAGGAAAAGAAATGATTTATAACCTCTGAATCCTGTATGTCATTAGACACGTCTGTCTGCTCCTAATAGTCATCTGAAGGCAACTCATCCTCAACGAGATTTTGCTACTTTAGTGTTAGGCATATAGGCCTTGTAATGGGCAACACAATGATTGAAGGTTGATGCTGCACAAAGTAACATTGAAAATGGTAACAATCTTTGTTTTAAGTAGAGCACTAAATTAATTGGTAACAATGTTTGTTTTAGGATTAGTTTGCTTTTTCATTCAATTACTATTAGGCAAATCCATCATGAGGAAGTTCTTTTATAGCTCAATTATTTGATTAGGGTTCTCTAGAATGTCTTTTTTTCATTGTAGAATAACAAACCATAATTTAAATCACACCATCTACAGAAGTAACAAAAGTAGAAAAAATGAAACTGTTATGCGGGCAATGGTAAATATGGCTTTCTTTTTAAGCAAACCCTTAGGTCTAGTGATTTTAAATGACTTTCTTTTTTACACATAGCTAAAGAGCTTATAATTTGCAAAGCTTGAAGTGTTGAGCCTATTTCATAGACTTTGTTGTATTTTTTTCAAATGGAGTGGTTGCATGTTTGATGCAACAATTGAAATTTGCTTGGTATTTTCTCTTTAGGGGTGTTCAGAATCCAATCCGATCCGCTCAATTCGTCTAATCCGTGAAAATCCGATCCGTATAAATCCGATCCGTGGATCCGTAGATTGGATATGAATTGAAAATTTAAAAATCCGCAGTCAATGGATTGGATATGGATTTACTTCTGTAAATCCGTAAAAAAAAAAAAATATATATATATATATATATTTAGTTAAAAAATTATTATAAATGTGATATTACATAGTTACATAAGTACTATAATATATCTTACCCATTACCTAATAATAATATA
Source organism: Atalantia buxifolia (assembly GCA_030444775.1). NCBI lineage: Eukaryota > Viridiplantae > Streptophyta > Magnoliopsida > Sapindales > Rutaceae > Atalantia > Atalantia buxifolia. The sequence goes on from CM059838.1 coordinate 13,706,873, forward strand.
AAATAAAAAAATAATAAAATAATCAAATATACAAATATAACTTGTAAAAATTGTAAAACAAAATAAAAACAAAGTCACATGCACTAGCAAAAGCAAAGTAACATAACACCAAGTTACCAACAATTTGTAAAGTCACCCAAAAGTAAAGTAACATAACGACAAGTCACCAACAATTTGCAAACAAAAAACTCTAAGCTTCCCGACTGTCACACGCACTAACAACTAGGGTTGACAATGAGACGGGATGGGATGAGATTTATCAATCCCAATCCGGTCCCGTATATGCAAGTGGGATGAAAAAACGTTTCACTCCTGTCCCTTTATTTTTTTTGGGACAAAAATATATCCCGATCTCGTCCCAAAAGAGATGGAATCTCATATCCAATTGGAAACTTTTCTTTTTTTAGTCGGCAATGAGATAGGATGGGACAGAATTTGCTAATCCCACTCCCGTTTCGTATATGCAAATGGGAAAAAAAATTTCTCACTCCAGTCCCTAAATTTTTTTATGGGACAAAAATATGTCTCAATCCCATCCCATCGAGAAAAATTGTCATCCCTACTAGCAACACCCAATACTGGTTCGATACACTCTCGACACCAATTTGAAAGACGTCGGCTGCGCGATTCTAGTGAGAGCAAGCCTTCTTCTTCCTCGAGTCTATTGAGCCACTTCACAATCACTAGTTCAAGCCAAACAATTGCACTATCACAACCTTCAAGATCGACACCCGTACTTCTCTTGGTTCCCATCGTTGACGGCTCCGTAATCACCACTTTTCGATAAGTGCAACCGCCTTGGTGAAGGATCAGACTGTGTTTGGTTTCAAAAACTTCGTCATTTCAATTAATTGTGACTTTATTTGAACAATTAATTTCGGTGTTATATTAATGTATTATTGTAACTTTAGTTGAACAATTAATCTTAGTGTGTTATATTTAGAAACTTTAAATGTATTATTATAGCTTTATTTGAATAATTAATCTCAATGTGCTATATTTTGAAACTTTGAATGTATTATTTTAGTTTTATTTAAACAATTAATTTGTTTAAACTTTATTCAATTTTAAATTTAATTAGTAGTAAATTTATTTTTATATTAGATTTTTTTTATTTCATTAGTTCATGGATTGGGGAGAACTAAAAATTTTTAATTCAGAAACTGATGTGCAAAATAGTGGATTGGATATAGATTAAGTTAAATCCGCATCCGATCCGCAGACGTATGGATTGGATATGGATTGGATATGGATTGAGTCAAATCCGTATCCGATCCGCAGATATATGGATTGGATTTGGATTGAGTTTAATCAATCCGTGGATTGGATTGAATTGAAAAATTATAATCTGTAAAATTATGGATCGGATATGGATTGATGTTCAATCCGTAAAATCCGATCCGCGAACACCCCTATTTCTCTTATAAGTAAGTAGCCATTTTGTTCATTCAATTTAAAGATGGACAACGAGCTGGGCTGGCATTAAAGGCTCATGTAGGCTTGTACTCATGCGGTGCCATGCCCACTATGTGCTTCATGCCATATTTAATTTTTTTTCTTTTTTTTTTTACTTAGGCTCGGCTTGGCACATGTGCCATGCTATGGGCCGTACCTAAGGAAAAAGCATGAAAAAGTTTTTCCTTTTTTAATTTTTTTTAAGGGCATGCCAAGTTGCTGGCATACCATTTTGAAGCCCATCTTTTTTTGTTTTTTTTGTTCTTGTGCCTTTAGTCAAATTTAATAGAATTAAAAGTTCAGAAATCAAATCCATATTCAATAATAATAAACTCATAATACTAAATTAATGTAATATTAACTAATAAGTTAGATCCTGCGGCATTAGAATTATTTTTTAATGCTTAATAACAATAAGAATAAAAAAATTTTCTTAAGTGTCAACTTAATTGTTAACTTGAACTTACATAAATCATTTATCATTGTCCATAATAACATTAATATATACATTTTATAAAATCATGATATTTATAATTTTATATATTACAATCATTATATGTTCTATTCATTTAATAAATTATAAATAAAACATTAGAGTTTTTTTAATCTAAAAAACTTAAGCTAATAAAATATATTAAATATTCAATTTCAAGTTATTTATAAAATTATAAAATTTTAAGTCTGTTTTTAGTAAAAAGTGAAACACACTTTTTATGGGTCTTTTCACGTTTTCACGTGTCTTACTTTAACACATCTCTAATTGTGTCATATTTTTAAGGTCTATATGCTTAAAATTCTCAGTCCATCTCTACTCACGTCTGTACTGTGTCGTGCCACGTGCGCTATCAAAACGTGCTTGTACCGTGCCGTACCCATACAACGGCACGTGCATGCCAAATCGAGAGATGCAAGTGAGTTTGAGGATATTGGCTGTAATTTGATTGCTAAAAGTTGAATTCATCATTGCCAAACCATATTAAATTCTAGTGCCCTTTTTCTCTTCCAGTCCAAACTATTTGGTACATTTACTTTTGCATTTCGCACAAAAATTTTGAAGAACATATTTTAGTGTTGTTCAGTGTAAAATGTGTAACTTGTAATCACATGATTTATAATAGGATGGGATGCGATGGTTAAGGAGACCCTACAATTATAATTCATATCTTGATAGAAATTAGAAGGGGTATATGATCAATAATTACTACAAAAGTTCTGTGTGGTTTTATGAAAGTAGCAAATAGGTTTTCCACTTGTCAATTGTTATCATCCAACTTTATTAGCAAATTATTATTAAAAAAAATCCTTCATCAGCAATGATCTTAAGGGTAATTTTTGTCATTTTACCTATTTTTTGTTCACTGGTAAACCTGTGAACTCCTTTATTACTTTTAGAATCTACTGGGGATTAACTTACATATGAGACATGTATCAAAGATGAAATCCTGCTGTATTGAACATCAATTTGTATGGTAGTACTACTCTTATTATTAGTTTACAATTACGGATGAATTGCATGGATTAAATGTAACCAGTTCACCAATGGGCATTTGGTCCAATGGGAGAGCTTTGCACTTATAATGTTGAGTGCAAGGGTTCGAGCCTCTATAAGAATTTTATGGAGGTTAGTCTCAGTACTCTCTCAATTATACTCTAATTGAGTAAAGACAGTCTCTCCCTAACGAAATGTGAGTGAAGTAGACACCCCTCGAATATTTAAGAGGGTTTAAAGTATCTGGGCAAATGCTTTGGTGTGTCAATGTATGGCGTGGTCCCAATTGTATAGTATGATTGTAAATATTAGTTGTAATGTCTGATGTAATGTCAGTAACAATCTATGTATAACAGAATTCAAAAAAAAAAATGTAACCAGTTCGCATAACATAAGGCAAAAGAGACAACAAAGTAACAAAGCAATGTGAAAATGTTTCTTGGTGAGTATAAAATGTATGTACGTAATAGGTTTGTTGAATATGTTTTTAGCAACAAAGCTGTTATTTTATGCAAAATTTCTGCTAATCTCTACAATTTATGAAACTGGCCATCTAATCTCTACAATTTTGATTTTCGGGCATTGTTTACTACACAGAGACAGTTATAAACACGAGCATTCCAGAGGAACAATCAAATTAGAGCAGCACATTACTATGGTACAACTAACAGCTAGTAGTAAGGTAGTTTATAAAATTGATGCTTTTAGTATACATATTTTTCCTCTCATGATTTTTATACTGTTAAACCAGAAAATTTTCACTTCCATCGAGGGGCTATATGAACACTAATGTACTCACCTTTTCCCAAATATGATAAGAGTATGAGGCGAAAAAGAAGGCTCAAGTTATGACTTAACTTTGGCAAGTCAAGTTCTTGTTTCTTCTAGTCCTTCCTCATTATCAAAACCCTCATCAACAGCATCCTTATCATCTACAGGCATGAATTCATTAAAACCAGAAAGAAAAACAAATTGGGAGCTTGTATTATGGCTTTTGCGTCACACATATTTCTTGTGAAGCTCTAGAGGTCTCAGCAAAATTCACCCTTTCCTTTATGCCGGCTTCAGGTAGATATGCAGCAGTCTCACTTATGCAGCAGTCTCACCTGCAATCATTGACAAGATCTTGTCAACTCCTTATTCTATCTCCTCTTTAATATATTCTGTATCCAGTGCTCTGCCAACAGCATCATTCAAAACTCCTTAATGACTCCAGCCTGTAAATTACAGATAATCCATAGTCTAATATAGTTAAAATAATTATATTTAGAATTTTCATCAATATTTGCTTTCACGTTAGATGGAGCTCAGATGCCTATGGCACATTTTAATTATTCTAGAAGAGTATCTTGGAACCAGTTGCTATCACCGAATAGTGGTATTTAGGCTAGAAAGAATCAATTTCCTCACTAACAAGACAACAATTGAATGATAGCCTAAGCACTATTACTCTGATTCTAGTGTCATTGTAAGTATATATGATAACATTTTTCAGAAGCTCTTTGAGGAAAGGGGATGAACAGCTAGGCGTTGACGGGACCGTAAAAGCACCCCTCTATTGCAAAAGCCAACAATAAAGATATTTTAAAACTATGGAAGAAATATAATTTAAGTCGCTCTATCCATGCTAAGATTTAATTAGAAGGTAAGGTGAATATTTCCTCTCACCTAATAGTTACTACATGTAAATTTTTTTTTAAATTCAAACCTAACTGGAACGGTGAATATAGGTCATTGCTACTAAAACACCTCAAATAAACAAAACATAATTGGCACATGAAGACCTATAAAGTACGCAATCAAGTATCCTAGGCCAGTGTATTGTGGCACGCCCAACCCTGAGCCGCACTGCTAGCCAATCCGATCAAGCTAGGCAGATATGATCGACCGTAAAATGGAAGCTATGTATTTACTTCTAAGACCTACAAGTTACTGGCAGGCTCAGGTGCACAAAACAGAACTTATAGTTAATGCTTGCGTCCAAATCATATTTAAAAAATCTTAATCAAGGTTCAAGGACATAACGCAAGGAAAAACTAGTCTTCAATTACAATACTAATTAAATAAAGATATTTTGATATATCAAAACGAAAAAAAAAAAACACCTTTTTAGAATAAATGATATGTACTGCAAGTATGTCATTCCAAAGTAGCACTAGCACAACACAAGAATTCCTTATTTTCTATTCGAACTACAGTTCATAAGCAATCTTTTTGCTTGCTGAAACATAAATCAGAAAGGTACATTGGTTATTTCTTTGCTGAGCTCATGCATTACAGCGTCAACTTCTGGGGCCTTTATGAAGCTGTTGACAAGCTTCATAAGCTCACCACCATTGTTCAAATGCCCCACAGTACAAGCCATTGCCGCAACAGTAACCAAAAACATGAACACTGGAATACATAAGAACCTAGAAACCAACGAAAATCAATAAGAGGGAACGATGGTCAGGGAACAATCATTGATCACTAAAAACAGAAAACACAAGAAACCAATAAATAAATTGCACAGAGAGTATATCTATTCTTTACTCAATATCAACCTGGGTCTTTAATCATAGGTTTACAACAATATGCATCATGACATCAGGTTGAAGCAAGTAATTAACAAATAGAGGTTGTGACTCTTTTTAACAGTTCAGTTGTTCAGTCCAAGCTATTGCAGCAAATGAAAAGTGCAGAAGCTAATTAATATGCTGTCGAAAAAAAAAAACAAACAACAAGCTTGTCCTCCATCAGACTCTGACATAGTAGTTCAAAATGATTTTCTAATTAATGAGAGAAAATACGGCAAGTTCAGGAAAAGAAGAAATGAGACTTGAACTTTGAGAGACAAAATTATTGCTACAAGTTTTTATTGCCAGTTCCCACTTTGGCATCAACTTATTGTTGATACTCTCATAGTCAGATTGTTTAATTAATCTCATGTTCCAAGCACATTCGGGGTATGCTTCGTTCTATGACTGGATCGGTTAAGGCATTACCAATTGCAAAACCATGCTCCACCAATTAGAGTTAAACCTAACTTCTAAAATTAAAGGTGAGCAAAATAATTAAATGATATTATTGTTAAGTTTGCTAGATACACAGCTTAAGATTGATGTGAATTCCCTGTTTTGCTTTGTTTTATTTGTGAACTGGGGAAGCAAAAGCAGGAATGTAATGCCCCGCATATGATTCTCCAGTGATGTAAAAGTCATTTTTAGCATAATCAGGATGCTCTGAAAAAAATACCGAACATCTGAGAACAACTAGTTAAATTGGTGGTGATTAGTTCTAAATTTAGATTTCTAACACCTTAATCGTGGGCTTAGAGATTGGTAGATAAAAAAGTGAACCTGTAAGAAGTCACATAGATTGTTGCTAGCACCTTGTTCATCATGTCGAATGTCATCTTTGTCCGAGGTATAGCTGAAACCATTTTCAGTAGGCTGGTCGACAAACATAAGGTTTGATGCCTGGCAAAAACTAGAGTTTAGTTATGATCACCCAGAGATTACAGCTTAAGTATACTGACTTGCACTAACGCTTCATCGATAAGAGAAAGATCGTATACCTTGTCCGAGCCACAATCATTCCAACAAGAGACAAGTCATTGGCAGCATGAACAGGACCATTTTCATAGAATAACACTAGTTCACTGCTGCATCCTGGCCCTTCAGTCAGCCATATAACAAATGGATCAATCTTGCAGCTTCTTGATCCAGAGAAAAGTAGAATATCCTGCAAATTATTCAACCAATTAGAGATGTTCAAGATTCGTTAACACACAAAGCCAAGAATTTTTATAAAATTGTTTAACCTTTTACAGCATAAATTTGTTTCTTCGTTTCTGAACTTAGACAAAACAAAACAACCCACAAGAAGAATATTTTAAAACATAAGGTCTTTCAATCACGATTATCCCTTTATACTAAGAAATGGACATAATGTAAAATTATACTGTAAAGTGAGAAAGTTCACCTAGCAGATTGAGAACGAGGAAGCTTGTAGTAACCAGCATGGTGACCAAATTCTTGAACCGAAGTCTCTGGATATTTCTTCTTTACAAGTTTTATCCAAAGTTTGATCATCAACAGAAGCAATGGTGATGGAAGTTTTTGGAAACAAGATGAGCCTTTTATGAGCGTTTCTGTTTGTAGCTTTCGTGAATATGCAGTTGAAGTTTGGCTCATTTGATTTGTTATTTGGATATGCTGCATTTGAAAATGATGAAGCAATGAAAAAAAAAAGAAAAGAAAGAAAAAGTGAAATGAATATGAAACAGAGTTGATGAAGCCATTGTTGCATGTTTCTTTTGTGTGTTCTTGAAGAATTTATAAGAGTTGATAAAGCCTCACATCATGATCATCATCTTCTTTCCTCTGCATCACTAAACTGGTAAATAATAATTAGTTCTCTCTCCACTTTACCTTCATTAATTGAAACTGAACGGTGGACTTTCATAATGCTTGTAAAAGCATATCAGCGTGCAAGAGAGATCCAATCACAAAACGCTTAATTGGAAATCATTTAAACAAATCAAATCAGATTTCTTCAAGAGGTTTCGAAGAGCAATTGAAGAAAGTAAAAGTTTGGCAGATTCAAGTTGTCATTGTAAGTGTTGAACTTAAATTAATTGGCAACATTGTTTGTTTTAGGATTGGTTTGCTTTTTCATTCAATTACTATTAAGAAGGTCTATCCATGAAGAATTCCTTCTACAGCTCAACAATTTTGATAAGGGTTTCCTAGAACGTAAGACGACAAAATGCCTATTTCGTTGACTTTGTTGTCATTATTTGTCAAATGGAGTGGTTGCACATTTAGTGCAACAGTTGAAATTCGTTTGGTAAATTTAGTTTATCCCATTAGGCATTTTGTCCGTTCAGTTCATCCTAAATCGAGAGCAGCAAGTGAGAGATATTTTCTTGGGGAAATTTTTTGGTTCAGGACTCCGAAGTGTGTGAGACTATTCATTGTATTCTTTTTCTCTTTTTTTTAGAATTAGATTATTGATTGTATTCTGATTATTAAAAGTTGAGGTCATTACTACCAAACAACATTAAATTCTTATGCATTACTGCCAAACAACATTAAATTCTTATGCATTACTGCCAAACCACTTTAAATTCTTCAGCTTTTTTTCTTATCCAGTCCGAACTAATTGGTATATATGAGCATACAACAAGTATTTGGGAACATAGATTGGTGTATCTGGTGTAAAACTTGAGACTTAGAATCGCATGATTTAGTAATGAAATGGGATGTTTAAGAAAAGTCTGTTCATATTATAGTTATAGGTTCGGCTAAGTTATAATCAGGCAAAATATATGAAAAAGCGAGTAATAGAACAGTACAGCCAAATGGGCCACTGGAAAGTCTTGCCTAGCTTTAATATAACTTAGGAAGCCGTCAAATGTGCTTTGTGATTAACAATTATTCCGATAGTTCCATCTAGTTTTGTGAAAGTAACAAATAGGTTAGCATCTGTTTTAAATTTGTCACTCACTGTCATCCACTTCATTAGCAAGAAATAAACAGTCCTAGGGTAAATTTTGTTATTATATCACTCTTTGGCTCGCTGGTAAACCTGTGAACTCCTTGATTACTTCCGGAAATTACAAGGATGATAGGACTTACGGCTAAATTAGGGCTGACTTTTATTGATTAAATCAAAAGAAAACAAATAATCATGACCTACAATTCGAGAGGTAGTTCAATCTCTCCCAAAACTCCTAATAGTTCCTAATACCAGACAAAACTCAACATAAACCCTAAATGACTCCATAACCTCTTATTTATAGCTGAACCCTAAATAATAAAATTACCAAACTGCCCCTGCCCTTAAAATTACTAAACAGCCCCTGCCTCTTTATATTTGCGCCTAACATAAGTTTTCATGGGTCTAACATTACTCCCCTCCCAAAAAGACACCTTGTCCTCAAGGTGGAATCCAAGAAACTGCTGCGTCTTCTTCCTCGGCTTCTTCCCCGCCTTCTTCCTCATCACACACGGTCAGGATTTATAGTGATTTATCCTTACATCGATGCCCCGGCGAAAATTTCTCATCGCATCGAAAACACAACCCCTTCGCTCTTTTATCCTGAATCTCCTCGTGAGGCGTTTGAAAGTCACCCCCAGTCGTGCCCCACTAACCCGATCCATTTGGGAATCTTTCTGTAAACCCATCATTTGCATTTTCTGGCCTCCCGGTGGCGTACTTTGAAACTCTTGCAGAGTCTCCAAAGTCTGGGTTTTTTGTCCTACCAATGGTGCGCTGTTTCGGTATGAAAAACTGATTGAACTACTCCTGTTAACTCGTTCTACTGTGTTCTTATCCTCAATCATCTGTGCCAACTCCATTGACTCCCCTAACCCTCTCGGCCTTAGCAAGCGTAGCGAGGCTCGAATTTCTGGCTTCAGGCCCTTCATAAAATTCCCTTCCAATACTGCCTCTGGAATCCCCCCTAAACGCCCTGATAGCAACTCAAACTTCTCCCTATACTCCATAACCGTTCTCTCCTGGGTCAGAGCAAAAAATTGTTCATGCAAATCTCCCTCTTGAGTGGCCCGAAACCTCTCCGGAACATCCTTAAATTCACCCCACGACCTCAATGGTTGTCGTTGTTCTTGCCATTGAAACCATGCAAGCGCCTTTCCCTCCAAACATAACGCTGCTGCCATTAACTTTTCCCTCTCTTAGAGTCCATTGATGGTGAAATAGCGCTCTACCCTATACACCCATCCATAAGCATCCTCGCCTTCGAAAATGGGCATCTTGACTTTCTTACCCTAGAATCCACTCCAAATTTAGTCGACCTGCCCATTTCGTGCCATTGGAGGTCTCCAACCTCCGGAATCTACTCCAGATTCTGCAAATCCTGAAGATCCCGCCCAAAATTCTCCTTGTCCAGCCCATAGTGGGTGGAATCCTGCCAGTAGTATTTCGGCCATATCCGCGCCCTTCTCATCCGAAATCCCTTCTCCGGCCTACTCGCCCCCAAATCCAAAGCATGTTCAAGCCTAAATCCTCCCTGCTCAGGCCCAAATCCATCTGTCCGGTTGTGCCTCACCTCCAAACGCCCCCGATTCGCCCTTCTCGGTCACCCCCGACTCTGGCCGTCGCCCACCAGGGTTTCTGCGCCACCAAATCCTTCTCCTGCCAAACCGCCATAGCCCTTCGATGCTACCGGTGGTGGGTTGAGGTGGAGTTCGGTCAATTTCAGCAACATGGTTTCAAGAGATGAAAATTGTTGTTGAACAGTGTTGAATCGCTCATTAATCGTAGCCTTGAGCGATCCGACCTCTGCCTCTAATTTTTCTTCAAGCGCGTCCATCTTCTTCGTTGCCATTGTCTCAGGATTCTTGCTCTGATACCACTTTGATAGGACTTAGGGCTAAATTAGGGCTGACTTTTATTGATTAAATCAAAAGAAAACAAATAATCCTGACCTACAATTCGAGGTCAATCTCTCCCAAAACTCCTAATAGTTCCTAATACCAGACAAAACTCAACATAAACCCTAAATGACTCCATAACCTCTTATTTATAGCTGAACCCTAAATAATAAAATTACCAAACTGCCCCTGCCTCTTTATATTTGCGCCTAACATAAGTTTTCATGGGTCTAACAAAGGATTAACCTAATAATTTAGACGTGAGACATGTAGAAAAGATTAAACACTACTATATCTACTATTTTGATTTTTGAGTGTTGACTACTGCACATTGACATAGTGATAAACACAAGCATTCCAGAGGAACAATTAAATTACACTGGGGCACAAATTGCAGTGTTGCAGCACATTACTATGGTACAAATAGTAACTAGCAGCAAGATAGTATATAAAATTGTTGCTTCTAAAATACAGATTTTTCCTCTCGTGCTTTTTCTTCTCGTTGAACTGGAAAATTTTCACTTCCATCAAGAGGTTATATGAGTTGCATATAGAAGGCTCAAGTTCTGACATAACCTTTGGCAAGCCAAGCCCTTGTTTCTTCTAGTTCCTCCTCGTTGTCGACATCCTCAGCAATAGCATCCTCAATCTACAGGCATGAACTTCATTAAACCAAAAAGAAAAACAAATTGGGCCTTAATATTGTAGCTTTTGCATACACACATACACCTTATGAAGCTCCAGACATCTGAGCACTGCTTCAATATTTCCTTTCTGCCGGCTTGAGGTAGATGTAGCAGCAGTGGCACCCGCATTTGCTGTCAAGATCTTATCAACTTCTACCTCCTCTTCAATATCCTCTGTATCCAGTGCTGTGTCAATAGCATCATTCAAAACTCCCCAATTACACCATCCTGTAAATTACAGCCATAGTCTATACAGTTAAATAACTCTATTTAGAACTGGATATTATTTTCATCAATATTTAATTTCACGTTACATGGTGCTCAGATGCCTATGGCATATTTTGATTATTCCAGAACAGTATCCTAGAACCAGGTACTATCTTCAGAAAGTGCTCTTTAGGCTAGAAAGAATCAATTTCTGCACCAGCAAGACAGCAATAGAATGACAGCCTGAGCAGTATTATTTTGATTCTAGTGTCATTGATAGGGATAAAAGTTCTGTAAATACAATTACACAATGGCTAAACGAGGGTGTTGTAAGTATATATGACAACATTTGTAACTTGCTATTGCGTAAAGCACCAACAGAGATTTTAAAAACTACATGAAATATAATTTAAACACGAGACTTTCTTTTTTCCCTGAAGACACTGTATGATTTTTTAAAACTAGCACCACCCAGGAATTCCATATTTTCTGTGCAAACAACAGTTCATAATTAATTTTGTTTCCTCATCTGCTAATATTGAACATAAATCAGAATGGTACCTTGGGCATTTCTTTGCTGAACCCTTGCATCATGGTAGCTATTTCAGGGGCCTTCATGAAGTTGTTGACAAGCTTCTTAACCTCAGCACCATCGTTCAAACGCCCCACAGTACAAGCAAGGGCTGCAATTGTAAACAAAAACATGAATGCTAGAATGTCTAAGAACCTAGAAACCAACAAAAATCACTCTGAGGGAACAAGGGTCAGGGAACAAATCATTGATCGCTAACTACGCAAAACACAAGAAATCAGTAAAATAGATAGCAGAGAGAGTATATCTACTCTTTACTCAATACCAACCTGGGTTGCTTACCATGTGCTTACAACAATATGCATCATGACAGTAGGCTGAAGCAAGTAACCGCTAAATAACAGAGGTTGTAACTCTTTTTGACAGTTCAGTTGTTCAGTCTAAGCTATTGCAGGCAACAAAAGTTGCAGATGAAAAGTACAGAAACTGTACTAATCTAGAAACGACCCAGTATTGTTTTAACTTACATGTTTTTAGCATGTGTAGTTTGTTATTAGATAGTTTCTTAATGCAGTCTGTCGCTATAAATTGAGCTGGTATTAAGAAACTTGATGAATTTAATAAAATCTCATATCTAGGATATTTTCTTTCACTTTCTCAGCTACCAAACACTAGCATACACATTGTGCGCTTTTGTTTCATCTCTGTACATCAAAAGCAACAAAACACACAAGCTAAAAAGTGTCCATCAATCACCACACTATATTAATCAAACCTACTGTTATAACTTCTAATTATCCCACAAGAATTTCCAGAAGCAATATGACGAATTGGATTTGAAAGAACAAATCAGATTGAACCAATCAAGAAAGAAATCATAAGAAACCAATTCAGAGCACAGTTTCAAGAACGCAAATTGATGAAGGAAAAAAATGCTCTTTTATTGATCACAACAATCGAATTACAAGATAATCACAAAGAAGGAACTACAAGGATCACAAAGAACCAAATTTAAAAAAAAAATGAACAAGAAATGAAGAAGATATCGATCTGATATCAGGAGCTGTTCACAAGTGCCTTTATACTGATATTTCTGGAAAAGCCATAACGAACTCTTTAACGAATTCTGCCACATCAGAATAAGATTTTCAACTAGACCCCTCCAACTGAAGTCGATCTGCACATTGCCCCCATAATTATTCACATATTTCATTTAAACCCAACGAACCAGCAACTTATTTCCTCACACTTACTAAGCCAACTTCTCGATCAACGAAAGAAATCACCTCAAAAATCATAAAAAAAAAAAAAGAAAAAGAAACAAGGATCAAATGTAGAGATGAAGCACCTCCAATTTGGCGCTGAATGTTCCCGGCACTCTTGGCGAAGCTTATGTGGCCACTCCGTCAATAGCCGTCGTGCATTATAGGCTTTGGCTTTACCATGTTCATAAACTTTTCCATTTCCTTAGCTTTATCTTTATTATTTTTTCCCTTTTTCTTTCCCCACGGATCTTCAGAGTCTTCTCAGTCCAACAAACGATCAATTGACGATCCAACAAAATCCAAAATCATCTCTCTCTCTTCCCCCCTCCCCCGAATTGTTTACTTTTATTAAGACCAACTAGAAACTATTGTTTACTGGCCAGCTGGTCAAATCATTTTCTCCGTTCTCTCTATGTTTTCTCTTTTTTATTTGAAGCATATTCAAAATAGAAAAACCTAATTTCCAAAAAGAAACAAATGGGCCTATAGACGTCATTCGAGGCCCATTCCACTGAGATTTGGAATCACATAAATCGAAGACCAAAAGAGTGGATTCTCATTAATTTGAACAATTTCCCGTGGTTTTATCGATTCCTTACATATAAAAAAAGCTTAACACCAAGCTTTCAATTTTCTGTCTTCCCCCTTTTAAGATTCTTAAAATTAAATTAAATAGCAAGAAATAAACCAAATTTTAACTTTATTGATATTAATAACCCGAATCCGGTACAGATTCCATGCAATATTTTCTCTTGCTCGTTGTTATTAAGAACAAAACTAAACATAACAACGCTTTAATTACTTAAAACCCCCAGTATTCGACAGGAAGTTCTTCCCGGTTATTCTTCTCTTCTTCGTATTTTAAAAGTACGTACATTTGTCAATCATTATCATCTGTATCTTCTTGCAAATTGGCAGGTGGTTGCGCTGCTGCTTAGAAAACAAGAGTCTTCTTTGTTTTTTCAATTGATAAATTGTTTCTAATTTTCCAATTTTTCTGCTTTATAATCTGACAGTGCATATTCTGAATGACCTTGCAAAATCATTAGGGATGATGGCTGGCAAAGCTTGTAGTGTTAAAGAGACCGGGCCCTTCAATCTGCAAATTTTATCTTCTAGAAATTTTAATGCAATATTCCAAGATCAACTGTGATGTAACCCCTAATGTTTTCTTTATTCTGTGAACTGATTCCGAATTACCTAGCTTAATTAACTGCCCCATGTCAAGTCAAAAATAGCCAATCTATTTTAAAAATTTAACCAACGTTGGTAAATATATATTCTTTAAAAGCATATGTTTTTATTTAATTATAATAAATAATTTTTTTGATTAATAAAATAAATGAGATATTTTATTCAAATATCTGAATTGCATTAATATTTTGATTAAAGTCCATGTAATCATATTATATGCATTTATGTGATCACCATGTGGATTCACAGAAGATATAAATATAAGTTATCTTATGATTAAATAAATTTAGTTTGTAGTTGACAAATAAAGTTGAGCACTTTATTGAGGTATAGACTGTAATGAATTCATTGAATGATTTGTCTTAATCATGTATGAATTAATTGATTAAATAAATTTAGTTCGCAGTTGATAAATAAAGTTGAGTGCTTTATTTATGTATAGACTATAATGAATTTATTGAATGATTTGTCTTAATCATGTATGAATTTATTGATGTAGTACGACTACATTGAACATGATCACATATGAGATTTAATTAACTTTGTACTAACTGTCAGACTTATTAAATCTCATAGGCATTGATTTTACTGCAATCTTAATCTTGAGTTAATTATGATTTCATGATTGTAATTGTTATTCTATTTGAATTACCAATGGGCACGACACATACTTGCAGTCAAGATTACCCGGTATCTTAGCAGGAGCAATTATGAGTACTGGAGTTATAGATTGACAATATAGAATTTGTACAACACATCTCTTGATGGGTTTTCGGCACTTGATCATAGAATTCTCTGGCCAGAGTGTGTCAACATACTTAGTATGTTGAAAATGATCATTAGAGAAAATCAATAAGAATCAAGGAATAAGATATAATTAAATTGATTGGACAGTTGAAATATCGATTTAATTAATGATGTGGTACAAAGAATTGTACAGTAAAGAAATCAATATGGCTTGGGACGAATTATTATTTGAGCATACAATTATGAAGGTCGGTTCCAATCTTTTACTGGAGCAAATTTGGAATTAAATAATTGGGTTAGTTTAATTACATGCCTAATTATTATTGAAACTATTATATGTTCCCAAATGATCCCCGAGTTAGCTCATTTAATTGACTGCGCGACTACTGCATTAATAAGCAAGAAAACTAGTTATTTTGGTTAAAAGCCTAAATATATTATTTAGCGGGAGGATCAATGTAATATACTTGTGTCTAAGGGGTCTTGTGTTAGTTTACCAGATGGGCCCTTATGATAAAAAAGAAGTAATGTTACTTTTGGTTTATTATTTTTAATTTAAATCAAACTTGATTTAATATAATTAAATAATATAAAAAATGAATCTTAGGGTTTCCACTAAATAGAGATATAAAATGGCTTATTTTCTCCCAAAAAAAGAGATAGACACGTTATACACATAAAGAGAAAGAATTTTTCTCTCTAATTTTAAGAGAAAAATTTTTCTTCTACTAGTTGTTTTTAATGGTGATAAAGATGCTCACACGTCAAATGCAGATCAAATTTTTAGTGGTGATAAAGTTCACTATGCGGATGATTGCCGAAAAACAAAAATGAGGTGAAAATCACTAGGTCAAATTTATAGCTATAGACACCAATAGTAAAGTATATATTAGGACTCCTGAGCATGGGAATGTAAAATATCCTTAGTCCTTATTATGATCACTGGAGTCCCAAGGCAGTCTTGATATTGTTGTATAAGATTCAAAATTGCCCAGCAAACTGAAAAATTGAAAACGCATGCTAGGCAGACAAAGGTGTAAGTAGGACTTCAAATCCTTGGCTCAGAAGAGCACTAGTCACCCACGGCTTCAAATTTGGCAACTGCAGGCTAATTTGGTCGTTGTGTTTCACCTGTTTCACCAAACACAACTAATATAACGATCAGTTATCCAATTGCTATTACAAGACATGAAATTAATAGAAGCAGAGAAAAGGATATGAGATAGCTTAATTCCATTCAAAGTAAATGTTAATACGAATCTGTCAGATTCTGTAACCAAATTGGAGTTTTGAACATTGAAGCTCGTTAGCGACTCCAGTGCCTTGTAAAGTGACACAGCCACACCTTCCCCTTTGTTGCTTACCGGTTTCAGGTAAAATCCCCGTTCCTCCACTTGAAACACATCCATCTGAAAAGAAATTAAGACACATCGTAACTAACGTGCAATATTGGCATTTTAAAATTGAATTATTTATCATCTGTAGGAACCTGCATTATTATCTTCTTGCTGCTGCTGCTGCTGCGTTGAATTTGAGTGTGCTTTGTGTTTTCAATTGATTCTTTCCAATTTTTTGAGCTGATTGACGATTGTTCAAGACAAGCAATCTCAGCTTTTAGGTTCTTAGCCTTCATTTGCAGCTCTTGAACATACGAAACAGCATCCCCAACAATCGAGGCCTTATCCATCTGCCCATTAATCCTATGAACTAAACATGATCAACAAGAAATGTCAAATGAGGATACTAGCTTTGCAAGTTGCAAATATGTGGTATGACCACTCGCATATATACTACCTTAGTAATGTTTGGAACCAATGCACGCAATTTATAGAGCTTCTCCTTCATCTTGCCTCTCCTCTTTTGCTCCGAGATCTGAGTTCTTGATCTATCACCCTTTGGTTTCTTACTATTTTCATCAATGATTGTTGCTGTTCTAGCCGCACCAGAAGCATCATTTCCATCTTTATCTTCGTCGCAATGATCACCTTTCTTTACGTCCCCACCAATGTTGAACTTGACAATGCTGATGAGTTGAGGACAAAATTATTAAGATCAGACGCCTCTGAGCTTTCAGCAACATTGAAATCAAACAAATGACCACCTGGGGTTGTGGAACTATCGTCACAACATCCACTAATGACTCTACAATCAAAAGTAGGAAAGGGAACTTCATTTTCTCCCCTTATTAGATCAATAAATTGATCAAAGTTTTCATCATCAATAAAGTTGTGCAACTCAAAGCCATTGCTCTGCTTCAGAGGATTTCCAAATGCATCCATTTTTTTTTTCCTTGGCCAGAATTGATTGTAGGTGATCATATTCTTAGTGCATGATTTATGCGATTTATCCGTGTGAATGGAATCTTACCCGGATTTTTTTTCTTTTTAACTTTGTTAAGTATTAATAATATTAAATGGGGTTTAAATTAAAAAAAAATTATAGCATACAAAACAAAAACAAGAAACAAATTGTGACTTATAAGCAGTTTGTTATTTTCATGTTGCCCACAAAATCTTATACACTGTTTGGATCTGGGTGATTACAGCAAATCTTCGTTTTCCTTTGAAAAACGTTTTAATTAATTAATTATAAAGAGTAGATCTTGTCTAACATATTTTCTAGCTATGCTATAATTATATGTTGCAGCAGACCTATACTATAATCATATAAATTTAGTCTCTTGGTGTACTGATCTCAATTTCGATGAACAAAAGGTTAACACATCTCTATTAGGACATTCGTCTCCCATAAAAATTCCAACATATTTGCGATTTACTACTGATCAAGTTCTTTCTTTTCTCCCATATATTTACATGTTTAGGGTCTAAATCTTTTAACAGATTGGGAAGAAAATTTATCCTACTAAATTCTGGGTGTGAAAGGAATAAAATACCAAAACACATTGGCTTAGGGGTACGTTCTCCCTTAGATGGCATCAATGGAAAGATCACTGACTAGATTACTAATTCAACTAAGGACTCTTAATTTATTCAATAAGTTAATTATAAAAAGAAATCTAGTTTTTCAGTCATCAATAACAAATCGGAAAATGTTTTATCTAAATATAATAATTAGTGATATAGACAACCTACAACGAGTCTATAGGTTTTAATTTGTACATGATTTTAAGAAGTTACATCAAATGCTTTCAATATGTAAGCAGGTCTTTACTTCAGCAAAGAGTTGTTTACCATGGATGCTGCAAAACAATGTACAATATACAACCTTAATTAATATATAGAAATGAAGGGATCAGAGGAAAAAAAAAAAAAAAACTGTCGACAGAAACATTGGGTAAAATTGAGTGAATTACTTAGTTAAATAATTTTTGTATTTTGAAAAATTACCCAATTTACATTCAAGTTTGTTTCATTATAATAGTTTCTGCTTTTTAGTTGTGGTGTGTCAAATTCATTTGAGTGTTAAGTTATATCAGAGAAAAATATTATTTTACTCTTAAAAAATTTAGATTTGATAACTACTAATTAAAGTTATAACATGTATATTTTGAAATTATTATTTTTTAAATGTGGAGATTAATTTATTAATTGACTTTTTAAATGAACTTTCTATTTGATGACTGCAAGTATCTAATTTTATTTTTTATTAAAAAAATTGGTCTTTTAGGAGACATCCGATAAAAAATAAAAAAATGAAATGAAATGAGGAATATCACTTTTGTTTAGCATTCCTTTTCCTAATATATATATATTTTTTTTGGTGGAAATTTCGCACCTTCCCTAGTTGCAGCTGCTTGATAATTGTTAAATAAATGCATGATCTTATCAAATTCAAAATTCTTGTCCTAGAACATGCTACAGAGTCAAACTCTCTTGACCTCTTGATGTTGATGATTTGGAAAATATAAGCACCGAGGCATGCATGTAGCCGGCATCTGGTTTACCAGCTGCTAATTTGGTCATCATGTGTCTCTTAACATACTAATCCTTAATTTCAAAGAGTTAAACTGATATTTAATTGACTGCGTGTGTTACACGATTTGTGTCCGTCCAAACATACCATTTCGATGAAATGGCAATAAATGTCCAATGCAGACTCGTGTTAGTTTTGTAAGATGCCTTGAAGCTGACAGTTTCACACTTGTTTTTAATTAATTACAATTTTAAAAAATTGTAACGAACAAAAACTTATAAATCATATTTGAGATAACCTTAAATCTCAACACATAGCCAAGCACGAAGATATATGTGTGTGTGTGTATATATATATATATATATATATAATTTAATGCCGAGTAAAATTCAAAATTTGGTGATTACTTTCAAAATTCTAATAAATTCTAATCAACTTGGAACATTTTAACATGGGCATGGAGATTGCAAAATCATATAGTTGATAATTTCCTCAACTTAGTGAGAATTAGAAACTTTTTAAGTGAGTCGAGGCCTGGTTCATGTATTCACACCCATTATTCCTGACTTCTACCTAAAATTCAAAAAAAAAATTATCTCAAAAAAAAAAAAGATGAACTAAAAATTTGAAAAATCAACCAATTTGGGTCCTTACTAATTAACTTGTTGTCGTTTATTAGACCATTCACCTTAAAGGTTAACTTTGGAAGATATGGATAAGGGCGGTGATATTACAACACCCACCCTTTTTGGAATGACACCCCAACAATTTTACCTTAGAAAACTTCTACACGAGGATATTCTTTCTTGTGGTTTCAATGATGTTGAAAAGTCAGTGTTCAGCACATGCATGTACCATCCAAATTTCAAAAGGTTATTACTGAAAAGCATGCAATTTATCAAAGTCCACCAAACAAATGAAGAAAAATGAAAAGGTTGGCAAATTTGTCAAATTGAGATACATGGGCGCCATTGAAAAATTGTTTAGGTTAGGTGGAATAGTTCAAGCTTGAAGTCTATAAATTGAAGCCATTTCTTCATTCTATTGCATTCCAATATTAAGATAAATAATTCAAGTGAAGAATTGTTGAGAGGGTGAGCAATTGGAACGTGTGTGTATTTGAGAGATTTTTCTTTTCAAATGTGTGAGAGTACTGGGTGTATTTGGGTTCTGGGAAGTGAGATTTTTTTACTCAAATATTGTACTCTAATAATTGTTAGTAATACAATTGTTTTTCTTACTTCGTGGACATAAGTAAAATTGTCGAACCACGTAAAATTCTGTGTCCTTTATTTTTTTAATGGTTATTTGGTGAGCTTGATTCGTCATTCCACGCACAACAAATCGATCTCGATGTTGCTCTGATACCAATTGTTGTGCGTGGAATGCGGAATTAAACTCACCAAATAACCATTAAAAAAATAAAGGACACAAAATTTTACGTGATTCGACAATTTTACCTACGTCCGTAGGAGTAAAAGAAAATAATTGTATTATTAACAATTATTACAATACAATATTTGAGTAAAGAAACCTCACTTTTCAAAACCCAAATACACTCAATATTCTCACATACTTGAAAGGAAAGACCTCTCAAATACATACACTCTCCAATTGCTCAATCTCTCAACAATTCTTCACTTGAATTGTTTCTCTTAATATTAGAATGCAAGAGAATGAAAAAATGGCTTCAATTTATAGGCTTCGAGCTTGCACTATTCCACTAACCCAAGCAATTTTTCAATGGAGCCCATCTATCTAAATTTGATAAATTTGCCAACTTTTCCATTTTTCTTCATTTGTTTGGTGGCCTTTGATAAATTGCATGCTTTTAGTATTGACCTTTTGAAATTTGGATACTACAATGCATGTGCTCAACATAAACTTTTCAACAATTTTCCATCTCGGCGAAAATTTGTCCAAATGTGAGCCGACTATCAACGAACTGTCATCCCCAAAGTAATCTTTTATTAAGGATCCAAAACGGCTATGTCACTTTTGACTATCTACATACCCAAAATCTAGGATCAAGCCGACCGTAGTTCATGATTCCCCTTGAAAATTTATCACATTCTCAGGATTTGAATTAGTTTCAAGCAATGTTGAAACTTAACTCTAGAAATAACCTTCGTTAACATATCTAATAGGTTATTCTTGGTATTGATTCAAATCCTGAGAATGTGATAGTTGTTTAAGGGGAATCATGAACTACAGTCAACTTGATCCCAAATTTTGGGTACATAGGCAATCAAAAGCGATATAGTTGTTTTGGATCCTTAATAAAGGATTACTTTGGGGATGATGGTTTGTTGGTAGTCGGCTCAGATTTGCACAAATCTTTGTCGAGGTGGAGAATTGTTAAAAAGTCAGTGTTGAGCACATGCATGTAGCATCCAAATTTCAAAAGGTCAGTACCGAAAGCATGCAATTTATCAAAGGCCACGAAACAAATGAAGAAAAATGGAAAAGTTGGCAAATTTGTCAAATTGAGATAAATTGGCGCCATTGAAAAATTGCTCGTGGAATAGTGCAAGCTTAAAGCCTATAAATTGAACCCATTTCTTCATTCTATTGCATCTCCAAATTAAGAGAAATAATTCAAGTGATGAATTGTTGAGAGAGTGAGCAATTTGAAAGTGTAAGTATTTGAGAGGTTTTTTTTTTTTAAGTTTGTGAGAGTACCGAGTGTATTCGGGTTTTGGGAAGTGAGGTTTCTTGGCTCAAATATTGTACTATAATAATTGTTAGTGATACAATTATTTTCTCTTACTCCTGCGGGCGTAGACAAAATTGCCGAACCACGTAAAATTCTGTGTCCTTTATTTTTTCAATGATTATTTGGTACGTTTGATTCTGCATTCCACGCAACACAAATAAGCTGTCCCCCCCCCCCCCCGAATTGCTTGCTGGTTTTGTTGTTGCTTTGTTCCTGTAGTCGAGATTAATTTTAAAAAAAAATTAAAAATATATTTCTTATCTAAAAACACAAAAAAAAAATAAAAGTTGAAATGTTAGTTGAACCTACACCCATTCCAAAATAATCGTTGTTTTGTCTTAGCTCCAATGTCTTTAATTGTTGCCACGTTCTCCAATTTTAGCATAGATTTTCAGGCTTTAAAATCATCAAGGCAAAATAATAATAATAATAATAATAATAATAATAATAAATAATAAATAAATAAATAAATAAATAAATAAATAAATAAATAAATTTGCAGCTATGGCTGTCTTTCATTAATTGTTACATTTTCTGATTTTTAATTTGGTCCTGCTGAAGTGGTTAAAGTGCTGGAATTGGGACCCAATTAATGGATATATGGGCATAATTAGGCCTAAATTCGTTAAAGTTCTGGCCAAATGACATTTTTTTTATATGAAATATGCCCTATAAATCATTACACAAGCTTCCTTATAACCTTATTAAAAAAGTTTATCTTAGACATACGAGATAACAAGAATCTGAAACAATATAGAAGTTTGCTTTTGATTCAAAACTGCAGTTGATGATTTCTCTCAAACATTACAAAAGTTTGTGATTGTATCATTATGCAAAATAAAATCTGACGAACACATAAAAAGTTCACTCTGCCCTTTTCCGAACAAGTACTCTAAAATGAGCTCAAAAGCATTAGGTCTATTTGCAGCTAATTAAAGACACCAGCAAAGCATTAGTGTTGGGGATTCTGGTGCGTTCATGGAAATAAAAAGCTCCATACGATGATCCCTGAAGTTCCGCAATTATTACTCTAATGGCAATCTTCATATTGCATGGATACGCTAGGTAGAAAATGGCGTTACAACATCAAATCCTTGATTCAGAAGAGCACCAGTCACCCACAGCCTCAAATTTGGCAAGTTCATGTTTTGTTCACAATCTTTTACCTGTTTATTTTTTTTCCAAAAGCAATTGGTCATCAGTTACCTATATTTTTGAAAAACAAGAAACAAAAACAGAGAAAAGGAGGAGATGGGGTTACATTTAAATTAAATGCCATCACCAGTCTCTCAGGTTCTGTAGCAAAATTGAAGTTTTGAACATCGAAGCTCGTCAAGGACTCGAGAGCCTTGTAAAGTGAAACAGCCACACCTTGCCCTCTGCTGGTTACCAATCTCAAGTAAAACCTTCTTTCCTCCACTTGAAACACATCAATCTGAAAATAAATAAATAACTAATTTTTAAATTAATGGCATTCAAGAATAATTTTCGGAAAATTCAGTTCACTGATATTGTGTATATATGAACCTGCATTATCTTCTTGCAAATTGGCTGTAAGTTGCTGCTGAGAACTTGAGTCCTCTTTGGTTTTTGAATTGGCTCTCGGTATTTGTCTGATCCAGCCATGGACGATTCAAGACCGGCAATCTCAGCTTTTAGCTTCTTAACCTGCATTTGCAGCTCTTGCAAGTACGACACAGCATCTCCAATGATCGAGGACTTATCCATCTGCACGTTAAACCCATCAAACATCATTAAAAAAAAAAATTCAACCAACAAAATTACAATCTTCACAGACATTTTTTCTAAATGCACACATGGCATAACATGTTTAAAACTCCGGACAGATACGTGCGTATACGTACCTTGGTTATGTTAGGAACCAATGCACGTAATGCATAGAGCTTCTCCTTCATCTTTCCTCTCCTCTTTCGCTCCGAAACCAAAGTTCTCGATCGATCAGCCTTCTTGTTCCTAGTACTTGTTGTAGTCGCGGTTCTTGTTGCGCCTGAAGAATCATCTCCATTATTTTCTTCCTCCCGGCTCTCTCCCTTCATGTCCCCATCTAAATCCGGGAATGATGAGTTAAGAACAAAAGCAAGATCGTCAGGCACCATTGTACTTGCCGCAGTACCGTTAAAATGACCAAACACATCGTCCTGTGTGGAACCAATGAATTGGGTGTCGGCAAAACATCCGTTAATGAGATCACAATCAAAACTGGCAAGTGGGTCCTCGTTTTCGCCTCGAATGAGATCAATGAATTGATCAAAGTTTGGATCCTCAATGAAATCATGAAATGTGAGAGGGTTTCCAAATTCATCCATTGCTAATTTGATGGGGATCAGAGGTTTTTTAATTTCTTGCTAAACAACACCGGCACGCTACATTGTTATATATAGATTGTGAATAACTAAATGCAAAAATTCAATAATTTTATTTATTTATTTCAAATTCTGTGTGAAAGGAATCATACAGTGGGATCTGTGACGTTGGAAGGTTTTAATAACAAAGTTAACTGATCCAGATAATTTATTGTATCTTTATATCTTGAAATGACAGATCTCAAGTAAAATAAGAAACTTTGTTCGATCTCCACAGAATTGATTTATTTGTTTATTTATTTTAACTTATGAGTCGTGTATCTACTCGATATTAATAGAAATTTATTGTATTAATTTAATCCAAATCTTGAGTGTGGAAGGGATCAAACGGGAGTTTATAATGATTGTTACGGGTTCGCTGCTTTATTATAAAAGCATTAAGAAATATTTTGCTCACGAAAAGCTCTAATTAGAAGAGGATCTAGATTCATCCTAAACCAATAAATCTGAGAGAGTAAAACGATAAAAGTTATACGTAAATAAGCTAATTTTGATTTCAACTCCTTGCGTGTTTCCAGAATTTTTTTCTTTTAGACTCAAACATACAGGTCAATTCTTCTACTTATCAGTTTAAGAATGGTCACTATCAAATAATTTTAAGAATCAATCATTCTAATTATATTATTTTCAACTTCTATATCATCGATCTTATGTGAGGCATGAGGCATATCTCAATAGTTTGATCATCACTCATTACAAATTTGACTTTATTTTACGAGAAACGACTAAGTCAGAAACTTTATGTAAATATTTAATTAAGGATCTCCATACCATACAACTAAGGTAAGATACACCCCTCACATGAACAGTATGTAAGCCCCACACATATACTGTTCATGTGAGAAGATTGTATCTTACAACTTATATACTGTTCATGTGATAAGATTGTATCTTACATTAGTTGTAAGATAAGAATTGCCTTTTAGGGGTGTTCGCGGATCGGATTTTACGGATTGGACATCAATCCATATCCGATCCATAATTTTGCGGATTATAATTTTTCAATCCAATCCAATCCACGGATTGATTAACTCAATCCAAATCCAATCCATATATCTGCGGATCGGATACGGATTTGACTCAATCCATATCCAATCCATACGTCTGCGGATCGGATGCGGATTTAACTTAATCCATATCCAATCCACTATTTTGTACATCAGTTTCTGAATTAAAAATTTTTAGTTCTCCCCAATCCATGAACTAATGAAATAAAAAAAATCTAATATAAAAATAATTTTACTACTAATTAAATTTAAAATTGAATAAAGTTTAAACAAATTAATTGTTTAAATAAAACTAAAATAATACATTCAAAGTTTCAAAATATAGCACATTGAGATTAATTATTCAAATAAAGCTACAATAATACATTTAAAACTTCTAAATATAACACACTAAGATTAATTGTTTAACTAAAGTTACAATAATACATTAATGTAAAACCGAAATTAATTGTTCAAATAAAACCACAATTAATTGAAATAACGAAGTTTTGAAACCAAACACAGTTTGATCCTTCACCAAAGCTTCACTTTGACTTGTCGAAAAGTGGTGATTACGGAGTTGCCAACGATGGGAACCAAGAGAAGTACGGGTGGCGATCTTGAAGGTTGTGATAGTGCAATTGTTTTGGCTTGAACTAATGATTGTGAAGTGGCTCAATGGACTCGAGGAAGAAGAAGGCTTGCTCTCATTTGGAATCGCGCGACCAACGTCATTCAAATCGATGTCGAGTGTATCGAGCAGTATTGGGTGTTCTTTAGTAGGGATGACAATTTTTCCGATGGGATGAGATTGAGACATATTTTTGTCCCATAAAAAAATTTAGGACTGGCCCAGGTGAGACATTTTTTTATCCCATTTGCATATATGAAACGGGAGTGGGATTGGCAAATTCCGTCCCATCCTATCTCATTCTTGCCGACTAAGAAAAAAAAATTTTTCCAATTGGATGCGGGATCCCATCTCTTTTGGGGCGAGATCGAGACATATTTTTGTCCCAAAAAAAAATAAAGGGACGGAGTCCGACGCGTTTTTTATCACACTTGCATATACTGAGGCCGGATTGAGATTGATAAATCTCATCCCATCTCGTCCCCATTGCACAACCCTAGTTGTTAGTGCGTGTGACATCGGGAAGTTTAGAGTTTTTGTTTGTAAATTATTAGTGACTTGTCGTTATGTTACTTTTCTTTTGGGTGACTTTGTAAATTGTTGGTAACTTGGTATTATATTCTTTCTTTTCTTTAGTGCGTGTGACTTTGTTTTTATTTTGTTTTACAATTTTTACAAGTTATATTTGTATATTTCATTATTTAATTATTTTTTTATTTTATATTATTATTGGGTAATGGGTAAGATATATTATAGCACTTATATAACTATGTAATATCACATTTATAATAATTTTTAACTAACTATATATATATATATATATATATATATATATATATATATATATATATATATTTTTTTTTTTTTTTGGATTCATTTGATTTTTACTGGATTTTACAAGTAAATCCATATCCAATCCATCGACTGCGGATTTTTAAATTTTCAATCCATATCCAATCCACGGATCCACGGATCGGATTTATACAGATCGGATTTTCACGGATCAGACGGATTGAGCGGATCGGATTGGATTCTGAACACCCCTATTGCCTTTAATTAATTAAGCTTCGAAAGGGGAAAGATTCTGCTTAATAAAAACAAACAACTTGTTTGACAAAATAATCGCATAAAATACATGTCAGCTACCTGAATAATGCTTGGTTCTTTCTGGCGAAGGTGGAAACTGAGACTATATTAATAAGAATAGATCTTTAATGCTAAGATCAACAACAACGCTGAGATAAGCTGTAGTGTTTTTAAAACTCTTAACAATATTTAAATAGCTTGATTGATTGAAGAACCAATAATTCTAAATCTCTTTTTTAACTGCTTTTTCGTCTTCTAGTGTCAATTTTTTTTTTCCCTTAATCCCAACTTAATTATGACATATTATCTGAGATTTTGTTGAACCCCAGGTCTTTCCATGTCAACACACCGAATTTTGAATAATGAATTTCGATCAGGTGACATGCTCAATCTTCCCTTGGGGTAGCTGAGCTGTGGAGCCCGCAGCCCCTTAATGGGAACTTGACACGTGTGCAGTCGCTCATGCGACTCTTACGCATGTGATCACCTCCCCCCTAAATAATAACCACACATAACTATATAAAATTGTAGTATAGTCATTTTCAGCATGTCATTACAAGTCGTTAAAATGTCCACTTAATAGAATACCATTTTCATGAAAGCATGGAGAACAACAATAATTTGCTTAAAAAGTTAAATAATATATACTAAATTTCTCAAGTAATATTAAAAAAAAATGTACATCTCAAGCGTTAATTAATGTGGCTCTCTCATTTATTAGACAATGAGCAATTTCCTAGCTTATGAATTAGCGCAAAAAAGTCTAGTGCACCTGAATTGATAATGGATGTTTAATTATAAGATCGACACCAGCTCAGATAAGCTATCGTGTCCTCTAATTACATATTATATGCGCAAAGAATCTATTGAGCCTTAATGAAATGAAATTGTTTTGAGTTATTATATTTAATTGAATGTGTGTTGCTACACACTTGTATGCAAAACATGCGACTGCACGACGGGGGCACGTGTTCAGTGCTAATAGCCACATCCCACTCGCATGTACTCATACTCGAATCCTCAAACCCAATACGTATTATATTCTTTATACATACCAATCACGATGGGACAGGTACTAAGGCAAAGCGTTTTCAATTATTAGCCCAATTTTGGAGGCATGACATCATGAATTAGTTATGAATTAGTTTGAAAGAACTTTCACTCAATAGTGTTTATAAAATTATTTTAGTAAAAAAAAAAAAATTACTAAACCCTGAACCTTTACTAAAAAAATAATTTTTATAAAATTAAACACTCAATTGTTGTGCTTCAATTAAATTATTGTAGTCAAATTTGTTTGGGTAATTCAATAGATATATAATAGTGTATTGAATATAAATGTTTTTTTTTTTGCCTCTCTCTCTCTCTTTTTTTTTTTGGGGAATTGTTACATCAAAAATTCATTCCAACCAATGAAACTTTTATTGTATATTAAAAATAAATTGAGATTACCATTGCATTAGAGATCATCCTACTTGAGCTTGTTCACAAAGTCTTCATATCATTCCCTTTTATTAAATTAGGCTCTTCCAACTAATGTGGTGTTAGATTTTCTAAAGCTTACAAATTCGGGCCTCATAATTGGAAGGAAATCATTTTATGAGTTTATAACATAATTAATTAACCATCTAAAAATATGGATACACAAGAATCGTCACGGATAAATTCATAGATATATTCACCTTCTAGACAAACTAAAGACAGAAGAAAGACGTGCAACAACAAAAAAAAAAAAACTCCCGAGAGCTATATTTTCAGTGGAAGAAACAAATGGTTTTGGTAGATGTTGTGGTGGTATTTCGCGAGGACGACTAGCTACCCCCTAGACGAAGAGATAACCTGCTCAAAGACGAGCAGACAAGCCAAGCCTGTGCAGGAACTGCAAGATCGAACCCCTTTCGTTCGCGAGGACGATCTCCTCGAGGTCGCAGTGCGGAGAGTTCTTTTTCTCTTCTGAGCACCAAGGGCGGGTGGACCCAGTCAAATAGCGGTTAGCGAGGAACACGCCTTCATCCGAGAATCTAGGCATGAAGCCCAGTCAACCAACAGCCACGATGTTCAGCCACCCGCTCCATGAACGGGAGAAAATGGAGAGCGTGAGAACGTGGATCGCGGATCACGGGGCGCCGATGTCAGAAAGCAGGTATAAAAGGGTATTCGGCGAAGGTAAAGGGTTAGACACTTTGAAATCGAAACCTTAAGAAAGAATTCAGTATTTTTGAGAGCCAAGAGTTATTTGGCACCATTTTCCCACCAAAAAGGGGTAAAGCCCGATTGACTGACTTGAGCGTCGGAGGTTTCTGGCAGGGAAAAACACCCGCGCACTCGGCCGATTTTGTGTACTGCAGAGATACGGAACGAAGGGTCGCGTGGGACATCATTCGCTCACCTCGAGAGTAACGCGAGAGAGTTCGTTGCGGCGACTAAATAGGCCGTTGAGGAGAGATCACAGTCGTAGTCGAGCAGAGACCAGAATCCTGCATCAACATTTTGGCGCCGTCTGTGGGGAACTGAGCAAAAAGCTTCTGTCGATAGAGAGTAGAAGAAGGCAAATAAGGAAGAAAACCATGGACACCGGTGGGGGTAGTACTCAAGGGAGCGATTCCAGGCATAATGAGTCCGTGACACTCAGGGAGATTGCTAATGAAGCGCGGGAGAAAGCAATGGGTGAACGGATGGAACGAATGGAGAAACAGATGGATACTCTGATGGCCATCCTACACGAGCTGAGAAATGAACGGAGAGAAACTCCAGAAGAAGGGGTGAGCGGAGGATGACGCCGGAGTAACGTGGTTGGAAGGAAAGCGGCGATGTGGCGAGAGGCCACACTATCGGTGGACTTGGTGGTGTTGGGGAGGTCGAAGTTCAGCGGGAGAAGTCCGAGGAGAAGAGGACGATCCCGGAGGCAATACTTTGATGGCGAAGGCGGAGTAACGAACGCGGAAGAAAGGGAACTCGGCGGCACTTGTATGATGTCGGCGAGAGCAGGACCGAGTCGCGGCACGAGACCACAGTCGCGCCTCTGTTAGAAAGAAGAGTGCGCAGTTAGCGCGGTGATAGATGACATGCAAGGAAGGAGCGAGGGCACGGTGGAGGATAATGCTAGAAGCAGCCGAATCCCCCTCTCGGCGGGGATTATGAGCGCGATCCCGAGAGACTCGCGTCCGGACCTCAAGTACTGGGCGAAACGGACCCGTTGGTGCACATAGGCGCTTGCGACATAACTAAGGGTGCAAGGTTTATCTCGGCTCGAGAGGTGTAGAGTGTTCCGTTGTCTTTGGAGGGCGAGCACGAGTGTGGTGCCGCTTCCTCGCGGGAGTATTAAGTCGTTCGGCGAGATATGCCAAGAGTTAGCGAAACGATTCGGGGCAATGGCACCGGAAGATGATATGATGGAGCGAGCATGGCGGGGGAGGATGAAACGCTACGAATACATCAAAAGGTTCCATCGAGCTGTTTCGATCCTGAGCCTTTAATCATCCCTGCATTGAAGGGATTGAAGGAAGGAGCGGATTGACGCCCGTGGTATAACTGAGCGAGCCCCACTATTCGCTTGTACTCCGCCGCTACTTAACAAAGCGAAGAGGATATAGCAATCGGCGAGGAAAAGCGGCGAGAATTAAGACGGACCGAGGCGGAAGGGTTGAGGAGAAGACAAAGGAGCCGCACTGGAAAAAGGTCCAATTAAGAGGAAGAACCACCACGGCACAGACAGTGGTGCAGGTGGACGAGTCACCAATTATCAGCCTCACCAGAGGCCACCTCAGATCGCCAGAAGCGAGATGCAGCCTCCTCGTTCGCCAATCAGAGATTCCTGGAGAAAGCATGAGCAGACATACGGGCATCCATATCAACCCCAGCAGGGTGGAAGACCGAGTAGACCAGAGGCACCTTTTCCGGGGCCGATCGGTAATCAGAGGGAAAGGGCTGTGCACATGATCGACCAGAGCCAAAGCTATGGGCGTTACACCCCGTTGAAAGTACCTCTGGAGGAGGTGTTTGAGGCTGTAAAGGACAGGGGGTTACTGTACCCGCCTACCCCAATAACGAAGATACCGAGCAGGAGAGACAGGGGGCGATATTGTAAGTTCCATGGCACCCACGGCCACAACACGGCCGAATGCAGAGATCTCAAGACTCAAGTTGAAGATTTGGTGAGAAATCGCTACCTGGATGAGTTCGTAGATGGGGTCATCCCGATGGTCGGCTCGTCATGTGAAGGGGAGCAGTGTGATAGAAGTTTGAGCCGAGAGCACCCAGTAGTGAGGGTAATTGCTGGGGGACCGACTTTGGCTGGAGACTCCAATAGATCGAGGAAGAATTATGCGAGGTATGCCATGACCAGTAAGGAGGTGTTCTTTAATACCCCAGCAGCTAAACGAGCAAAAGTCAGACAAGTGCCGATCATGTGGACGGATGAGGACGAAGAGGGGATCCTGTACCCACATGAGGATGCCCTGGTCATTAAAGTCACGGCGGCTAGCAAAAAGTTTGACCGGACACTGGTAGATACGGGGAGCTCGATTGATATCCTGTTCAAGTCAACTCTGGAGGAGATGGGAATATCAGACCTCAAGTTCGAGCACACTAATACCTCCCTGAAGGGATTCGGAGGTGGAAAGCTCACTCCCTTGGGTATGGTCGAGCTGCCTGTTACAATAGGCAGTCACCCAACCGAGAAGACAATGTTCCTGGATTTTGTGGTAGTTGACGAGGAGAGCCCTTACCAGATGATTCTAGGCCGCCCCTTCCTAAGAATGAGTAAAGCAGTTCTCTCCAATCATTACCTGGCCCTGAAGTATCGGGTAAACGGAGTAGTAGGGGTAGTGCGAGGAGAATAGCAGGCAAGAGCCGGTGGAGGAGCTAGAAACAATAAGCCTGAAGCAGGATGATCCGGAAAAGACAGTTCGAATCGGATCGAGGCTTAGAGAGGAGCAGAAGCTTGCTGGTGCATTGCCTTGAGCTCATGCAGATGTGTTCGCATGGACACATGAGGACATGCGGAATCGACCAGGTGGCTTGCCCGAAGTTAGAATAAGGAAGGGAGCTCGGCCAGGTGAGGCAAAAAGAAGATGCTTGACCGGAGAGGTATGATGCAGTGAATGTTGAGGTCGAAAAGCTCTTGAAGGCGGGGTTCATTCGGGAAGTCAATTACCCAGAATGGATATCGAATGTGGTCTTTGGTTAAGAAAGCCAATGGTAAATGGAGGATGTGTGTCGACTTCACCGATCTCAACAAGGCGTGCCCAAAAGATAGCTTTCCTTTGCCCAAAATCGACCGGCTAGTAGATTCGACGTGATCACTTCCAAAGCTTCATGGGCGCCTTCCGATACAACCAGATCCCAATGCGGCGAGGATGAGGAGAGCACCGCATTCATTACTAACTGGGCACATTACATTACAAGGTTATGCCTTTCGGGTTGAAAAATGCTTTGAGCCACATACCAAAGGTCAGAACAAAATTTTCAAACCGATTGGAAGGACGATGGAGGTGTATGTAGATGATATGATCACAAAATCCGAGAACCCGAACGAGCATGTTGTGCACCTCGAGGAGACATTTGGGCTGTTGAAAGTTCAAGATGAAGCTTAACCTGAGAGAAGTGTGCCTTCGGAGTTGAATCGGGGAAAATTCTCGGGATTCATGGTGAGCCATCGGGATTGAGGCGAATCAGAGAGAAGATCCAGCGATCGTGCGAGATAAGTCTCCTCGCACTTTGAAGGAGATACAAAGCCTCGTGGGAAACCGGCGGCGTTGAGCGATTCATATCCCGGCGGCAGAGATAAGTGCCAGTATTTTTCAAAGTAATACGGAGAGGAAGAGAAACATAATGGACTCCCGAATGTGAGAGGCATTCCAAAGACTGAAAAAGTACCTTCAACAAGCACCCCTGCTTTCTACTCCGCGGGAAGGAGATGTGTTGTTCCTGTACATGGCCGTATCAGACCACGCAGCGAGCTCGGTTTTGGTAAGGGAGGAGGAAGGAGTTCAGTATCCCATCTACTATACGAGCAAGGCCCTGCTTGACGCGGAGACCAGATATCCACCATTGGAGAAATGGGCGCTTGCCCTAGTGGTGGCTGCTCGAAAGCTGAGGCCGTACTTTCAGGCATTTCCCATAACTGTCATAACGAATCAGCCAAGGCGTCGACCTTGCATAAGCCGGATGCCTGCAGTCGGCTCGTAAAATGGTCAGTTTAGTCGAAATGAAGTTCGAATCGGCCTATAAGCCCGAAAGCGATAAAAGCACAAAATGGCGATTTCGTTGCAGAGTTCACAGAGCCAGAAACAGGTGTTGACCAGACCGGCATTGATACGAAAAACGACAAGAATCGACCGCGGTATCATTGATGGATCCTCGGGAGCGGGGTTCGAGGCGAGTATTGTCTTAAAGAGTCCGAGAAGGAGGAGGTCTCTTTCTGCTGTGAAATTTGAGTTCAAAACCACAAACAATCAGGCGGAGTATGAAGCTTTTGTAGCGGGCTTGGAATTGGCTAAGGCAGTAAAAGCGGATAGAGTGCAAATCCGAACCGATTCCCGGTTGGTGGCCAACCATGTAGGGAAAGATTTCAACCAGGATGAAAAGATGGAGCGCACTTTTGAGAGAGTTAAGCGAGATGATAGGAAAGTTTGAATCGGTGGAAGTATTGCAGATCCCAAGGAGGAAAACCATCGAAAGCGAACATCCCGCGAGAATGGCGGCGGCAGCATCCAAAATGCCCAAGACAAACTGTGGAAGTAAAACCAGCCCCATTGAGCGAGTGTGGAAGTGATGGGAGTAAGCGAGAGGTGTTCATGGATGGACCCGATCACCTCGTACATTAGAGATGGGTTCTTGCCTGAGGACAAATTACGAGCTCGAAAGATTAGAGCTCAAGCATCGAGATACACAATGATCGATCGGCGGGGTGTTGTATCGGCGAGGGTACACCCTTCCGCTCCTACGATGTCCGGGCGAGGGCGACGCCGACTACGTCTTTGAGGAGATACATGAGGGGGTTTGTGGAAACCATTCTGGGCAGTGCGAGATCCTGCCCACAAGGCCAGGCGAGGATACTTCTGGCCCACGATGCACCGGGATGCACAAGAGAAAACTAGAAATTGCGTGAGTTGCCAAAGTTTCGCGTGTTTCTCCCACCCCCACCCGAGAAGCTTACTTCTATGGTTTCACCATGGCCGTTTGCTCAATGGGGAGTTGATTTGATTGGGCCACTGCCAAAGGGGAGGGGAACAGCCACACACGCAATCGTTGCAATTGACTATTTCACGAAGTGGGTCGAGGTGGAAGCACTCAAGAGATAATGAAAGAAGACAACGATTTTATTTGGAGAAACCTCCGGTGCACGGTATGGGATTCCTTACGCCCGGTGACCGACAATGGCAAAAAAATTCGACAACCATAGTTTCGAGAGTTTTGCGAACTTGGGATAGAGCGAAGTTCGTTACCTTTGCTCACCCTAAATCTAATGGGCGGAGTGGAAGCAGTTTAATAAAGTCATCAAGAGGCTCTCAAGACCAGTGGGAGCAAGAAAGGGAGCATGGGTTGACGAACTACTGTGTAAAGTGCTATGGGCATACTGAACACGCATAAGACCGCAACAGGGGAAACACCGTGACGCTTTGGCATTCGAGGGCGTAGGCGGTTGTACCAGTGGAGATAGGGATGACCACACATCGAACCAATTATTTCGACGAGCCCGAAAACAACGACCAGATGTGCTTGAATCTAGACTTGTTAAACGAGAAGATGGAGCAGGCATCGGAGCATTCATCTTCCCATAAGCAGAGGGTTGCTCGTCATTACAACCAACGGGTCCATATACGACAGTTCAAGGTCGGCGGTGGGTCCTTAGAAAGGTTAACTTGAGCCTGGCAAAAGACCCGACACAAGGTGTGTTCGGTCCAAACTGGGAAGGGCCGTACAGGATTAAGCAGGTAGCTGGGCCCGGGGCTTACAAACTCGTCCACGCAGATGGCCACGAGGTGAAGCAACCATGGAATGCAACGCATCTCAAGAAGTACTTCCAGTAAGACTTTGTTAAGTTTTAAAGTTTTAATTTTCCATCGTGGTCCCTTTTTAAATTCCCTGTAAGTTAATTTCGCAATCAATAAAACGTGGAGGAATTTCATTCAGTTGTCATCGATACATGTAAAAAATGCTAAGGCATGCAAAGGCTCCGCAAGTCTCAAAGCCTGCTCGATGGCGAGACAGGAAGCCAAGCGTACCAGATTCTACTCGACCAAGCGAAGGCGAGCAGAACTCCGAAGTTTGAAAAATGCTAAGGCATGCAAAGGCTGCGCAAGTCTCAAAGCCTGCTCCATGGCGAGACAGGAAGCCAAGCGTGCCAGATTCTGCTCGACCAAGCGAAGGCGAGCAGAACTCTGAAGTCTGAAAATCGTTAAGGCATGCAAAGGCTCCGCAAGTCTCAAAGCCTGCTCGATGGCGAGACAGGAGGCCAAGCGTGCCAGATTCTGCTCGACCAAGCGAAGGCGAGCAGAACTCCGAAGTTTGAAAAATGCTAAGGCATGCAAAGGCTCCGCAAGTCTCAAAGCCTGCTCAATGGCGAGACAGGAAGCCAAGCGTGCCAGATTCTGCTCGACCAAGCGAAGGCGAAGCTAACTCAAGTCTGAAAATCGTTAAGGCATGCAAAGGCTCCATGAGTCTCAAAGCCTCGCCCGATGGCGAGACAGAGGAGTTGCGTGCGATTCTCGCTCGACCAAGCGGGCGGCGAAAGCTAACTCTGAAGTCTGAAAATCGTTAAGGCATGCAAAGGCTCCGCAAGTCTCAAAGCCTGCTCGATGGCGAGACAGGAGGCCAAGCGTGCCAGATTCTGCTCGACCAAGCGAAGGCGTGCAGAACTCCATGATATGCTCGATTAAGCAAAAAACGAGCAGACGATACAAAGGCCCGAGAGGGCAGCGAAGTAAATATATATATATACCTGAACGCGTGCTTATCAATACGTGTTCAGTATTTTTAGTCCAACACTAAATAAAGCAATTGTTTATTAATTTGCTACCATAGCTAAGCAGCCTTTAATCTCGACATATAAAGTCTTAAGAAGAAATCTACAAAACAAAGGAAATACATGTACAATCAAGAAGATGGAAAATCAGTAACGGAGGCCACCTCCCCTGCCTGCTCCGTTCCTGCGGGCTGCTCCATTTTTCCTGTTTGCTCCACTTCTGGAGCGGGAGGAGTATCACCAGTGGCGCCTGGAGGAGTACTCGCCTCGGCAATGTCCTGGCCGGGGACTTCACGAGGAGGGGAGATGTTCTCCTCGGTCTCATGTGCAGCAGGGTCCTCGTCGCCATCCTTATCCGCTTCGGCATTCATATATGCACTAATGCCAGCAGCAAGATCACCCATTTTCGATCGATGATCTTTGCTTTGCAAGAACCGCCATGATACACCGATAAGAGTGCAAAGTCCCTCGTCATACTCGCTTCATCACCTCCTCTTTAAATCGGCTGCCTGGGCTTGGAAGGAAGCTTTGAGGGATTCGAGCTGAGCCTCGAGGACAGCCTTTTGTGCCTGAGAGTCCTCCTAACCCGGTTCAGCTCCTGTTCAAGCGTGATGACCTTAGCCTGCGCGAGAGATTCCTGCTCGACTAGCTTCAAATTCTCGAGGTTGAGCTCACCAGTTTTTTTCTCAGCAGCATCGGCCTTGTTTTTGGCTGACTGAATGTCCTCCTTCATTTTCCGGTCGTAACGACCGACCTTCGCCTTGTAGTAAGTCGCCATGCAACCGAGGTGGAAAGCATTGGATTGCATAGCCCTAACCAGCTCGCCTAGAGTGCTACCATCGAAGTCCTCCAGATCCTTCTTGCTAACGAGTTTGGAAAATTCGTTGACATAAGGGACCAAGTGCTCAGGCCTATTTTCATGCGGGGCCGAATTTTGGTCCAAATGGCACAGGAGGAAGAAGGACTGCATTGCGCGCTCCCACGCCGGGGTTCTTTAGTCTTAGTGGGGGGAGATGGTAAAGACCTCAGAGGGACAGCCTGCTCCGTCGTGCAAGCTTCGCCATGACGAGCATCCTTGCTTTGATCTGCCGCAGAGCTGACGAGCACGCTTCCCTTTGAGAGCCCCGATCACAAAGATCCTCCATAGCTTGGTTTCTTGGTACTAACCGAGACTCGACCAGGCAAAGAACGGACAAAGATCCTTTGCACGGCAAGAGTTCGCCAACGCAGGTGTCGACCCGCTTAGTAGAGCGGGGCGAAGGTCGACGTGCACACCCCAAGAAGTGCATTTTGAAGAGAAAACACAAGTTAGAAATTATGCACGGATAAAGGAGCATGGGCTATTAGATTTCTCGAAACGAAAGCAGCAACCCGAACGGTGAAATGGGAGGGGACACGAAATGTCCTCTCGCTATTTCTCGCCATTTGACCCTGGGACCCCCAAAGAAACAGAAATTTCCTCTTCCAATTCCCACCACCACCTGTTGGGAGATCAGTTAAGGGTTTCCTGGTCTTGCATCGACATGAAGTAATACCAGCCAGCATCTTTTGGGCTACTCTTTAGGCCGGGTACAGTGCTTGACTTCACACCGTGGGTGCACCGAGACCACATCTCGCTCCACAGACGAATGCACTGAGAGCACCCTCCACGCGTTAGGATTAAGCTGAGCAGGAGCTAGGTGTAGCCCATCTAGTATCTGGATGAAGTAAGGCTGCAGGGGAAGCCTCATTCCAAATTTAAAACTTTCTAGGAGCAGGGTAACATACCCCCTAGGTGGGCGACTAGGAGTATCTTTCTTACCAGGGACTCTGAGGGGAATCTCATGAGGAATGCCGTAAATAGTCCGGAGTTCGACCAGGTCATCTACGGTGGTTAGGCAATCTATGTAGTCAATAGCATAATCATCTGCTAACGCCCTACCACCTGCTCCTTTTCGTCTCCCTGGTCGCACTGCTTTTTGAGGATTTTGCACTAGACTCCTCACCAGAACCCGCACTTAAGGTATCCCCCGAACTCCGGGAACCCTCATCACCACCATCACTAGACGAGGTGGAAACCTCAGGAGACATTCTCCTAGCACTAGTACCTATACCAGACGACTTCGTCGGCTTTAAAGGCATCCCAGGATCAAAAGCAGGATCTGCGAGTAAACTAGGAAGGAAACCTAGCTCGTCGTCATCAACATCTACCACTTTTTCTTTCCCTTTTGACATTTCCTAAAGGTCTACCCGAAAAAACAACAAAACCAATCCCACTCGAAATAACAAAGAAAAATCCAAAGTCAAGTGAAGGAAACAAGACTGAGTAACGGCACCCGAATAAAATAGAAATAAGAACAGTGTAGCTCGCCGGAGAAGGAGAGGAGGCTGATTGGCT
The DNA here is from genome assembly GCA_030444775.1 of Atalantia buxifolia. Taxonomy (NCBI): domain Eukaryota; kingdom Viridiplantae; phylum Streptophyta; class Magnoliopsida; order Sapindales; family Rutaceae; genus Atalantia; species Atalantia buxifolia. The sequence goes on from CM059838.1 coordinate 13,744,848, forward strand.
ACAGAGAGATTTGAGAGCGAGAGTGAAGTGAGGGATTTGCTTTTCGGAGTTAGGGTTTTTTCTAAGAAAATGAAAGCTTTCGTTTTATTTCCGCTGACGGGGCGTGTCTTCCGAGGCACTCAGAATCACGATTTGAAATTCAAACGAAAGGACAGATCATCACCGCCTCTTTCGCATTTAGTTATGACGTGACCCTTCGAGGAGAAAGTTTACTAGTTCCGGAAAAGGGCAAAACAGAAGAAGTGGGAGAAAACCGACCTCCTCGCTTCCTATGGCCAAAGAGCTAGATGTACCCCGGGGAAGCCTAGATCGACCCAGCCTTTAATGCAAGTTCCTGGTATTTAACCATTCCATTGCAAATACCAGAAACTGGGGGACCGGTGTTGTGGTGGTATTTCGCGAGGACGACTAGCTACCCCCTAGACGAAGAGATAACCTGCTCAAAGACGAGCAGACAAGCCAAGCTCAGCTAAGCCTCGCAAGGAACTGCGAGTACGAACCCCCGCTCGTTCGCGAGGACGATCTCTCGAGGTCGCAGCTGCGGAGAGTTCTTTTTCTCTCGAGCACCAGGCGGGTGGACCCGGTCAAATAGCGGTTAGCGAGGAACACGCCTTCATCCGAGAATCTAGGCACGAAGCCTGGGCCAACCAACAAACCACGATGTTCGGCCACCCGCTCCATGAACGGAGAAAATGGAGAGCGTGAGAACGTGGATCGCGGATCACGGGCGCCGTGTCGAAAGCAGTATAAAAGGGTATTCTACGAAGGTAAAGGGTTAGACACTTTGAAATCGAAACCTTAAGAAAAGAATTCAAGTATTTTTGAGAGCCAAGAGTTATTTGCACCATTTTCCCACCAAAAAGGTAAAGCCCGATTGACCGACTTCAGCGTCGGAGGTTTTACGCTTTTAAAAACACCCGCGCACTCGACTGGTTTTGTGTACGACGCAGAGAGATACGGGAACGAAGGGTCGCGTGGGACATCATTCTGCTCACCTCGAGAGTAACGCGAGGAGAGTTCGTTGCGAGCAGCTAAATAGACCGTTGAGGAGAGATCCTGGTCGTAGTCGAGCAGAGACCAGAATCCTGCATCAACAGTAGATTCCATGCGCAAATCAAGGGAAGGGATCGAGAAGAAGCTTCGAGAAAAGAGATTTTGTGCTTAAAGCAAATAAAAAAAAATAAAAACGATTTTAACTAACAAACGCAACTTATGAGTTTCCCTAAATGCCAAAGCTCTGTGATTGTTACTAATACAATTTTCGAGAATTTTAGAGTTATTTTTGTTGATATTTATGAGTGTGGGTCAAATGACAATGATTCTTTATACATCTTCTTCTACTTATTCTTTTCTATACACTATCACATTTAATATCTCACGTTGCAATTTTTTTTTCTTTATTTTGAGCACAAATGGGCTTAGCCCCACGAATTAGTTCTTGTGCAACGCTTTTCTTTCTTTTCTTTTGCTTTTGAATTTGGTCCTCACTTTCGTAGTATCTTCTTCAAATCTAATATGGAGTCCAGCAATAAGCCTAAGGGTTTCTATTCAAATTGCCCACACGTATGAATCTTATTTTGGAGAGATTTAAAGGGTACATCAGAGGTATTATACTCAATTAACGTATGTATATCATATATGTATTTATTTTTCAAAAATTACCATATAAATAATAGTGATATTCAATTAAAATACACGTGTCATACATATATTAACTGGACATAATATTTCTGTATGCTCTAATATAAATAAATGTATTATTTCTCAATGAAAAAAAAAAAGAAATTAAATTTGAGCAATTAAAATTTGCTTGTTGGTTCGAATACAACCGATAAATAGCTAATAACTTGGTAACAACAAACAAGTGGCAAAACCGTGTTGCAACTTGTGAAGTGGACGAGGGATAACCCATATTCCCATTGTACCAACGTACTCACATGTGAAGTTTCTCTCTACTTGATCCGATATTTGCATTATTCTTATCCACTTCTTTCGCTTTTGTTTGCTTTATTATCACCTGTCAATTTTAGTAAGCAACCATGCCTCGGCCCATCACAATCTGGGGCCACACCAGATCGGGACAGCCCAAATCATCCAAAAGATTCGTGACCACTTATCTCCAAACACAGGCTATTGCTGACTCGGAAAATTGCAAAAGACACCACTGGCCTCACCGCATTTCGGCGTCATCTTCCTAGTCAGCCAATCAGAAAGTGCCACGTTAGCACCGACTGAGCTCCTAAAATACGCTAACTGTAGATCTGGGCCCATCCTTACTCAGCAAATACTGGAATCCTATCCGATTCCATATCTGTAATCGTATGTATCCTAAAACGACCTCGGCGGCCAGTTGTTTTCTACAGAATCTGGTAATACTAACCCACGCGATCTCCAAGCGCGTGAAAGCAAATTCTCAGTATCTACAACTTCCTGTCACTGATTTTCCCCTCTGGCAATGCTTCAATTCCAGCTCAAGCCAACTCCAAATCCAGTGGGATTTAACTAATTAATTATTTATCTTAATAAAATAAAAAATTATCCTGTATTAGCGCAATGCCCTTTTGATTATGGTCATAATAAATATCTCAGTTTGACTCCGAAACTACAAATATACTGTAGATCTTTTTGTATTATTGATTTTATTTATGTAACACATTTTTTATCATTATTTTTATTTTTTAATAATAAATTATTATTTATTTTAAGAAAAAAATTAAATTAAATTTCAATAGACTTCATTCATTTAAATAAATTTAATTACTGAATATAATTATGACACAATATTATAATTATACCGTAACGGGATTCTTATTTTAAAAATTTTTGGGAATCAAACATGATGACCTTTCACCCTATCCAAAGACCAAGAGCGTGTACAACGCGACCGACACACCGCACGTGATTGTCAAAAACCCAACCCTTATCCAAAACTTAAATATCCCTAAACTACCCTGTCCGGTTAAACGGTGGTCGACGCGGCACACCCTGTGCTTTATCATAACTTTATGCAAACCTTTTTAGCCGTTGTTTTCCCGCCACCCACTATAAGAACAGCCCTTCACACAATGCGGCAACTACCACTTTCCCCGAGTCGGTTTCCTCCAACTCAGCCAAAACTCAGCATTAATATTTAAAAAAAAAAGTATATTGACTACTATTTATTACTTCAGCAACAAGAGGTTTGCTAATCATGGAAGGTTGAGATTCGATTGATATTTGACTCAACGCCAGTATTATAATAGCTGGTGGATTAAGTATCGGGCAAGCTGTGGCATTACGTGTTTCCGAGTCAGCTCATTGAAATCACTCACACAAAGCAACCATATAAAGGCCGCTTGATTTCTCTCCCTCTTTAAACCGTTGCAATTTGCTCGTTACACTGCTTGCTTTCAGCAGCACCATCTCTCCGAAAGAAAATCACAAGTGTTTTTTTTTTTTTCCGGTTCATTCTTTTTATCTTGTAATGTCTTGTTGGTTGCTGAAGAAAATGGGATCGTCTTATGAATCAGAAGGTACTTATTTTGGGGGAAAAGAAGTGTCTTTGATGGAGATTGGATCTGGGAATTATGGGTATGTTTCATTTTCTTTAATGATTTTTTCTTTATAGAAAGTTTAAATTTCTTGAATATGTGAAACTTTGTTATTGAAAAATTTTTGTGTCATGTGTAATAGGTGCTCACACTATAAGAGGAGATGCAAGATCAGATCACCTTGTTGTGGTGACATTTTTGATTGCAGGCATTGCCATAATGAAGCTAAGGTATGAAAGATATGATTTTTGCTTTTCTGTTTAATTTTGCTAATTTGTTTAGTTATTATTTTTTTTAAAAGCTTATTTTAATCTCTTTTTTTTTTTTTAATTATGTATGAACAGAATTCTCTGGAAACCAATCCTCTTGATCGTCATGATATCCCACGCCATGAAGTTGAAAAGGTTTGCAAAATATCTTAATTTCTTCAACTTTTGATATGCATTGACACTATTGCTTACTTGCTTTTGCCTTTGTGGTTGTCAATTTGAGTCTTTTTTTTTTTTTTTTAGCTTTGGATTTTGCTTTTTTGCTTCTTTTTGCACGTTCCTGCATCTCGAAACACTGGTGGATTTTGTGATTGATATGAATCTTTGGATTCTTTGTAGTGAAGATACGGACATGGAAAAAGAAACAGGATAAACTTTGGGCCAGTTAGGAATGAGACATTTGTTAATAAGTCTTGCTGTGCAAAATTGTCTATATTTTTGTACTTTTGTTACACAAATTGATATCAACCTCACCTAGACATGAATTTCTGTGGACTAAGTTTGACGACTGTGACTGTTTGATCTTGATAAGTAATCAGATACTTATTTCTCATTTGATTTTTTATCTAATTATATCTCTTGTAACTTGAAGGTTATTTGCTCCCTTTGCGGCATGGAACAAGATGTGAGTCTTCTAAACATGATACAATCCTAGCTTGATTAATTTTGTAGACACAAACATAGAGGCAAATTTTGAAAGTAATACTGTATCTGGGTTTTGATTTCTTGTGTTGTACTTAATCAGGCTCAACAGTATTGCATAAACTGTGGAATTTGCATGGGGAAGTACTATTGTGCAAAGTGCAAATTCTTCGATGATGATGTAAGTTTCTAGACATCTTCTTGTATGTTTATCTTGTGAAATCTGTTTCCTATTTATATGATTATTCATGTGCCACATTGGTGATCAATTTCAGATAACAAAGAATCAATACCACTGTGATGAATGTGGAATCTGCAGGTGAGATTCTCTATCCCTGCTTTCTTTTGCAATAGCTATAGCTAATAAGCATATTATCATTCTTCTGTGCGCAACAAATTATCTTCTACGAATATTTTTCTGGAAACTAATCTCCACTGTGATTTGCTTGACAGAACTGGAGGCAAGGATAATTTCTTCCATTGTAAAACTTGTGGTAAGTGAGACGAAACCAAATTTCTTTCCAATTACATCTTTGTTTCTTTCATTCTTAATGATTCTTTGTAACTCACTATTCAATAAGTTTTTCAATTGCTGTTTCAGGATGTTGCTACTCAAAGCAAATGAAGGATAAACATCGTTGTGTGGAGAGAGCAATGCACCACAATTGCCCCATTTGCTTTGAGGTAATAAGATCATCCATATAGTTGAATTTTAAAGCAAAATGTTTCCAGAATTGAATGTCAATGATAATTTCTGTAATTTTGGTTTGCAGTTTATATTTGACACTATGAAAGATATTACCGTCTTACGTTGTGGACACACACTACATTTAGAATGTTTGAAAGAGATGGAAAAGCATTACCGGTAAGCACAAATAAGTCTAGATTTTTGTGTCATTTACACCTCTAAAATCATCTCGTACCCTTCACCAACTCTTAAAATCATCTCATATCCTTCAGTAACTCTTCAGCTACTAAAATCTCATCTATTTCTTATTCTTGCAGGTACGCATGCCCCGTTTGCTCCAAGTCCCTCTGGGACATGTCCAAGTTGTGGTCAAAGATCGATCAGGAGGTAAATCACCAATTTCCTATTGCTTAGCAAGAAAAAAGATATCTCTATTTATTGCTTCTCTTTAACTTGCTTCATTTCTTAACACGTGTTTTACTGAAACTCCTCCAATCCAGATTGCCTCAACTCCAATGCCAGCAATGTACCAAAATAAGATGGTAAGTAACTAAATCAATGCATAATTCATAAATCAATCACAGATGACCAACCGTACTTATAACCGGCAATCTTTTTTAATCAGGTGTGGATTCTCTGCAATGACTGTGGTGCAAACTCACATGTCCAGTTCCACATTATAGCTCATAAATGCCTCAGCTGCAAGTCCTACAATACAAGACAGACAAGAGGAGATCCGGCAACCTCATGCTCATCTGGGGTGGCTGAGATTGTTAGTTAGCTTCCAGACAATCAAAGCTTCAGGATGAACTAACCATTCTTTCCCATCATTGGCATTACCAAAAACATGCCTCAATAGCAGCAGGGAAACAGCTATACTGTTCAGAATTCTAGATCTATCACTGTCTGTGTGATCAATGTTATATTTCTGTGAATACACCTTTGTTAGTAGGAAATTAGTCAAAGCGTGTTTAGTAAAAGGGTTGAATTCAATATATATAAGGTTGAATTCAGTTGTTTTCTTGTTCACTCTTGTTTTGTCCTATAAATAGATAGAAAAGTCTTTACAACTCAATAGCACCGTGCATTTCCAGGAATTGGCTTGAAAAACAATGTCAGCCTAGCGTCTGTAAAACTCTAAATCTATGATTGACCTGTCAAATACATGGAGACTTCATTGCACCCGAATGCAAGAAGTATTGAACTGACCCTTGGAATTCGACTTGCAGCCACAGGCTGGGGCCTTAAGCTCATTTGGGCTTAAGGTTAAACTCCTCAGAGAGATGGGGAGGGGGAAGGGGAAGGAGAAGGGAGATGTGGTTCCGTTGATTAGACATTTTCTTTTTAATGATGGGGTGCTGAAGTTGAGTTTCAAGTTGACATTTTCTTGAATCGGTTAAAGCAATAATTGTTAAATTGAAAATACAAATCTTTGGCAGTAATGTGTATACTATAAACTCAAATACAGAATGTATACAAACGGTCAAAACACAGAAAGACGCAAACAAAAGAAACATAAAAAATAGAGAAGACTGAAGTGAGCAGAAACATCGGGGATGCAATGCTCTTAGGTTCCCCACTTCCCACCAACGGACAATTTCAACTCAATCAAGTTTGCTACTTTTGTTGTGCAATTATTATATGCAGACATACGACCAAAAATATGCGTATTTTTTAATGGGGCAGCGTCTGAAGCCCAATGGGGACAAACAGTTAAGCACACATTCTTGAAAGAATAAAAACAAAATGCGGTCAGGACCTCAGGTTTTGAATTTGGATCCGGTTATGTACCCATGTGGGTACATGGCTCTCTCGGTCTCACCATTGAATTTTTCATTTTTCGAGTCCTTCGATATCGATGCCATGTAAAGTAATGGCCATTTCAAATTTTCAACTACCCAACTGTTCAAGTATGTACACTATTTGCCGAGTATGAATTTTTTTTTTTTTCCCCACCTCATTCTGATTTTCGCTTTGACCTTTGAGTAAGCGCCAAGTTTTCGCAAAATATGTTGTTCTCGGTGGTCCAGGCTTCCCTGTCCTAAACAAAGAAGGGGAGTCTAATTAAATATCACCATTACAGAGGAGACGACAGAGGAGACAGGTCATTTATGACCTCGATCTTTCTTCTGAGGTATAAAAAGAAAAAAATCTGAATATCATTAAAGTTGTCTTGCACGTGGTTATCGCCTTTTTAGCAGCACCATGCCCCAATTACCTCCACCATTAACAGTTGGGTAATTGGGGTAGTTCCTCCATATCACAGCTGGATCTACCAATTGAATCCAATCCAATTTTAACAGCACCGTGACCCCAATTGCCTCCAGCCACTCAGCTACCCCATAGGGTGAAATTATAATACTACTGTAGTACCATATTTAGACCCTCCCTCATAATGCAAGGCAAATATACAGTTCGATTTGTCTCGGACCATTAACATCCCTATGGGCAATGGGCCATGCTCAACCTCAAGCCGGAAGCTTTGGTTTGACCATGAGAGATATCATGGGTTTGAGCAAAAGGAGCCTTTTGACAATTTTAAAATTTATCTTATAAAAGCAGCTTTCTGCGCTTTAGGGAAGCGCTTTTCTGCTTGGTTGAATGGACATGGGAGTCAACCACGTAGGATCCTGAGTTCCTAACATCTTGCTTTGTTTTTCAACGGAGTAAAGGAATCCCATGCGCCATAATGAGATTGGTAAATTTTGCTCCCCAGGTTGCTGAAACAGTACAGTTTCATTCAAATGTCAACTTTTAATTTCACACTAATCTAAGCTAGATGGGTATAATCTGGGCACTTCTTTCTTCTTTTGCCGTTGCCATAAAAGCAAGACGGCAAAAGAATGATATTGATTGAAACTGTAGTTACAGAAAAGAACGAATCTCCCATGAGAAAGCTGACTAATAAATTTTGCTCCAATAATTAAAAAAAAAAATGGTCCACTAGAAGTAGGACCTCAAGTGAAATGAAATCACTTTACGTTCAAATGTGTGATTTCTACCTTTCCTTCTTTTTTTAACCTTTTTTAACTTTCCAGATGTACAAAATTTGTCACGTGGACCCTCCAGAAAACTTTCATCATTTTGAATTCAAAACAAACTTTTGGTTTTATACAACAAACGGGATTTTACCGAAAGTGATCCTGTTGCTAGATGGCAAAATGCTCCCTAAGAGCAACCAACAACGGTGTCAGTTGGCACTTTGGATTGGATTATAACCCGAGCTCCTGAAGCAAGCCTGTTGGAAGGAAATCAAACTAAATTAGGCAACTAAAAAGAAAATATGAAATTTGAGAACCTACTAGAACAATGGGAGGAGTCAACACTTAACTTTCTTCGGTTTTGATCACTTTCTCCTCCTCTTCTCTGAAGGAATCCAGCCTTTTGGATGGTTTTTTACTTGAAACAGATTCGGTGATTCTTTTACTGCTGCCATTGGATGTGCCACCGGATACAGTTTGTGAGCTGTCAACCCTATCAGAGGAATTTCTAGGTTTGTCAGGAACAGGGGATCTCATGGCTTCACTTCGTCCTTGCTTGCCTAGAGAAGCCTTGATTGCGCGAGGAATGCATTTCGATTGCCCAGAATTTGACTCCTCTTTGTCCTCAACGGTATCCAATTGCTTAGAAATTCTGCAATCATAATTCTTCCATAAGCAGCAAGAAAAATTGCCTGGGAAGAGTGCGATGTTCCTACTGGTTACTATTTATACAATTCCCACACCTAGAGAGGAGCAAACTCAACCTAGGATTAGTTGTTCGACCTTAGACTGATCAAACCAAGCTTGGTTCTCAGATGTCCCTCTAGAGCATTTTCAAGCTTTGCTCACATAACAGATTATGCTATATATAGTTTACCGATTAGTTATCTCAGAATTCTCAAAAGAAAGCCAAAATTTATCAAAGGTTAACATGCTTACCTTATCTAAAACCAACCAAGCCATTAAAGGACAAGTCCTACACTAACACATTTCAGGGGAGAAGGTCCATAAATCACATGTTACATAAGGATGAATGGTGAAACACCTATGGAAAATCGAGTAAGCAACATATTCTGATAATATCAAATTTTTTTTACACATTAAATCTGGGATGTCTTAAAAAAAAAAGGTCTACGAGCATTGGAGGCACTCCAAATTACTTTCCTATTTACACAACTTAACTAGACATGAAGCTATCCACCATTGCATGAATTTATTTTCCCAAATCATGTATAGACATCATCACTCACTGATTTCTAGGAAAGGATTCAAAACACTGATACTACAAGAGGTAGAGCCAGTCTAACCTGTCAGCATTGTAGGAAGAAGAACGCTTCAAAACATTATGTTCATCTCCTTCTTCCTTGAGCATTTTTGTTTCAATCAAGCTGCCACTGAAATATTCTTTGTCTTCCAATTTCAGGCCCATCAACCTTGGATTGTCAGACAAGCAATCAAGATCTCAAACATTATAGAAGTAGAGAACAATGGGGATGGAAACTTTGTATGGGAAAATCTTGGTCGGTAGGTTGGAATAACACCAAAACTGTGATCTTTCACGGATACCGAACCGCAGGAAATCAATTGCATCAACATGTTTGTAGCCTTGAGCCTTGCATTGGTTGGCATTCGAATTTCTTCCTCTTCAAGAATCCTAAAACTGTTAATTTTACTAACATCTGCTCTAATCAAGGATTCTAAAGTTTCAGTCTTCCCACCAGAAGATGATGCACTAGAGGAAGATGGAGGAGGAGAAACCGAAACTTGCCCAGATATCTCAGAATTCTCTTTTACACGCGGAACCTGTTTTTGACAAGACGCAGTAATTTCTGGCTCTATCGAACCATCATCAGTAGAAACGCCCCTAGTACAGGTTTCTCTTGGTTTAGCTCTGTTCACATTTTCCTCAGTCTGTGTTGAAGCATCTGCTAACCCATCGTTCTTATAAACCTTATACTCAGTCAAGCTTAGAGAACCTCCCCAGGAAGAACTCTTCCCAGCTGTGGAATCGGGTGACACACCAGAAGAGCCCGGATGGTGAACAGAAGGAGAAAGGTCATCGTCTTGGGAATGTTTAGTTCCGTTTCCATTCATGCTTGAAGACGATGAGGAATCGTCTGGGCTTCTAGAAGACGCAGGTTCTGGTGCTGGTAATTGTCTCAGGCTTTGAATTTTAGTAGTCACGCCAGGACTGAAACGACCTGTGCAGATTAATGTTTATGAGGAAAGATTCTTTTTTATGTAAATAAAACTATTAGAAGAAAAATATTACTGAATTAATTCACCTGAATTAGATTCATCAAAGAGCTCTGAACCTTTAAGGACGTACTCATCTCCATGGGCAGGAAGAATCAGATCATCCTCACATAGATCATGCCACACATACCCATTCTTGTAACTTCTGCATCAACCCATAAACCCAAAATTAGTAAAAGCAAAATTAGGATCCGTTAGGTTTCTAGGAAAACTAAGGTTAAAAATACGTATCCATACATGTATATACCCACAAAATTACAGCCCCAAAGCTCCACCAATAAACACTAACTCAAGGCTTCCAATTTTCGAAATTCTAAATGATTGCCCTGAGTTTTATCAGCAGCCAATCAGGAGAATGCAAGAAGTTAAAAAGATTTACCTCTTGCAAGACCATGAGTACATAGAAGCCATCCCCCTGCCTCTCAGAACATTAAGCCTATCGATCACATCTGCACAAAACACACAATTCTCATTAATAATGATAATAATAATAAACCAACAACCAAAACGTCAGCATTTTTCATAATCTCATCAATCAATCAAATAGTTACCTCTCAAGTAGAGACCGTCCCGTGACGATAATGGAACTTCAATGAAGTGAGGATGCTCGAGCTGGCGATTCCTGCAAATATAGTAAACGACCGGCACTTTGCGAGTCAGCTGATGATACTTGGGCGATTTCTCCGTCCACACTTTGGCTCTCTCGGGACTCACTTGCCGATACTTCTTCATTCTAGTCTCCATTTTTCAGCCTCCCAAAACGGCACAGTTTCAAGCCTGCCGTCACTGCAACCCTAATCAAGTCAAAGGCATAACAAGAATAACCGTCACCAAAAATATGGCTAGAAAATAGATAAATTCAATATTTTGCGGAGGAGATTAACAGTAAAATCCGGGAAAGAAAGAAAAAAAAATAAAAGCTTTTTGAAACTCAATGAGATTTTAAAAATGAATTTTTAAAATTTACAATTTGTAGAATGCTGAGTAACTTGAACTAAATCAGATCTAAGACAACAAATTAAAAGCATAAAATGAAAAAAAAAATACATATACAGTACCTAAATTACAAGGCGGAAGAGGAAGAATAAAGAAGCTCCAGAACGACAGTGAAATGCCAAAACGGATAGTCAAGTTGCATATTTCACGTAGAGTAATGATGTTAGAAAATAGAATATAGAAAGAGAGAAGATAAAAACGGTGCGGATGATGATGATGATGAGGAGGAGGAGGAGGAGGAGGATGCTTGGACAGGGAAGAGTGAAGGAGCCCGCATTAAAGGCTGTGTTTGGAGTTGAGGGAGAGAGACAAGTGAATGTTTTGTTGGCTTCGTAACGTGTTTTTGAGTTTACACAAGTGATTTTTACTTAAGAAAGAAAGAGAGATGAGAGAGAGGGAAGAAGAAGGGACAAGTGATGGCGACGGGAGGGGAAGTCGCTTCTGTGTTTTTTTATTTTTATTTTTATTTTTATTTTTATTTTTATTTTTATTTTTTTTCAATAAACTTTGAAGCTTCGTTTCGGGTCTTGTTTGGCTGATTCGATTGGGGGGAACAGAACACTTTTGTTTTTTGAGCTTTTTGCTTTTTTTTTTTTAATAAATTGTTTTCTAAATTTTGGAGGCTTTCGCGGTTCAGACTCGAGCAGTGACCTGAATTAATAGTCAAAAAACTCTAGGACAAGACGTGCAACGTTTAAAACAACCGGCGAGTCGTACATTTCGCAGTGATTGAATTGACAATCGTATTATTTTCATTCCAGAGTAAAACTTGTATGACAAGTCGCGCATTACCGAAAACTTTTTAATATGATAAGTCGTAGAAATGACAAATTAACAGACACGTCGTATTAAGGTTTGCGAGGGTAGTTTGTAGTTATCTCGTTGGGAGTCAACAGTCAATCCAAGCGAAGGCACTAGTCACTAGTCACTAGTCAGGGATTTATGTGATGCAAATGGAAAACTGTATTTTTGTTTGTGAAAATTGAAAAGTTTAGGGGCTCTTATGTCATGATCCACTTTCAAAACTACTAACAACTTTGCAACAGAGATTTGGTTTTGGTATTTTGGGCTTCTGCTAGCTACGATGGTGCTACTCTTCTTATTTTTAGTATTTGGTAAATATTTGTCATTATAGTTTAATCATTCATATAATTTTAATCTACCTTCATTTAATAAAAATTTTATATTTTCATATTATTAATTTTAAAATCATATTTATTAAGTATTATCAATTTTTATTTCTCAATATTCTTGACTTAAAATTAAGTTACAACTCTGTAATATAATTGAAGCCTAAGAATTTGTCTGATATTGAGGTTGCACTGCTGTAACTTAAAAAGTTATAATAATTTTTTGTAGAAGATAAATTGATTTATCTCACACTTATATAATGAAAAACTTATAATATATTTATTAATTTCTTCAAAATTATTATTTAAAATTTTTACTTATTGTATATTATTAATTTTTATTTCACGAATATAATTTTTTTCAACAATAATTATGACTTAAAAGTTATAGCTAGAGATGGAAAAAGTCAGGATTCAGATCCGGATGTAGATGCATTCGAATTGATATTTTAAGATCCTCATCCAATCCAGATCTACAAAAAATACGCGGATTTGAATGTGGGTAATATTCGTGTGATTGCGAGCTGATATTTTGGATATCTGGATCCACAAAATAAATTCAAATATAATTTAAAATTCAACAAATTTATCAAAAAAATAAAATAAAATCCAATCCTAATTCAACACTTAGAATAGCATACAACAACACCATACATCCATAAATAAAAATACATCATAAATCCACAAACAAAAGTACCCCAACATAAATCAAACATAAAAAATAACATAAATTCTAGTCTAACACCACCATAAATCTACAAATAAAAACACCACAAATCCACATAGATTCTATATAAAACCATCACAAATAAAGACACCACCACAAATCCACATAGGTTTGATTTGATTTTTCATTTAACTTATATATTTTATAATTTAATTAGAAAAAAATGCAAACTTAAGATTTAAATATTCAATTTTCTAGATATACTTACATCAAAATCTGAATTTAAATTTATACAGATCTTCAATTTTAATATTTAAATCTATATTTTTTAATGTGCGGATCTATATTTTCTAAATTCGAAGTTTCAAATGTGATTTACAGATCCGAGTTGAATACAAATTATTTTGTCATCTCCTGTTATAACTTTTCAGTAACAAATAAGGCTTTAATCATATATTCTAAGCCTACTTTGTGAATTCTACTGTGGATCAACATTAAATGGGAAAAGACAATTTACAATAAAGTCATGGATGGGCTTTTTATCTAATTTCGTAGTATCATAGCTTCAAAATGTCCTATTACTCAAGTTGTTACTTCATTTTCTTAAAAAAATGTTACATTAAAATCCCCCTTTTTTTTTCAGTTTCATGTTTATGGAAGGAAAAAGGAATAAGGAAAGTAATTTCTTTTATTGATTATTTTATCCTCTTAATTGACTTTGTAAGAAAGAATATAGATAAAGTTTAAATATGGTGACGAGTCGTATGCTCGTAGCATGTGAACTCAATAATAATTCATTTGCATTTTTCAGTCCAAGTGGCTACATTCTTATTATTGTTATCTGGTTTAATAAATATGGTTTAATATGATGGGTGAAGATCTATCGTGAGGGGCACCTGAATTATTTTTGCTAGTTATTAAAATAAGTAAATAACTGCCACCAAACTGATCGATTCGAATAAATTTGACAATATTATTATTAATTTGACAATAAACAACCGAACTCTGCGTTAAAGTAAGCTCCTCCCTAGCCACCTAGGAGGCTATGCCCTTTTGTGCACTCAATAGAAGTTAAATTTGTCCAACCCAATTTTACCACTTTTTTTTCTTTAAAAAAACAGAGAAAAATATTATATGACAAAATCAACTTTATTTATTATTGGAATATTACGAAAACCTCTTCAATCAAATTTTATCGGCACAATTTGAATATCTAAGTAAAAAATAAATCGATTAATAACCCCAATTAAAGGCATAAATAAGATTATTGAAAACTGTGAGAAGTTTAACATTTGAATGCTCATTTTATCTAAATATAATTATAAACATTACCAGTGTACAAATATTTACTTATATGATTATATACACATAAAGATATTAGTGATAGTAAAATTACTCGAGAACTCACAAACTTGTCTAAATTTACTTGCAAAAACCTGCCTATCGAGGTAATGTTACAGGTTGTGGGCAAGTTTGGTATTTTAAACTTAAACTTATTATGGATTGTAGGTGGGTTCGGAATTTAAGAAAAAAATCTATCGGATACTTGCACGTATCCGCCAACCCCATGATCTTTATTTTAATTATTTATGTTTTTAATCTTAATCATAAAACTTACATTAAAAAATTTAATCATAAATATATGTAAGTTAAAATTCTTAATTCCTAAAACTAACCAATCTCATTGCAGTATATTTATAGACACACTCACGGATCGTAAGCTTTTTATAATTAGAATTTTTATAATTTTTAAGTTTAATATTATTGATATTTTAATTTAATTTAATTGATTTTGTTTGTTTTGCTTTAACGACTTGAACCTAATGATTGCTTATTGAAGTTGTGTTTTTTTTGTTTAATTTATTGTTAATGGTATTTGTAGAAAATCTACTTGTTAATATTGTTGACAATACTTGTATCCTAATTAAATGATGGAACAAAGTATTGAAATAAGTGATGATGATTTGCTCACAACAAAAATATTTCATTTTAGATTAATAGATTTTGTGTATTTGTTTTAATGTTGAAACTTTAATTTCTTATTTACATTGATAAAATTTAGAATTGAATATTGTATTATTAAAAGTATTTATTTTATGTATTATTAAAAGTATTTTTTAATATTTATAATTTTAAATGAGAAAACTTGCAAAAAGTTCGTTGTAGATTGTAGGTGGATTTGGTAGTTTAAATTTTTGTAGGTGTGGATTTAGTAATAACAGACCTACAACTGGTGGTACCTATTGTCATTCCTAAAATATACTCATTTTATTTCCTTTTCTTTTAGATAAATTATGTCCTTTATAGACAGCTAGAAAATAGAGCAAATTTTTAAAGGAAGATATAAATAAAACAAGTTAAAAGGTAAAGAGAAATATTCTTTACCCTTTTCCCCCTTTTAAGGCTGGAAAAATAGAAAAAATATTTATCACAACGAAGCATCTAACCGACGGGCGTCGCTTAGGTGAGATTCATAAATTCTGATGGCCTTTTTATTTGCCCTCTGGAGAAGGGAAAAAGGCTTTGATTATTTTGCATTTTGTGGCAAGTTCCGGTTCACACGGCACATGTTGTGCAACTGATTGATTGAGACCCAAAGAGGGTTAGAAGAATCAATGCATAAATTGATTGATTTAATTAGTCATTTTGGAAAATTGGCAGATCATTTAGCATTCTAAGCTAATTCTATCATTAGGGTCTCTCTAAGTTACAATCAGTAAAAATAAAAAGAAAAAAAAAACAATACACCTGACTCAATTCGATCCACGTTATTATTATTTATTTTTATTTTTATTTTTATTTTTAGTGATTGTAAGTTATATTCAATATAAATTAGAAATTGCCCTATCATCAAGATTATTAGATAAATAAAATCATTAAGATTTTGTTTTGCTGATACCTCTTCGGTCGGTTATAGCTTTAATAAGTAGTCTTTTGGTTGGCAAAGTTTTAGTTAATTGCCTAACTCTCAGTCTAAAATGAGGGCTGTACCACATCTTTTTAAAAGTGGACGTTTAATTATTAAAACTTTCCAAAACGTTTCTTTTATAAGATCTAACCACAACTCCGTAAATGACTGCTACTGCATATTAATTAGGGTAGTTCTTTTAGAAGTTTAGTCTGCAAATCTGCTTCCAAGGAAGAGACTTCTATTTCTAATTAAATGTTCTTTTAACATTTGTATTTATGTCAATTTAAAGAAAAATGATATTCGACGTTTTGTACGCCACAATACTACTATAGTATAGTCAGTAATTCTACATTAATTTAATAGTATCTTCTTAAAGTTCAAATGTTACTGCTTTGTTGTTATAAACTAAAAAATCCATCAGAATCTTTCAAGGCACAGGGTTATGGACAATATTAGCGTTAAATTCCTGATCCAAACTACAAACAATGAAACACAAATATTCAGTCTGACTACTGACAACAATATATATATATATATATATATATGGGCTCAGCTGTTAGTTGCAGTATATATAAATGGATTTATGTATGTATATTTTTTAATTCAAACTTGTTGTATGGTTATGAAGCCTAAAGACAAACAATCATCCCGATTCTTTATTTCTTAAGGAGGAGAGGAGACAGCAAATGAGCATATTGCCGTTCGTATGGGCTACCTACTATTGATCGGGCCCTTGTCTTCCAATGCGCCTGAGTCGTGGCCATTGGGTCTTATTTTATATTTGATGCTTTTTCTTTTTTTTTTTAACTCCAGCAAACCAAATAACCTATTAACATTTCAACATCACCCGTTCATTGCATTCATTTTCAATTGTTTAAGAACAGATCTGGTAGAATTAAATGAGTTGTCTGTAAGCTGACGAGATGTGCTTGTATTCTTGTTGAAACACAAGCAAGCTATAAGTCGCAGTTTGTTTTTCTGTTTTTGTTTTGTATGCTGTTGTTTCCTTCGAACCCTTAACTTGCAGTTTAATATTATTAGTTCTTAAAATACAAAGCAAACGAATCCGGATAAGATTCCACTCACACGGTAAATCAGATAAATCATATATATTGCACTGAGAATATGATCATCTACAATCTTTTTTTTGCCAGGGTCACTAACAAAACAATGGATGCATTTGGAAATCCTGCGATGCATGGCAATGACTTTTGAGTTACATGACTTCATTGATGATCAGAGCTTTGATCAATTCATTGATCTAATTCAAGGAGAAAACGAAGACCCCTTTCCTAGTTTTGTTTGTAGAGTCATTAGTGGATGTTGCGATGATAGTTCCACAACCCCTGGCCAGACGATTATTTGTTTGATTTCAATGCTGCAAGAATGAAGGCGTCTGATCTTAATAATTTTGTCCTTGACATCGTCAGGATTGAACATTGGTGAGGACATGAAGGAAGGTGATCATCGCGATATCATAATGATGGAAATGATGCTTCTGGTGCAACAAGAACAACGACAATTAATACAAGTATAAGAAACCAGAGGGTGATCATAGATCAAGAACTCTGATCTGGGAGCAGAAGAGGATAGGCAAGATGAAGGAGAAGCTCTATCAATTGCTTGCATTGGATCCTAACATTACTTAGGTTCTATATATGCAAGGAATCATACCAGTACCACACAGTTGCAACTTGCAAAGCTAGTATCATTTGATAACTTGTCGATTATGTTTAATCTATGGAATCAGTGTGTGTGTGTGTGTGTGTCAAATCAAACTCTTGCTCATGTCACCGTTTAAAGGACTCATCTTTTAATTTGCTCGGATTTCTCTCCAACAATTCCAAGCTTTTCACACAAATGATGGAAAAGTAGATGCTCAGTTGATGATCAATCTGGGTTTTGAGCCTGGCTTGTCCAAGAAAGTTGTGGCCTTCTGGCATTGGCTTGAAAGACAAGGCATCAGGAATTTTGCCCTCAACACACTAACTTTGGATCATCCGACTTGGCTTTGCTTATCAGTTGAGACCAGAGCGTGCCTCGTAACTTTGAAATGATATAATCCATTGGCATTGAGATTAGTGGGGCTCAATCTTCCGTGCCTGCTTATCAATATAGTAATTTGATTGATAATCATCTTAAACTTTTTTTGTTGGGGAGTTAAAATTTTGTCTTGATGAAATGAATGTGCGTTATTTTTTTTCAGGAGTTAATAAATATAAATGGATCAGTTATACAGTTTTATTAAATTCATATTTTAAACCTGGCTTTTCTAGAGGTTGATAAAATTGATATGGTTGCCTAATAATTTTGACCTTGTTAAGTTAAATTGTAATAGAACTTAGAGCATTACTAAATGACTATTCAATAGAGATTTTACTATTTATTTCAGTATTAACATAAAAAAAAGAGTTTCAAAAGACTTTCTAAATAAGATTGTTTTTCTCTTTATTCAATATTAAGGGAGAAAAATATTATTTTATTTGAAAAATCTTATTTGGAGAATTTTTTGAAATTATTTAATTTAGCATTATATTATTTTTTAAGTATTCTTAAAGAGAGAGAAGTATTATAACTACTATTATTTTGATAGAAGAAAAATTTAATTAAAATAATATAAACTTATTTTTATTTAAAAAGCAGATTACTTATTTTCCACTTTTTTATTTATTGCATAGATAATCAAATGGAAAAAGCTTGCCTCTAGAATGGCAAGAGAATGTGTGAGAATTGTGCTGCCGTTTCGGCTTCTCTCTCTCTCTCGCCATTCTAATAATTTTTTATTGTTAAAAACATATGAAAAAGGAGAAAACGACAGCCCATATCCACATAATCCCATACCTCCATCACTCTCTCAGACTCGCTCCCTCTCTCGACTTTCGTCTCTCCCTCTGATTATTCTCCAGCCGATGAGTATGTACTAAATTCGATTTGTTAGCATTAGGACTAGCTAAGGCAGAATGTGCTCCCTTTTTTTTTTTTTTTTTATCGGAGAGCACATGAAGGCTGCAGAAACAACACAATCGGAGATAGTTTGGAGAAGCTGCAGGTTTCGTGAGGTCGAAGAAGAACCTCTGGACCCTATTAAATTACGTGGGGAGGACCAGTGGACCACCACTCTGATGGAGAGCATATAATGGTTCCTAATTTAGCACAGTTGGAAAAAGAAACATGCCAAGCTACAAGCAAAGACATTAATAAAAATATAACTATACTACAAGCAAGCACACAGAAGCTTTGTGAGCATATAGTCCCTCAAGTATGCACTGGCATGGTGTTGAAATGTGTTATGGGTCCAAACCAAAGAGGAACCTCCAAAATGAGTTGAACTATCTGGGGAAGGGCATTATACTAATACAGAGCATATGAATGTCATGGAAGTATCATCACGAAATAGTGAATGTCCGGTTATGAAAAGAGAGTATCCATTGTCGAGAGAGGGAGAAGAAATTTGGGAGAGGTAATATGAAAGTCCAGAGAGCGAGAGAGAGAGTAATGGAGTGGTGGGGATTATGTGGATATGGGCTTTCTTATGTTGTTTTCTCTCTTTTTTTTTTTTTTTAACAATAAAAAACTATTAGAATGGCGAGAGAGAGAACCGAAGCACAAGCTGTCGTTTCTCTCAACATTATCTCTCTATTTTTAATGTTTAGCATGATCCTAGTAAATAAGTGTTTGAGAAGAAAATATGAAGCCAATGATGAAGCGCCACGTGTTGATATTTAAGAAATTACCTTACCTCGGGTACCCCGGGTACCCTAGGTACCCCGACTACCCCAGGTACCCCGGGTACACCATACAAAGATATAAAATGTCTTCGTAAAAATATGAAGATATATGTGGGCCCCCAAATCTCGAAAAGATCGGTTTAATACGTGTCAAAAAAATGAGAATCGTAGGAAATCTCGTGCACCAAAAGAGAGAGAAACTGCTGTCACTCACTCCAAATGAATCTGCCAAAGTTGGTATTATGACAACTGAGACCACCGGCCTTCCTTCGCTACGCCTGCAAAATTACAACAAAATTGCAGAGGTACGCGGGACCACTCCACTACGCCTAGCACGTGAATACACCACAAACTTGCTCTCCACGCATATTTTTGAAACGCCTAAGCCGCCACACACATGAAAATAAGAATATTCCTGACATGACAGCTGGAAACGCCATTAAAGCGCCAAGACGGCGTCAATTACACCATATAAATACTCAGGTTTGATTTTTTATGAAGTAAGTTAAAAGAAAAAAACGCACTCACCACTAAAACACGAGGGTTTCTTCAACCCAAAACCTCCATTACCGAGAGCTTGCTAGCTCTTTAACCTGAGATAACCCGATAAATACTCGCCACCCCGGTTTGATTTTTTCGCGAGTTGAAGGCGAGTTTCACCAGCCTTTACACCGAAGTCGACTCGCTCTGTTAAAAGCCTAAATAGCTCACACGTGCCGAACAAGCGAGACACCCGCTCCCCAACAAAATATAAATTTATTGTTCTTAGGTTGGATTTGTGGTTTTTATTCATTGAAAAATTAGCCAATAAGTATTTAAAAGTTAAATTGAAAGGTATTTTTTATGATACTACTTTTAAATAAGAGTCTTTTTTATGGTATTACTCTTACATCAATTCAAAAGTAGTATCCAAAAAGTGAAATATAGTTCACTCCAACACCACTTCTAAGTCATCACTTTTTGTATAATATAAGGTGTATTATAATGTAACATTTGATTGGATATCACTTTTACTATGATGTTTGGCCCCAACAATTCGATTTTATGAAAAAAAAAATGGTGCAATGAGTAGATTGTCTGTGTTCTTGGGTATCCAGCATAGCCCACCCTTGAATGGGCCCTTGTTAACCACTACAATCCACAAGTCTTCCCCTTTGGTCTTATTTTATAATTGATTTTTCAGTTTCTCATACTAAAAGAGGATGTTACAAGCAACAAACTCGTAGTAAAATTAAACTGAACTCAAAAATCAAATTAGCCCAATAAAAACTTTACCGAACATTGCACCATTTCGTTATAATTTATTTTCTTATTCAAAATTCTTAAAATTAAATTAAACAGTGAGAATAAATAAAACCTAACTTTATTATTATTTACCCAAATGTGATCTAGAGATTCCATGCAACATTTTTATCCAATACCTCATTCTTATTAGGAATAAAAGTCAAAATTACACTACTTAATTAGGTTATATATATAATTTATTGTTTCTTCCCAGGTTGTTCTCTTCATTTGAACGTTTTTTTATTCATGATCTTATCTTTGAACCTGTCAAAGTCTTCTCTTGAATCATACACACAGCGGGACCAATGATAAGTATTTAAAAGTTAAATTGAAAGGTATTTTTATGATACTACTTTTAAATAAGAGTCTTTTTGATGGTATTACTCTTACATCAATTAAAAGCTAAAATGTAGTATCCAAAAAGTGAAATATAGTTTTTTGACTCAACGCCACTTCTAAGTCATCACTTTTGTATAATATAAGGTGTATTATAATGTAACATTTGATTGGATATCACTTTTACTATGTTCAAGTTAGCAACTCAAGCTTTTATGATAAATAGAGCTTGCTAGCCCTCTGTAAATTAAAGTTTAAGGTTGAAGAAATCTTATTTTTGTGGAGTGTAAGTCTTGAAAAAAAGAATGGTGCAATGAGTAGATTGTATTCTTTTTGTGTTCTTGGGTATTTTGGGTCAGCATAGCCCACCCTTGAATGGGCCCTTGTTAACCACTACAATCCACAAGTCTTCCCCTTTGGTCTTATTTTATAATTGATTTTTCAGTTTCTCATACTTTTAAAAGAGGATGTTACAAGCAACAAACTCTAGTAGTAAAATTAAACTGAACTAAAAATCAAATTAGCCTTGAATAAAAACTTTACCAACCTTGATTTATATGGGGTCCCCATTGCACCATTTCGTTATAATTTATTTTCTTATTCAAAATCCCTATTCCGGGTACCTCTAATCCTACTGGAGTTATTCCGGGTACCTCGAATTATACGGGATATCCCAATCTATGCGAGGTACCTCGAGTTACCCTAGAGTTATGCGGGGTACCTCGAGTTATGTGGGGTACCTCGAACTATGTAGGGTAGCTCGAGTTACTCTCGAGTTATGTGGGGTACCTTGAACTATGTTGGGTACCTCTAATTATAGTTGAGTTATATGGGGTACCTCAGATGCGTACCGCAACTGCTTGAAGTCATTCTACTAATCGACACGTGGTGCTTTATTATTTTTTATATTTCTTCCCAAACAGTGATTCTTCTACAGTTATCTTTTTATTTGATTTATATATATACATATATGCCATGGTTTCTGATAAAATTTTTGTCTTAGAGAAATAAATGTGCATTAAACTTTTTAGGAGTTAATTAAATATGGTTAATAAATATAAATGCATCAGTTGTTCAATTCTATTAAATTCATCTTAAACCTAGCTCTTTTATAGGTTGCAAAAGCTAACCAAGTATTGTTACGGTTGATTAATAAATTGGATCACCTTGTTAAATTGTATTATAATAAACTTAAATCAACTCAAATGTAATATTCAGAAAGTCAAGTGTTGGATACCATGTTTAAGTGATTGGACATATTTTTTATGTGATCTGAGTTATTGCATCATGTAATGGGTCATCGGGCACCACTTTGGTAGACAGCCATACCCTTACTAGATTATATGTAAATGTGGTACAATGAGTTATGGGTATACTGTATGTGCCACTTCAATATGAAAAGGATCCATATCTATGTTCCAACCAAGAGTTGATATAAATTAATTTTATCTGTAATATTAATGAAGTTAGATAATTCAATTATCTGAAAACTTTAAGCAAGCAAGCATTGGAGAAGCTAGATTTCATTTTTCTAGACTATATATGCTAATACTGGTTTTCAGTAAAGGTATAATTTAAAGCTCGCTAACTCCCGTTGTAACGCCAATTCAGGGTGCATTTTGGCATATAAAATAAATGGAAAAAGCTTTTCAACTGTAGCATTTTGGTTCGAGATGAAATAAGACCCAGACGGCCAGACGTAGAGTCCCGTTGCCCCTATATCTATGTGTGTTGTGCACGTTAGCTTTGACAATTACTACTTTATGGCAACGGGTTGGAATCAATCCTTTAATTGGAAGAAAATCCGATCGTAATACCAGTCTCCCACTGCCTTTGCAATTGACTGTAGAACAGACTTTCAATCATTCGAAAGGAATTAGTACATCAAGATGCTGAGGAACAAGTAAACATGATCATAAAGCATTCGTACCGTTTTATCCAGCACCGGAGAGTCAGCTCTTAACAAAGTTTTCTGATACAGGGTTTGGCAGTGAATATAAAAGGAGTCTATAAACATTCCTCTCGATGAAGAGTGGCCAAGTCCAGCCAATGCATTTAAGAATTGCGCCCTGAAGCCTGAAAGTACACATCCGAGATAAGATCGAGTAAATTACATAATTTAGTAGTTCTTTAGCAGTACTTTTAATTATCAAAAACAAATAAAAAACATCTGTAGAGAGTAATCCGGTTTTTGGAATTTACTTTGCAAAGTTTGCAGCTGATAAGGGGAGCATGTTTTTGTATCATTCTTGCAGCTATCCCAAGTGCTGTTGGGATCAGCATCATCCGGCACCAAAACGTGACTTATCGATATACGTGTTCCAAAGGATGAGAAAATGAAAGGACAAAAGAGAAACACATTACCCACTTTATTTATACCATGTGAAAACTGTTTAGAAATAACATAAAAAAGATAAATTTGATATAACCATATATGCCTTTTTTCCTTTCCATTGATTTTGTGTAAATTGTGTGAATCCTACTTTTTGGAATACGAATATGAGTCACAGAAATTCATAGTCTCGAGGGAAAAGGAGTGTGGTAAGCAATCATCTCACAAAAATATATAACAAGAATAACTGTGCTAACCTACCATCTATCATATGCTGAATTAATGATAAATAGCGGTGTATTACTTGCTGTGCCACATATTGCGGGAAGAAACACTCATTTTTGTTGGAAATATATATGTAAATAGAGTTCTATCACTTCGAGGTCACCCATGAGAAAAGGATGACTAAGAGCAAGTGATCATTTTGAGTTACAATTCTATAATATCTTAAATATTATATTTAAAGATATTAAATGATCATTAAGAAGATAATCACTCCAACAATTGTTTAAGCTTATTTAGTGATCATTGGAAAGATGATCACTACTCTTGGAATGCTATAAATAGAGGGCAAATCTATAGATAAAAAAAGTTAAGCAGAGAAGAAGCAAAGTGTAATTTGGAGAAAATTTAAGTCAAACAAAAGCTTAGAGGGTTCTTGTAATGTGAACTGAGAGGATTTTCCAACTTTGTGAACATCCTCTAATCATAAATCAGTAGCACAACCTTACTTTATCGGTTTTCCACATATAATCTTGGTATGTGTATAAATTCTGATTTACAAGTTTTTATGTTGATTCTTGCTCGAAAATCAACATTGGTATCAGACTAAATAGGTTGCGTTCTGATTTAAGCATGTAAAGCATGAGACCCAAGCATGTTCTTTAAAAGAAAATTAATTTTTTTTATCAAGAATATATATTAATCCAGTTGCATGGCATATCCTAAGTTTTCATTTTACTCATTACATAGATCATATTAACCCTCGTGGCAACTAGGAATTAATTTATATACCTTTATATGTTTATTAATCCAGTTGCATGGCATCAAAAATAAGTAAATTGTAATATGCCATTAATATGTATGCTGATTAAAAAAAATTAATTAACTTTTTTAAAGAACATGCTTGGGTCTCATGCTTTACATTCTTAAATCAGAACGCAACCTATTTAGCTCTACCACCAATGTTGATTTTCGAGCAAGAATCAACATAAAAACTTGTAAATCTGAATTTAAACACATATCAGGATTATATACGAAAAATCGATAAATTAAGGTTGTGTTACTGATTTATCGTCGGAAGATTTTCACAAAGTTGGGAAATCCTCTCAGTTTACGTTGCAAGAACCCTCTAATTTTTTGCTTGACTTAAATTTTCTCCAAATTGCACTTTGCTTCTTCTTTGCTTAACTTCTTTTACCTATGGATTTGCCCTCTAGTTATAGCATTCAAAAAGTAGTGATCATCTTCTCAATGATCACTAAAAAAGTTTAAATAATTGTTGGAGTGATTATCTTTTTAATGATCACTTAATATCTTTAAATATAATATTTAAGATATTATAGAGTTCTAACTCAAAATGATCACTTGCTCTTGATCATGCTTCTCTCATGGATGATATCAAAGTGTTAGAACCCTATATATATATATATATATATATAGAGTAATTTTCTGGTCATGGATTTTAAAGTGCGGGAAAGTCCGGGAAACTTTTAAAACCGCACGGCTTTAAAGACTTACAGTTTTAAAGTTATCCCGTACTTTTCCGTACTTTAAAATTCCTGTCTGGAACATTTCTGTATATATATATATATTAAAAGGACTTGACTTTCATTTAATTCCTCTTCTGGCCTCCTTGGCCAGCTGAGAGTTTGGAATCTTCCTATTTTATGCGTCAACGCAGCTTTTACACCAACTAAAAAGTTCACTCTGCCCATCGCTGGAAAACTAAAATGAGCTGAAAATCGTTATGTCAAATTAATTCATAGCCAAAGATACCAGCAATAAAGTGCATAGTGGGACTCCTGAGCGTGGGAACGTAAAATCTCCTTAGTCCTTGGACCGAACGTTGCATCATTAACTTTTATTTATTTTTTTTCTTTCATAATTCTTAAAATCAAATTAGATTAGCTAGGAATAAACCAAATTTAACTTCATTAATATTAATCCGAAAGTGATATAGAAGATTCCATGCTTCATTTTCTCTTGCTCAATATTCTTAGTGGGAATTTAAAAAAAAAAAGACTGCTTCATTGCTTAATTATCGCAGCAATTTTGGGGATGAGTTTTTTTTCCCATTCCTCATTTTGGTGAGGAATTCTTTCCCAATCCTTCCTCTCTTCATTTGAACGATAAAAGCTCGTCTCATTAACCTTCACGATAATCTTATTTTTGAATTTTTCAAAGTCTTCATTTGAAAAATACACAATATAATAGTTTGGTTCGTGATCATAATTAATTGTATCATAATACACAGAGTCATATGTTCCCAAACACGACGTGGCCACCATTGCGTTATCGGGCAACTCGATGGAAGTCTCGTTTCCTGGGGCAACGCATGTTGCTATTGGATGGCAATTAACACAACCTAATTTGCCCGTGTCTTTTTGGTTGCTCAGAATCAGTAATTTTGCCGTACTTGATGAAATTAGCGAAAGAAGAAAAATGATGATGGTCGCAATGAAGATCTTCATGGCTAAAAGCAAAAATTAATGTGATTATTTCCAGCATTTTATAATTAATTTCTGTATACGCATGCATGCATGCATGGCAGCTTTATATGTATGCTTCTTCTTCTTCTTTTTTCTTTTCAGTTAAAATTTGTCTTAAAGAAATAAATGTGTGTTAATTTTTTAGGGTTTAATTAAGTATGGTTAATAAATATAAATGCATCAGTTACGTAATTTTATTAAATTCATATCTTAAACGTAGATCCTCTATAGGTTGCCAAAACTGAAAAATTATTTACATGGTTGTTTATTAATTTTGACTTTGCTAACTTAATTTTTTTTTTTTTTTTTGGTGTATTATGATATTCAAATCAAGTTGATATAAATAGAGGGGCTAAGCTTATTGTTGAAGAAGAATGAGGAGGCTGGGCTTATTCATGGAGTTTGTGTTGCGAGAGGCGCGCCGAGAGTTAATCATCTTTTGTTTGCAGATGATTGTTATCTATTTTTCACGGCCAATCAGCAGGAGGCCTGGTAGTAAAAAACACCCTTACAATATACGGCACAGTGTCGGGTCAGGTAGTAAATTATGACAAGTCATCAGTATGTTTCAGCACAAATACCAGTAGTTGGGGGAGGAATCAGGTCTGCGGGATCCTGCAAGTTGCAGCGGCTGCTGTTCAAAGCAAGTATCTTGGGTTACCTGCTTTTATAGGCCGAAACAAATGTGAAGCCTTCAGGTTTATCAAAGACAAAGTAGCGCAACGCTTAATGAGCTGGAAGCAAAAGTTCCTGTCAAGAGCCGGAAAAGAAATTCTCCTTAAAACAGTGGTGCAAGCGATGCCGAACTTCGCCATGAATCTTTACCTCCTCCCGCTCCAACTTTGCCGCGAACTTGAAACTATGATGAAATCTTTTTGGTGGGGCAGTAATCGAGGCAAAGGAATTCATTGGATGCGATGGGATCGTTTATGCTATCCAAAACCTTTTGGTGGATTGGGTTTTAAACAAATCCACGAATTCAATTTGGCCATGTTAGGAAGACAAGCTTGGAGATTTTTAACAAAGCCTGACTTGATGGTTTCCAAGATAATGAGAGCGCGCTACTTTCCTAATTCCACTTTTGTGCAGGCTGGTCTCGGCTCCAACCCAAGTTATATGTGGCGTTCTATTTTTGCAGCTAAAGATGTTGTGCTTCAGAATTGCAGAATTCAGATTGGCAGTGGTAAAGATACTCTTATTGGCAAAGCTCCTTGGCTCCCTGCTCCAGTTAGTGGGCTGACTACTTCCAACTTGAATGAAATGGTGGCCAATGCTCCAGTTAACAGTCTTATGATTCCAGATCAGCGACGGTGGGATGTTGATTTAGTTGCTGATATCTTTAATGCGCGTGACTAGGAATTAATTCTACAGATACCTTTGAGTTTGCAAAGAGATAAAGATGAGTGGCAAGGGGATTCTAAGGGTGTATATACTGTCAAGAGTTGCTATAAGATCTTAACCAATCTCTCTAATGTTCTATTGACAAATGTTTGGAAGAAGATTTGGCAGTTGGAGATTCCCGCGAAAGTGCAGAATTTTGTATGGCGAGCTGCATCAAATGTATTACCAACTACAGCCAACTTATAATCTCGACATGTTGAGATTAGCCCTACTTGTCCTATGTGCCATGCCGCAACTGAATCTATCTACCATATCTTGATTGATTGTGTCATTGCAAAAGCGTGCTGGCGGTTATCACCTCTTGGATTCATAGGAGGCTTTAGCTCCTTCCTAGAATGGCTGGAAGCTATTTTTAAACATTGTAATAGAGAGACTTGCTGCCTCGCTATGATGGTCTGTTGGCAACTTTGGAGAAATCCAAATAATCCAAGTATGGCATGGAAAATTTAGACAAGCTTACAACATAGTTAATTCGGCTGGTCAGTTTCTATTCCAATGGGCTTCTGCTCGAAAACAACAATATTTAAATACAGATGCACTTCCAGAATCGAATGGTGTAGTTTGTTGGCATAAGCCAAGTATGGGATGGCTAAAATGCAATATTGATGCGGGTGTTTTTACTTCACCTTGCCGCATCAGTTTTGGAGGGGTTATTAGACGCGATGATGGCAGCTTCCTTGCAGCTAAGAGTGGCTGTATTACTGGTTCTTTTGCAGCTCCAGAGGCGGAGGCAATAGCCATTCGAGAAATTTTGAGCTGGATTAAGATTTCCTTTAATGCTCCCATGATCATTGAGACCGATTGTTTACAGGTCTATCAAGCTTTAACTAGTTCGTTGGCATGTCTCAATGGCTTCGGTTTAATATTTGATGACTGCAAAGCTCTGGCAAAAAGTTTATGCCAAGTTTCATTTTCTATTGTTCGGCGATCTGCGAATTCCGCAGCCCATTCTCTAGCTCGGGCAGCGGGTTCCATGTCAGGTCCGGGTGAGTGGAGGTTTGTTCCACCCCCATATTTGAACTCTGTTTTAGCTACTGATTTAATTTAATAAACAATCTTCCTTTCAAAAAAAAAAAAAATAGAGTTCCTTTTTTGTCAATATTCTTTCTAGAGAGATCATACCACAGTACAAAACACAAGAAGCATACATGGACACTGACAAACTGAAAGTAATCTCAACTCATAAACAGAACTGATTCGAACAGATAAATCAACTGGCGGCTCATATGATGCCAAATAGGGACATTACATAGCAAATTAAACATCTACCATAGGCACCCTCTCCAGTGTGCAAATCAACCAATCCCCACGGCCTATGCCAGTAACCGAACACTACTTAGATTAACAAACACAAATAGAAAAATCAACAGATAATGGAGGCATTTTGGCATATAGATGGAAAAAGCCGTTCAACTGTAGTCTGTAGCATTTTGGTCTGCCCTATATTTATGTGTTCACTTTAGCTATGATAACAGCTTTCTGGCAATGGGTGGGAATCGATATTTTGGAAGGGAATTCGGTCGTAATACCAGTCTCCCACTGCCTTTGTAATTGCCCGTAGAACAAATTTTCAATCATTAGAAAGGAATGAGTACATCAGGATGCTAGGGAACAAAGTAAAAATAATCATAAAGCATTCGTACTGTTTTATCCAGATCCGGAGAGTCAGCTCTTAACCAAGTTTCCTGATACATGGTTTGGCAGTGAATAAAACAAGAGTCTATAAACATTCCTCTGGATGGAGAGTTGCCAAGTCCAGCCAATGCATCTAAGAATTGCACCCTGAAACCTGAAAGTACACGCCGAGATCAGATCGAGTAAATTTAAGAGCTCTCAGAAAAATAAATGACAAGCATCTTTAGAGAGTAATTAATCCGGACTTTTGGAATTTACCTTGCAAAGTTTGCAGCTGAGTAGGTGAGCATTTGGCTATAACATTCTTGCACCTGTCCCAAGTTCTGTTGGGATCAGCATCGATCGGCACCCAAATTTGATTTATCTATGAACGAGTTCCAAAGGATGAGAAACAGAGGAGAAACACATTCCCGAATTTATTTATAGTATATATATGCGAAAACTTTTTAGAAATAGCATAAAAAAGATAAATTTCACTCTTTCCAAAGGATGAGAAACAGAGGAGAAACACATTCCCGAATTTATTTATAGTATATATATGCGAAAACTTTTTAGAAATAGCATAAAAAAGATAAATTTCACTCTTACCAAAGATGCGTTTGGGGCAGCTGCTATAGTCTTATGGAAAACACTACCTACAACAAATGATCTTCTTGCACTAAGCTTATGCATCCAATTTTCTGTCATTCAATCTTGCACCTTTTTTTTTTTTTTTTTTAATGAAAGTCCAGCGAAACTTTCATGCAACCATATGTGCCGAATTGAGGCAAACTGCACGTAAAAGTTTCCATTGATTTGTGTAAATTGTATGAATCCTATTTTTGGGAATACGAATATCAGTCGCGGAAATCCATAATCATGAGACAAAAGGAGTCTGGTAAGCAATTTCCAAAATCATCTCACAACAATATATAACGATGAGAAGAACTGTGCTAACCTGCCATTTATCATATGCTGAGTTAACGATAAATAGCGGTGTCGTTACTTGCCCTGCCACGTATTGCGGGAAGAAACACCGTTGTTTTAAAAGCAAGGAATCGAATCAGACCAAAGATGAAAGGATGAAGACTACAAAGTAAAAACATTAAAATGGTGAAACTTACCAATCCTGGGTTCAACCTCTTAGTGCAGGATGCTGGCAAATGCTTAACTGATCCCTATACATGAGATTAAACGAAGAATCAGGGGCTGTAACCACAGTGAAAAAAACTTTATCCTCAAGGAAAGAATTTTCTTATCCTATCAAGAATGATAAGTAAAAAATGAAGGCAAATAATTTCAATATAAGATAATGGGAAAAATCTTTGAGTGTCGGTATGCAGGGCATATATTACTAGACACATAATGAAAAAAGTAGGATAGCTATAGAACGTTATATTTTGAGTGTAAGCATGAGAAGAAGAATGTACATGTGTCGCAACCACTTGAGAGCAAAAACTCCTCAATGTGACTTGCACCGGAAATATCCTTCCTGTTGAAATAAACAAAGGAGTTAGAATTTGGAAAGGAAAAACAACTGAAGAAACTATTGCATAATGTTCAATTAAAGAACAGGGTGTAATGTCTAAAATGAGCTTACACATTTATAAAAAAAAAAAAACAGCATCTGCAAGGCATTTTACTCTAGTGCCCACGGGGAAGAGAGCTCGGAAGTTATCAGAACGCAAAATTGAAGCCAATCCCCCAGCAGAACAGCCGGAAAGAATAGCCTGCCATCAGTCCTAATGAATTATCAAACATACCAATCTAATGAAAAGAATTTTATAGAAGGAAAAAAGAAAACGATGATGGTACATTCTGAGCATTTATCATTCCTTTAGCCAATAATAGATCCTTCATAACTGCTAGAAAAAACCCTAGCTCCTCTGAAGTGAAGGTTAGTTGCCTGATTAAATCGCTAACTAATTAAATTATCACACAAAAAAGAGACCCGAAAAATAAGTATACAAGAAAACTGTAGCTGGAAATTTTCGGGAAAATTAACTCACGGGATCGACAGCCTCCACATCTCCAGTAAATGATGCCCCATCACAGTATCTAACCTCGATTCTATTCCAATTGTAGAAATCTGGAAACGGAAGGGGAATTTATTTACTCGTATCAATCAAGTCGAAGTGAAACAAAAAGGCCGTACTCGGGTTATATTCTTGCCCGTTGCTCAGTATCCCAGTAAAATTAACTTCCTTGCCCATTTTCTCAGATAAACCGAAACCGGTATTCATACGAACATGACAAGTTGTGACATCGTTGCACCAGCCTCCTCCCTAAGAACCCAAATCCAAAGGCAAATTGAATAAAGAAAAAAGTATTCGAAACTTTGTGTTGAATTCATGCCAAATGTAAACATCAGAATTTTTATGACTATAACCTTCTGGATTGATTACTCTTCATTCATAATTATTAAAGTTGGAACGGCTATAGCGAACATATGCAGATGGAGAAGGACGTTAGTTACCTCGATGAACACTAACCAATTGTTAATCCCAGCACCAAACCACTTATCAAAATGGTAAGCAGGCGGGCTACCGTTCCAAGCAAACTGCAAAACATATCAAACATTAAACAAACTATAGCGCACAATAATGATAAGTCACAAATGAAGAATACGAGTGCACTAATCTACCAGCTCCTTCCGCTACAGCATTCTCAACATAGGTGATTGATACACTAGAGCCTTGAGCTTTCAGTAATATGAGTGCACATGCTAAAAGACTGAACCATAGGCCCCTTCTTGCAGCAACCATTCTGTGGATATGCGAGAAAAAAAAATATTTTAACTATTATTTTTTAATGAAAAAACCAACAACAACATTAAAGTCTGAGTAATAAGATAACAAGCTGGCAAAGATTACTCATACGCAAGCAAAGAGTCTCTCACTGACTTGCTGAACGAAACAACTTCCTCAAGATAAAATCTCTCACTGATGACTTGATGAATTTATCTTCGGGAAGTTCTAATTTGATTTCGGATCGGCTGCTCAGTTGAACATTTAAAGAAGTAACTATTTTGTGAAGTTGTAACAAGTAGTTTAGCAGGAAGGAGTGCATGATCTAGTTTTAATTGTGTGCACATGCATGGCTTAAATTATCTACCAATTGTAGAGCTTCTGATGTGCATTCTGTAACAGCGAGACTAGATAGCTGGAGCCTGCAAAATGAGTAAGACATTTATTTATTTTTTCCTTTAATTTTATTTCAAATTTTTAAACATTGAGCCTAAGTTTCTTTTGCTCATACTTTGTAAATATTATTTTAATTTAAATATTATCAAAACTCTAAGCTTTTACACCAACT
The DNA here is from genome assembly GCA_030444775.1 of Atalantia buxifolia. Lineage (NCBI taxonomy): Eukaryota > Viridiplantae > Streptophyta > Magnoliopsida > Sapindales > Rutaceae > Atalantia > Atalantia buxifolia. The sequence continues at coordinate 13,777,639 of CM059838.1, forward strand.
AAGAAGTTCACTCTGTCCCATTGCTGAAAAACTAAAATGAGCTGAAAATCGTTATGTCAAATTAATTGATAGCCAAACATACCAACAATAAAGTCCATATTAGGACTCCTGAGCATGCGTGGGAATGTAAAATCTCATTAATCCGTATCATCACTGAAGTTCCATGGCAGTCTTCCTATTTTATATTGAGCATGCGTGTAACAATCATAACCGTGCACCAACTTCGTTAGCACTCCTGAGCTTGGGAACGTAAAATCTCCTTAGTCCTTATTACCAAACATTGCATCATTAACCTTTATTTCTCTTTTCCTTTAACTTCAATATTCTTAAAATTAAATTAGATTAGCAAGAACTATACCAAATCTAACTTTGTGGGTTTCTCCTCTCAGCTCATTCACTTCCGTTTCATAACTCACGTCTCGCTTCTCCTCGCCCCATTGATCGGGCAATTACTTAGCACATTGCCATTGTTCACGAGAGAATAATCGAAAGTTTCGATACGCAAGTCAGAACGTGACCCCAAAGAGGAAAGTATTGGTGAGATTAGTGTGTGGGATCGATTTTGATGGCAATGTTTCTAATGGAGTTGCTGATGTTGGTATTGAGCTGTGTTGTACATGGCTGTTGGGTAAGAGATTATGAGGAGATAGAAGCTGAGAGAGGGGCAATGGCAAAGGAGACCAGCAGGAAAATTGCCAAGCGCAAGAGGAATCCATGGCAAATGCAGCCAAGATTGATGAGGTTAGAGCCAAAGAATTCGGTGAGAATACGCAGAGCACAAGTATGGGCGGTGGGGTAAAATCAGAAGGCTGAATTAACTGAAGTCCATTAGTTGGAGTGAAGTCCAGTAGTTGGAGTTGCTGTAAATCGTTACTTTAGTTATCAGCTATTTGATTAGTCTTATATGTACCATTGTTGTGTTCGGTCACTGCAGTGGTGCCCAATTCTCAAGCCTGAGTAGTAGTTTAACGTGGAGCTATGAAAGGAATATTCATATTTTATATCAATTAAAATTATCTATTGGATTCTTAAAAAAATTTGTATTAGTTAAATAATTATTTTAATTATAAGTATAAGTTAAAAATTTAGTAAAAATTATTTTTAAAAATAAAAATACTGAATATATATTTAATTTTTTTAGCTGTTATCCTATCAAACAAATATTCTTAATATTTAAGTTTAAAGTATAAAATACAAAAAATAATATTATATACATATTTAAATTCAAAATACAATATTTTAAAGTTATTTTTAAACCTTCAAAAATAATCTCAAACACAATTACACATAAGATTTTACATAATAAATAGAATAAAGACATAGTTTATTAATAGGAAATATTTTTTTTTACGGGAAGTGAAATGTTTCTTATCTTTTAGTCAAAATCTAAACTTTTATTATCCCAAAATATTTTTTTTTGAAAAAAAAAAAAGGGCGACTGGGAGAAAGTAAAACGACAACCTCAATTCCCGCCAAATTCTTGGCAGTCGACACTCCTCCATCGTTCCCCTTCTCTCAGAGAATCAAATCTCTTGAGCAATTTCTTGGGTTTTGACAGTGAATGTTGCTAACGCTCCGTTCATGTTATCCTCTTCGCTTAACATTTCTCTCTGGCGACGTCGTCAAACCAACATCATTTTCTCGTCTTTCTTTCTCTAGTCACCACTTGTTTCAAAAACCTAAACCCCTCTCGTCCTCCCTAAACCCTAGACGCAAGATGTCCTCCTCTGCTCCCAACGCTTTCCAAGTTCTGATGTCCGCCGCCGGAAAAAAGAAACCATCGCCTCAACCCAATTCCTCATCTTCTTCGTCTTCTCCTAAAAAACGCAGAACCCTAGATACCAAAAACCCTAAAACGACGAATTCAGTTGTAGGTGACAAAGTTCAAGAAGTCGCTGAAGAACCCAGTAACGATTTCGTAAAACCCATTTCGAATCAAATTGATAATCCCATAGATTCTGAGAAGGAATCCCAACCCACTCCTTCATCACCTAAAAAACGCAAAGCCAATGTGAATTCGGTGAGTGCTAAGGAGAGGATTGCGGAATTGAAGAGCAATATTGTGTTATTGAAGAAGAAAGCGGGTGAATTTGGTCCCAAAATGGTTGCATGTTGGGAAAAGGGAGAGAGGGTGCCGTTTATTTTTCTGAGTTTGGTGTTTGACATGATATCGAATGAAACTGGGCGAATAGTGATTACTGATATTGTGTGTAATATGTTGAGGACGGTTATGGAAACAACGCCGGAGGATTTGGTGCCGGTTGTTTATTTGGCCGCCAATAAGATTGCACCGGCTCATGAGGGACTGGAGCTGGGAATTGGGGATGCTTCTATTATTAAGGCGCTTGCGGAGGCCTGTGGAAGGACTGAATCTCACGTTAAGAAGCAATACCAGGTAATCTTTTGCGGTTTTTTGATTGGTGCAGCAACGTTGTGTATTAAGATATATTGTTTAATTAAAATGTTGGTTTTGATGAATCGCCCGAATTGGTCACCTGTGCTTTTTCTTGATATGTAGAATCCAAGAAACCTGTACATTTTCCTGATATGTAGAATCCAAGAAAACTAAGTGCTTCTCTTATTTGAGCAATTTTGATGGCACTTATACTTGATTTGATTTTGAAATGTGTTTTCATGTTTTTCATTGTTAGGAAATGGGAGATCTGGGTCTTGTTGCCAAGGCCAGTCGGTCCTCTCAATCTATGATGCGCAAGCCTGACCCATTAACCATTACCAAAGTTTTTGATACATTTCGGCTCATTGCTAAGGTGCACTCTTGTCATATCTTTTCAGAATATCATCAGTTTAGTTTCAAATGTGAGTTTTGTCTTGTTTTATTGGGGTGAACTAGAGTTACAGCTCAGAAGACTCAATTTGTGTTCAATTGATTGTGATTTTGTTGAATGCAGTAGTATTTTAGTGTCTTTCCCTGGCCTTAACATTGCTTGAGAATGGAAAGTTTTGGAACATAGATGTAGTAGTGATACATATGCTTCTCTAGGTACCAGTTATAGTGCTGTAACTTGATCAGAGAAAAAACATATACATGGTTATTATCTTTTCTATTGTTGTCTCTCATGAGGCTTTTTCTTTCCACTGTGGAGTAAATTGGCCATTGATATTTCCGAATAAGATAAATGCAGATAATTGATTTTGGATATGAGTTTCTTGTGGTTATTGCTTAATTGTTTTATAACTATCCCTTTTTATCTATTTACTCTTACTAGGAAGCTGGGAAGGATAGCCAAGAGAAGAAAAAGAATCGAATCAAGGCACTTCTTGTTGCAGCCACTGACTGTGAACCTCAGTATTTGATTCGTCTTCTCCAGGTTGTAGTTTTGACATTTATTGTAAATTAATTTCTTAGTGTGTTTTTTCTATTCACGCTTTCTTTGGATTTATCTTGCAGTCAAAGTTGCGAATTGGATTAGCAGAGCAGACTCTCTTAGCTGCATTGGGACAAGCTGCTATTTATAATGAACAGCATTCTAAACCTCCTCCAAACATTCAATCCCCTTTAGAGGAGGTGAGTTGATGTTCCGCTGATTAGGAGAATGCTACCTCTCTAAGGCAACCGGCCATCATGAAATATTGGATTGCCATTCTTTTTTTTTTTTATATTTATTCATTCTCTTCTTTTTCATTAGACTTTATAAGATTGGATCTTTCAGAACAAGGATCATCTGCTGGGAAGTATTTAACTGTTTTTATCATGGTGTTAAATCCACTTTAATCAATTGTGATGTTTTTTTCTTTCTTTCTTTGCTTTCTGGTAGGTTATGGCGAAAAATCTCCTTACAGTTTCTTATGTTTCAAGCATTTCAATGTTTTCAGTAGCATAGGTACTTTTGATGTGCAGTGCTTGAAATTTTATGATATAAGTTTTGAGTGACGATGAGAAGTGGCCTTCTGTTCTTATATTCTAAAATTTAACTAGTTTATGGAGCATAGTAATTTTTTAGTATTCTTGAGAAACTTTAATCCTTTTCCTTAAAAAAAAAATTAAATGTTCTGTTGTGGACAATGTTGTTTTTTGTCATACAATTCTTTAGGCTGATTAAAATGTAAATTTTATTTTCTTTTGTTATGAGATCAGAGACTTGTAGTTGCTGTGTTCATGGTATTCTGCCACTGTTAGCACTTCTAAAGTATATATAGGTGCAGAATTTCACCGAAGGAAGAGAATTTTCTGTTAGAAATTGCATAAATATTGTTTATCATTCCACTTTTGTCTCTGTACAGGCTGCAAAGATTGTTAAGCAAGTTTTCTCGGTACTTCCTGTTTATGAAAAGATTGTCCCTGCACTTCTTACTGATGGCGTATGGAATCTTTCACGTACATGCAGCTTTACGCCAGGCATCCCAATTGGACCTATGTTAGCAAAACCAACCAAAGGGGTCTCTGAGATTGTAAACAAGTTCCAAGATATGGAATTCACATGTGAATACAAATATGATGGAGAGCGAGCCCAAGTAATACCCAGCTATGCTACATTTGGTTTTTTCCTTCTTTCGTGATGGATATTAAGTGATTGAATTTTCTTATTCCATGCAGATACATTATTTGGAGGATGGTTCTGTTGAGATATATAGTCGAAATGCTGAACGCAACACTGGAAAATTTCCTGATGTTGTTCTTGCTGTTTCACGGTAAATAACAATTCTGATTGATCCTATTTCTTGCATAATTTATTGATTATGCCTTTGAGACTTTATTAAGTATATTTCGTAGGAGGAATAAGTAGAAGTGCTATTAAGAGCTTCTAGGATTTAAATAAATGCCGAGGTCATCTCATTAAATTTTTCACGAGCGATTAAATGTTTGTATAAGAAGCTGTGTATAAACTGCCTTTTTGTGAAAATTCATAACCCTTCAAGAGTTTTTTTTTCCCCCTTATATTTGGCTGTCAACGTGGTTAATTCTGACAATTCAGCTATAGTGTGAAATTAGTTTTTGCTCAAATCTACTGCTTATTTGCAGATTAAAGAAGCCTTCTCTAAGATCATTTGTTCTGGACTGTGAAATTGTTGCTTATGATCGAGAAAAACAGAAAATCTTGCCCTTTCAGGTATTCTATTTGAAAACAAGTTTTCAAATCATAATTCTAGTTGCAATGTTGTGGGTGAGGTATAATTTTTAGAAACACATACGTTTGAACTTTTGACATGATATTCTTTTAACAATTACTCAACTCACTTCATGCTAATTGCCAATTCCCCAATATTGTATCCTTCCTGCGGTATATAAGCTACTTCAGCAATTTTTCCGAATGAGTATGCCACCGACTGCAGTGGTACAATCCGTTAAAACTAGGCTGAGGCATACAATTCTAGATTGAGGCCTTTGTTTGGTTAAGATGGATGATATCTAAAATAGTGTATTTTTGTGGCAGACCCTTACTACTCGAGCTCGTAAAAATGTCTCTCTCAGTGACATCAAGGTTGATGTCTGCATTTATGCTTTTGACATTTTGTATCGCAATGGTCAACCGCTTCTTCAGGAACAACTGAGAGTTCGTAGAGAGGTATGTTTCTGTCAAGGCTCCTTTGAGTGGTATTACATGTTTCATTTTTAGGGTTTGTACCTGATGTTTGACTTGACATAATTGTTTTCCTTAATTGGACACAAAATGAAAATTGGTAGCACTTAGATCCATTGTGGATAATTTATTTTATTTAAGGTGCTTGAAGCATTTAAACACAAGTTCATATCACATCTGTTTATCTATTTATATTTTCTTATTAATACAAACTTCTGAGTTTCTTAATTTTCTAATTTTAAAAGGAAAAGGGAAAAGGGATTAGCCTGTGGATAGATGGAAGAGCATGGTATTGTGGGTGGAAGTCTTGGAGGATGATTCCTTAGGGGCAATGTTAAGTTTTACATAATTATTAAATCCAATGATTTGATTTCTAGTAAACAATAAATGGTGGGTCAAGTGATATAATCCTTGGATTTTAGAGAAGATGTTAGAAGCAAATCATATTGGGCCACCTAGAATACCATATCTATCCCATGAGTTTGCCTACAGCAAAAGGTTGTTGTATTTGACAGTAGTCTTTGGTTTTGAACCTGGTGTACACGTCATGGGACTTTGGAAAGGTGATGTGTTTCTTGCAGACATGATGGTACATCCATCATCCTTATTGCTGATTTTATCCTGTATTTCTAACCATTTGGCCTTTTGACATTGCTGTTAAATCTTCAGATAATAAGTAGGTCTTGAATAAATACTACTCTCTCCGCTTTCTTTGCAATGATCCAGATTCTGATAAATACATATTTCAGCAGGGGTGAAGCTGCTTTATATAACATGAATGGTTGAGGAATCACTATTACGTTGGTATCCATAACCCTCTCGCCTTTTCTTTTTTCAGCATCTTTATGATTCGTTTGAGGAAGAGCCTGGATTTTTTCAGTTTGCAACAGCTTTAACATCATATGATCTTGATGAAATACAAAAGTTTCTTGATGCTGCTGTTGATGCAAGGTATTAATTCATGCTGTTAATGTTATTGAGTGGGAAAAAAAGACAGCCTCATTCGTAAGATAAAACTTATTTGCAGTATTTAGATGGTTTCATGCTGCATTTGGATCATCTCACAATGCTTTTTCTTTTTCTTTTTTTCTCCTCTCTTCCCTAGCGTGTTCCTCTTATTTATAACACACTCAGAGGATACCAATTATTTGTTTGAGGTTGTCATTTTCCTTTGATTAGGATAGATCATATATAATCACTAAGCTGTCGGTAGTGTGACTTTTTTCTTGCGTTGTTTGAAAGACACATGCAAAACCATTTGTATTAAATGTTTGAATATTCCAGGATCTTAATTATTTTCCACTTTTTAATCAATCTTTGACTTCAACACTTCAAAAGTTTTGATGAAATTCAGAAACTCATTGAATCTGGAGTTTGGTACAGCGGCTTAGGTGAGCTTTTGGATAGGACCTATTGGCATCCTCATATATGTCATGGAACTGTCCTAGATTTATTTTGGATGTGGAACAGAACTTAATTGGTTTGATTCTGGACAGCATGGAGCCTAATGTGTTACAACTTTAATGGGGTTCATATGTTGTAATTGATGAGAGAATCTTATAAGTTATTTTTAATTTCTTTATGAATGACATTGTCATGTATTTCATTAGAACATTAGATGTTCTAATTTTCTATGCCAGTAATTCGTCTTGGTTTGCAGTTGTGAGGGTCTAATTATCAAAACAATGGATCGAGATGCTACATATGAGCCTTCAAAGCGATCACTCAACTGGCTAAAATTAAAGAAAGATTACATTGAGAGGTACACAAATTTATGATGATTCCTCCAGCAAACACAGTTGATTTGAATGGAAACTTTGGTTATATGCATATATTTTGTTGCTGGTTTTGCTATGCAGTATTGGAGACTCGCTGGATTTAGTACCCATTGCTGCATTTCACGGCCGTGGGAAACGTACAGGTGTTTATGGTGCCTTTTTGTTGGCATGTTATGACAGCAATAATGAAGAATTTCAAAGCATATGTAAAATAGGTGAGCAAAAATCTTGTTAGCACTACTATCTGAAGTCTCTTTGATAATTAACCTTCTTAGTTTACTTATCACTTATTTTTTGTTGTTGACATTTGTTTCTCATTTAGGCACTGGATTTTCTGAAGTGATGCTTGAGGAACGTTCTTCCAGTCTCCGTTCCAAAGTTATACCCAAGCCAAGGGTTTGTTTTCCTTGCTCTTTCCTTCAGTGGAGTCCGTAAGTAAATTGTGTATTCATTGAATTTTCTTTAATGTAGACTAACTAAGTTTTACATCCATGCAAATTCCAGCCGTACTACCGGTTTGCTGATACTATCAGTCCAGATGTATGGTTCGAGCCAACAGAGGTAAATTTTTCATCTTATCCCTTAGTTAAATGCCTTTATTTATGCCTTTTGTTTTTGTTTTGAGTTTTATTTGGAACCTGTGTACTTTATTTTATCTTTTCAGTGATAGAGCTCAGTGTTTCTTTAATTTTATCTCAACCTTCAGCTCCAGAATCTGTGCTTGATCATCTAAATATAATTCTCAGGCCACTAGTGTTGCAGTAGACATATAACTCATGTGCAGCTCTCACCCACCTTATGGGATATAGACTGAAGTCTTCTTTCTGAACATCCAACTTCATTTTTATCCTCACAATGGAAATACTAATTTTTTCCATCACGGGTCCTTAAAATTATATCTTGTGTTATTTTAGCACTTGACCCACTTTTCCTTGTTAACTGCTATAGTATCTTTGCTCAAATAATTCTGTTAAAGTTTGTTCCTTGCACAACATATACAATTATTTACACACTTGCGTTTGTTCAAATTATTGGTAATCAGAAAGAAAATGCTTTGTATTCTAAGAACAATGTCGACTTTAAGTCTTGCAGATAATCCAAAATTTCACCCATGATTTGGCAGATATTGTTCTCATTTATGCTTGAGGTTGTTATTTTAGGTGCATCCGGTCACTCCTTTTTGTTGCTTGAAATCTTGATTCTTGATTGTTCCAGTAGAATGCACATGCGGCTTATGAACATGATGGATAGACTGAATAGAGTTTATTTAATCATCTCTTTTTTTTTTTTTTTTGGAGTATGTGGGATAAAATACAGAGACCTGAAACATCAAGTTCACCAGCAAGCATAGTTTATGACAGTCAAATCATGTGTTTACCCAGTTCATAAATGCCATTTTCCAGGTCATATTTTAGGTTTGTGCATGGTGATGTTTGTATCTAGAACTTGGAGACAATTTTGTTCAGTTTGGGTTTTATGCACGTGGAGGGTTTTATTTCTTTCAACTTTGTGACCCAAGGAAAAACTTTCTTACAGGTTTGGGAGGTGAAAGCTGCAGACTTGACTATTAGCCCTGTTCATCGTGCTGCCATTGGTGTTGTGGATCCTGATAAGGTTTTTACTGTTAGATTCTCAGTACTGGCACACTTTATCTTTTCCTCTGCTTTTTTGCTTAGGGAATGGTTCTGTTTCCCCCTTCAATTTTTGGCTCTGTTTCCAACCCAGTATCCCATAATGAACTCTTCTAGGCAACTAGCCATTACTTGATTCGTCTTTTCCCCTTGACACACTTTACTAAATCATGGGTCTATCACATAGCATGTTGAAATGCCTCACTAATACCAAAGTTAATTCGCAGTTATTTTTATTGGAAGTTTGTAAAATCAGTAAGAAATGTTCAGGACTGTAGGGATGTTGTATACAAGGTACTTTTGTGATAGCAGGTGAGGTTGTTTGCGTTCAGCATGCCAGTCTTATGGGTTCAGGTTGTTTGATTGCTGTATTTACCGACTTCTATTGGTTTCTTATGTTCAATTGTGAGTTAGGGTTAGAGAAGCTGGCAACCACACAAACTGCATGCATGTGCACGTGCACGTGTGGTTTCAATAAAAACCAATTTTCCTTTACATGGAATTAAAACTGTTGCTGGCTTGACTTCCGTTTGATTTTCTTTTTTTTTCTTTGGAAAGGGCATTTCTCTCCGGTTTCCTCGCCTAATTCGTGTTCGAGAAGATAAGACCCCAGAGCAGGCTTCATCATCTGAGCAGGTGCATCACAATGCTAGTTAAATTGAAATGAAGGAAATGTCTGGAAAGAGAGAACAAACTATTTTAAGTTTTTAAAAGAAATGATTTATGTTTCCATCATTTGAAACTGACGTAGATATTTTCATCTTTCCCGTTTATTTCAGGTGGCAGAGATGTATACTGCTCAAAAACTCAATCATCCAAACAATCAAGATGACAATGAAGATGATTGAGGGCCTGGATCTCAAGCTGCGTTCATTTTTGTAGATCTTTTCTTGTAAACTTCAGATGGGTTGTTGCACAAATCCATGTATCTGATCAGAACTGTTGTAGAACCAAAAATCTGATGTATGATTCCTATCATCATTAGTGGTCTACTGGACGTGAAAGGTCCTGGATATACTGTATAGGAGTCATAATTTTCATTCTAAATTTAATCCTAATTGGATTTTGAGAACCTCAAAAAAAAAAAAAAAAAAAATCCGCAGTCTGAAGTACAAGAAAAAATGTAGTTGGCGCTGAGAACTTAATTTGTTAGAATGTATATGGTACGGTTATTTTTTCGCCCCAGGAACCAATTGTTCATAACAATTGCTCATAAACACGCATGTGATATTTCTGCTTTCTTCTTTTTTTGTTTTTCCTTCTTTTTTTTTTTTCCTTCCATTCTAATATCTTTAGAAGTTTAAAAAAGTGGAACTTTTTAATATGATTTGGAAGGGTTATAAAGGATACTTGTTGTACTCTTATACATAATGTGATTGTGAACCCGTCAAACTAGTATGCTTTTTGTTGGTTATCAGGCTTGCTTGCCAATGATTCAACCTGGAGATGGAATTGTTTGTAGATGCTCCTACTATGGTTTTTGTTGATTGCGGATACCGTCTGGGTGTTCTAAAGTAAAAGAAAATTTGTAGCCGCTTGGCCAAGAAAGATTTTAAAGGGGTAAAAGTAAGAGGATAGAAAATTGGTCAAGGTTTAGTAATCGAGAAAGCAAGACCTAGAAACTGGGTGAGAGTGACCGGACACCATGAGTACGAGTTAGTTGGTCTGGTCCTGATTAATGTCTTTTAGGGGTCAAAAATTAACATTTAAATTTCTAAGCCTTGTTGCCGTGTGGACCAGGCTAGACTAACCCGAAAAGGTTTTTGGTTTTCAGCCTAACATTTCAACCGGTCCACCGGGTTTAAAGTCTCTTTCGCCTTGCTTTTTAGATGAGGTTGAGCTCTGTTCTGTGTGTGATCACTTGGGACTTGGGATGATATTGGCTAACCTCTGGGACAGTCAGTTTTCAGTGATACAATAAGACTGGCATCAAGTTTCCTTGGGCCTTCCGAGAGCTGTCTTTGTCTCTTGTAATTAGCAGCTTTGTAGATTCTACGTTCCCATCTTCTAACTTGACTTGTCAAAGCTCGTTGATATGGATGTTTTTTAATAGTCGGATGCATAGAATAATAGGATGTTCAATGTAATAATACGATACACAGGAATTCTCGAGTCTTCAACCTTAAAAAAAGGAGAGAAGGTGCAGCAATCTAACAATAAAAAAGTGATTTATAGAATCATTAACTTGAATCACTGCATACGCGCGCGCGCACACATTCACGATTCTTTTTTTTGTGCTGATTGGATGATGCGGACCGGTAGCCTGGGCATAATTGGGATATGTAAACCTATCAAATCAATGGTATATTTTTTTGTGAAAAATCGTTGGTGCTAGGACGCTGGTTACTCCATTCAATTGCTGATTGGTAAACGTGGCTCCAATGAGACTTACAATTTAACTAACAAGAAGTTACGGAGGTTGAAAGGAGTGGGAGAAGTTAAACCAATACCTGCTTTGGATTTGGAGTTGGATGATTTGGCCCAATAAACAACTTTCATTAGGTTGATTTTGTGTTGGTGATATGGCCCAATAACCAACTTTCATTAGGTTGATTTTGTGTTGAAACAAAAAATCTAAGCACGGATTGGCTAACATTGTTACCCTTGTCTCCCTCCGTAATTCAATCTCATAGGCTGACATTAATGGCATATTTTGCAACAAGAAGTTGGTGCTAAAATGAGCATAAAACGTAAACAAGTCACTAAAGTGAATAAAGTGGGGCAGATGGAAGAAACGATGCTCAAGTAAAATCAGTACTGTATATATATATGATCTCGAGAAACATAAGATTACATTACAAACTAAAATAAAATTAATCAAACTTTTTTTCTCCCTCTGAAAAAAAGAAGACTAATTAAAATAATCATACAATCACACTAGTAGTAGATCCTGATTCCGATTTGTGGGTTCCACTCAAACCCGACAACAAGCTAGGGTTGCTTTACCAATCCTCCAAACTCAACAACAACTCCACACCCATCTATCTCCATTGACAGTCTTTGATTTTGATCACTTGATCGTCTTCCACTCTCTCAATCCAAAGACACAAAACACAAACTCACACTCACGCACACACAAAAAAACACTTGGTAAAACAAGATCACTAGTGTCTTTTTAGAGTTACATTTAACAGGCCATGCCCATGCCACAGCAAATTTGTACCAAACAATTGCAATTTTGCAATATGCCTAAAGGCTAAAAACAAGCCCTCTCCATGTGAGTTAATTTGGGGTAGCAAAGAAACCTCTGTACAAAACCTAGATCATCAGTCACATAAGCGCCCTGCCCCTGCCTCTTCAATCGTCCCTAATCTATAACTTATATTAGAAGTGGTAGATTAAATATAACTGAAAAATTAAAATACTATATAGAGGCTAGTCAATGAATGACTCAATCTCAATGGAGGATGAGTCTTTGGTATTTGGTTTCAGTAGGAGAGTCTGAGCCATCACAAAGAATCCTTTTTCTATTGACTTTACCACAGTTGTTTAGCATGTTGCAACCTGGAATGTTGCCCAATGAGTCTTGCTGGAGGAGGAGCTGGGGCTGCGGTGGTGGCGGAGGCGGCGGCGGTGAAGGAATGGTCACTGGTGGGATCTCAAAGGACTCAAGTGGTGGTGGTGGGTGTCTCCATTGAGGCAGAGGCCCTGCTAAGAGAAGGGTTTGTAAAAGGGGGCCTGCTTTCATTACAGCCTGTAAAAGCTTCCCCTTTTCAGGTAATGGCTTCTCAGGCTGTAACTCAATTGCTGCTTCTGGTACGGACTTCGGTCCTTGTGCTTGTGCTTGTTGTAAATTTTGTGATGGCGGTTGTGGAATTGGGTCAATGACTGGAGATGAAACAATGCTTTCTTCACAATCTGATGATGAGAAGCCATTGTTGGAGTCAATTCCCCTTCTGGGTTCATCTTCAATGCTTGAAATTCCCGACAAAGGAGCAGCTGCTTGTTGCTGCTGCTGTAGTTGCTGCTGTAGTTGCTGCTGCTGTTGTTGCTGTTGAAGCAAAAGCTTCTCACAGAGAAGTCTTTGGCATTTCTCTTGAGCAACATCTCTTTCTCTGATGACTTTACTCAACAGATCTTTGAGATGAACTAACTGATCATCTCTCTTTTTGAGCTCCTCTTGAACTGCTAGCCTTGTCTGTTCCAGCTCCAGTGTTGTGTACAAAAGCGAATGCCTTAGATCTTCCATACTCTGCACCACCACAGCCATAAAACTTAATTAGTACCAAAATCTTGCAAAACAAAACATACACCACCTTTACACATAACTTAATTATAAACAAAGAAATGTGATACCTTTCCTTGGCAGTAGTAGGCCAAACTGAGAAGAGGGTTGCGTTGATTATCCATGGACACAGTGAAGAAATAGAATTTAGCAAGCAATTTTGGTACTTTCTGAGAAAGAGAGAGAGTGGGAAAGAGGGGTGTTTTTGGGAGGGTTTATGGGTGAGTGGTACTAGTTGCAGGTCTTATTATAAGTAAGAGTTGTTGCCACTGTTTTCTTTTTCTTTCTTTCTTTTTTATTTTTTCTTTTTCCCCCCCTTCGGTTGCTGTTGTTGTTGTGGGTGTTATTTTTTTCCCCCACCGGGGGTGTGTGTACAAAAGCACAAAAGGCCAAAAAGCCTAACAAGGCCAATCCTGTCTCCTAATAATAATCCTATGCTGACTCCCTCTGTTTCTCTGTTTCTCACTCAATCCAGTTCAGCCTTTTGTACCGAGAGTCTCCTGGTACCATCCCCAAAACTTGTAGCGAGAAGAATCACATTCACATCTCAGCGGTAGAAGCGGGGGCTACAATTACAAAACTAGTCTTATGTTTTCTCTTTCCTTTTTCACTACAAGCTTTTTTTTTTTTTTAGTGCTTACTACACACATTCATCTATTCAATCTCAATGACAGAGAAATCTGTGACTATGGTACTCAAATGTTACCATATTCCAGAGCATCCATACCGTTAAATGGTAAGATTTTGTTAACTTTGTAACCTCATAATGGTACCCAGTATCTAGATTATAGAATAACAAGTCGGGATTCTTTTGATTGACGATTTTGTTAACTTAAAATGTAAAATCTTATAACTTACATAGATATGTAATATACTGGAGGATTGTGTTTATTTACTATAAAAATGATTTAGTAGACAATGTTGATTAATGAATTATTTCCGTTGTTTATTAATTCATTGTCCATATCATTATTGAGAAGAAAAACAATAGATTATGACTTATCAACTTTAAGTGAATTTAAACAGACATATAAGATAATAGTATAATGTTTAAGTTCTAACTAGATATACTATAATAATGAAATATAAACCTTAGTTAAAAGTCTTTGAGAAATAATAATTGAAGCGTGTTGATTAATGATAAATTTCAAACATTTTCAACACCATGAAACTAATTTGTAGCATGCCGTTTGCTTTTGCTTGGGTAAATAATTGGGTTAATTTTACCATGGTGAATTCTCTCCCGCTACACAACAAAATTTGTGTAAAAAATTGTGGCACGTGGGCTGCCCGACGTTGTAAAATCCAAACCGTGTCAATCTCTTGGATTTTTTATTTTCATTTTTTATAACACTATTGACTGGTTTGATCGGCTGTTACTGAGCTGATTTTTGTATTTTACTTTTCTGGGAAAACGAGGTATAAATTCTGGAAAAAAAAAAAAAAAGTCGTTTAAAATTTTCTTTTGGTATGTTCCATTTTTTGTTTATTTATTTCAACGAGAAAGCTCCTCACGTGAAAAACATAAATAATAAAGGGCCATAGTCTGCTGAACAAATTTGACTGTTTCACTACTCGTACTAAATGAAATTAAATTAAAGATAATATTAGGTATAGTTCTTTTAACGTTTATTTGGAAACTCGAGAGAATTTTCGTTTTCTTGGTTTTTTTCCTTAAAAAAAAAAAAAATTTGTAGCCCCCAATTGATTAATCTACTCAGCCGAATTTGGTCTTCCCACTTTTCAAATTTTATATATTCTTTATTTATTCGTGGAATAATGTGCCAATTCATCTAAAGAGATGAATGTTTTAGAAAATAAAATTCTTTTGTTTAATAATTAAGTTCAAAAGCTAGCAGTATAATAGTTCCAAATGTCATTTGACATTGTAGATAAGAAGTAAAATAATATTATTCTATTTTTATAGCATTTGAATTTCAAATTATGGTTAATAGCCCTTTTAAAATCACTAAATCTATATATATATAGAGGCGCAACTTATTTTCAAGATTTTTTTTCTGAAACAAAAACTAGATTTCCAAACAAATTAAATTTGAAAGATTCCAGAGTTTATAATTGAGATTTGAGCTCCTAATTTCATTTCCAAACAAATGAAAAAAAAACTATGAATATCATTATTAGGTTGGCAATGATATTATTCCTATAGTCGAAAAACTTTGAAACTAAAGATTATATGTCCAAATCTAAATCTAACACCAATAATCTAATGTCAACCTAAAATTAAATGGAAAAATATCGTAGTTTCTTTACATCAGAAAAACAGACTTATAATTGAATTTGAGCTCCTAAATGATGAAATTTGATAAAAACGTGATGAAAACATTTGTTAGATTGGTAATCATTTGATTTCTGGTAAGTCGAAAAAAATGTAAAATCAGATATTATATATTCAAATTTGAATCTGATACGAATAACTCATAGTCAACCTAAAATCAAACAAATATTTATCCTAGATCTTAAGATACATACTTCGAGAAAATTAGTATTTGAAGTACTTCTTAAATAAGAAACACATTTTTGCATTATAAAATTGTTTTAATCAAATAAACCAAATCATATTCCAAGTTTGATGCCAAATGGATCCAACATTCACTTATTAGTCTCTTATAGTATTAAGTTTTTCAATTGAATCATTTATATTTTATACCCACATTTTAAAAATCTTTATTTAAATAGTCGTTATAAAATCCTATCATTGAAACCGTTAAACATGTAAAAACTTTTTTGTTTTAATTAAATACCCTGTTCCATTCTCACATTTATTAAATATTTCACATCCTTTATTTTACTTTTTTGTTTTTTTTTTTTCAAATATTACATTACTTAGCATAATACAATTTAATTGATAAATAAACTAGGGCGAGCTCCTATCGCAAGTTCGCAACCAAAAGCCGAGCCCCCTACCAAATTTGAAATCCCAGCTTAATACTCATCAAGATTGGGACAAGAAGGTTCCCACCATTTTACTAAAACGCACTAATTCACAAGTGCTAATTTATATATGCACACTCCCTTCTATTTGAAAACTAAAAACAAGAAGGCAGAAAAAAAAAAAAAGGAGGAGAAAAAAAGAGGCCATTTTCCCGCAAAGGAGCACTATGTATATTGAAGAAACAGAATTAAGAACTGTTCTATGATTAGGAAACAATTATCATCATCCGCATGTCTTCTTTGACAAAACCCAAAAAACAAATTAATGATAGAAACTATCAAATACATTGGCATCGCATGCCACTCGTTTTTTTGACTTGTGGAATGTTTGCATGTGCCATAAATTCTCACCATGCATAGAATAATAATAATAATAATAATAATAATAACTAGACTAATAAAATTGTGTGGGCGTATATATATATGTAAATATCTTCGATCTATTTTGGTATGTCATGTTCACAAGAATAAATAAGGGTCAATGTTTTGGGTTTTATTAGTCACAAAAAGGAGCTGGTAACCAAACTTTCTCACCGATCTTTGCCCTAAACAAAGGTAACGGGGACCACTTTCGAACATCAAAAGTCATCCGTGTGAGTATGAGCTATGCTTCTATTTGACTATTTTGTGACTCTCTTGCTCACTTATAGAAAATATTTATTACTTTGAAGATGATTGATTGCTCGTTTGAGAGTGGTCTTATAAATAAATAATCAAGGTTAAGCAAAAGAAAGAGAATTTAGGTATGGATAATTTCCCCAAAACTTATAAGAGAACTTTGGTGCGGATAATTTCCGAATATGACCAAAATATTAGGTACGGATATGTTTTATATGAGAATTTATAGGACTTTTTATGTTACAGAAAATGTATTAAGCTAAAATTTCCGAAAGTGTTCTTTAAATTAGACCAACAACCCGTCTTAATTATTTGAACTAGTTGAGTTCAGTCACATTTAACCATAATATATATAATTAGTGTGTGATGTGTGTCTATAAATATGGTTTATAGGGATGGCAATTTTTTCTGTTAGGATCTCGTATATATGAGACGGGATTGAATATATATATATATATATATATATTATCTCATTTGCATATACGAGAGTACGATATATGATTGAAATTGGCAAATCCTGTTCCATCCCGTCTCATTACCAACCCTAGTTGTTGGTTCGATTTATTGTTATATTATTGAATTATTAGATATTTAACATGGTTGAAATTAGTTGCTATCTAAATCTATAGTTTTTGAAGAGTAAATCTTAATATTAATGTGCAATAGAAGTAAACAGACAAATAAAAAATGTTAATATAAAATTATATTCGAACGTGCATGCAGTCAAAATAAAACTATTATTTGATTATTCTACATATATTTATTCAAGATTTTTTTTATATTGAATTATGATGACCCTTAAAAGAAAAAAAATGTCAAAATTTATGTATTTACATTTGGTACTATTCAAGACAATGGGATGGGATGAGATATTTAACAGAACGAGACTAAGATAAATTTTTGTCCTAAAAAAAAAAAGGACAAGAATGAGACTTTTTTTTTATCTCACTTACATATACAGGACAGGATTAGGATTAACAAATCATTTCCCATCTTATCCCTTTGTCAAGCCTAATGCTTTCGTTATGATGAGCGTTAATGCAAATAGTCTTTGAGATAGAAAGTAATATTAGCCATATCAGTTAAAAAAATTATGGTGAATGTTCTTGAATTTCATTGCAGTGTGCAAAAGATGTTACACTATATGGTGTAACGGTGTATGCAAATTCATTGTATAGGCTACATGGTATATAAGTGTTTTTATCATTCCTCATTCAATTAACTAATGTATCATATGGTGTGTACAATAAATCTGTATTTTAAAATATGCGAGCATATGTACCTAACATTATATATATAATGTAATATAATATAATTCTGCATTGGAATGAGTATTTTTAATTTATCTCGTACTTTAAAAAATTAAGAGATCCCTATTAAAAAATTATATAGAGAGTGTCGTGCCCAAGTGTGGATGCCCTTGCTAGAATGATTATATATATTTAAAATTTTATTTTTTTGTTTGTTAATGACATCATCATTTTCTCATTTTAACCAAAAAAAATACCCTCATTTGAATATATTATTTAAATTTATTCATTATTTTAATAACTTATGGGAAATAATAACTTAAGGGATCCCTTAAGTTATTAAAATAATGAATAAATAAGTAAAACACACAGTCCATTATATTATGTCCTATGGTGTATTGGAATACATGTTTTTTTGTGTCTCTTAATTTTTTTCTTATTTTAATAATTTAAGGGATCACTTATGTGAGGTTTATCAAATATAAATTAAGTAAATAAAAATTTCTGTATGTAGGACAGGTGGACGATACGAGACTCTCAAAAAAACATTCTCTAACATTACCATGAATTACTCGTTTGTGTTGATTAGTTTAATATGCATGTTTTGGTGTATGCTTTTGATGGGTTAGTGATTGTTAATAAGTTATTTAAAAGGGTACATTTGTGGAAATAGTTTTTTCACTTCGGAAAAGGAATGGGGGAAAATCCATAACAATAATCCAAAGTTTCAAATCAAATGGAATCAATAAAATGGGCACAGTGCCTTTATGTCCCATCCCAGAGGCTAATTATATTTGTCCATTTTCGTTTTAACTTTTCCACATTAACCTGCATATGCAAGCTAATGCCCTAGGTAACCCCAACTTTAACTATCAAGTCTAGATTCCCTTTTTCTTAATAATTGTTTTTTTTTTCTTATTAAGATTATATTGTTAAATTCCAAATATAGATAATAATAAGTGCTAAACGTGTGTACTTACCAAACACTTCATTTACTGTGAAATGTGAATCGATTATTAATATATTGTATGATCAAAATAAATTTTAATCACATGGGAGAGTTGTTTGGCTTGTGTATACACCCATGAACCGAGGACAACGTTGTTTATAAACGTGAACAATTATGAATGTAGTTAAATCAAAAGATAATTCTGTAATCTTTTGTTGATATTATCAAGATCCCATCATGATAAATAATGCAGATCTTGTTTGGAATTGAGGTTGGATAGCTGATCTTAAATGTTACAATATTAAATTGTTTGGTAAACATTAACTGCTGCAGTTTGGAAGCTATATTAATATGATTTTTCACTCCTATAATAAAAATTTTATAATATCTTTAATAATTTATTAAAATTATTATTTAAAAATTATATTTACTATATATTATCAACTTTTTCTTTATAGCAGTTGTAAATTTTAAGTTATAACACCTCAATTCCAACGAAATAGGACTGTAATGTATTAACACTCGCATTTTGCAAAACTAAGCGGTGGCCTCAAAAAGTGCATGTTACCCAATTTGAACTATGAAGTTGACGGGTCAAAATTCAAAACTAACGTAACATGTTTAAAGGTACAAGGCATGTGTTAGCAGCCTCATTCTTGTCATATATACCTCATTACACAGACAAGTTAAAACCATGTGTGAATGTGTCTTATTTTATATTACTAAAGATGTCTAACATTTCATGTTCTTTTATTAGCAATCATACGAGTATTTCTTAAGTCGCAAGCATGTTTATGTTTATAACTTGTTTCATGTTTATATTCTTATCCACGGTTGAGAAAATTAAATTAAATTCATTGAAACTTTTTATCCATTGACAAAGTAGGTACTATTTTGAGTTTCCCATACAGTGTTTTATATCAGGCATGTTATGAGATAATAATAATGATCATTATGGTCATAATAATCGTGTACATGCCAACTGCTAATAATAGTAATAATTATCTTAATTAATTAATAATATAAAAGACACTTAACACGATCGAGAGACCCCATCGGAGTAAAGAATTTTATTTCATCTTCAATTGATATTTAAAAAAAAAAAAAAAGTATCAGACGACAAGAAGTATCATAAGAGAATTACTTTTACCAACATAACTATTCATTATACTTTAAATTATGAATATTTTTAATTATTCTACACACACAATAAAATATTGCAAGATGAATATTTTGGTGGGCACCCATTGTTTCAATCATGCAAAATGGTCCACATTTTATCGTATCTAAAATGTGGTGCGGCTGGTGCCCGAACCATGATCTGGTTGGCAACATCGGCAGCACAATTCTATTGTCAGAAGAAATTATAATAAGTTAATTAGTAACCGAATTAACAAACCATAATAAGGTTACCCAATTGCGATACCTTGACTTAAGAAGCAAAAACATTTATACATGGGTTCTCCATTTATGTTGTGAATTTCGAGTGCATTTTGTGATTTTCGGTCGGCCAATTTGAGTTTCATTATTATTGAATTGTTCCTTTTATATTCTAAGATGATCGAGCTCTTGTTTATGATAATTTCTAATAAAAACTTTTGTTTCTTTTGTTCTCATGAAACCAGGAATCGATGGTACGCTCTTTTGGAGGTCATTTGTGGTGGTAACAAGGAAATAGAAAGAATCGATTAAAATATATTAAACTATGTGCTATTTTTTCAAGTTATGTGATCATTATGTTGCAGGTAGTTACATCAAAGATGGCTTAAAGCTATAATGAACTTCATCAAAGCAAAAGAGGCAGAGCGGTTATTCAAAAGAGCTAACGAATTTCTTTTGCGACATGCAGTTAAAGGAATATTGTTTATTGATCCAACAAAAGCCTTGTAGGTTAACATGATTTATTCCTTTGACTCTAGTACTTTTTAGTACAATGAGGGCTACAATTTTATTCATATTCTACGTAAAATTAGATAATGAAAACAGAAATTGTACAACCTAAGACGGTTAGCATCTATACTAGGAATCCTTGTAATATTAATCAATGTACTTGATATTACAATGATACAATGGTTGAATGAAGGGTGTATATGATTACTACAGATATGGAGTCTATGTTTGGAAGGTATAACCTTAGGATCAGATTTTCAGTGCTCTCGGACTCTCGGTGTATATCCTTTGATCTATAAAATTTTATTGTTACATGTGTACTTATTTTTACATGATTAATTGTGATATATATATATATATATATGTGGCGAAATTTTAACAAGAGACGGTGTATACATCAAAAGAATAAAAATATTTATCAATTTTTTTAAAGACGATATTATAAGCTTAAATTAGAAAAATACAACGTTATGCGGCATGTTATATCATCTACACATGCACGATCCATATTATTTATTTATTTTTAATTCTTTGAAAAAATAAGATACGAGATAATGATATAACACAGACACATTAGTTTGTGAAAAGTCACGTGATTAGTTGAGAGTATTATATAAGACTCTTTAATTATATTAAATTTTATTACTGCACGTGTATTTACTTTTACATGACTGATTGAAATAGATATGACGAGAATTTAGAAGGGATGATTTATACCGCTTTTAGAGATAACTAACAGTTAATTTAAAAAATATAACATACTATAACATGTTATATCATTGTCACATGCATGTTTCATATTAATTTCTTTTATTTCTTTGAAAATATGAGACATGAGATATATTATATTCATATTTTGGTTTGTAGAAAGTTAATTATATATTCTGTATCCATGTGACTGATTTTGTGCCCAACTAAATCTAAATAATCTGATGCTTGCTTTTGGTTCGTTATGCGCCTAATTAATATGACTAATCATGCAAACTGTCACCAATACAAGATTTAACATATTATCTACAAACTTAAATTCATATCAAATCAAAAAGAAAATTTCATAATAAAAACACAATTCACATACAAATTAGACTTATGAGGTTACTTCAATTCAAAGCTCTTGTGTACCCTGTTAATACTACCTAGATTGCGTACGATTCAGATCACAACATCAACGGCCAAGATTTGAAGTCTACGAAAGTGGGGTCCCCATCGGCTAATATCTGTCGGGAAAATCATGGATGCCACCTTTGTTAACCGTGTGGGTCCATCAAAAAGAAAAATTATAATTATCGGGAAAAAAAAAAGAAGAATAGCAGAACGCATCGCCTCTTGAATCTTTAGGTGGGTCGTCAATTCAATCTCAAATCAAATCAATTTTTTTTTTTAGTATATAATTTTTAGGGTTCTTTGGGATCCCAAGTGGTCGTTACACTAAAGTTAAAGCTCTAACCAAGTTTGTACTATAATAATATTATATTAATGAGATAATATTCCATCTAAATGTGTTTTTATTTTAATAATAATGATTTAATAGATGTTAGATTTGAAGGGCCATTGAGATTATTGAAGAATATTAATGGGGCCTTATGAACTAACTACCAACTTGTATATATGATCATGCATGTGAGATTTCTTGTTCGTTGGGTGCAAAGATATGAATTTAGCCTTTTTCTTTTCTCTCTCTCTCTCGCTCTCTTTTTGTCTAGTGATAAGAACTACATTGATATGAGTTATTAAATTAGACATTAATCTTCAATGTGTGTTGTTGTTACACAAGAGATCCATCAGTTATTTACAATTTTAACCCAGTAACGTGAAAATTTTAAGTTCTAATTCGTGTTAGCATGGGCAGCACAAGTACATCGTTGTATTTTTGTTTTTGACTATTACGTTAGAGATTATAACATAAATACTAATAGATACAATCTACTATATTTGTTAAAAGAGAGATTGTCAATTGATTGTCAATTGTTTTTTACTGAAATTAATATATATCACTTATCTCCCTATTATTTTCATAATATCCAAAAGGCCCTCCTGGCACCAAAAAATTTAAAGGATAAAATGTAAGGGTTCAACTACCTTAAAGCAACTCTAAGGTAGAGCAGCCTCCATAACCGTTGGGTGTATATTATTGCAATTGTTTTAAATTCAACTACAAACATCCAACAGTTCTAGAGGTTGCTCTACGTTGGAGCTGCTCTAACATAGCAGCTGTCAAAAGGTAAATAGGTCATTTATTTGATAATTTATCTTGGGAATATAAAGTATGTATTTATTTTAAGAAAAATATTATAAAAAAATAAGAAAAGCATAAGAAAAATATTTTATTGTTAACTTTTATTCACACGAAACAAATATTTCTTATTTTTATATTTTTATTTACATGATTTAATTAATTTATAACAAATATGAACAAAATTATATTTGAAAATAACGGTAATACTGTAAGATCATGTTATGTAAGGGGTTACTAGTTATTGTAAAGACAATATGGGATAACTAGTATATATTTATTTAGAATGATGATACAGACATAAACTCTTGTACAAACTTATCTTATACAAACTGATTTGGCATTAATTCATTAGTTTAATAAAAATATAAAATAATAAAAATAGATCATGTGGGTCAAGAGATATTTAATTCAACAAATATTATCATGCCACATCAGTTTATATAAAATAAATTTATACAAAAATTTGTAGTCATATTATTACTCATTTATTTATCAAGGAGAAACTATCAATCTCTCTCATCAAAACTTAAAACCTAGTCTAGCGCATGTTTGTCATGGCCTAAAAAAATAAACAAGAAAATAATTCTCACATTCAGAGAGACAATCTTGAATCCTTAATCCCGGCAAAAAATAAGATGAAAAAATATTTAACCAGCTCAACTAAAAAGTTATTAGTCAAATAATTTTTTTTTTTAATTTTATGTCCTTTTTATGAGTTGAAGAACATCACTGTTAATATGAAAATAAAAGCTCCGTATTTGACGGGAGAATGTGACAAAAAAAATAATGTGGATTAACCTACATACATTTGTTTCGGTATGTACAATACGTTGAAGTTTTTACATTTTAATTTTTTTTTATTTTGAAAAAATTAAAGAAATATTAGTATGCAAAAGAATCCGTGGGAACATCTCTCACGCGGTTACAGGCCTCAAAAAAGTCCGATAAAACGACGCTTAATTTGTCCGTTTAGTTGATGTTTTTTGCAATTGCATGTGAGGGGGGTTTGATTAGTAGTTATAGTTAGTTGGATGGCGCCACGTGGCCCAATCGCATCACTAAACAATTAAAAGACGCTTGTCTCTTTGGGATCGTGGGAGAAGATCCCCCATGTCTTCTAAAAGCCTAAAGCTCACGAGGGTGACCCAAACTCACCTATTTTATTTCCGTGGGCCTCCGTCTTTTGTTTTTATGTATTGCCGGGTCACCCTTTGAAAAATAAAAATTAAAAAAAAATATATTTCACTAATACATCATCGCGTGATAAATTATTTCTCTTTGCAAAACATACAGATACAAGTTTGAATTTAGTGTGCTTTTTGTAGAAAAATCTTCTTCCACAATTATTTACGAGCAGAACCGATTCATTTTTAGGCCGCTAACCATCCGAGACTACATCATAACAAATAAATATCAGTAATTTATTTTTTTTTATAGAAATATCTGATTATAAAAATAATAAAAAATTTGACTGTATATTATATATATGTGTGTGTGATAAAATACTCTAAAACTATTACAATAATTGATTTTTAAAGAACACAAGTGCACACATGACGTGATTTCATAGTGCCTCGAGAATGATGTGGTATAGAGATTGGTATTGATTAAGAGAATAGCAAACGATCTGGACAGGGATTAAGACTATTAACAAACTGGATTTGTTGGGTGTGATTTGATTACGGGATGTGAAAGGCATCATTCTTGCGCCATGAAATTTGATTAAAATCATCGGCCCCACGCGGTTTCTGTTACTTAACAAGAAACAAGATAATTATGTTTACGTGAAGAACAATGTAAGGAGACTTGTGCTTCAGGAAACTTTTTTAAGGGTTTTTTTTTTTTTTTTTATCTTTGACTGCGGAGCTCAAGTCACATGGCAGCTCAAAATATGGTAATTGGTCACTAAAGCGACGTACTTTCATTTCATGTGTATTTTTTTTCAACCGGTCCTAATTTTTTAAAATTTATTTTCAGACTTCTGGCCGAAACAATTTCTTTTTATCAATGATGAATGTTTTGAAGATCGCACATCCTCGTCAAATCCATGCTGTTTTGCAATGAAATGGACTACACTCACTTGCTTGGGCTTTGGCCTGGAAAAAAAAGCCTGGAATAAACATGGGCCTCAATAATCAACAATTGTTTGACCCCGCGAGCCCAAGAAAAGTTACAAAGGAACCCCGCTGTTTCCTTATTACATAAGCTACCTCTGTTTCTCTTTCCTTGACGGACAAGAATTCGTCATCTTCTATATATTTAAATCTCTTATACTTTCCAGTGAGGATCATATTCATATCTGCGAGCACAAGTTCTGAAAACTTCAAATCCATTTATGTTTAATTAGAATGGACGGCTTAGTTTGATTAGTCCTTTCTCTGACTGCAGACTAATCAGGCTCTGGAACTCGCAAATTGAGAGTTTAGGCTTTTTGCTTCGGGGAAAAAAGTTTCATCAGTTAAAACTTTTGGAACATTATATTTCTCAGAATCAAAATCGAAGGTAATTCATCATTTACAATTCAAAATTAGCATGAGAATGCTAATTATTATCAATGTGGTTTTAAGGGAGGGACCTTATGAATTCTGCTCAAAATCTTACTTGCACTGATACAATGGCCGGCCGTATCATATGAACTGATGTTTTTGCTTCACGTGTAACATTGGATGTTTACCTATTGCGTGTCGTCAGAGTTTTCTTAGGATTAAGATCATTAGCTAATCGCTATAAGTTTGTTGTTGTTTAGTTTATTTTCACATGTTTCATCAATAATATTCAGTTTATTTATCGGTTAACATCTATGATATCCTCCTCTCCTGCGAAAGCTTTCATCTCCGAGTTCAATGGAATGTTAATTCTCAGACCTTGTTCGGATCAATTCCGTATTAATTCGAAAAGGCCGTGAACAAGGAGAAGGTAAGTTAGCATTAATGGAGGTGAGTGACGGCTCATCCACTGATCATTTTACAGGTTGTTGTGGCTGCTAGTATAACGGATTTGAGCCAGACGGTGCCAACTGGCACCTCTGTTTGTGTTGAGGGCTTGCTTCAAACCCTCGTAAGGAATCAAAGCAGAAGATTGAGCTTCAGGTTGAGAAAGTGATCAATGTAGGTTTGGTTGGGCCGGCAAAATACCCCATAGCCAAGATCAAGCTCAAACCTAAGTTTTTGAGAGATCTCGTTCATCTTTGGCCTAGGAAAAACACCATAGCTGCATGAGTGCACTTGCTTATGTCACTCATACATTCTTTTAGTTGCATGAGTTTCTCTACGTTGACATTCCAATTATCACCACCATTCATTGTGAGGGTGCTGCTGAAGTGTTTCAGGGTTGCACAAGATTTCTTTGCTAGTCATGCATTCTTTAACGGCTTCTGGCCAACTCCAAGCTGAAGCCTATGCATGTGCTGTTAGTGATGTCTATACATTTGGGCCAACATTTTGATCTAAGAAATCTGGATGGTGGAACCTGAAATAGCTTTTGCAGATCTTAAGGTATGTTAGACTTAAATGTTGCAGAGTAGAATGATATCAACAGGCTCCCCCAGTTAAGTGGCCTAATGATATGAAATTGGAGAAAATTACGATATCAATTGATGAACTGTTGTTCCTATCACTGAATTTTGCCATTAGAAATAGAGTATGCACTAGGAGAAAAGGATTGAGTTAAATGTAAGATATTCTGGTAGAATTTAGATTATCTATTCTCGGTAAATTCTTTGCATGTAAGTTC
This sequence comes from Atalantia buxifolia, assembly GCA_030444775.1. Classification (NCBI taxonomy): domain Eukaryota; kingdom Viridiplantae; phylum Streptophyta; class Magnoliopsida; order Sapindales; family Rutaceae; genus Atalantia; species Atalantia buxifolia. The sequence goes on from CM059838.1 coordinate 13,804,440, forward strand.
GATTCTTAAACACCCCTTATGGGACTTTACTACAATCTAGAGTATCCTGTTTCAATGAATTGGGGCACTATAAGAATTTAAGTCGGTAAACTTGTTTTGTGAATTATATATGATTGTGGTTTGTCTACTTCAAAACTAGCTTATTGATTTCTTGAACTGTGATCAATCTTCAACGTGTTTGAAAGGAATCTTTAATATTATCCGCACTGGAATTGTGATTGCAATTTGTGATTCTTAAAGTTTCTTACATTTGCAGATGATATGGACTGAGCGGAGGCATATGTGAAATTTATGTCCCACAGGTTGACAAAAATGCATTGACAACGTGAAGTTTATGGCTAAATATTTCGATATAAGCTGCATTGACTGTCTAAGAATGGTTGCTTCAACTCCCTTTGAACCCATGACGTACACAAAAGAAGTGGAACTACTAGAGGCTGCTGTGAAGAAGGATTTGGAGTGGGGGGACTTGGACGCTTTGAGAACAAAGTGGAGTGGGGGGATTGATTTGGAGTCAGAGCATGAAAAGATGCTTAACTGAGGTCAATCAAAAGCATCTTATTGTGTACAACTATCCACAAGGAATCAAAGCATTTTACATGAGCCTCACTGATGACTTGGAGACTCTGGCTGGTACGGATGTCCATCTTGTAGCTAAGGTTAGAGAGTTAAGGGGGGTTAACCTAAGGGAAGAGCGTTTTGATTTAATTAAGAGCCGAATGGAGGAAATGGGACTGCCTCTTGAGCCACATGAGTGGTACCTTGACCTGGGAGCTTTGGGACCGTGAAACATAGCGGATTTGGCTTAGGCTTAGATTGGATGATGCTTTTTGCTACAGGCATGGACAACATTAGAGATGTCGTTCCCTTTCCAAGATATCATGGGAGAGCAGATCCTTAATCCTTATGAGGAAGTTAGTATTCTGGCATTTAAGATTCAGTAGTTATTATTGCATTTTAATTTTTTAGGTTTAGGGATCGTCCATTAGGCCTATTGCTGGTATGAAGTCTAAAGACAACGTGATCATATCTATTCTCAACTGAATTTTAACTTCATTATGATCATTGCTGTAGCTTTTAGACCAATTATGGTTTGGCTGTTAAAATTCTGCAGATAATAGGAGGAAGAAAAATTAAACAAACAAAATGTGGGCCTAAGAAAGTATCACATTAAATTTCTGCAGATAAATTTCTGAAATTAAACAAACAGTTTAATATTATCAAGTTTTGAAGAAAAGACTAATTCAAGAACATGCTGGATGTAATAGATCAACTCAGGATCAACACACACCATTTCACATCGATACATATTGTGCTTTTACAATAAAAAAGGCAAATAACCACAACAAATTGTTACATAATCACCACACAAGCCATTTCATAGGTTACAATGCACAACAACAAGATGGGGGAAACATTGGTTCTACAGATTCTGCTATATTAAATAGCGTATATAGTAGATCCCTAAAATTCTTTTCTTCGCATTTTAGCCTTAGGTGGAAGTTCTTCGCATTTTAACCTTAAGTGGTAGTTCTTTGTAGGACTGTACCTTCTCAGCTGCTTTGCGTGATGGTCTTCCCATTGAGGATCTTTGGGATAGCCGTGCTTCATTTCTTGAGCCACTAAATTCTTCATTTGCAGTGGATGAACCAGCTTGGATTGAATTATCTTCATGCATTGGATCATCGAGTGGCTGAGTTGCTGGGAGTTTAGAATCTTCAATCTCAAACAAGTTTTCTGTAGGTGCCCGTTCTTGGGATTTGAACCTAGCAGATTGCCGTCTCACACAACGCCTACGAACAGGAAAAGAAAACTTGGATTTTGAGAGGAAAAAAATGGGGAACAAATCTACCAGGAATGAGCTGTTGAAGCAAAATGAGAAAATGTTAAAGGATCAATAATGTGGATAAAAAAAGCATGCACCCTTCAGCTTCTACATAGCAATCAATCAATGAAGCACAGATTACAAATAATACATATAGAAGGAATTATTTTATATCTCAGCATGCAAAATGTTGCCCAGTGGTTGAGAAAGATGCCTAGGAATTTTGCCAAGTTCTAGTAATAGACTACCAGAGCATGCCCCTCGGTGACACTAAATGTGAACTAACCTTTTATTTTCGACATTCTCTTTTTCTGCCACTTTTTGACGTGTGGTAGAAGGGCCCATAGCTGCATGTAGTTGGCAAATATCAGAAATCATCCACATCAGGTAAAGAGAAAATGTAAGTCCCGAGAATTCAGTAAAGCTATTATGTATCTCCAAACAATTACATTTGCATCTTGTACTTCTCCTTCTGTTACGTTCACAAGTTTTGACATTTTCATTAGCTTTAGGCACACACTCTTCAATCACCTTCTCTCCTTCCTTAACCAACCAAGAAAAAGGAGTTTAAGCATTGTTCAGAACTGTAAATAGTTTAAATCATACAGCAGACAAATAAATCGTGAAAATAACTTGTGCGCACCTGGAAGGCAGTATTTTCGCATTTTGAATCTGTTTTTCGCTGTAAAATAAAGGAGAATTCATTGATAATCATATAAAATGCATGTTTTAACAATTAACATAATGACCTTACTTTCGGTTGATTTTTTTGGTTAAGTGTTTCATAACTGTAATTGTGGTTCCCATACTGTGTACTTCCAAAACTTCCAAGCGGCTGAAATTGGCATTGATGTAAATTCCATTTACCAATTAAGGTGATCAGTCACTTATTATTGGTAGGTATTTGTGCTGCCTCAGAGGGGAAACACTCCAATGTTTTGTTGAAACAGAGCCAAAGTGGTTGCTGACACTGAAGCAGAACAGAAATACAGTCGATTGAAAAGGGAAGTTCCTACAGAGACTAAGTGTGCCGTCATTCTTGTAAGCCACAAATCTCTGTGTTCCAAAACAGATAATTGTATGCTTTCGCACAAAGTTCAGAATCCTACTTAATTGTTTATATGCCCAGATATTTGAAATTTGGGAGCATGGATATCAACTAGAAATTCTCCTGTGCGCAGACATGAATACTCCTGTGTGCATGGGTTAATTAATTAGAAGTTGTGTGCATAGGTTAATTAATTAGAAGTTGGAGCCATGTAATTGTTCATACAGATAACAAACTCCACAAACTTAGTAAAATAGCAACTTTGTGAAGAGTGATGATTTTCAATGTTTAATTACATACCAAAGTTCAGCAGGATGTTTAGTCTTTCTTTCCGTAGAAATTGCTTTAGGCTTGTACTCTATGAGGAAGGATCTTTTTAAAGACTGGCAATATTATGATGAGACTATAATTTCTTAGAGCACACAAGTGCTACACAAAGTAATTCCTCTGACTTGCTTTATATTGCTATGAAGCAACCACAAGATGTTTATCTGGTGTGCTATCAAGCTATTAGAGCAATCAAGGCTACAACACGATGATAAATACAAAATAAAAAAAACTAACCTCTTTCTGAATGCTCTTTGCTTTAATTAAAGCATCCTTGCATACAAGTTCATGCTGTAGAGCTTTCACCTGAATGAGCAAAGCAGAATTATTTGAGTCAGAAAAGGTATGAGAGCAGGCGACCTTTGAAATCGATGTCTTGTATCAAGAGTTCAGAATTACAAACTTACTTTTTCCCTTCCTAAATTGATCTCCTGCAAAATATTAAGAATAGAGTCAATATCGCCAAGAACCATATATATTTCTACAAAGAAGATTGCCCACATATTATGTATAATGTGTAAAGCTAACAGACCGCTTGATACTGGCTGTTAGATTGAGCAAGATTCCAATTCTGCAGCTGTAATTTCTGAATGCTGATTCTCAGGTTGTGCAACTCACTGCTACTCAACTCGATGATTTTGCTGATCAATCAAAATTAAGAAGAAACCAAATAAAAGAAAAATATATATAATTCATGTATTCATGTACTGAAAAAAAACAGAACAATGAAAGGATACTTTCTCTCCTCAATAAACCTCATCAATGTCGTCTTTTCCTGTTTCACATTCCAGAAACAAAATATATAAATAAATAAATAAAACATTTAAAGCTAAAGAACAAGAAGAAGATAAGATTACAACTCACTTAACTAATTAAAAATTCCCTTTACTTCAAGTCAAGTAACCCACGTCACAAAAAAATAAAATAAAAATACCCAGATAAAAGTTTTACCTTAATAAGTTGATTAACAAGGTCCTCAGAGGCTGGAGAAACCTGAGATGGCTTCTCTTCATGGCTCAACAAAACTTTGGGTCGTGACTGCGAATTTGTGATATCAGATAGCCTCCGCCTCATTATGCTACCAAAACTCGATTTCTTTGCCATTCTTTCACCTTTCATGTTTTCCACTTTCACTAGAAAAAAGGGGGAAAAAAACACTCCTAACCCAACGCCTAAGTGTAAACTCCCAGGTATTTATGTATGTATAAATAACAGAACTGTGACTACGTGTTCTTGAAAATCAAGATTGGAAAGCAAATCACTGAAAACTTAATTAAAGAAAGCGAAAGCCTAATCTTTTTCTTTTGCTCAAAATCTCTATTCTTGATTTGTCTTTCTGAAAAATAAAGATTTGGAATCCGAAGAGAAGGAGAGAAATGAGTGAATGAAAGGAATTTAAGAGAAAAGAGAAAGTGAAAGCGAAAGCAAAGGGTCTCTACTAAGGCGAAGATGATGTTATGTTGGTCGAGGTTCGGATGACTAACGGCTTTCCGAAGCAAAGTTCAACAAAGTTTATTAGACGACTCCGAACCTAATTTTAAACTTTCGAACCGGGAATCTCATCCGAACCGAACCTGAGCCTTTCCACTTTTGGGCTTAAGGCAGATTTTGAATAATCATTTTCAACATTTTGGGCTCCCTCCAAGCTTGTAAAAATAAATTTATAATTATGCATGCCCAATTTTATTTTTTTTTAAAAAAAGTGAAATGTTTTAAATTTGTTAAATTATTTTGTTCTTTTTTGAACTTGACCCCTTTTCAAACTAAGTGAAAAAAACTTGAATTCCTCGCTCCAAAATGAATTAGAATCATTCATTCTATTATAAACTTGAATTTCAAGCTCCATTGGTTTTATTTGATTCGTTGCAAGTTTGTTGGATCTCCCGTGTGAAATAACTTGAATTTCTCACCTCATCTTAAACAAAAATTAAATTTAAAAAGAATATCGTACTGTGACAGTAATTACAAAAACTTGCACTAACGATAGATACAATGACACTATGGTTGAGTCTTAAACCCTAACCTCAATGCTACATACTGCATACCAACTTGTACAAAAATATTCATTTCCAGTGTCAACTTAGAGTTACAGTCCGTAGGCCGTTTCTCCAAATATTATCACGTGCAAAACAGAACAGCTCATCAGCTGGGCACATTCTAGATCCAGTATTCCATGGAACTGTTACCATACAATCAGGCAGACGCATTAATGGCTGCTAAAATTTCCACCAGCTGCTTCAGGTTTTCTTTCCCAAAACTGTCATGCAAACACCGAATTCCCAGGGTACCATGTTTCCAAATTTATGGTAAGATCTGTTAACTTTACTGGACCTGCAATGCAAGGATAAGGGCAGAGACAGTTACCACATAGCAAAGATGCTTATAGCACATGCAAAATGACTTCATGACAAACCAGTTGTGTGGCCATGCAAAATGACTTCATGATAAACCAGTTGTGTGGGCAAACATATGTGAAAAAAAATTTCAGTAGTTGGCTCCCAAAGGTATACCAGACAATGTTTAGCACCAATGGAGCCTCAAGAGATTTGCATTTTCTAAAGAGATTTTTAAAACATCCTCTGATTATGGAAACATGTATTTTCCCCCCTTTTTTGGGCTAAAACCTGGCAATAGCAAATCACTGACCATTGATGTTTCCTAGTTTTCATTTATATTTATGTTCCCAAAACTTGCCTTGGAACAAAAGTCCTTTTCATGAATTGCATATTGAATGATTATTAGTTGGTGGAGCCTTGTAATAGATAGGAGGCCTTATTGCGAACCTGCAAGGTGGAAAGAAAATTTTAGAAAGAAAGACGCCAAAAAGCACTTGGCTGAAAAAAAGTTGTATGCCGAACCTTCGATGCATAAAGCCTCAAATCTGTGCTAGAGATTAGACAAGAACAATTTCGAAGATAAACACCCCACATTTCAGTCATCACTGGCTTTTCTTCCAACTTTGGACATGACAAAAGCCAGTTCTCTGTCAAAGCCAGATATATGTACATCCTGAAAAGATCACATGCTTTGTCTTTCACATTGACTGTGATGAGCAAATTCAGTATTTCTTCTTCATTGGTGACCTGAAGAGAGTGAAGTAGAACCAGTTAGCATATGTTTAATTTGCTTAATAAAAACCATGCAATCAGTTTACTGCAACTGCAATTTAGTGCCATATTTTATCTGACAACTTTCTGTAAAGGTTTTCCATTGGGCAATGGTCTTCCAATATGAGTGTATTATTCCCCATCACATATCAATGCATTTGGGGTGTGGTTGGAACATAGCAGTGCATACTGCATAGTACTATAATACTATTCACATTAATTTATTGCTGACCTATATTCGGCAATTTTAGAAGCTGCATTATAATGCACCACAATATGCCAACTTTTGACTCAATTGAGGCATTTAAGTTTTATTACAATACATGAAACATAAAACTAACATATAAAATAATATTATAAATAATTTCATATAATTAATAATAAAAATAGTAATAATCTAAATAATACTAATTTTATATACAATACAGTGTAACAATAAAAGTTGTATAACATTATTATAATACAATGTTCATGCTATATAGCATAATACAATATAGTGTGCCAAACACATCCTTGAGATACCAATGGGTTCAACTACTGACACAGGACAATTGAATTTCCTAGATGACATTCAATTAAAAAGAGAAAAAGAAAATTACTGAGACAGTGCCCATCACGTTTTGATAAAAATGAACAGAACAATAATTTGCCAGGAGAAAAATACTGAGAACCTTCCTTCATTAGCCATCATATTTTGGCATCAATATTTCATTCAATTCGATGTTTAAGAACAAATCTGAGCTACCACAAAATAAGGAAATAAGTTACCTTATTCTCGAAAAAGATAACAAGAATCTGATAGGCAACCGCACTTCTGAGTTGCTTACAACGTTTATTAACTCTTGAAATGCAGTCTACAACTCGCAAGCAGTTTATGTCCCTGGGAACCCTACATTCATAACATAAAAGACCAATCAGCAGGCATGAGAGAATGGGAGTAAAAATAGTAAACAGCCAAGGCCAAATTATAGAATACAACTATGAAACTTGGAGTTAACAGTTCCAGATTTCCCCATGCTAATCTAAACACAAATAATTCCATTAATCGAAGGCCAAATGTCTTTTATTAGAATGCCAGAGCTCAAACACCATTAATAGAGACTGATGCGAATAGTTCCCTCTTGTAGCACTATAAATAAATAAAGGACCTGTTTGAGAGTCTTAGCAGAGAGCGTAAATAATCAATGCTTACAATTGCAAGTGTATTGAGCATTTTATCATACAAAACAAAAAATATACATTACAGTTTGCAGACATTTCAGTTTGGTCCAAATTCATGGAGCCTTGTCAAGAACACGAAATCAGGATTATTGTGTTGAACTTTAAAGTAAACAGCACCACAAAAACTATGGCTATTTTCCAGATAGCATAAAATCTAATGGTAAATGGCAGTCACCTGCAAGCAAGAGATTTTGCTATCTTCTCACAGCTGGTATTCCACTCCTGGTCTGTGAAGTAACTGACAGTGGAGAGCATACATTCATACAAAATTACAGACAAACCTTGAAGTCGGCGGTCTAAAAACAGACAAGTAACAACTTCAACCAACTTTTCAGCTTCCTTACTCGAAAACATAGACTTTTTACTCCTGTGAGGAAACTGAAAAAATCAATAACCTTAAAAACAACATTTGCAGCCTTCTACTTGCAACAAACCATTTGAGAGCCTTAGATGTCACCGACCATGGAGCACTTGTATGTATCTCAGTATCTGTCACATACCTTACTTGACAGCAAGCAGCAGTAAATTTTACCCAGGCAATAAGATTTTCTGGTGGTCCTCTACCTGCAGAATCTGGAAGGAAACCATCATAAATCTTGTGAGAAGATTAGGAATTAAAAAGGAGGAGATATTGCCCCACAAACAAGGTAAAAAATAAAAATAAAACTCTCAAGTTTAAGTGCCTCTGCTTAATAGTTGACATTTTGTTTTGTCATTCCCGTAGCCTACTAAACCTTTTAAACACATAGTTGTTACACTACATATCAAGATAATTCAAAACCAGCAGCATTTGCCACATGTAAGTCATGCATGTTTGACGCTACTCAACAGCCCTCACGTCAGGTTCTTGTGTAAGACGCTGTAAACTCACACATACATGAAAGCAGCCATACATGTTCAATTTCCAGGGGAAAATAGATGAAAAGCCTTACCAGTATTTTCTGGCTCTGCGGTGGATGAAAACTCAGATAAAAACCCGTATGCCACAAGAGCTTTTTCAAGGTCAGAGTAGCTCGGAAACCAATGAATTTTAACAGGCACTGCATCAACCTGATAAAGTATGACATCACGTAAAAATTATAACTAAGAGTCCGAGCGTGCTAAATTGGAAAGCATATCTACCAGTCAGCCATGTGATCATTATACTACATCAATAAAATTCTACATGAAGTCAATAGAATGTGGATCAAGATCACCTCATTTTTAGATGAGAGAATAGCACACCAGAATTCACAAGCAGATGCCCTTAACTCTTCTTTTGATGAATACAAAACTGATGAACCAAAGGATAAGAACATAAGAATTTGTCACATGACTTCCAATGACAAGCTAGATATACTCACTTAGTTTAAAAGTCCAAGTGGCAATTGATTTTTCTACTTCACCACTTGCTAGGACCAATTTTGAGAGCCATCCGTTGACCAATAACCCTTCAAGGAATGTCTCCCCTGCAAGAACATATCAATGGAGCAGCTAAATACAATGCTTACTCATGCACATTGCTTCTAAATGGTAGGAAAGCAATATGCCTTAGATCGAACTCATATTCAAGCTACAAATTCATATGAATGTAAAGCTCTGTGAAAAATAACTAAGAAAGAAAAAATCGCAGAATCAAACAACCTGTTTCTGTGGTGAGTTCCACCAAAGTATTGACTTCGTTATTTATAAAAGACCGCAAAAGTGAGCAACTTCCTAGCTTAGGAAAAACCAGAGGTGGTAATGTTTCCTGTAAGTAACAAAGAGGAATTTAACAAAAAGGGTTAATATCCAAAAAATAAGTTCCTATCCAAATGTTCAAAACAATAGGTAAGCATTATGTAAAGTAGCACTCTGCACATGGAAATATATTACACGTACTTTATTTTCAAAGACTTGCAGACCCCACTCAGAGATCTCTTCCTCAACACTTATCTCTTCCATCTACATTAAAAATTAAAAAGAAAAAAGAAAAATATAGTTTATATCTTCAGTTACAAACAGGGGGAAAAAATGGTACATTAGTGAACTTAGAGCAAACAACTATAAGAAAAATTATAACTTGCCTGATTTTGGCAGCTATTGACGATGTTAGACAGCAAAGCTTCCTTGCCATTCTCATCTTCATCAGAATTATAGTTTTTTTTAGCCTTAGCTGCCCGCTTCTTTTCCCTCTCAAGAATTTGACTTTTCTGTTTGTAGTGATCAGTCAATAGATCATCCAACCCAATAGCTTTTTTCCTGGCCAACATCGAAAGGACATACATTAGCTGTGCAAATTGCACAATGCAACTAATTATCAAACAATGTGATAAACTTGATTCACAGGCGATACACTCCACTGAGTGTCAAAACTTCTGTTCGCTCAAGTCCTAAAACTCAATGCCAAAAACTTAAAAAGAGCCGTAGTCAACTGATGGGGTCCTCTGTAAACCTCAAAATTTCAATATGATACATGAAACAGAACCATAAACCGTAGCCGTAACGAAGAGTATGAGATGATCATCACAAAACCCTAACAATCAAAAGGACCACTTTAGCATCAATGACACAACAAAACGCTGAAACCCTAACTACCCGGAATATATTTTTGTCCATAATAAAATAAAATAAAAAGAATAATAAATGGAAGAAACACGAAATTCTGCATGCTTTTTTAAAAGGAAAAACAAAAAGTAAACGAAGAAATAGAAAAGCGATACCGTTTCTTGTTAACGACAGGGTTAGTGAGAAGAGGGTCTTCGTTTTCGAAATCAAGAGGATCGTCCAAGTCCATGATGACCTTCTCCTGCGGTTTCTGTCTTTTGGACTTTGGAGCCAAATTTGGGTGTGAGAGAAAGCGAAGCGCCAAAAACTGCTACTTGCAGGCAGTAAAAATATTTTCAAAAGCACACGGCGCTCCTTTTTTTTTTTTTTTATTTTAATTACTATAACGCTGTGTGTTTCAAATTTCGATAGGCCATACCGGAGGGTACGCCCATCAAGACCCGATTCAACACTGGATAAATCTTTCTAGATACACCCGTAACTATTTCCAAGTCCATTTCCGCAAACACGCACCAGGTAACCTACGTTGAGAAAATGATCTCCTAAGCTTTATTTAAATTTCAAACGCTGTGTTGTTATCAGATAAAATATATATTTACTAAAAAAGAAGAAAAAAGTTTAAAAAATTAAAATTCTTTATGCATTCTTTTTTAAATAATTTAAAACAACAATTCTTTTTGATCTCCTTTAAAAGGTTTATTTTCTTCACGCCCATAACAATAAAAATAACGTATATTTTGAGGAACAATTCTGAAATTAGATAATAAAGGATCATTCAATAACTGACTGTTTTTGCTTACTTTGATTATTTTGCATTTTTAAGTCTCTTTTCCCCTCAAATTCATCCGTGATGAAAGGGAAATAAAGTATTTCACTTGTTTTTGAGGCGAATGAACTTCTCAATTAGTGTTCGATTTTTTTATAGTTATCCTTTAATTTTCATAAGTATCCTATTATTGATCTTGATGTCAAAATTTTCTTTGAATCTTATGTGCCTTTTAAAGTGATCATGATTCATGAATGACTAAGAGAGAATTTTTTTTTTAAAATTTAAAAGGGAGATTGCTAGTTCTCTTACCGAAATCAAAATATATCATTATCCTTATTGTTCTTGTAATTAATAATAATTTATCTGATAGTATAATTCTATAATACTATCCTTATTTTTAAATATACTTTTATTAATATTTATTATAAATTAAAAAATCATATAAATGAAAATTAAAATAAAAAATTTAAGTTCTAAAAATAAGAAACATTAATAATAAGGAATTTCTCTTGTGCTTTTTTAAATATTTGTTTATATACTTTATACTTCCAAGATAAATTATCAAGTAAATAATTTATTTATCCTCTCTTCTCTTTTAAATTTTTTAATATTAATTTTTTTAATATTATGAAAACAATAAGAAATAACCGAATAAGTGGTATAAGTAAATTTTAGTAGAAGGGAAATAAACAATCTTCTATTTTTAAACATATTTTTTTTTAGATTAATCTTTTCTAGATGGAAGTAAGGAAGAAGCAACTAATTGTCCTAGTGATGGGAGAAAATCCGGGGATTTTGCTAATAACAATGATCTTCATGTGATTACAGAGTCCTCTCATAACACAAGTCAAAATTAGATTCAGATCAATGAACAATTTCAAACAAGCTGCCAAACCCCACTTACCTTACCTCACCCGTGATTCAATATTCTTCCTGCTTTTATTCCTTAAATTATGGAAGTCGGCAAGGCATTAGAGAAAAGTCCTCAAGTAAATAATAATCAACTCAAAAAGCACTTTTGTATAATTCTGCTTTTGCAGTGCTTTTGAAAGCAAAGATGTAAAAGCTACTATCACTTTTTGGAACTTGTAACTCTTAACTCTTGACTAAAAGTGTATGTACAGTTCACTCACAGTGCTTGTCTATTTTCACAATTTCTACCTTAAGATGAAGATGATGATTTCTCAGCATTCTCTCTAAATTTCTTGTAAATATCACTTCTGTAAAACTCTCTAGTCCTAATCACCAACACGAACGAAACAAGGGCTCCGAAGCAAGTAACAGACGCCAAGATTATAAATGGCAGCCTGTAGCACTTAACGCCAATGCATATCAGTTCTTTCACGTCTGACCTCTTCATGCCCTTCTTCGCGAGCTCTTTTACTGCTTGGTGATCATATAGGCTCCCTGTAACCTTCACATTAAGAATATATGACCCGAGTGGACTTGCCAATTGCCCACAATTGAACAATGTGGAGTAGTACTTAAGCCCAAAGAGCTCAGAGATGATGGCAAAAATCAACGGCAATTGTGCACCAAATGAGAATCCTATGATCACAGAAGCAACATAGACTGAACCTGGGAACGGGAATGCAATCAAGAGCAGGCCAATGCAGGACAAGACAAGGACCGACGTCAACATTAGCGGCCGCGGCACTTTGTACTTTGCCAGTAGGCCTTCTGAGACAAATCCGGCAAAGACTCTCCCAAAGTAATTCCATATGCTGACAAGTGACACAAATGATTTAATGGTTTTTGTCGGGTAGCCAAGTGACTCACCAATTTGCCCCAAGTTGTCTATGGCTGTTAAGCTTGATCCAAGCCCACCGAAAGTTGCAACAAATAGAATCAACATGTCAATGCTTAGAAGTGCTTGCAAGATTGTGTAGTCTTCTCCTCTGGGTGGCTTATCACAGATGGTGAGGAAACAAGATTTAGTACTACCTTTTGGCTCATCAGGAGGTGGCAATGGCTCTTTCTTTGGTTCAAGTTCGGCTGGTTTTTCGACGGTTACTTCAGAAGGAGGCTGTTTTTTGAGGTTCCATATGGCTAGTTCTTCTCTAATGGCAATAGCAAGAGGGACGAAGAGAAGCACAATACAACCAGTAGCACTTGCTGCATAGGCTTCCCTGGGGAATGACACAACTTTTTCCAGTATTGTCATTACCATAAGAAACAATGCTAACACAATTGATGCATAAAGAAAATGGTAAAAGACTTTAGCTTCATGACTTGTATGTTGAACAACCGGTATGGTCCTTATTGTGTACACAAAAATAACTGATATTGCAGCTGGGAGCCAACCAATAAGAAGAATAAGAGATTTAGAGTCGTTACCATAAACAGCCAAATAAACTTGTGTCAAAATGGCTCCACTAAGCCCAGTAAAGCCTTTCAAAAGACCAATCATGTTGCCTCTACTTTCAGGGAAGTTCTTGACACAGGTGACTAGAGCCCCTGTGTTTGCAAAGTTCTGAGAATTGGCACCTACGCAAATGTACACACACATGTGCCAAACTGCAGGCTTGGCAATCTTGCCGGTGACCGCGAGCCAGATCATCAAGTAGCCCGCAAAGTTCATTCCAGAACCAACAAGGAGAACAAACCATGTTGGTGTTATTTCACCTAGGAGGCCTGCAGGGACACCAACATTGGCTCCAAGGTCTTTAAAAAATCCTAAGAGATTGAGAGTTGATTGATCATAACCAAGGGAGGCCTTTATATCTTTTGAATATGTACCAAAAAGATAAGTTGCCCCAGCTCCGGCCATGATCAAGAATGAGGCAAAAACTGAAAACCATCTGCCTCTAATCACATGTAACATAAAATGGAACCAATTAGTACCTCCACCTCCATCACTTTCACCCATTTTCTTTTTTTGGCCTTTTTAGCCTTCAATTCTGAGAACAAGATTGATATAGAATAAATGAAATGAGAGCAGGGGAGGAAGAAGAGGTACTTAGATTCAGAAACAGAACAAGAGAAATGACAAATGGTGAATGATTTGTTTAAAGATTGGGGCTATAAATAAAGCGAAGGATATTGTGTGGGCCAGCTTCTGTGAAGTTACAGTGTTTTTGGACAAGCCGGATAAAGGGGGAGGATAAAATTTGCTTTATGATAAAAATCTATAAATAAGGCAATCCGAAGGAGAATAAAAGGCAAATAAATTTAAGTCCATCCATGCATCTTCTATATGTTCATCTTCTATCATTATTCGTATAAATGATATGTGAATAGAAACTTAATTAATTGATTTAGCCACCAAAATGACTAATCCAGACGAGCGTTAAAACTAATTTTGTGTTGTTACGGATTAACTTCTATATTAGTAAGCCACCGAATCTAAAAACCCATGCAGTGCCAGGATTCCACCAACTCTTGCAAATATGAGTTGTTATAGCATTACCCAATTATCCACACACTCTGTATTAAGATTTGTCTTTAATATTATTATTAAACTTTTACTTAACAATAAGTGTAAGTTTTTTTGGTCTGACAGTTTCTCTAATAGATATACAGATTTATACGATCCAATGACAATTTCACTCGGTTACATTTTGCAATAAGATTCTGATAGATAAGAATTAACAACTTGTATAAATTCGTTAAAGTTTTCGGCAATTGATTCAATTGTTTTTACCTAACTAAGTTCCTTGAAAATGAGCAACCTAATCAGTCTCGTTTACCAAAAAAAGCAAAATAATGAATAGTAGTTATTTAATTGACAAAAATAAATCAATCTTATCCAGAACGCATTTTTAACGATACCTTTGTTTTCTTGTTCGGCTAGTTAACATCAACGCCAAGAAGTGAAAATCAATTATCACTAGCTCCCAAGAAATGTTTGCTTCTACACTAGATCGATAGGCTGTATTTGGTTGAGGCAAGAACTAAAATGCCCAAATGGTTTATTAATTTATTCATTTATTTAGCTTTAGAAAAAAAGAAAAAAAAGAAAGATTAGTATTTGCAAGTAGATTTACATACATGGTTGTGACTTTTTAGATTAGTGAATATCAACTTGCCTAATGTTTTGAAAAGAATCGAATTTGTTTGAAAAACATAATCATGAAGAAATCAAACGCCTGCCAATCCAATTCTGTCCCGTGACCAGCCGTAGATTATAACTAATTTATACATGATTATGAACATTATTTTAAACTTAAATTGAAAAAAATCCGAATCCATAACTAACACCAGCAGAGGGCCTGGATGAGGCATCTTTACATTTTTTTTCCCCCCACCTCAAAAGATAAACATCGGATTCAACGCATGATGATGATGATTATAAAGGACGATTTCTATATAATTAGCTTGACAACCATTCCTCTGTCGACCCATTGGATTATTGTGATTTGTAATATACAGGCAAAAAGGGCTGGCGTCACAGGCAAGAGCCGCCATGCTCTTTTCACATTGTTGCGATCAAATCTTGGGGTTGAAAAAGCCAAAACCCACCCACCACTTTGTGTACACGGCGCTAATTAATTAAATGATGCTCTTTACACCGGGGCTCACACGTTCTTCAGTTGCTAGAATAGTCCATTTTATCAGTGTTTTTGTTGACAAAATCTTGTACCCCATGTGACAAATGATATGATGTGCCTCGAGCCGGCATCTCACGCGTGTGGCATATGATGATTCTTCAAATATGAGTTAATCACTATTTTTTTCCACTACTTGAAAGTTGAGAAGAGACGGAGACCTGAACCATTGATTATTACTGCAGCATTGAATCTGGCAGACACTAAACTCCGGTGGCTCACTGGTGGGGCGACCCGTCGGAATGCTGTGGCGGTCCAATACGTTTGGTGGTGCCGCTGCTCAAATTAACAATCACACTGCCAGTGTTCCGGATTATTAAGCTCCGAGTTGTACATATTATAAAGGGAACTTAGAAGGCCTTATTAATCAACATATAAATTTAAGTTAATGTTATATATCTACTCCCAAAAAAAATGTTAAATATATTATGTACAAAGTTGAGACAAATTTTATAGCTTTATTTCATGTAATTGTTATCGATTATGTTGTATGGTATTCTTTTAAAATAAATCAAGCCCATTTGATAAGCATGACTGTTTTTCGGGCCTATAAATTTGAAAGCAATTTCCACCAGCTTGGCCGCCTATGTTTTTTTTTGTAATCATAATCATCAGCAGATATACACAGCCAATTTGTTTTGACTGGCAAAGCAAGTGGTAAGAATGAAGCAACAAGGTGATGATGCCAATAGGGGCAATGCCAGATCATTATGCTAATCAAATAAGAATAACGGATTGCGACAACACACATACAATTTATTGGGGTTAAGTGCCCCTAGTTTCAGAGTAGCAGTAACTTTCAGTATCATTATCACCGTTGTTATTTTGGTAGAACAAATAATGCTATTCTGATTAGAGGTGTAAAATATCAAGGATATTGATATCACGGACAGAATGAATCCATGGATGAAAGCGAGAAATGGGTGTTTTTAGAAAACAGAGAAGGGGCATATAAAGTGAATTATAATTAAAGCCCACATGTCAGGCTCAGCATACTCGGCTTCTGTTATGACGGTTGAAAATTTAACTGCGGTAGTTTTTGACATGCCAAATTTATGATGGAGCTAGCATTTTATTTTTGTGCTACCATTTCCCATTTATGATGTGTGTTAAAAAGTTGCCACATTCCCAATGGCCCAAACTTATATAATTGGATCAAAAAGTATTTAAAACATTTTTAATACAGTCTTAAGATAGTATGAATCTTCCTTTGTTTAGTCCATTTTACTAGATAAACAAAGAATGATTATTCTTTTATTAGTGTGTAAATTTAAGATATTGGGGGAAACCTAAATACATATTTAATTACTGCTGTGTATTCTATATTCATATGGATTGGAATCAACCTAAGTTCCCAGATTCCTTTACCTATATAAAAAAAATTCTTTAAGTTCATATGGTTTGGAATCAACCTAAGTTCCTAGGTTCCTTTACCTATATAAAAAAAAAAGTCTTTAAGTGAAGTTAAAGAAGTAAAGGCATCAAGGATATATAACTTTGTGTGAATTGATTAGTGTTTCTCCTGTCCTTTCAATTAAACCTCATTTTGATAATGTTTTAATCACATGTGTTGTTGATATTTCTTATTTGTGTCTATACAAAATTTAACTCTCACTTTTACTTAAATACTTTTCCATCACTCCCTTTATTTATTTATTTACACTTTTAATGCAAAAATATATTGATAATGCCCAATTTCAAAGCCGATTATTTGACCTAAAAAATTGACCGGTCTTTAGGTATAATTTAAGCAAATTTTCAATATTAAAAAAAATAAAATAAAAGGATTCCAATGCATATGACTTGTAACCGATTCGATGAGAATTTAACTCCGCCAAAGGAATACAAATGGTGGTTTTTTTTTTTTTAACTATATTTGAAGATTATAAAAGACGTACATGGATTGTTATTGTTTTTCAATTGTTATTTATTAAAGATGTATATGGATAATTACTGTCTTTTAATTGAGATATGGAAAGAGCAATTTGCATTCTGATCAAAGTAATGAAACTGCGTTGCGGGTAGAGAGTCATTCACATTTTCGATAAAATAAAAATTTGAAAACATTGAAGAAGCGTTGTTTCAAAAAACTGAGGAGGCGCAAAATGAAGCTGTGCGTTATTCCGTTTCACCAACAATGATCGATCTATTTCTTTATAGAATCGTAGGGATTGGGCAAAGTCCAAAAATAAAAGAACAAATTGGACATTGCCCACTCTATCTTCCTAATACTCATCCCCCATAGTTGAGCCTAACTTCAGGCCTGCATTGCCTGTTAAGGCCCAACACACAATTTTTCGTTCCCAATATCATTATATTTCTGGGTTTGGCAGCTACCGAATTACCAAATCAGTTTCTGCATATGGGTCGCAGAGAAAGCACTTTTATTGGGTGAATAATTCATGTTGTCTGTCCCCGTGTATGTGTGCGCATATATACCGATCAGGTGCACAGCTCTCAAATAGGGAGTCTGTCACATGCGCTGTCGCTCGATTGCACGGACTTGATTGAATTATATATTTATACAGTGATTTATAACTTGATCTTTGTGAATAAAATCACTCATCTATACTTAAGTTCTATTGATGATGATAATAGAAAATTTAGGTGAGGTAGCTAAAATCTTCGAAGGATATTATGTGTTGAAAGTGATCGCAACAATTCTAACATGCCGAGCCATTCATATAATTGGATCAAAACCATAAACCATCCTTAATATATTTTAAGAGATTATATGTATCCTTTTTCATTCTTCAAAGTTTATGTTACCATATGCGTTAAGAATTATTGTTAATTTGTTAGTTGGGAAATTAATATCTCGGAGGAAGACTAATTAAACTGACTATAAATGCTTCAAGATATTTCTCAAGTAGGAGTAGAATTGTGTACCACAGTTTAAAGAGAGAATTTTCATACTCCATTGCAGGTATAAGTCACTTGTACATATTAAAAAATATATATATATTTGATAATGACGCCACGAAATTTTCTTACTTGTAGATGATGAATTGATGATGAGGCCTAGGATAAACTTTCAACTAGAACCATATATAATAGCTTATATAATTATATAAGCAGATCGTTGATTTTCATCCAGTTTGTTTCCTCCTGCATTGCTAGCACATCTACACATTTTAAAGAGCAAATTGCCAAGTACTTGTCCCCTTTACAAAAAAAAAAACACCTTTCTACAATTATTTTACCAAATAATTGATCACATGTTTTCCTCTTTTTCTGATGTACATATTCGGAATACATGTGCCCGGACAGCTCACGCTTCAAAGCTGTAGGGTCACTGCCCCAAAATTTATCATCCCTTTCAGGGTTTGAGGTCTTTAAATGGGGTACCCTTTGCCCCTTTTTTTTTTTTCCATTACTTTCATAATTTCTAAGGTATGGCATACGCCCACAATAGAACAGGTCTATAATTGGTAACTGTTCTTTAGGATTTTGATGGGTGAAGAATGATTAAGGTTTGTGAGTGTTCTGTTCTGTTTAGTGTTTTAAATACAGAAGAATTAATAGTGCATATGGACCTCCATAAGTCCAATTGTTCTACACTTCTGTCTAATTGTCAAAACAGTGCCCTACCAATTTGTGGATTCAACCTAAAAACAGTTGCATTTGTTTCTAATATATAACCAAAGGGTCGCTTTTGTTGTAGCAATTGCCACCACGGTCCATGATATCCTTGAATTGCCCGGTACCCTTTTTCCTAAAGAAAAAAATAATGGTGGAATCATTTCATCCAGGTAACACAATCATGGGGAAATTGAAGATCATTTTCAAGACTTTAAAGTTTAGTATAGAGGCTGATTCTAAGGGAAAAAGGACTAACAAAAGTTCGAGTAAAAATCCAACCGTTGACCACAAAATCTGATTCAAGTTTTACTAAGACCTCGAAAAATGGAAGAATTTGTGTAATTCTGAAAGTCAAATGGTGATATAACAATTAGGTTTTGCTTTAGAACTCTTAAGCGTTGAGATTAAGCTTTAAAACTATCATTGCCACAATATGTTGCAACTACTTCTGTTGCTCTATAAATTAATTAATCAATGATTTATACTGGGAAAAGTCTCTAATATCGTGGTCCTCTGAAGAGCTCCAAATTCAATGACCGAATAAATTGCCTCTCTATACTACTATATCGTTGTTTCTGTATAAAGTATAGCCCAATTTCGAATCATAGCAATGCTACGACCACATCAAATAGCAAATTAAGGATAAACACTTGGGATACCAATTTTTCCTTCTGGATTGTAATTTGAATTTCAACAAAGTCACAAAAGAGTCCTCAAAATGTGGATCCTACATGTTTGTTTTCTAGGAAAATGTTGAGCTAAGAATCCTCAGTCACAAGAAAACCTACAGGATGAGCCATTGATATGACGGCATAACAACCATTCTACGTTTTTGATTTTCTGCTGTCACCGTTTGTTCTCGTGAACAACCCATCGTTCTCACTCGGCTTCAATTAATTCAACCCATACTTCTCTTGCCGTTTCGATAGATGCCATCAGTAATACGTTATTGAAAGACAACTTGGTAATTTAATTCAGTCTGATTAAGCGCACCGAAATTTTGTAAGAAGATAATTTTCTTGGGTTAACTATAGATACAAGTTTAAGATGACACTCAGCTTGAGTTAATTACTTTTTAAGTAATTAGAACCCGCTCTATCTTTTGCATGTGATAAGAAGTTGACAAAAAAGATAGCTCCAATCATAAAACTCATATCTAAACTCCAAGCAGACCACATAATTACGCCCATGATGAGCCTTCAGTCTAAGGGAAGCTTCAAGTTTTCTGATTGGCCAAAATGAGAATGCGATAGTCCAAAACATGAATTATGGGTTTATTTTCATTTATTTATTTTAATGAAAGTAATGAGATAGAGAATGGGACCAGTGAAATGATTCCTTGATTGTTTGTTTCAAGATCTCGGTTTCAATTTCAAATGAATGCTTCAACTTTTAGGGTACAAGTTACCTCCCCACCGAATAAATATGAATGCACAGCCACAACCAGTTAACATATGTGAATTTTACTCTTTTTTTTTTTCAATTACATATGTTTTTGAATCATTCACAAGATTTTGTGTTTGTAGCATTAAAGAGCTGTAATTGAGGAAATAACTGCTATTGAAAGGATCACCCTCCAGTGTATCAAATTCGAGAAAATAACATTGTATTAATTCGTGCTATTCCAAGTCATGAATCAAAATTTATGTCGTGTTAAAATTTGGTGCCCACCAGCATTAAATTTTATAATTTTTGGGCTGTTTTGACGTTTTTGCTTGTTTGTTACTTTATAGTGGGAAGTGAGAGGATAAATAAGGGTTTTTCTTTTTTTCTTTTTTGACTATGACTAAGTAATGGTTAGATGCAATTGTTATCAAAAATTAATTATTCCTATGACAACAACATAACAACAGATAAATAGGAGCGATGACAAGCACATTTGTAGCTGAGGTGGGATTTTGGACATTTAGGTTGTCATTATTTAAGATAAGGCCGGTGAAGCAGAAGCAATAATGCAATTTTTATATACTCTCCATTACCTTGATACGATATTATTTTACGTGACGTCCATCGTGAACCCCACAGTCAATGCATCCCTGAAGCCTTTTCTGCTTTTTCTATTAAGTACAGATTTTGGAGTAAAGTAATGCAACCACCCATGTCATCTCAAAAGTGACTTTTGCCAATGACATATTCTTATTTGTTTTCCCAAATTACAAGGCAACATAAATTTTTAGAGAGAAAATCAGGGGTGTTTGCTAGGGTATACTTTCACATATGCTAGATTTTAAATTCAAGATGGATGCAATTTACTTTCAAATTTAGAAGAAATCTATCCTGAAGCTAAATACAGAACTTCAATTAGGGAACTTAAACCCTCCATCATGAAATTGGATGCACAATGGAAAATTTAAAATTAAGTTATTAGTTAAATCATTTGACCCACGAGTTTGAATTTAAAAGTAGAGGTCTAACAACTAATGAGTCTTTGACTCAGTGGGAGAATTCTTACACTTACAATGTTGAGTGCAAATGTTCGATTCTCCATAAAAGTATTATGAGAGTTAATTTCAATACTCCCTTAATTATTAAATAATTGAGTGGAGCCAATCTATCACTCACGAAATGTGAGTGTAGGGGACAGCTCTCAAATATTAGAGATGATTTGAAGAATTTGGATAGAGTTTAAGAGGAATACATATCACGAAAAAGATCCCAACTGTATGATCTATTTGTAAATATTAATTATAATATCTGGTGTAATATCAGTAGCAATCATGTATAACAGTATTAAAAAAAAATAGAGGTCTATCAATTGCAGTAGACAAGACAAGTTTTAACAGGCTACTCATGTAAGGCAAATATGAAAATGAGACTTGATAGAGAGAACTTGAAGATAAATCAATAGACTAAAGAGCGAGAAAATATTTCAACATAAAAACTTGAACTTGGATTGCAAACTGTACTAGTGAAATCAGTTGGATGAAAAATTTAATCTTATGAATTATGACCCACCAATGTAAGAGAGAAAAGTCTTTATTTTATTAGCACACACAAATGACCCTCTTCAAAGTAACTTGGCTTATAACTTTTCATGAAAAAGAAGGGGAAAAAAGGAAAAAAAAAAAAAAAAAGGTGCCTTAAAAGAACACCTTCGAGTATTTCCTTCGAAGTTCAGTTGCTGAGAATTGCTGCGCCACCAAGAGAACGAGACAAACATTTGGGCTCGGTTGCTTCCCCAAAAAGCATTTGAAAAAATGTTAGGGTCTCCTGTACAAGCGACAGTTAATTCCGGTTGGTGTCCGAGAAAATTCACCAACTGCCCTTCACACGTGGGCAACTTATCCCAAATTGATCACGATTGCATCCCAATGACAAAAGCATTATCATAACTTATTATTTTAATTTCTTTAAAAGTAAAGAACACGTTGTGTCATCGTGGGGTGCCTTGGGTCTTGGCCGCTCACGTACGCAAGCAACTTGATGATAGTTACTTGCGACTAAACTCCTTGTATCTTTCTTTCAAAACCATCAATTTTTTTTCCTAGAAAATTCAAAGCTCCAATATCATCACTTTGAGTGTACAAATGGAGATAAATTAAAGTTTCAGACTCGGACCGGAATTAAATATTTTTCCGCGTATAGAATTAATGAAATTTGAAGGCATTCTCCAAATAGTTAATGTAATTGAGCTTTGCGTCAACTTTCATTTATATATTACGATAATATTTTGCACGCAATAGAAACAAAACACCTTCCCGTCCGCGAGACTTCTTGAAGACAATCAAATTCTAAATGCTGACTCTTTTGATCATCACGAAATGGAATAGAATTGATTGTGATTCATAAAAGACCGTAAGGACTAAGAAGCAATGATAAACAAATCAATTTCTAGGAAAGTCTCGGCAAAAAGTTGAAATGGGCGATCAAAATCAGATAATAATTCTCAAGACTGAGTGAATAAGCTAGATAATGGGGGATGTATTGTACAGAAAGACAAACTAATTCGATTTGATTCACTTGATTCCTTTTCAACAATCTTTTTCGATGCCGCCCCAAGTCAAAAAATCATCGACTCTTTTCCTATGGTATCTATACCAAGTGGTGAGATGAGACGAGACCATGGACCAGTTCAACTTAATTTGCGGTTTCTCAATAATTCTCGAGTAATAAAATTGATTTAAGTGGTTGCCTGTTGCTTTTATGGGTTGCGTAAAACTAACAAACTACACTTTAATATAATCGTTATTCAATATGAAAAGGCTAAGCTAGCCGCCTCACGGATGAGATATTTAGACAATTAGACACACGTAAGCACGTTGCATGCAAGCTCAATACAAAATTTCGTATCCCATTCTACGCGGCACGCACTGTATCGTTAATTTGAGGCTCCAATGAAATCATATTTATATGATTTTTTTCATTTTACAAAATAAGTGACCAATTTGGGGTTATTGGACACACCGCCGAGGAACAAATACAGCTGGATCCTGTAATATTTGTATATTCAAGTCTTCAAGACTCGAAGCGCACAATTAATAATCACCCAACTTTCCCTCCAACAAGTGTTTCCCCATAATTGCTCTACTGCTAAAGCCACTGTCCGTGAAGGCATCTCAACCGTTCATCAAACGATATCCTAAGGTCACTGGCCACCCACCACTGCTGACATACACCACTATTAGAAATGCTTCCACCTTAAGTTAAATCCAAACGGACTGTTGTTGTTGATTATGATCTCTCTCAGTGTTGATCAAATCTAAGCTTCAGATAAAAGCTTATCGTTCACTAAAATCTTATCATTAAAATTTAAACAACGAAGGCCCTCTGTTTTACCGAAAAGTACCTGCACGCACACCTGAAAAGTGCAAAGCCATCAGGGGCATTTCAGTCATTTAGTCAATTGAAATTCTTAAAGGACCATAGCAAGCATAGAAACCGAGGACTTCATTCAACCAGTTCCATTATGCTCCGTTACCATGTGCCCTTTCTGCTATTTCCTCTCTGTCTCTCTGCAGCGTCTTTAATATTTGTTTCTTTTTTTCCCCCCCAAATTATTTATATTAATCAACTAATTAATTTGTTTTCCTCAAAATTTGAGACTACCAGAACTCCACCAAAGCCATAGCTGCTGATAAACAAAGTTGATGCAAAGTATTGAATCCTTTTGAATTTTTTATTTTTGATAACAGTAAGATGATGAAGTACCAACAAACCCACATCTTCTTCTATCACTGTACCTTCATCTCCACTTCTTCACAAACCAGAAACTGAAAGCCCCATCTCATCTGCAAATTAAACAAAAAAAAGGAAGTCTTTTTCACTTTTTTTTTTTTTGTGTGTGTTTTAAATGGGATGGAAGAGCTCCTCAAAAGACCCACAAAGAGAAGGGGGTTCTATGTGGAAATGAGGCTACTGCACAAAAATGGAAGGCAACAACAACAACAAGAGAAAAATTCTTGCTTCAAATGTTACAAATGGGTTCTTTGGTTCTCTCTGACACTCTATTTCTTCAGCTCCTATTTCATTAGCCACAACAAGCCCATCCCTTTGTCAAGAACTCATTTTTCTAATTCCAAATCTAACCTTCCCTCTCGTGCCCTCATTGAATCCGTCAACACAACATCTCTTCAACATCCAACTAGAGGTATTGGTTATTGCCTACTGTTAATGTTACCCATAGCATTATGTGTGTGTCCACTTTGACTAATTTGTTAATAAACAGGGGCTTTAGAGGATTTGAAGATATATGTATACGAGCTGCCATCAAAATACAACACGGATTGGCTATCGAACGAGCGGTGCAGCAACCATTTGTTTGCATCAGAGGTGGCAATTCACAGGGCGCTTTTAAACCACGACGTCGCACGGACATTTGACCCATATGAGGCTGACTTCTTCTTCGTCCCCGTTTATGTGTCCTGTAACTTCAGCACCGTTAATGGGTTCCCGGCCATTGGCCACGCTCGCACTCTCATTTCCTCCGCCATTCAGCTCATCTCTTCCCAGTACCCTTTCTGGAACCGAACCCACGGCTCCGATCACGTGTTTGTTGCTTCCCACGACTATGGTGCTTGCTTCCATGCAATGGTAACAACAAAATTGAAAATGCTTATTAGGAAAAAAAGATTGTTTTATTTTGAAGATTTTTGACTGTTCTGTTTTTGTAAAGGAGGACAGAGCCATTGCAGACGGGATTCCAGAGTTTTTAAAGAAATCAATTATTTTACAGACTTTTGGAGTCAAATATCAACACCCGTGTCAAGAAGTTGAAAATGTAGTAATCCCACCGTACGTTTCGCCGGAAAGAGTACGGAAGACTTTGGAGAAAGCTCCGGTGAGCGGCCGTCGTGACATCCAGGTGTTCTTTCGGGGTAAAATGGAAGTGCACCCGAAGAACGTTAGTGGGCGATTTTACAGCAAGTAATTATCATATAATCATGGTTGTTTGATTGTTTTATGGTTTTGTAATTATGTATTTACCCTTTGTTAATTGTTTTCAGGAGGGTGAGAACGGTCATATGGAGAAAATATAATGGTGACCGGCGGTTTTATCTTCAGAGGCATAGATTTGCCGGTTACCAGTCAGAAATTGTCCGGTCTGTGTTCTGTTTGTGCCCTCTCGGCTGGGCACCGTGGAGTCCGCGGCTGGTTGAATCGGTCGTGTTAGGATGCGTGCCGGTAATCATTGCAGATGGTATCCGGTTGCCCTTCCCCGACGCCGTTAAGTGGTCTGATATATCGCTAACGGTGGCCGAAAAGGACGTGGCAAAGCTGGGACTGATCCTTGACCACGTGTCTGCTACGAATTTGAGCATTATTCAGAGGAACTTGTGGGACCCGGATGTTAGACGGGCCCTACTGTTCAATGATCACGTCCAAGAAGGGGATGCCACGTGGCAGGTCATTCGATCTTTGTCGCAGAAGCTAGGCAAGTCGTACAGGAGGTCAGGGGTTTCTACCCAATGAGACGGTGCCACGTGGTTCGACGTGATTGGGAACTTGGGTTAGCCAGCTAAGATGCTGCTTGTCCCACGTGGACGCGCCTCTATGGACTAATAATGGAGTACAGCTGGAGTTTTATTGCCTGTTCGGCTGGGAAATGATCAGAGGATGGAATTTTTATACAGTGTGGTGGGGACCACATTGATCGGGGAGAATAGATTTTTGTAGATTTTAGTAGAATGGCATGTGAATACTGACTGATATGGTGGACGGTGATTGGATCGTTTTCGGTTAAAAAAATATTTGGAATATTTGCGGTACTTTGTATATAGGAAAGAGAAATTTTAAAATTTTTTGGGGGTCAAAATATTGTTTCAAAAGAATAATAATAATACAAACATGATTCACGCTGATACTGTCTTGCGTAGATCACAGATTAATACGCTCTACATTTTCTTT
The DNA here is from genome assembly GCA_030444775.1 of Atalantia buxifolia. Lineage (NCBI taxonomy): Eukaryota > Viridiplantae > Streptophyta > Magnoliopsida > Sapindales > Rutaceae > Atalantia > Atalantia buxifolia. The sequence continues at coordinate 13,830,736 of CM059838.1, forward strand.
TATTTTTATTTTTAAATTCTTGTATAATGACGTCGTTGGGCTTTGATGTTGATATTGGGCTTGGCAATTAACTGTTTGAAATTTGCAAGAATTTTATGCAAGTAATTTGTCAAATGGTTGTTAATTTGCTCATATGAAGTTTTTTTGAGCCTATATAGACACCTCTTTTGTGAAAAATAAGTAAAGAGTATTTTACACCCAATTGAATGTACTTATCCAAAAAAAAAAAAGAATTAGTCATAATTTTTATATTTGGTCGTGTGATAGGAAATCTAAATTTTCTCTGGTGAAGTAAAGATAGTAAGATACGATTAAAAAAAGGGGCACCAACAGACTACTATAATGGCTATATTGGAGTGAGGAAAGAATTGGGAAAAGCAAAAGGGGCTTTAAAAATTAGAACTTTGATTGAAAATGGAGAAAAAAGTTGAAATTTTTCTGCAAAATTAGGACGAGCTAAGGGGAAAGTAGACAGAGACAAGGTTAAAAGACAGGACACAGTGACTGCTGAGGTTTGTCAGAGGCTTTAAATATGGGATGGCGTTATAGTGTGGGGGGGTGTCAGTGGTGGTCACGGCTCATGGACGCTCGTTTTTAGAAAACAAACCGAGTCAAACCCAATCCTGCATCCTTACTTGGAACCGCAGCTAGAAAACCAAAAACAAAACCAAAATATTCGGTTTTCCGAATTTCGGAGAGTTCTTTTTCTTAGTTGCTGCAACGGCTCTTCTTTTGTTATTTCCGTGTCGTCAAATCTCAAACGGGCTTTGTTTAAGAGGGCGGTGCCGGTGGCTAATGTTATGGGGTTGGTTTTATTGTTAGGGTTCGTGAACTCAACTCATTGACCTCAGTTTGTCCAGATCCGCAAGTGATTAAAGTATGAGAAATAAAATGGGATTTTAAAGCACAATTATAATAAGTAGGCTGTCAAGATGTTGAAGTATAAATACGACTCTCAATGGAACAAACTTTAATGGATCGACTAATTAATGATCTGACCGGACAACTTTTTTTATTCTCAAGTTCGTACATATAATATAAGCTGTAGAAATAACTTTGTAGTAATTTTTTCTTTTATTTTCTCTATAGAAATAATTTGAAAAGGCATCTAAAAAATTATTTTTTAAAACATGACTTGAAAAGCCCCATACTCCGGAAATTCATTTTTAAGAATCTTCAGATTGCTTCGAAAATCCAAGGAAAAAATGGGGGGAAAAAAAAAATCCGACCTGCCGGATTCGAACCAGCGACCTAAGGATATACTGTTGGAATTTCAACTACAGTCCTCCGCTCTGCCAACTGAGCTAAGGTCGGCTAGTTGCACGTTCGTTCTTTGATTTTTTACATAACCAATTACAAAAATTTATATACATATATAATTTTCTTTGAATTAGTCAGGGCTGGCGGAGGAATAAAATAAAAATACATTATTAGTCTGCGGAAACTGGATTTATATTATGAATAATGATTGAATTGGGCCACCAAGAGTCCACCTGTATATTCGCGATTACTCTGTTTCCTGGATGCGGCAGTGTTTTGTTTCAAGGAGTGGGTGTTTTAAGGAATCCATGGAGTACTGTCAGAACTTTTCTACTTTGTCTCAGAGCTAAGTAGTTTTATTTTTTGGGCTTTCCAGCATTTGCAGCGAAATTATATTGGGCCCAGCAGTCCATCGGTCCTGCAGCCACAGCTTGCATATTCGCTGGCTGCTTCTTCTTCTTTAATATCCTCTTTTATTTGCCTCGATCTTACTTAGGTTTGATCTATATTGATAATCTGGCTAAGGATATGTTATGCTAGGTATGGCTTAATTATACACGAATAAGACGGTCATCTAAGGTTCCATTGTAAGAAGGTTTTTTTTTTTGAGTATTTAATTAATAATTCTCTGACTAATAAATATTTTTTAAAAAATTAGGTATTATAGAAGAGTCTATTAAACATTTTTTATTAGTAATTATCACATAATTAAGAATTAATTTTATAGAAAATCTATATTTGATAACCTTATTGTTAAAGAGATATAATTAATAATATTGTCTAACCATTAATTCATTTATTATTGGTTTTTGCAAGAAAAATAAGTAAATTCTTTACCTTTTTGGTTTCTTAAAAAAAGAAAAACTTGATTATTTAATGTTTGAATCTTTTACTCTGAGTATTCCTTTTAATTTCTATTAAAAACCTTATATTCTAAAAAATTTATAGATGAAAAAGTTTCTTGCTCTCTTCTCTACAAAGAAAAATATTGTATGCACTAGTTTATTTAAAAAAAGAAAAAATTTGTTTCTTGAAATAGAAAGTCCACATCCATTATGTGATCTTCAATTTGTCATCTCAACTTTCTACGTGCGATTCTAAATATTCTATTTGAAAATAGTATTGTTATTATTTATTTGTTTGTTTATTTTTATAGGAATTCTAATGAAAGTGAACTTTTAGGTTCTATTTTTGAAATATTTTAGGATGTTCTTCGTTATTGTTGAAATTTAGAAATAGAAGATGACATGCTTTTGAGCTCTTTTATTTTTTTTCCTTAATATTGAAGTTGTTGAATTAAAAGAGACCTCATAAAAAAGTTCGCCTAAGGCCCTAGATACTCTAAAGTTGGCCCTGGTTATGACCCATAATAAATTGTTTACGTATGGTCAATTACTATAATGAAATTTTTTTTCATGTCGCACTTCGAGAAAAGCTCTTTTGTACAATAGAAATAATACAATTAACCAATGGCAATAGAAGTTTGATTTCATTTTGTTTGTAATATGATTATAAATTTATCTAGTAGTTTTTTTAACAGAAATACATACATAACAAGAAAATACTGAATGATTTTATGAATGATGTGATACTTTCAATACAAATGAGATTTTGTCCAACTTTGGGGGTTAAATCCCCAAAACTCAACTTAGCAATGCAAAGTTTGGATCTCAACACTCAACCATCAAATTGATCATCATGAGCTGCGAATGAAAAAGTTTAATTTCTTTGGATGAATTAACTTAATCAGTAACGTGTTGTCAATTGAATATATGGTACTTCACAATTGATATTGTATGAAGTACGCCACGCATATTAATCCATTCATCTTTTATCCGTCTGTTTCTTTGAAGGAGCCATGGCTCAGAATTGATTGCTTGACCTCGACTGACCATAACAGCTTGTGGTCTTGCTAAAAGTTGGTTGGATGGCAAGCAATGCTATCAGCAGTTTCCACATGGCACGCAGAGCTGCCCCTGAAGATATCACACCAAATACTGAATGCATACAAATCATTAGAGGTTGGTTGGGTTCTTCTTATTTTAGAAAAATGGGTAGCTTGGATGTCACATTTGATGATAATTACTTTCTTGGCTATATTTCGAATTTATTAGAGTAATTTGTTTAGCATTTAGTAGCTGATCTATTCCTTTATGTGAAGTTATTAACCTCTCCATTCATGCTAAAAAGAAGATTCTCTTTGTTTTTAGTAAATTGAAATTTTAATGGAATAAATGTTCATTTAGTTCCTATAGTTAAGTTAATTATTTAATAGATCATTTAATTTCTTAAAATCACTCTCACTCTCATATATACTCTCATAACTGTTGAATATAAATTTTCAAGGATTAAATAGTATTTTTTTTAAATATAAATTGAAGTTGAAACAAATTTGGTATGTAGCAGGTGAAACATAGATGATAAACAAGTGGATCGTAAAGGAAACAAATGAATAAAGTAGACTTTTTGAGTAACTTTTAAAAAAGTATAGGAATTAACTAAATAATTAGCTCACACTGTAAGGATAGAAGGAGCATTTACCCTTTTTATTAATATATGTGTAATTTCTTGAACTGACAATTTGTTTTAACATTTTCTTTGTTTTGGTGAAAACTATATTTTTAAAGAAAGATTCAACAATATTTTTGGGCGAGCATAGATAAAGAAAACGAAAAAAAAAAAAAAACAAGGAGAGGATCTAAGTTGCTTGAAGAAGCATCCTAAATGTTTTTTGTACCTCCTAAAATGCAAATTTCTTCGTTAATTTCTTGTGAGAACCTGAAAATCTAACAAAGTAATTTTTGTATAACATAAAAAAAATACTTTATAACAGTGTCTCAGTGTCCAGATACTTCCTAGCTCTCCCTAAATTGATTTGATTAAAAAAAAACCGCTAGTTAAGAATTCGGCAAACAAAGCATTATTAGTTGATTGATACTTGTTCCTAATTTTTCCTAACGTGGTAGAATTGCAACGTTCACATGATAAAACTGTTTTTGTCACCTACATTAGGGCTAGCTAATTAATATATATAATAAGACTAATTGGAAAAAAAATCCTTTCATCAGTGGATTGTTAAGAACCTACTTTCCCAGCCAAAAAGACAAATCCTCCACTTAAAAAAATAGCTAATCTTTTTCACTACTAAAAGCTAGATGTAGAATCATTGACATAAAATATCATTTTTTAATAAGTGTCAATAATATATGTAAAAATGGACAAATTTTGATCATGAAATGAGAATCCCAAGTAGAGATAAAATTTAATCAGGTGAATGATACAAATAATATATATATAGTCCTCTGATGTGGGCATCTCCTTTTTTCTTTTTTGTCGATACAATATTGAGTGTTGAAAAAAAAAAAAAAGAGGATGCCTGCATAAAAAAAAAGAAAAAAAAAAGAGCACTTACACTTGAGAATTTATGTATATATAGTGATTTAGGCTATGACATCGGATAATTTTAAAATATTATATCTTTGACAACATATACTAAATTTTGTCATATAATGTATTTTTTTATAAACTTAGAACTAAATTAGAAAATTTCGTATCCATTTATCATGTTGCGAGAGGAACTTTAGCGAGTCTTCTTTATTAATACAAAATAGACATTATCGGGTAAAGAATCTTGCGCCTTTAATAAAAAGCCTAATGCTGCACTACTTTTTTTTATTCAATAGCATGTTTTTATTAGAAACTTTATTTCTCTAACTCGCATTGGAAAATTTTTGTCGTCTGGTTTTGCGAAAGCCTCATCATCAAGGGTAGTGGTCCATTCGAATTTCATTATCAAGCTAAGCTTCTAGGAGCGAGCCAGCCGGCACCCTCGGTCACAGTAGTGGTTCAACAAGCATTCACGAGTGCAGCGTTTTCTTGGTGAAACTTCAATAGCGCTAAGCCTCAGTCGGACAATCAACAGTCCCAAGGGAGCTGCCACTGCTTGCTTGCACTGTGTCTGTATAGATATATTTTCCAATTGTCTAATATATTATTGGGCAAATTATTAAATTAAGCCGAAGTTATAAATACAAACATTCAAGAGGCATGATATTAATTCGTTATGTCTCTTTCGAATCAAATTTGCTTTATATGAAAAAAAAAAAGAAGAAAAAAAACAATACGTGATGGATAACAAGACAACAAAGACAGCAAATCCCTTCAAATCCTTGGAGGCTCGGACGCTCAACTACTCCTTGCTCTTTTTCCTTTTGCAAGTGGATCCCATCTCAAGACCTCCATTTACAAGACACACCTTTGATTTTCAATTGTGTACATATAAAAATAACAAACTCACACATGATCAAAGAAGCAAAGCAAACACGAACCCTTAACCCTAATTATTAGCACTCGGGTATTTCGGTGTGGTCTCTTTTGGGATCATAGCAATAGTTATAAACCAAGTAGTTCCGCTGAACCCATTGCATTGCGGCAACTTGCTGCTGGCTCAGGAAGCCGGACCCGGACGGCGAGGCCGGGGGTGGGTGGCACCCGGATGGCCCGTCGGCGGTGCAACCTGCTACTTTGAAATTTCTGTACTGACCAACAAAAGGTTGGTACTTATAATCGGCTTTGTATCTGCCCTCCTCGGTGGCCCATGATGATGCATCCCATATTGAACCGTACAGGTACATTGGTCTTAAGGGAAATGTGGCATCGCTCTTTCTTGGATACCTTCTAATTGGCACATCATCCACGAAGAATCTGAGGGGACAGTCGTACGACAAATTAATACATGTAGCATCCATATGTCCACACAATCATTCACGTAAGTTCAGAAAAGACAAGCATATAAACCTATAAGTAGAATCTGGAAATATTTTCTTAATCATCAATAATTAAAAACTTTTTGACTGTCCCATGGTGCAAACATGCATGCATGTTTTGTTACTTTAGGCAAGCATCAAATATATGTTATAACAATTGAAATCACACCCACGTATGTATATGTTTAGATTTCTTTGGTCTGAATCGAGTCATTCTTAGGTCTTGGAATTTCAGATTTAAACTTCAGAATGAATTTATATCCTTGTAAACTATTCTTTTTTTTTTTTGCTGTTTCACAACGTAGTAACTCGTTCCGAATTAAAAAATTGACAGGCAAATGAAAAATTACTAACGGCTGGGAGGACTTTCAACAGAAAAGGAAATGACTAATTTCTTACAAACGACAACGGAGTTTTGTCTTTTTGCCAGTGTGAAAACGGATGGTACATGCACAGAAATAATTAAAATGGTACTAACATGAGCTCACTTGGGGTCCATAGCACAGCATAGTGATGAAAATCTTGAGTTGGATCAAACCAGAGATGAAACCTTAATTCTCTTCCTATAAGACGTCCATCACCACTCCCTCTGATGTATACGTTCGTCTGCAAAGTATAGGGCTTATCGGGCGTTGTTCCGAGGAACTCGATATCGACTTCGTCGTGGTTCCCCGGGTGATCTTGGTTGTTTGAAAGCTGCCATTAAATTAATTAATTAGAGTGTTCATTTGAGTGCAATCCAAAGATTAAAAATGATTAATTGATTAATTAATTAATTATCTTGTTATGCGATTCTTACGTAGAGAGAGGTAATTACTCCAGCAGTGTAACCAGGCTGAAGCTTGATGGAAGCACCAAAGTAACCCGACCGATATGAATGAAGTGACTTGAACCCACTTCCTGTTTGCCACAAATTATATATTAACAACATTATCAAACATATATGCAACCAGACAAAATTGGTATATAAAACATAAGACATGATGGAGTGGGACTTGTATATGTAATATTAGACCTGAGGAGCTATCAAGCCAGATTGTTAAGGTGCCTTGGTCTACCCTCTGATGCTGAGGACCCCATAAGTTTCTAAATGCCTGATCAAATCCTATTGAATTGATTCTTGAGCTGGGGTAGTAGCCTGGTGAAGGGGGACCCTGAGCATTGCTAACTGAAGAAATGGTCATGAGAATGAGAAGAGGAAGAAGAAGAAAGAGAATGGAAGCCATTGTAGAATTGATGAATCTTTGTGAGTGCTTGGGGAAGGGTAAGGCTTATAGCATTGGTATAAATAAGGAGATAGAGGGTCCCACAGCACAAATGAGGTGAAAAGTTAGTTGATGGGGAGTTATACATGATGACAAAAGAGATGAAAGATTGGTGATAAAGGAGGAGAAAGATTGGTCAGTTTGTGGTTATATGATTTTTTTTTCCCTTTTGGATTTTGTAGTCCTTTTATATGAGAAAACTTGTTGGATTAATATTGTTGACCATTTGGAGAAGCAAAAGCAAAAAATTTCGTGGAGAGAAGGGATCAATGATGGATGTGTTTTATTCATAAATATAAAGAACAATTAATTAAAGTAATTTCTCTTTGAGGAAACCGATTGTGTGGAAACAAGAGAAAGTTTTTTAATTGAATTTAACTTGTTCATTGATACATGCTAAAAGTGTAGGTGGCTTTCTTGTTAAAGAAAGTTATGATCATGTACTGATCTGTCTGCAAATCTGCTACGATGGCTGCTCTTTAGTGGTCAATTACATAATATCTTTCAATTAATATTATGGTCTGTTGTCAGGTTGATTGTGAAACAGTTTTATGGTGAAAATTGATTGGTTTAAAAGCTCATTAAAAGTCTATTCCAAAAAAAAAAAATCTCCTTAAAAATTTTAATTTTCTTTATCTTTTTTTTTGTTGCAATTAATCATAAGTAGAGAACCATTACCAAGAATTTACATTAAGCAATGTGATTAGTGAGATGTTTCATTTACTTTTGGTACGTTTTTATTAAATGTACAAAAATGGTTTGGCAAGCTTAGAAATTGATGCATAGTCAAACTCTATCAAGCGCTTCGACCCAACTACCATCATATATCGTCAAAACTTAGTTATTATTTGGGCTATGCCATAACGGATTTTAATCTAGAATATTTTAATAGATATTATGATTGTAATATATATTCAATGTTAAAAAAAAAAAATGTCTTTGTTACTACAAATTTATTGATGTTTACCACTACAAAATAATATATTTGATAAGACATGAGTTTTAATATCATAAGGATTTTCTCGTAAGAACATCCACAAATTTAATTAAATACTTTTGGAGCTTAGTAAGCAGACATACGTATATATTGACCTAAAACAGATATTTGATAGGATTTTTACATAAATTTGTGATGGCACAATTTGAAAATTGTACCACATTACGAACTCGATCTGTTTCTAGATATTCGAAATGAAATCATCCCACAAAAATATACGAAAGAACCATCCAAAGTTCCAATCTAGTGGTTGGTTCTCCGAGTGTTAGTTATTGCTATCTTTATCTTTGTTTTTATCTTGTATATATATTATATCATTATCATGCTTCGGCTCATAAACTTCTAATTCATAGAAATATGAAGCAGTTACTAGATTAAATAATAAAACCACGATTTGTTCAACTGCCAGTGTATGAATAATCTACTTTCTGCGGTTTTTTTTAACAGGACGCTGCTGATAATCCATTCTACCTGAGCTGAGTCTAATTAAGAGTCAAAGTTTTAGTTAATTTTATCATCTCTGCGTAAATTTTTAAACAGATTGAAATCTACCGACAATTAACAAAATTTTAAGTTTGACTTAAGCGACTAATGAGATAAAAATGACTATTAATTAATATCTTTAGTCAATTAATGGCAACGGAGGCCATTAAAATGCGTAAAAGCAGCATCCACCAATGGATTCAAAGCTATTGATCACAGACATTCAATCTCAAAAAATGGATGACTTCGCTGCTTTGGACGGAAAACCGTGGTTGCTTAGAAGCATCACCAAAAGATGACGAAAAGAGACAAAGGGAATCCTTGTTGGTGACTTCATTAATTACATGATTGTTGTTTAATTGGTTATTATCAAATGAAAAGATCGAAAGAATCAGCTTTAAGTCACTGCTTGATTTGATTATTGTACAAGCTTGCTAAGTTAATTATTAATGATAAAGGACGATGCTTAATTGGGCAAGTCATTGACAATTTGGCTTCTGGCCTTCTGGGCGCTCTTCAAATTGGTACTCTTAAGTTATTACATATCATGCAATTTCCAGAGTTTAATACATGTGCTGTAAATTTGATCCATCCAAATGTTGGATTGCATGTGATATTTCAATATGGCATTGAATTTTCTTTTTTTTGGGCCTCCGTTCAGATGCATGTTTGCTATAGCTAGTTAGTAGCTGCCGCATGATGTTGCTGGTTCTGGATTTGGTATTTTGTTTCAAAAATTTTAATGTATCTAATGCAAAATTCATTAAGAATGGGGAAAACGTAGAAAACCTCTCTCTTACTATTTCGCCCGTGTTCAAAGTCCATCATCAGTCCCCTTAATGTTAATAATTTTCCAACAATAGTAAATCATTTTCAATCGTTAGATTTGTTTATTATGAGAAGACCAAATCACCCTTTATAAAAAATATCAAACTATTTAACAACATGATTGTGAGAAAAATTCCCAAACAAGAAACAGTTTTTGGTCATTTCCCTGAATTAATATTTTTTTAGTTTTATATAGTCATGGATGCTAGGAGATTTGTTGCTTCATCATGTTATCATATATTAATGCTATCTAATGGCCATAAATTGATTAAACGATATACTGTATATATCAATTCAAAATTAGTAGGCGTTCGATAGCTTTCAAAGTTGTATATTTCATATATATATATATATATATATATATATATATATATATATATATATATATATATATATATTTCATGATTGATCAATCGACTGCTTCTTTTGTATGTATGATGTGGAGATTAGACAAAAGTGTCTATTGTACTTTTTAGCCGGCCATGGCCTACGTGATTGAATTTGCATGGGACCTTGCTGGCCGACACTTGAATGAAAAGAACTAATAAAGAAGCTTATTAAGCCAGTCTGCTAGTGTGTGTATATCCATTTATGCATTGAGGCAAGCAATCTGCAATCACTTCGATCGACTACTCCTTCGCTAATGAAATTACAAATCAATTAATATATATTAGAAACCCTATGTAGATGTAATAGCCACATTTTGCATGGCAACTTATTAGCAATTGATCGAGTGTGCTACAATTTTTCTTTTTTTCAAAGTTTTAATTATTGGCTTACATATATTTCTTGTGAGGGATCTCATTAGTTTTCATGTTTTCCTCATTAATAAAGATCATATCGACTAATATAAGAAACCCTACCATTAATTATCCTTTCTATTTGTGAGTTTGCTCAATAGTCAATGCCATATTGCCATAGCCAACCTAATTTTGTTTTAAAATACATGTATTAATGCGAGCATAATGTCCGCTCTCACGCTTTATGTATAAAAATATGAAAATTATATATAGTGTGTTATTATCATCTACAAATCTTTATTACTATTATTTTGTTTTACAAGTTTATATTTATAGTCAGTATAGAGAAAATCTTAAGCTGACAATGACGGGATACGAGAGAGCCCAGAAAATATTTTTATAAATTATTTGAAATGTAAGGTTGAGAAGAAAAAGATTTATACAATATTGGAAATTAGATATTCCCATTAAATGCTTGATTTGTGCTGTTTAAGAATATTTTTTGCAAATTGTGTATTATATATGTTACCAATAAAATAAAATAAAATAAAATAAAAAAAGAACAATAGAAAATTGTATATCACCCGATTATACATGATCCTTATTTTTAAGCTCCTTATATCAAATTTGCACTTGTGTTTTGGATAACAATGCCCTAAATTTTCAATCCTTTAAAGGCCTAACACACATGTTCTATATAAAATGAAATATATCCAAATCTCAATTAATTGTACGGTTCTTAACAGATTATCGGGGCTCCCATCATCATAATAAAACAAACGATATAGGTCAAGCATAGATTTTGCTCTTAATTCACGCCATGCTTACCAGATAAAATTAAGCATCCCCACCACTAAATATATGACGTATCATCTGATGTTGAGCCCTAACCAAGATTAATTAGGTATTCGTTTCGTTCGTCTTTTACCTAAAATGTAGCTTTCATGGTATCCTTTATCAAGATTTTTTGAAAACTACTCCAAGTGTAATATTTATAAATTGTAATGACCCATTCTGAATCCAATAATAGATATCAACATCATGCATCCCGAAAATTACATGCTCATCAAAGCCTATTTGACGTAGGGGTGGGCATCGGATCGGATTCGGATAAATCTGATTCGATCAGATCTGAATTTATTCGGATCGAATTTGGATTTGCTTTCTAATCCGATCGGATATAATTTCTACAATCCGATCGGATTGCACTGTACTAAAAATTAAAAAAAAAACCGAAAATGAAAAATCAAAACCCAATTCCCAAATCCCAATTTTCAAATGACAAAACCACACACCACGGCCGCACGCCATTGATGAGCCAATCCACGACCACAAACCAAACCACACCACACGCATGGGCCACGACCTAACAAGCCAACCCACGACCATGTCGCCGACGACACAAACCGAACGAATTCAACACAAACCCGGCCGCCATGACATCCTCCAGACCAGATCGGATTCGACACAAACCCAGCTGTCGCGACGTCATCCAAACCGACGACGAGCAGCTGATAGCGACAGAAACCTCTCCCTGTTCTTGGTAATCCACTAATCCGACAGCCCCCGATGATTTGTGTTTGAAACTTTGAATTTTTTACTTGTTTATACCATTTGTCTTGATCATACGCAAGTAAATGATTTGGTTGCTTAGAAGTTAGAATATACCTGCATGTGTTTTATCAAGACCGTTCCTATGTTTTCTTTTCTTTTTTTTTTAAATTCCATATTGTGTTCAGTATATGAAATATTCTTGAGAAATGAGAGCATTAGGGAAATTATTTTTTCATTAATTACAGATTTCATTATTTTTTTTGTGAGAATTGTAAAAAGGTCCCAAACCCAAATTAATCCGAATCCAAAATATAATCCAAACTTGAAATATAATCTGAAATTCGAACTCATCTGAATCCGATCCGAATCTGAAATTATCCAAAATATTCATCCGATCTGAATCCAATCCGAATTAATTCGGATCGAATTAAGGTTCGGATTGAATTCAGATGGATTTTTTTCCAATCCGAATTATCCGAAATCCGATCGGATTCACCTGAATCCAAAATTTCCCACCCCTAATTTGACGTGCTTGAAGGTGAAAGATTAATTGGTGTTGTAAAATCAAACTCACGGTCATATAACACCATTATAAAGAGCTCGTCAACACCTGGAAGTTGAGGCCTCTTGGCATTGGCATGAAAGACAAACCATCAGGAATTTTGACCTCAACACACTAACAATGGATCACCACTCCTGGCATTGCTTACCAGTTGAGACTAGAGCGTGCCTCTAACTTTGAAATGATATGGTTTCCATTATCATTGAGTAATGGGGGTCGGTCGTTTGTGCCTGCTTATCAATTGTTACAATTCCATGTTATAAAAGATGAGATGCATGTCGTCATAAAATGATGTGTGGGCGCATACTTTTTACTGCATGTCATCTCTTTAAAAAAAAAATGTATTTTTGCTTTTTTATTATTAAATTTTAAATTGAATTTGTTGGAAAAAAATCTAATTTTCAAAAAAAAAAGTTCAAATAAACTCATAAGCCGAGTAATTATATTATTATCGTATGAATTATATTTTATTTTATATTTTCCCCAAATGTTAACGTTTCTTTCCCTACTGATTAATGTTTGTTTAAGATGCAAAATCCCATCTGTTTTAGATGTGCAGCTTAGGGCTCCATTAGGTGGTTTAAAAAAATAAATAAAAAAAAAATCCTAAATTATACCTTTATTAAAAACAATATTAGCCCGGTCTATAAAAAAGAAACAATAATTCTGGCTTCGCTCGTACCTCTCTGTTTTACTTTTTAGATAAGTGATTTATCTAATTAACTTCATTAATTATTGATAAACATTAATAATATCTAACTCTTGGATCCTTTCTATATTACAGCAACACAAAACTTATTCACTTTAAGCAACCTATAGAAGAGGTTAATTTAATTTAATTTTTTTAATAAGTAATGATAGACATCTCAAATTTTTTATCTCAAATTTCATCCTAAATGATGTGTTATTCATTAAGTAGTTGATAATTCTTTACAAAATCTAAGTAAATTAATTGTAATATATTACCAACGAATTGATAATTGTCACATTATTTGAAAAATGTTTTTGGGATGAAAAATTTGATATGTATAGAACTACTCTTTTTTGATAGGATAGAAGGGTTAATTACTAACAAAAAGATTGAAAATTGTAAGAAAAACAAATGACCATTTTCAAAGAGCTTAGGGTAAGATATGTACTTAATAGAATCGAATAGCACAGAGTTGAATAACTGACGCGTTTACATTAATTAACTCCTAAGAAAAATTAATGCGCATTCCGTTTTTTTTTTTTCTCCCTCTTTTGACAGAAAGAAGAAAAAAAAAGATTATACAGAGCTGGCACGTTTGCATATATACAAAGAGAGCTGCAAAGAATTACATATTAGCTCTTAACTTTAACTTCTTATTTCTTGGTTCTGCCTGAGAGAAAGAGACGAAATGGAGAATAAAGAACTAATTAGGACTAAAATGATTGATATGGAAAAGCAAAAAAGGATGAGTTTTGGCAATGATAATTTACTAATTTTGAAAATATTTAATTCCAATGTGAACAATATAACTTATTACTTATGCATAAATGTATTTCTTAGACATAAAAAATTTTCTTTAACATAATTAGGACGGATAAAAGTATGCGCGCGCATGCATCCTAAAAATTACGTGCTAATTAAAGCATATTTGACGTGCTTATTGGAGGTGAAAGATTAATGCAATAATATATTACGTAAAAGAGTAATTAATGATCTGTTTATACATTCAATTTTAACATGTATAAATGATTAAAATTTTGTACTAGTGGAAGGCAATCATATGTATTTGCAATATCTTATAAGTTATAAGAAGAATTAAAGAAATTAAAAAAAAAGAAATTTGGGAAAATTAATTGCCCACGACTGGTCAAGCATGCATGTGCTTCTGTCTAATAATCATGCGCTTGTTCTCTAAGTTCTCATTCAAATTAATGTGCTAACTAGGGCGGTGGAGAGGAGAGAAAGAGAGAGTCAAGTGAGGATATTAGTGAGTTGAGAAGGATATTGAAGAAGAAAGAGAAGGCATGCCGTACATAATTATAGTAATTGTATATTATTATTTGCTTTTATAATTTCTTTAGCTTAATGTTTTGCTCGCTATTGACAATCATTTGGTTGTCGGCCTTTGAAGTCAAAAGAAGGAGAGGAGTGCCCTACCGACAATTCGGAACTGCCTCTGACATTAAGGCCAAGTTGAATTGAGATCGAAAATAGGATTATTTATGATTATCCCTTCATTTTTGGTTAAATTTGAAGTCCCTTTTTGGCGCTTTAGGGTTTGGAATTCATGATTCACGATATAATTTATGAACAAAGAAACTAAAACATTCATTCTATTTGAAGTCCCTTTTTTTTTTCCGGTCTTATTCACGGGATCCTTTTTTTTTCTTTTTATTCTCGAAGACAACCTCTCGAGGCAGGTGGTTCCTACTCAACCGGAGAAGGTGATTTCCCAACAAAGCATTTTCCCGCGACTAACCTATAGAAAGAACTTGCTAACCTAAGACTAAAAAATAAAAAAAAGGGAAAGCGTCATTGATCTAATCTTCTGCTTTTGAAAGGAATAATTATTGCCCAAATAATACAAAGGCTAGCTGAAAATGAGCTCGGACATGACTTTGGATGTAATTAGTTCGTTGTTTATAGATTCCATATCATTACTGAAGCATTCGATCATTTTTTTATTAGGTCAAGAGCTTACATCCTCATTAATCCATATTTTTGTTTCATAGACTAAAAAAGTAAAAAAAAAATGGAAGAAGAGTCATTGACATACTAATCTTCTGCTTTTGAAAGGAATAATTATTGCCCAAATAATACAAAGGCTAGCTGAAAATGAGCTCGGACATGACTTTGGATGTAATTAGTTCGTTGTTTATAGATTCCATATCATTACTGAAGCATTCGATCATTTTTTTATTAGGTCAAGAGCTTACATCCTCATTAATCCATATTTTTGTTTCGTGCATAGCTAATTAGCAATAAAGTAGTTCAGTTAGCAAAATGGAAGAAGAAATTTTTTAGTAACACGACGATGACATACTAACAGTTAATTCTAATAAATCTCCTTCAGCTTTCCTCCCCTCGTCTCCCCCACCCTCTCTCTTCTTTTTTCTCTATCCATGTGAAATATGAGTGATGGACATGTAAACTTTGTATATTAAATGATGTCTTACAAATCAATACTACCATATGTTAGATAATTATTATTTTAAATATTATTGTTAACGATAATAATACGTCGAGTCCCACATCAGTGGTGAAGTTAGCAGCATTAATTTTTTGGGGTGTGCTGTTTTTTTTTAAAAAATTTAATACTTTTGTATTGTATGAAAAAAACTTTATTAATAAGAAATTAAATACTCACCTAATAGGGAATATAATGAGTTTTGCCCCCTCAATGACATTTATTCTATATATATAGACAAAATTATTGAAATATGACACCTAAATTAAAAAAAAGTGCAATATAAACAAAAAGAAACATTATAGAAATTTTATCTTGCGAATCTTTACAAAACAAAAATAGTCTATTATCGAATTTATGTCAATACTATTTATAATTGCTCTTCCAATATAAATAATCATGGACTCTGACAAAGATTTGACGTTGGTTGAAAAGCATATAATTAATTAATATAATATTCTATACATGTTTCGATAAGGACCTCTTCGTAAATAAATAAAAAACTTTTTTGAGAGGGCTAGGCTGGGCCATTAGCTAATTGCCTCTGTCCGACATCATTGAGGATAAATTATCTTTTTCGGGGCGGGGGGGTGGGGGTGGTTAAAAAAAACTAAAATTAATTTTTCAACCCCTGCCTCCATAATCAGAATTTGAGCTAGGGTGATTAAAAAAGAATTTTTGAAAACCACCGGGTCAAACCCCTAGGACCTAAAGGAATCGTAGTTCCTATATTGCTGCATAATCTCTGGACTAAAATATTTCTAGCGTGTAAATTAAGTCAGAATGGGGTTGTTCTAATTTAATTAAAGTTTTTGGTTCGAGATTTTAAAACACAGCTGCGTTAAATATTTATTAAGAAAGTTTTACCGTTCTAGTAGTCTTATTCAGCTCGAATTTAGATTAGTCGAGTCTCAATATAATTTTCGAATACCAGCTGATTTAATATTTAAAAAAAAATCTCTATTAATAGAATATTTTTAAGAGATGCTTGTCATAATTTCTCTTATAAACTTTCGATATTGTTGCTGATTCAAAACTTCTTTTTTAAAGGACGATCAAAATCTCTCTTTCTCTCAGAGTTTGCCTGATGGAACTTTGAGTGATATTGTCGCATAATTAAAATGCCCGTGGCCTACTTTTTGTCAATTGTGTCGCTTAAGTTTCAGTATTTTCAAAGATTATGACTTTTGCCGAGCATTGTCTTACATATAAATTGACGAAGCAAAAGCAAATTAAAGCAAATTAATGGGAAATACATCATCAAAATTGACTGGCACAATGTTGGAAAATATCTCTCACTACTTAACAGGATTCCTGTACCAATGCCACCAGGCACCAACTCGTTAACCCTGAAATGAATGTGGATTCCATGGTGATATGTCCTCGTGCTGTGCAAAATATAAAAGACTTTTCAGGAGTGCTTTATGCTTATCTGATTAGAACGCATGGGTAATTTTATATGAAATCTTTAAAAGCTTGATGCAGTTCTGATTTAAAAAGAGGGAAACCAAGCCTAATTGGAAATCTTAGTGGAATGGGCCTAAGCTGGCCTTATATTAGGTTCTTGAAATTAGGCCTTTTTATTTTATGGGGCCTCAAAAGGCCCAGAAAAGAATAAAAAAATAGGAAGGAAGGGAGGAAAGAAAGTGATTCGACCAGGCGTCCAGCGATCGACTGTTGCTGGACCTCAGAAAATAAAAATTCAGAAAAAAAAAAGATACGAATTTGGATTGCGTTTGATGTTCAATTGATCGTTTGTTGGAAAAAGAGAAGACTTCGAAGATCTGACGAGAAAAATTAGAAAAAAAAATTATAGAAAAAAAAGCTAAGGAAATGGAAAAAGTTATGAACATGATAAAGCCAAAGCCTAATCCGCAGCAGCTGTTGAGGGATTGGCAACGTAAGCTTCGCCAAGAGTGCCGGAACATTGAGCGCCAAATTCGAGGTGATTAATCTCTACATTTGATCCTTGTTTCATTTTTTTTTCTTTTTTGGTGGAAGAAAAGGAATCAAATTTTATATTTTATATTTTATTTTTTAAGGTGATTGCTTTCATTGATCGAGAATTTGGCTTAGTGGGTTTGATTAACGTGGTGTTATGATTAATGGGTATTTTTTTTATTCTGTGTGTTTGTTCTGTTTAGATATACAGAGAGAAGAGAAAAATGTGCAGAAAGCAATTAAAGATGCTGCCAAGAGAAACGACATGAGCTCTGCCAAGGTATTATCCTTCTTTTTTTTTCGAAATTTAATTTGTCATGCATTACCATTACCATTACCATTACCATTACATTCTATTATTATGGAAAATTGATTAATAAGCATCAAACAGGAAATGCTGAAGTGTTAGAAAAAGTTCAAGTTAATTGCCAAAGTAATGTGACCTTTGGATTGAAGTGGAGTTATTATTATAAATATATAAAAAAAAATTTCAGAAGTAGGAAACTTACTATTTAAGAGTTTGCAACTTTGCAAATTAAGTTTCACAGTTTAGGCAACTGTGAGCTTGGACATTCCATTTCACTTTCACTTTCAAGATCAACTTTGCCGCTGCATTATGGTGTAAATCTTTGATTGCTTACGCGAGCGCACGTCCACACACATGTAATTTTTGTTTTTTGCAGAAAGTACTTCAGCTTTGTGAAACTAGGTTTGTTTGGTTTCACGGAAGTTGAAAATCATTAACTGCCATACTTATTCAATCGAGAGTAGCTGCACCAAACCATATACTTTACACTATAATGTGCGACCTATAAGATTTGTTATGACAAATCTCATGATCTGGAAAGAAATGGGTGTATTTCTTGTACATTTGCAATCTTGTAAGTGTTATGAGCTTAACGGGTACTGACTGACGGTCAACTCTAGTGTAGGTTGGAGATATGATCTTTCTTGTTACTGTTTATTGGAAAAATGTTCCTATCGAAAGTATTATATTGTTACTTATAATTAGAAAAAATTATGATTAAGATTTCTTGTTTCTAATAATTTCAGTTTCTTCCTCATAATCTCTGTTTCAGTCTCTGGCTCAGGAACTCATCAGATCTAGAAAGACAGTTAACCGTCTCTATGAAAATAAGGCACAAATGAACTCAATATCGATGCACCTAGGAGAAAGTGTAGGTATGGTACTTCACTTGTTGGAATGCTTTACCCATGAATTGGGAAGGTGGTTTCTTCTGTCTAATATCCTCTTTATAAATATATGAGAGTGTAGTAGCCTATATTTCTTTGCTAGAAGGAACTCTATAGCTAGAATTTTAATCTGATTTTTATTTTGATGGTGAACTTGTTTGTCGTAGCGATTTTCAAAAGTTGCCATGCGTGGAATGAATGATGTAGGGAGGTGCTCTAGAGGGATATAACGTTTTGTCACATGTTGTCTGTACTTAAAAGCAAGTGTGAGGTCCTTGTTTAATTTTGGAAGATGTGCATGGTATTTTTCTAGGTTAGTTATGGTTTCTGCACTTCTCATCTGCAACTTTCATTGGCCGCAATAGCTTAGACTGAACAATTGCATTGTCAAAGTGAGTCATAAGCTCTGTTATTTATTGATTTTGCCTCGGTCTGATGTCATGATGCATATTGAGTAAATAACTGATTTACTTTCTGTGCAATCTATTATACTGATTTCTTGTGTGTTGTTTAATTTATTGATCAATGATTTGTTCCCTGACCCTCGTTCCCTCAGAGTGATTTTTGTTGGTTTCTAGGTTCTTACTTTGGTTACTATTGCAGCGATTGCTCGTACTGTGGGCCATTTGAACAAGAGTGCTGAGGTTATGAAACTTGTCAACAATCTCATGAAGGCCCCAGAAGTAGCTGTTACAATGCAAGAGTTCAGCAAAGAAATGACCAAGGTATTTTTCTGATTTATGTTTAATATTAGCAGACAAGGAAAAAAAAAATTACTGATTAACTGTTGTTTGAGTAGAAAATATGAAACTCTTGTGTTGCGCTACTTTGGAGTGATGTACTTGCATTACATATCATTTATTCTCTATTTTTTCCATTTTTTTTTTTTTGCTTTTAATTTATCAAAGCTACAAATGTGAATACCTCGTTACTTGTCATATATAGTTACAGCAGCCCTTACTTTACCCCTTCTGTAATTGTATTTACAGAGCTCATGATCCTATTAGCGACACTAGAATCAAAGTAATAGTGCTTAGTCTATCACTCTCTTATTTTCTCACCAGAAGGGAAATTAATTCTTTCCGAACTGTAAACCACTGTACAACAATAGTGCCTGGTTCTAGGGTCCTCTTCTGGAATAATCAAAATGGGCCACAGTCATTTGAACACCATCTAACTGGAAACCAAAATATTGATGAAAATATTATCCAGGGCTTAATATAATTATGTGAATGTATATACTAAGGATGGTCAACATCTCCCTCACATAATTATACTTTTGTCTGTAATTTGCAGGCTGGAGTAATTGAGGAGTTTGTGAATGATGCTGTTGATACAGCACTGGACTCGGAGGATATTGAAGAGGAGATAGAAGAAGAAGTTGATAAGGTCTTGACTGCAATTGCTGGTGAGACTGCAGCACAGATGCCTGAAGCAGTCAGAAAGGAAAGGGTGAAGCAATCTGCTCAGACATCTAGAGCAGCACAGGAGGTAACGTGACACAACAGCCACATAATGAGCTGCTAATTTGTTTTTCTTTCTGGTTTAATGAACCTCATGCCTGTTGAGTTTTTGTTTTACAATAGGAGGATGCTATTGCTGAGGGCGTCGATGATGAGAAAGAACTAGAAGAAATAAGAGCCCGGCTTGCCAAAGTTAGGTCATAACTTAAGCCTTTTATCTTCGCCTCCCACTCTCATCATATTAAAGGAAAGGTGTGTATATTAGTGTGCATTTAGGCTCTTGATGGTAGTGACAGAAAGTTCCAGTTTAACAATAAGACAGAGCATGAGGGGAAAAATCTGTATATTCGAAGCAGCAATTTTATAGACTACCTTGCCGCAAGCTGCTATTTGTACAATAGTAATGTGCCGCAACACTCTCATTGGGGCCCCAGTATCATCTAATTGTTCCTCTGGACTGCTTGTGTTTGTGTTTATCTCTATGTCAGTGTGTAGTGGCCAAGACCAGATGCAGATTAAACTTTTGCTGGTTGCATGATTTCATGACCAATGGCCATGTCCTGTTATCATGTGGAGTTGTCAAACAAAGTTTGTTCGGGTAGGCCCAATGGGTAAACCCATTATGGGTTTGATTAGTGGCCCATCCCCCCTTTAGCCAAGGGCTGGTCGAGTTTGGGTGATGTGCTGATCCTAGCGAATGCAATAGCTAAGGGGCTGTTCGGTACCATTTTGAGAAAACAGCTGCAATAGTTGGTCGGTGAATTGGATTCAAAAACCAAATTATAAAACAAATAATTTGAATTTTCATTTGTGGTTATAAAAGTGAGAACGTGTTTAACACGTTCTCAAAGAATCCCAATATAAACTTTAAAATAAATTACAAAACAAAACCCAAGCCTTTATCTCATTATCCGATTCACAGCTCTCGCTCTCTCTCTCTCTCTCTCTCTCTCGTGGATACATCGCTTCTTCAACCACGATTCATTGTGACAGCTCTCCCACTTCGTCGCAGTAACCAAAATTAGTTGTTGCTGCTGCCGCATCTTGGTTCCGTCTTGACCGGTGGTGGTACTGCTGCTTCGTCTCTGCTCTGGTTCGGCCATGATAGATCGACTGCCGCTGCTGCGTCTTTGTTGAGAAGGGCTTGGCGACCAGAGGCGGCGAGTGAATTCAGGTGACCCATACTGCAGGTGAAGGATCCAATTGACTTAAATACTTAATTGCATATTTGATAAACTACTCAAGCATCAAAGCCCAAAGGAGACGGTTTATTGGTTTTGAGGAGATAATGACGACTTGGTAGTGGAAATCTAGAATTGATCAGAGTGAGTATTGAGTGGATGTGTTCAGTGGAGTAGTAAAGGCAAGCATAGCAACTAGTAGTAAGAAGACAAACTGCGACATGACGAAGACAAAATTAATATTAATTCAAATAATAATTATATATATGCATTATACCGAGTGGATGTGTAGTAGGCAACTGCCTGCTTTCTACCGTATATTATTTATTTTGTATTACAAAATCTAGTAGTGTTTTGATAAATTAATGCATATAAATAAGAAAGAAAAGAAAGAATAATGGAACTCTCCAAATAAATATCAGTATATACAATATAAGAACCACAGGATATTTTTAAATTGTCACCACATGTACTTTGAAATGCTCAAAATTTCTTCAACCACAGACAACCAATCTTCTTTTAGAATAACACATAAATCATAGATGAGTGTAAAAATAATATATGTTTTAATTATTGTATAAAAACAATGAAAAGGTAATCTGTTTTATTAATGCTAATATTAAATTATTTATGGTATGTTTATATATGTATTAGTTAAATAATATTTTTAATTATAACTTAAATGTTTAGTAAAAATTATTTTTGAAAATGGTACTACCGAACACTCATTTTCTGTTTTTATTGTTTTTAATTGTATTTACCAAACGCATATTATTAATTTCAGTTTTAAAATACATAATATAGAAAAGGATACTAGATACATATTTAAATTTAAAATACAATAACTATAAAATACTATTTTTATTCTCATTTTTATTTTTAAAAAATATAAATTCAGAAATAATACCGAATAGGTCCAAGATTTTATGTTTTACTTTTATATATATATATATATATATATATATATATATATATATATGTATCTCATGTCGTACTTGATTTTGATTGAGCTTGACCGTATTAAAGTTAGGACAAAGTTTTGTTGGAAATCTTAATGCGAATGCTATTCCATAATGCTTTGTCATCAGTTTGTTACCGTTTGTATAAGAAATTTGCTATGCTCAAAAGTTGCTGTGAACTTTGAACCCTTGTCGTCATCATTGACTACAAAGAGAAATGAATTAGCAGAAATTGTGCATAAAGTAACAGCTTTCTTGCAAAAACAGATTCAACAAACCCTACTACTTTCTTCACGCCTTGTACTCACCAAGAAACATTTTCATATTGCAGTTTGCTGGCGTGTTATCTCTTTCACCTTATGATTATGTCCACTTTTCCCCCCTTTTTCCTCTTCATCCATGCAAATTAAAGCCATGAAAATTTCTCCCTGATTAAAAAGATTTGATTGCAAGTTAAATTATCAAATTAGTCCCTATAGTTTCCAGAAGCAACAAAGGAGTTCACAGGCTTACCAGTGAACGAAAATTGCTGAATGGCATAGCACATTTACGAAATATATCGTTAAACACTGTTTATTTCTTGCCGACGATGGGACGACTGTCGGTGGGTGACAGCTGACAAGTGGAGTGGTAAAACCTATGGACCTATTTGCAACTTTCGCAAAACCACATGGAACCTTCCTAATAATTAATAATCTCACATTCAACCTTTGACTTCAATTTATGTCGAGATAATTAGAGGTACAAGGTACGAAAGATACGAAGCACAGGCTCATGAATGAGGTGATTACAAGTCTCACGTTTTGCAGCCGGCACACGAGTCCGAGTCTGAGTCTGAGTCTGAGTCCATGTTCTCGAAAACTGAAAGTGCTTAGTCGGTTTTGTAGGGTCCATTTGCATTTTCTCAATCTCGGTTGCTTTTTAGCTTTATTTATTTGTACTTTTAAGCTATTCATATCTTGCACGCCAAACAGTCTTTCCAAATCATGGGGTGGGCGGGCGCCGAGTTCTCATATGATAAGAGCATTCATATTTTCTAAATATGCTATAATTACATATAAATCTCGATTGTAACGTCAATAGATTGTAATATATTTAGAAAAAAAGTTCTTTTCATCCTGAAAGTTTAATTTAATAACTCATTTCATCTTTTTTTTAAATAATAATTTAAAATATTTTTCCGTTAATTTACCATTTGTGTAAAAGGTATAATTAAATTTTTTTATTAAAGTGATACAAACTATATTAAAATAATTTTTTTACACAATTAAATAACATTATAAAGTATGCAAAATTCATTAACTTTTTCTTAAATGAAATCAAAGATGATATAATTTGATATATCCATTAAATAATTGCTATAAGAAACAAACTGTAATTAACACAATATCTTTAAATCATCGGAAGAAAAACTCAAAAATACCATCAATTTTTATGTGCTTGCATGGACTGAATATTTTTTTTTTTATCTTCAACTCAATTTAAGCAATTTTACAGTGCAATTAGAGAGTATACTTATATGAACAAGAAAATTGTAATATTTTTGGCATTTAGATTTAGGGTTTATAGGGTTTTTATTCCGCCAAAATAGAAATAAGTGAAAAAAGAATTACTTGAAATATAAATATTTCATCTTTTTCGGTATTTCTTATTTAGTGGGATTAGATAAAATCATTTTTAGTTATATGTCAACTTTTATTTATTTTTCTAATTTTTTCTTTGATCTCTTTGATGGAAAATCTTTTTTTACCCTTAAAGAATTACTAACAAATGATATTCAACTAACAGTGAGTTAATGGAAGGATGTTTTGGGCTATTATTTAAAAAGCAAAGATGAAATGAGTTATTATATAAAACCCTAGGAATGAGAATGACTTTTTCCCATATATATATATATATATATATATATATATATATATATTTTAAAATTTAAAAGTAGAGGAAAAAATTATATTTAATAGTAAAAAACATTTGATCAATTGGGTGACATTTTTCTTTGTTATGATTTTTTTTTTAAAAAAAAGGGGGATGAAATGATGGTTTCTTGTACTCAAAGTTCATGCAAATTGAGGAATGAAATGGCTTCAAAGTAATCTAATTTAAATTTAATTTCATTAAAGACAATTGTTAACTTTCTTTATAAAATCAATACGTAAGAATATAATTAATTAGTGTTCCATTGGAGCCTGCCCTTTAAAGAAAAGTTACGTCCACGTATAATTAAATGTATGAACTATTGTTCGTTTGGTACAAAAACTCTCCCCCCTCTCCCCCAACAAAAAAAAAAATATATATATATATATATAATAATAATAATAATAATAATAATAATAATAATAATTATTATTATTATATAAACCCATTATGTAAAATAATAATTAAAAAAGAATAGGCCAATTGGGTGAAATTTTGCTGCAGATAGAGTTCAAGATGAAAACTGACATTACAATTCACAAGTTGATGTATGGGAAAATCAGCACAAATGAAAGTAAAATTAAAACAGACAAATTGAAATGAAAAATACTTTACTTCTTGCTAATTGTTTTAAATTTTTAATCAAATTGTCTAAACAAAGTCAAATTTTGGCCGATCTTCATAACAAATGTAATTTTTGGTAAATCTTTCAAATCTTATCTTACAAGTTAGTGGGAAGAGGTGGTTACAATCATGGTAGAAATTTTCTTAATTAGTTTTCTTTTCATTTAAATAAGATGGCTAATAATTAATTCCTAGCAACAAGGTTTTATGAAGATTTTCTAGATAAATTCATGATTAAAAATTATTATGAAACATATGCTTTGTTAGTTGTTGGGGTAAAAGCAGTCTTGCACAATATATCATGACTTAAAAGACTAATTAAAGGCTGCAATGAGCCTATGAGAAATAAGAAAAGTTGAAAAGGAAAGAAAACTAACCATATAATATTATAATGTACAGTAAAAATTATTCATAAGGAGATAATTAACGAAAAAAACAAACCAAAAAAATAAAAATAAAATCAGAGGATGACAGTTAATTCTTTGCTTTTATCAACTATAAATTCTTCTTGAACCTGCACTTATTTTCACACACAAAGAAACCTGCAAGAAATGGCTTCATCAACTTTGTTTCATATTCTTTTCATCTTTTGCCTTGCTTCATCATTTTCTTATGCTGCCTATCCAAATAACAACCAAGTGAGCCTGACTTCAACTGCATATTTGCGAAAGCTGCAAGCAGAAAAGCTCATAAGAGGGCTCAACTTGTTTCCAAAAAGTTCCATCAACACAGCTGCTGCTGGTGATCATGCTTCAGTTTCGGCTCCGAAACTTGTTGAGAAGCAATTGAGTTTAAATCCTCTTGGTGATCCAGGGCCTTCTGTTCAAGAATTTGGTCACCATGCGGGTTACTACAAGCTTCCTCATTCTCAATCTGCAAGGTACCATTTGTAACTTCACATTAAAATTTTGCTTTATTTTTGACATAAAGGACTAATAATCAATGATTGAAGGAACGAGATGCTTTAGATATTTTTCTTGTGGGGTTGTTTTGTTTTGTCTAAAGTGAAGAACAAAACAAAACCAGGCTGCAAATGGTTAAACAATGTTACAAAACTTCTTGGCATTATGTGTCAATGAATCTCGATTACCACAAATTGGTGGAATAATTTGACGGAATGATTACAATTCTGATGCTTCCACCCTGTAAATTCTTTAAAGCAATGAATATGCACCATTATGATTGCGCAACTGTTTGTGAAGTCTAAGTATGATTTGGATTGTCATGCAATTTTTGCTTTCATATAATCAATGCTGGTTCAACTTGAAATCATGTATTGTTCGTTTATATGTTGTCTATACACGAGCATAACTGACACATTTGTTATTTTTCTTTTATAAATGATTTGCAGGATGTTCTACTTTTTCTTTGAATCAAGAAACAACGAGAGTGATCCAGTTGTTCTATGGCTGACTGGAGGGCCAGGATGCAGCAGTGAACTGGCATTGTTCTATGAAAATGGGCCTTTCCACATTGCTAACAACTTGTCTCTTGTCTGGAATGACTATGGCTGGGACAAGGTGTCTGGTCTTTCTCTTGTCTATCAGCCTTATTGATATGTGTATGCTTTAATCTCTTGATCATAACTAACTCCCATTTTTTGCCAGGCATCGAACCTTCTGTTTGTCGATCAGCCAACTGGAACCGGTTTCAGCTATACCTCAGACAAGGACGACATTAGACACGATGAAGAAGGCGTTAGCAATGACCTTTATGACTTCTTGCAGGTTCATTTGTTCTCCCACTTGCTAATTCAATGATGTTCAGGATTTGTGAATACATAAATATAAACTTAGGACTGACCTTGAACTTATTCTTTGATGTTAGGCATTTTTCGTAGAGCATCCTCAATACGCTAAAAATGACTTTTACATCACTGGAGAATCTTATGCTGGGCATTACATTCCTGCTTTTGCTTCCCGAGTTCACAAAGGAAACAAAGAAAAACAAGGAATTCATATCAACCTTAAGGTATCTACCAAACTTAACATGATTTTGCTTCATCTTCATGTTTGGAAGTGCGGTTTAATTCTAATTGGTTGAACAGGGTTTTGCTATTGGTAATGGCTTAACTGATCCAGCAATTCAGTACAAAGAGTACACAGAATATGCTTTGAACATGAGATTAATCAAACAATCTGACTATGAGGGTATCAACAAGTTGATACCAACGTGCGAACAGGCAATAAAAACTTGTGGTAATAATTCTTGTATCTAAAAGTTCAAGCTCCATTTTCCTTTCCATACTTGTAATATTTTCTCTCATTAGTAAATCATTTAAACTGCTGTGCCAGAATCTGATGGTGGAGATGCTTGTTCATCTTCATATGTGGTTTGCAACAGCATATTTAACAAGATCATGGGGATTGCTGGTGATGTAAATGTAAGCAAAGAACAAAATCTACAAGCCAAGTTTTTCACTTAGAGCCCTACCTTATGAAAAAAGCACAAACATTTCAAACTTTAATGAGATCTTTAATATCATTGATGCAGTATTACGATATCAGAAAGAAATGTGATGGGGACTTGTGCTATGACTTCTCAAACATGGAGAGATTCTTGAATGAGAAATCAGTACGGGAAGCTCTAGGGGTTGGGGACATAGACTTTGTATCATGCAGTAGTACAGTATATGAGGCAATGCTGATGGACTGGATGAGGAATTTTGAAGTTGGAATCCCGACTCTTCTTGAGGATGGAATCAGGGTGCTCATATATGCTGGGGAGTATGACCTCATATGCAACTGGCTTGGTAAGCCTAGATCTCTAGTTCTAGTGAAACCCCCAGGTTCACTAATATCTATTTTTTGCCTCAATAATCGTAGTTTACTTTAATATCGACAGGAAATTCTAAGTGGGTTCATGCTATGGAATGGTCTGGCCAAAATGATTTTGGAGCAGCTGCCACTGTTCTGTTTAAAGTTGATGGTGCTGAAGCAGGGCAAATGAAAAGCCATGGACCTCTCACTTTCCTCAAGGTCTCTTTGTGTCTCTTCCTTGAGTATGTGTGTTTCTGTGTGCATGCTATGCTTTCTAACTTTGAGATATTTTTTGCATTTTTCAAAACAAGCAGGTTCATGATGCTGGTCATATGGTTCCCATGGATCAGCCTAAAGCTTCACTACAAATGCTCCAGAGCTGGATGCAAGGGAAACTTGCCATGACATGGACAGATGAAAAGATTTCTCCCAAGTGATATATACTACTCAACTCAGCAGATCCTTCTGCATCCAAGATATTACCAACGTAAATACAAGGATTCAGATGCCCAAATTTGGGCAAGAATTCTTCTGCTATGGTAGCCATCTACTGATGTAATCATGTTTGCTTTCAAACACTGGAATGGACTTCTAGAGAGTTATTTATACTGATCATGCATACATGTCAATGCTTCATGTGCGTTTCGCGCGTTCAATTTAAAGTAAATTTCCAGACTTATAAAGTATATAGGCCCACAGACTGCAAAATTGACCTATAATAATGTTGTTTGGATAAGATATCAACTATTACCATTAATAAACGAACAGAATATTTTACAGAGTGCTTCTATATAGTCCAGGGATGTTATTGATATTTGAAGGCAACAGTCAAGAACCAACTCTTACCCCATACTTCTCTCCCAAGGTCTCAATCACTGGCCTGAAGACTGAACTCAGAGGAAAAACTGTCGCTACACGCAAATGTTGTGCATTACCATTCTTTGGTTTGTTAAGTGTCATTTTAAACATCTCCCCCTGCAGTACTTTACCGGCTGTCATGGCTGCATAACAAATTTCCGGTTCAAAGAAAAAGAGGGGTCAAAACTGGAGAAGCCCAACTAGGCAAATTCAAATTCTCTCATATGGCAACACTCAAAATTGTAGAGATCAGATAGCAAGCATTACATTGGAAAATAACAGCAATGTAGCACTCCCGATAAAAAAAATGATGGAAATTGAAAAAAAAAAGAAAGAAAGAAAGAAAAGAAACTACCAGCAAAAGGGTGAACCCTGGCAAAGTCAACGAACTCATCAGCAGAGCAACCAAACAAAACCCTAGCAGCCCTATCAAAACATATCACAACCTTCACTTTTGTATCTGTTGCAATGGAAATCTGCAAATATAATCAAAACCCAATATTAGTTCATTTCCACATCCTTGGAAGGACACCAAAAAGGAGGGAGAGTGTTTACGAGGAGGCGAAAGAGGCGTTTGGAAGAAGAGGAAACAGAAACAGAAGCTTTGTCGCTGTTGGAGTTAAAGTTGCAGAATTTGCAAAGAGAAGATGGGTCGTCAGGGAGAGTCCTTTCACAGATTGAGCACACTCTGTAACAGAAATTCGAATGGTCCATGCCCACAATTGTGCACATTACTGTCGTTGGCTTGTCAACTTCCATTCAAGCTGCACCGAGAGTAACGTTCTCTCTGTCTCTGAGAGTTTGCTTTCTACGTTTAAGTTTCGTCTGTTTCATTCTTTTACCTATAACCTTTCTAGTTTTTACTGGTGGTTATTTTGTTTTCATTTTCTTTAACGCTTTTCTTAGCGACTTTCAAACACGCGCACACAGCAAAATTTTTTACGGTATTTGTAAATTTCATGCGGACATCCGCACATATACATAAAAGACTATCTTAATAAAACCTCCATAAAACATCATACCAAAGGGAGGACAATTCCTGATGGTGATTATGTTTTTATCAGTCACTGCTCTCAAACAAATCTTATAAACGTTTCCTTCTCTACTGAAAGGATGATAGCAATAAAGTAAAGAGATAAAACAAACAAAACAAAATTGGCCAAGGAAAAGCATCAACCATAAGGGGAATTAAGTCTCTAAGCTCCCGTGGGTTTGAGAAGCTTGGCAGCTTCCCATGTGAAATCCGGGTCATCACGGCCAAAATGCCCATATGCAGCTGTCTTCTGATAACGGAAGTTGCCACCTCTCTTAAGATCAAGATTGATTGCTATCATCCCAGGCCTGAAGTCAAAGTTCTCCTTAATTAGAGCCAGTATATCCTTATCTGAAATCTTTCCTGTACTATAAGTGTCCACAAACACAGACAGCGGTTCTGGCACACCAATGGCATAAGAGACCTGGACAAGACAGCGACAGGCGAGCCCAGAAGCCACCACACTCTTTGCAGCCTGCCTGACAATATATGCAGCACTTCGATCGACCTTTGTAGAATCCTTGCCAGAGAAGGCACCACCTCCATGAGCACCCCAACCACCATAAGTATCAATGATGATCTTCCTACCGGTAAGCCCTGCATCCCCATGTGGCCCGCCAATGACAAAACGACCAGAGGGATTGAGGTGGAAGATTGTCTTTTCATCAAGGAAATGTGCTGGAATGACTGGTTTAATCACATGCTCCTTCAGGTCCTCAGAAATCTGCTCCTTTGTGGCAGTTTCATCATGCTGGGTTGAAATGAGAACAGTGTGGACCCTCTGTGGGACCATGGCTCCACCTTCGTTCCGGTACTCAACAGTCACTTGGGTTTTTCCATCCGGCCTCAGCCAGGGGCATGTTTTATTCTTTCTCACCTCAGTAAGTCTGGCTCCAAGCTTGGTGGCAAGAACGAGAGTCAGCGGCATTAGCTCAGGTGTTTCATCAGTTGCATATCCGAACATGTGACCTTGGTCACCAGCACCAATTTCCTCAGGCCTCTTGCTCAAGTTGCCATGAACACTTTGGGCAATTTCAGGGCTCTGCTCTTCAATATTGACGAGGACCTTGCACTTATCGGCATCAAGTCCAACATCAGCTGAAACAAATCCAATGCCTCTGCAAGTGTCACGAACAACCTTTTCGTAATCCACTTTGGCCTTGGTTGTTATCTCACCAAAGACCATAACCATATTTGTCTTAGCACAGGTCTCACAAGCAACTTTACTCTCCGGGTCTTGTTCCAGACAAGCATCCAAAATGGCATCAGAAATTTGATCACAGAGCTTGTCAGGATGGCCTTCATTGACAGATTCAGAGGTGAAGAGAAAAGTATCCATCATTGGCTAGAAATAGAAAATTTTACACATATGTCAGTTATCTTCACCACCGTTATAAAACTGAAATTTCAAGGAACAAAGAACAGCAAAACTTGGTACTAAAACCCTACTCTACAGTTCTGATACATCCCAACTCCATCAAACTTGAGTGAAGCAAAAAAATCTATCAAGTAGTTCACATAGTACTAAAGCAAATCCATGCTCTGCACGTCACAACTTTCTTTTAAATTTCTTACGAAACTTTTGATTATAAGAACAATCCTCAACTGCCTCCCCTGCGCCTACTTAGCAACCTAAACTGTTTTCGATGAAGAAAGAGATCATCATATCATATGTGTCGCTGAAATTACATTATCCACTCATCGTTCCGAATATTACTGAGACTCACTCACAAGCTTATGAATAAACAGATTCTGCTTGTGTCAGAAACCGTTAACAAAGGTGAAGAAAAATAATAACAAGAAAAATAACTTAAAAGATCAAGGAGAATCTATTTACTAGTTCATTTTTTCTTTGATCCGTTAAACTCGAAAAGCAAACTTGTATTCGAATGCATTGTCCATGGCGCTCCGAGCCAAGTAACAATAAGTGTTCGGGACCCATAAACATGCAAAGAACCTAATACGACTGGATTTTCTTCAGAAGAATGAATTTCAGATTCTAATAGGGTTAGTATTGCCAAAAACTTTTCTATTGTGTGATCATATACAATATTCTCAATGATTTCTCTCTGACATAGAAACCATAAATTAATTTTTTTTTTGGGTGTCAGAACACAATTACAGATGAAGAAAAGCTAAGAAAATTAGAATCCAAAAAGTATCAAAGATGATTAAACAACGTAGACAAGCATGTCATGTGATTTTCTAGATGAATAAGTTTAAAAAGAAATTTGAGTATCGCTAGTGCTTACCAGTTTTGAAAGAGTGTGACAGAGAAACTGAGAGAGATATTGGAAGATAAGAGGAAGAAGAAGAAATATTTTAAAGAAAAAATGAAGGGAAAAATAATTTATAGGATCCGAAAATGATGGTGGGTTAGCTGCGGTTTGGTGAGTGTTAGCGCGAAATTGGCAACTCATTAACTGCGCGATCCGATTTCGTCGCACATACACCGGGTCGGGTTGGAAGCCCCGAATCCCTGACTTTTCATTTTCACAGCATAATTTAAAGAGCACATAAAAAGTTAGGGGTAAAATGGGCATTTGAGACATTGTATTATAATATTAAAATATGCAGGGTAAAAAGGCGATGATGCGGGTTGTACGTAGCCGGTTCCAATTTTGGTTGCAACCCTCGATTCTAAACAGCTGAAATTCTTCAAGATCAGCAGTGGCCTTTCTTTCACTGTCAAATGGAAGCCGATAGGTATTATTATTATTATTATGACCCTTGAGCTTCTGAGGATAACAATAATTTATTTATTTATTCATTTTGGTGTGTGTGTGTGTGTGTATGAGCAATTACTCATTCTTTGTGTTTGTAAATTTTTGTGTGATAGGTTAAACTCTCCAAGCACTTCTGTAATTAATCTTGAAGTTCTGGGCCATCAACTTCAGTTCTGTCAGGTTTATTGCTTTTTCTTCTTCTTTGAATGTTAAAAAAAAATCTTGAAAGCTAAGTACTTTTTTAAATAAAGTGCTTTTGGATTGCAATCAATGCAATGAAGGGATGTTGTTGCATAACTTTCTCAGATACGAACTGAGAGAGTTCTTTAATCTGCCTACTTTTCATTTTTTTTCACTAAGCCTCAACCTGGTGATGCAGTATTTTTAAAATTTTTTTATTGGTTTATGTTAATGATTTTGCATATCTCTTAATTTCTTCACTGACGGTGGCCATTTTGTCGTCAATGTGTTAGGATCCCAATTCAAAGCATTTAGGAACTACTGTTTGGGATGCATCAGTGGTGTTTGTCAAATATCTGGTAATAATTGTATTTTCTCTTTTTCTATACCGTAGGTTGTTTCTTAATGGTGTTTGCATGGTTTTCCTTTCACATCTTGACAACTCTAACTCATAAATAGGACATTGTCAAGTTGAGTTTTATGTGGGTAATTTTATTTACCTAGGATGTCGCAAGTGGAGTTTTCCAAGGAGGGCTAGATAGTGAGAGTGGAAAGGCATGATCACATCCACCATTCCTTCTTAAGATTCCTAATAATTGCATAAGGCATAAAAACGGTGGCTTTTTTATTTTTTTATTATTATTATTATTTTTTTTTTGTGTGTGTGTGTCTGTATCTTGTCCAGAGCATTAAGCTCTTGGAATTTTTTTTCCTATACCATGATCAGATTCTTTTGGTTCCTTCAGAACTTAGACTTTTTTTCTATGGAATCTTTGAGAACTTCTGTGTTTTTCCCTTTCCTCATTTAAGAGAATAAAACTTCTTTCTTCTTTTTAAGTGTTAAATAATTAGTCATGCATTCCCCAAAAAAAAAAAAAATTTGCATATCTGTATGTTCCAAGTTTGTGAGGCTCTCTTTATTTGGCCATTCAGGAAAAAAATTGCCGAAAAGGAAGGTTTTGCCCATCTAAGCTTAAAGGAAGACGTGTCATTGAACTTGGTGCAGGTTGTGGAGTAGCTGGGTTTGGTGAGTTTCTATTTTGCTAGATAGGGTGCCTCCTACATTCGTTGTATGTATCTTTTCATAAATACCCTTAAATTACACAATCAGGTATGGTTCTTTTAGCTGATGTGAACTACTCCTTTCAGGGATGGCATTGCTTGGATGTAATGTAATTACAACAGACCAAATAGAGGTTTTACCATTACTAAAGAGAAATGTTGAATGGAATACATCAAGAATCAGCCAGATGAACCCTGGTTCAGGTTGTGCTTGAAAAATTCTGTGTCAAATGGCCCATTTCTATGGCTTAACTTTTAATCTATTTTTGAATTACACACTTTCTCTTCTCTTCCTCTTTACATTTTCCTCTTGTTCTGGGCTAGTAATGCTGCTATACTTCCTAGACAGTGAGTAAGAATACTAGTTATAAATGGTAGTGGAATCGTTAGCTGCCTGATAGTGAGCTACGCCTGGATCTACTGGTTCATTGTTTTACTATTATCTCACTCGGAAGATTTGTGCTTTGTAGATTTGCTTGGCTCAATCCAGGCTGTGGAGTTGGACTGGGGAAACGAGGATCATATAAAAGCTGTCGCCCCGCCTTTTGACTATATCATAGGCACTGATGTTGTAAGTTCTCCTGGATGTTTACATTTCTCCTAATCACCTCAGTTTTTTCATGACTTGCATAATATGTGGAATTTATGTTATTATTGTTAGTTACCAATTATTTCTTAAGAATGCTTCTATCTGTTTGCTTTAGATCCTTATAATCTGTAAAAGGGAATTGGCGCATGCTTTTTCTCAAAAAAGGTCTGGTGGTTTTTGCTCTCTTATCTTGCAGCCACAACTGTACTGTTTCGAGGGACCATATTGTCAATGTAACCATGCCGTTTGGTTTAATCATGCATGAGTTCTATTTAGGAAATATATGCTTATAACTTAAAATTTCAGCATTTTGCTTCCTCATACATCCCCTAAAAGCTTCAGAGGTCTCTATCATGAGGAATTCTAAAAGTTAATTTATTCACAATGGTATGCATTCAAAGCATGCAATGTGAGATCTCCAAATGATATACAGATTCTGTGGTTTGTATGCCTGATTTTTGGAATTAGATATTTGATTTTAAAATTAACTTTGTGCTTTTAGGCCACTTTTCTGGAATCATTTCTCTATGTGACCTTGATAAGTAAACCTATCTGCTAATTTGAAATTTTACCCTCTATGGATGACAAGGCCAAGAATGGTTGGCCTCACTTATTAATTGTTTCCATGATCAGCTGTATAATAATTCGGCAGTAAATGAATTTTGTGTGATTCAAGGCTTTGGCCATAAACTATTACTAGATGTAACACTTAACTTAACACGATTTCAATCAAGCTAGTAATTTCCAGCTTCTTTGATTAAGGTTTATGCAGAGCATCTCTTGGAACCACTTTTACAAACAATATTTGCATTATCAGGGCCCAAAACTACAATTCTGGTAATGTTTTCATTGTCTATGTTTTCTTTAACCTTTTTTTGTTGGATAAGAATTATTGCTGATAATACAATAATTCTTTTGTAGTTGGGCTATGAGATCCGCTCTACAAGTGTCCATGAGCAAATGCTTCAAATGTGGAAAAGCAATTTCAATGTGAAACTTGTTCCAAAGGCCAAGGTACTTACCATTTTTTAACCTCTCTCTGGCACTCTTCTCTCTCGCTATTGGCCTCTGTATTATATATCTTGTGCATTTAGTTTTCAAGTAATGCTGAGAGCGAACAGATATTGGATAGAAATTTTGGATATTCTAGTACTTTTCAGAAGAGTATGTCAGATGGACGTAATCTGTTTCAGCATTAATTTGTGAAATAA
This sequence comes from Atalantia buxifolia, assembly GCA_030444775.1. Lineage (NCBI taxonomy): Eukaryota > Viridiplantae > Streptophyta > Magnoliopsida > Sapindales > Rutaceae > Atalantia > Atalantia buxifolia. Next base: position 13,866,043 of record CM059838.1, read on the forward strand.
ATTTATTGCCAATGTTAGGAATCAACTATGTGGGGCAACCCTCTAGGCCTCTGTTGATGAAATGAAGCATGTTTCTAGTTTTTGTGGTTCAAAACCAAGATTTGAGCCAAGATAAGAACTATCTATGAATGCTTTCTTTTAAAATGATACTTATCATTCTTTGGCTTTGGGCTAATTACTTATCACCATGCAGATGGACAGCATGTACCAACATCCAAGATAAGATAGTTCTTATCTTGGCTCAAAACCAAGATTTGAGCCAAGATAAGAACTATCTATGAATTTTTTCATTTAAAATGATACTTATCATTTTTTGGCTTTGGGCTAATTACTTATCACCATGCAGATGGACAGCAAGTACCAACATCCAAGTATTCAGCTCTTCATTATGGGAGTGAATTCTTCAGTTGGGAACACCGAAAGAGCAGCTGAGAGAATTGATCAGCAAAATGAAGATGGAACAAAAGAAACAAAGCAGGAGAAGGACGAGAATGATGACAATGGTATTCCGGCAGATAAGGTTGGTGATTTTAGTGGTCAAATCATGGATGAAGATTCTTTGCTGGCAACAAGACTCCCAAATGGGAAGCTTAGCGAGTGGGAAACAAGAAGATATGGTTCAATGGCTGCTCGGCTTCTTCGAGATGTCAAGATAACTTAATTTTCTGGCTGGTATTTTATTTATTTATCTTTCTTCTAATATATGTATTTTTTATACATCAATCAGGGAAGAATAAATGTTGCAATTCATCTAGCATTATGTTAGGCACCAAATGAAAGCTTAATTCTTGAATCTGCGGTAGAGGACACAATTCTGCTAGCCAATGCATACCTTTTTGGTCTCTCATCATTCCTTATCTCTTCTCCTTGTCTGCTCAGAGTTAAAAAATATGCTGCTTGCATATATAGGGCAAGTTGAATCTGATGAACAAGGACACTTGTTGCCGGGTATTTGATTGCACAAGTTTTTAAGTTCTTCTACCTGTGTGTTAATTCGTCAGCTGTCATGCTTCAGTTTTTATATTATGGACATTTAGGCCTTTTTTTTACCTAAATGTCAAATTGGTTTCTCTTTTGGTTTTTACTAGCCAGTCCGTCATTGGTTTTACATGATGTTTGGAAGTCTGTGAAGCTCTCATAGCTTGTTAAACAACAGTAGTCAACTTCCATAAGAAGAGATTCTGGTTCTGTAGATATTGCTTCTGTCATACATTTTTGGTTTGCTGATGGACTTGGAGGAAAGTAGTATTTAGGGATTAGACCTGTGAAGGAGTTGATATTGTCCTCTGCACTTATGTTCTGGAAAAAAGAAAAAAAAAAAGAAAAGGTCTGCATCTCTTATTTCACTCATAAAATGCTCAGCTGTGGCTTATGCAAACAAAACTGGTGTTTCTTTTCAGGGCTGCCATATTTTGAGAGCTGACTGTATATGCAACACATCATGTGTCTCATAATGTAAATACATCGAAGATATGGCAAACCACCATACTGATATTACACCACAAGGTGGGGGTGACCCTATTGTCGATTGGGTTTACCTAGAATGGTGCTCAAGGAGGATGGGAAAAATATACTATATTGATGTAGTGATTGCACAACAAGAGCTGAAAGAAATGAGATCAGCAAGGTATTATCATAAGAAATCACTTGGCAGAAGTAAAATCAAAGCTGCTTTATCCGCCACACTATTGCCTTAGGTTTAGGATTCTTTTAGCCTCTATTGTCCATTTGTAGAGAAAGGCAAGTAACCTTGCCTTGAATTTCATGAGATGATGGTTACTGAAATTCTTGAAATATTTGGTTCACCTTGGATGCCTGGAGTGAACATTGTGTTCTACTTGTGAGTACTCAAAAAGAGTACTTGTATTTTGATTTCGAAGTTTGTAGTTTCATGAAACTCAGACATCATACATGGCCATCGATCAAATTTCAAATTTGTACTTTTTCCCCCTTTTTCAGCTAATCAGGTTTCTTACCAGTTTCTTCTTCGAAATAACTCATTCTTTGCCTTTTGTGAAAATTATCTATAATTTTTCCCCACCTAGAAGTATAAAAGTGTATTTTGAAAGAGCCAAATCTGCAAAGGCTTACAATTTTCGAAGGTTTCCCCATATGATCAGCACAAGGCTGGAGAAGTTTAAAAATGAAATTGAAAACTTTTATTATTTACACAAGTAATGCACACAGAATTTCTGAAGATCTGAACAATTATGTGGGCAACAATGTAATCTGAAATTAACTGATGCTATATTGCGGCAATTTCTGAATGATTGAACATGCTTTTCTGAAGAATATGGCTACCATTTAAGGCTGTTTGTGAGGTTGAATCAGACATGCTGCTCACAATAGAAAACTTATCCATGTAAATTCCCAAATGAGAAATAAGTGGTTCTGCCCGAGACTTATCAACCACGAACCTTAACCGCTGTGATTTAACAGTAGGAAATTGCAAGAGTCTCTGATATCCCACTGTCGTGCCATTAATCACCTTTTTCCATGTCCCCTCTTCATTCAAGATATCAAGATGAAACTTGATAACACGCTGTCCCATATGAATCGGCTCCTGAACTTGCAAAACATTAAAAGAAACTGGTTCCTGAAGGTTTATCAACAATGTCCAGTCTGATTGATTCTCTTCAGGTGCCCAGTAGGTGTAAATACCTTCTTGCATGACATTATGAGGGTCAAACTGAGAGTTGCTAATGCCTCCTCTTGTACTGCTGGCACTAACAAGTGCATTGTCTGCCAGATTGTAAGAGAATATGGACTTTCGGAGCTCACTGAACTCTTGAAGTACATGTATATCTTCGGCTGATATGAGACCCAAAGAATTTGGGGGCACATTTAGTAATAAAAGACAGTTTCTGCCAACTGATTTGTAGTATAAATCAAGAAGTTCCACTGCCGACTTAGGAGCTTCTGATGCATGCCAAAACCAACCAGGTCTGATGGAGACATCACATTCGGCAGGTACCCAGTCATGACCATGAGGGTCGCCTCCCTGAGAGTATCTGTTAGTTATGTCGAACAAAAATTAAGTGAGCCTCTTACACTTTGTACAATTCCAGGAGAAATCCAAATAAAGTTTCTGTCTATAGTTTAGTTCAAACTCTCATTGTAGCAGCATGTTATCCACTGCCACAGCCTTGCATCATCTTTGCAAACTCTTTAATGATAATGACTAGAGAGTTACTTAATTTAGTAGGTAAGTTCTAAATCAGAATTACATTTAATAAACCAGAAAGACTGCTCCATATCATTTTTGAATTATTTCAAATTTTTCTACAACAGAATCTGTGGATGACTTTTACGTTCCAATGAACAAATTGAACTCACCGAGGGTCAACACCACCAATTTTTGCATCACTTCGATTGAAAAGAGACCAGCAAGTAGAGCCAGCAACACCAGCCTCATCTCCAATCCACCTGGTGTCAGGACCAGCATCGGAAAAGATGACAGCCCGAGGCTGGAGCTGATGAATGAGACTAAACCAAGAATCAAAAAAATACTCCATGTCCTTTTCCCCTTCACCTTTTGCACCATCCAACCATACCTCCTTGATCTCTCCATACCTGTTAAATTTCAAGAAAGGAACAACCAGAAAACAATCAATTATTATCACTCAATTCATCAATTTGATGAATCCTTCGCATATTACACAACCTAATGAATCAAGGTAGCAAATGATTCATACAAACAGCATGTTACCGAAACACAATCTCAAAAATGCAGTGACTAGAGAATTTCCTTATAGAAGCAAAGCTTTCAAACTGCTCAAACACCTAACACTCGAATCAATTCTAAATCTTCAACGCAGAACATGAATTGAATTCTCTGGAGGCACAGTCATTTACATGTTTACATGCTAGCAATCAATCTTAAAACTCAATCAAACACATACCAATGAATCAACAAAACAAACAAAACATCAAAAGCAAAGAAAACACCTCCACATAATAAAAGAATCACCTAGTCAACAACTCAGCCATTTGGGCCATATAGAACTCATTATACTCCAAGGTCTTGCCATAAGAGAGTTCATGCCGATCCCATGGGGAAAGGTACAGCCCGAGGTCAACACCGGCCTCTTTGGCAGCCAATGCCAGCTCAGCAACAACATCACCAGTCCCATTTTTCCATTCACTGGACTTCACTGAGTAATCCGTATACTCGCTCGGCCACAAACAGAACCCATCATGGTGTTTAGCAGTGAGTATCACGCGGTTAAAGCCGGCGCTTTTGGCCGCGTGGACCCACTGGGAGGCGTTTAATCGGGTCGGGTTGAAGACTCTCGGGTCGGCCCTGCCCGTGCCCCACTCGGAATCCGTGAAGGTGTTAGGTCCAAAGTGGAGGAAGAGTGCCATTGAAGATAGCTGCCATTCGAGCTGGGGTGACGAGGGCAGGGGTAAGATGGGAAGAGGGGGTGGCTTTTTGAGGGGAGAATTGGAAATGGGGATGAAATATAGTGCGAGGAGAGTTAGGACGAGGTCTTGTGAGATGGGTTTTGTGAAGTTGTTCTTGTTCTTCTTCATAGTGTGCGGGTGTGGAGCTTCTTGTTGATTCTGCTCAAGAGAAGAGACTTTGAAGTTCAGTTCTGACCAATAAGTGAAGAACGAAAAAAGGTTGTCACGTCGTTATTTTACGAGTGGGGTGATTACATGAGGTCGAGTGTAGGGAGGTTGATTGTTTGCGTACGGAGGTGATTGCTTTGACTGACTTTGAGGAATTATCAATGGAAGTTTGAAGAGAAGGAAATAGCGAATTGGGCTTGTTTGGTTTCAAGCTTTTCAATTTAGATGGGCGTGAGCATTTGTCCGAGTCATTACTCATTTTCATCAGTCGCTGATAATTTCGTGCCTTCTTGAGGAGCAGCACTTTCTTTCAAGCATTGTTTCCTTAGAGAGAGTTGTGTAGCATCCGCAAGTTATTCGATTATGAAGTAAATTATTTTACTTTCCTTCTGAATGTGCTTCAAGACAAGAACTACCCCCCGTGTGGATTTTTTAGCTTCTTGGGGGTTCAATCTTTGCAATGTGTTTGTGAGAATTTATTTCTTCAAGTGCTTCACCTCTCATTATCTGAGGGTGGCTGTCCGTATTGGACTTTTTAATTGGGCTTGACTTAGAGAATAGATTAGAGGCTGCATATGAGGTAAAGCACCGAAACGAAACATTGGCCAGGGATTAACAGTCTTATCTATAATTTTTCTCTTCTGTTTATGCGGTTATTTTTATGATTTGTCTCGACTAGTTGGTGTTTGCCAGGTTGCATTTAGATTTTGCAGTTTTCATTTCCCGTTGTGTGCATGTGCTTTCGCCTTTGCAAATAGTTGGGCTTAATTTCTGTGGCTTCTGTTTTAGGCCTGAGCAACACCGACCAGCTGGAAGCTTTGACTTTGCCCAGTCCTTGTAGTAGATTTTTCAAGGGAGACATTTTGTCTATCTGGAACAGCCTTTGGGCCTGCCCACTGCCTTTGTGATATGGCTTTTTTTTTTCCCTTAGGAGGTAGCGATTGGACAAATCGAAATCAATTTTTTAATCTCTACATTTTCCTCATGTTTAAATTCAAATAGTCAATAAAATAAAATTGCTTGAAGTCATTTTAAACGGGCCCTTATTAAGAGTCATTTTAATTATATCTTATGAGTCAAATTTTCCTTCTTGCACTTAGGGGTGGACAAATTCAAGTTTGAATCAACTTGATTGGATTTTGGTTAATCAAACAAGGAAGAAAAATAAATGAATTCAACTTAAACTTGTAACCCAATTCGGTCCGGTCAAATATGATTCTGATCAGATTGAATATTTGTGTTTGTGTGTGCATTGTGATCCGAATTGGATCAAATTTGACTTGAACTGATTTGATCGATTGGTCAAATCTAATCCAATCGGATTAGATTTTTATTCACATATGATTTAAACCTAAATATTTTGGATCTTATCAAGTCGAGTAAGATTATTTACCCACCCCTACTTGCAATTGAACCCAATTACCAAAGAGATTGACTTAAGAAGCTTGTGCTTGGTTACATGGGTAAACTCTCAGAGGAAGATGCATTGCTGACGTACTAAATACGACTTCTACTAACTACTAAGACAGCACCTTTATAAATCACAAACAACTATAAAGTAGCTTAGTAGAACGTGCTAGCCGGAAGCAATTTATTGAATCGCTTGATTTATCATAATATATAGTTCAACTCCTAGGTCTCAAATCCATCAACTTAATTTATTGAACTATCTAAAGCTGTTAAGACTACTTCTCCTTCATCTATGTAACTCCTTCGGTGTTGATTGCTATTCTATAAGTATGAATATGAAAAGAAAATTTTATTTTTGAAGGAAAATTAAAGCATAATTATTGATAAAATTTTTCCTGATTAAGATTTAAGTGATAATGATACCTCAAAAATACAATTTAGTCAACTCCACACTGGAGACTTGCTTAATTTAATCATGTTTTGTAGGTTTAAACCAATACTCACCAACCAGATCAAGTAGCTATACAGATAGCTTGCTTATACAGTAGAGGATATATATATAAAAACCAAAAATCAGGGGACCCACTTGGAACTTTGAACTGCAAAAGGCTTGCAATTGCATGAGATGAGTGATTGATTGGCCGTCGTCTGATCTCACCCAACAAACCCCATCTCATCATCCTGCCTGGTTGTACACACACACTCAACCAAAATGTAGCTGTGATACCATCACCACTCGCACAAGCAAATACCAAAAATTCACTCCTTTAATGCCAAGCTGATTTGTATAAATAAACTATAGAATGTAATTTTATTAAAAATTTTGTCAAATTTGTGAAAAGCATCTTAAATCACATAAAATTCATCATTTTTTTTTTTGTTTAAAGGAGTGCATTTGTTTAAAGACTGGTCAATAATAAAATGCTATGAAGGCTTAAATACAAGATCACATTTAACTTAGGTATTATATATAGAATAAAACTTAAGATTCAATCCTAAATTAATGCAGTCTCTACAACTAAATACAAATATATTTACAAACACTACAAATTTTTAATAACTGAAAGAAAATAAAAATTTCACTCATTAGAACTACTTAAGCGCTAAAAAAATTTTATGGGACAGGCCTAGCCCATCTCAGCTCACCTCAATTAATACAAGTGAAACTCATTCCCATTGACAAAAGAAAATCAATATATTCAATAATCCAAGACAAACAACACAACACAATTTTAAAAACCAAATACAAAACCGCCAACAAAACTACAAGAACTCAGTAATAAAATTGTTTATCTTAGAGTAATCCTTAAAAATCCCTAGGCGAACTCTCGACTAGACCATTATTTACTCGCCCTGCTCCATTAAAATTCCAATGCACTAACTATTAGAGTTTTTCAATAACTCCAATACAGTTACGTCATCTTGATACGAACACTGACACGATCTTAACGAAAAAATTGAAACAATACCATATTCGGCACGAAAAAAAATTCAAGAGGAGCAAATATGCAATATTCAAACACAAAAATACAAACAAATCCAAAAAATGAAAAATCCAATGAAATGGACAAAGAGAAAAAGAAAATAGAAAATAAAGGGAAAAATATAAAATAGAAGAAAAAAATGAAAAGACATAAATTCATGAAAATGTTTAAAACTTTAAAGAAAGCTTCTTTATTTATTTTTTTCAAGAAGAGAATGAGAGCACGCGCGAGTGAAGCCAATCAGGCTTGGGACGAGGACAAATTTGTGGGAGAATCAAAATCAGTCGTGAAAATCGAGGGTCGGGTGCCACGTATCGGTTTCGTAGAGTTAGAGACAACTCTTTTGAAAACGATTTTTTTGGCGCTCTTTTAATCTTTAATTTTTCATTTTATAACTCGCATCACAAGTCGCAACATCGAGCACACGAACATGTGACGTCATTTAAGACAGCGAGGCACTTTGTCTTTTGCCCGAGCGAATCCCAGTTAGGACTTATTTGACTTTTGTGTTTTCAATATTTGCATCAATAAGTCCCTGCTTGTTTCACTAATTGTGTCTTATTCCGAAACTCATAACAATTTAAACTTGACAAATTTGACTTTGGGTGGTGTGAATATCACTCCACTTTATTTCATAAGTGATATTTATTCATTAGGTGATGTGAATAAATTATTTATTTAGTCCTTATAATTTAAATTAATTACTTAATTAGTTCATATATTTTTTTAAAAAATTAAAAGGCCTCTGTTATATTTGTTTCAGTCTTTGAATTTGTTAATGGATAATATTAAAAGCAATGTAAAGTCTTTTAGATAATTTTCAAAAAATAAGGACTAATTGGATATTTAATTCAAATTTTAGGGATTAACAAATGCTTAGATGGGAAATAACAAATGTACAGGGAGTTTCATTGCTGTTCTATTGTGAACATGAGGATAAAAGGAATTGAAAAAAAAAAGGAGGGATATTTATGGTTTCTTGCTTTGAAAAGAAACATGATAAATAAAACAATATTTCCCATGAAATTATGTTAAGGATAAAAATATAAATTAAAAGGAAAAAAATTTCATAAATCACCAATTAGGTTGGGAATTAATAAGACGACCGATCATCTTAGTAAGGATCAGGAAGCCGAATTTCTCAAGTAGGAATCACGAACAATCTTTTATTAAATTGCAAATTTGTTTACAAATTAGTGATCCAATCACATTGAGGCAAGTGCTAGGTGTAGGGTATATATCCATCTGTTTGTGTCCGTTTTCAAAGTATTTAGGTTATGACTTTTTTTATATTTTATTTTAAGAGGGAAAATACTTTCATTTAGAAAGAAAAGGATAGGCTTAAGACCTTTTTTTTTTTTTTTAACTCCCATACACTTAATCGTACGATTTTCATTCAGTATTATTCGTCTAGTCACCTATGTTTGAATCCAAGAGAGGTAGTAGTAGTTAAAAGACTGGTTTGGATTTTGCCTATCCTTTTAATTCTTTTCTTTTTTAAATAAAAGAAATAACTTTCAATTATTCTTCATAAAATGAAAATCTTCAAAATATCCTAAACTATTGAAAACCTCAATACACCTTTCTCTTTTTGTTTTTTCAGAGTTCAAGGAAAAAAATGAGGCAGTTGATGAAAAATTTTTGCCCTCTTAACAAAAATGGGTCGGAGGTAAGTTGAAGTTTTCAATAATTTAAAAGATATTTTAAAAATTATTATTTCATGAAGGGTGTTCTCAGAATCGGATAAAAAAATGTCAATTGCCATTTTCCTAATTTAAATAAATACTTATAATTTTTTTTGAAACTCACTGGATCTGGATTTCCAGACATTCAATATATATTTGAGGCTAGTTAGCCTGATTTATCAATGATAAATTGTTAAATTTTTTGAACTGTGTAGCACTGATTAGCCTCAAATTTATATTTTCAAATATGCAGATGCTCCCTCCGGAGAAAGAACCTAAATCTTTATAAATTATACCTAGACGTAATAAATTTTACACATATACATGTACGACCCCTCAAAGGTTATGAAATTAATTTAGGAAAAAAAATATATAGAAAAATGTAGTTGACAATACGAGTGTGGTAACAAGAAGAACAGCCTGATATTTTTCAGTTCTTTTGTTTTCACACCACATGAAAGTTAATATATTTTTTTTGGTAAACAAAATTATGGGAAAAAAATCGAAGAAGTAGGCCAAAAAAGGGGGCCAAAGTGCAAAAGTTTGCATATAACAAGTCTTGCTTTGCTTTTCCCAAAAATAATTGAATATTGTTTATGAAGAAATAATGGGTACAGCCTGCATCAAAATTTTTCTAGCTTAGTTTGCCAACCGTTGAGAAAGTGAGAAAAACGTACATGAGTATGCATCTTTCCTGTCTAGGGGAGTCAATGCATATGACGACATTTGTCTCTTCTGCATGTTCCTGTATTTAATTTGCTCCAATGATACATTAACTTCGATTAATTATTTCGTTGTTTGTTGTCTTGATAGAGAATTCAAGACACCATTTTGTTTATTTTCAAATTAAAGATTCCGCTCAGCCGAAGAAACGACACAGAAACTTGAATTTTTAAACTCGTTATTGCTTTCTTTAATTTGCTGTGTGAATTAACAAATGCCTCTTTCTCTGTCCTTTTCGATTCCATATCCATTTACAAGTAAGATTTAGGTTTTAGGTTGCCATGCATATCCTTGCTTTTCTCTGTTAATTATTTGTAACGTATAGTATCCATACGCTTCTATAAACGAACAAGCATAAGGAACAATTATTTATACATGCATTAAGTTTTAGCATGTTGCTGTGTCAAATGTACGAAGTGAAAAAAATAATGGCAAGAAAGCAAATTTTGAATTTGAATCATGAGGATAATGAAACTTAATATTAATTATTATTAAAAGGGTTTGCTTTCGTTATGAGTTTAAAGTTATTTAAAGCATTGGCCCTAGAATTTCTTGCTGATTAGCATTAGACATTTGAAATTAGGGTCTAGTTTAGCAGCCTAAATTGTCACCGTCAAGGGCAGTAGAAAAAAGACAAGGAACTTGTGCAAGCTCTGTGCTTGGCTGTTTTACCTTAAAAAACCTTCAATAATTAACCACCAATATTTGTTGATAAATTATGCTAACTGTCAATTATTTTTGGGTTTTATCATCAACTAAGTCAACTGGGTTAATTTTTTATTGTCATTACTTTCTTAACCTCTAATATTTACTATTCTCTTAAGTAAGTATTTGTATATATAATTGAATTTACAAATATTCTCTGATGCCTGATATGTTTTCTGGCTAGTCTGTAAGAAAGAAATAAAAAATGATCTTTAAAAACTTAAGATAAGGTGTATCTAAATATATTTGAGTTATCATCCTTTCCTAATTGAGAAAGTTACGACAAGTCTCACGATTTGATTGCTCGGCATCATTGGGATAGTATCATATAAGTCTTTCACCTCTTAGTATAAGTTCTTTTAAACTTTTAAATATCTTGAATCATGCATATATTTATGCTAGTGTATGGTCAATATTTAATAACATTTATTTTTACATTCTTACCTAATAATCGCTATCATTAGAAACAAAGATAATAAGAGAACCTCATCTATTTGTCACCATTACTTATCAATTTGCACGTAGAAAAGGTAGCTTTATTAATTGGACATGGGCATATTTTCTCAAGCGAAAAGGTTTGATTAATACCAATTGAAATGATGATGGCCTTTACAAATTGACTGGTCAACGAACAGGGATATGAATGCATATGTTGTTGGTAACAGAGGGGTATAATAAGAATACAAGATAGGTAAACATGTCTTTGTTTAGATATCATTTGCTTTCAGTATCACTCATTTGATTTAGTGACCTTAATTTTAAGCGCCGCCTACTATAATTTATCTTTCATTCAGCATATATATAATTCGCAATTGCATTGTGTAAGTTTCCAAATGGAGTAAGAACTATACAATTATCAATCTTTTTTTTCAGATTTTATTGTTATTTTATCTTTCTCGAGGGAAAGTGAATTATAAGATGATGGAGAATTTGATATTTCCATATTATACGTGATTTATTAAAATTTCCAAAGAACTGGTTGTTATGAATCAATGAATTGAACAACTAGATACCATTACACGTTTGCAATGACTCAATCAATCTCATTAATTAGCATATATAATGAAATTAATACATGGGACCACGATTATTTATATCCTAGTTAACATGCAAACTTTAAATGCATTGATGTAAGCACTTTAAATTTCAACGGATCTGATTGTAATAGTCTCTATCTCAACATGAAATCATTATTTTTACGTTTTCTTGTGAATCACGTGTTTTCTTGCTTTAAAGTAGCCAAAGATATGAAAAAACAAAATTAAGCATTAATATGAACTGACAATTGAGTCAAAGCATGTACAAGTTCTATTTTTTCCGCCCTCAGATTATATATTGAGAGCAGTAATTAATAAAAAGAAGAAAAATAAGCTAAAAGACATGAAAATGTTCCAACTTTGCCACAATATTCATCATATACATAGTTTTTTCTTTGTTTTTTCCTTTTTCCTTTAAGCTAAGATCTAAAGAATCATGAAAGCTCACCAAAATTGACTGGAAATTAGACATTATATGTCATACGAATTCTATATTATATATCTCATATACGGCTGATTGCAACATCACTTTCTTTTTTATAATCTCGAACTGATACCCTCTACGTTGTTGAGAGCAATAGCTAGTTAAAAACTTAAATTCATGTTTTCAAAAAAGTCATTTAACCTCATTAGCGTCTAAGATTTTTATTTGTGTCATGTTGCTCACTTATGATGCACGCATGCCTTTTATTTGGGGAATGTTAATGTATATAGATCTTTCTATGGTCTCTAATATAGATTCTGACTCTGAAGTTCATATGGTATTGTGGTTTTGACACTTAAAAGTCTCAGTTAGGGTAAAATGGAATTTCTATTTGTAAAAATAAAAGCTAATATTTCGCTTAATTAAGTCATTTCATAAGGTTCAACAAATAACCAAAGGATGAGTTGTTCATTGCCTCCTTGAGGCTTGGAAGGCTGTGAGGTTGCAAAATATTGGCCAATCAAAAAGTTTTACCCCATAATATGTAGTACATGTTCAACTTAAGCGATCGAGGAACATTCCTATTTTTAGAATGCATACTGCAAGGGTAGTTGCAGTTTAGTCCATGGAAAATGGAAGTGTTGATTTTTATCGTCTACAAAATCCGGCAGGGTCCCTTGCATTTCGTCCTGAGGCCTCGATTTCTATGTCGCTTAGCAAAACACAAAAGTAACTGCTAAAATGTACCATGATCACCTGTAAAGATTGTTTGCCTTTTTTCGCATAATAAAACTGTAGCAATAGCAATGATTCATCAACAATGCAAAAAAAAAGGCATTGATGAGTCTGTCCCAAACACCTGATTAAATACGAAGAATCTAACTGCCTGATGGGTCCATCAATGTGTATGTGTTCATTTCATTGTTACTATTTTGGGTAATCATATACACAAAACACAATTGACGGACCCTGAGTCCTAGAGAAAGGATCTTAAAAAAAAAAAGGGTTCAGTCTGATTTAATCTATACGTATAATTTTCCAACATGTTTTTCATAAATTGGATCACATAATACCCACAATACAAAATTAAAATAGTTGAAAAAAATCAATTCAGTGAAAAATCTTACCATATCTCAATTACAGTTATGAAAAATGGATTGTATTTGATTAAAATATCAAATGCGGAAAGCTCTCTTGATCCGAATTATTCTTGGCTTTGAAATATTTTTGCGACAAGTGTATGAATAACGACCAATTATCACTTTATATTTTTTCTTAATAAAAGTATAGGCCAAGAGAGATACTTATAATATGAAAGTATTAAGCACATTATTAGCGTCATATATATATAACTTTTTTGGTTTGACAATTTTTTTAACGAAGTTGAATCCAGTTAGTCATATGTTTATCTACCAATGGCAAAGGTCTTCGGTTCGGAAAATGTCACAATTCAAAGAGAGGGTGTAGCTATCAGTTCATGGATCAATTAAATGACCAATACCATTTCTACTTCTTATCAAGACTTTGGATGCTTTCAACAGAAGCAATAATAGATTGACTTAGCAAGGGTTTAAACTATGAGAAGAGATGGAAAGTTCTTTTAGTTTAGCTAATTAGCATAAAAACAGCTGATTGAACTTGTCCACCATTTTGACTTGATGAATCTTTATGAATAAAATATTTGTATGCTAGTTTCTTACTAGACACAAACCGATGGATAGATTAAATTTCCTATTAATTGGCTCTATACAGGTCACACAGCCCCTAGCTAAACAGAGGTAATAATAATAGTCATTCATTTATAAAGTAAGAGCTAGACCCTTTGGTTACTTAAAGAGGTCAGCATATATCCAAAGATCAAAACACTTCGTCTTTCAGAAAGAGAGAGAGGGGGAGAGAAAAGAGAGAGAAATGGGTAGGGCTCCTTGCTGTGACAAGGCAAACGTGAAGAAGGGGCCATGGTCACCTGAAGAAGACTCAAAGCTTAAGGAGTACATAGAGAAATATGGCACTGGTGGCAACTGGATTGCTCTTCCTCAGAAAGCTGGTAAGAGCATACATGATTCACTCTCTTTTTCACTCTTGAGACGCGTAGAAGTGTAATTATTTATTTATTTATTGGTTGCTTTGATTTGGATTAGGTCTAAAGAGATGTGGGAAAAGTTGCAGACTGAGATGGCTCAACTATTTGAGGCCAAATATTAAACATGGGGAATTTACTGATGAGGAAGATAGGCTGATCTGTAGCCTCTTTGCTAACATTGGAAGCAGGTACCATATTTGTTCTACCTTTTTTTTCCCTTTTTTTGTCAACTGCTTTGATGAACGTAATAAAAACTATCAAATCTATAAAAAAAAAAAATAGTGCTATTTTTGGGTGATCATTTGCATGCATGCCAAGTTTAGATCCAACATCAACAGTCATACTCACAGTTTCTTTGAAAAAAAAGGCTCTAGAGTTTCTAACTTCTTTTCTTATTTAAGGGCTTTTCTTATTTAAGGGCTTTTGCTAACACATACATATAACATGCAATGGCACATGTGTTTGCAGATGGTCAATTATAGCTGCTCAGCTACCGGGTAGGACTGATAATGATATCAAGAACTACTGGAACACAAAGCTCAAGAAGAAACTCATGGCCATGGCTCCTCCATTATCATCACAAAAGAAGAGCACTGCTCCACCACTGATCCCATCATCTCATCATCATCACCAAGCTTTAGTGTCACTGCTACCATCTCAACCCTATTACACCCCTTCTAATAAATCTCTTATCAGTAACTCTTTTGATTCTTTTGAACCCATTTCATCAAACACCCCATTACATCTTTTCGACAACAACAACTTGATCCAAATCCAAGAAAACCAGCTGTTTAGTAATAATAATTCCATGCAGGGTTACTATCCAATGAAAGACAATTTCTTGACTTTTGGTAGTGAGCAAAGTTGCAGTTCTTCTGATGGAAGCTGCAGCCAGATCAAACAAGAAGATATTGGGTTTCATCAGGGATTTAATTACTCGAATGGGTTTGAAGAGAATAACCAGAAGTTCATGCTCAACTATGGCAGCAGCGATAGAGGTGGTCATGAGAGTCTCAACCAATGGAGTGAGAAGCCAAATGGGTATTTTGGGGAAATTGCATCAGACTATTCACTTGAAGAGGTTAAGCAATTGATTAGCTGTAGTAACATAAATGGCTGTAACAATGAAAACAACATCAACTTCTTCAGTAGCACTGATCAAGAAACCAAGTTGCAGGACAGTAAGGTCATGTACCACTACTTCAACTACTGAATCATGAATCATGATGATTTGAAACTGACTTGTGTTCTTGTATTCTCCTGTAAGTATTAAAAAAAAATCTGAATGATTTGATGGGGTAAGTAAGGGGGTGATCAGACGGAGATTCAAAGATGATATGACTTTGAGTTTCTGGGGCTTTGTGTTTTGATGAAATGAATTGAATTGATAAAACATTTTTATTTTCTTTTCTTTTGTCAATTTCCTTTTTCTTGTGCTTTGACGGTACATGGTAAATGCTTCCTTTTATTTTGTGCATATATTTCTTTTTGGGACTCTGTGTCACTGCAACCCCCAATCAGAAGTAAATGTTTTGTGAAAACTAGATGAGAACTTATCCTCATTCAAGAAACAAAACTTTGATGTCAAACTTAACCAAACAACAAGCAATCTCTTATATTCTACTATTTTTATCTCTTCTTTGGTACACTCCACTCTACATCTTAAAAGAAATTTGACTCTTCGATCCACTCTTTAAGTTTTCGTTCTCATTATTCCAAATTTTACAGTAATTTGCACAATAATATCCCATAAGTTGAAAGACAAAATCGAAGATTTAGAGGATTCAGCAACGGAAAATTGACGCTGAAAGTGTTATACCAAACTGCATCGCCCTGAAGTTTTTATTAATATTACTTTTAAAATATTAGCAGAGAGTTAGACGAGGGCGCCCTCCTTGTTTGATCAATTGGGTGTTAATAATATGTTGCACTAGGTGAAAAGGCTATTCTAGCCCCCATAAAATAATGTTATATTTGATGCAATGAGTGCATCGGCATCGCTAGCCAGGAATACAGTACACACTAGACTTTTATATGAATAAATTGGTCAGAGATTCAAGGTGGGAACTTGATCTCCATTAATTTTAAAACAAAAGGATGATGGTGCATGTTTTGGAATTTTGTGGAGGCAAACGCTTCAACAATGACCAATATTTATTAATCATAATCTCAGTCTTCTTACACAGTCAGTTTTTTAATAGTGTATGTCTATGTGAACATTAATGGATTCCTCATATATAATTGGATATTCTCATATTTGTGTATATATATTTCAGTATTTTTACTCGGTAAAATATCAAATCAACTTGAATTACAAACTCCATTACAATAAACTTCTTGAAGAGTAGTGCACATGTATTCTAAAATTTGCTTCTCTAACTCATCGAAAATTGTGTATTTTCAATGCGACTTAATACGACGACAATTGACGACAGTGTTCTCTCATAAATAAATTTTTTCGAGTGCATACAAATATTTCTAAGGATATTTACCCTCAGAAATGACCTTTTTGTTGCAGTGTAATTACCATAAAATGCAATAGATTGAAGATTTAAAATACATGACTGAACACTTAAATCTTTTCGTGCTAAGCTAAGAGTAGGTATACAAAGCCAAGTGGCATGTGCTTGTTCACAAATCAAGAAGCCAGCAGCAAAAAATGGCATTAACAGTTTGTTTCCGTTGCAACTCATAGATTCCTTGCATTATTAACATAGTATTCATTACGGGCAATCACTTATTGTCATTCGAAGATGCTCTCTTATGACTTGGCTCATATATCATTAAAATTATGTTAACGTATACGTGTAAAATTCAAGAAAGCCAATAGACATGAGTCTTTAAAAAGTAAAATAATTTTGATTAAGAGATTTGTAATTTGCTAAACCTCATAGGCTGATGCAGATCATAATCTCTTGTTCAACCCTTTCAATAATTAATTGTGAGTTTGCCGGTCACAATTATTAATATTCCCGTGATGCTTTCATACCTTACAATAATTGGTCCACGTATCTTTGATTCTTTATCCAATAACCTATGATGTATGCTCACCGTTAATATATGCGTATGCGTTACAGCATTTTCATTATTTAATTTCCACAGACCAGAAATTTTGAGTTGGGAAATTTGTGTAAGGGTTTGTACCGGGGACTTAAAAAGAAAATACATAATTATTGAAGTAATTAAAATAATTTAAAAGTGTCAGGGAATCCCCATTGGAAACCAGTCCAATCCAATCCAATGGAGTCCAAAATTTCTTTGTTCACAAGATCTCTGTCAGAGTTGCACCTCTGTTACTTGTCCAGCCTTTTTCTACATAATAATAGTAATAATAATAATAATTTAATTCAATTTTAATATCGAGGAATTATTAATAAGAGCATCATTATTATTGATTAATAAAAAAATTTTGATATACGTACTGTAGCAACCGCAAGCCATGAGAAATCGAGATTAAAATAATTGGGTTACCAACTATATAATATGCTTTATTTGTTTAATCAAAGAAAATTTCTTTTGGGGGGGGAGGGATTATTTAGTTTTGAATAATTGGTAGGGGAAAAGCTTTCTAGGAATGTCTTTTCTAGTGAAGCGTAGAAGGTCAAGAGGCGTGGAACCTACTGACAACATGACACTTGAAATAATTTATTCATTTTTTTAAATGAACTTTTTATTTATTAATAATAATAATATTAAAAAGAGGATCTGTTGTCAATAGGGAGGGTAGCACGAGCAATATATTATCAAGGTTTCGCAATTTTAAATGAAAGATCTGTCTTCTTTAGGGAGGCTAACGAGTATCGAGCACGCTAATTTCTAAATTACACAAATAATTTGAGTTTTAATCAAAGACCTTTATATTTTGACTTGTAGATATTTGAAGCAAATTTTGGTATTAAACTACAAGCACGCCACGCAATTGAATGTTTGAAAAAATGAATACACTGAGTAGTGGTGGTGCGGGCTACAACACTTTCAGTGCCCTCTATTTCAAGGCTAGATTTATTTATTTAATTTAATTTCCCTTGTGCCAAATGACTTTAATGAGGAAAGAAAGTATGATCCTTTGCTTGCTTCAAATGTTGAAATGCTTTTCATACGATGAACTCGAGTATCAGCATCCAATTATTGGGCCCTTTACCTTGGTACAGTTGACTAGTTACATTACACCAAAAGTCAACATTCATATTTGTACCGAACAACATAACCCTATTGACTTTTTGATATGTATTTAAGAAAATAATTACATAAAATAACATTATCCAATCTATTTTCAAGACTTCCCCAAATTTACAATCACAGTAAATTAACGATTTAAGGGCAATAAAAATAAAGATTTCTCCGATGCTAACATCCACACTTCACCAAAATGTGACTTGGAGAAATGCAATCATTAATTTGCAGTGTACAATAACAGCATATCAGCCGAGAGAAAGTAAAGTGCGGACAATAGTAGAAGAGAAGAATTAGACAGGCTAACTTTTATTTGATCTGTGATTTCCCATTCCCTCAAATCTTTTAAATCCACAGGGTTAAAAACCAGCCTTATACCCTATGGCCATGATAACATTTGGTTGGGTGAAGAAAAGAAATCGGCAAATGGAAGTTCACATACCATACTTCTCTTCAATATCCTCAACTAACAAGCAGAAGATCACACATATTGAAAATAGATGCTTTGATCATAACCTCATTATTGGAGTACAAGTCTTTCGGAGTTTGAAACATAGTTGCAATCGTGTTTCAGTCCATAATGCATCGCATGGAAGACGTTCTATTCAACACAGAATTTATCAAACACTATAATGAATGCATCCCGCCTTCCCTGCGTGAAAACCAATTATTTTAAGTTCAAGAGCTCATTCAGAAAAATACGGTAATAATAACATGACAACATAATTTCCTGCCGAGCTACACGAAGTCCCCAACAAAAATAAATAAAACAAAAAAAAAAATTTAGTAATTGTGCTGAGAACCAAAAGAATATAAAGAATTCACTTTGGCAAACAAAAACACAACCTCAAACACCCACCCCCCACCCCACAAAAAAAAAAACAATGGGAAACATTGCTGGCAGCAACCAATAAACATTTATGAAATGACGAGTGCCTGTATCTATTCCAAGCCCTTTTATTTTTTAAGATTCACCCTAAATTTTCCAGAGCTCCGTCCAAAACTAAAAACATATTTTAAACATTAAAACAGATCCAAATTATTTACCAAGAGATCAATTCCCCATTCAAGGGGAAAAAAAGGGTACAAAATACAATCTTTTTCTAGGAATTTTCCAAAGGTACAATCTTATTAAATTTCCTCCAAGAAACTCTTCATGATAGCAATGATGTTCAATACTTAAAAACATAAATCAATAACCATCAAGCCCATGTCAGTTTATCATTTAGACTCAGTTTGGTTTTATGGTGATGTGGATTTTAAGCCACAACTGATGTGGAATGGAAGCTCAGATCATGAAATAAAAGTTATTATGTTTAGTAAATATACTAAACATAATAACAATTTTGACAAAATAGTAGTATTCATGTATCATCAAACAACTGTAGCATAAAATCACCTTAACTTTTAAAGCAAAGTTAGAAGCACTCACCAAACACTTCACAACTGCTAACGACAATATCGAATGCAGCCTTATTATCTTAGAGATGGTTCCAAATTTATAATACTTAATTGTGCATATGGTAAGCCAGCAAATGTTTGATATATGATTTCCTATCAACTCATGGGTCCCACATGAGTTCCGTTGTGGCAAACACAAATGCTGTATAAGCTTGATCTTTGTTTTAGCATTATCATAAATTGTGTATCTATGACTCTATGAGGGTATTCGCAAGAAGATTGAGAAGCTTGTTAAAGCATATGGTTACATAGAACATACTATTAGTTTAAGTAACAATTGAATGCAGAATGTTGAGAAAAGGAGTAAAAAGAGAAAAATTCAGAGATGTACCTGAGGGTGCAATGTCATGTCAAGTGCTACCGCCAATTTTTCCAATTGTTTTGAGGTCAAAGATTTCAATCCAATAGCCATCAGGGTCTTTAATGAATGCTACGCCTTTAATTTTTCCTGTAAATCATAGCAAGATTGACAGATTACTATTAATGAATATAAAAGCTTGAAATTTAATGTTTATTTAATTATTTAATTTTTCCCTATAGACATAGTTATAATTGCCTGCATTAAACCCCATTCAAATTCTGGAAACACATCATGAAACCTACAAACACTTGCTGATTTATAAGTTTCCCATCAGAATAACCTTAAGGCAGTCAGAAATAAACTTTCAGCCGTACCAAGCTTTAACGAAAGCGGGGAAAAAAAGGAAAAAGACATTATTAATTCAAAGTTTGTGATATCCCTTAGTTTTGTTGGATCTGCAGTATCCTAAAGCTCATCTACGAAGTTTAAACTATAAATGCAGACACTATTACCTCCATGAACCCAAAGATCACATCAAATGTCATTAAATCCAGGAGAATGATGAAAACAGTCCCCGACTAAAGGTGGCCAATGGGCCGGCCATCAAACCAAGGACCGTGCTGTGTTGTGCCATGCCTAATTTTTTTTCTTGGTTAAGCGCAGCACGGCCCACTGCACGAGCCCACGCATGCCATGCTCGGGCAGTGCCCAAAAAAGCCCATCAAAAATTTTTCCCCCCCTTCAAGCCCACGTGCCAAGCATGCTTTGTTTAAGCCCACCTGCCTAATGTGCTTTTCCAAACCCATCAGCCAATCTAATAATAATAATAACAATAACAACGACAATAATAATTTTTATTAGCTATTAAGAGAACAATTAACATTTTATTATCAGTTTATCATAATTTCGCAATTATATATTTAAATATTTAATTTCACAATTACCAATTCAATTATAACACAATAATATTATTCGAACTGCAGTGAAGCAAATTATACATAATTTTATTTGAACTATTGGTATTATAATTGGACTTGAACTCCATTGAATGAAGATGCAACTTATAATTTATCATAAAAAATAAAAAAATATTTCGTTCATAATTTTATTTTTGTGTATAAATATGAAAAATATTTTATTCACAAATCACAAATGAAATGTATCTCCGTTAACTAAGTTGCAATTTCATAAATGAAATATCAATTGTTGTAAAATTTTGATATATCATTTATAAAATCGTGATATTTATAATTTTATTCATTAAAATTATGATATTTATTTATTCATTTAATAAATGATAAATATAAAATAATTAGAATTTTTTTAAAACTAAGACTCAAATTAATTTAATAAAATATATTAAAAATTTTATTTTTACTTTTTATTAAAAAAATTTACTTTAATATACTTTAGCCCATGTGATATTGATGGCCCACAAGTCGCGTGCTAGCCCACCAATGAAATGTGCTTATTACGTGCCTTTTCGCGTGCTGTGTTTTGACCCACCGCTAATCGTGCCGTACTTTTAAAATCCATGTGCCTAAAAATCTGAGCTCGACCCAGTCCACGTACGTGCCATGTAGGGTTGGCAAAAGTCTGGGTCGGGTCTGAGTTTGAGGTTGCCCGAGACCTACCCGCATGATACACATAGCTGCCCGCACCCGGCCGTGCCCGGATTTTTCATATGCGGGCCGGGTTTAGCCCGGCACTATCCGGGCACAAGTTTTTTATCTGGGTTTTCTCTGCCCGCATAAATTGAATTAAAAGGGGAAAAATCTTATAATAAATTGTTATTCGGGTTTTTTATCCTGTAATTCAATCTACAAATAAAATACCAACTATCAATATAATATATGAAAATTCTAAAATATCAAACAACTAAGAACAGACTAACAAGACGGCTGCTGCACAAACATGGCTGTGATGTGGGGTGTTGAGCAAGGTGGGTTTTGGAGGATCACAGGCCAAATCTAAGAAGTGGGAAAGAGAGAAAAAAAAAGAAGAGTAAGAATAAGAAAATATTTCTATTAATTTATTCTTGGATTGAGATTTAAGGTTTCTTTGTGTGAAGATTTGAAGATTTGAAGATGAGGGAGTTGACGAGTGTGTTTGAAGAGGAGGGGTGAGGGTTGTTGCTGCTGGGCATTGGCTACTTGGCTTGGAGATTTGAAGATGAGGGAGTTGACTTGGAGTGTGTTTGAAGAGGAGGGGTGAGGGTTGTTGATGCTGGGCGTTGGCTACTTGGCTTGGAGAGTTGAAGATGAGGGAGTTGACTTGGAGTGTTGAAGGTGAGAGAGTGGCGGCTGAGTGCAAGTTTATGAGAGCTTTAGGGTTTGTAAATGTAATATGATATATATATTTTTTATTTTATTCGGTTTCTTTATAAATGCGAGCCAGGCAAAACCCGCACCGTATGAGCCGGGTCCGGTCCGGATCCGAGCAGGGCGGGTTTTTTTGCCACCTCTAGTGCCATGTCGTGCCGCATGCCTTGCCGAAATGTGCTCGTGTTGTGCTGTGCCGTGCTATACGAACACGTGCCGCTCGGCCTGTTGGCCACCTTTACCCCTAAACTAAGCTAATTTTTGTCTATACCTGAGACACTACATAAACCACCCAAGTGTACATAATGTCAAAGAAACATGTAAGTTAAGTGCAAGGGCAAGATAGTGGGAGCACCCGAGAATGACCAACAATTTGGAATCTTTTAAGGGGCTAGGTATATCAAGTACAAGCATGCACTCATCTTAGATGCAAAGCACAACGGTAATTTTATAATTTGGTTCAGCAACTTTATTTAGAGGTTAAAAATTAAAAACATGTAACCATCCCTTTCTAAAAGTTGTTCTCAAATGGTTTTGACCTCCCATATTAACATGAAACAGAAAACATGCAACTTTAGCTACCTTTTCTAATCAAAAGAAACAGAACCATCCCTGTTTCTTTAGTGGTTGGAAGACAATAGTAACAGATCTAGTAATAAGCAACTGTGACAAGCAACAATGATGAAGCACTAACATGAATTTTGACAGTGAAGACTAGAACATATCACATTCATGAGATTTTATCCACAGGACTTCATCTTATACCTTGAAATTATTCTCCTTCCTTATATTCTTACTCATTTTGAAAGGCACATGGAAGTGGTATCACAGCCAAAGAAGAACAGGAGCAGACACAGAGGAGTGCCGTATGAATCAACCCCAATGACCAATATAAAGAATTCGACTATAGATCAAACAATCAATTCTTAAGATAACAAGAAATTATCTTCATTGCAAAATGGTTCTCCCCTGACATATATGAATAAGAAACGTGGAAAAAGGAAAAAAAACCATTCAGAAAAGAAGATCCTCAGTGTTTTATCCCCTAGATTTTGCAATCTAGTCCTCACTGGCACTTTCAAATGACTATTACAAAGCTAATCCCTAGACTACAACCCTTGTCTTCATATATACATAATTCCAATACGAGCACCCACCCACTGACCCCCACATTACCGAGAGCAGTCACTTCTGATTGTAGATTGCTACAGAAATTTTCAATTAAAAGAGCACATGACAGTACAAATTGTGAAGACAATCAAATTGGATATTGGATACTGGTGATCAATGAAAACAGGGAAATGAATCCAGTAAAAAGTGACGTCAAGATTTATCTTGCAGGATACTAGAAAATTCAAAATTCAGATAATGATAATCATCAAGTAAGCATCATATTAATTAAGATACACTACCCTATCTAAAAGAGGTGTCTTACCACCATCTGGTTTCTTTGCAAATTCCACTCCTAGACGTTCAAACCTCTCACACGCCTTATATACATCATCAACAGTGATGCCGATATGCCCTGAAAACCATATATGACAAGTTAAAAATTCAAAATATTTAGGAATTTTGAAAAAAAATAAAAAAGCAATTGAAGCAAAAATTTATAATATGATAAATAGTGGCTGAAAAACTCATCACCCTCGAGGAACAAAGAAATAAATAGGTCTAGGCATGTTTTCCCTCTATTGGTCCTTCGCTCCAGTCCCTACCACAAGTAAAGTGATAGAAAAGACCAAAAATATATAAAAAGACCCCTGCTTAAACTCATAACTAAGCTAAGGGTATATGTCCTGTTTCTAGAAATATTGTCATGCATAAATTTCTCAAGAACAAGGCAGTCAATTGGATAACCATAGTGATAGACAGCAGCTAATATCGTCAGCTCCGACTAAGCCTTGCCTAAGGACAAACAAAAGTACATTCTTAATATGATAAACATAAAAACGTTCTCAATATGGTGTAAACATAAAACCATTAAAAAGAAAATTTAGAAATTGATTAACTGATCAAATTAATTAGGGTTATACAAGTTTCAATAAATAAGCACATGAAGTGAATGTTCTGGACTGTTCTAACATTCTTTCCAACCATAGAGAGCACAAAAGGAACATTGGCCTTTTTTACTTCAAATTGTCTCATAAGTCAACTTTTTAAAATGACAAATACAAATATATCTCAATCAAAGTATGCTACATACCAAAGCCATGGGGCTCTGAATTCCCATTGTGATAACCTTTGAAGTCAGGATCACTTTCAGTTCCCCAGTTACTGCAAGATGTACTGAAAATGAGAAGCATTGGACAAAACAAGCAAAGAAAGATAGTTTCAAAGAAAGATAGTTTCAAAGAAAAATAAAATTGAACTCATACTGAGTCAGCTCAATTGTAGCCGGCTTCCCAAAAGTCCAAACAGTTCTATCAACAGGGTCAGCTGGAGCTGATGCAGTATCCTACCCAAACCAATTATTTGTAAAAAAATGTTATCAGAGTTATCAAATCATCATTAATGTCAGAAAATTTAACAACATCCAGCTCTACCAGTGTGCACGAGTTTTCATACACTTAAATAAGAAATAAAAACACTTAATAAAATGATACAATCAAGAGAGTATATTGAAATTTACAATGAGTCGTAAGGTTCCTGCAGATGCAACATAAATTGTCTTACCTCATAGCCCAGAAAGTATAGGCTAAATTTCATTTCTGGAAAATCCAACCTCTTTAGTAGCCTGAAATATCCCAGGAAAAAGCCATTAGCCTTCACTTAAAAAATAAATAAGATGGTTCTTAAGCATCCACAAAACAATCCTAAATAAGACCTCTCAAGGCAAGGCAAAAAAAATAAAAATAAAAACTTACGACATGCCCAACACACGAGAATAGAAATCAAGACTAACTTTGGGGTCCTTAATTCGAAACATCTGCAATAATCGACATGTATATATTAAAAAAACACACACACACAAACCCAGAACGGATAATAAGTAAATAAATAAACCCATATTAATAATTAATTAAAAAAAGTTGAAGAAGAATTTATGTAAAAACTGTAAAATGAGGAAACCGTTTGTTGCATGAAGTATCCGTTGGTAGCTTCATCACGGGCGGTGTGAAGACCCGGATTGTTAGCGGGCGATTCTTTGGGCTCCGAAGAAGCCATTGAAAGCAACCGAAATTGATTCGAAGCCTGCAAGTCAAGGTTTACAAACAAAATGGGAAATTATTATTAAGATAAGTCGTAACAAATAAATTAAATATTAAGAAAATGATTAGAATGCTTAATAAACCTTGAACCGACTAGTTGTAGATTTAGTGGGGCTAAAGAATGGAAGTGAAGAAGGAGATAGAAATAGCGGTCGAGTTGACGATGTTAATCTACTAAAGATTGAAAGTCGAGATAAGGAAGCGCTGCAGCTGATTGAAACACCCGAAGCCATTTTCCCAAATTTTTTAATTTCAAATTACAAAACAGCCTACATAATAATTACATACCTTGGACCGTTGTGAGCAGTAAGTAGAGTCAAATCAGAGGGGATGACCAAGTTTTTATGGTGCTCTTTCTTTGGATCTATTTTTATGGGCATATAATATCTGTAGATAGGTTATTTTTAGAAACTTCTCTTAAGGTTTAATATAATTTTAGTTAGATAATATTTTTATTTATCTTCTCTGCACTTAACATACATACACGTATAATATTAGTATTTGAGAAAAAAAAATGTAAAAAACATGTTGAAAATCTAAAAAAATCAAATAACAATAAAAAATAATTTGAAATCTATTGGATAAGTTTATTATTCGATTACACACAATATTTATTGTGTAAAATAATACATTTCTTTTTCTCCAACACAAAAAAAAATAATGGAGATTTCTTTCTCTCACATTAACAATCAAAGCATTTTTCACTCTATTCTCCTACTCTTGGTTGTTGGAACAAAAAGAAACAAACACAAAGAGCATATATAACTCATGAAGAAGAAAAACATGGGTGGTCGGAGAAGGCTACCGACCAGTGATTATCAACAGCGGCCGGGACATGCCACTGGTATTGGAGTTTGTAAAAGGTTAGTTAATTTATCAAAGTCTAAAATTTTTAAATACCTTTGATTTTTTATTTTTAGAGATTTTATCGGTGGTTGTTGGTTGTGTTTGATTTGTCTTACTCATGGGTTAGCGGTGGAAAAATTAATTAAAAGGAGAATGGGTTTAGCCATATGTGGCGATGAGTTGAAAAAAAATTATTATTGGTTATTTTATGTATGTGATTTACACCATACATAGTGTAATAAGACATATAAGCTAGTAATTTTATTATTCTTATGCAAATGGGTATGTAAAATAAAAGTAGTTTTAGCTGTAATTTTTATTTTTCTGGCCAAAGTTTGCTAAAGTTGATCTGTTTATGAATTAACAGTGTTTTTGTGCGTCTATCGCACAAACACAGTTCCTGCATTTTTGGGTGACAAGGTATGTCTCTCATGCGACAGGCCATCGTCGCATGAACACAGTTTTTGTGTTTTTGGGTGACAACATCATCACTCGTGCGACGAACATATGTCGCCCGAATTCAGTTTCTGTGTTTTAAGACGACAGAATCCTGTTGCACGGGTGACAACCCTCGTCACCCAAAAGCGCAGGAACTGTGTTTTGGGCGGCAACATGCTCTTGTCGCACATACAGACATTCTGTGTTTTTGGGCGATAGGTTCTCTCTCTCGTGTGACAATTTTCTGTCACCCAAAAACATAGAAACTAAATTTGGGTGACATAAGTTCGTAACACGGGCGACAACATTGTTGCCCAAAAATACAGAAACTGTGTTTGTACGATGAGGGCCTGACGCATAGGAAACAGACCTTGTCGCCCAAAAACGCATGAACTGTGTTTCATCTCCCACTTGCGATTCTGCAGAACTGCTAAATGCCCTCTTAAGCTCGTTGTCGCAAACTTTTTGTGCTACATGATGAGCTTACAAAATAAGACTTCGCATGAATGTACCATCAACACCTTAATCTACATAAAACGAGACAAACAAACCCTAATAAGCACTTTGTCGAGCACCTCATATGCCATTTATTACCTACTAATTTCATTAAATCGTTTTTAATATTTACTCAACAATCAATCCTAATACTCATCTACAATCATTTATACGCTCATATATCATCAATCAATCTTACGCAAACAAAAAACAAAAAGAGTTTACAACATAAGTCTAGCCAAAATTACCAGTAACTAGGGTGAAATATTGCGACCAAAATGACGGAAGTAGAGCCATGTGTTGCCGAAGATTAACTTGCTGTCAAACGTCCGTCCACCCACCGTTGCTTGTCGTCGAAAAACTCAAGACCTAGGTTGAATTTGGAGAGAAGATGAGGTAAATGTATGGTAGGCTATTTTCGTCCATAAACAAAATAGTTGGTAAAAGCACCCGTAACTTTGTTAGCGCCAAATATTGGGGTTTTTTTAATTGGTTTGGATATTTTAGTAATTTTGCAAGTCAACTAACGGTCAACTCGTATGTATACTAACGATAGGGGAGGTAAGTGAGAATACAATCAATCTCGCCATCTAACTAAAATTATATCAAACCTCAGGGGAGGTTTCTAAAAATAACCCATCTGTACACACAAGCAAGGAAGTGATGTACGTCGCCCATCTGCCATTTGTAAATATTACGGGCCGGGTTCTGAAGGCCGAAATAACAAAATTTTGTTGGGTTGGTTTGAGGGAGCAGAATCAAAACTAATCCATTTTGTGGACTACATTAGACCCTGAACTAGACTCTGTTCAGTTATAATTTTTCACCAAAATTGAGAAATAAAATAGTCGGCAATAATTTAAAAATCAAGTCTAGAAAATTACATAAATCAATCTTTGTTTCGAATATATATATATGGATCGCCTAAGTTACAGTTACCGTAACTTACAGCTACTTTTGCCTTTTCTAAATTATTACGGTAACATGTCGTTCAGCCCCTTGCACTCTGTTTTATTTCATTGAGACCCTTATAATATCAAATTCATCCCTTATAATTTTTAAATTCCCAAAATACCCTCCATTGAATAAAATATAATAATTATTAAATGGATTATAATTATATTATAAAAATAATTATAATTATTTTAAATGGATGATTATAATTATTATTAATAACAATAATGAAAAGTATTATAATTAATTAATCTATTAATAATAATTAATAATAACTTTTTAGTTAAATTGTTAATAATAATAATTAACAATAATAATTATTATTAATTAATTTTTGAATAATAATATAACCAAAATAATTAAAATACAAAATAATAATTATGATAAAAATTAATAAAGGATTTTATAGTAATTTGCTACAATTTAACTCATTCTGATTTTGATTCTAAGATAAAGTAAACACATAAATGGTAATACAGTTCATTCTAATTACGATTCCTGCAATTCAAGTAAATAAATTATTCTGATTCTAATTCCTCATTTCTATTTTAGATATTCCAATTTTAACTTATTCTCTTTCCAATTAACTTCAGTTCCTGTTTAGTAAATGCACTATAAAGTTGTAAACATTTCATATATTTTCTTTCCCATTTCTTCTTCTCCTGTCTCACTCTTTTTCTCTGTGATGAGTCTAATGGTGGCTTCAATTATCGATGAATGATGTGCTAGTAATTTATATATATTGTTTTTATATTTTCATAACTTAATTTTACATTAAATTATATTTTATTATGTTAATTTTTATCTTAATTTTTATATTTTGTAATGTTAGGTACAATATAGGATTCAAGAGAAATTAAATCGGAACATTCAAGAAGAAATTTACTTGAAAGAATAAAAAAGGGAAAGGAATAAAGAGATTTAATTGAAACAATTCAAGGAAGATTTAATTAAGTCAAGCATCATGCATGCAATCACGTGAAGAATAAAAGGAAGAGAAGAAAAGGCCAATTGGCTTTCAATTTATTCACGTGGAGAGCCTTTGACAATTTAAATGGCAAGCTTACCATATATTAAAGGAAGCCAATTTTTGGCATGGTTTTAAATGGCAAGCACGTGATGGGCTTTGGCTATAACAATATTCATTGGCCAATTAATTGTACAAGTTATGTGCATGCATGAACTAAAGTGGCAGCTTGGCTTTTGTTTTTAATCTTTTCCATGTGAGGATTTTGGGCGCACAATAAAAGCTACTATAAAAGCTATACTTGGGGCAGAATTAAGAGAGGAGGGCAGCTGCTAATGATGGCCACTGAACCGCGCTGGCCCACCAAACTTCTGTCCACATGGGTTTGTGGGCCGTCGTGCCATGCCCTTAATTTTTTATAAGAGCTCGACACGACCCACTCGTGTTGTGTTCGAAAAAGTTTATCAATTTTTTTTTTTAAGTTAGATTATTGACACGCCTCTAATATTTTTTTTAAACTCTTTTTCTCTACATACTCTTTTTAATCTTTAAAATAGCTTTTATTTGTTGTACTTTCTTAATAAGCCCCTACATCGATACTTTTTTAAAAAAAAATTGTTAGGCATTCTTTCTCGCCCTTCTCATATTCTAAACTACTTTCATTCTCTTCTTGATTATAACATTCATGAATTTATGATTTTTATCTCTACTTATCTTTGTTTTTCCTAGTAGATAATAACATTGGTATATACACAAAGACATATGTGCGAATCTTTAAAAAAAGAAAATTGACCTAAGTAAACAAATTTCATAAAATTATCTTTCCTGCAAAAATTTTGTTTATATTTAGATCAAATTCTTATTCTATGACAATTCATTATTTTTTAAAATTTTATAAATTTAATGAGTTTATAATGGAGAAAAAATAAGAAAACATTGGTGGTAATAATTTCATCTATTTTATTAATAATAATGATGATGATGATGATGATAATGATAATTTCATAGATCATAATAATGATTAATGAAAAATAAAGTTACAATTCTAGAATAACAATTACGCCTATTTTTATTTGAACTACTAATATTATAATTGCACTTGAACTCTATTGAATGAAAATGTAATTTTTAATTTATCATAAAAATATTTTGTTCATAATTTTATTTTTTTGTGCATAAATATAAAAAATATTTCACTCACAAATGAAACATATCTCTATTAACTATTAACTAAGTTATGATTTCATTAATGAAATATTAATGTCGTAAAATTTTTTATTTATCATTTATAAAATCTTAATATTTATTTATCCATTTAATAAATTATAAACATAAAAAATTAGCATATTTATTTAAACTAGGACTTAAATTAATTTTTAAAGGCATATGCTAAAAAAATATATTAAAAATTTTAATTTCAAGATATTTATAAAATCGTGATATTTTATATTTATTTTTTATTAAAAAATTTTACTTTCATATACTTTGGCCCACGTGCTATTGATGGCCCACAGGCCGCGTGCGCCCACCATATGAAGCGTGTTTATTACGTGCATTTTCGCGTGCCGTGCTTTTAAGGCCTATATGCCTAAAATTCTAGCCACATGGGTCGTGCCGTGCCGTGCCGCGCCGCGTGCCTTACCGAAACATGCTCGTGTCTTGCCATGCTGTACAGACACATGCCGTGTCTCATGCTACCCAGCCCATTGGCCATCTCTAGCAGCCACACAAATTAGAAGCCACGAAGAAAAAGCAACATAGGATCGAATTAAAAGAGAAGCCGAGCAGCCATAAGAGATTCAGAGGGAGGCCATAATTAATTCTTGAGTTTTTCTTTCTCTTTTCTCTATTGTTGAGCTTAAATGTTCCCTACAATATTTATGGATTTTCTTTATATTCTCATAAACTAATTTATTTTGCTAGGACTACAATGTAGCCTAACTATGAAAGTTTAATTCCATAAATCTGTATTATTTTGAGTTTATTATTTCATGGTTAAGTGTTCATTATTTTGCTTAATGCTTTTAAATATGTGGCCAATATTTGAATGATTTGAGGATACATAATGAGACCGAGAGGAGATTTATGTATTTTTGTTCTGTATAATGGATGTCATGAATTGAACGAAAGACAGAGATATGCCAACGTGAGTCATGCAATTTTTCTAAAAATTTCCATGGACCTTAATGAATATTTACATATTTAAATTCACATAAAGATATAGCGGGTTGATATGTGAAGGTATTTTTGATATTTCTCGAGAGAGAATATTGAATAAATTAGAGAAATTCACTGTCAACATGGGCAATAAACTTTAATAGCATAAAAAGGGGTTAAATTGGATTGGTTATGGTAAAATCGAATGTCCTAATGTCTCAATATCTTGGTGATTTCTATTTCTGCCTGCATATTTATTTATTTTTAGTTATTTTATTTTATTTTAATTTTTAATCTAAATTCATTTATTCAGTTATTCAAATAAATTAGGGTTAGAATACTTTTGGTAACTAATAAGATATACAATCTCTATGAGACGATACTTTACTCTTCATTATATTACTTGTGCCGACTAGTACACTTGCTAATTTGCCCATCAATGAAGATTGTTGATAAAGAGAAATTAATAGTGGAGAGGGATGGATTCAAAGGAAATTTGCTTTTTATTTTGTTAGTCTTTTTATCATGAAAGTATTAATTATTATGAGATGATATTATAAAAAAGATGAATAATAATATCCTTAAAAATTTTGTTGATGATTAATATTCTTGAAGGTTACTATAAAATCCTTAATTAATTTTTATCATAATTATTATTTCGTATTTAATTATTGTGATTATTATTATTCAAAATTTAATTATTAATGATCATTATTGTTAATTATTATTATTAACAATTTAACTAAAAATTATTATTAATTATTGTCAGTAGATTAATTAATTATAATACTTTTTATTATTGTTATTAATAATAATTATAAAATCCTTTTAAAAATTATAATTATAATTATAATCCATTTAATAATTATTATATTTTATTAAATGGAGGGTATTTTGAAAATTTAAAAATTATAAGGGATGAATTTAATACTCTAAAAGTTTCAATAAAATAAAATAGAGGGTAAGGAACTGAACAAAATATTAAAATAAAGAAAGCTTCATAATACTTATTAATTAATTATAAATAATATAAAATAGAAGGGGCTCAATAATATTTTACAGAAAAGACAAAAGTTATGTTAACCGTAACTTTGGCGGATCCGATAGATAAATATGTATATTTGCTATGACTTGTGAGTTAGCATTGGTTAATGCTTTCAAAAGTCAGTATTGTTTCAACTGTATTGCAGGAGTTTAATTTAAATTTCATTCTTTAAAATTTTAGAACTTGAGTGAAGATAGTTTTTCTCTCAAAATAAGAGTTGAAATCTCTCGAATATTTAAGAGAGTTAAAAATATGAACAGTATCATATAAAAATTAATATAAACTGATTTTAATATATATATGATTATAAATATCATGAGTAATAAATATCCTTAAAAACAAAAAGTCATCATTGTTTCATTCCAAACTATTAAGCCGATATGATACGGTGCAAGTATAAGTTCTAAGCAAAGCTTTGACAACATCCCAAGTCCCATCCCAAGAACGCCAGTGGTCCGGATGATTATTTAAGATATCTTTTTCTGGAGGTAAAGAAGGGTGTGCCTTGCAAAGGAATTTTGTCTGTCATCCAAACTATTAAACAAATAATATAATTAAACAAAAGGCACTTAATGAAAACAGAGAGAATATACAATAAAACTCTATAAATTAATCGGATTTAGATCATATAAAATTTATTAATTAAAGAAAAATTAATTAATCAACAAATTAATAATTTATCAATTTACAAAGTTAACACTTCATAATTTCTTAATGTGATTGAAGGAAAAATTTTTGAAAATCAAGGTTTTTATTTATGACAAAAATAATAAAAACTTAATAGAAATTTCTAAAACTTAATAGAAATTTCTATCGATTTTTTGAAAGCTTCTTTTTAAAAACGATCTCCCTTGGCCCGTTTAGCTGTTAATGTGTTGAGAAGACGTTTTTGGGCGTGAGTCAAAAGTTAAAAGTGTTTTTAATCAGTATGTTTTCAAAAGCAGTTAAATATAAATTTTGAAAGACCAATTTTTACCAAAACAACTTCCGCAATTTTCACAAAGCTTTTTGAAAATTCCCTGTATATAAACGAAAAACCAACAATGTATATTCTAACAGTCAACCCAAATGAAAACCATATCAGTTTGCACTACTAGTATAACAAGCCTCGTACAAATTTTCTCCTAGTCAGAACCTAACTACAGTTTTCTTTTTCCTCTTCTTTGGTATCAGAGCACCTCTTTTGTTCTTGTTTTAAATATTTTTATATGAATAATTACAAGACAGACTTCATTGGCTTTATGACATATTTCCCACAATTGCTAAATTTGATAAAAATCTTGAAAAATTCTACAAAAATCCATTTACTGTTTTAGAAAAAGATTATGATACTTGGATAGAAAATAGCCCTTATATAGAAATTGAAATTATCGAAACTAAGGTAGCAAGAATTAGTAGTGAACAGTTATATTTAGACAATTTATTAGAAGAAAGACTAGAAAATATAAGACTTCCAGTAGATTATACAACTCCTTTACCTCCTGAAATAGAAAAAAAAGGCATTAAACATTATGCTTTTACAAATTTGCCTATATTTAACTTTAAAAGGTATAATTTACAATATTATAATATTAACAAGCAAATAAAATTATTAGACAAATATGAGAATTTAGCATTAAAAATTAGAAATAAATTAGAAGATTTAAAAAATTAGTTTATGTTTATGAAATAAAAGTTATTATGTTTAGTAAATATACTAAACATAACAACAAGTTTAACAAAATAGTAGTATATATTTATCATCAAACAACTGTCGCATAAAATCACCGTAACTTTTAAAGTACAGTTAATTAGAAGCGTTCACCAAACACTTCACAACTGCTAAACCACAATATCAAATGCAGCCTAATTATCTCAGAGATGGTTCCAAATTTATGATACTTAATTGTGCATATGATAAGCCAGTAAATGTTTAATATATGATTTCGGATTTCCTATCAACTCATGGGTCCCACATGAGTTCCGTTGTGGCAAACACAAATGCTCTATAAGCTTGATCTTTGTTTTAGCATTATCATAAAGTGTGTATCTATGACTCTATGAGGATATTCGCAAGAAGATTGAGGAGAAAAATTGAGATGTACCTGAGTGTGCAATGTCATATCAAGCACCACCGCCAATTTTTCCAATCGTTTTGAGGTCAAAGATTTCAATCCAATAGCCATCAGGATCTTGAATGAATGCTACACCTTTCATTTTTCCTGTAAATCATAATAAGATTGATAGATTACTATTAATGAATATAAAAGCTTGAAATTTAATGTTTATTTAATTATTTAATTTTTTCCTATAGACATATATACAATAGCCTGCATTAAACTCCATTCAAATTCTGGAAACTCATCATGAAACCGAAAAACACGTGCCGATGTATGAGTATCCCATCAGAGTAACCTTAAGGCATTCAGTATAAAACTTTCAGCCATACCCCGCTTTAAAATTCCCCAACCAAAAAAAAAAGAAGAAGGTATTATTGATTAAAAATTTGTGATATCCCATTACTTTTGTTGGATCTATAGTATCATAAAGATCATCTACCAAGTTTAAACTATAAATATAAACTCTTATTACCTCCATGAAACCTATAGATCACATCAAACGTCATTAAATCCAGGAGAATGATGAAAACAGTAGTCCCCCTCACCTAAGCCAATTTTTATCTATACCTGAGACACTACATAAACCACCAAAGTGTACATAATGTCAAAGAAACATATAAGTCACTCTAAGAATGACCAACATATTTGAAATCTTTAAAGGGGCTAGGTATATCAAGTACAAGCATGCACTCATCTTAGATGGAAAGGACAAAGGTAATTTTTTAATTTGGTTCAGCAGCTTTATTTAGAGGTTACAAATTAAAAACATGTAACCACCCCTTTCTTTAGTGGTTGGAAGATAATAGTAACAGACCTAGTAATAAGCAAACTGTGACAGCTTCCATTGATGAAGCACTGACATGAACTTTGACAGTGAAGACTAGAACATATCATATTCATGAGATTTTATCCAAAGGAGATCATCTTCACCCACAAATTTTTTAGTTTTGATTTTTCTGCTAAAAGAGAAGGTAGAATTCTTGAGATATCTGATTATTTGGGATTTAATAGAATCATAGGTACTGGTCATTGTAATCTCATCCATCCTGCAATTCTCCAAGCATCTTGCACTTTTAAATTATTCTCTTTTCTTATATTCTTATTAGATTTTGAAAGGCACATGGAAGTGGTATCACAGCTAAAGAAGAACACGAGCAGACACAGAGGAGTGCCCTAGGAATCAACCCAATGACCAATATAAAGAATTCGACTATAGATCGAACAATCAACTCTTAAGATAAGAAGAAATTATCTTCATCACAAAATGGTTCTCCCCTAATATATAAAAATTAGAAAAGTGGGACAAGAAAAAACAATCATTGAGAAAAGGAGCTTCTCAATGTTTTATCGCCTAAATCTTTGCAATCTAGTCCTTACTGGCACATTCAAATGACTATTCCAAAGCTAATCTCTAGACCTTTCTTCATATGTACATAACACCAATACAAGCACCCACCCACTGACGCACACATTAATGGGTGCAGTCACTTTTGATTTCAGATTACTACAGAAATTTCAATTAAAAGAGCATATGACAATACCAAAAGTGAAGACAATGAAATTGGATATTGGTGATCAATGAAAACAGGGAAATGAATCCTCTAAAAAGTGACGTCAAGATTTATCTTGCAAGATACTAGACAATTTAAAATTCAGATAATGATAATCATCAAGTAAACATCATACTAATTGAGATACACTATCTTATCAAAAAGAGGTGTCTTACCACCATCTGGTTTCTTTACAAATTCCACTCCTAGCCGTTCAAACCTCTCACATGCCTAGTATACATCATCAATAGTGATGCCGATGTACCCTGAAAACCATATATGACAAGTTAAAAACTTCAAAATGTTTGGGAATTTTGAAGAAAAAGCAATTGAGGCAAAAACTTATAATATGATAAATAGTGGCTGAAAAACTCATCATCCTCAAGACATAAAGAAATAAATAGGTCTAGGCACGTTTTCCATCAATTGGTCCTTAGCTTCAGTCCCTGCCAGAAGTAAAGTGATATAAAAGACTACACACACACACACACACACACACACACATAAAGACCCCAGCTTAAACCCATAACTAAGCTAAGGGGTACATGTCCGCTTCCTAGAAATATTGTCATGCATAAATTTCTCAAGAGCAAGGCAGTTAATTTGATAACGATAGTGATAGACAGCAGCTGATAACATCAGCTCTGCCTAAGCCTTGGCTCAGGACAAACAAAAGTACATTCTTAATATGGTAAACATAAAAACATTTCAGAAAATTTAGAAATTGATTAACCAATCAAATTAATTAGGGTTATACAAGTTTCAATAAATAAGCACATGAAGTGAATGTTCTGGACTGTTCTAACATAGTAACATTCTTTCTAACCTTAGAGAGCACAAAGAGACATGGCCTTTTTTCCTCAAATTGTCTCATAAATCAACTTTTTTAAAATGACGAATGCACACGTCTCAATCAAAGTATGTACATTAAATAACAAAGCCACGGGATTCTGAATTCCCATTGTGATAGCCTTTGAAGTCAGGATCACTTTCAGTTCCCCAGTCACTGAAAGAGGTACCGAAAATAAGAAACATTGGACAAAACGAGCCAAAGAAAGATGGTTTTGAAGAAAAATAAAATTAAACTCATACTAAGTCAGCTGTATTGTAGCCGGCTTCCCAAAAGTCCAAACAGTTCTATCAACAGGGTCAGCTGGAGCTGATGCAGTATCCTAGACAAACCAATTATTTGTAAAAAATGTTTTCAGAGTTATCAAAACATCATTAATGTCACAAAATTTAAGAACATCCACCTCTACCAGTGTGCACGAGTTTCCATAAACTTAAATAAGTAAGAAATAAAATCACTCAATAAAAGGATATAATCAAGATAGTTTATTAAAAATTACAATGAGTCGTAAGGTTATTGTGGATGCAACATAAATTGTCTTGCCTCATAGCCCAAAAAGTATAGGCTAAATTTCATTTCTGGAAAATCCATCCTCTTTAGTAGCCAGAAATATCACAGGAAAAAGCCATTAGATTTCACTTAGAAAATAAATAAGATGGTTCTTAAGCATGCACAAAACAATCTTAACTAAAACCTCTCAAGGCAAGGCAAAAAAATAAAAATAAAAACTTACGACATGCCCAATACACGACAATAGAAATCAAGACTGACTTTGGGGTCCTTAATTCGAAACATCTGCAATAATCGACATATATACATATTTAAAAGAAAAAAAAAACACAAACCCAGAACAGATAATATGTAAATAAATAAACCCATATTAATAATTAATAAAAAAAAGTTCAAGAAGAATTTATGTAAAAACTGAAAAATGAGGAAACCGTTTGTTGCATCAAGTATCCGTTGGTGGCTTCACACGGGCGGTGTGAAGACCCGGATTGTTAGCGGACGATTCTTTGGGCTCCGAAGAAGCCATTGAAAGCAAGCGAAATCGATTCGAAGCCCGCAAGTCAAAAGTTTACAAACAAAATGGGAAATTATTATTAAGATAAGTCGTAAGAAATAAATTACAGATTAAGAGAATGATTTGGGGAAGGAATAAGCATAGTTTTTTACTCAATTTTTTATTTGAGGAAGGGGTGAGATGAGGTGGAATTTCATTTCCTCTCTATTTTTTTATTTTATTTTTATTTTTAAAAAAATTATTAAAAAATAAATAATTAAATATTAAATATTAGTATAAATAATAAATATCAAAATAATTATATTATTAAATTTTTGAATGATAAAATTATATCAAGATGAAATATGTTAATCTTTTAAATTGGTAAAAAATAAATATACCCTTTATTGACACGGATTACTAAAGATATTTTGATAATTTCAATCACAATTGATGTTTTTGAATTAGCTTTTAGCACTAGAGTACTGTAACAGGCTTCATTCAAGTTCAAGCACATTGGAGGCTTTAATGAGTTGTCAAAATTGGCTACGAGCAATAAGCTATGGTAGCTTGAGTTTATTTTATATTGTAATTATATTATATAATTATTAATATTTTCACTTAAAAGTTACATTACGTATATTATTTTTACTGTTTTAGATTTAAAACCTAAAGTTATCTCTTAATTTGCCACATTTCTTGAGTAAGAACAAAAGGAGCAGGACTTGCAAGAGGTAAATACTTTTATTAGAAATATTAATTAAGTATCTATATTCGTTTCAATTATCACATTGTTGATATAAAAGTAATTTAATTTTTTTTATTGTAGGATTGTAAAGATTAACAAAGATAATTATTATGGTGATTTGTATTTTGTAATGTGACTTTTGCAATTGATTAATATTAATGTAAGATATATTATCAAATATTATTTTTATTTAAATTTTTTATTCTAATATGATTAAATTAAAATAAAAAACGAAAAATGTATTAATTATTCGAGAATTAAAGACTCTCAAGGATCCCCAATTATTATTTTGGGAGGGGATAAAAATTTACTGAGTTAATTTTGTTAGGGACGGAGAAGGAATAAAGACAAATACAAAATATCAAGTATGGATACAACAAAATTAGTCTCCTCCTCTCCCCTCCCCTCGCCTCCCCATTGCCATCATTAATGTTAATCTACTAAAGATTGAAAGTCGTGATAAGGAAGCATTGTAGCTGATTGAAACAACCGAAGCCATTTTCCCAAATCTTTTAATTACAAATTACAAAACAGCTTGCATAATAATTACAGGCCTTTGACCTTTGTGAGAGGTGGGTAGAGTTACAGGTGTTGGCGGATTGGATTTTACAGATTGGATATCAACCCATATTCGATCCATAATTTTATAGATTGTAAATTTTTAATTTAATCCGATTTATGTATTGGTGAATTCAATTCGAATTCAATCCATACGTCTGTAAAGCAGATGCGTATTTAACTCAATCTATATCTAATTCACCATTTTGTGGATTAGGTTCCGGATTAAAAATTTTTAACTCTGGTCATTATACGAACTAATTAAATAAAAAATTTAATGTAAAAATAATTTTACTGCTGATCCAATTCAAAATTAAATAAGATTTACATAAATTAAGTGTTAAATAAAGTTAGAATAATACATTCAAAGTCTCAAAATATAATACAGTGAAAAGAAAAAATTTCATTTGTTTAAATCAATAAATGAAAATTAACTAAAATTAACTATTTAAAAAGATATATTTGTTTATTTAATTATTTAATTATTTAATTATTCAATTATATTTATTATATATTATTATCGGATAAGATATGTATAGTGTTAATGTAACTATATTTTAACTTATTTATTTATTAGTAAGTAATAACGCCATATTTACAAGTTTTATTTTTAATTAAATAAAAAAAATATTTTTTTTGAATTAGCGGATTTTTGTAAATTTACAAAAGTAAATTCATATCCAATCTACTGATTATGGATTTTTAAATTTTCAATCAAATTAAATCTATTAATCCACAAATTGAACTTTTATAGATAAGATAAATTGAGCGGATTAAATTAGATTCTGAACACCTCTAAGTAAAGTCAAATCAGAGGGGGTGACCAAATTTTATAGTGGCTATTTCTTTGGATCTATTTTTATGGGCATATCATATCTGTACACACACTCAAACAAGGGAGTGACGTATGCTCCGCATCTGCCATTTGTAAACATTAAGACCGGGTTTTGAAGGCTGAAATAACAAACTTTTGTTTGGTTGGTTCGAGGGCCTTGAATCAAAACTAATCCATTTCATGGACTATATTAGACCCCGAACCAGACCCTATTCAGTTCTAATTTTTCACCAAAATTGAGAAATAAAATTATCGGTAATAATTTAAAAATAAAGTCTAAAAAATTACATAAATCAATCTTGGTTTCGAAAAAAAAATTATATATATATATATATATATATATATATATATATATATATATATATATAGAGATATATATTAGCTCTGACCTATGAGTCAGCATTGTTTTGTTCCAAACTATTAAGCCGATACGATACGGTACCAGGATAAGTTTTAAGCAAAGCTTTCACAACCTCACAAGTCCCATCCCAAGATCGCCAGTGGACCGGATGATTATTTAAACTGTCTTTTTCTAGAGGCAAAGAAAGAAGGGTGTGCTGTGCAAACGAATTTTGCCACTGTTGTGGATCTAAATGGGGAGCATCCAAACCATTAAATAAATAATATAAATAAGCAAAGGGCGCTTACTGAAAATAGACAGAATATACAATACAACTCTATAAATTAATAGAGTTTGAACCATAAAAAATTTGTTAATTAAAAGAGAAATTATGTAATCAATAAATTAATAATTTATTAATTTACAAAGTTAACACTTCATAATTTTCCATTACAATTTGAGAAGTCAACCCTAAAATTTCTAGATGCGATAAAAAAAAAAAGAGAAAAGATTGAACTAGATTTAAATTTAAAAAAAAAGTAATAAAAGAGTCATATTTTATATGATTAAAATATCATAATTAATTATATTTGTCATTTTAATAAATTATTAATTTAATTCATTGGCCTAAATTAGAGTCGTAAAATTTTATTATATAATAAAAATTATTAATTTATCGAATATCAATTTATAAAAATTTTACTATAGACAGATAGAAATACAAGACATAATACAGAGCTTTCGTCACGTGCTTCCATTAAACGTCAATTGTTGCATATTTCTTCCGG
The DNA here is from genome assembly GCA_030444775.1 of Atalantia buxifolia. Taxonomy (NCBI): domain Eukaryota; kingdom Viridiplantae; phylum Streptophyta; class Magnoliopsida; order Sapindales; family Rutaceae; genus Atalantia; species Atalantia buxifolia. The sequence goes on from CM059838.1 coordinate 13,907,304, forward strand.
AAAATGGTAATAAGTTGTAATTTGTTGCACCCATTTGTAGTTTTGTTAAGAGAGAATGATGAAAATGAGTGGGGATTTATAATTTTATTTGCAAAGTAAAAAAACAGTTTATTTATTCTTGCGGGGTTCGTTTAGACTTTTCACACGTACATAAGAAGCACAACTACTGTGAAATTACCCGCGAAACCGCATGATCTTCTGCATCTTCAACTTCAAGACCACACGTCGCCATTAATATTATTACTATTGTTTCGTTTCTGGTTGCACCAATTGTTTTGACCCTTAATTAATAATAAATCTGATGAAAGTTTGAAAAAAAAAATCATTAATTGTCGTGTCTTTATTGTTTAGTTTCAATGGAGAAATCTGGTTATGGCCGTGATGGTATCTACAGATCTTTAAGGCCACCTTTCGTTCTTCCCAGTGACCCCAGTGTTTCTATGATTCATTTCCTCTTTAGAAACTCTGCTACTTATAGCTCCAAATTAGCACTTATTGATGCTGATTCTGATGAATCTTTGTCTTTTTCCCAGTTCAAATCCATTGTGATCAAGGTTTCTCATAGCTTTCGCCATCTGGGCATTACAAAAAAAGATGTTGTTTTGATTTTTGCTCCAAATTCAATTCAGTTCCCTATTTGCTTTCTTGGTGTCATTGCTATGGGCGCTATAGCATCAACTGCGAATCCTGTTTACACGGTCTCTGAGCTTTCAAAGCAAGTCAAGGATTCGAATCCAAAACTTGTTATTACAGTCCCTGAATTATGGGACAAAGTTAAAGGCTTAAACTTGCCAGCTGTCCTTTTAGGTTCAAAAGATAAGGTTTCTTCTTCTGGTCTTATTTCAAGAATCTCTAAGATTTTTTCTTTTCATGACTTGATTGAATTATCTGGGAGTGTAACAGATTTTCCAGATGTTTCTGTTAAGCAAACAGATGCTGCTGCTCTGTTGTACTCTTCAGGGACAACTGGTGTCAGCAAAGGTGTCATTTTGACACACAAGAATTTCATTGCAGCATCTTTAATGATAAGTACGGACCAAGAATTGGCTGGTGAGTTGCATCATGTGGTGCTTTGTGTGTTGCCTATGTTTCATGTATTTGGGCTCCTAGTTGTTTTATACGGCCAGTTGCGAAAGGGCAATTGTGTTGTTTCAATGGGGAAGTTTGATATTGAGATGGCCCTGAGGGCTATTGAGAAGTACAGGGTGACGGTTTGGTGGGTTGTGCCGCCAATTATTCTTGCATTGGCTAAGAATAGTTTGGTCAGGAAATTTGACATTTCTTCATTGAAACTTATTGGTTCTGGTGCTGCTCCTTTGGGGAAGGAATTGATGGAGGATTGCCAGAAGAACATACCAGGTGCAACGGTTTTTCAGGTAGTTCAATTTGAGGATCGGTGTATGCCTTCCATTTTCTGCTTTAAAAGCTCATTCTAAGTTAAATGTATATACAATAAGTGTGAATTTCCGATGTTTGACTAAGTCTGATTATGTTTCTTGATATTTAAGATTGATGTTTAGAATGTCCTTGATCTTATTGGTCTCTTGATTGATATATAACCTGATCTGCTCCAAAGTCCATGAATGGTGCAGTATTTGGGAAACCTTAAATCTAATAGAAGTTATGTCTTGATTCTTGCCCTTAAACAGTAGTTCACTAACTTCTTTGCATCTAAACACTGCAGTCTCAAGAGTAGAAAATTTTGTCGAAATGCAGCATAAATTATAGGTAGCATAAATTCTGTGACACTTTTAAATAGATGACTTATTAGTTACAGTTTTTCAGGTTATGTATTTGGTTTTAGCTTGTGTTTGTTTGCTTTGACGGAAAATTTGAAAGATGTTTTCTATTTACACTTTTCAAGTTCTAGTTATGAGAAGGGAGAAGTAAAATTTTTGCCCGATTCTGGAAAAATTCCGTGGTTTCAGGGCTATGGTATGACAGAAACTTGTGCCCCTGTCTCACTGGAGAATCCATTGGTGGGAGTTCGACATAGTGGTTCAGCTGGAACACTTTTGGCAGGAGTTGAAGCCCAAATAGTCAGTGTAGATACTCTAAAACCTCTTCCTCCAAATCAGTTGGGGGAGATATGGGTTAGAGGACCTAATGTGACGCCGGGTATAGTTTATATTATTTTCTTCGTGTTTACTCTATTCTTGTGGGGTTTGTGAACATACTGACTCTTTTATACGAGGGAAAGATCAACAACGGACTAATTTACTTTTAACCTGAAACTTAAATTCTTGTTTTATCAGTGGCTAGAAGATCATTGATATCAGTCCGGATGTACTCCTTGGACTGTTAAAAAAAAAATGCCCCTAAAAACTGCTGAATTATGTTGGGAGTAAATAGCAATTTCCTCTGAGAACTAAAGAAGCAAGGCTTCAAAGTCTGTTTTGATCGTCATACTGATACTTAGTCCATTATTCATGTGATCGTCATACTGGTACTTGATCCATTATTCATATGATCATATTGGTACTGCTCTTGTTTTCATTTGGTTTACATAAGTAACTTGATACTTACGTTTTAAAACTCATTTCAGGTTATTTCAAAAATGAACAAGCCACAAAGCAAACAATAGATGAGAGGGGTTGGTTACATACAGGAGATCTTGGATATTTTGATGGTGATGGCCAGCTATATGTCGTTGACAGAATTAAAGAGCTCATCAAGTACAAAGGGTTTCAGGTAACTTCTTACTGGTTATGTAAGTCTGATGCCAGTAATATTTTCTGGCACTGATGACCCATGGAAAATATTTATGTAGCCAACTCCTCTGCAGAATAAGACCCTTTATAACTTCATTTATAATATGAGAATATCAAATTGGTATTTTTTTCAGTAATTTGGAAAGGGATATGCCTGGAAATTTTTCTGTCAGTAACTTTATATCCCTGCACAGCTGGCACAATTCTTTCTTCAACATACTGATGCAATGGCTTCTCTATTTTCTTTTATATGCGGCTTTTCTAGTTATTACAGATACGTGGATTGCACTTGATGCTTAATTGCTTATATAGCTTGAAGTGAATCACTTAACTGAGTTCTGTGGACCTCAATTTTTGATAAACAACACTAATGTTGTGTTTGAGTTGACAGTGGATTGCAACCTCTTTTGTTATTTTAGGAGCAACGACCATAATGATTTTTTCTGCTAATTATTCTAGGTTGCGCCAGCGGAGCTTGAAGGTCTGCTTGTTTCTCACCCTGAGATATTAGATGCTGTTGTTATTCCGTAAGTTGTAGTGCAATTAAATAGAAGTACAAACTCCATCATTCCACTCTTTAGGGAAATTCTATATGTGGATTCTTACATTTCGAAGGCACCATTGATATCTTGAAGAATTTCCGCCTGTGTAGATTTCCTGATCCTGAATCTGGCGAGGTTCCAATTGCATATGTTGTTCGCTCCCCCAACAGTTCGCTGGCCGCAGAAGATGTTCAGAAGTTCATTGCTGAACAGGTAATGTGACACAATAATACGTGAAGCTTAATTCTTTGTCAATCATAGGCCTTTCGGTTGGTTTCTCTTTGTGTTGAGACTTGCATTTATTACCAATTGTTGTGCCCTTAAAGGAAAAAAGATGACATTGAGACATTCCTAGATCACTACAAATGGCCTTTGATGATCCCACATATGTTGCTCTTCAATTTACGTTTGTTCTGCTAGTCATTTTTAAGCAAATAATATTTCTTATTCCCGTACCTTATTTTGAAAGGTGTAAATATGAATAACACAATGTTTCTTGTTCATTTTTCACCAAAACACTCTCCTTTCCTCACTCTGTTACACAGGTCTCACCTTATAAAAGATTACGAAAGGTGACCTTCATAAACAGTGTTCCGAAGTCGGCTTCTGGAAAAATCCTCAGGAGAGAGCTCATAGCGAAAGTACGATCCAAAATATGAATTCGTGCTACGTATAATTGATAAGAGCATTCTTTTGTTTTCTTTTCTTTTTTTCTTCGAATAACATGCGCTTTTCTTTGGCTCCTTGTAAAATTCAAGGATGACCATTTTCCTGTAATATTATATAGATAAGCCCTGCAAGTTGAAGCTGCTTTGGAATGTAAATTTTAATTAATTATATTTACTGATTTTAATTAATAATGTTTTACGATAATTCTTTGTCAATCATAGGCTTGCTTTTATTTGGATTGACTACTGCATGCTTCAGATTCGGATGGTGACTGAAAATTAAAAGTTAGTAATATTTGGACGCTGGAGCATTCCTCTATAATACTTAATTCATTTGGTGCTTGTCATATGAGCATGCATATACGATAATTGATTTGAAATATTTGCGTGATAAGAAATGAATGAAAAATGAGCAATACTTTTAGAGTCCCTGAGTAGGGGTGGGCATATTTTAACCGAACCGATTCAAACCGACCATTTGGATCAGTTTGGATCTGTTTCATTAGTAAAAAAATTGGTTTCGGTTTATTGGATTGCAAACCAACATCACTCGATTTGGATTCTTCCAAACCGATTCAAACCCAAACTGAAATCCAAACCGATCCAATCCAAAAATATTGTATAATTACATTTTATTCTAAGTTAAGCAATCTAACTAATTATATTTATCATTTTATGAAGATTTTGACAAATCAAAAGCAATTGGGCCATAAGTTTTGATGAACAAGATGCATAATATTTTTTTGGTCAAATGTTGTTCAAGTTTAATTTAATTTTGTGAGTTTGTTTTGAATGAACATGTTGAGAACTTCTTTATTAGGATGCATTATATTGTGAACTTGTATGGATGTATTTTTGAATTGTTATGTAGATATCAAAGTAGATATGAATAATTATAAAGAGGTATCAATTTAGATTACGAACATAAAAAAATAACAAATAATTTAAGTAAAATAATATAAAAAAAATAAATTTTTATTTAATAAACTCAAACCATCGGTTCGGTTTAAAAAAATTTTAAGTTAATATCAGTTTAGAAATATTTTAAACAAATGAGTTTGGATCGGTTTGAAAATATATCTCAAACCGATCCAAACTGAATTTGCCCACCCCGACCCTGAGGCTTTTTGTCACTAAGTTACATTAACGGTAACATGAATTCAAAAGATAGTAAACAAGATTTTGTCACGTGTTAGGCAACTGTTTAAGAGTTTGCAAAAGCTGATTTCCCACTCCGTGTATTTGTCGCTTTACCGTGATTGGTATGTGTTGGATTCCTGACTTTAAACCCAACGGCAGAGATTCAGTTGCCGTATGCCCGTGAGTCCCAGCTAATTTGATTTAGCGTGGGACAGTGACTTTTCAGTATTGATGATATGCACAATGCTATGATATGATATTTGAACTCAAAATTATATGAATACATGATGTATCATTTATTTGTTGCTACTATAAAATATTATATTATTAATGATGATATAAAAAATTAACTATTATCAAACAATAATAAGTTACTAATTCGTAACACGTCATTTAAGATACAAAATTAGCACTCGATCAATTGGTCAATTCGTATTACTAATAAGCTTTTATCACTAAGATTAGATATTCAGATAACATAAATTTCAAATACCATTATTTCTTTTGAACTTCCCTCCACGACAAAGCCTCTTGGCCGAATGTGCAACAATTAAACAAGAAGTACTCATCAATAACTCTTTTTGTTCGTGATTTTTGTTTATAAGTGATCATTTCAATTCAAGTTGCTGACCCATTTATTCTATGCAAAAGAACAAAATACAATCGCAGAAACCCAAATGTTTCTTAACCCTCAATCAATTTTTATCAAAAAATAAGTTGTGACTCATAGTTAACATCTTAACAACTGAACTGGAAAATACTATTTTTGCTACTACTAGCCTCTGTTGTCTTACAAAACCACAATAATTTTCTTTCCAATGTCCAGGATTGACGGTCCCAATATTTCAGCTATCATCATTTACTATTAACTTTTTCATCTCCATTGCTACCTCTTAAAAATAAAAACTAACTCTTTGCTATGGAAAAATCTGGTTATGGCCGTGATGGTATCTACAGGTCTTTAAGGCCAGCTTTGGTTCTTCCCCAAGACCCCAATCTTTCTATGGTTCATTTTCTCTTTAGAAACTCTGCTTCTTATGGCTCCAAATCAGCACTTATTGATGCTGATTCTGGAGAATCTTTGACTTTTTCCCAGTTCAAATCCAGTGTGATCAAGGTCTCTCATGGATTTCGCCATCTGGGTGTTACAAAACGCGATGTTGTTTTGATTTTTGCTCCAAATTCAATTCAGTTTCCTATTTGTTTTCTTGGTGTAATTGCTATAGGTGGTATAGCAACAACTGCTAATCCTGTTTACACAGTATCTGAAATTTCAAAGCAAGTTAAAGATTCCAGTCCAAAACTTGTTGTCACTGTCCCTGAATTATGGGAGAGAGTTAAAGACTTCAACATCCCAGCTGTCCTTTTGGGTTCAAATCACATTGTTTCTCCTCGTGGCCTTAGATCTAGTTCAAAGATTGTTCATTTTGATGAGTTGATTGAATTATCCGGGAATGCATCAAACTTTCCTGATGTTTCTGTTAAGCAAACAGATACTGCAGCCGTGTTGTACTCCTCAGGTACAACCGGTGTCGGCAAAGGTGTCATTTTGACACACAAGAACTTCATTGCATCATCTCTGATGACAGCCATGGACCAAGAACTGGCTGGTGCGTTAGATTATGTGACTCTTTGTGTGCTGCCAATGTTTCACGTATTTGGGCTCTCATTTGTTGTGTATGCCCAGTTGCAAAAAGGCAATTGTGTTGTTTCAATGCGGAAGTTTGATCTTGAGATGGCTCTGAGTGCTATTGAAAAGTACAGAGTGACACATTGGTGGGTCGTGCCACCAATTATTCTCGCATTGGCCAAGAATGTTAGTTTAGTGAAGAAATTTGATCTCTCTTCGTTGAAAGGGATCGGTTCTGGCGCTGCTCCTTTGCGAAAGGAATTGGTGGAGGAATGCTCCAAGAATTTACCGACTGTTACGGTTTTTCAGGTGCAGTTAATTACTGTACATCTAATTTTCTTAATATGACATGTTAATAATTTACCTTTGCTTTGACTGTAAATCAAATTAATAATCTTTCTCAAAATATCATTCTGGGTTAAACATAATTACTTTCTGTGAAAAAAAACTCCGAGATTTCAGGGCTATGGTATGACGGAAACGTGTGGCGTTGTAACAGTGGAGAATCCATTGTTAGGGGTTCAAAATAGTGGTTCAACTGGAACACTTGTTGCAGGAGTTGAAGCTCAAATAGTCTGTGTAGATACTCTTAAGCCTCTTCCTCCAAATCAAGTAGGAGAGTTATGGGTTCGAGGACCTATTTTGATGCCAGGTATAATTTATGGTAACCAAATTCTTCCGTACTTTTAGGGCATAATCTGAGAATCCTAAATTCTACAAGGTTAAATAGAGTAATCTAAATGAAAAACTAAGTTCGAAGTCAGTCAACTAAACATGATGGGCTACGGGGCCAGCGTGGATGCCAGTTGCAAAGCTTGATTTGAAATGTTAGGACCCTAAATCTCACGTAGACTGAATAATTGATCGTCGTGGATGTCAATTGCGTATTAGTAGTCTAAATCTCACACGGGCGAAGTGTAAAATCTAAATGCTAATATAGAAGTTCATGGATTGTTATTGAATCGTATAGTCATGCATTGTTTCACGTAAGGAATAGGGTGTTGTTTTCACTTTTCAGGATTGGATTGTACAAAGGACTTGACGCTTTCACTTCAATACTCATTTCAGGTTATTTCAACAATGAACAAGCCACAAAACTGATTGTAGACAAAGAGGGTTGGCTACATACAGGAGACCTTGGATATTTTGATGAGCATGGCCAGCTATTCATTGTTGACCGAATTAAAGAGCTCATCAAGTGCAACGGTTTTCAGGTATTTTCTTTACCGGTAATTATAACGGAGGTTTTAATGCAAATTAATGCAGTTTAATTTTCCCTGCAAAATTTTGACCTGTTGCTCTAAGGAAATAATAATGACCCACATGATTTCTACTGCTAACAGAATTAATATTGCAGGTAGCGCCAGCAGAGCTCGAGGGGTTGCTTGTCTCTCACCCTGAGATATTAGATGCTGTTGTTATTCCGTAAGTTGAGATACATTCAAATGTACATTTAATTATAAATTTTTGTCTCGTAAATGCACCATTGATATGTATATGTACATGTATATCCTGAAGCATTTTCACAACTTCAGGTTTCCTGATCCTGAAGCTGGTGAGGTCCCAATTGCCTATGTTGTTCGCTCACCCAACAGCTCTCTTACTAAAGAAGGTGTTCAAAAGTTTGTTGTTAAACAGGTACCTTATATATGTCACACAATAAGATCATTTTATTTATTTCTTTTTGTGCCTAAACTTATCTTTAATATTATTTATTACTCGTGACTCGTCAAAACCTATCAATTTAAAATTTTAAATTAAATTGTTTCAATTAACAAATAACAATTCTTTAACTCGGCTATGTCTAAAGTTTTCCCATATTTTGTTATTTGCTTAATTACCCTTGTGATTCACAATATACATCCTTCTAATTCTCCTCCTTTTTCCCTTTGTTGCAGCTTGCGCATTATAAAAGGTTAAGGAACGTGACATTTATAGACAGCATTCCGAAGACAGCTTCAGGGAAAATTCTCAGGAGGGAGCTCATTGCGAAAATGCTATCCAAAATTTGAACATTATTAAGTGAGAGTTTTGGATTATTGCAGCTTCTTATAAAATAATTAGTATGCTTTTTCACATTGCAAGAGTTTTTAAAATTAAAATATGTTTTGATAAATTTTATTATTTTAGGGACTGTAACAATAATCTACGCCGTAGTGGATAGTTACAGACTAAAAAATTGCACCGTTGTCTATTTTTCTTATTCTGTTTACTGATTAATGTGGAAACTATACATTTTCACGTCGCCTGCAGGAAGGCAAAATTACCATAAAGTATGTGAAATAAAATAATTTTAAAATCTTATTATTATGATTTTTATTCTTTTATTTTCTCCGTACAGTTGTTCACTCGTGGCACACATTAATGCCATACTGACTAATTGTTATTTTTCAACGGCCCATTATTGACTAGAATCTCATTGACCAGAATATGTTAATTTTTAGCAGGGTGTGATTTAAGGATGAGAGGGAGGGGGAGGAGAGGGGACCAATCTCTTCGTATTTATTCTTAATATTTTGTGTATATTTTTATTCTTATCACAATTACTTGAAAGAATTATTATCTTCTCCTCGAATAATAATAAGGAATTTCCGAGAGTTTCCGATCCCAGAATAACTAATACATTTTTTTTTTATTTTGAGTTAATCATATTAAAATAAAAAAATTAGTAAGTAACGCAGTATGTAAGAGATACAAACTTCTTTTACAAACTATTGTGAACAAATTAATAGTCTAATATAAAATTGTTGCAAATAAAATCGAATTTAGATTCAAAATTAACTTTTTTAATGGTGGCGTGAGCATTTTATAAATGTGGATTTTTCCTTTACAGAACAATAATTAAGTCGGAGTAAATCAAGAGTAAATATTAGATTAGATATTAAAACTGTGATTCACTGTGGGCAATTATAACATCTAAAAATAAATAAAAAATAGATTTAAATTTAAAATATTTAATGAATATTAAAATTAAAACAAAATTTTTAGGCTAATAGAATCTACCCGGTCTTTTTAATGTCCTAAATAATAATTTAGGACTTTAATTAGTTAATTAGGCCTAAAAGTTTAATAATATAAATGTTTTGATATTTCTTATTTTAACCAATATTTATAATTTTAAAATTCAAAATTTATAATTTATCTACTAGTAATTTTAAAAAATTAAAATTAAAATAGGGAAATGGGTAGGGGATGAGGATTCCACCTCATCCCTGCCCCTTCCCGAATAAGAAATTGGGTAAAAAAATTTCTCTGTCCCTTTTCCGAATAAGAAATTAGGTATGAAATTATCCTCATACCCTCCCCAAATGGGAAAAATCCCCGAGGGTACCCATCCACGTGGAGATTTTTGCCATCCCTAGTGTGATTATGTTAAAACTGCTCTTCTTCATAACTATACGATTAAAGTTATAACGTATTATTTATTATTTTATGTGTGGCTATGATTTATACTTTGTCTTAGAGCAATTTCAATGTAGTCATGACATATTTAGTATTCACACGGAAAGAGTATTTCTTTTAATAAGGGATGATCTCTAAGAAATAAAAATATAAATTTTAAAATACTATATCAATAAAATATATTGCAGGACTTTGTTAAGTTACATTATAATTTAACTCACATGGACCATTAAATTATAATTAGTAACCTAAAAATAGAACCACCTAAATTACTTTTTGGTCATTAAATACACATTTTGGGTTAATGTAATACATTATCATGTAACTTAACAACACACTATATTGCATTGAAATATATATTTATTTATCTTTCAACTTTTTCCCTTACTTTCTACTTTATTAAAGTAAGGAATTCTTTTATTATAAAGTTATTCCACACAAAACTATTATGTGCATAGAATAATTTTCTATTAAGACATTCTCATTTTTAACAAAATGATGTTTTCATTAAAATAATAAAAAACACATATTTCAATAAACTAATAAGGTGTAGGTATTTTTATTTATTTTTAATAAAGACATGCTATTAAGCCATGTGGTTTAATAGAATCGGTAGTCAATTCACTATAGAGCCATGTAGTTTGATAGTGTGTCTGTACTAACTAACTGTGTGTGTGTGTATATATATTATGAAAATAAGAAAACATACATTCTAATACACATGGGTAATTTTCAGGGATCTCTCCTGAGGTTTAGTGTATTGACATTCGGATAGAAAGTATAAATGTAATTACAGAGACCTCCTGACATTAGTATTCCATTAAGTGGATCGTCAATTGACTGTTGAAATTTCAAAAATGCCCTTGCCGCCAAAGTATATTTTTATTCATATGATAAATTGATGGGTAATAGAATACACACTAAAATATCCAATGGATTCAAAAAAAAATTGCATACCTAAAAAAAATTAACATTGTGCTGCCAATATTACTGATGTAAATAAACGGTAATATTTTCAGCATTAGAGCCTATAAATGGAGCCTTTTGCAGGCTTAATAAATCATTATAGCACATTTTCTTCTTCTTCTACTTCTTTTAAAAAATTCTTAAAAACTCTGGTGTTGTAATTTTTCAAACTTATCACTCATTCAGTTCAGCTCATCAACAAAATCATTCAAAAAAATAAAGCTCAAAACTGCCTGAAAGCCATGGATTCTCAAAGCTCTAACACGTCAAGCACATAAACCATGGAACAAGTTTATGAGTCAGCTTAGGATTTGCGGTGATTCTCTCCAAAAATTTTTACCCAGATTCCCAAATTTACGCTCATTTAAATCAACGAGGTTTCTCAGCAATGCTCATCTGCAAATTGTGGCCAGACCATCTCCTAAAATCTAGATTTTTAATGTTAATCTTAAACAAACACCTCAAGATTTTGATGATGTTGGTGATGATGGTATTTGTGCTCTAGCTTCCAAAGTTATGTAAAGTTCATTAAGAAAGAGTATTGGCAATGTTGGGGTTATTTTGATTATTAATAAATTAGCTCAAAGTTTGACGAATTTGGATGTAGGGAGGTGTAGTTTGACTAGCGATCAAGCTTTGGAAGCCATTGGGACGACGAGGATAATTCGGGTTCTGAATTTAGATCGCTGTTCATTGATTACCAAAGTCTGTCTTAACCGATTTCTCCGGTTTGCTTTAACAAATACGTGGCGATTTGTTGCGCGTGGAATCAGTTGCTTTTATATCCAACAGCCTTGACGAATGACGACAAAAACTGTGATTTGGCGCAACAGTTGCAACATAGCGAGTCCTAATAATCTATCTCCTTTGAGATAATGTGCACTAGTCTTCTGCTTATATTCCTAAAATTTAATAATACTCTTTACCCTTCGCAATTAATGCTTTTGTTAATCTTCTATATTTGTTTATGCTGTTCTCGTCCTTGTTGAAGTACAAAAGTCAGAATATTAAACAATAGGCACATGCAACATGAATCAGAGATATGACTATCTGCTGGGATGATAGAATTTCTGGTTAAGGAAATAGAAAACAGCATCGAGAGTTTAGGTTGAGAAGATTTTTGGAGGGTTCTAATTAAATTTGGTGAAGTTGAGAAACTTGATTACATAATCAAGTAATTTTTTAGTATGATTTTAATATTTTTCAAGTGTCAATATAGCAATAGATAGTCAATTGTGTTAAGAAGATATAAACACACAATAAGGGATTTCTTAAGATATTAAAATAAGAAAAAAATTAAAAGACAAGCAAAACACATACTCTAACACAAGAAAATTAATACATCATATGTCTGTTATCTTGAAAACGTTAAAGGTGTTTGGTAATTTAAGAAGACAATGAAATTTAATTCGAACTTTGAGTACTCAATTAATTTAATGTATGTTACCTTGACTCCCCTTTGTGTTGAGTTCATACTAACATTGTCTTTGCTGGTTGTTCAAAATAAAGGTTAAAATTACTTTACTGGCTGTAAGTGTTAGGTTAACTGCGTAGCTTTGAATCCCACAACGAATGGTTATTGGTAATTGGTTCTTCTGAAACAATGGTTGAGTGATTTGATCTGCGCAAGATTGGCATTCCAATCCACATCCCTTCAATATACATTTGTGTGTGCGCGCGCATATATATAGTTGACTACTTAGTTTTATATATATTGATATGGAGAAAATACTCAAATCATATGAAAAAAATTACTATGTAATCAACTTTCTCAACTTCAACAAATTTAATTTGAACTCTCTTAAAATCTTCTCAACCTAAACTATCTATACTGACTTTCTCACTTCATCAAAGACAAAAACAGCATAAATAAAGACAGAAGATTAACAAAAGCATCACTTGCCTAAGAGTGAAGAGTATTATTAAATTTTAGGAACATAAGAAAAAGACTGGTTCACGTTATCTCACAGAAGATAGATACTATGACCACATCCAACGTTAGTCAAAGCCACAACTACCAAATGCAGCACGCTCACGCATAGCCATTTGAGTCAAACTTGTTTCCCTTTTAAAAATGAACAACGACGATCTAGGATTTATAAAATCACTAAATACTGCAAATTTCAGAAAATTAGAAGAAAAAAATTGGAAATGAACACTTACTAGGTGGGAGAATCATCGTATTGGTAACATGGCAGCACAATTTCGGAGTATTACCCTTTTATTCGTATTTATTATAAATTAAATAAATTATATAAATTAAAATTAAAATAAAAAAATTAAGTACTAAAAATGAGATACTTTTCTTTTACTTTTTTGTTATTTTTGAATATTTTTCTTATAATAAATATGTATATTATATTCTCAAACTAAATTACCAAGTAATGACTCATTTATCTCTCTTTCTCTTTAAATTTTTTGCGCCAAAGGGATTTTGAATATTACAAAATCAGTACGGGATAAGTATTATATATTAATTTTAATAAGGGAAAACTGACAATCTCCCTGTTCTAATATATTAATTCTCATATTTTTAGGGTCCTTATCTTATAAAAAACAGCAGTAGCTTATATTTTATATTGGATGCCGTTGGTGCTGCCATTAACTAATAAAATGTATTGTCGAGTTGAGGTCAGTTTTTAATAGTATTAATGTGGTAGTAGAATGAAATAGGTGTGTAAAATGAAAGTACTAGGATTTGCGGTGAATTTGTTTGAGAGAGAATTAGTGAATTGTGTCTTCTACTGGCCAGTTAAAGGAAGTTTATTAGTCAAGTTTATTAGTAAGATAGGTACCTCTACCTAATAAACTAGGCTATTTAAATTATATGCCTCGACATTCTAATCGTAGCCCGTATCATATTTTCTGAAATCTATATGGTATAAAGAGTACTATATATTATTAAAATTCTCCCACCTTTGCTTATAAATCCACGCCCATCCAGCCACTCCTTCTCACAAACACATCAACAAATTAAAGAGATCCAGAGAGAGAGAAAAAAAGAGAAGATAAAAATTAATTAGCCAAAAAAAAATGGTTGCAGAAGGAGATTTTATTGTGACAGTGAGCAAGACAGATGTAGTGGCAGCAGTGTTACCATTGCAAGAACATTGGCTGCCACTCTCCAACCTTGACTTGCTTCTGCCAGCAATTGATTTTAGTGTCTTCTTTTGTTACAAGAAGCCAACTGCGGCTGATTTTGGAAGATTTGGGTCCACAGTGGATGTTCTGAAGAAGGCCATGGCTGAAGCTCTTGTCTCATATTACGCCCTGGCCGGTGAGGTTGTTTACAACTATGATGGTGAGCCTGAGCTTCTTTGCAACAACCGTGGGGTTGATTTTGTTGAAGCATATGCGGAAGTTGAGCTGAGAGACCTCAACTTGCATAATCCTGACGAGAGTATCGAAGGTAAGCTCTTGCCTAACAAGAAGAAGAACGGCGTGCTCTCAGTTCAGGTCAGTCACACACTCTCCGATCTCTGATCTTCGCAAATCAGAAACATTTTGATTTATCATCATCATCACACGAGTACTTTTTGTTGTGATTTCATCAACATGGCATGTACAGATATTTTTATAATTAAATAAGTGAGTGCATACATGTATATCAAAATCATTCTTTGTGTGGAGTTCGCTTCAGGTCCAGAATTAAGATCGGAACGTGTTTATAACGGAGTTTTGCTAAGTTACTTTTAAAGTAACTTATAGTACATGCAAAATGGTGCCAAAAGTAGTAACATGACAGTGGAATCTACTGCTTTTTACATGGACTGTAACTTAACAAGATTCATTTACGACGTTATAAACCTTTTTTTTTTTTTTTTACAGTTTTGTAATACTGTACAGCGTTGTAAAAATTCAATCACATCGTTGTGAACCACTCTCATCTCATATTTTAATTCCTGGTTGGACCCAGTGTCAATTAATTTTTTTCCTAACTCTAGCTCTTATTATTTATACACCATTTTAATTTACAGGCAACGGAACTGAAATGCGGTGGTGTTGTAGTGGCGTGCACCTTGGATCACCGCATAGCCGACGCATACTCAACCAACATGTTCCTGGTATCATGGGCAGAAATTGCTCAGTCAAAACCAATGTCCGTACCGCCATCTTTTAGGCGATCTATACTAAACCCTAGACGGCGATTGTGCATTGATCATGCCTTCGACGACATGTACGTGCCCATCTCCTCACTGCCACCACCTCCTCCTCCTCCTAATAATACTCCTGAAGAAGCCAATGGTAATAACCTCATCAGTCGCATGTATTATATCAAAAGTGAGCAACTCAATGAGCTTCAGTTACTTGCGAGCTCCGATGAGTGCAAGAGGACTAAACTTGAGTCCTTCAGTGCATTTTTATGGAAAATGGTAGCCCTTAGCGGAAATGATAATGATGGCAGTGGCACGAGGATATCAAAAATGGGCGTTGTAGTTGATGGAAGAACTAGATTAAGCAGCAGCAAAGGAGATCATGTTAATAAGTCAATCTCCATGGATTCATATTTTGGGAACGTGCTTTCAGTTCCATTTGGTGGCCAAAAAGTAAATGAACTCATTGAAAAACCATTGTCATGGGTGGCGAAACGGGTGCATGATTTCCTGGAAAATGCAGTAACGAAAGACCATTTCCTCGGGCTGATTGATTGGGTTGAGACACACAGGCCGGAGCCAGGTATTTCTAAAATATGTGCCACCGGAAGCAAAGATGGGCCGGCATTTGTGGTCTCATCAGGGCAGCGTTTTCCGGTTTCGAAGGTGGATTTCGGCTGGGGTAAGCCGGTTTTCGGATCTTATCATTTTCCGTGGGGTGGTGATGCTGGCTATGTGATGCCGATGCCGTCTCCGGCGCACAACGGTGACTGGGTTGTGTACATGCACCTTTCCGAGAAGCAGTTGGACTTGATTGAGACTCAGGCATCCAATGTCTTTGAGCCTTTGACTTTTAATTACCTTGCCGCATAGTGTTAGCTTAGCTATATGTATGTATGCATCTAAGTTTAATCATTAATTACGTACGTACTTTATATGATTGTTGCTGTCTCATCTCATGTAATATGTATCATGTTTCAAGCGTCTCTCTGTCTGGAAACAAGACTTTCAAGATGTTAGATTCCAGTAAACTCTACATCTTGTTGTGCTACTTCTCAATCCTTAGTTAAACTAGGTTTAGAATATCATGAGTCTGTGATGTCAATAGATAAAATGCCAGCTGATGTTACGTGTGTAATTCACAAAAAAAAAAAAAAATCCCTGTGTAGGTTGTCACATTTTTATTATTAGATAAAGTTGTGATAATAGAGATATCAATATTTAAGTCTTAACTTAAGTTTTAATGTGATATTCATTTATTGACTAATAGAAATATTATTTTATAAATAAAGACTTAAGTCCCAACTTGATTTTCAACTAATGTGATATTTGTCTATTAAATGATTGATTGTAAGTTTTTGTTATTTATAAACTTGATAAATGAATTAAAGAAAACGAAATTTTAATATGCTAGGCTGCATTGGCTTGAGAGAGAGAGAGAGAGATTGTGTGTGAGAAAGGTAGGTATGGGTGCATATCTTCTGGTGATTAGGACCCTCTCTTTTTATATATATATATATATATATACCTCTCCTTGCCTTTATAATTTAATTATAAAAAGTTGATCACTTGATTGTAAATAAAGTTAAAATAGATGACTTGATTGTCAACATTAAATACAAATTAAACTCAATGTTAACCACTCATTAATTAAGAAAAAATAAGGAAAGATAGAGAGGAAAAAAAAAGTACCCTTAATTCTCTATCCGCATTCTAAATACATACATAGGTGGGAGATTAATTACCAACTAGGTCTCTTTAGAAATCAAAGATAAATATTTGGGTAATGAAGTAGGACATGAATAGACTTTTGCTGAGTAGCTTCCGTCGTTCCAACAAACACTTTGAACCTTTGATCAATTATTCAGTTTAAAAGAAAAACTCCGATATAGGTTCACACCTTTAGTCAAGTGATTTCAAATTTAACCAAAGCCATGCCACCTGTGAGTCAATGATTCTACACTTGTCTAGCCTTTATCCCCTGTTTTGACTTTTAAGTCAAGTGATTTCAAATTCTAACCAAAGGTCCAAAGCCATGCCACTTGTGAGTCAATGATTCTACACTTTTTGGAGCTGGTATGTTCTTTTTACTTCTATTTTGAAATAATTGGGGGAAATAATATATTGTTATCCATGGCCATTCGATGAAGATAAAAATATATGTTTCGTTGTCTTAAAACTCACCAAACTTTTTTGTATGTGCAATAGTTAGATTAACCAAACCACAAAGAGCCAACTGTTACCGATCTGCCAAAAATTAAATATGCAAAAATTAGCATAATCTAAAAATGTAGTTTAACTACCACAGAAAGCGTTTCAATTTGTGGCTTAATTAACGTATACATCATTGATCGATAGAATAATTTAAAAAGATATCAATGGTTTAAGAAGTTCAGCTTAATGAGCTGACCACAAAATGACAGTTGCATTACGACAGTTTATTACGTAAATAATTAATCAAGCACTAGAAAAACGAAGTACTAATCAACAAGTTAAAAATATCATTTCTCCGACCAAACCCATGCTGTGTGTACCAATTGTTTCCAAAGACAATTTATTGATTGACGGAGGAAGTAGTACCGGACCAGGGTCATTCGAAGAGTACGTGTCAGTTTTGAATTAATGAGGTTTGAGTGACGACGACGATGATGTGATTAATAATAATAAGAAGAAGAAGAAGAAGATTTAGCTAGTATTTTTTTTACTTAATGCTTGAAATTTTATCAATTAGAAAAAAATAAAATTAATAATATTGATGTGGTATGAAGAGATTAGTTGATAAATGTCCTCAGAGACCTGACCGAATGGTTCCAGTAGCTTACAACATTGTAAATTCAATCTGTATTTTAAAAAATAAACGTGCTTATGCTAGAGAATAATTATATAGAGAGAGAATTTCTTTTGTTTGTTGGTGTATTAAAATCCGTGTTTTTTTTAATTTATTAGTAGCATCTTCATTTTATTAAAATGGTGATGTCCTTAATAAAGTAAAAGTATATATATAATTAAATTCTAATGATGGATCCTGTACTTTAGTTCAAGAGTAATGATATAGCCACAAACTCTTGTATAAATTTATCTTGTACAAACTGATGTGACATAATAAAATTGGTTGAATTAAATATCTCTTGACTCACATGATTTATTTTTATTATTTTATATTTTCATTCAACCAAGGAATAAATGCCACATCAGTTTGTACAAGATAAATTTGTACAAGAGTTTGTGACTATATCATCACTCTTAGTTCAAATGTGTGCTGTCAATTTGAAATATTGGGCCACGTTTGAAAGATCAAATCGAACTAGATTAACTCTTAGAATTAGATTGGATCATCTGGATTTTTATAATACTATGACTATGTTAAATTTAATTTAATGAAGCTAAAATAACTATTTAAATAGTATCTTATTTTAAAATCATATTAGTATTTGTTAAATTTAATTTAATGAAGCTAAAATAACTATTTAAATAGTATCTTATTTTAAAATCATATTATTATTTGTTAAATTTAATATTTAATTTTCAATATTATTGTAATTAAATAATTGAACAATTTTTTATGTTTATATCAAATACAAGTTAAAACAAATTATTGAATTAATATTTCGACTTAATGTTAAGTTTAAAAAAGTCAAAAATAAATTATTGAATAAACTTTTGATATTAGTAATAAATTTAGAGTATAAGATATCTAATTCTATCTAAACCTATGAAAAAATGAGCTTTAATAATCCTATAAATGTTGGACTATAATTTATACTAATTTATTAGTCCTGACAACCAAATGGGACTAGAGATGGGCTCAGGTTTAAAAATAAAAGCATGATCAAATTTAAGTCAGGGTATATGACTGATAATTTCCTTAAAAAAATTTTGGTGTCGGGTTCAAGTTCATGTATTATGTGTGGTTAATTAATAAATTTTTATTTAAAAAAATAGAAAGAAATAAAATGCAGGCTTCGGTCACATCGCCAGCATCAAAATACTTCTCTCTTAAGAAAATTAGTTTTATTGTATTTAGCACTGTGTGTATATAAAATAATATTATAATAAAAGATTTCGTATTTTATTAAAATAATAAATTTATTAAAATATAATAAAAATATATTTTTTAATAAATCAAAAAATAAAATATATTATATTAGAGCCGATACCTTTTTGTCTTTAAATTTATAACGTAAAAGATTCTTCGCTAGACAAAAGAGTGCAGCGTTGCCTTATATAGGACGAAGTCTTGGTACCCCTGGCACGGCCCCCTCTTTTGTTTTTTTTTATTGAATCCCTTGCTTTCTTTTTTATTTATAATTTAGTTATAAATATAATGATAATTTTAATTTCTCATTCTTCTCACTTCTTCTTCGTATTCGGTCAGTTTTTCTCAATTTAACATTACTTTTGAACTGTCAAATCTGAGGAATGAAATTTATTTATAATAAACTGATACAACGGCATCTCAAATAGAGCGCATCTCACCTAAACAAAATTTGAGAACTCAGTACCATAATATATTGAGCAACTCTTTTTACTTTCTTTCTTCTTATCAAATTCATGGATTGGAGGGTGCTTTTTCACAATTTTTTTAATTATCAAACCGGGCGAAGCAATGTTACCAATAGTATAAGCATCACCTTGCTTTGTCTTTTATTTTTATTTTTCATTAAATTGCACTACAATCTATGCTTTGTTAAAAATTTAAAAAAAATAAATAGTATTTTTAAATTTTGGCATTCAAGTTCTATTCATTTTAATTTTTTATACTTATACCGTTGAGTTGACCATTAATAAAATTTTAATAGAACGTAGAATTATCATTTTTACCCTTACAAAAAAATAAATTAAAGATTGTCAATGTTTAAATCATAAAAATACTAGTAGTACCACCTTTTAATTAAGATTAGGCTATTTTATTTCAAAATACTTTTTACGCCTATTTTTTAATTAAAATTTCTATAGCTAAAATGCCTATAAAATAATTTATTATTAAGGACAACATATATACTTAATTAATTATATTTTTCTTTTATTCTTATCCTAATTTAAATTCCAAATTTATTTTAAGCTAAACATAATTCCATCGTAAACAAATACTATTCACTCAAAAGAAAAAAGAAAATTAGTGTAAAAATGCATTGGAACAAAGGAATCAAATTGAACCATCTATATTTGTTTTTTGGAGACGTTTAATTTGAGCAGGTTCTAGCATTAATTTCACAAGGCGTGAATTGGGGTTTTATGAAATCCTTCAATGGAGGAATATTTAAAAATTGCATAAATACTAGAAGTGTATATATATGAATAATTGCACAATGACCATGAATTAACAATCATATCAAAGGCAAATAGCACCCAACCCAAAAAAAAAAAAAAAAAAAAAAAAACAAGATATGAGCGTCCTCACTTACTAGTTAGCACCTGTCCCTATTTAATTGTTGTAAATTTGCAATAGGCAATGAAATTGCAGAGCAATTCTTTTTCCCTTACAAGAAAAAAGAACAACAAAGAGATAACTTAATGTTTATTGCATCAAATTAAGAATATTTGGAAGGACATTTTTTTTCATCTTCATTTTCTAAACTTTATAAGATTGTCTAATCTATAAAAGTTTAATTTTGATATAAAAAAGGTAGAAGAGAATAATTTATTATTCAAAAAATAATTAAATTGGGGTTATTTTTGGTATTATGGTGTGTACATAGTCAAATTTTAATTTTAAAATTTAGGATATGGGTTTCTCGAGTAATTGGGTGTAAGAGTAATTTGATTGGTTCAAATAACCTCAGGGTGGGGCTATTTGAACCCACCATACTACTCAATAAACCCATTTTTAAAAATAATTTTTTATAATTAAAATACCCCTAAATTAAATTACAATTATGGACATTAGAATATAATTAAAAAAAAAAACAGATTTTTTACTCTTTGAACCTATATTTATATCTATCATAGTTTTATTGAACCCTAATAATATTTTTATTAAACCCTAATCAATCACGAGGTGTGATTATTCTGTTAAGCCATATATATGTTAATTAAATGGGCACAAGTGATTCAATTCAAAATAAGAAAGTTAGTTGTTATTGATTTGATGTTTATTGATTTTATAGAGGAACAAAACAATATTGATAATAATTTGAATCAAAGAACAAGTATGAAATTCTTTTATTTATATTTGATTTTTGTTTTGTTTTCTCCATTCGTCACTTTCCACTGACACCGAGCCTTATCTTCACCAACCAAACTCAAAAATGGCTTCCGTTGCTTCAATTTCTCAAATTCAATACCCTCCAACATGTTCTAAAACTACAACAATAGCTACCCGAAAAATCCTTAATATCTTCAATACCAAAAGAGATGATGGGTCGTCCAAAAATAGCCAATCATTAATCAAATAGCCACATACTAATCCACATGACAGCAAGTATTAATGCTAGAAGTATAACATCTACCATAATTCATTTTGTGATTTCAGTTTTTTAGTCCAATATAATTCATAAACTGATGTGGAACATGCCAAAGAGAAAAATTCTTTGGATGCACATGCGATGCTAACTTTAACGTACCCTGCTTCAGCATGAATGTATTCTAAAATCGTCAGGAGCAATAACTTCGTTTCCTTTCCTTTTGCTTCTTTTTTTTTTTTTTTCAGAAGAATCTTGTTGACTTATATTCAACTGATTTTTTCAGAAGAATTTAATGGGTTTATAAATGAATTTATTGAGTTTAATGAGTAAAATCACTATCATTATAAAAAAATTGAGTTTAGTAAAGATATATTAGGCATTTAAGTGGGTTTATTGAGTAAAATATAAAATTTCAAAATTTAAAGGGGAGTTTATTTAGTAAATAGGTTTCTTGAGTAATTTGGTGGGTTCAAATAGCCCCACCCATAACCTCAATTAAATCATTTATATTACAAAAATACCTATTCATTAAATTACTATTAAGGACAAAGGATAAGCATCTATAATTTTCAACCACTTATTCTCTACCTATGTTATCTTATATTTAACACAAAATAGTCATTCGTATAAATAAAAAAAAAATCCCAAGAAAATGTTTAGTTCAAGAATTTTAGAGAACATGAATGACAAGTTTATAAATAATAAAACTTTAAGAGCTATGAATCTTTATTCAGTGGTATCTATGAAAAAATAATACTTTTAAATTACTTTTAAATGACACTACTACGTAAGCCAAAGAATCAATAGTAGAATTATTGTTGATGAAAAAATTTATTTCTGAAATACGATGGTTTTAATTAAAACTATCTTCTTAAGTTCGAATTTATGAAAAGAAGGAAAAAAGAAAATAAATAATAAGCTTCATGAGGGCTAAATTGCTAATTAGGGATTTTTTAAAAAAAATACTACAATTTTTCATGCATCTTGAAATTTTTACATGAGATTAAATTATTGTCCATACAGACACTCATTCTATTAGTCAAATTAAGTCAATGAATTTAACTGTAAAAAAAATTAAAACAATCTAGACATATTTGTCAACATATAAAAACTTTCATCTTCTCTAATTTTTTAGTAAATATGGGAGATGACAATGTTAATAACCATGTAAACACATCGGCCGTTATGCAAAGCTTGGTTTGATTTCATGGCTAAATAACTAAATGACAAAATAGCAACACCTAACACCAAATGAAAAATAGCTAGATTCATGTACATAGTAGGGCCCATATTAATTAATCAAACCAATCGATTCATGACATCACCGGAACAGAAAAAAAAACAATCAATTCATGTCAAATCAATTTACATATATTTAATTATTTTTAAAAAATTCACTTAATAGTTATTAAATAAAAATATAAAAATAATTAAATCTTAACCATATATTATTATAAGTTAACATATGAAAAAAAAAATTATACACAAATCAGCTCAAGCTCAATCCAAAGTTCCAAACTCACATAAATAAGTGTGTAAACGCAGTGTAATCCAAACTCAAAAGAATCAATACGATTCACTGGGTGTACGATCAACGTGATATACTACTCCAGTTTTCTCAAAAGCAAAAATGTTTCAATAATAGCAATAATAATGAAGGGACAGGCTCTGTGGTCCACTGAAAATTGCTTGTTGGTTTCCGAATTTACAGGCCCGCGTACCCCACTTATTATAAGCAATTAATTGACATCAGCACCTTGGCCAACAGGCCTAACAGCATGTAAATTAAATTAAAACTAATCTTAATTAATGAAAGGGCAGCATACATATAATAATTAAGAGTAGGAATATTAATCCATCCTAATGCTCTTCACATTTATTTATTAAATTAGAGTAGGATATTTATCCATCCTAATACTCTTTACATTTATTTATTAAATATACCCCACCAATAAATTTTAAAAATTAAAATTTTATTTATTATACCCACTCAAATGTCAAAACTATCTTTGGAACGAAATTTGTCTCGCTAACCCACGTTCTATCTCTTAAAATCTTTGTACTCTTTTCCTCTGTTCTTACCCTAATCTACAAAATCCATTAATTTTTGGTCAACTCAATTTTATACTCTCATTATCTTCCTGCTAAATTTTCCATTTGAATCTAGTCATTGGAAGATCATTTATTAGCAAAAACAATATTCTTAAAATCATCCTTCCGCATTGCTAGTGTGAGGATCAGTGGATCAGTTACACAAATTTCGTTAATCTTTGCTACAACAGTGCAAGAATTCTATAAAAGAACTTTTATTTTTGAAAATCTAGGCGTAATAAATAAAATAGAAAAGAGTGAGTAAAATAATAGAATACTAAAATTTTTTTCTTCGTAATTTATTTTAATTTTAATTTTCTCCTTCGTGAATCATTTTTTAAGAAACGGTTTCATAAAACCTGATCTTGATCTTCGATCGGACATCATAAAGAAGTAGATTGAAGCATTTTTTTTGTCTAATTTCATCTAATCATTTCTATAGAGAAATTGTTAAATGTTAGTGATGTAAGGCCATCGTAAATTAAACAGTGATAAATTGATAATAGCTTAAAATTGATGGGTATAAAGAAATTTTTTTTTTATATTAAGTTATATTATCGATGTCTTTATTAATAAATTACAACAAGGGTATTTCAATAATTAAAATCACATTTAAAAGATAAATGCGCCAAATACTTCAGTGACTTCAAATAACCCAATCATAGAGCCAAATGATTGAACAACTCGAAAGGTTAGGGTAACAAAAGAAAAGCTAACAAAATCTATGTGTAGGGATACCCAGTGGTGGCTCAAAGGCCCAGACGAAAACTTAAGCTCCATCCACTGTAAAATATAAGGCCCATTTTTTTTGGGTTATAAAGGCTCTAAATTTATAATTAGAAATTAGAGTTAGGACGATTTGCGACACCCCCACTCCCCCCCCCCCCCCCCCCCCCCGAAACAAAACCAAGCACCAAAAAAAAAAAAAAAAAAATTTTAAATACCTTTTCTTTTCTACTCCATTAAAATTATTTTAAAAATTAAAACGCTCATATGACCGTATGACACCTATTTTAATTCAAAAAATGATCCTAAGTTCTTATTGAATAAACCCCAAAAACATATGCACCCCCCTCTCTCTTCATAAGTTCATATTTCTTTCTCTCTCTTCATAAGTACCAAAATATTAACTGCCGTTTATGAATTAAGGTTGCAATTCATGAATTTAGTTTGGTTGTGTAAATTTGTAAAGATAAAATTGAGGAAACAAATTACAAAACCAAAAGAAATTGATTTCAGATTCCTCTTGGGCTTCAATCATTGATTTGATTTCTCTTTGAAGAGGCGCCTATATTTTAATTAGGAAAAAAGAGAGTTTTAAGTCTATTTAATTAAATATTGGTTATAAAAATTAGTTTTTTTACTGTTATATCTTAAACTATTATTTATTTTATATTTAGCATGTTAAATGTCTAAGTTATTTAAAATATTATTAATTATAAACAGCAATTAACATTTTGGTGGATGGTTAATAATACAAATTACGAATTTAATGTGAAAAATTGAAAATGTTCAGATTTTATAGCATTTTTTTATAATACAGTAATTTTTAACTGAATGGTTGATAATTTCTCTTTTATTTTATATTCAGCATATTAAATGTTTAAATTAGCCTTATGATGTCATTACTTATCAACGGAAATTAACTAACGATTTGATGGATGAATGATATATATTGTAAATTTAGGGTGCATAAATTATAAATGTTAAAAGTACTGTAATATTTTTTAATATATAAAAACATTTAAAAATAAATGACTGATAATTTTCCTAAAACGAAAGAAAAAATACTGGTTGGAGAAAGCTCCCTGACGACTGGATGTCCTCTTACCTAATGCCTTATAAGGATAAGGCATCACACATGATCGCGTGATCGTCTGCGATTCTGACATAACCGTTGGTTTCACTTCAATTTAAGTATACTCCATCCATTTAAGTGAATCTAATGGCCAATGGTAAGAATCACACACCGTCTTCTGATTCTGTTATTCACCGGACCCGCCTTATAATAGTAAAACTCAATTATTAAAGAAAAGAGTATTTGGATCACAGTGCTGCGCTTTTACTTTAGAGTGATAATATAATTATAAATTCTTATACAAACTTATCTTGTAAAACTGATGTGATATTAATTTATTAATTAAATAAAAATATAAAATAATAAAAATAAATTATTTAAATTAAAAAATATTTAATTCAACTAATTTTATTATATTACATTAATTTATATAAAATAAATTTATATAAAAATTTATTACCATATCTTTACACCTTGTTTTATGACCACATTTGAGAAAATATAAAAACACGTGAGCCCAAATGTCGTTGTCATCCATCGATTGAATTTTTCAAAAATAACGGCGTTTGCCTTAACAAGAAACTGACAACCGAACCAGAAATAAGTACTTTATTATTTGCCTACACGCCTCTGTTTTAATGTCTTCTCTAATAAACCGCAAAATTATCTTTCCAAATTCATCAAATCACCCGCCACCGCCAATCCTGCCATTCACTGTCCACGTCATATTCACATCATTGCCCCATTTTTCATGTCCTCATTTAATCTCCCTTACTCGTCATTTATTTCAATTCATCTCCATCCATAACTCTACAAAAAAATTAAAAATTATCTGACTTTCCTTTCTTATCTTGTTTATTTTGAATGGAGAAATCTGGTTATGGCCGTGATGGTATTTACAGATCTCTGAGGCCGCCTTTGGTTCTTCCCAGAGACCCGAATCTTTCTATGGTTCATTATCTTTTTAGAAACTCTGCTTCTTATCCCTCCAAGCCAGCACTCATTGATGCTGATTCTGGTGAATCTTTGACCTTTTCGCAGCTCAAATCCACTGTGATTAAGGCCTCTCATGGCTTTCGCCATCTGGGTATTACCAAAAATGATGTTGTTATGATTTTTGCCCCAAATTCAATTCAGTTTCCTGTTTGTTTTCTTGGTGTTATTGCTATAGGCGCTATAGCAACATCTGCTAATCCTGTTTACACTGTCTCGGAACTGTCAAAGCAAGTTATAGATTCAAATCCAAAACTCATCGTCACTGTACCTGAATTTTGGGACAAAGTTAAAGACTTTAACTTGCCAGCTGTCCTTTTGGGTTCGAAAAGTAAACTTGCTTCCTTTGGTATTAGCTCAAGTTCAAAGATTGTTCATTTTCATGATTTCATTGAAGTATCTGGGAACGTTACAAATTTTCCAGATGTTTCTATTAAGCAGACAGATACTGCTGTTTTGTTGTACTCTTCTGGTACAACCGGTGCCAGCAAAGGTGTCATTTTGACACACAAGAACTTTATTGCATCATCTTTGATGGTAACTACGGACCAAGAAACGGCTGGTGAATTAGATTATGTGTTTCTTTGTGTGTTGCCTTTGTTTCACGTATTTGGGCTTGCAGTTATTACTTACGGGCAGTTGCAAAAAGGCAATTGTGTTATTTTAATGGCCAAGTTTGATCTTGAGATGTTTTTGAGGGCTATTGAGAAGTACAGAGTGACACACATATGGGTTGTTCCACCGATTATTCTTGCATTGGCTAAGCATAGTTTGGTCAAGAAATTTGATCTCTCTTCATTAAAACATATTGGTTCTGGTGCTGCTCCTTTGGGAAAGGAATTGATGGAGGAATGCGCGAAGAGTGTACCTAGTGCAAAGGTCATTCAGGTAGTCCAGTATGAGCATTTGTATTACGAATCATGTAATGATTATAAGTTGAAAAGATTTGATGAGTTTTGCAGACTTTTCATTTGCTTTGTTGAAATTATTATCAATTTTTGAAAGAGTAGGCATAATGATTTTGAGGTTTGCCAGGCCTTTGGTGAAATTAAGATTGCTTCAGATCGCTCTGTGTCTCTTGATCACTAATCCAGAAGCACAGGAATACATCCTAACAGCTTTTTTTATGCTCGCTATGTTCACATCCAGAATATCCTTGACTTGATCATATTAGAATATATCCTTGGCTTTATTGTATTTATCTTATCGATTTCTTGACTGATATATAATCTGATGAGGGACCGAAGACCTCATGGTCTGTAGAGAGTAGCCTATACGGTTAGTGAATGACTGGTGCAGTATCTTGACTGATAGAGAAGTTGAGCATTGTTTCTTACTCCTTCTACGGTAGTAAATTGTCCATTAAATTCTTTGTTTCTTAGACTGACTTTAACTAGAAAGTTTGTGAAATGCAGCATATAAAATTCATGTTCTATTGCCTTAATTTGACATGTATGGTTAAATTCAGTGACACTTTAAACAGGTAATAAACTAATTACAGATTTCCAGGTAGGAAATCGATCTTGGAGATTTTTCCTTATTTAGGAAAATTTTGATGGTTTCAGGGCTATGGTTTGACGGAAACTTGTGGTGTTGCCTCAATAGAGAATTCATTTGTAGGATCTCGTAATAGTGGTTCAGCTGGAGCTCTTGTATCAGGTGTTGAAGCCCTTATAGTCAGTGTGGATACTCAAAAGCATCTTCCTCCAAATCAGTTGGGGGAGATATGGTTACAAGGACCTAATATGATGCAAGGTATAATGTTAATTGTTTCAATTATACTCTTGTGTGGGATTTGGAGATAATGCATTGTTTCGTTTAAGAGGAAAGAAACCTTTTGGAATTTGATGCATTCTTGCTCCAGGTTATTTGAGAAATCCTCAGGCAGGCTTTTATCTATCATATGCAAGCCAATAGGTTCCCAAACGATAACATTTGTCATTGTAGGTCAAGGTCTTGGTAGATTCATGATTTTGATGTTTTTGTGAGAAATGTACTAACAAGTTGTTTAATTTAATTGATAACATCATGAGGTTGGCTTTCATTTCTGAAAATTTAATGTAAGCTCTGCCTTGATTTAACATATTTAGGTATCTGCTTTTCTTTTAAGTTGGATTATATGAAAATTGTGGCACTATCCTTTTCAGGTTATTACAACAATGAACAAGCCACCAAGCTGACAATAGATAAAAAGGGTTGGGTACATACAGGAGATCTTGGATATTTTGATGGGGATGGCCAGCTATATGTTGTTGACCGAATCAAAGAGCTCATTAAGTACAAAGGTTTTCAGGTAACTTCTAATTGATAATATAAGTTTAATGCAAGGGAATTTTTTCTGGCACTTATGACTGTTGGGCAATGGCTAATGAAAATGATTTTTGTAGCCAACTCCAACTATTTTAAGGTAAATGCCTGCTTTTAGTTGATTTTTCAGGATAGTACGTTGGTTGAAACCTGGAAATTTTGGCTGCACAACTTCTATTTATGAGGATACAAAATTTAACAAACAATTTTCCAGAAAAATATTTGCGGCCTCTGGTTGACATGGCTTCTTTCTTCTTCTTACTTTGTGTGGTTTGCTTCCGAAATTACTTGCTGCAACTTCATTTTGCTATGGAGCCCAGTCGTTGTTTCTTATATCATTTAAATTTTTACTTCACCTGGTCTGATTAAGACCCCTTAAAGCTGCCTTTATCCGTATAGTTATTAGGAAATGGGTGTGGCTGAAATTTTGCAGCCAGTAACTTGAGATATTTGATCAACAGTCACTAGACTAGCTCCGACATACTGATAAATTCTCTTCTTCTGCATCTTCTCTGTTTTTGTTTAGACATGTAACTTTGGAGTTGAGAATGTAGATTGATAGTGGTTGATGCTTCATTGATTCATACTAGGTAGCGCCAGCAGAGCTTGAGGGGCTGCTTGTTTCTCACCCTGAGATATTAGATGCTGTTGTTATTCCGTAAGTTGTACATCCCATTCTTAAATTTATGCTTATCTTGTAAATTCACCACTGATATCTTGAGACGTTTCCTCCTCTGTAGATTTCCTGATGCCGAAGCTGGTGAGGTCCCAATAGCATATGTTGTTCGATCACCCAACAGTTCACTGACTGAAGAAGATGTTCAGAAGTTTATAGCTAAACAGGTAATGCGACACAATAAATCAAAACAGCATGACATGTCCAGACACACTTGAGTATTGTCTGATGATCCAACATATGCTGTTGTCAATTATGTTTGTTTTGCTTGGTCAATTATTGTATAAGGTACAAAAATTATTTACTCCCTGCAGTTGAGTGATTCTTGTTACATCTATAATCATATACTCTTCTTTCTTTACTCTGTTGCAGGTTGCACCTTTTAAAAGATTAAGAAGGGTGACATTCATAAACAGCGTTCCCAAGTCAGCTTCTGGGAAAATCCTTAGAAGAGAGCTCATAGCAAAAGTGCGAGCCAAAATGTGAAAGAGTAATGCTACACTTTTCAACTAGTATCCCAACTATTATAATTCCGAGTGAGGTGACATTCATTCATGGTATGGTAGAGTGGAAATAGGAAATTCTACAACTTATAGAATTAATCATCCAATATATGGTTCCCATGTCATCACTTAAGGATGAAAATATTGAGATAATGCTTAGAAAGTTCGGTTTTATTGAACTGTTAATTGGAACCATTTGATGAGAGCACTATTTATGTTCGCCAACGTGCTCCTTTTTTTTTTTGAAGAATTATTTATTACTTTCCATTGATAAAGCCAGTTAAAATAAAACTACTGCAAGTTCAATCTATTTTAGAATTGCAAGATATATTCTCGTCTATTTTTATTGAAAGGAAATTAGTGTCTGAAGCAGTAACTTCATGCTTATATCAGTTTGAAATTTTGAATATTCAAATTTGTGTAAAGAGGTTACAGCTATGTTTTTTTCCTCTCTCTCTCTCTCTCTTTTTTTTTTTTTTTTTTTTTAATGACAATATTGGAGTCATAAACTCTTTGATCTATCTGATAAGACGAAATAATAGTAGGAAATTGTTTTACGTGCTGGGTAAATTGAAGCCCATTCCTTCAATGGGTTTTTGTTGCAGTGGGTTTCAATTTGATATCATGGTCAAATATTGACCTATAAGCCATGACATTAAATTCAAGTTTTTTCTTTTTTTTTTTTAATTAAAAAGGTAGCAGACAAAGTTAAATTTCTCCCAACATTTAAACATGAATGAGTAAAAAAAAAAAAAAAAATTTGAAAATAAGCTGCTTACGGTGACATTGAATTCAGAATGAAATCAAATGTTAGAATAATTAATGTGTTGGAATAATTAACTAGCTGATGAATCTGGAAAGCAATATTTGAGTGAGGGCAGCATTGGCAAGAGCGAAGGAATGGGATGGACCAAAAAAGGGGCTGGAGAGTCGTGAAATTGAAGTTCTATTTTCTAGTAGCATCATTTTAATGCCGCATAAATTAAGTGAATTCGATATTGTTATGGGTAAATGATGGAGATAGAATTTATATTAGATTAGGATTAGTTTCTTAATTAATTAAAGTTTAAGATTTTTTATTTTTTTTTAATTTAGAATTTTTTTTTTCAATTTAAGATTTTATTTTATTTCATGAATTAAGATAATTACTACTACTATAAATAATTCCTTTTCGTAACTTTTGAGAGATAGATTTTGAATTAAATAATATTTCAGTTTTTAAAACTCTATGTGAGTATTTATATTTAGTTAATTTTCGGTATTCTGAGGAATTAACGAGTTTTAACCTCTAAATTTACGGTATTTTTTAAATCAACGTAAATTTAATTTCACTGCATTCTTTGAATCAACGTAAATTTAGTTATTCTTTTATTTTAACATTCTCAAAATCAATTAAATATTTTAAATATTAAACTTTCACTGCATCAGTTTAATATTAGAGCTAAAATCTGGTATCACTAATCTAATTCTATCTACCACCAAACCTGTCCTTTTTCCTTTTTTTCCGATTAGCTTAAAAAAAAAACGAAACAAAAGCAGAAAGAACTTCAGCCGCGGCCACCGTCCAAGGCTGCCGGCTTTACTTTTCCGTCACCGATCCGGACGCAACCACCACCATTCCGATCAGAGATCGCCGGCCATCAAACCCCAAGCATCTTCCACTGTCGATTAGCCACAACACGCCGGAAAAATCGCCAAAACAGCCGCGGTTCAGCGGCATCGTTCACCGGTTTCCGGCGCGTTCTGGGCATCATCATCACCACTAATAAACTCCTCTCCATCAGCTGAACCTCTCTAACCTATCTCCACCGCCGATCGACGCACCGATCGCCGGAAATCAAAACAACTACAAACCCGCCGCTTTTGTCTACAATTTCCAGCCAAAACACCACTTTTTTCGGACAAACCATCACCACCATCATACTCACCAACCCAAAATCTTTCAGATCCATCCATTCTTGCTCGATTTCCGACCACCGTCACCGGAAATCTAAAACTTTTGTTAATTTCAGTTTCAGCCCAAAGTTTTATTTAATTTTCAGTTTAGCCCCATTATCTTTTTTTAACCCGAATTTAAAAAATGCCTCCAAGAAAAGCTCGAGATGCTCATGCTAGAACTTACAATTAAGATGATGTTTCTAGAGATGAAGCCCTGGCTAGCATGACAGCTAGAATTGATATGTTAATTGCACAAATGGTACGAATGGCAGAGTTACTTGACGAATGTCATCGTACTCCAAAACGCGAAAACAAATCAAGTGAAAGCTTTGCTAACCCATTCTCTGGACGTCAGCCCTAGAACTGAGTTTACTTATGACAGAAGATGGGAATCTGGGTTGAGAATTGACATTTCCGAATTCCAAGGAAGTGGTCGACCTGAAGAATTATTGGATTGGATTAATGCCATTAAGGAAATTGAATATAAGGAAGTGCCTGAAAATAAACCAGTTTCGCGTGCTGCAACTCAACTTCGTGGAAGAGCAACAGCTTGGTGGCAACAAACTAAGCTCACCAGAATTAGGCAAGGCAAAAAGAATATTGAATCTTGGGAAAAGTTGAAGAAGCACTTGCGTAGAGCATTCCTGCCTCATAATTATACCAAACTGTTATACCAACAGTTACAGAATTTAAGGCAAGGTAATCGATCAGTGGATGATTACACTACATAATTTCATTGGCTGGTGGCACGCAATGACTTGACAAAGATAGAAGAACAGCAGGTTTCCCGCTACATTGGAGGCCTACGAACTCAATTTCAAGACCAATTAAATTTACTTGACCCATACTCTGTTTCAAAGGTACACCAACAAGCCTTGCAGTTGGAGAAGCAATTTAGCCGACGTACTAATGACTCAAGCTTTCGAGGTGCTCGAAGTGTAGTTCGTGATAATTCAAACTCGACTTCTCAATTCCGTAATTTCACTCCTCTAAATCCTCCAAATAAAACTAGTAAACCCAGTGAAATCGGTCAAAGCAGCAAAACCCAATCCTCGGGTTCAGGATTACGCTGTTTTAATTGCGGAGAAAATAGGCACCGAATGACAGAGTGTAAAAAGAGAGTAAAATACGATAAAGGCTTATTCGTAGGCACAGAGAAAAGTGAAGACTACCAAGAAAAAGAAACTGAAGAGTTCGTTGAAGAACCAACTTTTGATAGTAGTGGTAGCGCTCAATCTGTTGAAGAATAAAGTGATAGCGGACCAATGTTGATCGTGAACCGCACATTCTTCACTCTTAAAATTCAAGACAAAGACAAGTGGTTACGACAAAATATTTTTCAGACTACTTACACAATTGGGGGTAAAACATGCCGTATGGTCATAGATTCAGGCAGTTCCGAGGATGTCATTTCGGAAAAAGTCGTGATGAAGCTGAATTTGAAGACAGAATCTCACCAAACTCCATACAAGCTCACATGGCTGAAGAAAGGAAATCAAATGACAGTATCGAAACATTGCTTAGTTTTCTTATCCATTAGTTTAATCTATAAAGAAAAAATTTGGTGTGATGTTATGACTATGGATGCTTGTCATCTATTACTGGGTAAACCTTGGCAATATGATCGAAACGTAGTGCATGATGGGAAGAGAAACACCTATAGCTTTATGTTTAATAATACTAAGATCGTTTTCCTACCTAACAAGGAACTTACTCTCAAGTAAGACTTGGGTAATTATTTGTTAGGCAAAAAGCAATTTAAAAATATTGTAGCAGAGACAAAGAGAGTCTACATTTTATTGGGAAAAGAGAGTAATGGTGATTCGAAGATTCCTGAAGCTGTGACACCTATTTTGGAGGAATTTCAAGATTTGTTCCCCAATGAGCTACCACAGGGTTTACCACCTCTTAGGGATATACAACACCAAATTGATTTGGTACCAGGCTCTACATTACCAAATCGACCTCATTATCGTATGAGTTCTACAGAACATGAGGAATTAAGACGCCAAGTGGAAGAGTTACTAGAAAAGAGATTTATCCGTGAAAGTCTTAGTCCCTGTGCAGTCTCTGCTTTATTGACTCCAAAGAAGGATGGTTCTTGGAGGATGTACGTAAACAGTCGAGCTATCAATAAAATTACAGTTTGATATCATTTTCCAATCCCTCGATTAGATGACTTGTTAGATCAACTTAGTGGCGTAACAGTTTTTACCAAACTTGATTTGAAAAATAGCTACCATCAAATTCGAATACGGACTGGAGATGAATAGGAAACAACCTTTAAAACTCGCGAAGGGTTATACGAGTGGTCAGTAATGCCATTTGGCTTATCCAATGCTCCGAGTACTTTTATGCGAGTTATGAATCAAGTTCTTCGCTCTTTCATTAGAAAGTTCGTGATTGTTTACTTCGATGATATACTTATATATAGATTGCATGGCTTACCGAGTTCTATAGTATCTGACTGGGATACACGATTTCTTAGCCATTTTTGGAAGACATTATGGAAGTTGACTAACACTCGCTTGAATTTCAGTAGTGTTTACCACCCACAAACAGATGGTCAGACTGAAGTTGTCAACCGCTCTTTAGGAAACCATCTACGTAGTCTAGTTGGCGATAACCTGAAGACGTGGGATCAGAAGTTATATCAAGTCGAGTTTGCTTATAACCGTGCAGTTAAGCGTAGTATTGGTTTAAGCCCTTTTCAGGTGAATTACGGATATAATCCACGAGCTCCCATCGATTTGGCTCCAATTAGAGATTTAGTTCGCAAAAGCGGTAAAGCAGAAGACTTTATTGAGCAGCTTCAGAAGATTCATGAAACTACGCAAGAGTCTTTAACGCAGACAGCCGAAGATTATAAACTTATGGCAGACACAAAGCTTCGAGTTTTAGAATTTCAAGTGGGAGATCTTGTTTGGGCTGTCTTAACCAAAGATAGGTTCTTAGTTGACGAGTACAACAAGTTTTCTGCTAGGAAAATTGGACCTTTAGAGATTATCGAGAAGATAAATCCTAATACATACAGATTGAAGCTTCCTCGTGATATCCGCACAGTCGATGTATTTAATGTCAAGCATCTTATTCTTTACAGAGGTGATCATGATGAAGATGTTGTTGCTGACAATTCAAATTTGAGGGCGAATTCTCTCCACCCTGGGGGGAATGATAAAGAATAGAATCTATATTATACTAGGATTAGTTTCCTAATTAACTAAAGTTTAAGACTTTTTATTTTCCTTTCTAATTTAGAATTTTGTTTCCTTTTCAATTTAGGATTTTGTTTTACTTCATGAATTAGAATAATTACTACTACTATAAATAGCTCCCTCTTGTAGTCTTTGAGAGATAGATTTTTGAGTTAAATAATATTTCAGTTTTCAAAACTCTGTGTGAGTATTTGAATTTAGTTAATTATCGGTATTCTGAGGAATCAACGAGTCTTAACCCCTAAATTCACGGCATTCTTTGAATCAACGTGAATTTAGTTGTTCTTTTATTTCAGTATTCTCTAGAATCAACAGAATATTTTGAACATTAAACTTTCACTGCATCAGTAAATCGACAAGAGAGTTATTGTGATAATATAAGATTGTAAGAAGGGTCCCTCACTAGCCAGCTAGTGAATTGAGGGAAGTCAAAATCTATTTACTATTAATATGATTAGCCAATGCATGTTTGATTTCTAAGGTCACAGCTCGTCTATGCTTCTTATGATATTGACATTATCTTTTGAATCAAACTAACATTAGGTCACGTTATATTATATAATATAGGTCGAATTAATTAAGCTAGCTCCACTTATCATGCATCAGCATACTTCGCGGCAACATGTCATGCTTGAGAAGCCAAATACTTTAAAATTTTGTTTTTTTGTTTTTTTTAAAGGCTGATTGCTTATTGGATAACAATCACAACAATAAATCAATGTAAAGATTGATTATCAGTCGTTATTACTGAATTATATCAATTGTATCATTTTTTTTTGGTATTTTAAATATTTTATAATTTACACATTGATCCTTTTGAATTAATAAGAGTGAAATTTACCCATCATTATTTCTGAATTTTTAAAAAGTTTTCATAGTGTCAGAATGGGTTTAATAAAAGTCCTTAAATTCGTGAGTTTACACTTAATCACCATGTTATTGAGAATAGGCTTCTCAAACATGATGGTCTAAAGCAGAGAGATATGAGTTCCTATTTAGCTGTTCTTCAATTTCTTCACCAAAAAAAAAAAAAATTGTTTGATCGCACCATCCATCACAAAGGAAATGGCGTCAAAAGAAAAAAAATGAATGAAAAGGAATCTTCAAAATTGATGTTTATTTCCTTGACAAGATTAGTAGAATGGCTTTTTAAATGAAAGAATTATTGAATGAATAATTCCTTTAAAAAAAATCAAAGGAATGGCTTTCACATTAAAAGAATTGCTTGATCAAAGGAACTTTTGATTTTTTACAACTTTAAAATTATACACTGCTGCTGCTGCTACTAGTTTTATCCATAATAATGATAACAACAAGAACACGTATACATGGAAACAATTAGAAGATTTCCTGAACAAGCTTCAAACGAACGCTTCCTGATTTATTACATGACACTTGGATGAGACTGTAGATAAAAGTCAAGGGTTTACAATTTAAAAAAGCTAGGAGTTCAAAATAATTTTCTCGCCAACTTGAGAGAGGAGAGGATGATATTGATGGAAATAAAACAATCAATCAAAAAGTTTTCACTATATATATATACATACATACATACATACATACATATATCGGCCAATTTCATGCATCTTCAAAGCAAACGGTTTGCCTGATCAAGCCTGCGAGGAGCTCATACACAGTATGCCATGGCATGATAGCAAGCCTTGTAAATCGCTCAATGATCCCATGCATGCAATGGTATATATCTTTCTTTTATCATGTTTGTCTTTCAGTAGTCAATATATAATATTTCTAAGATACCCAGACGCTCATTCATCACAAGCTATATTTAGTATAATTAGTAACTTGATCTTCATCTTGCTCATCTCTGTAGATATCTGTTCTTGTCCGAAAAAGCACTACGTGGGGTTGAGAAAAACATCAAGCGGAAGCAAGATCTCTCTTGATCACTGTCATTTTCCATTTCGTCAAAATGGTTTTATATGAATGAAGAGATCTAGTCAACTGCTAGCTATAGCTAATTAAACAACATATATAATATAAGTAGACCCTTTTAACAGACTTATTAAGTCACAGAACTGCTCCTTATATCATGTTGATTATAATATTTCAGAATACATTTATTCATACTGGTTGTAACCTTGAATGAAAATGCCTATGCTCAGGTGCGGATTCTCTATTTTACATCGATGTACAGGGCCTTTACAACACTTAAAAGAGCCGGCACATCAAAATAAAGAGCGACTCGAGATTTTTACTTCGATATAAAAGAGTGAATCCACACTTCATAAAATATGAACGTCGGCACATAAACATGAGTCTATACCTTCAAAATAATGGTAGCCCTAGATTTGGAAGGACTGCTAAAAATTATATGCTGACCGTCTTGAGTTTGAAAAGTTCTTGAAAACTCTTTTGAATCACACTTACCTTGCAAAGCCCTTAAGCACTGACGTCGCAAGTCCAAAATCCAAATAGCTAGCTAAAATGGCATTCATCTGCACTTGCAACTGCACCTTGATGCATATAACTCCATGCTGCCACCATATCTGCCGACTGCTATTGGCTCTTCTTGTGCTTTGGCTTTTACGAACCAGAACCAGGTAACGCAACAAGATGCAGGTGCAAATGCAGATAAACGATGCATCTTAGCATCCTGTTCCTGTAGCATGTACTCCTATGTACTCATCATATACGGCCATTTATCTCTCTTTTTTTATTTTAACAATTACAAGCAAGCTGAGAGAGCTGGTAGCCTGGTATGTATATACCACATCTCAATCTGTGGTCTGTAAAGCAGGCTGGTCCGAAGCCACGTGATGGAATGCAACTGACCACGTGAGATTTGATTAGTTAACAAGTGACAAAGTGCCACGTGTCACCTGAAATAATTATTTAATCCGTGGAAGTTAATTAAATAAATGGATGTTATAATTTGGAGCGGGCAATCTAGGACAAAAGAATTGTGTGTTCTTTTATGATCAGTCGGTACTCCCTCGTCTCTCTCTATCAAGTGAACTTTGTACCCACGAGCTAGGGCCAAGGCTGTCAATGGAAATAGGGGAATGGGACCCTAATTTCTTATCACTTCCTAGAAATGAAAGCAATCATCGGAACTGCCATCGTCCCATCTAGAGAGTTTTTGATGCAATTATACATGTGTACTGTATTTATACAAAGAAATAGAGATAAATATTAGAGGGTGACATGTCATTAGGTCATAAAAACCAGAACTCCAAGGTACTTATCTTTCCATTGGCAGCCTAAATTATGTCATGTAAGTGGGGCGGCTGTGCTGTCTATCATTTTCAAGAACAATTGGCTGATGCATTTGTTCGAAGATTACTTGCTCAGTGGAGAAATATTGGGTCCATGACTTTCGTTTGTATAAAATTATTCTATTGGAACTTTCTTGTTGCATATGCTTTTACCATTAGGTCGATCGCTTACGATTAGAGGAAAGTGAAAGGAATTTATGCAGATATAGATTTCCAACAGTGTGTAACTTACACATCCTATCATATGCCGGGAATATTACCGTTACTATATTAATACTAGCACATTCATAAGTTGGCTCAAGAGTTGAGAGGATTACCTCAAGTTTATATGGTATAAACTCAGCTCACTCCTTGGTGAGTTTGACTATTATACTGTACAGAAATACATAAGATTGACTTATACACAAAAGTTAGATCATCAGTTGAATGTCTTCTCAAACTTATATTAATAGCTATTCTCAACCCATATGAGATATTTTTTCTATTACCTTATTACGTGAGAATTTATCTTATCACATGGAAAGATAGTATTGGCACACACTCCTACATAAACTTGACTTTTTTTAATACCATATAAAAATATTCAATTGATACAAAATAAAACTAACTCAATAATTGTGAATATTGTCCCAAATTTATATACATCACCCATGATTTCATTCTCAACTAATCACGGATTTTCTCCTGAACATGTATTGGCATGTTAAATTTATCCACTTCATATTCTTTAATTGATGCCACAGAGCTAGGTATATGCCTATATATATATTCTGATGCCTTGTGGATAGAAGATCCGGCCCATATACCGACGCTATGTACCATTAAATTCTGCTTCTTTTCGGAGATTCTTTTTTTCTTTTTCATTTTTTCGGCGTAGCAACAAAAGTAAACTATTATTGCAAGATCTAAAACCAAGGTTGAATTAATATTTGTAGTGCCATTGCAGAATGCTACTCCAAGTCCAGGACAAAGGGCTTCCTTGGTTTTGGTGGGTGCTCAAGGATATGAGATCGTCATAAACACCTCTGCCATTGTTCTCCGTCGTGCTAATTGCATCTGGCTAGTAAAGCACATAACTAATGATGCTTTTCACAAGCATACTAAACGTATAGAAACATGGTGTCATTTTGTACATTAACCTTCACTGAACAATAATAGTTAAACTTGTCCTGGCATACGCAAAAAAGAAAGTATGAGTTTCACGTTAGATTGATCACTCCACTCAAAAGATTTAGGTACCTAGTCAGGATCTCCTAGGCTCTTCCCCTCAACACCCCCGATCGATTACTTTCCACCATATGTTGTAACAGTCAACAAGTTACATTAATCTGATATTCTGATGGGTCTGTTAATGCTATCCTTTATTATTAATATTATTATTATTATTATGATAATGAAACTGTATCTTAATTTTGTTGTGATCTTGACATTTCTGAGACTTTGACGTAGCACAAGCCAGTAGCTTTCACGGGGGCCTACGGTAGAAATCGAAAGGACACAAACAACCTCACAAAGCGGAGGGTCAAAATTATTTGTCTTGACCCTGTCGCATCAAGCGTCATATCCGGTGGCCCGTGTACTTGTTTTGGATTCACTCGTGCAAAGTATTCTCGTTGTTGATACTCGATAAGATTTTATCCTCATCATTCACTCCAGTAGGGCCACCGGCCACCATTGGATGTTTGGGCTTAGGCCCATTTCAGTTTTGGGCATATCGGACACAGATATTACAGTACTATTAGTAGAGACACACAATGGACACTACTTATCTTCACCTACAGTAGTTGTGGTCAGATCTGAAAATTTTTCTGTCGTATGATCGTTGAATTTTGGTGTGTCAAGTCGTCCTCCTCCCTACTTAAAATTAAGGGATTCATAATGAATGAAATTGGTTCCATGTTGTTGCGTATTAATTGCCCTAACTTTACATTTGATTAGTTTACATATGTCTTTAGCTCTTTTGTGCAGAACCTTACTATTGTATTTAAACCGACGTGGCTTATTATGTAATATTGACCAGTTCCATCATTAACACCACCAGTACAAGAAGAAAAATAAATAAATAAATAAATAACATAGTTGTGATAGTCGACATGCTTTAAATAGTAAGCGTGTGCATCATTAGTGTTGAGAAAGTAACGTGCAGAGCTAGATATATAACGTTTCAATAAATATACTTCTAATTAGCAGAAAATGCAAGGATTGATTATAAAAACTCAAGTTGCATGTATGATTTAATTATGTAGAGTCAGATGCATACGTGCTGCCACCATGCACGTTCAGGCACAAGGTCCGTATGAGAATCGCACAGGCTGATCGCCATTAATTTTCTAATTTCACTTCTGATCAAGATCTTCAAAAATTCGAAATATTTTTATACAGCAGGCATTGCTTTCGTAGTGCTTAATTTCAAAGTTACAAATTAATCCGTAAATAATGTTACAGCTCTCTTGACTTCATGATCATGATGCGCATATACAATTCACACAAAAGCAACAAAAAGTTTTCTCATAAATTAATTTCACAACTGCGCTAATATTGACAATCTTTTAGGTGAAGACCCTTCAACTTCAAGTCCTCAAAACACTGTAGAATTGTGGAAAAATAATAGAA
Organism: Atalantia buxifolia; assembly: GCA_030444775.1. Taxonomy (NCBI): domain Eukaryota; kingdom Viridiplantae; phylum Streptophyta; class Magnoliopsida; order Sapindales; family Rutaceae; genus Atalantia; species Atalantia buxifolia. Next base: position 13,948,231 of record CM059838.1, read on the forward strand.
AAAATGAAACGATATTTCAAATGGTTACGTTGATGCTGATGACGATGAGGATCGATCATTATTATGTCTCCTTCTCGTCCACTTTTCTGAGTCCATTTTTCCAATAATCGACCAAAGACTTAGAGCATCCCCGACGACTTTCTTTGCCATGTTGATAGGCAATAGGAAAAATAAAAAAGGGAAAATAATTAAACTTTGGGAATTGTCTCAGGAGCAAGCGTGCACAGGCAAAGCAATAATTTCTTGTATCGAATTATTCATTTAAACTGTATGTGATGAGGTTTTCATATATCGAATTATTCATAAACGCACGCATCCGAGGGAATAAAATTTCCTATTTCTTTCGGTCTTTCCACTTCATCGAATAAATAAAAAGAGTGACATTATTGACTAACTGTGAGTGGGGTTAAAAGATGAAAATAATATGGATTTTAATAAAAACTACAAAGCGACATTTGCCTAGAAAGTCATCAATTACTTCCTTGCAGACTGATTGGCACTTGTCAACTAAGTTGGTGTGATAGAAATTAACTTGTTAACGTATATTTAAGTTTCTCACAAGTCACAAAATTAACTTGTTAACGTATATTTAAGTTTCTCACAAGTCACAAGAAAATTTTGGAATAAAGTTGCAATAGATATGGGACCAATATGATGGATTTTAATCATTTCATTTCATTTTTCTTTAGTTGATTACTGTATTTTTTCCCCCTTTTGGGTTCTTAAACAACTCACAATCAGTTTATTGACATTTTAAACAATTCTTAATTATCCAGTTCCAAACCTAAAATGAAAATTTTCCTTCACTTAATTTTTGTCTTGATAATATATTTTCATATGCCTGATGCCATAGCTATAATTATATCACTTCTTCTCTTCTATTTTCTCACTCACTCATTTATTTTTCACTTTTTTTTTTTCTCTTTTGCATTTGCGTGAGCTAATGATTGGTCAATAGAAAATTAAAAGATCAGCCGGATTCGTTCAATTCAAACGTGGGGGAATCAGAATGATTAACATCTTAGTTCTGCATTTTTATACATCTAAGAAGTTTGTGCCTTTTTGCTCCTGAAGCAATCATTACCGAGAATATTGTTAATATTAGGAAATATTAATGTGATTTTATATTTCATATACACATTCGTTCTTGATTAAATTGTATCATTAAAAAAAAAATTATCATGACAAAATTATTAATTTAACAGAGTTCCAACATGGTTAAACCCTCGACCTATTTTTCAAGATTAAAAATTATCTTTATTCACAAATGAAAATGACTTTATTGGAAAAAAAAATTATGTATTTTTTTTTTCCCTCTTCAATCCCCTTTTCTTGACTCACACCCACATGGAGTAGAGCTTATGCAATCATCACATCTAAAGGAAAAAGATTCAAAAGAACCTTTTGATCACATGGATTTGGAATCAAGTCTCGCACATTCATAAATTAATTCTAATCAATTAAATGATGTACGCGACTCGGTGGTGAAGTCCTTCTTTGCGCAAGTAGATAGAATATTCATCTAATTCTTGTTTTGAAAAAAAAAAAAATTACATGCACATGTCACTTTCTCATTCGTTGATTATCATATAAAGAAAATTTAGAATTACTAAAACTACCATAATAACAACAAAAAGTTTTAGATTAAAAAATTTGTTTTATTTACTACCCACAAAAAAGAAAAAGAAAATGCTTTTTAAAAGTAATTTTGTTATTTGCTTTTGTTCCCCTTTGGGCATTTTTCCCACTCTTTATTGAAGGTTCCGGTATATTTCATAAAAGCAGACCGGGGGATGCAAAGATGCAATTTGGAAAGAATATTAATGGGCATGCATGTGGGATCATCATGAAATGGCATCATGAGGACACGATGCATGATGCATTCATGATGCACACACATACTACTGCACAGTCACATCATGATATCACACGCCCTTCGTTCGTTTCTTTAAAGGTGAGAACGCACGTGCGCCCCCGTAAACGCCTCGTCAATGCACGATGTCGTTTTGATTGCATTTGCAGCCTGCCTCTTTTTGCGTTTCGCCAAAAAGGCAAAGCCAACTGGCGTTGTTGATATTGGTGAATGATCATTTTCCTTTCCTCTATCCATTTAAAAATTCAATAAATGCTTTTTTTTTTTTTGGTTTCTTATTTCTTTACTAGTAAATTGGATTAATTATTCATGCAGTAAATGAAAATCATTAGTAATTTTGTCAGTTATGAATCAGGCGAAGACCAACATTTCAACTCACGCTTTTAACTATGCCAAAATTTTCTATCTCTACCGTTTTAAATTCAACAAACTCCGTTATATCCTTATCATGAACAATACCGTTACTAACATTGAGGTATTTTCACCCCACTTCACTTCACGCTGTTAATTTTAGTGTTCAAAATTTAATTGCCAAAACATAAATACACCCTTCTTGGCCAATAAGAATTTGAAAAAAGCATAGAAAATAAATTCGGATTTCTACTGGTCCGATCGATTTAAGTGACACAAAAATAGTTCTGATTAAGGGCTTGAATATTGAAACGAATATGAACGATGGAAATAAATGTTACAAAGTCTCAAATAATATCTCAACCGTAATCATCCCTTTTGCTTTGTCGTGTATCTATTCAAAATCAAGAAACAATAAAAATTTTATAAAAAAAAATCTCATTTCATTTCAATATTTAACATTTTAACAAATAGGCACGGCGCGCGTTAGAAAAAGAGCCATCAAGCGTGATTCGCGAAGAGAAAAAGGAGATGTAGACTGGACTCTTTACGGTGTCGTCTAACCAGGGAATTTGATCGGTTCGGTCCAGAGCAGGCTTTGTATTTAATTAATTGTGTACGTTCGAGGAAATGCAGCACCGGTGGTACTGGTGGCACACTGGCCTCTTGAAAAACGACAACGAATAACATCACTAAGCACCAATAAAAAGGACACCAATCAAAATGAGAGCGAGTCTCAGAGGCTCTCAAATCACACCTAATAAGGACACGCACGAAAGCGGAAATTTTAAAGCAGAGAAATAAAAATAAAAATAAAATAAAGCTTTAAAGGCGAAGCCGTGTTTCGCAGGTTTGATGCAAGAACCGTACAGTCCCCCGCTCTCTGGCCACATTGTCTGTCGATAATTGGTAGGTCCCTCTCTGTCAATGCCACGCCCTTTCTACCCTTCTTTTTTGCTGTTGTGGGACCTTCACTTCACGTCCTCCTATTTCACTAAATTGGGCATTTTGCTAAATTGCAAGCAAGTTGTGTGAGCCTGGTGAGTATGTGATGTGAATGAAGGTACCAGAGAGTGAGGACGTGGGGTATGATCAGCCGGGCCACGTGTCATGCGTTAATTTTTCATTACGGGAGTTGTGAGTGATTGAATATATCTTAGGCGTGAGACAATGTCGTAAGCTTCAAAATCGAGCTATGGGTTTCTGACTTTCTTACAAGCTTCTAATGCAACCATCAGCACGTTTATAATGTAATTTAATTGTTAGTGTTTGGACGTGATTAAAGTGGTGTGACAGAGAGAGTTTTAAAGCACAAGAGGGCAAAATAAACATTTTCTCCAACAAGAGCTTTCTTCCGCATTCACTTTTTAAAAAACTTTTATGGAAACACGAAGTTAAAATAGGCAACTTCAAAATTTTAAATTTCCTGTTAATTAAATGAATTAGAAGCCTCATTTTCACAACATCATCACCGCAATCTATTATTTCTATCTTATCGATAGAAATTTTATTCCCCACGTGACAAGCGTGTCGTTTGATATTGACAATTATATACAACATGGAAGATAATGTTTCACCAAAAATAGTAGTACGTTCGAGTAAAATTACCAGCCTACCAGGTAACAAACCCGCGAATGTGACGCTCATTTTGCTTATTTTTCAAGAAAATACAACGTTCATATAATCAAAAAAACAAAAAAAGACGTAAACATGGAGCTGATGGAACGAACGCAAATGATGATGGTCCAAAAAATAAGAACTAGAGGATGGGGAAGAGAATTGTGATTAGGTGAGCATAATCAAATGCAATTGAATAATGTTTGAACGAAACAACATTGGAACAGGTGGGAGAGAGGTGACGGTAGGTGCGCTTCCAGATTTTTGTTGGGGCCTTATCAGAGTCTTCCAGTTCATCATTAATTACCCCATTCAATTCAATTATTTGAATCCCCTTCACACGCGCCCAATCTTTGCAGCAATTTGAATATTTTTAACAGAAACTGCTGGCGTGACGACGATGGTGAGACCGGTCCACAATGTCAAGTAGAAGTAGTTACTCAAGCGGGGTAATTAATTAAAAGATATGAAATAAACTGCAAAATACCACTAAATAAAATATACCAGTCCAGCATACAAAATTAACTAGGAGATGATTATGATAAAAGAGGATTAATCCAAAATTTTACTCCTCGCACTTTATTATTTACAAATATTTCCATGGTTGAAGTTACCCATTAACCTATCTTGTAAATATAAAACATTATAGCCTTTGCTTACTCCCTAAACATCATTCACTACATAACAACACAAGCATTCGGGTTCTCATCACTGAACATTTGCGGAGCGGCCGGCTGGTGGTAGTAGCCTCCAACAGGGAACCCATATTCATGCCCTCCGTGAATCTGGTACCCACCATATCCATACCCCGACCCAGGCACACCCATTGGGTAATACTCCATCTTGCTCCCCTCCATTTTCCCACCACCGCCGCCATCTCCAACCTCTTGACCGCCGCCGCCGCCCTTCTTCTTCTTACTGCCGCCATTGCCACTGCCGTTGTTATTATCCCCACCGTTGGATTCTTTCTCATCATTCTTCTTCTCTTTGTCTTTGTCTTTGTCTTTCTTAGGTGGCACAATCTCGACCGGTCTCTTCAGTCTCTCCTTCAAAACCTCAGCCAACGCCTTAGCATCCATTGTCCCCTTCACCGTCACCGTATCCTTTTGTCTATCGATTGACTTCTCCATCACCCCTGTTTATAATTAAAATAATAATATTACTAATAAAAACGACACCGTTACAGTAACGCTACAGAACTGAACGCAGCAGTAATGAAGAAGTTTATGAGATAATCGTCTCTCACTCTCACCTTTGGTCTTAGAGACAATCTTGAGAATCTTCTCAATGCAACCCTGGCAGTGAAGCCCCAGCTTCAAAACCGCCGTCGTCACCGGAGGCTGACATATAATATAGTAAACCCATTAATTACTAAATTCCAAAACTTAAAAAAAAAAAAAAAAAGAGAGCGCAAAAGAAAGAAACAGAAGTATTTAGTATTTTAATTAATAAACACTGATTAATAGTAATTTAATAAACATTAATTAATAGTAAGTAAACCGTTTAAAAGGGGTGGAAAAAATTGAGTAACCTCTTTGGGTTTCTTGTCGTCAGGGGATTTGTTATCTTTTGGTTTGTTATCTTGTTTGGGTTCTTTATCTTTGTTGTCTTTCTTGGGCTGAGGAGAGATGAGGTCAATTTTCTTCTTGGTCTTTTTGTCCAATTTCTCTCGGATCTTGGATGGATCCACTGCCCCGACTATGGTGATTTTGTTAGCGGCTACCTCTGCTTTCACTGCCTCCACTCCTATAACAACCAAAACAAATCACATACACGCATTATTAGTATTAATGTTAATAACTTCGATTTTTTTTTTCTTCTTTTGGTGAACAAACGCAAAATGAAAGAAAGAAACAGGAACAAAGTAAAACCTTCGAAAGAGCGAGCATATTTGACGATTTTATTGGCGCAGCCCTCGCAATGCATGTCAACTTTCAAGATCACAGTAACGGAACTTTTCTTATCGTCCTTCTTCTTCTCTGCGACGGCATCTCCTTCCTCCTCCTTCTTATTCTTCTCCGCTTCATTATTGTCGTTGTTGTTGTTGTTTTCTTTGTTGTCGTTTTCATTGTTGCTGTTGTTGTTCTTCTTCTTCTGTAAAAATTTAAAAAAAAAAAACAAAAATCAAACTCACAGAGGGAATAGAAAAGAAAGCAGAAGGAAGAAATATAAAAAAGAAAAAGAAAATTGAGTTGGGGGTGACCGAGTTGACTCACCTTGCCCATTGCTGAGTATTGGGTAGGTTTGGTTACCGATGGGGGTCACTGACTAACAGAGAGAGACAGAGCGTGAGGGTTTTTAACTGGCAAAAGGGAAATGTTTGTATTTATATAGCAGAGGGGCAAGACCTGGGAGTTGAGAGAGAGAATGAGTAGCAGTTATTGCATTACACGTGGCTGATGAATGAATGGATGATCCATGGCGGATATTTCATGTATGATGCGATGTATGGATGTGGTGGGGAAGGGGTTTTCCTAAAAGAATTGGGATGGTGATTATCAGGTGAGAAACGTGTGCGCGTGACGAGCGTGTTTTACGCAGTGAGTGATGGGTAAGCAAGGACTATGGATAACCGTCGAACGGTCGAAGGATACACTTCCTCCGCCTTGTCGGCTGCTGCGAACAGGCTGTACGCACAGTACCAACGTTGCAATTCCTTTTCGTCCCCGTAAGCGGGACGGACGGTTCACTGACTTAGATTTTTACGATGTTTTTCACGCAATTTTTCCCTTCAAGTGCTGTGGAATTTCAAATTTGCCCTTGTTATTCATTCCAAGTTTGTTGACTTATTTTGACCTTCTTTTTTTTTTTTTTAATTCAGATTCTCGAAAACTATGGAAAAATGAATGAAAAATACCTAGTAAATTAAAGTTTGAATTTGAAGCACTGAAAATCTCTAATTACTGTCCATACTCGTATAAGATTTTAAGTGCTTATTTTGTATCATTTATCTAATCATCATAAATATTTATGTAATCGAGTATTTAATTGATTTTTAAAATTTTACCACAAGTTAATATAAGAGAAAAAAAAAAGAGATATCTAATTCCTAAATTAAGAAAAATTCTACTCATAAAATCACATGCACATTACTAGTTCTACTTCAGTTTTTAATTTGATTGATCAAATAATTAAATAACCATAAGATGATAAACCTCTCTCTCACCTTACATTATTAATTTACATTAATCTATTCATATTGGAATCTAAATGTAACTAAATATATACCACACACATAAATTTTATTTTAAATTTCCACCGCCCATGCTCTTATCATAGTCTACTATTTACAGTGGCTAAAGTAAATTAACTTTAAACCCTGGTAATAACGAGATGGCTCTTATTTACATATTTATTTAGAGTGAGACTGTTGGAACTCACTAGACTACTCTTCAAATTTATTTTTAATTAAAATTTTATATTACTTAAATATCCATTAAGTAATTTACCACTACCGATAAAAATAATTAAGTTTAACTAAAATAATTTTACTTCCTATACCCATCTTATTTGAAACCCTAATTTGTTATTTAGTATCAACTTAATTCAATTCTAGATAAATAGAATTCATCGATCTAGAATGTGTGGTGAATGAAAGATTTTTTTTTTTCAATTAGTGAAAACGCGTGACACAAGTCTTTGTTTGTATTTGACTTAATAGTTGGGATGTACACATGTTATATATGTATAAGTGTGATTTCTTCTCCATATATGCAACTTTCAAACTCTCATATTTGTTTCTTCATCGATGGATTTTTGTGGAACTTTATTTTTTTTGAATAATTTAATGGATAAGATTTTTTTCCATAATGACTGCAAGTACGATTAAGAATCTTTGAGCTAGAGCACTAAACTACTATCCCCCCTTAATTATTGCGATTTGACATCGATATTTATTTGCTATAAAATTGAAAGCTTCATAGATTATCAATCAACATGGACGATGGAAGTGATTTTGGTGGGTATTCGTGGAAAAATAACATTATTTAAAATTACACGTTATAATGGGGCTAATTTTGGTATAAGGACAGGTTTTGAAAGTGAAATTTTAACTTCTAAATTTAAGCTCGAGTAATTAGGTGCAAAAGAGTGTTTTGGGTTCCAAGTAGCTCTACTCTTTCTTTACTTAGTTTAGTGACACTAAAAGCACTGGATTATTTTTTTCAAAAAAATAAAAGAGCACCAGATTAATATCCCTATTATACCCTTTTCTTAGCAAGTTACAAAAGTCCTTTAACCGGACAAAATAGTGTGTAGAGGAAGGATTAGGATTCAGTACTGAATTTTTTTTTTTTTTTTGCTGAGCACTGAATTAATTATCAAGATTTATTTTAAATTTTTAATTTTTTTATTTATCTAACAATTATTGATCCAATACTCAGCAAAAATTCAGCCCAGTACTGAATCTTTATGCGTAGAGGAATGGGTGGGGTGTACTGGTGGGGTGTACTTAGATTCACACGTCATAGTTTCTTTCTTTTGGTTTCGGAGACAGTGTTGGGCCACTCTTTTGAGGCCTAGAAGCTGGGCCTTTTTTTATTAACAAAGCAAAGGTAAGATGATGGATCAGATTAGTTTTAATTTTAAGGCATGTTTGAATTTTCCCGATCACATTTATGGATGCTTATCTTGCATAAATTACAGCACTGTGACAGTAGGTAAAATAATTGCTGCCAATCTGACTTTAAGCTCATGATATGATAATGGTCACGCTTGTATAAGAATTGTCACAAAAAATATTCATTTAGTCGTTTCTAAGAAATCCAACTAAATATTTGCCTTTCGTGATGCATGTAATAACAACGCATGAATTCAGTGCACTCGATCATGATTGTTTCTAAAACCGAGATCAATTGATGCCTTAAACTGGATTTGGTTAATTGAGTAATGGAGCATCAATGTCAGCATATCTTAACTTTCCTGAACTTGGTGTTGCTTTGAAGGGCTCTCGTGTTTTTGAGCTTTCACCATCCCTACTCCCCCCAAAGACTCGGTGCCATCGTCAAAATTTTTGAAACATTGAGGGACGATTGTCTCTAATTTTTTTTTCTTCTGATTATTACTATTATATATCAGTACTATAATTATCTCTTCTTTCTTTGCGCAGCAACATGAAAAGATTTTTGTTGGCACCCGTCTTAGTCATACCCTGGGACCATCCTTTTTAAACTGTTGTGTTCAAATATATAAAATAAAATAAAGGACTAATGAAAGGATTTAGGCATAGCAAAAATGCTAAAGAGACTAAAAGTTGATAAAATGTACTATAACACTGTGTGGTGTTGAGTTAATTTATCATTCTATTTTTTTTCCCCCTCTAACTGATGGGAGAAAATTCAGATTTTTTAATTTTTCAATTAAAACCTTTTTGGACCGATCTCATATAATATATAAGAATTAAATGTCTAGAAATTTGTCACGGCTGATGATCGAAAAGATTTAACGATTGAGAGTTGTAGATCCGTCTCCAAACAATCTTCCAGGCTATGACTCAAGATCGATCAACACTGGACGTGTGGGCGTCTGTTTCACCACTCCCAATTGCAACTAGCGTCTCTTAGATGTCTTCTGTGTTTTTCTCAAAAAACCCTGGAATCCTCTTCTCTTCCTATTTGGGAGAAAAATACCCATTTTATAATATCTTATGAAAAACCCTAGTATATTAGGATTATGATTGCTCTTTTAATTTAAATATTTAAATATTTAAATTAAATACTATCTCTCCACTTACGTAAAAGTGGAGTGAATGTGAATTAACTGAGGGACCACTTGTAAAATATCATGGCCCTTTACACTTGAATATAACATCTTAGGTTTTAACAAATATTATAATTATGATTTTCACCTAATACGCCAGTTTTCTTGCTTTTGGGTCAGGTGATGGTGTTGTCGATTAAATGAAATAACCTAGGGGATCGTTTGGGAACATCTGATAATAGTTTCTGATAATTAAATTTGTAATTAAACAAATATAATTATTTAATTCCAATTCTACTCACTATAAGATTGGGCCGGCCTCCATAATTGTATCTTTCGAATAATAATTCCTGCCCACATTGATTTCTTTCTTTGCATAATCCTTTATACTGGCACATCATTAATTAAATCGATATCTCAACTGTCCAATCGATTTAATTACATCTTGTTTCTTGATACTTACTGGTTTTCTCTAATGATCATTTTCAACATAATAAATATGTTGACACACTCTGTGAGAATTACATGATCAGTCAAAACCCATCAGATGTGTGTCTGACAAATTCTATATTGTTAATCTATAACTTCAATACTCATAATTGCCTCCACCAAGAATCTGGGGTAATCTTGACCACAAGTCATGTAATCGTGCCCATTGGTAACTCAAATGGAATAACAATTACAATCATGAAATCATAACTAACTCAAGATTAAGATTACAATAAAATCAATGCCTATGAGATTTAATAAGTCGACGGTCATTTGAGGTTAATTAAATCTCACATGTGATCCTGTTCAATGTAGTCGTACTACATCAATAAATTCATACATGATTAAGACAAACCATTCAATGAATTTATTACAGTCTATATCTAAATAAAGTGTCCAACTTTATTTATCAACTGCGAACATAATTTATTTAATCATAAGATAACTTGTATTTATGTCTTCTGTGAATCCACATGGTGATCACATAAATACATATAATATAATCAAATGGACTTTACTCAAAATATTAATGCAATTTAGATACTTAAATAAAATACCTCATTTATTTTATTAATCAAAAAAATTATTTATTACAATTAAATAAACACATATACTTTTAAGGAGCACATTTTCCCAACACTAACACCATAAGGTGTTATAGTTTATTTTATTAGCATTTTGTTAGATTTTTCTGTCCAAATATCAGCGCTCGAAGTATTAAGTATAAAGTGCAATACACTGAAAGAGTGAAGGTATCAAAGGCTCTCTTAATTAAATGATGTCAGTGCTATACTCCTACATATAAGTGATTAATGAATTAAAAAAATACCTATATATATATATATATATATATATATATATAAATTCTCAGGTTTAAATAGCTAAATGCAGATTTCATGCTTATGGTGTAATAATAAATTCGTATTGTCGCATCACATGGGAGAATGACTAATACACACAGCACTCATTTATCTTTAATTTGATAATACTTAATACTTAATGACAAGCTCATCCTGTTCTCATTGATAGTGTTAGTTTGATGTGGTACTCGTCCACTTTAACTATGTATTAAATATATAATAATTAATAATGATAGGATCCTGACATTTAAGTTTTAATGTTATATCTTATTTATTTATTCATTGGTTGATAATGTACAATTATTTATTTACTTATTTATTTATCATTCAATAAATAAATATTATATTAGTTGACTATTTGATAGAATCTCCAACACTACTCTATAATAAAAATATTGTTTTTCCCTCTTTGGGTAGTGATAGGTGAAGAGTTCGTTCTAAACCTAAGTATACAAACAAATGCATAATTATCACTATAATCTTTATCAATTCAAGCAAAAGTGACGCTAATGAGATGTAGAGCTGACAAAATTTGACATGATCTGATTACTCGACACGAATCCAACACGTATAAATAGGTAATAGATCGTTAAATTAAACACGATTATTAAATAGGCTACGTACGGCTTGACAAGATTTTTTTCATATCGGGTTAGGGTTAAAATTATTGATTCATTTATCCAATTAATGACTCAATTATATTTTTTATTCAAAATTAATTTATAAACTATTGTCATCAAAATTTAAATATTGGTATGATTTTTTTTTTGGGTTATAAGGGCAACATATACATAATATTTTATTTATAAAATTTTATATGAAATTATAATTTTAATAGTATAAATATATTAATAAATTAATAAATATATATTTTATAATATCAATAAATAATATTATTTAAATATAGAATTAAAACTTAAATATGTAGACACAGCCAAGATTCAAGAATCTATTTTGCCAGCTGTAGTGAGCTGGGTGAGTCTCAAAAATGAGGCATAATTGATGCGCCAAAAAAAAAGAAGCAAACAAAAAAAATATTATAATATTAGACAAAAGTATTGCACCGCTTCTAACCTTGGACTGGCGCTTTTTCCTCCAGATAATCAGGGCCTGCTTCTCAATCGCGCGAAGGAGAAAACACACACACACACACACACACACGCATTTGTCCCACTGACAGCCTAGCTTCAGAAGTTTTATTGAGCATTTCACCAATCAAATTTTGAGCTTTTAGACGATTGTTTGCCCTCCGAGAGATACTTGTATTTATTATTATTATATGCGGTGCTCAAAAGAGAGAATTATTTCAATTTACAAACAACAATTATGAGTTATACGAGCCGACCCACGCGGGTTCAACAGTAAATTCAAATGGCCGTCTGACGTGGTGCCATACGTGGCAGTATCTGATTTGTAGGGTCGTCGAAGTCCACGTGCTGTGGGGGTCTACGTCACGTGGTCTTGAGACCACACAGTGTTTGTGATTTGTGAAGGAGACTCTGCAAAAGTGTAATAAAGAAAGCTTTGTCACATCCTTATCTGTTGATTTTCTCCACATACGTAATGTAATTGGATATTTGGATCTCTTTCTCTCTCGCACTCTCTGGGTCTTTAAAAATACCCCAACACACTAGCTACTTCGCCAGCAATAGTAGTAGCAGAGCTGAGATGTCGCATTTATCTGCATTTGCACCTGCACCTTGCTGTGTTGTTATCTGGGTTGACGAAGATCATCATGATGATCAGCTTCAAAACTCGAGAGCACGAAGGTGCAGCTGTATATGCAGGTGAATGCCATTTTAGCCATTTTATGTGCTCATGACGCGCTTGTTTCTGTTCGTTCTCTGCCCGTGTTCCTCTCTATATGGGTTTCCATAGACTTAATTATAGCAGTTTCTATCTATCTAGCTAGCTACCGGAACAAATTATAGCAGTTTCTATCTATCTGTCTATCTAGCTAGCTAGCTAGTTACCTGCACAACTTTGAAAAACCAAATTGAAGATCCATGACGAGCTTCTTATCAAGGTAACGTTACTTGTCTCTCCCACATGTACAAACATATATGTGTGTGCGCACAAGTTGGATTTTGGATCTTATATATGTATATATATAATTACACAGAAATGTAATTGGTACCGATCATCCCACATATAATTAGGGTTCTTGAAATAAATATGAGTGCATACAGAAGTATTATTTCAGGTTTTGCTTTCTTGTAAGAAACCCTAGAGGGAACCCAGTCAGATTTTCGGACTCGGCTTCCAACGATTTTGGTGTAGGCTTCTCCTTTTTAGCCGAATTTATATTTTCTTTCTTTTTTCAGAAGGTTGGCGAATTTAGACTTTGATTTCCTCTATTCAAAATGATATATAATAAAAATGTATCAGATCCACCCCATGTTGTTGTGATTTAGAATATAATTGAATTAGTAGGTTCGATGCAGTTAGCTAGAATTAAAAAAAGCTTAATTTATTGAAAAAGAAAGAAAAATAGGAATTTAGTCAGTCAACCAAATTTAGTTAAACGTATCGATGAAATTTGATACTGCAAAATTATCAAATTAAATCCAGTTATTAAGGATGGAAAAACCTTTGGCCATTTTTTTCCTTTTAAACATAAACCTTTGGCTTGAATCTGATTCAGCTTTGGTAATCCTTCTTCATCGTTCTCCTAATTAGCTTCAGCCTGAATGGTTCTCTACAATCGTTGGCTCTCTATATATTGCACTATATATATGTATATATATTGCTTTCTGACTTCTGGGTAACCGTGTATAATTACTCCACGCTCACTAGACTTCTTGAATTCTTTAGAAGGTGCTCGCAGCTCCCCCCTTTAGAAATTGTCATTTCCATTGGAGGACTCATCTAGCAAATTAACAAGCTTGTGAATTTTTTACTGAAAAAAATTCTTGTATGTTATAGGGCAAAGGGATTTATCTGGTTTCTTACTCATTTTAGTTTAGGGATAAACTTAGGTCAATTGAGTGCGGACATTATCACTATGCTTTTGTAGATTTTGAAATGAAATTTCTCGAATAATAATCTTTAGTCACTTCTCTTGACTTTCCAGAATAATTGAATAGTAAATTCTAAACGATGATTTTTTATATACATAATACATGTATATTAAGGAAGTGATGCTTGACTATATATGAACATTTTTGGCCAATCGACAGTTAAAACGTTTTCCAATTGGTCGTGTAAATATAATTCTTTCCAGAGTAATATTTATTGCCTTTCACATCTAAAATATAATTTGTTATTGTTGTTTAAATATGCTTAGCTCTTTTTTGGTATTAAGATTAAGCAGTTGTAATACTAAAGTTTTTTGGTAAATATTAACGGTTCAATTAGGGCAGCTGCGTTGCCTCAACACAGTTGTCTTAAATGAATTCTAAATAAATTTGAGTTATTTTAAGAGTTGATTTATTTTTCCTTAAATAAACTTGTAATCTGATACAATTTTCACTTTTCTCTTATTTGATAATTTTGTTTTCCCCATATGATAATCTATGTTGACGCTCATGTTTTCAAGCCGTAGGAATTAAAATGATATCTAGTTTTGTGTGTATAATATTAACTATCTACATCGATTAAATTATGTCAAAAACTTAGATGTGTTACAGCTGTGACTTTACATTCAACAATATAAGGTATGTTTTGTCTTTATTTCTTTTCTGCTTCTGCTAACACCCACTATGTGAATATCTAAAATGTCCCAATTGTTGCTATATAGGGTTTTTATATCATAAATTTACAAGGAACTCGCAAAAACAATAACAACCGAGCTTAAGGACTTTGTTTGATTCTAAGCAAATGTTATAAGGTAGTGAAAATATGTTATCTTGATGACTTTGTAAATCTTCAACGCATCTTTTCTACATATACACAACAAATTAATAAAATTATAGCATGCGTTTTTTTTTTTATACATAGATATCGTGACTCTATTATTGGATGGTTGATAGTATAAGGATTGTAAAACTGATTTGCACTTTTGTTTTAAAATCATTAATGAAAAATTAGAAAACACTAACAACATTTTCATTTTTAATCATGTTGACTACCCATTTCTACAGCATCAGTCTTGATCACTCATATCATGAAATTGTTTTACTTTACATTTTACCATCCATTTCTACAGCATCAGTCTCGATCACTCGTATCCGGAAATTCTTCTACTCACATTTTAAGTGTTTTATAGAAAAGAAAAATTATAGACAAGGCTTTTTTTTAAAAAAAACCTTTTAAAAAAATAATATTTCTCACATACTTTAGGTTGATAGAATCATGATGCTCTCTTGATCTAATCTTATCCCCAGCAATAATTAATGAATTAAAAAATAAAAATAGTTAAATCTTAAATTTACAATGGTATTAAAAGATAGGTGATACTGATACAAGATTATTAGAAAATTAGGAGAAGATCCTCATTAAATTTTATAACACACTCACATCAGGTACATGATTTTGTACTCAATTCTTTTAAGTTGCTGTGGAATATTTACTAATGTTTTCACAACTTCTCGGGGGAAAAAAACCAGTTTTTACAAACTCTAATATATGCAAATTATTCTATGGAAATGTGACATGAAAGCATCGGGATACTGAAAACTAGAAAAGCCCATTTAATAGAAGAATCAGAAACGCTGACTCAGCCATCTGCATGATCTTTAACGTGTAACAATAATTGTGGCGCCGTATTTAACAAACGTTTAACATGTTTTCAAAATATTCACCTCTTTTACGGGTTAGAGGTATTGGGTTGGGCTATACCCAACATTTAATTGGGCTAGAGTTTAGTCTAAGAACCCAAACTGAAGTGCGCATCAACTACTCTCAAAAGCCCAACTCGTACCCAATCCAAGAGCAACAAGAACCCAACAGAAAAGGCAAAGTTGAAGACCAAGACCGACCTAACTTTTTACTGTTGTCCGTCCAAACATTCGCAATTGCATTCCAATACGTAACTGTTAGTCGGACCGCAAACCACATGTGCCAGTATAACCTATCGCACACGTGTCACTCCCACAATCCATCTCTCTATAAATACTCAATCACCCCCGGCTATACCGAACTCTCTTCAAAAAACGAAACCCTCATAGCGGGTTTTCAACTTTTCGTTTTTTGGCAGTCTTTGGTCCTCTCCTCGCTTCTCAGGTTGCACCAAGGTTTCCATACCTCGAAACCCTAGATCTCGGATCTCGCTTATCGATTCTTAACCAAGGTAATTCCTCATTTGATTCACCAAATTTATCGTCGCATTTGTGTTTTTAATCAGCTATTAGCATGAAATTTAGGTCTTTTTTATCTATTTATTTAGTTATTTATTTTGATTTTGATTTATTGATTGGTGGTTTGTTGGTGCAGATGGTTTCGGACGCCAGCAAGAAGAAGGCTTTGCAGAAGAAGGCTGCCGCGGCGGCCAAGAGAGGAGGCAAGGCGGCGGCGGCGGCGGCGTCTTCTAAGGCCGCTGCGTTACAGAATGGAAGTGCTGCTGATAAAGCTGCTAGTGAAATGGCAGCCATGCGGATTTCGGATCGAACTTGTACGGGAGTGCTTTGCTCGCATCCTCTGTCAAGAGATGTTCGCGTAAGTTTTGGGAGCATGATGATTTTGATTTTTAATTTTTTAGGGAATTGTGGATTTTGGAATATGTTATTTTCTTAGGCCGTGTGTGCTTTATATTGATCTATTATATTTTTCTTGTGTATATGTAATTGAGTTTATTAACAATACCTGTATGTTAAAAAAAAAAGCACGCAAAAGTGAAAGGAAAATGTTTGCGAGAGAAAGAGGAACAGGGTCGTAACTCTTGCTTTCTGGATTACTAAAAAGTATCTTGAGCACCAAAACAGGATGAATTTCATTGATTCTCTTCGCGAAAACTGTGACAATTTGATTTTGATTTTTTTGGGGATTGTAGAATTTGTTATTTATTTATTTTTTTAATATTTTGAGGTTAATTTGTTATGTCTATCTAATTATGTTATTTGATATGTTTTATTGTATTTATGCAATTCAAAAGGAAGAAATAGAATTGAAACTTTTACTCTTTCCATGACTAGAAAGTATCTTTAGGGTCAAAACAGGATGAATTGCACAGTTTCTTTTCAATGCATTTTAGTGGTTTTTCAGTTTGGTAATGCTGTGGTGGTTCTGGGTTAGAAAAGTCTACGTTCATATTGCATGTTTTTCTTTGAGTTTTTACAGAATTAAGATGGAAAAATGTTGTGATTAATGGTCTTTGCTTGATGCTGCAGATAGAGTCATTATCTGTTACTTTTCATGGACATGATCTCATAGTGGATTCTGAACTGGAGCTTAACTATGGCAGGTTGGTTATTATTCCTTCTATAGTCACGTGTTGTACTTAAATGTAAAAAGCAGTTGGTTCATAATATATGTAACCTTTCAATATGGAGTGTATGTGTAAATTTAAAACATTACTTATGCTTACAGGCGTTATGGCTTGCTTGGCTTAAATGGGTGTGGGAAATCTACGCTCTTGACTGCAATAGGGTGCCGGGAGCTTCCTATTCCAGATCACATGGATATATATCATCTTTCCAGGGAGATTGAAGCTTCTGACATGTCTTCATTGGAAGCAGTCATAAGTTGTGATGAGGAGAGGTTAAAATTGGAGAAAGAAGCTGAAATCTTGGGAGCACAGGTATGTCTAACTGAAAGTTCTTTTTGTTATCTTTGATTGTAGTTTTTTTGCCCTCTTTTCCAACAGCTAATGTTCTGATTTTTGTTGTCTAATGTGCAATAGGACGATGGAGGTGGAGAACAACTTGAACGTGTTTATGAGCGTTTGGAAGCCTTGGATGCATCAACTGCAGAAAAACGTGCTGCTGAAATCTTATACGGTCTTGGTTTTAACAAGACTATGCAAGCTAAGAAAACGCGTGATTTCTCTGGTGGCTGGAGAATGAGGATTGCATTGGCGCGCGCACTCTTTATTAACCCAACCATTCTGTTGCTCGATGAGCCCACAAATCATCTAGGTTAGTATTGTTGGTGATATTGATTTTATTGAAACTAGGTAGTTGGAAAATACAAACAAGGTCTAATTATATTTGAAACAAAAACCTTCACCTGCATGCTTGGTCTGAATTCTGGTGATGTGTTTGATTAATGTTTGTTGCTTGTGATTGGGGTACGTGTGATATGAGGCAGCAAAGCAGATGCCTTAGTTTGACTTTTTGAAGCCTATTTTCCGATTATCTGGTTTATCTCATGCTGTGGGTATTCATAGAATTGCTTTTGATACTGAGCTCTCTGTTCCCATATTTGGTAATTTCAGTTCCAGTAGTGGGGTGTTGATTGATGGTTATTCTGCAGTAAGATTCATGAGTTAGCCTATATGAACCCTTGCCAATTAGTTTACAGCTCCCTGATCTAGTGCTTGACGCACTATGAAAGAAACATAGAAATTGGTCTGAATACTGTTCTCCGTGAGTTATAGAGATTGCAAGTTTTTCCTGTTTAGATATATTTATTTAAGATCCGGTTACTTTTGATGCTGAAATGCAATGATATATTGTCATTGAATTCCTATAGAAGAGAAAACTGAAGTGAATTATTCCCCCTCCCACCCCCTCTTTCTACACAGATCTAGAAGCTTGTGTCTGGCTGGAAGAGACCTTGAAGAAATTTGACCGCATCTTGGTGGTGATTTCACACTCCCAGGATTTTCTGAATGGAGTTTGCACAAACATCATTCACATGCAAAACAAGAAATTGAAGTTCTATACTGGTAATTTTGATCAGTATGTTCAGACACGTTCTGAATTGGAAGAGAACCAGATGAAACAGTACAAGTGGGAGCAGGAGCAGATTGCTTCAATGAAAGAGTATATAGCCCGATTTGGTCATGGGTCAGCAAAGCTAGCTCGCCAAGCACAGAGTAAAGAGAAAACACTGGCTAAGATGGAGCGAGGTGGCCTTACAGAGAAGGTGGTGAAAGACAAGGTTCTTGTCTTCCGTTTTGTTGATGTAGGAAAGCTACCCCCACCAGTTCTGCAGTTTGTGGAAGTGACATTTGGCTACACACCTGACAACCTCATCTACAAGAACCTTGATTTTGGGGTGGACTTGGACTCAAGAGTAGCTTTGGTTGGACCCAACGGTGCTGGGAAGAGTACGCTTCTGAAGCTGATGACGGGGGATTTGGTTCCTCTTGATGGCATGGTTCGGCGACATAATCACCTTAGAATTGCACAGTTCCATCAGCACTTGGCTGAGAAGCTTGACATGGATATGTCTGCCCTCCAATATATGATTAAAGAGTATCCCGGCAATGAGGAGGAGAGGATGAGGGCAGCAATTGGCAGATTTGGGTTGACTGGTAAAGCGCAGGTGATGCCAATGAAGAATTTATCTGATGGGCAGAGGAGTCGGGTGGTTTTTGCATGGTTAGCATATAGGCAACCCCACATGCTTCTCTTGGATGAACCAACTAATCATCTGGATATTGAGACGATCGACTCGCTTGCTGAGGCATTGAATGAGTGGGATGGGGGTATGGTTCTCGTCAGCCATGATTTCAGGCTCATAAACCAGGTAGCCCATGAAATATGGGTGTGTGAAAATCAGGCCGTCACCCGGTGGGAGGGTGACATTATGGACTTTAAGCAGCACCTGAAGGCCAAGGCTGGTCTATCTGATTGAAAGAAGATCACCGTGGGATGAATTTGAAGACAATGTAAGAGTGCTACTATTTTTATTACTCATTTGGCTCAAGACTATAGTAGGCCAAGTGATCGCCACCACCGGATGATGTTTTCACCAAGGTGGATTATGACGAAAGTTTTATATAGCAGCAGGAGGGACGACGGCTTATTTATTGTATGCCACTGGTTCGTTCCATAACCATCTGCGAAGTTGTTAGTTGATATTTTTGTTCTTGGTTACATTTGCCCTTTCATATCATATTCCTTGGTTCCTTGGCCAAGAAGATGACATATGCCTAATTTAGGTTTAGACGCGAATGTTTATGTGCTATTGGACTTTATTATATGTTGTACTCGAGAGAGATTATAATATTTTATGAAAAGTGGAATATGCAATTGATTTTTTGGCCACGCAACTTTTTCGTCAGTATTACTATCGGAAGTCTGGGAGTCGTTACATTGAATGGCTTCTAAAGATGCTGGGTGGCGGAAGAAGAAGCTCAGGAAGTTCACAAAAGATAAATACCATACAGCAAGACTACCGCAGGCTCTGGGAAGGTGGCCTACTGCAAGGCTCATTAAAGAAAAAAAAGAATGAAAAAGTTACTGAATTTGTGTACTTCTTTAAACCCATTTTCTTAATATCATCCTCATAAGCCTCTAAATAGTATTTGGTGGTTACTGGTTAGTGTTCTTTCCTTCATTTGTTGCCCTAATGGGAAGTTGGATGTCTTAAATTTTTAATAAAAATGGTAATGGTTATTGGGTGTTTTAATTTTTTTTCCTTTTTATTAAAATCTATGATTGAAAACCTTTCTCAAATCTCTATTTACCTAATCCACGATGGCAATTCATTGTTCAAGTTCACTTCTTGCTAAAGCTTGATAAGTTATATTATGACATGAGACTTTGCGAGAGGGTCAACTAATAATTTGTTTGGGTTCTTCAACAGTAGTCGGTGGCGCGCCAGTTACCACTTGCCGGTTAGCACTTGGGTCATGTAGCTACGCGATAAAACGTTTTTATAATTTTTTTTCTGGGAAGTTCAATTGAAAATTTTAAAATCTACGAAGCATTGAAAATTTCTTTTTCAATCTTTGCGACTTTAATTTTTTGTCCCATGCGGTGTGCTCTGATTCCCAAATTAATACAATTGGCAATCGTGGGAAAATTCGTAAGCTGTGGCATGTACAAATACATTATTGCTACGGATGCCCCAGGCTGAGTAGCGAGTAGCTTTTGTGCTGTCTAGAGGGACACGAGCAATCAAAAAGTGAATATCTATTTCAATAAAAAGAGAAAATTTGTTACACATATGTATAAGAGAATGGTCACGTATTTAAAACTCATAAATAAGACTTTCGGACAGATTTGTTGAAATTGTACGTAGATTTAGGACCAATTTGATAGTACTATAGTTTTTAAAATAATTGATGTTGTAATATAGAAATAATCAATTATAAAGAAAATCAGTTAAACGTTTGGTAAAATTTATTTTTTAAATTACGAATTTTAAAAAGTAGTTAGTTGTATGTGTTTTGATAAATCTTATTGTTAAATTATTATAAAAATTCAAATAATTAAAATGAACATAATGTTGAATAAAACTTATGCATTTATAAACACGTATATATAATATTTTTAATTTTGTGTATATAATAATTGATAACTAAAATAACTTTATCATTTTATTATCTCAAAATAATTGATAATAGTAATAATCTTTTTATATTTCATAATTTTATTTTCTAATTAAATGAGGGTAATTTATATTTTTACCATATATGTGAGGATATATAAGATGTGTGGAATTCTCACTCATATGACTAATAAATAAGGAATTTTCAGTTTGAATTTTAAAATCAGATTTTTAAAAAATTACATCTTCTTTACTTTTCAAAATATATATAAGATGAGGTAATTCTGCATAAAGTAATTTTTTTAAAAAAAATTATCATACAATTAAATTAATTTTTAACTTTTCAAAATTACTTTTAAACTTATGAAAAACAATCCCAATTGGCCCTTAAATTTTTAGTAACCCATAATTATATTGTCACTTAATCGTAATACACAAGTAACGACAAAGAGCCTACTTTGACTCCGCCTCAATCCCACATGAGAAGTAAATAAAATTTAAAATAATAACAAAACTATCCCAAAATTTTAATTAATGATAAACTTACTGCAATTGAGGTGAGGTCGATTGATCGGGCGAATATCATTCTTAGATACATTAAATTTAACACTTCAAAAACAAAAGATTTGTCACGGCTGCGAGTGTTTTCAAGCCGGTTAAAGTTTTTTTTTTTTTATCTCCAAAGACTATTTGGGTCGAATTTAATGCATGCATTGGAAATGGCATTAAACAAGTTAACTACTACTTGTAATCCAGAAACATCCAAAATAAAAGAAGAAAAATCTTACGCCACGTAATAACTAAAACTTGCGGAAGCCACTAGCACTCTGTAATTGTAAGGCAGTTTGTTCTCTCTTCCTTCTCATTTTTTCTATAAAGTTCTGGTACTCGCTAGTGTTTGTAATTTGGTAGGAAAGACAAGTTGAGAAATATCAGCAGACAACTAGTTTCAGCTGGTCTTACTACAGCCAGCATGCTGTTGCTGCATAAGCTTTATATGATATATGCATGACGGAATATGTTTGCTTAAAGCTTTCTCTTTGTGTAATTGATGTGCTGATATTCAAGTTCTTCTGTCATAATAGAGATGCATCCATGTGTGAACGGATGGTGGCCAATATGGGATAAGAAATGAATGAATATAATAAAAATATGGTACTTAGCTGTTGTGAGTGCTAGCAAGGTTAATAGGCACAAAATTCTTTGAAGTTGTAAATGAGGTTTGAACTTTGAGTCTCACTCACATGATTGGGAGATAGGCATGTAATTGTCAGTCAAGTTATGCTTAAAACTCCCTTGTATAATATGTTGCTTTAAAATGCTGAAATTTTTCCTACAGGTAGCTTAATTAATTTGTCTTGAAAAGGTTGGATTTGGTCTATCTCAAAGGTGACCACTGTTTAGGCTTTCAACTTTAGTCCGTACAAATTAAAGGAGTTGTATCATAGAGAGGGTTACATGAATATAATACTTGAGGTTGGGCTCTGCTCTTGAATTTGTGAACCGTATTGTATTCCTCTATGCATCAAATCTACGAGCACCAGACAACTTAGGTTGAAGTATGTACAACCGAAACTCTCTTGAATGTTCTAGTTAAATGTGACAATCATTGCAAAAGAGATAAGCATCATTGGTGATATATGAAAAGAATTACAAACAAATTCACATCGGTACTTAATTACTGCGTTGAGCTACCCATACCTGACTTAAAAGCATAAGTTGGAAGGTAAGAGCTCAAAAAACAGTATTTATGTTTAATTTCTAACACTTACATGCATAAAATCAAGCTTATTAAGGATATGTCTATGCTTTGCGAATTGCCAGTTTTGTATGTGAATTTATTTCTTGATTGTTACTTTGTGAAATAATTAATTAGCAAAAATGCTCAAAGGGAAACAATGAGAGGTTAGATAGGAATAGTGAGACACGTCAAAAGAACTGAGCAGCGCATGACAATAATTTAAAGGCAGACATGACTAGCTAAAAGTGACATTTCATGGTAAGACAAAGCTCTAGGTAGCACTCACTCACATGCACTGGTCTCCCAATTAACTCTAATGTCAAGCCTTCCATGTCCTCTAGCTGCATGTGTCAATGTAACCACTACTGACCATGCGCCCATTCTTATCTCTGACCCTGTCACTTTACGTACACTCTATATATACACCGAGCCATCTTGCTAATTAAAAGCATGCAAGTCACATTAAAGAAATATTAACTACAATTAATTAATCATGGCGCCTAAGCTCAGAACAAGCAGCAAAATAATCAAGAAGAGTGGCATTGTGAAGCTCAAGATTGTTGTAGAAAAGATACACAGGAGTCTCTTAATGGGTAGGAAATCAAGTTCCTACTGTGATGATTATGTGCCTCAAGATGTTAAGGAAGGGCATTTTGCTGTGATAGCTGTAGATGGTCACCAACAAAAGAGATTTGTTATCTCATTGAGTTTTTTGACTCACCCTACGTTCTTAAGGCTCTTGGAGCAAGCAGCTGAAGAGTATGGATTTGATCATGAGGGTGCGTTAACAATTCCTTGCCTTCCCTCCGAGCTTGAGAGAATATTAGCCGAGAGATGGCGGGAAGGAGAGCCAGCCGGAGCCGGAGGTATGAATTGGGGTTCCTGTGGAACAATGGTGCAAAGTTGTTGAAACTTTAGGTTTTAATTAAGTTGTTTTCATTTTCTTCCTTGTAGTTGGTTGTTTCTAAAAAAAGTTCGACTTCTTGAAATTTTGATGTTAATTTTTAATTTACTTCCAATTAACCGAGTCTACACTTTAAAATCTCTCTAAAATCATAATGTTAGAATCAAACTAATTTTATTACTATGAGAAGGGTATATCTTCAGAGAAGTAGTTACAAAAATTATTGTTTTAACTTAATTAAAATTAATTCAAGTGACATAGAGGTAAATTATGCACTACATTAGTAATTAATTAATGAATAAACTAAAAATATTTGGGCTTCAACTGGAAGAAATCCACGCTGTTATGTACCCACAAATTCAAAGATGTGGTGGCAATCCTAAAGTTAGAAAAAATTTTATTCCATCTTAAACTTTTAATCTAAACATAATATATATATATATATATATATATATATATATATATATATATATATCGATAATTATTACTAGGTGAAGACAAATTCTTTAATAGAGAACTTGGAAATTATAATTTATTACAATGTGGAGTTTATTAATTAAAAATTATTCTCTATAAAGTATCACCATACAAAGTTTTAAATGTATATACAAACAATAAAACAAATGCGGCAGATTTGTTAATTTTTAATTAATGACTTTCAAAAACTAACAATTTTGCTCCTTAAATATTTAAATTATCATAAGCGGCGCGGCAAAGATAAAAACGTTTTGACTTTCATAAATTTAGAAATATGACAATTTTTATTTCTCTTTTTCACCTGAATTAGGGTAAAATAACCTTTATTATTGTATAAATGCTTGTGCAGAAATGCCTAGAATGTTATTGTTAAAATTTTGTAGGTGCGTATTTACTCTTATATGATTAGTTGAGGGATATACATATATAGACATCATAAATTGAACTGTGTAAAATTGGAAGAAAAACATAAACGGTAGCGGAAAATAAAATTTTTTACGGTTGTTTTTTTTCAACGTGGCTCAAAAGAAAATAATCCTATGCAGTAGCTGGGGATTCTTCCATAATTTCAATTCCGCTATTGTCATGATTCGACCTCATATGCTTAATTACGAATATCAATTTCATTAAATTTTAACTTGATATTGAAGATCCTTATTTTATATATATATATATATAAATATAAAAGAACTCTCTCTCTCTCTCTCTCTCTCTCTCTCTCTCTATATATATATATATATATATATATATATATATATAGATAAAAATGTTCCATTACAGAATTTTAAAATGTGGAAACATTTGAGAAAACGTATAAACTGTGCAGTTTAAGTGCTTCAACTTATAAGCCTTTAAAATCCCGCAGTTTTAAAGCTTTCCCGGACTTTTTCTGCACTTTAAAATCTCGGACCAAAAAACTACTATATATGTGTGTGTGTAGTTTTAATGAGGGTTCTTTTATTTTATTAAAAATAATAAATTAGAGTCTGCGTTTTTTTTTTGTTTTTTAGTTTTTCCTTTGGAGATCCATTCTTACTTGACGATACTCTCTATTTATATATTTTCACGACAAAAAAATTCCTATTTGCTGGTCATTTCACTGGAAAAAAAAAAGCCTGCTTTTCTGTTTAGTTGGGGATAAAGAAATTGATTACAACTATCATTCAAAATTTCTCTTACATATAGAAATAACCTAATTAATATATAAACTTTGCCGAATGCCACTCTCGTGATCTGAAAGACCACAGAAATGGTCAGTATTGAGAGCCGTTGGGTACTAGGAAATCCACATATTTGAATAAACTGATTCAAGCAAGTCCCTAAAAAATTTCACACGTGATTTTTTAATTGTTCTTCTATTATCTAATAATCTCCGTTCAAAAAAAAAAAAAAACAATCTCCATCTTGCAATGATAAGAGAAACATTAAAGGAGCGTTGTGATATCAAGAAGATATATAGCTGATTAGGATCATATGGAAACAGAAAAAAAAAAGGCAATAAAAAGCTAAAAGATCGTGATCAAAAGATCCGATGTGGATTTTTTTTTTTCTTTTTGATGGGTCAATTCTAATATGTCATCGGATATTTTTCTTGGTCGGGAAAAAGCCATTCTCACCCCTAGGGTTTCATACAATTACTCATTTCATCCCTTCTTTTTAAACAATAACTCAAAATATCATTCTATTAACTCACTGTTAGTTAAATGTCATTTGTTAGTTATTCATTGAGGGTAAAAAAAGATTTTCTATTAAAGAGAAAATTAGAAAAAATAAATAAAAGTTGACATATAACTAAAAATGATGTTTATCTAATCCTACTAAATAAGAAATACCGAAAAAGATGAAAACTTCTATTTCAAGCAATTATTTTGCACTTTTCTCTATTTTGGCGACATGAAAGCCCTGTAAACCCTAGATTTAAGTACAAAAATAATCACAAATTTCATATTCGTATAAGTATACTCTCTAATTGCACTGTGTGCTGACTTGGGGAGACAGTGGTAAATACTTGGGGAGACAATAATGGTCAAAGAAGAGTGGTGGCAAAGCTCAAAATAAAAATTAGTTGAAGATTAAGAAGATTTTCAGCACATGCAAGCACATAAAAATCTGTTGTATTTTGAGTTTTTCTTCCAATGATTTAAAGATATTGTGCTAATTACAATTTGTTGCTTATGGCGATTACTCCAGTGGTTATATCAAATTATTTCATCGTTGATTTCATTTAAGAAAAAATTAGTGAATTTTGCATATTTTGTAGTGTTATTTAATTGTGTAAAAAATTTATTTTAATATAGTTTGTACCACTTTAATAAAAAAATCATATTTTGCCCTCAATGAATTACTACTTTACTAGTTAACATTATTAAACTAACGGTGAGTTAGCGGAAGGATGTTTTGTGCTATTATTTAAAAAGTAGGGATGAAATGAGTTATTGCATGAAATTATAGGGACGAAATGAAATCTGATTGCGTCTAAATATAAATGTTTAAATGACATATTTGTTTTTCTATTTTTAATATTCAAATATAAGTAGCATCTTATTGATTTTTATAAATTAAAAATAACTTAAACATGATTATCTGACATTTATCTTCTTATAGGTCAATACAAATAAAGGAATTATGTTTTATAGGTTAGGAAATAAGTATATTTAATAGAAATATTTTAGAGATATAGGATTTACTTCCCATTAAGATAAAGTCATAAAAATTTATTTTTTCTATTCAAATATAAATGTCCAGAAATCAAACATAAGTTATCAAAAAATAATAATTAAAAAAAATTGAAATTAATAAGAATGTTGGACTTTAAATACTTTTTAAAAAAAAAACAAGCTCTTAACCATGTATTTTAAAAAAATTACTCAAAATTAACTTTTCAAACAATGTTTCAATAGTTGTTCGATCAGAATTTTCTAAGAGAAAATAATAAATTTGTCTGATATAACCTAGAATTCAAATAAATATGTGACTTCACGTAGGCTGTCGAAAACAAATGTAAATAACCTAGCTTCATTTTTCTTGCTTAAATTACGTGAAATCATTAGCAACGTAGCACGCAATGTTAATTTCAGAATGCATGCACTTAAAATTAGTTTCACCCACGTGGTACATTTTTCCAACACACAGAATCGAAACCAAGTTCATGCGCAAGGCTGTCTTGCCCTCAACTTTTTGAAAGTTCGTAAAATGTAAGGTAAAATTAAAAAAATTTCATAGAAATCCCTAACTTGTGGTATATTTAGTTGCGCCACGAAAGATGAGATGATCAGACAGATCAGTACGGGGTACAGTACGTACTTTGGTCGCAAGTAAATTAAACAGTGGTCGTTTGCCTTGTCGTGCCGACATGTGACGGGGGACCATGGGCCCAGTTGCTAGTTGAGAAATTATGAGACCTTTATAATGTGGCCAGTGATAAGTTACGTTACACACACAGCAACAGCAGCGGATCCTACCAATTAGAACTGTTGCTGTGAGTATTACGTAGCATAGGATGATCTTTATAATGTACTATCAATGTGTTGGTATCTTAAGTCAGAGTCATAATTTTTTGTATTCATATACGCATCGTTTTATTTATTTATTTTTTGGTAAATACATGAGGCATTAAAAAAAATATTGGAAACTGAGATAGAAAATTGGAAATAATTTGTAACGAAAATGAAGTGATGAAACAAAACAACAGTTATGGCACTTTTTCGTTTTTGGAAAATAAAAATTATGGCCCCCTTTTATGAGGAGAATCCCGGAAATCATTTATTATCAACAAAATCACTGAAGACAAATTTTGCTGAGTGCATTATCTGAAGAACTACTGCCAATTGCTATAACATTTTTCACTTTATTTATAATTAAACCACTTTTTTCATTAGATTACGAAGGTGAGGACGAGGAGGAGAGAGAAAGAGAGAGACAGGTTTTTACCTCAATCCTAAACCGACTCCTTTAATATTAATTAGCACCTTAAACTTTTAGATCCGTGGTTTCTTAATATGGTAAGCAACTTGACCTACAATTGTTGTTATGTTTGAAATTTTTGTGACAGAAAAAGTAAAATAGGTCTATCATATTGGATCCACATGACAAATTCAAATCAGCTTTGCATATTATTTAAGAACTGAACTATTTGCAGTCTTCCAAAATTATTTCAGAACTGAATTTTTAACTATATTCTATTTAATGCCAAAAATATCTTTTTTTTAAAAAAAAACCCCCTTTTTCAATCCTTCTCTCTCTAGAAAACGCAACACTAATTTTTTAAAAATAAAAATAATCAATATGAAAATAGCAAGAGAAAGAAGAAAAATTAAATGTTTTAAATTTATGCAAATCAATTGTATAGATGAGATAAAAGAGAAGAGAGAGAGAGAGAAGCAAATGTTATTCAATTGGTTTTGGATCACAAGAAAGTAGAATTGAATTCTATTATTTGATTCTCGAGTTGCAACAAATTATTCAACTTGAGCATAGACTTTAAATTCTTTAATTATATGAGGGTTTAGTCACCTGGTAGTTCCTTAATTATATGAAGGTTTAATCACATGGTAGAGGACATTCTAAGCATTACAATATACTATCTTTGAGCTTTGGTAGTGCATGCGGATTAACTATTGAAGAGAGTGAAAAAAAAAATCAATGGAGTTAAATTTATTTGTATCTATCCTTAAATAAAATTGTATCAGAATAGGTGTTTTAGGAGGACTTTGGAGGGATACGTTACATTTCTTTGTTTACCATGCCTTCTGTCAAGTTCCACTTCAAAGTAAATATATATGTCCATCGACGTGGAATCAACCAGACCATCATTATGATTAGGATAATTTTTTATTCTCATACTAAGTGCACCGCATAAACAGAATTGTACCTTATATGAGTAGATAACCATTCCATTTTGTTATACAATATTTAATTTATAGTAGAGATGGCAAAACTCAGGGACAGGTCCAGGTATCGCAATGACCGGATCCTGCCCGGATGCAACCGGTCTGAGTTCGGGTCGGATTTTAATTTGGGTACCTGAATTTTATATTTTTTGATATTATATGTGTATTTTTTTATTTTTTAGTAATTTTATAAGTTTTAAATTTATTTTGATAAAATTTGACATGAAAATATAAACTTTAAGTATTTAAAACTTTATATATGTATAATAAATGAGTCAAATAAATATAAATATTTAAAATAATATATATTTTATAATATATTTTTAATAAAATTTGGATTCCCAATTTATCAAATGATGTTCGAAATCGATCGAATTTCATACCCGGATCAAATAATATTTGGCCCACAGTACCCGAATACAGTCCGGTCCGGACCGAACATGTATTTTTACCATCTCTAATTTGTAGCATGCATTATTGCATTTGAATACTAATATTGAAAAAGTAACATATGACCCCAGCCAATCATAATAAACTCATGCAATTAATAAACAGCATCGTCGTCAAACAAGACGCGATCATGCGTGGTCCCACAAGAAAACAAGAGGTGATTGCTTACACGGAACTCGTGCACGACCTAATTAACTTCTCTTGTGTTTTGGACCTGTAATAAAATTTAAGGGAAGCAAGCGGAAGAAGAAGAAATAAGAAAGAAGAATATATTAATTAAACAAGAATTAAGAGAAAGATTAATCTTGAATAATTCAATAGCTCTGCACAATGGGGTTGCAAGAACGCCATTTAACATTAACACTAGAGCCATCATCATCTCCTTGCTCTGCCAATATTTTCTCGAGCTCACTCGGCTGGCACGGGACTGTTAGGGCACCTTTACGATCAAACCCATACTCTTCAGCCGCTTGTTCCAAGAGGCTCAAAAATTTGGGGTGTGTTAAGTAGTTCAAAGGGACGATAAATCTCTTTGCCTGATCGTTGCCATCCATAGCTAGCACAGCAACATGCCCTTCTTTAACATCTTCAGGCACATAATTGGTTGATGAGTCTCCGATTTCTTCACATTCGTCAGCAAATAAATTTTTCTTTTTTCCCAAAAAAAGACTCTTTTGAATCTTTTTAACAAGAATCTTGATGCCATTGTTTTTCTTGCAACTAGTACTAAGCTTAGCCATATTATTGTGTAAAGTCTTTTTAATTCTCGAGTAGTATTTTGTTTAGTTAGCTACTCGGTTTATATATATTGTAGAGAGGAGGCATAGGGATAAGACTTGACATTTGATATTTAGAGAGACACGGCCAGAGTGTTCGCTCTTGATTAATTGATGAGGAGACCAGCACATGTGACTGTGAACTTTCCAGTTATCAACTTACCATGAAACGTCCCTTTAGATATAGTACTCATATTTGCCTTCAAATTATTCGCGCACAGTTGGTTTAATTTTTCCAGGCGCCTTGATTTGTCACTCATTAAGTTCGTATTGGATTAGAGGAAAAGTAACGCTAAGTGGAAAACATAATGCAAGCTCACGCTTAGTGCCTGTGTTTCCTAGTAAGTTTTGTGTATTCATTTAAGTACTTGATGCAATTAGAACCACCTAATTAGCACATAGTCCATGCGACTTGTTCATACTTTATTTTTAAATGATTCTCCGCAAAGCACAAAAAGATTTATTTTGTTGAAAAATTAACAGAGTGCACGCTTAGTCAGGGGGACTTAATGAACCTTATTCGATTACTATTTAATTAATTAGAAAGAACACGAGAAAATTTTATGAGAAAGTTGTGATGGTTAACTTGTTAAGGATGATCCCAGCAAGGAGGCTCAACTTGTGATGTCCAACTTTTTCTAGCGTTCTTAAAGAATTAAACTGCAGTGTGCCTTTGCATGTTGCATGCAATGAGATGAATCTATGAACATATTACGGAAATTAAAATGGGTTCGTCGAGTCCCTGACAACAAAAAAAATTTTTGTTTTCCCTGTTTTCAGTCGATAATGATTAAATTCTACACAATTAACTCTTCCATAATGGCAATTTTTTTTATTTTTTAGTTACACTTCTGTGATGATGATCGCTTGCGACTTCATTAACCCGTGCATTGCTACCTCCAAAGGCACAGGGAAAAATAATCCGAAAAGCTAGGGGTGGGCATCAACCCGCCCAACCCGTGAACCCGACCCAACCCGTATGATTTTTTACGGGTTGGGTTGAGTTGATAAAATAAATGGGTTGGGTTGGGTTGTTAAATTCCCAACCCGCACTATTTGCGGGTTGGGTTGGGTTAAAAATTTTTAACCCAACCCAACCCGTCAACCCGTATATATATATAAATTATTATATGAATTTTGATATTTTATATAAAAATTAAAAAAATATAAATATAAAAACTTTGAAATCTTGGATTTGTTTTTAAGGATTTTAATATTTACATTTTTTTATTTATCTAATTTATTTATTTATTTTTGTTCACTATTTAATTAGACTATAACAATATATTTTTTCAAAAACTTAATCCAATCAACCTAACTCAACCGGTCAACCCGTATGTATATAAAAATTATTATATAAATTTTGATATTTCATATAAAAATTAAAAAAATATAAATATAAAGACTTTGAAATGTTGGATTTGTTCTAAAGATTTTAATATTTGTATTTTTTAGTTTTTTAATTAATTTATTTATTTTTTATCAATATTTAATTATACTATAAAAATAAAATTTTTTAAAAGTCTAACCCAATCAACCCAACCCGACCCAACCCGCAAAACTGCGGGTTGGGTCGGGTTGGGTTGAGATATGTAATGGGTTGGGTTGTGTTGAAAAATTTCAACCCGTACTATATGCGGGTTGGGTCGGGTTGATATCAACCCGACCCAACCCGACCCGTGCCCACCCCTACGAAAAGCCAAACTAAAAGGCAAAAAAGTCGCAACACTGTGGTAATTGCACGAAGAAGTCTGTTCATCAGCCTTTATTTATCATTCATATTATTTTTAAACATAGAAACACAAATAGTTGCATTATAGAGAGAAAACTCTATCAAAAACTTTTCTTGGAACATTTATAATTTTTATTGAGAGATTGTCAGTTTCTTCTCACTGAAATCAATGTATATCATTTATTTCATATTATTTTTATAATAGCCAAAACTCCCTTGCACCATAATTTTGTATTATTATCCGCATTTTTAAATACACTTTTATTCATATTAATTATAAATTATATAAATAAAAATATTTAGATACTAAAATATTAAATATAAGTTCAGATATAAAAAAAAAATTTAACAATAAGGTACTTTTCTTATACTTTTTTAATCATTTTTCTTATAATAAATATTATTTTATGTTCTTAAGAATGAAGATAAAATATCTTGGAGATGGCTTATTTATCCTATTTTTTCCTTAACTTTTTTTTTACAAAGACTTTTGAATATTATGAAAACAGTAAGAGATAAGTGGTATATATTAATTTCAGCAAGAACATCAACAATACTGTTTCCTTATATTGAAAGAAAATTTTTTAAGAATTAAAAAAGATAAAGAAAAACCAAATCTTTCATGATATATAATTTTTCTTTCCTAAACACCCCAGCCGTACATAAAATATCTTGAGAATATTAAAGTGATTTAAGATCTGCATGACTACATCATTACTTTTTTTTTACGGACCCTTTTATTAAATCATCAACTGCTCAAATGACAAATGTGATCAGGATTCAAGATATATTTTTTCTTAGAGACACAGTCATCTTCTTCTTGAAGAATAATATTATATAATCATTTCAAAGATGTCGCATTGGATCCTATGTAGATGTCGCCAGGTCTACGATATGAATGTGTGTGGGTCTCTCTCTCTCTTTCTTTCTTTCTTTCCTTCTTCTGGGAAGTGGTGGCTAGCTACGTAATTAATTAATTATTCATGTTGAAAAGGCTGATTCAAGGTTCCCTAATTGCATGCAAATGATGAGATGGAAGGAAAAAGTGCAAAAAGTTCATGACGATTGATCACAACACTTGACAAAACTCACATATACGTGGGATCAAATATCTGGCTGGCATCGGATATTTTGGGGCAGTCTTGTTTGAATATATATATGTTGCAATCGAAAGCAATAATTTTTATTGAAAATTGAACCACCATGGGGGCAAAGATGTTTTTTTTAGACAAGAAACCTTCATCTTCGTGATTTTGTTTGAATTTTTCATAATTTGATTGGGTGGAGGATGGTAGCCGCGGTCTCTTATCTAGAAATAATAATAATAATAATAAAGGTAAATCAAATTTGGAGCTGTTATTTATTCCCAAGAAAATAGAAGAAAAAATTATTAATGAAGTTTAATTGTCACATCAATCCTAACATATAAAATTACTCTTATTTATGATTTCGTTAGTGGTGATGGTAATTAATGTAATTAGCAATTCAAACTCATCGCTCATATTTAATATTTTTAGCTACATCTTAAAGTTTTTTTTTTTTTTCATTTTTCTATTTCACTACCTTTTTCTCTCTCTTTCTTATAAACAAGTTATACTATTGGTAACATGTCTACTTGAAAGGACATATACAAGATACCGTTTAAAGAACATAATTTTTTTAAAAAAAATTATGATCTTATATTTCATGTAAAGTATAATTCTCTCTATAGATTACAAACTCAAATGAGACCCACAACTTAGTTTATTAGAGGCCGTACCTTAGCCAAATCTTTTTTTGATAAGTATATATAGCAATCATCGTGAATAAGCTGGATTGCGGGACTTATTTCCGGTGACTCGCGTACTGAAAATAGAAAGGAAAAAGTGGAGTGACAAAATTAGGCTAGTCTATAATGTTGGTGCGAGGTAAGTACAGCGTCTCTCGCTCTTCACTTAAATACCCAACCTAAATCTTTTAGTTACGCCACCTTCGAGTTTCGGTTTATAAAACTTTAAGATGCAATTGTAATTTTCTAACCCAAAAAAAAAAAAAAAATTGTGGCTGAAACTTATAGTGGATTGTACTGCCATTACTCTCAACATAATTACACAGCTGAGAATAGCGTTTGGAATCTTTGATGTATGTATATTTGAATGCAATTAATTACTAACTAAAAGGTGAGAGATGCTCAATTACTACAGCTTTTAAGTCTTGACAAAAATTTTTGGGGGGAGCGCCAAGGGGCATACGTCATAAATAGTAGAACTGATTTTAATGCGAAGGTAATGTCACTCCTTGCCTGCAGGTTCACAGTAGAAGTCTCCTCTCATGCATGCCTTTAAGCAGGAAAAAATATATTGTGCATCCTCATCTCTTGTATGTTTCTGATGTTCAGTCATGCATTTCACTGTGTTTTTGTAGTGAAACTGTGCTTCACTGCACACCGATCAGCTTCTCAATTGATGAGGAATCTTTGCTGATGATTGTGAATACACGAAGATACGTTGATGTTCTAGCAATTTTCAGGGAAAAAAAAATATATTGCATGATTTGAACACGTTTCATTATTTTAATCACGGGGGTCAAAAGAATTACAACTCTCCATTATCACTGAATTTTGAATCTCCTATGTCTTGTAACCGCTGTATGAGGGCCGGAAACACCTACTCTTGTGTTATGAAACAAATTATTCCTAAACAGTGTGCAAAAAGACAATCCTAAAGCTGAAGATACGGCAGACAGCAGGCTATTTCGATTCTCTAATGGTTATATCTACAAAATGTTGCTCAGGAGAGCAGTGAGTATCCGGATACAGAAATCTGGGACTTTTGCTATTGCTCATTCTTCGTCGTTCTTGAGTATGAATTGACGCTATGCGGGAGCGGCATTTACAGACAGAGATGGCTGTAGAATATAAGTGGTATGAAGGCATTATCAAGTTGTGTTGTATAAGCCTCCAACAAACTACTCGCAATCACTGCTAGAATCAGCGAGAACCAATGCTGCAAATTTTGAATTAGAAGACACAAGCAATTGCATTATGACTAAAAAGAACAAAATGAAAAGAAACAGATAAGTCAATCTATTTACCATAACATATGTTCCAAAATTTTGGTTTGAGATTTTCTCAACTTACAGAAACAGAAAATATACGATGCATCACACGATTCATAAGAACGCATGCTTTCATGCATGTATGCAAGTGATCATATGCATATCTGTTTTTGTACCAAAATGGGGAAAGAAAGAGAAACAGACCTCTGCAAAAATATATCCTGTCGATGCTAAAAGAGGAAGCAAGATTGAGCAAGCTGCGAGGACTGAAGTTATGCCAGCAGCAGTACCTTCAACGGTTTTCTCTGGCCGGAACAAAAGTTGCATACAAGTAAGCAAATTAACAGATAAAGGCCCCATATGCTGATGAACAGAGAACAGAGAAAGAAAGAGAGTTAAAAAAAAAATTACTTACTGCCAGTTTTGCTCCATCTAAGGACACCATACTTGTAGCCCACTATTGAAGCCTGGACATAAGCAAAAAATTAGTACTTAACAAAATACAACCATCAATGAGCAACTAAAGAGAATGAAATGCAGGTGTTACATAGAAGGAACCAGTTAAAAATATGCATATTTTCTTCACAAATCCACCACATGTATAATGAAATTAAAAATGACCTTATTAACACGCATTCATTGTTAATAACAAGTTGTATTCCCCTTCGCCCCCCACCCCCACAAAGAAAAAATGATCATTCTTCATCCACATCCACACAGAAACTGATTACTTTGATGTCATCAGGTCAGTTACATTTTTGTCCTTGAAAATATCCAAGTATCAAATCTTGAGTTGCAATCATCATCAAAGAGCAGATAAAAACATAAAGGGGCAAGGATGTCGATATTAAGGACACTCACCATTGTATCTCCAATTCCAAGGCTCAAAATTCCAGCAAAAGGAGCAAGGGGTCGATCATTGAACCCAGAAGACATCCAAATTGGAAGTGCACAACCCAACAACAATGAAAAGTGGCTAAAACAGCAAATAAAATCATAAAGGAGCATTAAAGCTTGTCTGCATCAGAAATGCATTATGGTGCTCTACAAGAAAAGTAACATGTCATACCTGACAATTAGAAGATCAGAATCCCGATGGTCAGTGAAAGCAGTCATAAACTGATGTATGAGTTGTCCCAAGGGCCAAATTCTCCATACCTGGCAACAAAAATGGTTATAAAAGTCAATCACAAAAGTAAAAAAAGACTGTGGAACCAATTTAACAGTTTTCAAGCTCATCACTGAACTCAGCTTGTAAGTTGAAAGAGACTAGCATATTTGACACAGCTCTTGGTACAGGTTTGTCAGGTTTGTTCAGTTGTCATACTTAAAAAGATGCAAGTACAATTCTCAGATTACAGCTTGATATCACAAGTTTCTGCCAAACTGTTCACAGCTTGCAAGACTATGACCATTTTATTCGAAAATAATTCCTCATAATGTCTTCTAAAAATTTCAACAAATTTTATATTTTGTACCAACAACTGAGAGGTTTAGTGACTGACAAGTGATATCAAAAAAATTTAGTCATGATATTCTTTTCAGAGGATGCGATAGCAAAATTGTCAATTTCTACAAAAACATGTAAGTTTAAGAACTTACTCGCATAATTTCTAATACCAAGAACACAGCCAAAGCAGCCCCAAATGCTAGATGAAGAAATTTTGGCTGAAAAAGCAAAATAAACAGTAAGTAGGATATTTAAAAACCTGTAACCAGAAAGTACTACCATGGTATTCTACCTGAATGAAAAATAATCCTTCTCAAGTAACAAATCACCTGGAAGATAAGAGCTGGTACAAACATTAAAACAGCCAGCAGATGGTAATATTTTCGAAGAAGAATTCTCTCAATCTTACTGTTCTTTGAGATGTTGTAAAAACGCAAAACAGATGCAAATATCAGGGACACCCAGTATATGCATAATGACAGTCTTTTCAATGGTTCCGAGAAAACAAATGTAAGTACCCTGTAAAAAATTACAGAAAGGAACAGAAAAGAAAAAGACAGTTACAAAGAAGAGCAAAATTTCTGGTGAAAGAGCTGTATTCTACATCACATGGTATGTTAACAAAATTACCAGAACTAACAGAAGGGGGAATGATAACTTTTAAGAAATTTTACAACCAGTAACATAAATAATTGCAAAGAATGTGATAAGCTAAGAACACGGCATGCGAAAATTCAATATTACCATATGCCATGCTTGAACTCGTATCACTAAGAATTCATTTATGCAACAAGGATAACCATGCAAGAAATAAAGATGTTATGTTGTGGGTAATTAAGTAGCTTCTTCTCACTGTATAGAAATCTGATATAAGAGAAAGGTCACTGCCTTCAATGGGAAGTTAACAAAATAAACAGAAAGATCAATTTCTTCAGCAAAAGGAATTTACGAAAGTCCATCTATTCCCAATTGCCAGTCTAACTCAAAAAAATGATCCATTTTCTTCTCAGTAATAGGAATCTGATATACAAGAAAGTATGATCCCTTTTAACAACGGAAAAGAAGCAAGACAACACAAAGAAACTCCTGTGGGAGATATTATAATCTAGGTCCATGCATGTTTTCAGATTTATTGGTGTTTCCTAGCCTTAATACAAGATTTTCCTTCTGTTTTTCTGTGACATTGCCCTGTTCTCCACCTTTGGAATCCTTAATGTCCTTCCAGTTTTGTGACAGTCCACCTAAGAACCCCCTCAAATCAATCAAGCTCCAAAGATCACAAAACCCTTGTATATCAGTAAGTACCAAAATAACTAATATGATGCATCCAATGCCCACAACATTCTAAAGCCACTTAACGGTTAACAAAATTCTTCTGTCTCCGTACCGAGCTTCAAAAATCTCCGTTTCATTTTTTTCTGATTATCTTGTATCTTTAAATAATTTGGTGAATAGATTCAGAACATGCACTGCATATATAAGATGAAATAAAATTAGGGGACAGCAATACCATAACAATGGATGCACATGAAAATCCTGAACAATCTGCATCCAGGATGGGATAATGACAACCAAGATAAACCCAAGGGAAGAAAAGAATAGTAACGATGTCCATATCTCATTGCTTCGCCTTGCTTCAGAATAGCCCTTATTTAAATAACATTCACATAAATGGAGTGCATACTTAAGTAACAGAGGAAAAAGAAGTAGGCCCAGCACCACTCCCTGCATGAAAGAAAAGAACATTCATTATCCAGCTAAATCACTAACAGTTAGCTTCATCACTTAAGTAATCATACCTGTATAATAATACTAATCTCACTTCTTCTAATTCCATATTTTATAGAAACCAATTCTGTTGAAATCAAGCTTCCAGACACCTGTTCAAACAGTGCTATTGTCAATTACAATATTGCCGATTTGTTTGAGACGGCTATAAACTATCTGTTGAAGAAAGACCCACCTTCGCAATGGTACATGCCAACATGTCACCAAAATAGAGAACAAGGCCCACAGTCACCAAGAGCAATTCACCTCAAGTAGTTGGAACAACAAAAATCAATAACAAGGAACATCATGGTTTATGAAAATAAGTCATTAAGTCCTAGAAAAATGAAATGAACCCAATCTTGTTGTTAAGCACAATCTGCATTAGTCAACTACAACAAGTTAAGAAAATTTCATAGAAACTCTCAAAATTTTGCTTGCGTTTAGTAAAGGAAAACTCTTGCAAGTAGTACTAAGCACTACTATAAAGGAATCTAACAGTAATCAAATGTGCAAATATTTTGAAAGTATTCTATCTCTCTCTCTCATTTTACCAATAGGAAAAGTTAATTGTTTCCACCCTGGGAAGGAAAATAAATAAATAACAAATAAGTGCTTAGAAGGAGGAGCGCGAAATATACCAATGGAAGCACAAGATGGAAATTTATCAAGAAGTCGCTGAATTAACATCACTGCCACCAACCCATGATAAAGTTCCCACATTAACTTTAACACAGTGTTAGAACCTGTAAAATAATGAGCAAAATAACAATCTCAACCATGCATATAACTCCCAGCTCTAAGACAGGAAACTGGGTTGAGAGATCTATGTGAAAGAAACTGTTGATAAAAAATCCACAAAATACCCAAAAAGAATTCCCAAACACAAGAAGAAATTGAGCACTACCTCAAGAAAAGGTAGACACACAAAGTTGCAAACTTACCGGTATGAGATATCGCGGCAAGTGAGACACAGCAAGTTACTGCATATGATGCTACACAAAATATGCTCAAAGTTGTGTTCCAAACACTAAAGGACCTAGGAAAGCGTTTTGTGTTGGGTGTAGACAACACAACTAGGCAGAGGAAAATAAGCACGCCAAAACAGCTGGCGGACGTAGCCCAATATTGCATCATCATATGTTCAAGCTCTACACCATTCAAAATAACAACCAATCAAACATAAGGAGAAATATCATGATCAAGAGCATTTATTTTAGACAGAAAAGTTGCAATGAGGAAAAACAGATAGTCCAACTTAAACAATGGAAAGAAACAATGGAGCAGAGAAATGTAAGTTGGTTATGAATAGACCGTGCATTGCAAGACAGTAATTCACACAGTTTTTCATCTGCATCTTAAAAAAAAAATTAAAAAAGAAAGGCAAGTGTAAGGCAAGTGTAAGTGATTAACCATCTTTTTTCGGTTAATCTACACACACAATTTGAATGTGACTAAAATATCCCATACTAAAAATACTCCATTTCTCTTTCATACTAACAAAATTGAAGCCATATTGTATTAACTAGGTGTTTTTGTTCATCGGTACTAAGCCCTAACATCATTGGGTCAGATTAATTATCAAAAAGTGGCACCTTGAAGTTCAATTTGTTGCAGTGAATACGCTCTCGTAAGCTGTATCAGCTTGGAGATCATTACAGTTGGCAGTGTTACTGCCCCCAGCAGTATCCCCGACGAAGCACCCGGCCTGAAAAATCAATTAAGCTCATTTGAATTCCATCTAGTTGCTCATTGACCCAATAATTACAAGAATCGCCACTAACAGCCAAGCAAATTTGACTCAGTAAAAACCCTAATTTTCAAAATTAGGGCAAGAATAGACTTACCTGGTCTTAAAACGCGAGAGAGCAGCGGAATCATCAAGGCGGATGTCAAGGAAGAGAGCGAACAATGAGAGGATAGCGAGATTGAGGCCGGGGCAAAGGAGAGACATAGGAAGAGAATACAGGACGCGACACACGATCAAAACGACCACGCCTCTCTCGCCGTTTAGCATCGACGATGCGAGAGCCATGGTTTCAAATTTAAATTGAAAATCTTAAAACTTTTTAAAGAGAACTTTTAAACGATTTGATTAGATCTCTAGAGGGAGCGTGATTTTTCTTTTCATTTTTTTTATCATTTTTGACGCGGGAAGGATTGCAAAATTACTTTACATACAGTCATACGTTACGTAGGAAAAGACGGGTTGGTTAGATTGCGTGAAGTTAGTTAAAATCTGAAGCCTCTGTGGGTCCCAAAAGCATTTTAAAAAAGGGTCAAAGAGAATCTGTGGGTAACGACGTGAATAACGCGGCCAAACCGAAGACCGGTGGCGCTGCCTCAGACGCCAAGTCGCTTCACTTGAATTTGCTTAACACGACATGTCGTTTTCTACTTTCATATCCCTGGTTTCGCAAATTTTGTGGACAACTTTTCGCGTAACACATGCATATATTATAAAATACACATATTATATAACTTTAATGGTTGGTTTTATGAATCTCGGACTTATAATTACTCTGAGTAATTAATCCCAAAAAAATAAAAAAATAAAATAAATTTGATGGCTGAATTATGCAGGTCAATATCGTTCATGCAAGTACGGAAATGAGGGAAAGTCGATCATTCTACGAAGAACAAACATTATTTAAGACTCCTCCGCAATGCATGATGAGATCCTTAAAAATCGAAAAAAAGATCTCCAAAAAAAATTAAAAAAAAAAAAAAAAACTCTTGTGACCTCTCTACAAACATTACTAGAACAACCACCATGGCAGGCGACAAAACTCAAAAGCCTCACGCGATTTTCATCTCTTATCCTCTCCAAGGCCATGTCAATCCATCCGTTCAACTTGCCCTCAAGCTTGCGTCTCAAGGCTTCTCCATCACCTTCGTCAACACCCACTTCATCCACCAACAGATGACCAAGGCCTCCCCCGAAATGGGCTCAGATATCTTCGCCGGTGTCCGCAAATCGGGCCTCGACATTCGTTACATGACGCTGTCGGATGGGCTTCCCCTTGGGTTCGACCGCTCGCTCAACCACGAACAGTTCATGTCCTCCTTATTGCATGTCTTCTCGGCCCATGCAGAAGAGGTCATTGGTCAAATTGTACGGTCTGAAGAAAATGTTCAGTGCTTGATTGCTGACACTTACTTTGTGTGGCCCTCAAAGCTTGCTAGGAAGTTTGGGCTGTATTATATCTCGTTTTGGACTGAATCTGCTTTGGTGTTCACATTATATTACCATTTGGACCTTCTCACCATCAATGGTCATTTTCAATGCATGGGTAGGGGGCACGAACGCTCAATGAAAAATTGTTTTTTTTTTTTTCTTTTTTTTTTCCTCCCTTCAAAATGTCAGGTAATTGATAACATTTTGTTTAATTATTCTCTCACCAGATTGTCGAGAGGACACTATAGATTACATTCCCGGCGTCAAAGCGATTCATCCTAAGGATACGACGTCGTATCTCCAAGAAACTGATACAACATCAGCGTGTCACCAAATAATTTTCAATTCATTTCAGGACACTAGGAATGCGGATTTTGTTCTATGTAACACAGTGCACGAGCTTGAATCTGAAGCCGTAACAGCACTCAAGGCCAAAATTCCGTTCATTACGATGGGGCCCATATCCTTAAACAAGTTCTCTGATAGGGTTGTGGCCACGAGCCTGTGGTCCGAGTCTGATTGCAGCCAGTGGCTCGACAAGCAGCCCAAGGGTTCGGTCTTGTATGTGTCTTTCGGTAGCTATGCGCATGTCTCAAAAAGGGACCTTATTGAGATAGCCAATGGGATTGCCAAAAGCAAAGTGAGTTTCATTTGGATACTTAGGCCCGACATTGTCAGTTCCGATGATCCTAACCCTTTGCCGGAGGATTTTAAAAAAGAAGTTGCCGACCGTTCGATGATCATAACTTGGTGTTGTCAAACCTCCGTGCTGGCCCACCCGGCGATCGGAGGGTTCTTAACTCATTGCGGGTGGAATTCGGTACTTGAGGGCCTATGGTGCGGGGTTCCGCTACTGTGTTTCCCGTTGTACACGGATCAATTTACTAATAGAAAATTAGCGGTTGATGATTGGAATGTGGGACTCAATCTCAGCAATGAGAAGGCAATCACAAAAGAGGAGGTTTCAAAAAATGTGCACCTTTTGATGGGTGAAAAATCGGGAGCAAAATACAGAAATGCAGCTAAGCAAGTGAAAAAGGCCATGGAGTATGCGCTGCAACCCAATGGATCATCAGAGAAAAATATGGACCAATTCATCAAAGGCCTTAAGGCCAAAATCCAATCAAAATGTGACAAGTGAAAGATAATTTAGTCCACTAGCCGTTTGGCTATCATGTCACACACATATCTTGTACAGTGTTTATATAATACATAAATATTTTTTTGTAAATTCCTACTGTACAATTCTACTAAGTTATAATTCTAATGAGCAAATAATAATTTCCCTTTTGATGTCCTTTTTAGGAATTGATTGTAAGATATCTCACATATGTGATGTACAATTTTCACAGAAAATTAGGTCCTCTCCTAATGTATTTTTTCTAGTTATTACAACGTACATTCAATAGCTATGGTTTCCTTATTATTTCAATTATCAGTAACAAACCTCATCATATTTG
The DNA here is from genome assembly GCA_030444775.1 of Atalantia buxifolia. Taxonomy (NCBI): domain Eukaryota; kingdom Viridiplantae; phylum Streptophyta; class Magnoliopsida; order Sapindales; family Rutaceae; genus Atalantia; species Atalantia buxifolia. The sequence goes on from CM059838.1 coordinate 13,991,298, forward strand.
ATCAAGGTCAGATGAGAAAAGGAAATATATGCATTTATCATAACAGCTGCTAGAAACTGAACACTTATCTGGCAAAAGCTGTTTAAAAATTATGCAAATACTATATTTCATTGCAGGCATATAGCACTGATAATTGATTGCATACCAGAACCAATGCTGAAGAAATTGTACAATTTGAACAGCCAACAGAGATTGACAGTGCTGCTTTCATTCATCTGGGGTTGTTTGTATCATGATCGCACTTGAAAAGTTTATGTACGAATGTATTTTTCTTTACACGAAGATATATAAACACGAACAAGAGAAGTCGATATCCAATAGCCATGAGAAACAGCACCAGTAAATTCCCCCACTTGGAATTACTTTTAGATGAGATGTCATAGGCACTTTGGAGAGCCTGATAGCCAGAAATGGTCCTGACCTGCCCAACAGGGAAGGAAGTCCCAAGGTATTCATTCTCTAGAAGTCCCTGCGCCACAAAAATAGATGGAAAATTTTAAAGATTATGTAATACAACTCAAGGCAAGGCTTTCAAAGATTCCACCGAAAGGCCAAATAGGAAAATGAATATGACTTTCTCAAAATTGTTTTTGCCGGAGAGCCAAGAGGTCCATGATTGCATGGAATGGTTATTCTAACACACAAATAAGAAGCCGGCCAACAAAAATAGTTTCATATATGGAGTTTGATAAAACTATGTACTTATTTACATGCCTTTATAGAGTAAGTGTGGAAAGCGATGTAGGATATTGGATAAGTCCACACTGGTCCAGGCAGAGCATTGCGGATTCTGAAATAGCCAGCAGATAGCATCATCACTACCTGAAATAACATACATGTTGACCATTAGATTCACAAAGGCCAGCTCACCAATCCAGGCAGATAACACTGAAACATCAATTACATTTCAGAATTCAGAATGTTAACATTCACTATCTGGAATCAACACAGATTGTAAATATCATTGTGCTAGTCGTTACAACACTGATCAAAATATTGGCTTTGCAGTATAACTGGAACGGTCTCAAAATGACTAAGCAGCCTTCAGGAACCTGCCTCTTTTAAATAAGGAATGCTTGTATGAATTTTTAGCTTGATATTGGCAAAAAATTGTTTTATAGGGAGTATACTCACATGTATTGATATAAGAGTCAAGATGCTCCAGTAAACATCTTTCCAAATGGAAGCTACAACCAGCATCAATCCTTCATTTACTAAGAGGCACATGAAGAAATTCAGTACAAAGTACATCAACAAGCTGAATTCGTCTCGCAGTCCGACAAGGAAATAGAAGACAAGACTCGATGAAATGGATATGAGAAACAGGAATGGGATACTGGAGAGGAGTTGCCCAAGTAAGAATACTAGAGCTCCCGAATGCATGTTAGATTCCTCACTGGCATATATCTGCAAAATAGGATAAAAATTTTAGATCATAGGACAAAATTTAACTGATCATCTCAGAATTCAAAAAGAAAAAGGTAAACATTCTAAAATGATCAAAAAATATAGAAGTGCCATTTAACCATACCGCTTAATGCATATTAGATGATATAAAAAAAAAGATATTCAATGCACAACACGAATTGCAAAAACAAACTTTAATAAACCAGCTCCAATTTTAAACATGAAAATTAAATATTGAACATGTTTTTTGCATTACCAAAATTAGACCCTTGCAACTTTGGAGCCACTTAGGACAAAAACATTCAAAATCTCACCTAAATGGCAATTAAAACCACAATCACGAAACAATAATCACTCAAGTTACTAGATATAGAATAGTGAAAGCATATTTATTCGCAGTAATTCATACATAACAAATCCATTCTAACATTTGGGACTAAGGCCAAAACCAACTTTCATATTCCTTACGTATTTGGATGTATAAAGAGAGCCACAGCAGTTTAGTAAAATATGATATATGCCAGTAAGAGGTCAGCGGTACATGAACTGTATAAACTGTATAATAACAATTCTTTTATCTCCATGAAGTCTGCACCAAGGAACCTATAACAACTTACCTTAATTTCTTTCGTAAGTGCAGGTACTCCAGCAATGTTCAAAAGTGAATTAAATGATACAAATACAAATATTGCTGCAACTCTTGTCTGCAAAATATAAGGCAGAGATGAGATACTGACGTGTGCATCATTATATAACAGAAGCATATAAATGAAGAAATTTCAAGAACATATTCAACAGGACGAAAAAGGCATCTCTGTTAAATTTTATATGGAAGTTCACCATTTTGGGAAGGAAATCAAACAACAGAATTCATGAAGAGAACTGCAAGAATATAATTCTGGCCCCTAAATGGATAAAAGTTACAACAATCTTGAGTTGGGCTGAACACAGTAACCCCCAAAACTTTCATGCAAGAAAGTGCCTCGGGTGTTTAATTCCTGTTGGCTATTTAGGTTACATGTGGAATCAGACAGCAAAATGCCAGTGAAACAGAAGAAAATTATTTCCTGTTAGCCATGCAAGTAAAAGATTTTCAGGAAACATCCAAGGACATGCATCAGATGGCTTTATTTTCAGATAAATGCTTGAGAATCATGTATCACAAAGCTTCACTACATGCTCCAATATACATGGCCACAAGCTTGCCAATCACTATAAAACCAATTCCAAGAAGAAGTTTGTGTTAATTACAAAGTTGCATGCATGAATATAACATCAACTTTAGCCTAGGTTTTCAAATCAATTAGTATCAAATACGTGCCAAAATTGACTTCAATATGAAAGTGAACCACGATGGTAAGACCTCCCAACCAGTGGAAATAAAACATAATTTACATGCTGAGCAAAACCATTGGTGCATCTGGAAATAATATCAAGGAGAGCAATTTCTAGTTGGTACAATCTCTAATTGACCATGTAGGGCCTACTCCTTACCATGTCTTTTAATGGAAAAGGAATACATGCATTGCACTTCAAAAAAATTAACAAAACCAGTAGGATCAATCAGAAAAAGCAACCACCATGAAAAATTTAAAGACCAAAATTCATGCAAAAAGGCTCTTCCATCTTTCAACAATCATTCTCCAATAATACTAACAAAAATCATCTTAAGAAACTCACCACAACTGAAGACAAGGAATGTCCTAAGCCCGAAAACACGGTACCGATGCAGAGCGTAAGAATCATGCAAAGAATAAGACGAAGCCAGTAGTATTTCCATTCCCTCGACATAATTAACAGTGACCTCCATGTCAATACGGCAACTCGTGTAGCACTGCTAGCCTTTCCCTTGCTTTTCAGAAATGGACCTTCCTGTAGAAAGAGATAAGTGAAACAAGACTATAGAAGCTTAACATGCAGATCCAGAAGAGAACAGAGAGCATTGGGGAGAGGATGAGAGAAAGGAAAGAAGAGAAAGACTGAGCTTAGGGCTTCTACATCAAGTTCAGTCCCTGCAAAATTACATTTGAGGGAAATTTATAGGGGCTGGATCAAATCCAAAAGGAAACCAAATCAAACAAGTCACATTGCATACAACAAGGTCGCTGAAACAAAATGACAAATAATATCCCCAAAACAAAATATTGACACATAGGTTTTATGCTTTACTTCAAACATAACAATCTTCAGTTATGCCTACGTTAAACATAACAATCTTCATCAGAACTACCAGGCCGAGAAAACGGCTCATGGAAACAGAATTTGCATGCATCCATGGCACAAGATATTGTCATTTGGTCAATCAGATAATAGTGACAATAATAACAGCAAACCTACCTTTTCAGTAAGCCTCAGTATCATAGTTTCAACAGCAGCAGCATCAGCTGATGATTGATAAGTTGCCTCCAGAGTGCGTATAGCAACCGCGGTATCCATATTCACTGATGAAAAATCACCATGGTCATCCTGTCACAAAATTTTAAGACCATATTGTAAATGCTGAAACGCACTAGCAAAGCAAAGGCGATAGCAGCATATAGTTTAAATCCATAACAGACATCTGAAATAATAGCATCAACTGATTAAAGACCAAAAAAGGAAACATATGAGCATCATTAAACACCTTAATTAAGCATTATAACAGATGACAATTTTAGACGTGTTGCACTTTTATCTGAAATGAGCTATATTTGCTAATTGCAAACTTATCTCTAATTTAGTCCATGAGAACAATACAACTGCAACTTAGTTTGACTTACCTGCCAACTTTTACACATTGCTATGATCCGGTCAAAATCCGTATTTATTGCACGTAGAAAGTGATCGGAAGGACTTTGCATAATTGGGCAAGGAAATCCAGCATTTGAGAAATGCTTCATCAACGAAAGGAGTGTAATCAGTAACAGCATAAAAAGGGAACTTTTGTAGCTCGGAAACAAAATAAGGGAAAAGAAATTAGTACTTCATATCTATATAACTGGATTTTAAACTTCTATTTTCCCTCCACGTTATAGACACAAAAATGATCACATAATCCAAGCATTCATATTACATTTCATATTCAAAAAGGATATGTAAATTATGAATTTACTAATTTTAGAAGTTCAAAACCATTAAATAAGAGTGTAAAGAATCAGAACCACAGAGTTTGCTACCTGTAAGCAAGCCAATGTTTCCCCAAAAAATAGGGTGTTTCCATTTGAAAGAAGACATATCCGATCAAATAGGCCAAATACTTCAGTGCTGCTCTGATTAATAGTGAAAAGAAGAGTGCATCCCGTGCTTGCAAGTTTCTTCAGAGTAACCATCATCAGAAGGGCAGAGACACTGAATAAAATAAAATTTTAACATTAGCTCGTGAAAATGAAGCAAACAATTGTCAACAGAAAGGAACAAACAAGTACAAATATGCCCATATTTCCAACAGAAAGTAATGAATTGATTCAAACATGCACGGATTCAGCAATCAGATCGCTAATACGGTTGGATCAAAATAGTAAATGGTGAAATGTGGCTTTAGTAACCACATATATCTAAGGTAACTGCATAAATCAAACGGATTAGAACACAAATTTCTGCCAAAAAACATTCTTGATTTTGGTAACCATGTGTACTTGCCAAATAAACTTTTCCAAAATAGTTATGAACTACGTTCTCAGTTTGTTCCATACTCTTAAATGTTCCAAATACAGGATGCTGATAAGAAACCCAAGAGAAAACTCAATTAAATCAAAATCAAAACTACAGCAAAGAACAGAAAAACCTGTCAAGATGATAGAGAGGCTCATCTATAAATAAGACATGTGGTCTCATCACAAGCTCTCGTGCAATGCGAACACGCCTTCTCTCACCACGAGGAAGGCCCTTCATGTAACAGTGGCCACCTATCAGTTTGTTTGCATAATCACTTAAGGACATGGCATGGATAGCATCCTCTACCACATTTTTCCTCTGACAGAAGAAACCAGGAAGTTGAAGCAGTGCTGAGTAGTAGAGGTACTCTCGAACAGTGAGTGATCCAATTAGAGTGGTTTCCCTCTCAACGAACCCCTGCAATTTTGGGGGGGAATTATAATATGTCAAGACCCAACAGACTGCAATATCTATAAAACATCACTGTTGGGAACCCTAACATTCTGTCCAGCTTAAACTAACCTGGCACCCAAAATGACACAAATAAACTTAAAACAAAAGCACATAAACATTAAGGAAGAAAAAAAAATCCACAGTGAAGGTGAACAATATTTTGTTAGGAAAAGGATGTAAATATGCTCAAGCAAAAGCAGGTACAAAGGTTTCATATGCAAACAGTAAGAGAAAAAAAAAATTAGGTAATAGTTGGAAGAGATATCTAAAGAATAGCACAGGCAGCCATTTGCATTTAAATAAAATAAAAACAAAAAACTCAACAGCAAGTAGTGTCACATGGAACTCACATATGACCCGTAGGGCATCTCTGATTTAGCCCCATTTACAAATACTTCACCATACATTCTGGCAGATTGAGGTAATCTTCCTGAAGTTAAGAGAAAAAAGCATTTCAGCCCATCACGTACAAAAAGAAGAACACAGATATTTTAAAATAAATAAGCAAGGACTCAAATGCTCAGAAATCAATCATGCTAAAATACCTGCAATAGCCCTTAGTAGAGTGGATTTCCCTGATTTGGCAGGACCCATGATCACAGTCATTGTCCCTGGCAATGCATAGCCATTTGAACTCTTCACAACTTTATCGGAATACCTTCTCTTGCCCTTTATAGTAACAGTCAAATCTTTCCACACAACCGAAGCTCCAGCGATCTTCCTTGCAACAACTGCACCCTCTGGTAATGGTGGGGATGGTAAGGAACCACTGTTAAGCTTCGACAGAGATGGGGAAGCTGGTGTGGTTGCAGCATTAATAGAGTCGCCTCCTTCGTCCACTCTGACTTCAACATCTGTATCTTCCCACTCTGGTGAATCCTCAAAAGAGATTGGTTGCCTTAGAGAACCCGGTTTCCGCAAGTAGAAAAAGTTACTTGAAGGAACTCTACTTGCAGGACTACTCGCTGATGATGATGAAGACCTATAGTTATCTGATTGAGACTGTATTTCTTCCATTTAAGCTACACTTATTTCCAAAATCTCAAGTTGCAGATCTAATATGAGCAGGATACCTTTTGTTACTGAACTTAGACACTACATTATCCAATCAACCCGATGATTGCAGATACGTAAGTTCGGTTACTGCCCACATAAGTATAGCTTATTATTTGAAAAAAAATGGTTAGTTACAATCCCCTAGTACACCACTCCATCGTCCTTGAAACAACCAGCCTGCAACAATGTTTTGAAGGAAAGAAATTAATATTATATTTAGATAGGAAAAAGTCCATGTAACCAGTGTATACATCAAACTTATTCAATATAAAGACTTTCTAATTCATTGCTGAGAATCAGAAGTAGACGACAACCAAAGCTCATAATAAGTGCACGTATGGAATGACTTATTATTTGAATACTAGGAAATAAAAAAGAATAACCATTTCAGAAACGAAAACTATACAAAAACGACAAACAAAGAAGGAAGGGAAAATTTTGGAAGTATACTAATAAAAGCTGTTCATTAATAATTTATCACACACTAGATAAGGTGATGTTCATTATTCAATAGACATCACCTCATTTCTAGTATACATTATCATCAAGAAAACAGAAACCAATACAAAACATTCTGTCTCATAACAAATTTTATAACTAAATGCCAAATGAAACCGTTACGAATACAACACCAATCACTTACTACAGATTAACAATTCCTAAGGAAGAACAACGGAAACAGGAAACATTAAGGTTAGAACTCTTTTCATCTTTGCTTTTCTTTTAAGCCCAGTTAATCTCATTCTTCAACAAAAAAATCATCCATTTACCACCTTGACAAAAGTTAAAACACCCATTAAACTATTAGGCCCCAAATGCATACAATGATTAAGAAAAATCAAACCTTTAAACCAAATAAACAATCTTTCTCTCTTCACTCAAACAATAATGAATATACCCCTTCAGCTCAACTAAGCTGAATCTTGTTCCATATAAGATAAACCTACAAATAACAAGCTCAACACCTTGATATCTCTTTGTTTTTCGTTTGTTTTCCTTTCTCAGCAACCAAACAGATAACAAAACAGCTTACAACTTAACCAAACACACTTCGCAAGAAAGAAGTTCAGAGAACATATAAAGGACAAACCTGGATCTGGGTTTTGGGTTTTGTTTCTGCAGAGGAAGACAGCGAGTGAATGTGAAAAGCGAGTGAAGTGAGTGAAGCATTAACATTTAATGACAGGTAATAACTTTTAGGTCCCAAATTTTTTATAATTTTATTTTGAAACAAACATCTTACCCTTGATCATCAAATAGATCCTAAGTTCTTTCTTAATTAAAACAACAATATCAACCATAATCTTATATATACGTCGAGACATATATATCATTATTCAATAACATAAAAAATTTTTATTTTTAATATTATTGTAATATTAATTATTATTAAATTATTACTGAAATATTGTCCCCACTCTCATTCTATTTAAATAGTTAAATCACTAAAATACCTTTTACGGTCATTTATTAAGTTACACGATCTTATGATGTATTAGTCAAATTTCAGTATTATCAAAGTATTTTCGTCATTTTATTTGCAGCAAATGAACTTATTTGACACAAGTACAAGAGTTATACCTCAATTTGATAAAATATAAATAAAACAAAGGACTCTGATGTCATTACGTCAATTTAACAATGTAATTGGAACGGATGATTTGACCCGCTGGTACCGGATTTTGTATTTTTGTTTTGTTGTCTTATAAGCTTTGCTTTGCATCTCTTCTAAGCCCACTTTATCTTTTTTTTCTCCTCCGCTTTTTTTTTTTTTTCTTTCTTTCTTTTTTTGTCTTTTCCTTTAAAATATATTTACTTGCTTTAATTCTTAATTAAATCTTTAGTGGATTGATTTCAATGATGTTTCTTGCCAACTCAGTGTTGCAAGTGGGGCCAAATATCGCTCAAAAGGTTCCTTCTTCCTTCTTTTCTTAAGCAGACCACTTGAACGCTTTGATTAGTGATTGTACTTTTAATCATTAATTGGATTTTAATCTACAACTGCACATGTTCCTCCTTAGTCGTTATCGAAAATAATATAGTACTACTTTCACCGGTTTGGTTACCTTATATAATTATGTTACCTTATATAATTATATAAGGTACATAACTCTTGCATAATAATTTAATAAAAATATAATGATTATAGAAATAATAAAATTTAATTATTTTATATTTTTACAATTATTGGATTTTTATCGGTTGTGGAAAAATTATGTAAGGTACATAACTCTTTCATAACTATTATATAAAAATTCAACGGCTATAAAAATAATATTATTTTATTACCTTATATTTTAACAGCCGTTAGATTTTCATTAAACGATTGTGAAAAAGTTATGTAAAGTACATAACTTTTTTATAACCATTTGATAAAAATCCAACCAACGTACAAATAACATAATTTTATTACCTTTTATTTTTATAACCGTTAGATTTACATTAAATAGTAGTGAAAAAATTATGTACCTTATATAATTATGTAAGGTACCAAGATCCGTCAGGATGATTGTTGGTGTTCCTATCTTAAAAAATTGTCAAAGTGTTTATTATTTTTGAAAGTTAAAATGGGGAAAATTATATAAAACTATTGCATTTCGAGTTAGTTTAGTGATTCATGGCTGGAATTACGACGATTTGCATTTTAGCCTGCCCCCTTCTTTTCATCACAGACAGTGATTGCATTATTGACTAGAGAAACGAAAAAACGTGTGGGGTCATATTTGAAACAATGAATAATCTATATATAGCCTAATATCCTAATGTGAGTATGTGGATGTTGTCACTTGATCATAATTACGAATTAAAATAAATGATATATATAGCCTGGTACATGAGTATGTGCAACGCAAACGAATAATAATTTGCAATTATGACCATAATTGAATTGATTGGAGATCGTTCGTGTTACTTCAATTGTCCTTCAAGTAAGCAGACATTGCAGCCAGTCAGTCATGTTGTGTTGAAATTGAATTGCGAATATGATTGAGACAGAAGCCAAAACGATGATGAGGGATTTAAATTTTAATAATAAATTCGGCCCACTTTTGTTTCGTTACGAACTACCAATTCGATTAATTTGATCGTCCATTAGATCTAACAAAAGTAAATCCAAATGGCCGAGAGGCTGTGTTTTTACGTTAAATTTTGTTTGGCGCCCATATATTTTCTTATCTACAATTTTTTTTAAATATTGGGATAATTTTTGCTTAAATTCATGTTACATTTTTAAAACGATGAACCGATTACAGTAAGAATTTTGTTATTTTGTATTCCTATTTCATCCTAGATTTTAATTCAAATACACTTAATAGTTCCCCCGTTGTAAGAAACCCCTTGATTTTTTTTTTTAATAACTAAATCGTTAGACTCAAAAGTAAACAAATCTGACGATTGATATTTAGAAATATAAATAAAAATTTGGGCCCACCATTTTAAATGCTTATATTTTAATAGCAGTTTCAATTAGGCAAATACTTATAATACCATTTTGACAAAACTATTTGGACACATTAGAGTGAGTAATTATTATACCAATTTATAATTATACCCATCACTAAAATTTGAAAATTAAATTTATTCTTGATAAGTCTATGCACCAATCCAAGTGCCAAAAAATACCTTATAAAATTCTTTATATGTGCGTGTATGTGTATACGTGTTTATATATTTACTTTTACATGTAAAGGAGTAGACAAAGTTCAAATCAATTTTTTAATCCTCTTACTTCCCTAAGAATTAAAATGTAGTAGCTAACTAAATAAAACTACTTAAAAATCACTTAGTCAAATCTTAGGAAGCTTAAAAAGATCGTAAGCTAACCATAATTTTCCAAATAAACTCATCGCAATTATTTACAAACACCAATAATTAAGAATAGGAAAATGAAATTGTAGCTATGATTGTTGAACAAACTTGATTCGTATAATTAGTTTAGTCGTATTCGTCAATTAAATGAACATTGATTCAAATGTGGTAATGAGTATGACTTCAAACAAAAATCAGCATAAAATTATATAGTAGTTAAAATTGTATTAGGATTTAAGAAGAAAGGCTTCCCTCTTAGAACAAAAAAAAAAATCTTTGCAAACACTGTCTTAACGCGTTCATCTCCACTAACTTAAATTACAAAATAAAATAGAAAAAAGAATCATTATGTCTAGATTGTACGTGATAGAAAATTAAATAGTTGATAAGACACTAGCAAGTTAATAAAAAGAGAGAGAGATTGTTTAATTTGATGAAAAAAAAAAAGGGGGTTTTGAAAGGTCATAGACATAAACATAAATCATCCTAATATTTACAGAAAAAGTCATAAATTAGAAGGATTGTAAGATACCATTGAAATTTACCAAAAGATGTCTCCTTTGTTACTCTAGCCGATCCATTAAATTCGGATTATTGATGACTTTTTAATCATTTAAGTGATTTGATTGATTGATTTGGATGTATACATTGAATAATTGACCAATTAAATTAGTTGATGGATTGTCTTTTCTAACCATATCCATTTCAGTTATACGCGCCCGCACGCAAAGTTTTCAGATCTGATTTGTATACTGTGGTAAAAATATGTCCCCTCCTTATATTTTAAGGTTAATATATATTAAATTTTTATATATTTTAAAATAATTTAAAATATCTTTATTTTTAAATTATTGATATTTTATTATTATTTTTAATTTTTTAACTTATTTTTATAATATTATACTTTTATAATAATATTTCTTTTAATAAAATTAATAAAAAAAATTAAATTATCAATTTAACTTCAAAAATAAAATAAAAATAAAAAGAATATATATTACTTTTTGTGAAAGCTTACATGTGTCTAAAAAAAAAAATCATTGTAAAAATAATTAAATTACCTTTTTTTGGACATTAGTAATAAGAAATTAATATATTAACTCCTCAGCAGAGTGTTATAGAAAATTAACATATATTAATTTTGTTTCTATTTTATTTTTTGAGATTAAATTGATAATTAATTTTTTTTACTAATGTTCAAAAAAATTATTGTAAGAGAGTAATATTATAAAAATTAAGCCAAAAACAACAAAAAATAAGAGGAAATGTGTTAATAATTTAACGTCGTGGATGTTTTGAGATATTTAAAAAAATATAAGAACTAAATGGGTATTAACTTTAAAATATAGGGATTAAACGAGATTTACCCCTATATACTTCACCGAAAATTTGACTAATTATTAGTTCGGATTTTAATTTATCATTCAATTAAATATTCTAATAAAATATATTAAAATTTATTTTATAGATGTTATTTTTTTAATAAGAAAGTATCTTACCAAACATTCAACTCATTGAACAAATATAATAGGTGGTTGCCATCCAAAAAGTAGATTCTAACTGATTCAAAGCTAGTCTAGCTACATTGTGAGAGTACATTGAATAAAGATTTGTTGCCACATTCCACTATAAGATTAGGGATAGTAAAAAAATCTAGTTCGAATTTTGGCCGACTCTAGTTTGAGGGTAAATATTAGGACCCGACTAAATATAGGTCAGAATCCATATCCTACATGTCCTTACCCAACCTGATCCTAAAACTTGATTAAAAGAAAAAGTGATTTTTGTTTATATTTATTTTATTATATATATAATTATATGATTGAGACCTTAAGTAATTTTTATATTTATGTTAGTTTAAATAAGTTCTAAAACTTTTAAATTTTAATATTTATGGGCAGGCTATGTCCTTTTTTTAATTTAAATTAATTAAATATAAAAAAAAATCTTTTAAAAAGATTATAGTTGAGCTCAGACAAAGTTTGACCCAATCTTAACCTGAGCCTAACTCAAAATCCAAGTGGCCGGACTTTTTTCAAGCTTGGGCCTTTTATTTCAGTAGCCAAGCACAAGCTTGACGCAACCCTTTGCCATCCTATTGAATATCATACAGAACTAGGTCTACACTCTCCAAGGAGTCAATTCTATGACCAAAGGCCACATCCCATCCTTTCCGCAATTTTAATCCCAGGCCGCTTCTGTCTAGGCAGTTGCATAGCTGCTACTATCGCCTTTCCTACTGAAATCTCTAATCACAGCACCAAAACTAACTATTTTCTGCTAAACCACAACTTGTTGATTGGGTCTCCAATTGGTAAAGGCAGTAGAGGTTTCCCTTAAAGATCATTGCAATTGTGGCAACTAAATCCTTTTTTTAAAATGCACTATTGCATATGCTTTAACAGCTGATAATTGGAAATCTTTCTTTGTTTTTTCAAAGATAAGATGATTCTTTGTATGCCAAATAGCCCAACAAATAGCAATTAGGAGCTTCATATCTAACTTGCTTCTTTTGCTTTCCACTTTTCGTAGGATATCCTGGACCCGGGACAAGGACTTACGAGAAAAAAAAAAAAAGGCTAGGCCCACCCTTATATTTTTTAAAAATTAAAATATAAAAAATATAAAGTAAAAAAAAAAACTTAAATCCTTAATTCATAAATTGATGATGATCCAAAAAATCTAAACTTTCTCTCAAGTCTTAATTAATTAAGAGAGTATTTGAATTAGAGAATTAAGTACTAATAAATTGAATGTATAAATTTTTATCAACTTCATTTTTTTATTTATTATTTTATTTTTAAATAGTTATTTTCTTTGATCCATTGTTGCCATAACAACTTATAGATTATTAATTCATTGTAAGTTTATAAATATTTAAAAATAATTAAAAAAATATACGAAAACTTAGGCCCGGCTCAAGCCTATAGTGAGTCCAACTCATTAAAATAGTTGAAATAAATATAAAAGATTTAAGAATAATTGATGAATTCTTTTATTAGTTTCTTTCATGCATTATACGCGCTAGTGACGTTAGAATATAATATGCATGTGAAATTTCATCGATATTGTGCTTGAAAGCATAAAATTTGTTATATTGACTAGACCAAATATTTTCATGACAAAATAAATTAATTATAGTAATGTTTAAATGATTTTTAAAAATACACAACCGGAAAAAAAAAAATGGCATCAGGATGATGTATAAGCGGGCGCTTTGGCACTCCAATTGCATCTCAGGGAGTGACCAAATTTACTTTATAGTCTCCTTCTTCTTTTCATTTTCGGTTGAAGGATTCCCCTAACATTTATTTCTGATTTTTAATAGAGTTTTTTCTATGTTAATATTTGTTTTTAATTATTTATTTTATATTGTAAGTGTAGTTGATTTTTTGATAAGTCAAAATTAAGTTGTTAGTTAATTTTTTATTCTGCGAATCTATAAAGCATGATGGAGAACATGCTTAATGCTGACTATTTTCAAGTTTACAACTTTGAACTAAAGCTCTCTTTAAAACTTGATATTTTTTTAATCAAAGGGTGTCTTGAGTAATATTATTTTGGTAACTTATAAGTTGTTTTTGGAGTTTATAAGTTTCTCGAATAATTAAAAATTGTTTAGAGATTTAGATTTACTTGAATTAACCCTATCTATCATCTATTTTTCTATTGTAATTTATTTTTTATTACAAACACTTGTATTTGTATCAAATTCATTCTTTTTTTTTAAATGAAATTTTTAAGAATTTAACTTAAAATAAAATTAGTAGTACATTTACATATGAAAACAAACCGAGCATGATAATGATATGATTGAAAAACCTAAAATCAAAAAGAGTAAGCATTATTATTATGAAATTTTACTTATTGTTATTGGTCAAATGTCAATTTATATGGATAAAAAGTTGCCCTACTAGTTCAAACATGTACTATTTCCACGATAATAGACAAATGAATTCTTTAAGAGATTTGATTTAAAAAAAAAAAAAAAAAGAACCTGAAACTTAAGCCAATGAAGTGCAAAATTAAGACGACAGCATCGTTTACAAAATTTAACTTCATTCATTAACGCATTCGGAAAATTTGGATATTTACCGAATGGATTTTGTTGCCTTAGACAATAAGGTAAAAAACTAAGTCCTTTTTCTTGTCAAACAAGACAGGATAAAAAAACAGCTATAAAAAAGCTCAACACACCAACCCGCGCAATAATTACCAGTACCAGTATTTCCATACCCTTCGAAATATCTTTGCTTTCGGCCTCTTCTCTCGAGCACAACCATGACTCACCCAGCTGAATCGTCCGACGCGTGAGTCGACTCACTAATTAACTCATTGTCTTTTCCTCCTCCTGCCCTCTCTTCCTCTAAAATTGATTGAATCTGATGGCTCACTGTTTGTCCTTACAGGAATTCCGGGAAGAAGGACTACTCCACGGCGATTCTGGAGAGGAAAAAATCGCCGAATCGGCTGGTCGTTGACGAGGCTATCAACGATGACAACTCTGTCGTCGGCTTGCACCCTGACACCATGGACAAGCTCCAGATTTTCCGCGGCGACACCATTCTCATCAAAGTACGATCTCGTCTCTCTCTCTCTCATTTTTCTTCATATATATATATTTTTAACTTATTTGATGAGTTTTATTTCCTATTGCCATAGGATTATTACTATCATAATTAATTTTTATTTATTTATTTATTTGGTTATTGCCTCGTGCTAGTCAGGAGACCTAGGGTTTTGAGTTAGCTCGGTGATTATGATTTGTCTTAAGCCGTTGGTGTTAGTTAGTAATTACTTTATTTTGTTTAGCATTAATTGATTATTTTATTGGCTGTCTGGTTAGTATACATGAGTTGGATAATTGGAAATCCTATTCGGTAATCTTGCTCATGTGGCTTTGTTACTCCCTTTGAGGGTTTGCTTAAAGTGTGCATAGGGTTCATGTGCTGTGTTACGACTTGTATTGATTTTGGTTTTGTTTATTATTTATTGTTTTGTGTGTTTCCTTTTGGTGATTTGGTTTATAGGGAAAGAAAAGGAAGGACACTATCTGCATTGCTCTTGCTGATGACACATGTGAGCAGCCTAAGATAAGGATGAACAAGGTTATTCGGTCGAATCTTAGGGTTCGACTTGGTGATGTTGTATCTGTGCACCAGTGCCCAGATGTGAAGTATGGAAAGCGTGTTCACATTCTGCCAATTGATGATACCATCGAAGGTGTTACTGGAAATCTGTTTGATGCATACTTGAGACGTGAGCTTCTGACCCGATCTGTATATTAGTTTTCCAACATTTGTTGATTTGTTTACTTAGTTTCTTTTGGTGTGGTATGATGCTGACTCCATGCACGTTGTGGACGTTGTTTTTGCAGCTTATTTCACGGAAGCTTATCGCCCTGTGAGGAAAGGAGATTTATTCCTTGTTAGAGGAGGAATGAGAAGCGTGGAGTTCAAGGTTATCGAGACTGATCCAGGGGAGTATTGTGTAGTTGCTCCAGACACAGAGATTTTCTGTGAGGGGGAACCTATAAAGAGGGAGGATGAGGATAGGTTGGATGAAGTTGGTTATGATGACGTTGGTGGAGTCAGGAAACAGATGGCTCAGATTCGTGAGCTAGTGGAGCTGCCTCTGAGGCACCCTCAACTCTTTAAATCAATTGGTGTTAAACCACCCAAAGGAATCTTACTTTATGGTCCCCCAGGTTCAGGAAAGACATTGATAGCCAGAGCTGTGGCTAATGAAACTGGTGCGTTCTTCTTTTGTATCAACGGGCCAGAGATCATGTCCAAATTGGCTGGAGAGAGTGAAAGCAATCTCAGGAAAGCCTTTGAAGAAGCAGAGAAGAATGCTCCATCAATCATCTTTATTGATGAAATTGATTCAATTGCCCCCAAGCGTGAGAAGACACATGGTGAAGTTGAACGAAGAATTGTTTCACAGCTTTTAACTCTTATGGATGGTCTGAAATCCCGTGCCCATGTCATTGTTATTGGAGCTACTAACAGACCGAATAGTATTGACCCTGCTTTGAGAAGGTTTGGTAGATTTGATAGGGAGATAGATATTGGTGTTCCAGATGAAGTTGGGCGGCTTGAAGTTCTCCGCATCCATACCAAGAACATGAAGCTGTCTGATGATGTAAGTTGCACTTTCCCTCTACTTCCCCCAAGTACAGAATTGATTCATCTTGAGTCATTTAGGGGGATTTGAGTTCTTTTATCATCTTGAATCCAGCTTCTCCAACCTAGTTTAACTTTGAAATTTATTGATAATTGATCAGTTTTATGATGATTCCATTATTGGTTGTGTGTGATTCTGGTTAGTGGCTGTTATTTAGCTTTTGTTAAAGTAATCAACTCAACTTGGTTCTGCAGGTTGATTTAGAAAGGATTGCAAAAGATACACATGGTTATGTCGGTGCTGACCTTGCTGCTCTTTGTACCGAAGCTGCACTGCAATGCATCAGAGAGAAGATGGATGTGATTGACTTGGAAGATGAAACCATCGATGCTGAGATTCTTAATTCCATGGCTGTTTCAAATGAGCACTTCCAAACTGCACTTGGTACAAGCAACCCCTCTGCTCTGCGTGAAACTGTAAGTTTGTTTTGGGGAAATTTATTATGCCTAGAATTGCTTCTGTTTTAAAGTACGAAAATCTTAGTTAGTGTAGTACTGACAAATATTTGCAATTGTGATCTAACCCCATTTTGCCTTTTTTTTTTTTTGACTGGCAGGTTGTGGAAGTTCCCAATGTCAGCTGGGAGGACATTGGAGGCCTTGAGAATGTTAAGCGGGAGCTTCAAGAGGTAATAATCATTGTTGGATTAGGGTTTATGCGGCTACATTTTCTGTTTTCTTTTTTCAGAAACATGTTTCCAAGAATGACGATACATAAATTTCTATCTTGAAGCAGTTAGCTAAACAAGTAACCGTTTAACATGGAGTGATTGTGCTCGTAGTATAGTTTTCTTACCTCTTATTTCTTCCCTGAACTGCTAGCTAACTTTTTTCTATTTTCCCTTTCCTTTTTTAACCCTCCTCCGTAGACTGTTCAATATCCAGTGGAGCATCCAGAGAAGTTTGAGAAATTTGGCATGTCACCTTCGAAAGGTGTCCTTTTCTATGGTCCGCCAGGATGTGGGAAAACTTTACTGGCCAAGGCAATTGCAAATGAATGCCAGGCAAACTTCATCAGTGTCAAAGGCCCTGAGCTGCTCACAATGTGGTTTGGTGAGAGTGAAGCCAATGTTCGAGAAATATTCGACAAGGCTCGACAATCTGCCCCATGTGTTCTTTTCTTTGATGAGCTTGACTCAATTGCAACTCAGGTAATTTCTTTGTGGCTCTAAATTTCTAGTTTCTGCATATTCATCTACTTTTGTATATTAAAAGTTGAGATCTGTGCAGGAAGAAACATGATTACCACTAAAATATGAAGAAACATGATTACTAATAAAATATGAAGAAACATGATTACTACTAGAACTTTTTTTAGTTTACAATGAAACACTGAAATAAATAACTCCCTATTGTGCTTCTACTCTGCTCATGTTCCCTTTCCTATTGATCATTGAACTTGATTTTGAATTAAATAATTCTTTCTTAATGTTATAGAGAGGAAGCAGTGTCGGGGATGCAGGCGGTGCCGCTGATCGGGTTTTGAATCAACTTCTAACTGAAATGGATGGCATGTCAGCTAAAAAAACTGTTTTCATTATCGGGGCGACAAACAGACCTGACATTATTGACCCTGCCCTTTTGCGGCCAGGTCGACTTGACCAGTTAATTTATATTCCTCTCCCAGATGAGGATTCACGCCACCAGATCTTTAAAGCCTGTTTGAGAAAGTCGCCAGTCTCAAAAGATGTTGATCTGAGAGCATTGGCCAAGTATACTCAAGGCTTCAGTGGGGCTGACATTACAGAGATTTGCCAACGAGCTTGCAAGTATGCCATTAGGGAAAATATAGAAAAGGTATGAGCTTATGGACCAGCCTTCTTGATTTAAATTCGTGTTTTGTAGTGAAACTAGTAATATTAGGTTTGATGGCAAGTTTGCCAAATAGTTAATGTAATTTGATACTGTTTTAGGATATCGAGAGGGAGAGGAGAAGAAGGGACAATCCTGAGGCAATGGATGAGGATGCTGCCGAGGACGAAGTAGCAGAGATTAAGGCTGCTCATTTCGAGGAGTCCATGAAGTTTGCTCGAAGGAGTGTCAGTGACGCTGATATCCGCAAATATCAGGCATTTGCTCAGACGCTGCAGCAGTCCCGGGGTATTGGATCTGAATTTAGGTTTGCAGAGGCAGGAACTGGGGCTTCGACTGGTGCTGATCCGTTTTCAACCTCTGCTGGTGGGGCTGATGACGATGATCTGTATAGTTAGATTTTACTTTCCTTAAATTGACTATTCTGTCTTTAGATTTTACCACATCAAACTCAGTTCTGACTTTGGGCTGGGGGTAGGTTCCGGGGCCAATGCTACTGCTTTTTAAAGTGTTTGAAAGATATTGTTGTTATTTATTATTTATAACTTGCAATGAAAATTCAGAAGTTCATCGGGATTTTATGTTTGATCAAGCAGTATCCTTTTATGTTATTAACAGGAATTTTAATTATTCATTTTGAATTGTGTTGCCTAGTCTATAAAATAAAGCTGTGCGTTACTCAGGTTTAGCATCAGCTTGAGGGGTAATTTAGTTACGAGTTACTTGTATAGGAATAGTCTTGTGATGTTGCAGAAATTAGGCTGAGGCTTTTGTTACCAGAGTCAATATCTGAGTTGAAGCCATACCGGTTGGACTAGTGACTGTCGCTACTGTGATGTTTTTGTTTGTTTTCACGATTAATCTTTGGAGCCTAAATTTCAGAGACATAAGAGTAGTTTGTGTTAAAGCGCTGTAGTGTTTGGCCGGCGGAGAAGCCAATCAGCCATTGCTCGATAGCAAACGAGCACTATATACTTCTTTTTAACTTATATTGTATATTGTACTTGATATTAGACTTGTATTTATGCCTATGTGGCAGTATATTGTTGGCCATTAGTGTTCCTTATTCAAAGGCATCCTTTCCTACTGAAAAAAGAAAATTATAATTTGTTTTTAACTCGGTAATCGGTATATGTCCAAGCAAGTGTGGTTGGGTAGCATAATTAGAAACTTAAAAGTGTATCATGACCTGTCATGTTCGTGAAAACTTTCACGAGTATCTTGAAAGTTTGTGAGTGGTTATGTGATACTTTATAGGTTTTTTGATACTGGGAAAAGGTTCGTCCATCTTATTACACATGAAGAAGCTGCGAATGCCAGTCGATTCAATGGGTAAAAAATCCTGTGGGTTAATAACATTTGGTTGTGATCATGTTGCTTGAAAAAAGGAAAATTACGGGGAAGAAACAGTCTGGAGCAACAAAGTTTTACGGTTCGCTCAGATGGCACACTAATAAATAAGGCAGGGCTAATACAAATTTGCTGAGTTCACATGCTTTTCAAGGAAACCCTGCTGGTCATTTATGAGTCTCGAATTTATGTGAATAGTAAATGACCAACAGAAGTTACAAACAACAAAAAAAAAATGAATACTGATAGATTTGGAGTAAAGCGGGTTCTACAGATTTGAATACAATACGATCCGATTCATTTATTATGTAATACGCTTCAACCTACACACATCGACTACTAAAGTTGGTTCAAATTTTAAGAAGTTCAACAAAAAATACAAAACAATTTGTATTGGATTGAGTTTCATTTTAAATTTGCCAAATTACATGACCGCCGATGATTATATAGAGATTGATATATTTTAAAAAACAGTACACTATATGTATATATAAAATCGTGGCTGTACGTGTAACCGATATTTCATGAATTTTGCTGCATATGGAAGCCTCATTCATAAATAGTGCACAATGCCAAAAAACAATATATAATGCCAAAAAACAATATATATATTAACTCAACTCCTCATCCATACATATTAATAGATAAATCTCCTGATGATTAAGTAAAAAAAAAATAAAAAGAGATTAAACTTGCCATAAACTCGGATAAAAAAGAACATATACATATCGGACATATATAATCTTGATTAGTAATTTTGTCTTCGAGTTTCCACAAAACATGCATCATGGTTTTGCTTTATTAGAACACCCACCAAGAGTCTGAGAGTTCACAAAACGGCTTGGAGCGGATGCACGCCTCAACCCTTTTGGCATGCAATTTTTCACTTGTTTGGCATGAAACACCCGGTGCTTGTGCATCCATAGAGGCTTCATTTTCATGTAATCTTCCGATAACGGCCTCATCGTGCTCGGAACACTCGACGGCGGGATGCTGCGTCCGGCCATCGAAACATCAAAACATGACAGTAATAATATTAATAGAAAGAAATCGATGACCCTCGTCATATCGTAATATTTTTGAGACAAGACGTTTTTGTTACAATTATAATGTAATGTGGTCGTTTTGAGATATCTCAATTTGAGGGTGCATGAAGGGCTTTATATAGTGGCGGGTTAATTAAATAAGCTCGTGAGTAGCTGAATAAAGGCATGCATGCAGATATGGAATAGTAAAATGACAACACAGCTCATTTCTTGCTAGCGTTATTATATCTTTGGAGGTGTGGTGGTGTGGTGGGTTTGGTGAGGTGGGTGCTCCTTTTCACTGTGACCAAAAGTGATGATGCCCGTGATGTTTTGTTAATTTCATTTATTTAGGCAGATGCTCCAAAATCTTTCCATTACAACATATAACAATTATTAATTTATCTTTACCTGTGATTTTCACATTGGAATTTGTTCATGTATATTACTGCAGATGTATTTATTGCTCAAAAATTTAAAATCTTGGTTTAGGTCTTGTCATTATTTAAGCTTGCTATAGTATTATCTTCCGCACTCGATCGCCCTCCCGTTTGCCTCTCTTTAAAGCTGTTGGGTCCTGATTCTTAATTGAAGAAGCTAGCTAGAAAAATGCACACACATTTGCATGCATTCAAATTCAAATTCAACGAGCTAGAAAGCTGATAATGAGCATCAGCGTTACTTCTTTAATGCCAATTAAAATGGTAGAGATCTAGATAAACTAATAATAAGAAAAAAGACTCTAATATATGATAACAATTGATTGAATACATCAATGAGAAAGCAACTGGTTAGCAGAATCATGTTGAAAAATTACCCAAATCTGTATATTCTTTAATGGTCTAATTTTATTTGATTAAATTTGCTGCCGCCTTCTGTGGTTTTGCATTTAACTACGTTCTGCATAAGATTCATGAGTAACGAAGGGTCGAAGTGTGTGGCTGCCGCTCGCCTTCAATAAAAGAAATGAGACCAAAGATATTACCGTCACATGTATTCTTCTAACATAATAACATTTAATCTGAAATGAAAAAAGTCTAAAATATTTCACTGAAATACACACCCTCCACAGTGGCGGAGTCAGAAATTTCATATACGACATGCAATCTCCAAACAATATTATCGTTTTAAAAGAAATTATAAGTGCCAAATTCTGAACTTCATTGAAATATAAGAGAATAAGTTATATAAGGAAATCTCATAGGCTTAGTGAAATTAATTGGATTGATGGAGAGTGAAAAAGAGGTTATTATCAAACGTTTAAAAATTATATATATAGTAGATAAAAGAGACGAAAAGAAGTTTAACATTTTCATTGAAAAAGGTTGGTGCCACCGTGCCAGTTATTTGAAATTATTGTCCACAGTTAAAAAGGTTACCTTCATCTAACCAATAATAATTAAACTTATTATATGGGGTATTTAGAAGTGAATGATGAACCTAAATCAATCAATTTTTTTCTTTTTTCCTCTTTTGCTCTATTGATATAAACATAAATGAGAAAAAAATTTCATGAAGCTATTAAAGTAGGGAAACTTCTGGCTTGCGCACTATGTCAAGGTAATTAAATCTGGAGCGTAACATTTACTGCATTCCATTGCTTTTATTTATTGCATCTATTTAATTTTTTTTTTCATGTGTTTGCTTGAAGGTGGACGAATATCAACTACATTATCCACCTGAAAGTTCCACATATAAAGAACATCATAATCAACTCAGCTTGAATTGAAAGCAATATTACGACATTTATTTATTTATTTTTGGTTGTGTGTGTTTGTTTTGGGGGGTGCGGGGGGATATTGCATATACAATAGTTGAATAGCCTTTGCTTTGACAGTAGACCTGATTGAAAAGAAACTCGAACTCAAATTCCATTACACCAGCACAAGACACTATAAATAATTGAATAATAATATATTCCTTTGTACTCAAAACTGTAAAATCATGTTTGGATATCATGTGTTAGTTATGACGTTACGATGTGTTCGAAAATTATTAAATGGCGAGGGAGTTGGAGGGGAGGATTGAAAATATTTTTCACACTTATAAACTAACTACCAATTTTTTCTACAAGTAATATGGGATAATCTTAACAATTTTCACATAATATAACCGGTTAAGATAATTTTTTATAGGTGCGTTTAGGAATGAGGTTGGACAACTATAGTTTAAATGTTACAGTACTAAAATGTTTGGTAAATATTAACTATTATAACTTGAAAGGTATATTGATATGTTTTTTCATTTATACAGTGAAAAATTTCTTATATCTTTGATAATTTTGTCAAGGTTAATATTTAAAATTTATATTTATTACATATTATTAATTTTTATTTTATAATTAAAATTTTTTTTACAATAACTGTGCCTTAAAAGGTATAATACCTCAATTACAAACATGACTTGTGTATTTTTACACAAACCAGCGCTGTATGCCTAAAGTTATATTATCATATTGTGGACGAATCTAATACAAGTGGTTAATATGAAGACATATTTGATATTATTACACAGTATGAGGACTAAATTTGATAATTTGCCCTTTTGAAACCGTTAACTCTTTTAAGGGCGAATGTGAGAACTTCCCCGGCAGTGACGATAAGAGGACCTTTTTTTGCCCCTTGATTAGAACGATAAGAGAACTTGCAAAACTAGCAACACAGTTTATGTTGTGTTCATAGTGCTAGAAAAATATAACTACACATAGACGGGGGACAAGGTCCCTTTTCGAATGGAGCTCGCGCTGCAATCTCTGTCTTCTGCTTCACTCTCTATCAGTGAGTTAATAAAAATATAATCACTCTTTCTACCTTTTTTTTTTTTTTTAAATGTGAATGTAACAGATGTAATAAACTGAAGGTAGTTAGTTGATGCAAATGTATAAAACTAAGAGTAAAAATTGGCATTAATAATGGGAAGTGCAAGTTGGGGTTTTATGGGGAGGTTTTTAATGTGTGTATTTGTATTTTAAAGAGCCATTTAGAGATGGGTTTTTATTTATTTGGTGAAACTACCATATACAACTAACTCATTATAGTCTTTATAGTGAAAGGTTTGTGTTTTAGTGGAGTTGCGGTCTTAATTAAGATAAGAACTGTTGCTAGTTGTCTTGAGTTTTTGAAACAAATTAGAGTGGTTGTGGGTGGTGAAGGGATCTGTAGAAATAGGGGGGGACAAAAGAATTAATGTTGATTAAAGATGAGAGCTTCGTTGCACTACTAGTAATTGGATGGGTCAATTTAATGCTTTGATCGGTTTTTGTAATTGTGATTTTTTGGTATGCTTGTACGGGGAAGAAAACTATTCTCTTGGATATGCTTTGATGAAATGTTTTGCTTTGCAGCTAATATGGGGTTTCGGGTTTTCAATTTGGGCAAGGCTTCTTGTTATTATCATGCAGGAAATAGAACGGAAAGATCCTCCATTTGTAAATTAAACACTGATTTTTGCTTAATCTCTTATCTTGATGCTTGATTGGCTGTGTCTGTGTGTTCAGCCACTGCATCATCACCTATGTTTCTGGATTTGCCTTGAAATTGGAAGATATTGATGGTTTTACCTAGTGTTGGAAAGTGCATTTTCCTTAATCCTTAATGAAACATGGTTGTGAATGTGATCATATGAGATCAAGATTGATTATCTACCTTGTGACCAAGACACAAAATTTGAGAAATTTGAAGCCTAGATGAACGATAGCATTCACATCAAAGTTTGAACAAATACTTAACTGAAGGGTTGGGATTTAGCAAAAGGAAACACTTGGAATCACAGCAAATGCTTAAAAATTTTGAAAAATTGATCTTTCATTCAAAAAATTCATTTTGTTTTACTATCTGTTATATGTTTCTCTATCCTAGTGGACTGATGGATTGCTTAACTGCTTTCTTTGGGCCAGAGTGGTATCTAGTTTCTCTATGGATGAATCAATTTCTAATATGTCCATTAGAATAAGTTATTTTTCTTTCTAATAGCTGGACTTACGTTTGTGTCTATGGGATGGGCCTTCCTTTATGCTCATGCATTTATTATTATTCTTATTTCGTACAATATAGTAAATTCAAAATACACTGTTATTGGATGGTGGTTGCTCTAGCTGATCTTTACTTTGATGCTGTGAAGTCTCTAGGGACTTGAAACTGAGAGTTTGTACTGGGTTGCATGGTAAAGTTTTTTCTTCAATCGACATAAAATCACAGGAACAAGGAAGAAAGTTGCCTACAGTATCTTCTGCTTTACCAGAAACAGCTGCTTCTGTGGCAATTGCTGCCACAGTTGTTGGTGCAGCAGCTACCCTGCTTGTGAGGAGAACAAAAGGTTCCGAGGAGACTGAGGTGTGATATTTATTTACAATGACACATAAAATTTACGTCTTTACAAAGAATCACACACGTTAAGGTATATGAATATATAATGTTTGCTGTATCGCAACTGTTTGAGAAGGTTTCTTTGATTTTTCCCTTTCACATACGGAAAGAAGGATAAATATATGGCCTATGTGTTGTTTTGCAGAAATAGGAAAGAAATAATACCACTAACTGAAGTAGTTGTCTTACAATTAGTAGGACCATAATTTTGTATTATATGTTAAATAACTACAAGCTGCAGTTACAAAACTGTTAACTTTATCCAGATTATGGGATATCATAGACACATTATATTATTTATTGTAACATAACTACTTTTTGTTATATTAGTTATGAGGATTGAAATCTCCTTTCCTCTGCTAACTGTAAATTTATAAATATAAATAGGAAAAACTGGCAAAGAATGTCCAGATGGACTTGAATAGGATCCATGAGTGACCTCTTGAGCACGTGTAAAACCAAGTTAGAGACAGGGACAGGGTTTTAACTTTGTTAGCCGAGTTAACGAAAATCAGTGAACAGCATGTTTCCAGTTGTATTATGTTTTTAAAGAGTTTAATTGTGACAGAGATTAGAAGTTTTTAATTTCTCAACATCTCATTTTGTTAAATCCTTTTCTTTCTTCTGCCATTCTTTCCAAATAAGTATTTTATGGGAACACTAAAGTGCTTAGAAAAGAAAATGAAAGAACAAAATGTTAACATTATGTTCTGTTTCAAGCACAACACCCCACTAGAGCGGGGGGAAAAAAAAAATCTGTTTCTATGGAATCTATATTTATAGCTATTAATTTTCTTTTTCCAAATCTTTCATGCCCTGAGCTTTCAGTAAGATGGAAATCCTTCATCAAAATGCAGATTCCTCTTAAAACATGTGAAGATTGTGGTGGCTCGGGTATATGCCCTGAGTGCAAGGGCGAGGGATTTGTGCTTAAAAAACTGTCTGAGGAAACTGCAGAGAGGGCAAGGCTGACCGCAAAGAACATGGCCACTCGATATACTGCAGGGTAAAAATTTCCCTTTGATCTCTCTCCCTCAGTTTCTAGTCTATCAATGTTAGAATTCACCTGATGAACTAAACTATATCAGGCTTCCGAAGAAATGGAGCTACTGTACAAAGTGCTCTTCTTCACGATCCTGTGCTACTTGTGGCGGTCGTGGGAAGTTAAGCTTGTAGGTTTTTTTCATTTTGTGCTTCTAATTGAGATTGGTGATTTTATATGCATTCTTACTGCATTACATAATACACTGTACTTCAATTTATGTGCAAAGTATTATGCTTATGTATATTTTCGTTGTAACCGCAGTGCTCTTTTGAATACAGTTAAATTTCATCAAATTGATGTGTGCATAATAATGTTATCATTGGCCTTTTCTCATTGCAATATTACAAAAATCTCAACTTCGAGTTCTTTTACTAATACCATTTCCCTTATATTCATTTTTTTGTGTTCCAATCCTCGCATCATTGGTTTGTACAGGTCGAGAAAGCACTTGTACTAGTTCCTCTTGTTGTATGTTACAGCAATAGCAAGTTTTTTGTTACATTTGCAGCGTGTTTATTACAATTCTCAAGTTTTGTGTTACTCACCACAACTTGTGTCTAAATGCAAGCTTGTGAGTTGTGATTAGCAATGAAGAACTTGTGATCAGTAACAAAAAAATTGTGACGGTTATAACGTGCAATTGTTAGAAGGTAATTTCTTCCTGTCTAGAAACATCAGAAATACTGATTAAGACGGCAGTTGAGGGAGGATTTGACTTCTGAAAGCTGATTTATTAGTAAGAAATTCATGGATTGAAAATTGCTGGATTCGGACAGTGATTTTCGTCCGAATGACAAAAAAATTTCGTTCTCACACTACTATATATGTGTTAAAAACATTGTCTCATATCTAAACTTTACATATATAATAGTTTCGTAGTTCATAATTTTAAAGTGTAGAAAAGTTTGAAAAAAAATTTAAAACAATAGAGTTTAATAGAATTATGAAATTAATCCAACGTTTTTCGAAATTTTTCTATACTTTAAAATTTTGAATTGGAAAATGACGAAAATATAATAACTTGCCTTCTTGGTGAAAGTTACAATTTTATAATGCAAGTGTTAGTTTATTAATTTTTTAAAAACTAAAATCTTATCACTTTAGTTTATTTGACCCTCCATTGTACGGTATAGGCAGGCCACGAGATCAGGGCAAAGAGTCAAATCGACTCGTGATTTTTAAAATGAAGGACACGTCACTTGCATCTGTACGGCCGAAAATTAAGGTTACTTCTCATGTGAGTTTGTATAGCTTATCAGAGCCGAGTCAACTTCCCCTTAGACATCGGGAAGCTGCCCAGAATCTTCTTAAATTTCAACTCCCTGGATTTTCAAAACCCTATTTCTGGGCGATTCCAGGCTGTGTTGGAACCTCGTGCGTACATTTATTGTTCTTATATTTTAAGGAACATATTTTAGTAGGATATTGGTTATCACAAGCACCCGCAATTTTACAGCTTCTTTTGACATAAACTTTGAAATTTGAAATCTGAAAGAATTTAAACATTCAAATTCAAATGAAAACTTGCAGACATAAAAAGGTTTCAAGTCTGGATTCTATGCTGATATGATCTTGTGCTGAGCAAAATACTAGATTGTGACTGATTGTATAACTATTGCATTGTTATTGGATGATTACAAATGCACGCACTACACAAGTTGTTTAAAGATAAGCACAACCCCAGATCCAAAATTGAAGATTATAATTAAGGATGATATCCCAAATTTGAAGATTGTCGGTAACTATTAATATCCACAAGAGAGACTAAAAAGCAAAGGGAAATATAATTAAATTTGTTTGACAGAAAGATAGGTTATCAACAGAAGTTACAAACATATATCATTACCAAGATTACATAAGACACAAATCACTCTGCAATAATTCATCTATATTACATACAAAATTATATGAAATACAGATTACTAAAAAGAGTAAAAAGATCAAGAAGAGTCGACCTTAATACTACTAATACACAAAATTCAGAGAACATAGTGTACATCTAGCTTGGTTAACTTATTCTAGCCATATAGGGTTCAATATGTATGCACTCTGTTGATCATCATGAGACTGATTAAACAGCATGGACTGGTGTAGAGGTTGGTGGAGTCGGTGCTGAAGAAATGTTATTGTTTACGCGTTTACCACGTTCGGACTTGCTGTTCTCCGCAAACTTAAGGCTGCCTTCATGCATGCCTCTAAGCTTCTCCTCCTCAGTCCATTCAGATGAATAATAGTACTCTTCGTTTGATTTCTGAGGGTCTTTTGATGGAGGAAGTAACATGCTTCCCCACTGAGGAAAATGAATGAGTGCCACAGGGAGAGTGCAAGCCACGGTCAAAGCACCCATCAGAGAGATTCCCGTTGCTGTGCTGAATTT
This sequence comes from Atalantia buxifolia, assembly GCA_030444775.1. Taxonomy (NCBI): domain Eukaryota; kingdom Viridiplantae; phylum Streptophyta; class Magnoliopsida; order Sapindales; family Rutaceae; genus Atalantia; species Atalantia buxifolia. The sequence goes on from CM059838.1 coordinate 14,019,812, forward strand.
TGAGTTTGAGAAAAAAGCTAGCTGAGTTAATCCCGAACCGAAGTTCCCTCCGGCTCCTGTTAGGCCTGAGAGTATACCCAATGATCTACGGGACACAAATGGGACTATCCCATATGTTGCACCACAGGCGGCTTGTGTCCCCATCGAGAAGAGGACCATTGCCACGACGGCGATGGGAAGTGACTCTGCACGGCCGAGCCAGACGCAGAACACTCCTCCTAGTGTTTGAAATATCCAGAGTGTCCATAGCCTGCCCCGCATCCCAAACAATCTGCCTGCCACATCGGAAGCGTAGCCGCCGAATGGACGTGCAAAGATGTTGGCCATGCCAAAGGTTGCTGCTATAGTTCCGGCAGTGTGTAGCTTGAGATTGAACCTGTTGCATGCAGAATAATTTCCGGTTAGTTCAGATGCCGGAGCACGTAACAATTAAAGAATTTGGATCCAATATCCGAGCTGTAAAATGCTGAGCCCAAGCACACTTCAGCATTGAATCCAATAGTTAAAAGGTGAGAAAATTTTAATTATTTAACGTACCTGTCATACATAAACTCAGAAATGATGTTGTTGGTGGTCAATTCAATTCCCATGGAGAAGCCATAAAGAACAAAGAAGACCCACGTTCTATAATTTTTGATCCCATACCAAAAAACCTGAAAGTAATAAAGATCGAATTAATTAATCAGCTTATATATATATATATATATCGTTAGTAAGCTTAATCTAATTAATTACCTTGGAGAATTTATCTTTGTTAGCATTACCCTGCTTCTGTAGGGCACCGAGGTTACCATCAGGTAAGTCTTGGCCTAATGTTAAGACCAAGATGCCCATGATGACATGAAGCCAGCCAGGGATGAAAAACGCAATTCTCCACGCCGTAAACGGCGTCGCACCAGCTAGTTTGATTACTTCAAAAACTAGAGGCATCAAAAGTTGAGTGACACCACCACCCATATCACCCCAGCCACCAGCACATCCATTAACAAGCCCAAGAATCTTGCCATTGAACATTATAGTCGTCCAGTATTGGCAAGACACAAACGTTGCAAGACAAAATCCGATCATGAATCGGGCGGCTATGTATCCCTGAGCATCGGATACAAACGACATGCAAAATACAGCGGGTGCTGATAACATTAAAAGAAATGAAGTGCCATATCTTGGGCCAATTAGGTCACAAACTGCACCCATTATAAGCCTGGACAATATGCTACCGGAAACGGAAGCAACGCCGGCGTTACCGACGTCAGTTTTGGTTAAGTTGAGGTTGTCCCGGATGATAGGAACTAAGGGAGCGGCAGCAAAGGTGGAGATAAAGCAAGTGAAAAATGAGATCCAAGCTAAGTGAAAGGTTCTCATGTGAGGTTTAGCAAAGGAAAAAACTTTGAAAGCTTTGGCTCTGTGTTCAGAATCAACTGGCAAATCAAATTTGGCAGTTGTATCAGTTGGAACACTAGGTGATACAACTTCGAGGGCAAAAGTTTGTTCTCTTCCTATGACTCCGTGCATGGAGCTTCCTAGAGACCCTTCATTTTGTGCCATTTTTCCTTTTTCGTCTTCTCTAGAAATAGATAAGAAGAGTGACTAGATATTAAGGAGAAAGTGTGATAAGAGCGCGCTAGAGCTTGCAGTTAATGCTTGTGTTGTGTAAGTTTAGAGGAGGATGTGGGTATTTATAGAGAGCTAGAGAGCTAGCGAGGAATCCTGAAAAACGAGCGGGATGGGGGATGAATTAAAAAATATGTAATGAATTTATAAGAGGAGTGCTAGCAACAGTCGCTTATGCGACCGACTGTTGCACTCGCTGCTTCCTTGGATGACATGTGTCTTAGATGTGTCAGTTCCTTAAATTAGGAAAGCACTCGTATTTTATTTTTTTACACCCTCCACTTGGGCTACCAAAATTACAACGCTACCCTTGTCTTCTTATCAATCGCAGTTACGCTGGTTGATGACCACAACAGCTCATCAACGTTGGTTCGTTGATTGAATTATGCTTCCATCTTTTGCAGTTTTGTTTTTTTGTTTTAATTAATTATTACACTTATTAGTTTTCACCAAAAAAAAATTCCTGTAAATTATCTCAAATTCTGACCAAAGCCCCAATCCACAATCTTTTTGCCATTATTTTCATTAAAGTATTTAACAATTTTAAAATTTTAAAATTTTAAAATAAGACAAAATTATTATAAGATTATGATATGTCTAAAAATTTATTTAATATTAGAGAGGTGGATAAATTTTACTAGACGAGAATGTATTTCAACAACTATTTTATAATTCTCTTTAAAATACTATTAACAGAGAGATTGTGGTTAATTTAAAAGAGACTTATTTTTTATTCCATATATAAAAATAGAGAAAAAACATGTAAGAGAATAAAGTTTTGAGGGACTAAATGATAAGAAAAATCACTACCATTTTCTTTTAAGTTAGTACTTTCCTTATCATTTAGTCTCTCAAAATTTTCTTCTTTCACTTGTTATTTCTATATTTTTATATATGAAAAAAATAAGTCTCTTTTGAATTAAATACAGTCTCGTAAAGTATATCCCTAATTAATTATTATTATATTAAATAAATTTTTAAACATATCATAATCTTATAATAAATTTTTCTTGTTTTCAAAAATTTAAATTGTTAAATGCTTTAATGAAAATAATGGTTAAAAAAATGAGGTTTGAGGCTTTGTCATAGTTTGAGATAATTTATAATTTTTTTTTTGAAAACTAATCAGAGTAAAATTAATAAAAAAAAAAAGAAAAAGAAAAACTGCAAAAGATGGAAGGATAAGTCAATCAACGAACCAAAAGTCCAAAATTGATGTCTGGGTGAGCTGTAGCGGTCGGTAGCGCAACTGGGAATGCCAAGAAGACAAGGGTAGCGTTGTAATTTTGGTAGCTCAAGTGGGGGTGGAAAAAATTAAAATATGAGTACTTTTTTTATTAATGAACTGACACATTGTTCACAATTTAAGACACGTGTCGTTCGGAGAAGCAGCGAGTGCAACAGTCGCTCGCATAAGCGATTGCTGCTAGCACTCCTCATTTATAAAGTATTGAATAAATTTATTGCGATTGATTCTATCCACAAAGTGACTGAGCATTAACTGCTGTGCTATGGGTTAAGAAATACTATGGACTTGGAATATTATGGGTAATATTCAGTATTTGCGCACACGTTTCTGGAAGCAATCGTTTGATAGATCGATTAATATAATAAGCATTAACGAAGGGTCCCCTTCACTTTTATATCCTTATACTCAATGTTGGATTAAATTTGAAAAGAGAGGATGATATTTTCGTCCCCTATAGAAATTTCTTTTATCGTTTGGGTCCTCAATAAATTTCTAATACTTCCATTTCAGCTTCCTCCACGTTAAAATAACATTAATGGAAAGAGAATAATTTAGAGAGTAAATGTGAGCTGTTAAATTGTTCTAAATGATTGCACATATATCACTGTAATGTCAGTCGTTGTCTTTAAAGGAAAAACGTAAAAGAGTCGGCTTGGAGGGCAGCAGTTTAAAGTCTCACAAACGTATCGTGGGGTAATTTTTTTCTTGATTATAATGTATAATTGAGTGAATTATATTGTGAGTAGAGTTGATATTTATTGAATATTAATGAAGGTTAATAATCTGATTTGTAAATATTACTTATAATTTTTTATAATATGAGTTGTAATTTGAGCAATAATCTCTTATAATAAAAAAAAAGTAAAAGAGCCAAACACTAATAAATGAATGAGATGTCAAAATTTGTAAGACATCGGAATGGTAATAAACATTCTTTTAAAGGATGAAAATGTGATTGTCTGACTTAAAAAAAAAAAGATATCTTGAAAAAGAATAATAAAAAGTTTTCTTAAGACACAAATCAATGCAAGATTATGACTTAAAAAAAATAAATATTTTTCACAACTTAATTATCTAATATAATAGTTTCATTACTTCTATCCTCTTCAATATTTTACGGATGATCAAGATTTTTTTTTAAATATATATTTCTTTTAATAGTTATTACGCAAAAACAGATATATCCCCCCTCCCTCCCTCCCTCCCTCCCCCAAAATAGACTTCATATCAAAATAAATGTTGAATACACTTATATAATTTAGATATATAGTTTACATTCACATTGACATGACATGTTATATGTTACATTGTTGTAAAATTTTGATTACAAGTGTCCAGTGTAATAATCAATGATTTAATTACATTCAAATATATTTAGTATTAATTAACTTATGGGCATTTCAGTAATGGAAAATTTAATTAAAAGTTGGGTGCTGAGAATAAATTTTAAGGTATGGATAATCACACCCATTAGTTAATGATTAGAGAGGTACTTAGAGATACAACTTTTAGACACCAACTTTGTAAGGCTAAGCATTGTGTGAAATGAAATTTAGATGGTTATGGATCAACGAAAAAGCAGCTGCAAAAATTAAGAGTATCATCTTGTAGTATTGTCTTAAACTGGTAAATAACGAGCCGTGCAGGTCAACGCAGTTTAGAGCGGCGCGGTGGCTGTATGTTGGCGTGTGTTCAGTGGAAGTTGTGCGCGTGTCGTTGCAGCCTGTCACTGCCGAGGAGACTTGTTCGGTAGAGGTTGTGACATGTTAATGTTTGTCATTAAAGATTCAGATTGAAGGTTTCATGTCACTGCCATCAGAAAATACGTAAAATTAATAGTCATTTAAAAGAAAAAAATATATTTCGTTAAAGTTTTGATGTCAAAGGAGTAGCAAGAGGAAAATGTAGAGGGGTAAATGACAAAAGACAACAAGGAAGAAGTAGCAATCTCCCATGAAAAATCATGTCTTTATCCAGCTGTTAAAATACTGGCCCTATTTATGAACGCTAGCTACTTCGTAAATCGATATTCAGTAAAACATGTTTGTTGGGATTCTTTAAATAGAAAATGACTTTCATATACACATAAAATATTATGATTCTAATTTGAGCTAATTATAAATAAAAAATAAACTGTACATTATAATAAATTATAAGATTTTTATATCCTTTCTTAAGAAATTTGTATTAGTGTCACCAAAAAACTCTTTTGATTTAATTTTTAAATATTTATTTGTTTACCTATATGGTAAATAGAAGGTGAACAAAAAAGTCATCTCTCAAAAGAATCATCAAGTAAAAATAAGCATGTATTATTTTAATCAAACTTTTTTCTCCATAGAAGTAATAGCAATTATAATATTTCTCTCTCTTCATGAATGATGAGATAAAAAATAATGTAACATTAAATTAAAGGATCCAAAAGACTCTTCAAATGCGATTTTTTAAATGAAATAGTGCTTCTCCCCTTTCAATATTGAAGATAGAAAAACACTATCTCATTTGAAGAATCTCATTTAAAGAGTTTTTTGTAACTCTTTTTATTAATATAGCTCTTTAAGTAAATAGTGAATCTCATTTGAAGAGTTTTTTAGTGATGCTATTATATATATATATATATATATATATAAATGCTACACTAAATATTTAAGATGTCATAAAATATTTTATAAAATTACCAGTGACAATGATTTGTTCTTTAGACTTCTAAGTAAATTATTGTGTAGTAATTATACAATTAACATTGAGAGAAAAACATTAAAGAGAATGCAAACGTTGAAATTTGACCTTGCATATTTCCAGCACTACATGAAAGCATATGTACGAAATTTTTGAAACTATACCTATTTCTTTTATCAATATTTATATATTGAATTTAATTTGCTCTATTAATTAATTATTAATGTATTGAATACTTTACTTTTATATCACTTGCACTAGAGGTAACTAAGTCAAAATAATAAATTTTGCAACTACACCTCTATTAAATTATGATCTCCTCATAATAATAAAAAAGTTTGGTCCCAACATTGTGATTGTAGAGAGGTTTTGTGTATATGAAATTTGGATTCTTATCTAACAGCATAAATTTAACCTCGGTGTCAATTTGACTATGTAAATACTTGTTAAAAATTGAGTTAAAATACTAATTTTGGCAATGTTTTTATATTAAGGTAACGATACATGGAGATTTAGAGATGAACTGGAGTCTAAATTTCATTTATGGAATTATTATTATTTTTATTATTGAATTCCTTCCTCTGTCTCTTATAGTTAACCGAACTACGACTGTTCTAAACAAGAACTGACCAATCGAACGCCAGCAAAAGATGTTATAATATGCAATTGAGCGCAACCAAGGGAAATAAATTGGAAGTAAATGCGTATAGACTGATCTGCTCAAGCGGTGCTAAATATGCGAAGATACTTCATCTCAAATAAGACTACTCTATCAAAATCCCATGATAAGTCTTTTCCTTGATCAAATTCTTACTTATAGATCTATTTCTATTAAACGTTTCATTAATCTAGCTCTTATTGACAAGACAAGTTTTCAATGCATATTCGAAAACTACTTAACTTTTGCCAAAAGTGATGCTCAAAAATTTAATTTTTATCAGATAACTATATATCTTAATATCTAACTTGACAGGAAAAAGGAAACTACTTTTATATCCATATCCATTGGGCTCCGCTGGAAAATCTTGAATAAATTATCACAATGACCCTGGGAGAATGAAAATGTATGAAAAAGACTTTTACAATTTTCTACATACTAAGAGGAACGAAAATAGAATATTAAATAGATTGACGTAACTACCTCTTTTAATTATTTATTAATTTGATTTTTGAATTGGCAAAATTGCATCGAATTGATGATGTAGAGCCTAACAAAATTGATGCAAAAGTAACATAATAAAATATCTGCCTTCACTTTCAACATAAGTTGGGTAGTTGGCCGATGATCACCCAAAAAGAAGAAAATGGAATAACAAGATAATATTAGGGAATATGAAATAAACGCTGCTCAAGCACTGCAATGTATTTGAAGATATTTGACAATAAGACTCTATCAAAACCCCATGACAGTATCATAAGATTTTGTCAGAATTGAAATTTTTTCCTTTGATCAAATATATTTTCTTTATGGCATCTTCAGCTTGAAGAAATAAAGGAAGGGGAAGAAAGAAAAAGAAGGAGAGAGGAAAGAAATAAGAGGATAAAAAATGAATTTCATATAAAATCAAATAATAAAATTGAGATTGTTCATCTTTTTCTCTCCTTTCCTCTCTCCTCTCCTTTTTATTTTTTTCAACCAAACATAGGCTTAAATCTATTACTTCGTCCCATACATATTTGTCTACACATTTGTAATACCAAGACCACACATTTGTAATACGAAGACCAGCTAATGTAACGTAAGCTTTGCCTAAATGGATACGTTATAATTCGTACAATCAACTGCGAAAGACGAAGACCAAAGTACATGAAACACAAAAGAAATGCAATCGTTCCATGAATTCGTGGAGAAGTCAAATGAAGAGAGAGAGAGAGAGAGAAACAAGAGAAAATTAAAAAAAGAAAAAAAAAGTTGTCCCCATGTGGAAGGTACGTGGAAAATTATTAAAAAATAATTAAAGAGAAGTGCTCATGTGGGAGAGTTATTAAAAATAATTACAAAGAGAAATGAGAAAGGTAAAAGTCAAACGAGAAAATTCAGATATAAAATAATCATACAGAATATAAATATGTGTCCTTATTAGCGGATGGGGAAATGACGTCATGTGCGAGTCACATAATATAAAATGAACTTAAATTTCAGTACGATTTCATGTGGGAGTCATATAAAATGGAGAAAAAAAACGTATTTTCAAAAGTCAAAGAACCCATAACTATTTTTCTCCCGTCGTTTTGCTATGAAACAAGGCAATTCCGTTTATTCAAAACACCAGAATTGCATGCATTAGGTAAATTTATTTTCAAATTGTCGGCCAACTGTCATATCGTATCAAATTGCAGTATATATTATATAAAAACATTTTCATTAATTTTTTAAAAAAAGGAGAGTATATATCAGCCATTGACAATTTGAGAACGCCTGGATTATTCTGATAGAGATTCCGAATTGGTGGAATAATATAATCGCGATTAATTATAATACATCGAATGAGAGGAAAATTAAACGATGATCGTCGTCAACTTGGGCCCAGAAGCTTATCATGTCTTGCAAAAACATCACATTTTAGTCCTTGTTGTACGGCCTCTGATCACCTCAGCTTTTGAATCAGCAGCCGTACTTACTTGCATTTTGTTTTAATGATCTCACCAACTGATCAACCTCGTTCGTCCATTTTGATGCTGCCAATTAAAATTAAAATATATACATAAATATTATTCAAAGGTTTTTTTGTTTCATTCCAGCACCGGCCAAAGAATAATACTATGATCCTAAATCTGCTTTCGAAATGGCATCCACGACACTCACTCACATACTAACATGTTTTCATTTTTACAAGTTTTTTTGTTCCCTTGCATAATTGGTTCAAAATCCCGATAGATGAAAGTTTGTGTGATGATATGACGATCAATATGAAACTATAATAATGACCACGTCAAATTAACATGTCCGAAAAATTACTATTTGATTAGGGTTGATAAAACATTTGTGTAGCGTATGTTTTTTTATTTAAAATTTGGATGCATAAATATGACCAATATTTTTTTTTTCCACATCCGAATGGATTTTTTTTAAAATTATTATTTATTACTTCACACACCTTACTCCCTCTCTATACTTCATGCGCACACAGAAATTAAAGAAATTTCCCCCTCCAAATTAAGTTGGTGCGGGGGGAATCGAAAAGAAATTGTTTTTACTTATTTAACCTTATGAATATAATTGATATAAAAAAAATAAGTTCTAATAAGGTAAGAAAAAAATGGTTTTATGGAAATAATTGTAATAGCATTAGATGAGTTAATGGCATTTGATGAGTTAAAAAAAAAAAGTAACTAACTTTTTTTGGAGATGATTATGAGTGTTATTTAGTTGGAAAAGAAGGTTTATTTGGAAATAATTGTTTTGGATATGCTTTGCATTTAATATATCTAAAAGCCTGAAATTAAATTTCATACCAAGTTCCATTAAATTAAAAAAAATATGAGATTAATAGAAAAGAAGTTTATTTGCCTTCAAATTAACATTAACTAAGACTAAGTGCCTATTTGATATAGTTTATCTAATGACTATAATTGTTTATTTAATGCCATGAACACTTTTAAAATTTTTTTTTACTATTTATCCTTATGAATGTAATTGATATAAAGAAACATACGTTCTAATAAGGTGAGAAAATATGTAATAGAGTTTGATGAGTTAAAAAAAATTAACTAATTTTTTCAGAGAAGATTATCAATCTTATTTAGTTGAAAAAAAATGGTTTATATGGAAATAATTGTTTGGGATATGCATTGCATTTAATATATCTGAAACACTAAAATTAAATTTCACACAGTGTTAAATAAAATTGGAAAAAAATTGATGAGATTCATCGAAAAGTATTTTATTTTGTCTTAAAATTAGCATTAATTAAGATCAAGTGTCTATTTGGTATAATTTATTTAATGACCATAAGTACTTATTTAATGTCATAAGCTCTTTTAAATTTTGTTTTTGTTTGGTTCTTTTTAGAGTAAAATTTTTGAAAATTAAATAAGCTATTTTATCTCTATTAGTGAAAGCTCAAAATTTGAGTTTTTGAAAGTAGAGGTTGAAAAACTTTTTGAAAATGTTAAAACGTCTAAAACGTCATTTTTTTATTTTATAATCTTATTTCATTCATTTCATAACATAACTTGAAATAACTTGTTTATTAGAGTAATTTTACAATTTTTAATAAAAGCTCTCATTGTAACCAAACAACTAATTTTTTTTTTTAAATTGAAAGCTTTACTACAACGATATCAAATAAAACATAACAAAAATAGAATCATAAATGTTTGGAGTCATTTTAGAGGAAAAAAAAATTTCTAGAAGTCTAGTTAATGCCTAACCCTTAGACTCATGTAGTATTTACCCTCTAATTAACATGCCATTTTTATTTATTTATTTATTTATTTAGCCGATATTTCATATGCGTACATCTTAATTGTATCTTCCTTATAAAAAAACACAAGAGAGATAATAACAAATTAGGTTGGTGCGCAGCCTCTTCAAAGATAACGACGCCGGTTTATATTTAAGTTTGTAAATATCGTCACCTCTGTCAAGTACAACCGTACCAATTTATCAAGACCCTCACAGTCATCTATATTTTATTTTACACGCAAGCAGTACGGGCCAATGATGTCAGAGTTACACATTTTGTTTTCGGCTCATTATTTTAAGTAAAATTTAAATAAATTGACTTAATCGATCGAATATTGAATTTGAAAACGAAACTAAGATGCCGTTCAAAATAAGGAGAGCATATGCAGCTTCTGAAAGATCACAATTTCGTGCACAATAATTAAGGTGCCATCCATATTTTTTGGAGCTACCCAAATAGCTTGTATCTCAAGTCACTCATAGAGGAGAAATTAAACTAAATTTCTTGTTTTATTGCATGCTTTTCCTGCCACATTTGTTAAATTATCTAGGGTCGTTCAAATTTATCTGTTTCTTTTTTTTTTATACATATAATAATGACAAAGGATTAGGGTTAGTAGATTAGATGGGAAACAATCTTTCGTCATATATACAAGATTTTTACTTAACTGAAAAAGACAAGTAATTAAGAAAATAAGAAACGGTGACGAAGTGAGCATTGACTGCTGTAATTGGCATTAATTAACTTTTAATTTCTGCAATACGGATCAATGAAATGCTGAATCCAAGTCGGACTTAGCAAGAATCAAGAATTGCAACTTGGCCATGTGTCGTGAAAAGATAAGAACCAATAACATTGCATGCAAAATAACATTTCTAATTATAGTTAACGTAAATGTGAAACTACGAGGAAAATATTTTTCAATTTTTAATTCTACGTTACAACCACCATTAAGTTAAAAATTTGTGATTAGATGTTAGAGATAAGATTGACTAAGCATATGGGTGAATCAGCTTTTAATTAATTAATTTGTAATTAGATTCTGATTTATAGAAAGATCTTGATTTTGATTCCACTATAAAGACATCTTAATCTTCGAGAAAAAATGCTGTGGTCATTATAAGTCGGCTATAGCCGAAACTTAATAGTAAAAAAGGTGCCATTGTTATCTGTTGAGAAAATTAACTTGATAAAATCAATAATAACCAAAAGAGCTTTTTTTTTAAATTAAAAATCTAAATCTCTTTTAATTTCTATTAGATTTCGTTTTTTGAAAAGTATTTTTATATTTTTTTCCCTTGAGAAACTCAATTTGCTTTTGTTATTGAGTATTAGAATATAGTAATAGTCATAAGTTGGAGTAAAATTATCGTGGCTTTATCAACAACTGTTGTGCGTCAAGTGAATATTGATTACTTACCTTCATTAAAAATCGATGATATAATTACAATTATTAGTTGCTACAATATAGTATTGGAATGTTAGTTTTATAATTTCTTTGTTTCTCTGATTAGATAGAAAACGATAAATTTGTTGCTTCAATTTAGGGTCCATTTAGAATTGTTTTTTACATGTTCAAAAGTGGTTTTGAAAAGTTAAAAATTAATTTTAGTATTTTGTAAATTTTTTAATAAATCAATTGTGATGAAATCATCCCATCTTATAGTGACTTTTTAAAAGGGCAGAAGGAGCAATATTTCAAAATCTGATTTTATGAATCATTCTTATACTTAATACATAATTTCATATATATCCTCATACATATTATGAAAATTTAAAATTATCCTTATTAATTAGAAAATAAAATTATTAACTTTAAAGAGATTATTAGTATTACTAATTATATTGGGATAAAAAAGAATAAAATTAATAATATAAAATATTTATTTTAGTTATCAATTATTATATGTATACAATAAAGAATATTTTATATACATGTTTATAAATGTATAAATAAATTTATGAAACACATATTACTGTTTTTTAAGTCACAACACTTTAAAAATAAATTTTACCGAACTAATTCTTTTTAGAGCTGAGTATTTATACAACATAACTAACAACAATTATTTTAAAAATTATAACATTATCAAACCAGCCCTTGATAGTTTTGAATAAATAATTTCCCCCAAAAAATTGTAAATACTTTTTACCGAGTTGTCGACTTGTTTATTATATAATAGTTTTCTGTAAGAATTAATTTCAGATATATTATTTTTAATTTCTTTACAGCTAATGCTAATTAAAGATGGTTCATGATATATATATATACATATGTATGAAATTATTTCTTCCGACTTAAAATTTTATCACAGTTTTATAAAACTATTTTCAACATTCAGTTTAAATGAAATAATATGAATACACTTAAAGTTGAATTTCCAGTAAACAAACCGTAGTCCATAGAGATACTAAGCAAGACTTTCGTAAAGTCTTCATGTTGTGATCCGCAGTAGACCTTTTCAAAAAATAAACAAAAGGTTTGAAAGCATATTATATTTTGTATAATTATAAACTATTAACGACATATGACCATGTACATTGAACCCAGTTCCTTAAATTTATAAATTAAACATATTAAGTTAATGTACTGACAGTGAAACACGGCATCTGCGTCATTTAATTAAGGTGACTGCCATTTTCATCATCTGCAGCAATTGATCTTGATAATTTCATTGCTTGATGGGGTAAAAAGTGAAAGAAAGCCATGCAAAACTTGAGTATGAGATCCAGTTTCATTTACAGGATGTTCTGGGTCTACACTATTGCGACCGTGTCCGAACCCAAACCGTAGGATTTTACTTCTTTTTAGAATTTTTTTTAAGAGGTTTAAAAATGATTTTAAAAAGTTAAAAATTAATTTTATTATTTAATAAATTTTTTTAAAAAATCACTTTTGAGAAAATCACTCTATCCTACAATAGATTTTGAGAAGTAGGAAAGGAACAGTTTTTTTAAATCTGATTTTAGAAATTAATTTTATAATTAATACAATTTCATGTTTATAAATGTGTAAGTAAATTTTATTCGGCATATGTCCATTTACATTCTTACTACAATTTAACAAGAAGATTTATAAAGAAACATATGACTACTTTTAAAACTCATGGCATCTTTACAGGTAAATTTTATTAAATGTTTAACGAATTATTAACATATGATTATTTCTATAGCATAGATAATAATAATTATTTTAAAAACTACAATATTACCAAACTAATCCTAAATCTAAAAAACTACAATATTACCAAACTGATCCTAAATCTAACAATGAGTTTGCTATTTGACAAAGTTGGGGGTATTTCACCCCACGGCAACTTAGTTGTGGCCAAAAAATGTAATCATAAAGAAACTACAAAGTAAACAAAGCTTATACGATCTTTTTAATAATAAAAAAGAATAAATCAAGAAATATAAATTTAGAAAATTTTTGGATAAGATTAATGAGTTGTTTTTTCCCATTCAACTTTAATAGGAAGATTATTTTTAAAAAAATTAAAGTGTGTAACTTTTTCTGATATAAGAAAGATTACAACAGTTCAAATTTTGATATCAAATCTTTTAATATGTGTATTGTTAGAAACCTATTTGATAAAAATGGATCAATTATAGTCTTTTTTTTGGAAGATACAAAGTCAAGGATTAGGGCTGCCAAAACAACCCGTACCCAGCTTAGACTTAAAGCATCACTAAAAGACTCTTCAAATTTATTACTTATTTGAATAGCCACATCAACATTTAAGGCTCCAAAAGACACTCCAATTAAATTTTTCATATAAGAAATGATCATCTCTCTTCAAATTTAGAAAGTTGATTTCTCCCTTTTCAATTTATATTTTATTACTTTTTGTTAGAGAAAGAGAGAGAGGTGCTTTAATTTGGAAAGTTACTTTCTCCCTCTTTAATTTATATTTTATTACTTTTTGTTGGAGAAAGAGAGAGGGGTGCTTTAATTACTATTGACTTTTCCTTTTAAAAAAAAGTTATTTAATTAAAATAATATTAACTCATTTTTATTTGAAGAGTCTTTTGGAGAATGACATATTTTCACTCTTCTATTTATCACATAAGTAAGCAAATAAATATTTGAAGAGTAAAATTTATAGTCTTTTGAAGATACTCTTAGATGAACCTAAATAGTTTGGGCTGGATTCAACTCATGTTGAATACAAATAGCATCTGGAATTCGGCACCAATTTCATGACTCTAGACATATATGGGTCCAAGTATGGGATTAGGTAAAATGACGTATTTGGTACCCAGACTCATATATCTTCATTCTTATATTTTTTATAATTTTTAACATAAATCAAAAAGAAAAAATTTATTGCTTTCTCCCTCTTTAAATTTAGAAAGTTGCTTTCTTCCTCTTCAATTTATGTTTTATTACTTTTTGTTGGAGAAAGAGAGAGAGGTGCTTTAATTAATATTGACTTTTCCTTTTAAAAAAAAGTTATTTAATTAAAATAATATTAACCCATTTTTATTTGAAGAGTCTTTTGGAGAATAACATATTTTCACTCTTCTATTTATCACATAGGTAAGCAAATAAATATTTAAAGAGTAAAATTTATAGTCTTTTAAAGATACTCTTAGATGAACTTAAATAGTTTGAGCTAGATTCAACTCATGTTGAATACAAATAGCATCTGAAATTCGGAACCAATTTCACGAATCTAGACATATATGGGTCCAAGTATGGGATTAGGTAAACTGACGTATTTGGTACTCAGACTCATATATCTTCATTCTTATATTTTTTTATAATTTTTAACATAAATCGAAAAGAAAAAAATTAAAAGAAAAAAGAAGTGAAAAATAAACCTTAGTTTACACTTTACAACTTCTTCTCAATACAACCACAAACCATTTTCCTTTTCTCTTCATCAATTCAACATAGTCGCCAACCAACCATTACCCAGTTCGTCATTGTTAAAATATTATCATCCAGGTTTGAAAACTTAAAAGGCCAAAACAGGACCCAAACCCAGATTTTGCCATCCCAGATCTATATGTTATGTATATATTCATTTTTTTTTTAATTGGACTGATGGTTGGGTTGTAAGCCTGTAACCTAACCCAAATAGTGATTGGGTCCATCAATGGGTACACAAACTTTAGGGTTAATATTGTCATTAAGAGGGATATCATAGGAATTTATATTATTTTAGATATTTGAATTAGATAAAAGAAAAATAAAAGGAGGGGTATTAAGATGTTTTTTTGAAGTGTGCCAATAATCTAAATCTTTTTTTTTCTTAATGTTATGTGTAGTACATATAAGCCCATTACAAAATGTCAAAATCCCACAATCAAAGTCCAATAATATAGAAATTACAAGTAATACTTCCACAAGTCACTTTAAAGGATAGGAGAAGGAGGTGCATAACTAAACCAATTAAGAAATTGATCATTATTAGACATTTTGAATGTATTATGTTAATTGTTATGTGTTACTGGAGATGGTAAAAAAATTTAAGTCGAGCACGGACATTAAAATTGAAGATTCATGTAGATCCGGAAAATCAAATATCTGGATCTGCATTATTTTTTAATTAATTTATGTATTAAATCAAAATTAAATTTAAAAAATATGTAAGTAAATGAAAAAAAAATCAAATCTATGTGGATTTGTAGTGGTGTCTTTATTTGTGATGGTTTTAAGTGGAATCTACATGGATTTATGGTGGTGTTAAAATTGGATTTTTTTTCTATGTTTGATTTATGTTGTGATATTTTTATATGTAGATTTATGGTGTATTTTTATTTGTGGATTTATGGTGTTGTTTTTACTTTTATTCTTGGTGTTGTTTTATTTTATTCTAGGTGTTGAATTATTGATTGTTGAATTATGATTGAATTTTTTTTAGGTAAATTTGTTGAATTTTAAATTATTATTTGAATTTATTTGTGAATCCGAATATTTGAAAAATCCACATGCAATCTGCATAGATATTTAGGGGTGGGCAAAATACCCGACCCGAATCGACCCGACCCGAAAATTTTCGGGTTCGGGTCGGATCGGGTTGTGATGCAAACCCGATCGGGTTAGAATTAGCCAACCCGATCGGGTTGTGATCGGGTCGGGTCAAACCCGACCCGATCCGAATACCCGATTGGGTTGCCCAACCAAAAAAAAATATTTTCTTTTAACTTTATTCATTTGATTTTATAATATTTGATTTTATTTTTTTAGTTGAAAATTAGTGAAATGGACTACAATTAAGAAATATGTCTTAAAACCACCATAAAAACTCTAAAAATAGGGAAAAAAATAGCTCAAATTTGAATTAAATCAAACTGACCCGAACTGACCCGACCTGACCCGAACTGACCCGACCTGACCCGAATTGACCCGAACTGACCCGAACTCAATCCGACCCATTTCAAATCCGAACCCGATCCTACCCGAATTATTGACCCGACCCGAACCGACCCGAACTATGTTCGGCCTCGCTCGGCCGGCCATTAATCGGGTTCCATTCGGGTCGATTTTTATTAAACCCGACCAACCCGCAACCCGATCGGGTTGACCCGAACCCGACCCGAACCCGCATTTGCCCACCCCTAGATATTACCCTAATTTGGATCCGCATATTTTTTGTGGATCAAGATGCGTATGCTATTTTTAAACTATATGCATCAACATCTGGATCGGGATCCAAATTTTATCATTTTTATGTGTTATTCATTTGTTAGATGATAAATTTCATGACTTATAAAATTACTTATCTAATCATTCATTAAAAAAATATTGTGATTAAAATTTAAATATAAAATTAACATGTCCAAACATTACTCATTTAATGGGCCAAACCTACTACGCAATGATTGCGTAGATGAATCGCTGCTTTTAACTTAGCTTAGATTCGGTTAAGTGGTGACAATCAGAATTGATCCAATGATTAAAAGCAACAGTTATCTACAATCTGCAGATAATATAATAATTGACCCCATTTAATGTTACCGAAAATATAGCAGATATTTAATGGGCGCAGACATAAAAAGGACTTAATGGATACGGGTACGAAAGTTTATCCATGACCTTGCTTACATTCCTAGCTTGGGTCCTTCTCACACCACATTTGGGTGGGATGAGGTAGGGTGCAAAAAGAAGTTGCCGCTTGAATTGGGCCTTCAAACAGCCATTTTCTGAAGCAGCAAACATAAGTGGGCTGTAGTCGGAATTTTTTTCTGGGTCCCGGCCTTTTGAACATGATAATGTTTTATGGATCTAACCACTACCAACACAACAGCATGACTCTGGAAGTGGATGTCAAATTGACATTGTCAATTGATAAAATCACTTACGGTAATGGCACAAGGACCGACTCAAGGAATCAGCCCATTTACGGTCCAAAGAAAAGCCATAATGCTTAGATATCATTGTAACAATCATTTGTAAGTGTAGACGTCCTATTATTTCTTTAAATAATTTCGTAATAATTTGAAATCCCGAACTCACATTTTAAATCTGCTTTGAAAAGGACTCATCGTTCTGATTTATAAACAAGTCATTCAATAGGGATATTCTTGACTTCATAATCTAGTGATATAAATAAAGAATAAAATAGATATAAAAATTCAATCCTAACCATTCATTAAACAAATAAATAAATTATAAGAAAGAGAGAGAGAACCCGAATCCGGGATTAGAGCAGAGTGTGAAGCTATGGTGTTTATGCACGACCAACAAACCCAATTGAACCTTATTTCAGGATGAGCCAGGGTAAACATGGCATATAATTAAGGCTATAAATCAAAAACAAGAAACATATAGGGCCTTTGTGCTCACATTTTTTTCCTCTGGTAACTCGTGCCTATTCTGTGGATTACCTCGAATTAGGTTCTAAGATTATTAGGTTATCTTCTATACGTCTTTATCATGTTTACGAGAATTCGGAAAAAAAGAAGATCTATTTAGCTAAAAAAGAAAAATGATTTTAGATAAAAGAAATTACAGTTGAATCTTAATTATAGAATACGTATGAGCCTTAACAGAATAATATTATCAAATCACATATGCTTGGGATTTCAAGCTGAATCTTAGCTGTTATCTCTGAATATATATTAATATAAATGTCGTACTCGACATCGCACGGCAACCAGCAACTAGCAGTGGCCTACGCGTGCCCAAAATCAATAATCAATGGACTTTTCATTCAAATCAAACGGTGGTAATAGTATTATTTATAATCATCAAAGTGTCACTTAAATTGGTGGTTAAGCTCACAAATTTGTCAACTATGTGATACAATACTGAAACAGACTTATGACTTTATTAAGGTGCAGACTGGAGGTCAATGTTATTACAACTAACAACTACTTGCTTCAACTTGTACAATAGAACCCTAGCTGTGGGAGTTGAATATAAAACAAATTACGAATAAAAAAGTTTAATTTGAATAATTAATTTATTTATTCACTAATGGACGTTGCTGAAGGGCCAAAATCATCCTTTGGGATATTCGACGAGTCTTTCCAGATTCACAACTAGATGCAGCGATGTTCTTTTTCGTAATTTTTTAATTTGAAGTGTCCCAAAAATATCAGATAAGTTGCAGATAAATTAACCCGCGGCTCCTCTAAGCATTTCTACGTCAACAGCTGAATGTAGTTTAAATACTACGCAAAATCTGACTCCTCACACAACAAACAATATTGGCTTGTGCAGTTCTAGCTAATTCAACTTTTATTGAAAGCAACAATTTTGAAGTGATCAGAGATGATTAATATGGCGGATATTGAGGGATCGCCAGGGAGCTCCATGCATGGAGTCACAGGCAGGGAACCGGCCTTTGCCTTCTCAGTGGCTTCACCAGCGGTACCAACCGATACAACAGCTAAATTTGCTTTGCCTGTTGATTCTGAGCACAAGGCAAAAGTGCTCAAGCTTTTCTCTTTGGCTAACCCGCACATGAGGACCTTTCACTTGTCCTGGATCTCCTTCTTCACTTGTTTCGTCTCCACTTTTGCAGCAGCTCCTCTTGTCCCCATCATCCGAGACAACCTCAATCTAACCAAGGCAGACATCGGAAATGCGGGGGTTGCTTCAGTTTCAGGGAGTATATTCTCAAGGCTCGCAATGGGTGCAGTGTGCGACTTACTGGGCCCAAGATACGGATGTGCCTTCTTGATCATGCTTTCTGCACCCACGGTGTTTTGTATGTCATTTATAGCAGGTCCATCAGGGTACATAGCCGTCCGATTCATGATCGGATTCTCACTTGCAACGTTTGTGTCGTGCCAATTCTGGATGAGCACAATGTTTAACAGCAAGATTATTGGCCTTGCCAACGGAACTGCAGCTGGTTGGGGTAACATGGGAGGAGGTGCCACCCAACTGCTGATGCCTCTTGTTTACGACATCATTAGACGATGTGGTGCAACTCCATTCACCGCCTGGAGGATTGCCTTTTTCGTCCCTGGATGGATGCATGTTATCATGGGAATTTTGGTCCTAACACTGGGCCAAGACTTGCCCGATGGCAACCTTGGTGCCTTACAAAAGAAGGGTAATGTCGCTAAAGATAAGTTCTCCAAGGTGCTGTGGTACGCCATCACAAACTACAGGACGTGGATCTTTGTCCTGCTTTATGGCTACTCGATGGGTGTTGAATTGTCCACTGATAACGTTGTTGCGGAATATTTCTACGACAGATTCAATCTAAAGCTTCATACTGCTGGAATTATAGCAGCCACCTTTGGAATGGCCAATATTGTTGCTCGACCATTCGGCGGATATGCCTCTGACACGGCAGCTCGCTATTTCGGCATGCGAGGCAGGCTCTGGGTACTTTGGATCCTCCAGACTATGGGAGGAGCCTTCTGTATATGGCTCGGCCGCGCCAATTCACTTCCCATTGCTGTTTTGGCCATGATCCTCTTCTCCGTCGGCGCTCAAGCCGCTTGCGGAGCTACTTTTGGCATCATCCCATTCATTTCTCGACGCTCTTTGGGCATCATATCCGGTCTCACTGGCGCTGGTGGCAACTTTGGTTCCGGATTGACGCAATTAATATTCTTCTCCACAACAAAATTCTCGACAGCGCAGGGCCTCTCTTGGATGGGAGTCATGATCGTTGCATGTACACTTCCCGTTACATTAGTCCACTTCCCGCAATGGGGTGGCATGCTCTTGCCGCCCTCTAAAGATGTCGTCAAATCTACAGAAGAATATTATTATGCTTCCGAATGGAATGAGGAGGAGAAGCAAAAGGGATTGCATCAAGGAAGTCTCCGATTCGCCGAGAACAGCCGGTCGGAGCGCGGCCGGCGTGTTGCCTCTGCTCCAACACCCCCAAATACTACACCTTCCCATTTCTAGCTAGGGCACTAGGCATGATCAAGAATGGTGCGATGACTAAGATTATATGTTGAGAAATTAAGATTATGAATATTATTTTGTTTTAGTAGTTCTGTTTGACCTCACATGTGAGTTTGAATCTTATGCATTCATATAATGGATTATGGCTGTTGTTGTTCAAGAATCTTTTTGTACATTCAACAAGAATCTCTCTCTTTCAAAAAATTAAGAAAACGCTAGACTTTTGTCATTTAATTTCTTCATAGTATTTTTTTTTATTTTAGTTTATTTTTTTGGTTGCATTATTTCCTCTATTTGTTGACTCAGGATTGTTAACTGATTTTAAATATTCTTGTAACCTTTCAGGTTAGCTAAGAATTATCCAGAAATGGCATTTGATCGTCGGATTGACTTGACATAATATTTTAATACGGTGGAGATTCTTTATTATTTCTGAGATTCAGGAAACTGTTCTCTTTAAGTAGTGGTACACTCGCAGGGAAGCTGACGTGCAGAGACGATGTAAACTACTTGTAGTCCAAAATTAGTGCAGAAGCATTACATCACTTCACTGTTAGTAAACCAATAATTTTTTGCCACATCAAGTCAAACCGATGATCCGGCATTAGCTTTTCGCTATTTCCTAATCACATGTTATTTTTATAATCTAATAGTTGACAGATATAAGTTATTCAGTATTAACGTTACAGGTCCGATTCCCAGATAAGGCATTCATGCACCTTTAAGATACCTTACTATTTTAGCTAATTTAATATGGGATCCGTGTTTTTCCAATTCCTTCAACCGGAACTGAAGGTGGTTGTTACATGATGTCTTCAAATCTGCGTACCCGCGTTCGGCTGTTGCCTAGTTTCAATTAGCTGTTTTATGTATCAGGAATACACACACACACACACACTGACACGCACTATCAGCCACGCCCTGAGTTCTTTGTATCTTTTAGTTCTAGTCTGAAGAACTTACGCAGAGAATTTTGTGAAACTTTAATTATCTGTTGTCATAAGAAAATTAAAATCACTATTAATTTGCTGAATGATAGGATTATTTGATCCTATAAATTTCCTTTTATTACTTTTTTAATGAATTTTTTATCATAAGAATGTATAATTTCTTATAAAATTATCTTATGAACTTGTTTTCTCTTTCTTCTACATATTTCTGTGGTCTCTCATCATTCACCAGTTTTTACAAGTTTAGTTTAAGGCTTACTAAACGAAACGTGATTAATGGTTAAAAGAAAGAAAATTGTGAGTGTGGTTTGAGGTTGGTTGTGATAGAGATTATTATCCATCTTGATGATACACATCTGCAAACTACTGTTCAAATTAACTTTCTTATAAAAGTGGCGGCTTACGTGTCACAAAGAGATTGGTGGATTGAAAGCATATATCATAGGAACCACATAACTAATTTTATAAAACTTTTTCATTTTTCAATACCAATATATCCCTTCATGCCATGTAAGTCGCTGCCTCAGATTAATCGCACAAGAAAAGTTGTACAATATTTTGTAGATTATGATTATTGATAATCAAAACCCTCATTATAATCAAATTAGGTTAAAAAAAATTACACCTATAAAATATTTTATACAAATAGGTATGTATAAAATGATATGTCATCAGCTAACGTGGAACCACTGATAAATAATATCTTGACATATGTTAACAATTTTTAAATTAAAAATTAATTAGTTAAAGTCAAAAGAATTTTTAAACTTAAAAATTAATTAATAAGCCAAGCACACAACGAAGGAACAGAATTTGAAGATTGATCAATTCCTTCTCTTTTTTAACTTCATTTTTCTTGTTAATGCAAATGTTAATTCTATTTCCATCCTCCTCGCAAAATATGCCTCAAATTTGCAAGACATTGCCAAGATTCATTACGGCGTTTCACAAGTTCCCACCAATCTCGTTCTTGGTCTTGGCGGTCCGTTAACTTGGTCGATTGTGCTTCTTCTCTGACATGTCATCATCATCCCGTCGGTGGATTCCAAGTTAGTCGACCTAGTTCTCAAGAACTAGAAATTCCCATGTTCCAGGGAATAGTAGCAACACTACCACGAACATCACAACAAGTGCTTTTGTTGGTGGTGCAATGCAACGGAATTTGAAGCTTCATGGGTGACCTAACTTTTTTAAAAAATAAGAAAGTTAAAGAATGGCTGGAAGAGAATAATGGAGGAATTTGAAGGGAAGAGAAGAAGACATTGAAAAATATTTCTTTATTCAATTAATAATTATTTTTATGACTTTTAATTTGGACGAGAGAGAATGGATTTTTCAAACAAGAGGAAAGAGAGAGAAAGATAAAAAAAATTGTTTGAAATTATTAATATTAATACTTAAGTTTAAAATTTGTTGACATATGTAAAAATATTATTTATTAGTTGTTACACATCAGCTGATGATATGAAATATCACATGTACTCTAGAATTTCTTGTCATAGAAGAATTTATTTAAAAGTTTGGCAGTTAATAAAAATAATTATGTGAGTTTTATGATATTTTATCCAACCAATCTCTTCGTTACACATTATTTTGTACACATTTATTTGTATAAATTATTTGTAATTCTATTACTCTTATAGAGTAATGATATGGTTAGAAAGTTAGAAAGTAAAATTTGCATCTTGAATAATATGATACCAGTCAATGACTGTTTTTTTTTTTTTTGGTAGTAACAGTTGATTTTTATATTATAATTAAGTTTGGGTTTCTTATATGCTTAACCAAATTTTGCTGAGTTTAAATATTAGGTGGTGTGTTGTTTTTATTAAGTTTGGCCTCCTTATATATTTTACCAAATTTTGCCTCCTTCTAGTTATCATCAGGTGGTGATTTGTTATTTTGGTAATTATCACGTGTCTTAACTTATCTCTGCATCTAAATTTATTAGCTAAATCATGTGAGAGTCGTTACCTTTATCGCTATAGGTATTTTAGCTAAAGTGTGTATTCATTTCACACTAGCTAGACTTAATCGACTAGACCATAAGCGTCTAACTTGAGCTTGGCACATTTGGCCCCTGGTCTCATTAATACTCGATTTGTGACTCTGTGAACGATTGTGGCATCCTACAAATTGCCCCAAGGAAAATAAATAGATTTCTATTTTGGACCCTTTCCAAACTGTCCCTCTCGCCACGTCGGCCACAAGCAAGCAAAGTAATTTGAAACATTACTTTATGCCGTGCCGTCCAAGAAGCTTAGATTGTGATATGAAACTGATTTTGGGCAGATAAGCTGATTGCTTTCAATTTCTTTCGGAAGGTAAAAATTTTTAGAGGTCATTGGGAGCATGAATCATATATTCAGTAATTCATGTTGGCATTTCAAATCTTAACAATATTTCCATCCTAATACGCCACCCTTGCAGTTTCGAATTCTAGCAGTGACCCCTTACTAGTGTATCTCACAAACCGGAGGTTCAAAAATGCCATTCTTCTAATGCTTCATTAGGTTTCATAATCAAATTAGACAAGTCAACTTTGTTCAAATAATTAATATCTGTGTCTAATAATTGAGGATCCAAGCTTCTTACTAAATAGTATTATCGGTGTTCCCAATTACATCAAATGATGTCAAAATAAAAAGCATTTAAGTAAATCTGGTCCAGTTAGACCTGTTTCTGATCATTGAGATCTGCATTGATAATTCTCTTTATGGATACCACCAATAAACAGCTCACAAATGAATATTCTTTTCTTCATTAACAAACACAACCCAGAATCCTCTATTTAGATGTACAGTAACATTTTGCATTTTTCTTCTTTCAGAGATAAACATCAGTTGCATCTAAACAACTAGTTTAATTTTGAAGGGCGTCAGATCGTAAGGAAAAAAAAACTTAAATTACTTTGTTACAGCCCCTGATTTTCATTATTAATTTCAACAGCTCGCAACATGCTTTAATTAACCATGCCATTAAACATGGGCAGGTGTAGTATTTGGGGGTGTTGGTGCAGCGGCAACACGCCGGCCGCGCTCGGACCGGCTGTTCTCGGCGAATCGGAGACTTCCTTGATGCAATCCCTTTTGCTTCTCCTCCTCATTCCATTCGGACGCATAATAATATTCTTCTGTAGATTTGACGACATCTTTAGAGGGCGGCAAGAACATGCCACCCCATTGCGGGAAGTGGACTAATGTAACGGGAAGTGTACATGCCACGATCATGACTCCCATCCAAGAGAGGCCCTGCGCTGTCGAGAATTTTGTTGTGGAGAAGAATATTAATTGCGTCAATCCGGAGCCAAAGTTGCCACCAGCGCCAGTGAGACCGGATATGATGCCCAAAGAACGCCGAGAAATGAATGGGATGATGCCAAAAGTAGCTCCGCAAGCGGCTTGAGCGCCGACGGAGAAGAGGATCATGGCCAAAACAGCAATGGGAAGTGAATTGGCGCGGCCGAGCCATATACAGAAGGCTCCTCCCATAGTCTGGAGGATCCAAAGTACCCAGAGCCTGCCTCTCATGCCGAAATAGCGAGCTGCCGTGTCAGAGGCATATCCGCCAAATGGCCGAGCAACAATATTGGCCATTCCAAAGGTGGCTGCGATAATTCCAGCAGTATGAAGCTTTAGATTGAATCTGTCGTAGAAGTATTCCGCAACAACGTTATCAGTGGACAATTCAACACCCATCGAGTAGCCATAAAGCAGGACAAAGATCCACGTCCTGTAGTTTGTGATGGCGTACCACAGCACCTTGGAGAACTTATCTTTAGCGACATTACCCTTCTTTTGTAAGGCACCAAGGTTGCCATCGGGCAAGTCTTGGCCCAGTGTTAGGACCAAAATTCCCATGATAACATGCATCCATCCAGGGACGAAAAAGGCAATCCTCCAGGCGGTGAATGGAGTTGCACCACATCGTCTAATGATGTCGTAAACAAGAGGCATCAGCAGTTGGGTGGCACCTCCTCCCATGTTACCCCAACCAGCTGCAGTTCCGTTGGCAAGGCCAATAATCTTGCTGTTAAACATTGTGCTCATCCAGAATTGGCACGACACAAACGTTGCAAGTGAGAATCCGATCATGAATCGGACGGCTATGTACCCTGATGGACCTGCTATAAATGACATGCAAAACACCGTGGGTGCAGAAAGCATGATCAAGAAGGCACATCCGTATCTTGGGCCCAGTAAGTCGCACACTGCACCCATTGCGAGCCTTGAGAATATACTCCCTGAAACTGAAGCAACCCCCGCATTTCCGATGTCTGCCTTGGTTAGATTGAGGTTGTCGCGGATGATGGGGACAAGAGGAGCTGCTGCAAAAGTGGAGACGAAACAAGTGAAGAAGGAGATCCAGGACAAGTGAAAGGTCCTCATGTGCGGGTTAGCCAAAGAGAAAAGCTTGAGCACTTTTGCCTTGTGCTCAGAATCAACAGGCAAAGCAAATTTAGCTGTTGTATCGGTTGGTACCGCTGGTGAAGCCACTGAGAAGGCAAAGGCCGGCTCCCTGCCTGTGACTCCATGCATGGAGCTCCCTGGCGATCCCTCAATGTCAGCCATTTTTTTCTCTATTGCTTAATTTCTCTGCAAGAAATTGCTAAAGAAACAAGTGTATGATGTAGTTGACGTGGTGAAGGGAAGCAAGGGCGTGTGTTATTTATATTGCGGTAACCGTTGACATAACAGGTGACCTGTAAGAACCTACTGAGATCCCGAACGGTTATGAAATGTAATTGAACTTAAAATGATATATTAATGGATTCCATTCCGCCGCATCTACGACCCATGAACAAGGAAGCCTCGTCGTATATCCCAAAGGATCATTAACCCCTCAGATAGGCCCACTAGCCAACCAATTAACTCATTAAAAACTTCATGTTATTGACATTTGGCATGTTTGATCATATTTATATTAGTATATCGGTGAATTGCGCCCCCTTTCACTTTACTCTTCAGGCTCACTAGGAACAATATGAAAGAAATAATTTTAAATTGTGGAATTACATTTCTTCTTTTGCAACAGTGATTGATCATAACATTAACATAGGAAACGTGTAGAGAAAATGTTTGTATGCAATTTTGAGAAGTTAGAATTCTCTTTTATCAACTATGACTTATTTCAAGGGCTAGTATTTTACGGGTTTGAGGGAAGTTTCTAATATCCATTTTAAGATTATTTGAAAACTTGAGTGTCCAGTAGAATCAAGGACATGCACCCTGTTTGCAGGTTTAACTTTTTATTCTGGAGAAACTTAGATAACGAGAGAATTCGGTTCAGTTTGAAGGGTCAATTTTACTCATTCATATCTGTTTAAGTTTCATGAATTTGAGAGTTTAACAAAAATTAAGAATTAGTAATTTCTTCCTGAAGAGGTTTCCACTTCATTAAATTTTAATAGAAATTTGATAATTTCCCTTCTAAGGACGGTTAAGACTCATAAAATAGCCCTCGATAACTGTAGTGTTATTCATAATTCTTGAATTCATTGTACGAAAATTTCTAAGAACAACAAATTAGTGGTCAACTCCAATGTACTGATTTTACAAATTCTTCATGCGGAGAGTTAAAAAAGTCATTGATCTGAATTTTAACACAATGCATACCGAGGAGTGTCCCGCATTATTATTTTTAAAAAAAAAAGAAAGTAAAAATACCAATATCCTGCTTAACAATTGCACCATTTTTCAATAGAATAAGGTGACGAGGTGCAAGTTCATCCCACAAAAAAATTTTATATGTTGTTCATACTACTCAACATGAGATGCTGATGTTTTCCGGATAAATGAATACAAAAGATACTGAAAATTCAAAGCATAGTAGGTAAAATTGCCTACTCTTCCAATTTGTGTGTAGCGGTCCCAATTTCTAACAGGTAAGGTGACAAGTTGCATTCAGCCATTTTGGAGATCTCCGGACTCCAATTAAGCTGTAACAAAGCCTTAGCTGTTTCACCGAAGAGCTTCATCAAGGCGTGCTCACTTCACCCAACGTGTGTATGTTTTCATCTTCATAATTCTTATCATCTGATGATGACATGTGACTTGAATCTTTTTGTAAAAGGGCTTATTTATTTGCACTCTCATCAACAAGAAAAATATTTTTTATATAAAATGTGCAACCAATTTCATCGCACGTGTTCTGCACAACTTGAAGGCCAACCTATATGGATATGTTGTAGATTTTTTTCCCCCCAAAAAAAAAAATATCTAAGTCAACCAGAAGCCAATAATTTGGATAATTAACATATATTTCTATCATCCTTTTGCACTTCATTTCTTTAAAAAACTTCTTAACAACTTTTCAACTCAACCCAAGTACACAAGTAGAGCCCAAAATAAAGACCAATTTGTACGCGGAGTTGTTAGGGAGATAATCCCACATAAGATGATAATAAACAATTTAAAAGAAGAAAAAACTATGAGTTTTAGGGTTCCCAACTCTTCTTTATTTCCAGCAAACCGTAGCAGCAAACCAGGTCATTTTGTCGACGGTCTTGAAAATAATACGCCAAAAAACTCTAAGATCTCGTGAAAGGTTAAGGCGGGGTTATATGATATATTTTGAGTCTCTATCACTGTGGCGGGGCAACGATATGAACAGAAGTGGAAAATTGATTGTTTAAGCCAGTATGTATCATTTGACCAGAGAACTAGTAGGAGAGATTGTGGGCCATTTTTCCTGTGAAATAAAAATATATAATTTTAATTTTCTCACCTATAGAAGCCTACATGGATAACTCGTATTAAAAACTAGTTAATAGATTAAGAGTTGCCTCTAGAATTATTCTTAGCCAATATAGGATTATTACCCTAACATATACTTAACTAAAATTGAAATTAATAAGATGACTTCTTGGATATCTGACATTATATATATTGGCCCCGAAGAAAGAAAAATAACAAAAGAATTTGACTTTTTTAAATGACTAGTGGTTTCTGTTCATATGTTATAGGAATTTAATTATGTATTTTAATTTTTGGATTGAAAGGGAAAAGAAAAAGAAAAGGGCCAAAAAAAAGAAAAAAGAAGAAGAATACTTTTATAAGTGCTTGTGCCAATGGAGGTTGGCCAACTGGCTGTATGATAAGGAAAGTGAAGAATGATGGTAGGTATTAAATATTAGAGCTCCATTATAAGACCTTATGCTTATACAGAATGACAGGGATACATGTTTTCAGATAAGTTTGCTGCCTGTGTATTTGGATAAGTATTCGGCTGCTGGTTTATTTTGACAAAATGAAAATTATATTCGTTTCTTTATTATGCCAAGATCCGGCATTTCTGCTTCAGTTGATGAGTCTAAGAGGTAGAGAGGGGATAATTATCTTATTTTCTTTACATATTTTGATCTTTCTTCAATTGAAGTTTTTGATATATACTGTAATCGATGAAAATGAGATAAAAGTATTAGTCAATAGCCTTGCATGTATTAAAATTATGCAATAATCAGTAATTCGAAATATTTTTAAAGTTAATTAGTGATGAACGGTTTTTACTGAATTGTTTGTATTACAATATACATTGGAAGTCTATTGGGACCTGGTTGATGAAGCTGATCCCAAAAACCTACTTTGAAAAAAGAGCTAGAGGTCTAATTTTTAATAAGGAGAAACTTTGCTCCGACAACATATATGGTGAGATTTGAACCAAGGGTACCTGTATTTTAACCAATTAACCAAAATACTTGTGTTGTCGTTTTTGCAATTGTAGCATGTAACTTAATTTCAAAAGGAGAAAATATAACTTAAATTTGAACAAATAGTTGGGACTTAACTTGGGATCCCTAAGATATTACTTTTCAAAATATATGGACTAGTGGAATAATTAGCTTAAATTATAAGGATTAAAGAATTATTATTAACCCATCAAATTAAATGAGCTCTTACTGAGCTTACCTCTTTGGAGATTAAATATGAAAATAAATAAATTAGTAAGAATTTTTGTATTGATTGGTCACCTATTCAATTTACCGTATTATAGATATTACAATAAGTCGATAATAAATACAGTAAATGTATTTATAATATTGTTATTAGAATATCCCTGTTTTAATAAGAATCACAGTTGGAATGAAACGGATCCGTGGTGCGTGCCTGTATGGTGATAAGCTCAAACAACACGATGTGACCGCATGCAATCTTTGTCAGAATGAGTAGAGTCAATAATAATAAGAATAATAATAAGTTGACTTAGCAAAATCCTAATAATAATAACAATAGAAGGCAATACAAAAAACATCTAATAATAGAGAGACATCAACATTGTCTTGTCGCCATAATGAGTTGACTAAACCTTAATCACTTTCCTCTTCCGGAGGATAAGTACGAACCGTACAACACGATTCGATTAATAGAAAGATTCTGAGTTCATAAAGCTGAAGTGATCATCATCTGTTCATGTGTAACAGAATATCACCAACCATTTCATCAAACATTTTAATCAAGGAAATAAATAAGATTTGTGGGGTGGGTACAAGATACACACACACACGCACACACACTTAAACGAGTGATCAAGCTAACAGGTAACAGAATTTTATAATTGTATAATTCCATGAGAGCTGACTGACTGCCGGTTGAATGATTGACCATAGCGTGGCTGCATGGTGCTCAAATGGCTTTTGGTGCAACAACGGGCTGTAAACACAAACCGTCCATTCATTAATCTAAAGATTTTGCACACAACTACTGTGCTTATGTGATCAATGGTCACATTGCATCAGAATTCAGATGCATGTCACATTAACTAGCATGTCATAGCTATTGATAACTACTTTGTCATCCTCACTCGTCAAATGTTTCATGACACATTAATTCACCGGCTAGGGCAAATACAACACAGAAAAACGTTCCCCGTAAAATTGGTCTACACAGAGCTCCCATGATCTCGACTTAAATCCCTCAGTATTAACCATCAATCATAAACCTTTGCATTTGCTAGATAAAAGATCGGGTCATAACAGCATGCTACGCTACCAAATGAATGCACATGAAGAGAATTTCCATCCACCTCATGATAGTAAAATTTTGGAACCCACATAATAGCCAAATAAAAGCACTGACCTTGAGAAATTACATGTGTAGCAATCCACTAATGACAAAGGGTATTTCAAGTTCAGAGAACTTGTTTTATGTTCAATGTCACAACTCCAAGATCATCATGTGCTTTGAAACAATAAACGCACTTCACAACTAATTTCGTATTTTGGTTGATCAATCATAACCGATTTCATCGTAGAAGGGCAAACCAATCCAGCCTACCCAAGTGATTTTCTATCCTGACTCATTAGGTGCTGGTGCTTCCCCTTCTTTGAACAGGTTTGTATAGAACAACTGTAACATACTTGGAACGGAATCGATGAGTAAATCCAAGTGCCACCACAGAACGTGGCGCATCTCGATTCTCAATGTAAAGGTGGTTTAGAATCACATTCTGGGGTGCAGGAAGAATTCCAGAAGCATCCCTGGTTGCTGGATAGCTTAGCAATGTGTGTTGCAAATGAGGAGGCACAACAGGTGGGTCACGTGCCTCATCGTTACCAGGATACACATTGTTGTAACTTGAATCGGGCGATTTTGGGACTTCGAATCCAACTACTGTTGCCTGATCCTGCACAAGGATTGTATGTTTAAGATTTCATTTTATATAAGTAAATCAAAAACTCACCAAATTTCCAGTGCTTACATGATTTTCATCATCATATTGGTTCATGTTGGATGAGAAATCCTAATGGCACCAAATCATCAAAAGAGAAAGAAGGCAACACAAGTGACCCTGTAGAAAGATGGCAAGAGCCCATCAGTAAAACTTTTAAAAAACTTTCAACATCTAATGATGGTGATACATGACATAGAAATCAATTCAACAGTGTTATCAAAATGTAATGTCAGCAATATGTGACATAAATATGGCAGTCTATGGTACATTGAAAAGGCAAGATGTTTATTGAATTGTATCAATACAGTGTTGAACCTACTAGTTGGCATCTACCAGTGGCCTTGGTTCAGCATTCATACTCACAATGGTCTTATACCAGCACTATAACCAACAGAACTTTGGGCTTCAAACTCTGCAAAAGAAAAGATCAGGCTCTCCACAGCCCATGTAGAAACAGGATTCCAGTACATTCGGCTAAGAAGCTATCAAACAACTATACAATTTGTAGTGAGGCCAAGGTTCTAGTAGTGTGGACCCACATCCTGAGTGCAAGCATTACCAGTGTGCGTGAGTTAATATCACTCACTCACACACACACACACACAGGATTTTGTTCAGGTGTGCAACTGCACGCATGTCAAAATCTGGGAGAGAGAAATGTGCTGTGCGGTCCACAGATCTCTCTCTCAGATCTTGAGATGCGTGCGGTTGCTCACCAGATTGTTGCTCATATATATTTACATATATACATAAATAAAATTATACAATTTGTAGTGCGACGAGCAAAAATGGAGAACCGGTCAATTAAGGCCACGTTTGTAACTGCCATACATATTCGGTGCTTAATCAATAAGCAATGCATCAAAATTTTCAAATATACATTTCAGAATTTCGCAGCTCATAGTTTCACATTTTATCTATTCTTGAGCTCTCAAGCATCAACTCACTCCATGCCAATACTAATTCAAACAATAATATCTATGATGATCACATTAACATCTGTGATTCCTGTTGACGCTATATGCATCATATCAAACCAAAATTCTTGCCTCTAAGTGTTTCAAATCAAAATAACATACTTTTTGAGCTCTAATAATTGAAGCAGGGGTAATAGATGCAGAAGGAGAGCAATACACTTCAAATAGAAGGATAAGTGTAACAAATATAGTTACCGGATATTGAATTGCAACTAATAAAAAATGACGTAATGACTTAGTTTGCAAAGTACTGATTTTCTTATATAATTATCAACTCGGTGTACTTAATTCAATTGATTGTCTATACTTCTGTATCTTATCCCCTTATTCATACCAATCTATAATGGGAAGCAAATTCCAAAGAGGAAAACAATTGGATAAACCTTTTCTCAATCTAAGCTAATTTCATTTATTCTTACACGAGACAGAAAATTTATGGACTCACATTGACACCAATATGAAAATTGATTACTTTACAGTTACCTCAAATCATTCCAAATAATGCAAGAGTTCAGTAGTACTTCACAAAGTCGCTTTATGTTCAATGTTGCGCCTTTTATAGAAGACATTCTTACAAAATGTTTAAGCCATGACATACCCATTAGCAAATCATGCAAATGTTAGGTCCCTGCTAACCTAAGCAGAATGAGGCATCAAATGAGTAATGGGCAACCATTTCAAAAGTAACTTAAAATTCAAATAATATGAAAGAATAAGGGGAGAACACAAGGAAAAATTTCTAATGCTTAAAGTGATCAAAATGAATACCTAGTTCTTGTACCCATGCAGAAGTACAAAAGCTATTCATTTCATCGTCTTGTGCATGTTTTTAAATCAAACTGTAAGTTTAACAATCAGGAGTTCTACTTCAAATTCAGGTCACATACTTATTGATTGTACAAGTTGCCAGTGTAAAAAGCACATCAATAGAGGTTGGAACTGTTATTTGAACTGTTATGAATAACAGAAATAAGGATTGCAAATGGATTTTTAATTTCTTGTTTGTTTCTACCTACATGCCAGTGCACTAATCATACGAAATTCAGGTTGGAAAAAAAATTAAAAAAAACCAAGTTTCCTCTTCCAGTATTTCCTGTCATTGATGGAAACTAAATGCAGCAGTGAGGTGATAAGTTCCTTAAGCTCTCGTAGATGGGTAACAATAGTAAACTTCAGTGATACGAAAAGGCAAGGCAAAATGAAAGAATTTCCTTCTATTGACCTGATAATTTACTGCTTATCTTTTAGATCAACCCACAACCCACACCAAAGCACCATTGAAAAATGATAGATAGTCTCTGTTTTGATTTATGAGAAGATTAAACATTATGCTTACTAATAGAAAACCTATCACTGATAGTACAAGTACTGAAAACAAAAGGTTTAACCAACCTAAAAATGGAAAAAAATCTCGATACACAGTACATTACTACCCATATCCAATCGGCAAAAAGTTAATCAACAAAACTATATCAATATCAATCAGCACACAGCTACAGAAAACGAGACGTGATAATTAAAATAACTAAAATATAGTAGCTAGAGGAGCATAAACTAATACTTCTCTGGCAGGCAACAATATTAACAGGAGCATGGAGCATCAAGTCCGTACGCACATATCTTCATCAAAGCCCTAAATATCTAAATGAACATCAAATTTCAGGGACACTTCAATGTTTCATAAGTAACAGACTTGGCCTACACTATTATATAAAAATTATAAACGAGGAGGCTGACATAATAAATGACAGGGTATAGGCATCCTTCAGTCTCCTTTTACACCAATGGTAAAACAAGACTCAAATAGAGGACTTATCAAAGAAAGTCTCGAAGACCTAGGTGAATGCAATGGAAAAAAGCTTGACCAAAGCTGTTTCAATATGTTTGAGGCATCAACGTGGAACATATTGTTCAAACATGGACAAGCATAATCACTAATCTCATAAGCTTGTAAACCATTATGGTCTGACTGCACAGAAAGAGAATTTGTGATTCAAAGAGAAATTCAATGTGCATTTATTGACTAAAATGACTTCATCTCTAGTAGGCATATCCCCTGGTTATTTTTTAAAGTAATATTTATTCAGATAAACATGTCATCTCAACTAACTGTATCATTAACAGTACACTCCACTAGGACCATAGATCCTTCTACAAACATGAAGCACAGAGACAACATTATCCAGAAAAACTTCTACCAGCACTCTAAGTTAAGAATAACTTAAAATCGTTCAAACCCTGATTGCCAATCACTTAAGACAGGATGGACCTCATCATGTAGCATATAACTCCACAATAAAGGAAGCCAAAGAGAGTTCCAACACTTCGTTCACATGGTACCAATGAACTAAATTGGAATCATTTTTATAACCAGGAATTGAAATGGAAGCAATATTGAGGTGTCTCACATTCCTACAATTTTTTCATTCAGTAATCAGGATTTCACTCGACTCAAAAACCATAACAGAATTTGAAATGGACATTCTAAGCATGCAAATCTTTTTCATGGTGTCTCACTCAAGCATAAAAAAATGATATCCTCTTTTCCATTACCCGGCATATTGTAAATCCATCTATAGACAGGACTTAAGGAAGTTTTGTTCTATACGAAATTTATAGTTTACTCAAACTTCCTACAAAGCTAGTTTCATAACGTACCACACAAACAAGCCCAAGGCCAGTTTGGGATTGTAGTTGCTGATGAAATAAGCTGTTTCTACTGTGCAAATAAAATAAACTATTGATTAAAAAAGTAGCTTGGTGTGTGCGAAATTGTGTTGTTGCAGTTGCTATGAATTTGAAAAACATGTGTTTGGTAAATTTTGTTATGAAATTGCTGTTTTATTATTTAATGGACTAAAATAGACATAAGTTATAATTGACTTTTATTTACATATTAAAGTTTATGAAAAAATAAAACATAATTGTCTTTTTCTTAAAATATTATGATCATAATAAGATTTTTAAAAAGGTGTGATTAATTATTTAATAAGCTACTTATAAGGAAACAAACCCCTACTCCCAAAACTTACGAAATAAACAGCTTATTGCATTTCAACCTTAATCTTAAACGGTGGCCCAGACTCACTTCAGTAGAACATCAACTTAAAGTAATAGGCAAGAAGCTCAAAATACACCACTATGTGACCATCACTTCCACAAAAGGTCTCCCAATCCAACATATTGTTGTCAATCTCTCCAGAATTTGCAAAAGTCTATAGAAAAACATAAGTTCCTTCAAAATGAACAGGCAAACATTTGTTTTGATAGTCTAAATCTGTAAGTTTTAAACCCTAGGCCAGTTCATACACACAGTCACTGAGAGAGTAACATATAAAAACAAAGAAAATAAACAACAAAATATACAACAAGCTAAATAAAAGACTTACCCGACTGAGCTAAGACTAAAATTCTTCAATGACCAAGACGCAACCTTTCACCGCCACCTTATTGTTGAAATCAACATTCCCATCAATGGAAAAAAAAAAAGAGTAAGTAAATGTAATTAATATTCACAGACCAATAGCTTATCTGCAAAAAATAAAGCAAATCCCAGATGAAATCAAATACAACCCATCACAGAATTCACCAAATCAAAATCACCCATCAGTGAACTCATCAAAATTTTCGTAGTAGTAATAATAATAATAATAATAATATTGAAATTCTTTGTTTCTGTTTGAAATTTAAAAAAGAAAAAAAAACACGCAAACCGAAACTGGGATTTTTGCGGGGAGGAAAGAAAAAACAAAATCTTACCTGAAAAAGGGGTAAATGTTTAAAAAAAATGAAAAAGATAAAGTACAGGTAAGAAGAACCACAAAAAAAAAGCGAACTTTTTCCCCCTCTCTCTAGGAGAATCCGCCAACAGAATCTAACATGAACGTTATACTGAAGTAGTAATAAAGCAAAAAAAAAAAAAAAAGATTAATAATATAGCAGCTGTTTTTTTTTTTTTTTTGGTTGCTTTTCTTGTTCTTGAAACCCTCACCTGAAATGAGAAGAATACAATTGGCTACTTACTACATAAAGATCTATGGAAATTGAAAAATTCTCATGAATGAAAATTAAAAAGAAAAAGAAAAAGAAAAAGAATGAAATTGGTGGGAAATAACAGAGAAAAAAAGGAATTTCGAAGAAAAGTATAATATATTGCGACCAGAGCAGAGCGGAGCACAGCACAGCAGCAGAGCAAATTGGAAGCGAGGGTGAGAGAGAAGAGGAGAGGAGCCTGAAAAAGGGGGAGCAAAGACACGAACATGCAAACTCCGGGCTTGCTGTCATTTGGCGACGCCTTCGTGATTGATTAGTCTTTACAAAATTGCAACGTAACATCAACTTCCCCCATACTATTCTCTTATTGACATTTGTCCCCTCCGTTAGAGTGTTAGTGTTATGTTACCATCCGTTTTTATTTTTATTTTTATTTTTATTTTTAACATTAAAATTATGATTAATATTAAGTTTTATGGATATATTTTATAATTTTCTCGTATAAATAATAAATAATTATTATTTATGTATAGAGGTTATAAGATGCGTATATATAATTTAAGAGATTTTAAAATTATATATATTATCTGTTTTTTTTATAAAAAAAATGTAAACGCGAAATTATCGTTATTTACAATGAAAATGGCACTTTTACCTGCAATGGTTGCACGATACGTTATAATAGAAGCCCATAGTGATATATAAACCATTACCAAATATTTAAAAGAAAATCTCTAATAAGTTCAAGGTCAAAATTGTAACTTAACACAATAATAACCGTCGATAATTATGAGACTTTGAATTAGGGTTGGCAATAAACTCCGGATTCGGCCCGGATCCGCAAAGATCCGGAAGATCCGGATCTTAAAGATTAAGATCTCACTTGCATCCGGAAAACCGGATATCCGGATCCATATTATTTTATAATTATATTATTTATTTAATTAAATTTTAATTGAAAAATATATAAAATAAATTATTTATTTAAATGTATAAGCATAATTAACTCTATAATCTTCATTAACTATGAAACATATATTAAATAATAATAATAATAGTAATAATTAGAGAATATTGTAATAAATCGGTTTACCTTTTTTTTTATGTTTGATTTATATTGTAAAATTATTGTTTGTGAATTTATGGTGTTGTTGTATGTTATTTATGTTTAATTGATGTTAAATTGTTGATTGTTAAATTATAATTGAATTTTATTTAATGTTATTATGTAAATTATTAAATTTAAAATTAAAATTAAAATTATTATTATGCGGATCCGGATATCCGGAATATCCGCCCGCAATCCGTGCGGATATTACCCGCATCCGGATCCGCATATTTTTTTTCGGATCCGGATGCGGATCCGGATGCGGATCCGGATGCCACAAGTATAATCCGGATCCGGATCCGGATGCACGTACATCCGGATCCGGATTTTGCCATCTCTACTTTGAATGAAGATATAGAACAAAAATTCCTAGTAACAGGAGTTTGGTAAGATGAGATTGTTTTGTGGCCAATAGGAGCTTTCGGTTAGAGTTGGGAAGAGTTCGGCAAAATTGGGCATCTAAAGAAGGTGGAAAGAGGAAGGAAACAAAAACTGGTGAGTTTGATGAAGCCATAGATTCATACGAGCCCTACAGGCTACAGATCTAATTTAAAAACTATCATGTGGCTACGCAACACGTGACGTTTTATTGTCATCACCTTTTTTTTTTTTTTGCCTTTTTAAATATTTTACACTCGGTAAATATTATAGTTGAGGATTGCTGAGTGTCTCAACTCATATATTTATAAAGACAACTCACTAATTCATCTAGCATAATTTTTATATATGTTTGTGTGTATAACAGTTATAATCTAAGATTGATTAGGACTTTAAAGCCTCATTTGTAATTAAGGTTGGATAACTATATTTTTTAAATTATAATACTAAAGTATCTAGTAAACACTAACTGAGGTAGTTTAAAGCTAAGATCATTAGATTTTACATTGGTATGATTAAAAAAAAATATTATTTTTTACTATTTATGTCAAAATTATTATCTTAAATTCTATATACTATATATTATTATTTTTTATTTCATAGTTACAATTTTTTCTATAACACCCAATACCAAATAGAGCATATATATATATATATAATTCAACTAAAAAAATATCAAAATTAGTTTCAAAATATTATTTTTACTAATATTATTGGAAAAATATTTACTTTTATTTAGGGATAGTAAAATGCGGGCTTGGGCCGGCGCATTACAGGCCTGGAGAAGGCTTGAGCTTTTAATTTTTTTTCTTTTTAAATTGTTGTAAACTTGAAACGAGTTAATAGCTAACAAGTTATTGTAATTAACAATAAATTAAAGAAAATAAATATTTTAAAATAAAATAATAAATAAAGAAAATGAAGTAAATAAAAGTTTAGAGATTTAATTTTTTTAATACTGAATTTTCTAATTCAAGCAATCTCTTAATTAATTAACAATAAAAAGAGATTTTGATATTATAATTTTACGTTCTTAAATTAGGGTTTTAATTTTTTTAATTTTTCATTATCTTTTAAATTTTAATTTAAAATTTAAGCTACTCCTCCCTCGCTTCCCCGCTTTTTTTAAATCAATTACTCCTTCCATACTTTTCAAAATTAACTGTTGGAGAAGTTGATTTTGACAAAAAGTAATTTTAATTTTTTTACCAAATACTAAAATTAACTTTTAAATTTCTAAAATCAAATTTAAGCTTGGCGTTGCATTTTTTTTTTTGTTGGATTAAAAACAAACGTTACCAGGTTCGGGCTTATTTTCTTATCATCTGGGCTCAGCTTGGAGGACTAGTCCATTCAGATTTGGACTCCTCAGTCACCAATCACGTGCCCTTTTGCTTCCTGAAATATTCACTTATTAAGTAATTGAATATAATTCGGATTAATTTCCTAAATTTAGTATAAAAATTCAAAATAGCATGTATGTCATTGCAACTTAACTGAGAGCGTTAGCAGATAATTGATGGTTTTCATTGAATATTAAAAAAAAAAAATCTTATGATACCGACATCATCATATAAATTAAGTTTTTAAATTGGAAAATATGAACATGAAGATCATGTGGTACAAGATCGTGACTGGCCACCTGATGACAACAAATTACAAGCACATATATAGTTCCATTACCTGAAAAGATGGAAAGAGACAAGGCATTCGTTGGCCATGTGAAGCGGCAGCCATATAAATACACCAATTTATTAAATGCAGCTTACCAATATGGACCAATCTAAACATTGGGGAATCACTTGACCTAAGTTTTATTAAATCTACACGGGATGCTAAGCTAGATGTTTCCAGGCAAGGATTAAAGAAAGGCCAGGCCCAAGCGTGCCTTATTAGGTCCCTTTTATTTATTTATTGTCTTCCTAACAATTTAAAAAAAGAAAAAAAAATCTTATTTAGTTTTGAATGTTTAACTACTTGTTAGTTGGGAAACCAAAATCCAATCGTCAATGGTAAACCAATTTCCTTGCTGCATGCATATATGGGCAAAGTTTTGAGTTTCCAAATATATATACCCAGATTGCAATATTATAAAATTGATATCTGAGGAATTGAACTATTAATAGATCTTTTAATTATAAAAATTTCAGTAGGATTGAAATATATCCTTAAAAAAAAAAATTGAGTGTTTTTGCTTCATTGGTGGTATTTTGCTTTCAAATAAGTCTCCATATATAATAAATATTGAAGAATTCGCCATTGATACAGCTGATTTTCCCTTAATAAAAGAAAAAGAAAAAAATTCATGTATTATGTCGTGATCCATACTCTCTGTTCGATTATCTCCATAATTACAGGAGATAGTGGATATGGTGGAGCTGTTCTATTATGGAGTACCGATGATAACCGTCAAATCATATTAATAAATATAAATTTATTATTTATTGCTATAATCATACGGTTATCATCAGTGCTCCACCGCGGAGCAGTTTTAATATAGCCGAATCCTTAATTAATGAATTAAACATGCATGTTTATATCAACACCATAACTCATGAGAGAAGCATGTATATTCAAGATTCAACAAACCTAGCTTGGCTGGCTCGTCCTCATTCCTCCTCAATCGTGCTTTCGTGGCTATGCTAATATAAATACGAAAATGAAATGGGTAAGAATTGTAGCCCGCAGTAAATTCATTTTATACAGTTTTAATTAGGGTTTTGTAGGAGTCACAATAAATACTTGTTCAATTCAGTCACATAAAATTAATGCATGCATGTACATATGTGGTTTTTGTGCTGACGTGACCAACTTCCCGTTTGCTTACGTCAACAAAACTTTAGCAGCCAAACCCTAAAGGGATTGAGAACTGCACGTAGGTCTCTGTTTTTTTATTTTTTATTTTTTATTTTGAGACGCTCTTTTTGGTTCATTATTATTGTTTTGGGTTTAAGGGAGTAAAAAATAATGATTACTTCGTTAGATTTGATA
Source organism: Atalantia buxifolia (assembly GCA_030444775.1). Taxonomy (NCBI): domain Eukaryota; kingdom Viridiplantae; phylum Streptophyta; class Magnoliopsida; order Sapindales; family Rutaceae; genus Atalantia; species Atalantia buxifolia. The sequence goes on from CM059838.1 coordinate 14,060,153, forward strand.
AACGATCAAACCCACCTGCTGTTTGCGAAATTAACAATTTTCCCTTATATGTTAAAGCCACCAAAAATTTCCTCGGCATTAACAATATTATGTTGTTTTTTTTTTTAAATTTTTTTGGCTTCCAATTTAGTGTTAAAATTCATTAGACTTTCAACTATTAGATTTATCTATTTAAAAAATTTTTTTTGAAGTGCTGTTCAAAAAGTGCATTCAACTATTTAACGTTGTAAAGTTTAAGGAGTTCTTATGGATTTTGAAACATAGCTGTCAATAGTTATGGTTAATTAAGAAGATAAATTTCAGACAACTTTCAATTCTTTAGCTAATTTGAAAATACGAGTTAAGTTCATGAGCTTGTATTTTTTTTTTTAAGATAATTTCTCTAATAAATTTTCCTTAGTCAAATTCGACTGGCTCAGTTGTAAGAGTAGTCTTGATTAGATTTTTGAGCTCAATCAAGCCCGATACCTGTCATCATTATATTGTCATGTACCACCTATAAATAATTCTTATGATTTTACCTCACCTTTAATTAAAAGTAAGAGTAAAATTTCACTTTTGATTAAGTAAGATTGTATTTTTTTAATCTTGATTTAGGGTGTGTTTACTTCCTAGATTGAGGATCAAAATCATAAATAATGTATATTTCACAAAATAAAAAATCACAAATATTGGAATCATGCCCATATATTTGATTTGTAAGGAGGAGGGGATTGAGAATCAGACTCCAAGATTCAGAACTATCTATTTTGCTCCCATTAAATTTTCATGAACCCCAAATTGCCCTTAATTATGTTCTGTCATTTTTACATTACGGTCCCTACAGGATTTATGAAAAATATCTTAATATTTTATATTATTTTCAAATAGGTCCTTTATTACTATTACCACTACTATTATTTATGTCATTATTGTTATCTTAATCTTATTGTTATTGAAATTGAAAATGTTGTCATCATCATCATCATCATCATCATTAGTTATCATTATCATCATCATATTTTATTAATTTTATTATTTTAATTGTTATTATCATCGTCATTAATAGTAATAATATTAAAAATTTATAATTATTATTAAATTTTATTAATATTATTGTCATTATTATTATTATTATTTTCAGTTTATTATTATTATTATTATTATTATTATTATTATTATTATTATTATTATAATATATACAAATAATACTATGGATAACAATTAACAAAGCGTTTTAGTAACTTTAAAGAGTATATTTTGATTATAAAATTAACTAAACACATCAATGGAAATGTAGTTTAATATTTATTCTAACTCAAATTTCTATAGCCCAAGTAAATAACTAAGTTTGACTCTAATTCATCATCTCGATTCCAACTCATTCCCATTTTCGTTTAGTAAACGCACTATTAATCTCAGCTGACATATACATTATACATCACATATATGGCAATCTCTAAGTTACCTTAATTGTGTAACATATAACCAATAAAAATAATGCAAAAATTAGTAATACGCAGGTGGACCATGTGGGACTAATGTTATATTTTTACTTTGTCTTTGGTGGTTGTAAGTTTCATTAAATATAAATTAGGAATTTACGAATTTCTAAACACGTGGAGATAGAATTACTAAGATATAACGCATGAATGTTGATTTTAAAAGTTGACATTTGCCGAATTGTGTCTCAATCCCATTTCCATTTTCCACAACCACAACCCTAGCTAGCTACTCACTAAGCCAACATCAAACTCCTCTGGCCAAATAAAATCAACTGAAGGACCCATTTATTTCTCATTCTTTTCCCAATATCAATCAATTCTAATTCTTCCCTTGACAATAAAGCACGCTCGCATCTTTGCATCACACAAATCTTGATGTTGTTTTTTCTCTTCAACGATTGAAACGCACTGAACACAATGTAGATGTTGAAGTAATCACAATTCACTATCAAGATTGATTCAGAGAGAGGGAGAGAGACATGGACAAGACTGTCGCGGCCTATGCCTCGTCACGTGGCACTGTGGACCCGTCCGTACAATTTTCTTCCCCCTTTTCTCACTTCTGAGTTCTGACTAACCAAACCACCGTGCAGCCCACGTGACCGCGTCCCCCCTTCTATGTCGTCTCTTAGTCATCAGTCATCTCTCGCTCTTGCAAAGCCTTCACTACTCACACATATTTAAGCTTCCTGTTTTTGGCTCATTGAATGATTGAATTCAACGAATTCGTCTCCTTCTTGTTTCCGTATCTCGTTCGTAATAATTCTGGCCACGTGGACACGAGCCAAAGGAGTGCTGTCACCAATCAAAGGGAATCGCGTGTTCATTGCGAACTCCACTAATTGTGGCTGGAAAAGCCGAAAAGAAGAAGACTGTGCTTCCAATTAGACATCACCAGTCATCATCACAAGCGATGGCATGCATGACTGGGGTTACATGACTCTGTCAGCTTGCAAGAATCCCTAATCTCATTTGATAGACAAACTGTTACACCTAAAAATAAAAATTTAAGTTATTGTGTAAGTGTCTTTTTATTAGTAATGTTAAATATACATCTCAACCAGTTCCTATGATTCGATTTTAAGGGCCTTGTTATCAATGCTGAACCCAGATACTTAAATTAGGCAATCGAATTTAGTTCTAGAAATTTTAATTTAATTTGGGGTGACCGTATTTTTGAAGATCTGGTTTTTCTAACTAATTACATATTCATATAAAATATGTACTGAAATTCGTTTTATTTAACTCTTGCGAAAGTGCTTGAAAAAATAAAGGCTTTAAAAGGGATGAAGCCCCTCCTAGACCTTAGCTAGGTCTATCCATGCTAGTGATAATAAATCTTATCCATAGGTGAAAAAATTACATAATACATCTGTTTTATTGTTGCTACATTTATGTATTTAAGACAGACAACAGTAATATTATTATTTTTTTAAAAACACAAAGAAAATAGTGGATCGTAATAAATATAAAGATATGCGTCGAAAGATAAGAGTTTAAAAATAAACTGTAAAGAAAATGAAATAGAAATTAAAGATGAAATAAACACATAGAGATTTATCAAGATGAAGCCCATACGATATTATATTAGAGATATTAAGTTAAGATAAAGTTTGTATTTTAGGGAGACTTGAGCACAACACTTTTTTTCTTTTCTTCTTCAAAATTAATTACTATATTAAAACAATTCTCAACATTCGACAGAATCCTAATACGACTCATCTATAATTGTTCTATGCATTTGTTGATATTCAAAACTCCAAAATATCTGAGTCATGTTTCGATCGAAGAGATGTTTTTTGGTGAAATTCAGGGCCATTCCCCAGTGAGTAAAGTGGGGCATATTCTGATTTTGCAAAATTCTAATGGCAAAGCGACTGCCATACATGAGTCTACGACTCTATCATCAAAAAGTCACGAGGAAAATGAACCAATGAGATTGGGCATCGTTTCGCTTTCGCTTTCAGGAAAATCAATAATTTGAGACGGAAACCCAATCGAAAGAAAATCGACCATACCCCACAAGAGGCGATTCTCGTGTGTGAAGATTATTAGGTCTGCAATCAAAACGCGTTGGCCACTTGTTGTCTTTCATGACTCTGTTACGTGTAACGTGTCCAATACAGGATCTCACATTTTTCATTCATTTAGTGGGGCGGCTTTGCCTTAAGTGAGCAGGAAAGCTAACGAGAAGGATATTTTGATGGTGGCCACCAAAATTAAACCCTTAAATCACCCACTCAAAAATACAATTCAGATATGATTCCATGTGTTTCAAAAAAGAAAAAAATAGATAAACCACTCGCCCAAGCATATGGATGGGCCAAAAATCAAAAATTAAAATTGAGAATTGGAAAAGAAAATAGAGTTGAATTAAAGTTTTGGTAAAAAATAGAAAAAAAAAAAAAGACCCAATTTCATTATCCATTGAATTAACGTTCCATTATCTAAGATGGATATTTTAAAATGTGAATATGATTTTTGATTGAAAGTGATAATATGCTTAGAAAATTTGCATCCAAATAATTAATGTTTCATCAAAAGGATTCATTTAACCTAATATTATACCAAAAATACAATCATTTTACATCTCCGGTTTGTCAAAAAATAGTGAAGAATAATTCAATATGTGGATGAGGATTTTGTTTAATTATATATATATATATATATATATATATATATATATATCTGAAAAGAGAAAGAGACAATATCGACAACTGGAGATGAAAACCGACGCATTCATTAATATCATATGGACTTCAGTTTCAAACTGACGATGATTGAAAAGTGAAATCTGAAAAAGAAGCCGAAGCCAATTTCAAGTGGCCAACAAATAGATAAAAATCCGAACCAGCCACGTCTATCGTACGGACACGGGCCCATGTATTTTTTTTTGTTTTCTTTTTAGGTAGAGGAATCTATCAAATCAATATTTTATTGTATTTATTGTATCCTTATTCTTATTATTGATTTTTATTTTTTATAAAAAAAAATAAAAATAAAATTCAGATGGAAACGGTTATTTGGGTTGTCTGTCGCATTCGTCCGTCGTTATAAGGCAAAAAGGTTCTCAACATTTTAGAAGCCTTTTACATTATTTTTCTAACATAAAATTTAAAAATATGAAACCCAGCTATTCTTAATCTGGTGTAAATAACATCTAATATGTCTCAAATTATATTTAAGGTTGATTTAGATGTTAAATGCATAAAAGATATACATGTGGCTCCTAATTAACAATAAATGCTTAATTGTTGTCAAATTTTAGGTAAAATGGGTCTCGTACCCACTTTTTTTTTTTTTTTCTAATTATAACATTAATAGCAGGAGACAGACAAAGACACATGCGGGTTACTTTTGGATTTTAAATAATGGTAGAATTTCCTCTTGCTTAATAAATTGTGGCCGTGAAGTGTCGAACCCGGAGCCCTACCTCACGGGAGAAACTATCGACCAATTTCCCCATTAGGAATTAAAAGAAAAGTAACAATTATGACCGGCAATAATTAATTAAAGCAAAATAAAATTAGAAAGCAAGAAAGAAATTGCATCAAATGAAGAGAAAAGAAAACAGAGAAGTGAATGGCAGCAGTTAGTACGGAGGCAGTGAGCACACCAGCCTGGGAGGCTCATAAAAAGAGGAAGTTGGCATGCAACAAAGCTCCGAGTTTGAAGTTGAACACTCGAACCCGTGTGGGGGGTGGGCGCAGCACTGGGTTGCTCCAAATTACCATAACTTATTAAGTGAAAGAAATTACATCACACAAGTGCATACTCATCTCTCTTATCGTGGACAACTCTTTTACCACCGATAATCAATTTATCTATATATATATATAGAGAGAGAGAGAGAGAGAGGAATTTACAATAAAAACTCCTTAAGGAATAAACTAAAAGATAAGAAAAATACACACTATAATTTAATGTATTTTGTCATTTAATGAATTAATATTTGTTTTTCTGTCTTTTAATTTAAAGCTTTATGTAATAGAACCCTTACTGAATAATAACTCTAAATATAAAGCCAGCTCAAATCCGAATTTAAAATTTGGAAGGGATTTAAAATGTTGTAAAATGCCTTTTTCATATTACAATGTTGTAAAACAATTTTTAATATTATCAAAGTATATTTACAACATTGCAAACTCCTCATATATGAGACCGGCCGCACCTGTTAATGATTACACATAGACATAAGTCACAATTAGAATTTTAATTTATCATTAATTATTATAATATATCATTTTACAATCCATTTCGCAGCCTATCTGTAACAGTAACAATAAAGAACATGGGTGAGTAGGCAACATTAAGGATCCGTTTGGAACAGCTTCACCCCTTTTATTTTAGGAGGATTTTCTTAAAGGAAAGGGGCACACGGCTATCCGAAAGGCCCCTCAATACAATTTTTTGAATTTCAATATCAAATTTTCACAACCAAAAAAAAAAAAAATCAAATCAAATCAAATTTGAAAAATTAAAATAACCTAACTAAACATTAATAAAAAAAACAAATTATAAAAAGGAAAGAAAAAAGATATTGCCTTCAGATTTGTGGCTAATATTTATCAAATTCAATTCAGCTTAGTAATTAATAATTACAATAATAAACATTTCGAATCATAGTTGGAATATACACGTATCACTTATGACTACGTACGTAGGCGTATCAATAATTTCTTTCATTCCGATCTTTTACGGTTGTGAAGCTTGTGAATTTCGGGTGACACTAATGAGTTAGTGCGTCATGGTCCATGGGGTTAATTATTAATATAATTTCTCAATCGATTCGGGCGTCAAGACAAAAATTAATAACGTTAAATAATTTATACTTGTTATGATATTTTGTCCCATATTATCCTTAACATTTACTAACGTTCTCCTAAATGTTTTCTAGAATATACAGCCAAGCATCAGCCAATCAGAACTCACGACTATGAGGAGCACCAATAAGAAACTGACAAATACACAAAGAGCCAAATGACCTTCGACAGCCATTTTTGTATAAATATACATACCCTCTCCTCCAGCCTCTCTACTCTTGTGAGCCTCCTAACACACACGCCTCACTCTCTCTCTCTACAGATCTCAGAAATACTGAGTCTTCGTAATTAATTTCTAGGGTTCTCTTTTTCTTTTCTTTTTTATTATTTTTGTTGATCGGTTTTATTGGTGAGTCTCTGTAGCTATAAAATTTCTTATTACTTGTAAAATTACTCTTTTTGACGGCACCGGTAAAATCGTTTTAAAATCTCCTTTTGATGGTAATTTTGGCCGGAATCTGACTTGGGTATTGACCAAAAGTTTTTCTTTTTTCCTGGTAAATCTGATCGGATAAATCGAACCTAGAGTCCCAGATAGCCTTTCCGATTCTATCTGAAAATTTTTATTTTTATTTTAATTATTTTACCTTCTTTTTTTTTTGGAGAGAAAAAATAGGGTTTTGTTTTGTTGGTTCTGAGTTCAACTTGTAAGAGTAGGTTGGTGCCCTTTACATAATCACTTATACTTTAACCAACGGTAACTCGACACCTCGGCCAGTCATCGTATTCTTGTGCTAAGCTGTTCAAAAGTTGCAAATTTTCCAGTCCCCAATTTATTTTTATTTATTCATTAATTTCCATCACCAAGTGATCTTGGGCCAGCTGATTTTTCATTTTTTTCCCCTTTTATGAAAGTTTTTATGTAAACCTCTGTATTCAGTTGGAGTAAAGCTTAGCTGCATGGCGAGATTAATATTTGACAGTCGCTGTTTGCGGGTGTAGCATCATCAAGATTCACATGCAAATACACGGCAGTGATGTGATAATCTCTTGCGAAGCACTGAGAATCTTGATGATGCTGCATCAGCAATAAGCGGCTTAAAAAACACTACTGAAGAATATTATTGAGGCCTCACCAGTGCGACTTAATTTGCACTGGAGTTTTTACTATTCAACAACAAGTGGCTAGAATGCTTCTGCTTTCGGTTTCTGTTGCTGTCAGGTGATCAGGTGGGTATAGAGATATTTTCCTAATCCTGTTATCTAGTCTATTAGGGCAGTCTTTTCACTGGATTCACTATCATTTTTTATACACCTATACTATTGCTCTTTGCAGGGGAGAACAGGATCTTGTTGACTCTGCAGATCTATAATTATTCTTCTGAACACGATACAGTATATGCTTTATTTACTAGACAGTAAGAATCTTTCTGATGCAGCTCTTCTTTCGTAGCAAGCATATATTGATTGTTTCGTACATTATATATATGTGTGCGTGTGTATGTGTGCTTAATTAGATCTATCTATGAACTCAACAGAACTTTGATTTTGATTATATCGTGGGTTTTCAAAGCTTTGGTGTTGAACGACCAAGGAAACTTGAAGCCCTTTGATGAAAGCTCAAGGAAATTAGAGCAGAAAACACCTGAACAAAATCATAGAGCAATAAGTGAGTTGGATGATTTTTTTTTTTCACTTATTATTTATTTAATAATTTCTGAAATTGGGTTCCACAACTGCCTACCATGCTAAATTTGTCTTCACTATAAATGATTGAAAAATTAATTTAATTATTTTATGGATATTCTTACAAGTGGTTTTGTATCTGTGGATATAGTAGATCCTTTGAAAGCTGAAACTGCTCTGAAAACTTCATTAGTATGCGAAAATATGCATAATATGATGGCAACATGCGTCGCATGGTCGCAATGTCACTGCCATATTTCTTGGCTTTATTTTATAGCCATTAGCATTAATTACCCATCACTCTTGTTGGCGGACCAACTACCCGCTCACCATCTTGCTGTTTATACTCTTTGCAGACATTTTTCTTGCTCACATATTTCACCTTCTTCAATAATAGCAACACAAATATTTCTTAAAATAACTTCAGTTTCGCTTTTTCAGTACATATACATATATAGTCATGGCAGTCATGACACAGTCATTTAAAGTTTATGGAGATCTGTGTGCCCCTATCACTATCTAATCCATGATTCTCATCTCTATATATATATGTGTGTGTGCGTATATGCGCCCATAGTTCGTACTGTTTTTCAGAATGTTGTGTTAATTCAAAGTATCTCGAGTTGAGTGGTGATCGGTGAAGGATGCTTAACATGATTAAGTAGAGTCCAAAAGCTTTTGAACTTCAACTAATTATAAGACTTAGGGTATATGTATGAGACTGTCAAACTTTGGTTAATACCAACCTTTAATTTGGCTCTGTTTGGTATTATCTATGTAGTGATATGACTTCTAGTTGTTGTGAATTAATGTTAATCAACCCAATTAAGTTGAGTGCAGCAGCTTTTGAACTGTAAACAATCACAAGACCAAGAGGTATGTTTGAGAATATTGTCCTTAAAACTTAGTTGTTTCTGTATAATAACCTTGGCAAACCAAAATCTTGATTCCACAAGTAGTTTACAAGCTAACCATCATCAGAAATATGTTGGCCACTTTTTCAGATATTTGGCATATCGATTAAGTCATATAATTAATGATTTCATTGAGCATTAAGACTGTAAATGCATGTTAGCTAACTTTCAAATGAGTGTATAAGCGTCAAAAATGTTATTGCAACAGCATTTTTGAAAATTTTTACAACAACATGAATTGATTAATCTACAGATTTAGAATATAATCTACATAGATTAAAAATATTATAATGTTTACAGATTTACGTATTTACTATTAATAATTTAAATTGTATACTACACCCTTTGGCTTTTCTTACAATCCTGTTCTTCTCTTGTTTGGTTTATCTTAATCTTTTTAATGGAATTTTATTTATGAGATGATGATCCAGTAATGATATTTGAATAAGCCCTAGTCCTCTAACTATGATAATCCAGTTCAATTCTGCTTAATGTCAGTGAATAATGATCTTACAGTTAAATGTTTTTCGTGTCATGGCATATCATTAGAAAGATACATGCGTTGAAACTACAACGCTCATTTTCATGGCGACTTCCACAAAATACTTTGATTTTTGGATTGAGTGGTTAGGAAACGTTAAATTCATTTTCTAGAATGATATATGCTTACGCATTTGCTTTTGAAAAATGCAAGCTGTATATTTTGTTGATGAAAAGACGTATATATAATTGGGTTGAAATTATATATGTGAAACTAAATCTTATTGGTCACATCTCAGGCTCTTGAAGGAAACCAATTGAAATTAGAAGTATCATTCCAACACCACTGGCTTTTTTTCTTTAATAGAAAATTGCTACTCAATGTTCATATTTTCTACTCTAGATTCAATGTTTGGATCTCCTATCTTTCAATGTTATTACCCTACTGTGAAATGGAGACTTTGAAACATACAAATATTCTTTTTTTGTTTATTTTTATATTTAATAAATAAGACTTGGTGCATGTAATTGCTATAAGCAATCTGCAATCCATTTCAACAGCAAAAGCCATATAAATATTCAGCAACGGGGTTGGATATAATTTATTTTTATTTGATTCAAAAATTAATTTTTACATAAAATTCTAATGGCATATTTATTTGGAGAAATGAAAAGAGAGAAAAGAAAAAAAAATAAGAGAAAAATGATGGATTTCATATTAAACTCTTCTTTCCTCATATTCTCTCTTTCTCTCTCCTTTCCATTCCTCTTCTCTCATTTCTTCTCCCTACCAAATATGAGTAAATTCTGAAAGAATTCTTAGCAATGGATATGTTGCAGGCCCTCTCATTTGCTGGCGTACGTAGCAAACAATCTGATTTAACGTTGCAGCTTCAACGATTTACTGCTGCTAGCATAAAATTAGCAGCCCCCACCCAAAAAAAAAAGAAAAAAAAGTTAGGATATGCCAACCACGTGAAATGATGAGTAGAAGAATCAAAACAATATCCAATGTTCTCTCTCCAAAAAAAAAATAAATAAATAAAAATCCAATACTCTATCAACTCTTTAGGCTTTTAGCAATATATTCTCACCATTCTAGCTATTCTTCAATTTGGGTTTGTGAGATGATGATCCCGTTTAACTCTGTTTAGTGACAATGACATTTGGATTAAACGAAAGTCTAGAAATAATGATATGTAAGTGTTGGTTTAAAATAGTTTTGCAGCGGAAAATATTTGGATCATAATTCTCATACAATTTATAAAGTTAGCATAATGTAGAAATCGTATCTTTATTTTTTCGTAGAAGCAATTTAGCCTCCCAAATCACAATCTGTCACGACCGATCTTGTTAGAGTACAATCATTTACCAACGATCTTTCAAGTTATGATTCAAGTTTGATCTGCACTTGATGTGTGGACACTTTATCATTTGCTAACTCAAATGAAATGACAATCACAAACGTGAAATTATAATTAACTCAAGATTGAGATTGTAATAAAATCAATTCCTATGATATTTAGTAAGTTTGACAGTTATTTTAAAGTTAATTAAATCTCATATATGATTCAATTCATTAGTAAATTCATACATGATTAAGACAAATTATTCAATAAATTTACTATAGTCTAAACATAAATAAAATGCTCAACTCTATTTATCAATTGCGAACTCAATTTATTTAATCATAAGATAACTTGTATTTTATTTCTTCTGTGAATCCATATAATGATCACATAAAATACGTATAATATAATTAAACTGACCTTATTCAAAATATTTATATAATTAAAATATCTGATGAAATATATCAAATATTTTATCAATAAATGATCAATATGTTTTAAAGAACACATAATCCCATCAATATGACATTCGACCAAATTACATGTTTGATATGTATAATGATGATCCCATGTTCATCACCTAAAAGCTGACTCTAGAAATAATCATTTAAGATGATGATCCCATGTTCGATTCTGTTGATATGTATGACCTTAAGCCAAATTACTTTTTTTTTCCCCTTCTAATATCATTCAAAAGCTGCATGTTGAAAATACATACATACATACATACATACATACATACATACATATATATATATATAATACTTGAAACTTTTGCTCTAGTGGTTAAGAAACATAATATTCTTGCTCTGGCATGGTATATTTGTAATTACCTGGCCTTCTCTTGCGTATCTCTACTCCCCCCGACGAAAAGACAGTAGAAACATCCGTAGGTGGAATATATGGAAAATATGAAATAGAAATATAGAATTATATTTGTCAGAATTTAGGCCTTTGGAGGAAATTAATAGAAGTTAAAAAGTTTTTATTTCATAAAGAATCCAGTCTACATTTGAAAAGAAAACCGAATAATATACATTTACAAGAGAAACGAAATGGTTTCATTCTCCAACTCACTGATTTTTTTATGATCAGAGGAACTTGATTGATCTTCTTTCTCAATATATCTTACGTACTTTTTTGTCATGTCCAATATGGAATTAACATACAAACGTGATATTTTTTTTTTAGGATTATATGAGACTAATACCTAAATTACAACTCGTGTTATATGAGTTTATTATTGATTAGTTTATATTAAATCTTATATATCATAACTTATATTTTATTCTCTTTCACATTCGAGGGATATTTTTACTGCACTCACATTTCGAAAAAAAGAAAACTGCATTTACAACAAGTGATATTTACACAAACCGTTTAACTCTCGTATACGTTACTAGTTGCATTGCTCCTCTCTTTTAAGTAACTAATTAGTAACTACGCAGCAGACTGTATAACAAATTTATGATTTGCAATCTTTACTTTTACTCGTGTAGCAAATAAAAGCCAAAGGAGAGGTTGATTAACGTCTACTGATTTGTTAATAATAATAATAATAATAATAATAATAATAATAATAATAATAATAATAATAATAATAAATTCCTTCCAACTTTGTGTCAATTAGTTATTAGGCTTATAGCAATTATCACAATTCCATTTTGCATTTTTGGTTTAACGTTTCTCGTTTGTTAAATAAATTATTTTGTGATCCAGTTCAATTCAACTTAATATGAATGGGTGTTGGGGATGAACCAGCTTTTTGCTTTTGTTATCATCTTATATCATAAGAAGGCAAATGTTGATAATACGACATTCTTTGTTATGTTATTACCTGCACCAAACCAAATACGTACTTTGGAATTTTGGCTCGAATGGTGAAGGAAACATCAAATTCATGTTATAGCTTGATACGTCGGCAAGGTGTGCACCTAGTTGTATAATATACTTTCCGATGTGTAAAAACACTACTTGACTAATACACACTTCCATATGTAATTAACTATTTTTGACTGACAATTAGAGAGAAATTTTTTCTTAAGAGTTGCACTCATTTGAACTCTAATGGTGTCGTCAATTAGAGAGAAACTTGAGCTACCAATAATTATAAAAAGATATGATATGAGTGTGGGTGACATACATATAATAGGCCGACGTGGGATGGGTAGACCCTCTCCACTCCCCGCCTCATTTTATATTTTAACCACTATTTCATACTTACCTTCCCCTATATATATATTTTTTTATTTTTAATTTTTGACGAGCCTTCCGCAATAAATTCAATGGGCTACTTATAACTTATTTATTTTTCTTCTGATAGTAGGTACTGTACTACAAATACATAATTTCAATAGTAATGAAATTAAATATATATGCATTAAAAAAAATTGTAAAGTAATCGAAATTTGGGAGTACGAAATCCCTACCCGTTAAAAAAAGGAAAAAATTCTTTTTCATCCTTAGGGTTTCATCTAATAGCCCGTTTCATTCTTATTTTTTAAACAATAGCTCAAAACATTTTTTTGTTAACTCACTGTTAGTTTAATACCGTTAACTATTAATTCATTGAGGGCAAAATAAGATTTTTCATTAAAGTGATACAAACTATTTTAAAATAAATTTTTACATAATTAAATAACGCTAATAAAATACGCAAATTTTATTAATTTTTTCTTAAATGAAATCAATGATGGTATAATTTGATATAGCCACTAAATAATCAGCATAAGCAACAAATTACAATCAACACAATGTCTGTAAATAATTAGAAGAAAAACTCAAAAATACCACCAATTTTTTATGTGCTTGCATATGTTGAATATTTTCTTGGTCTTCAACTCAATTCAAGCAATTTCACTACATTTGAGACTTTGACAAATGAACACATGCCTCTCATTAGCATCTTCGTTTTCTGTCATTACAGTCTGTTGTAGAGATCAAAGTTAGGGATGAGAGGCTTGGATTAATGAAACCTTGTGCCTTTTTTGCCTTTTGGGGATTGGCTGACTTGCATAAATCTCTTGGTTGTGCAAACATACCACAACAATATTAACTCAATTTGTTTCTAAAATTTATTTTGAGCTTTGCAACCACTCTTTTTGTACCGTTATTGTCTCTCTAAGTCCTTACCACTGTCTCCCCAAGTCAGCTCATAGTGCAATCAGAGAGTATACTTATATAAAATTGTGATTATTTTTTGTACTTAGATCTAGGGTTTATAGGGCTTTCATACTGCCAAAATAGAGATAAGTGCAAAACAATTACTTTAAATAGAAGTTTTTCATCTTTTTCGGTATTTACTGTTTAACTGGATTGGATAAAAATTATTTTTTGTTTTATGTCAACTTTTATTTATTTTTTTATAATTTTCTCTTTAATGAAAAATCAGTTTTTACCCTTAACAAATTACTAACAAACGACATTTAACTAATGGTGAAATAACGGAAGAATGTTTTGGGCTATTGTTTAAAAAGTAAGGATGAAATAGATTATTATATGAAACCCTAAGGATGAAAAGAGCTTTTTCCCCGTTAAAAATTAAGAAGAATATGAGAATTATTTTTACTGATACCTCCACCAGCCCCTAAATCCTTGGAAGATTTTCCTAATTCATGTTTTGGTTAAATAAAATATACGATTCGAGTACTTCGACAATCTTCGTCATGAAATTTCTATTTATTTGGCAAATTTAGCAAATTTCTAAGCATTACTATTCCAATTTAATTGTAGTCTTCTACCTCCTAACTTATTAAATGATAAAAATTTCTTTGAGAGAACCATTTAAAGTGCTTAATCAATAATTTAATTAATAAAAATTCTTTGGCTGAACCCTTTAAAAGTGCTTGATCAATTTCTGCATATGGACCGATTGCAGCCTCTGAGCCTCTCACATACGCTGGCAGTAGCACAACACACATGCAACAGAGTGAGGGCATTTCCCAACTTTCTTAGGAAATAAAAGTTAGCTTCCGTCTTTGCCCCTTTTTCCCCTTGAAAATAAAGATCCCCGACAGAAAACTCTTTTTGATTGGATACAAGACTGAGGTGGCCCCCGAAACGGAGAAAAAGAAATAACTCCAAATCGGTCCGACAGAAGCTAAAATGTGATGGCCAGTGCTACGTTACAGTTAACGTAACATACACCCACACACATCCACACACAGCAACAGTTTTTCATTGGTAGAATCCACTCCTGTTGCTATATGTGGACGTACGTTAATCGTAACATAGGGGGCTCCAAATGTAATATCATTAGAGATTATATTATAGTAAATATAATATAACAGGAAATTTTAAGAACATAAAGAAAGAGCCATTTCAAAGACTGCTAAGCATTGCCATGTACACCATAAGGGAGGAAATCCAATTAAAAACAAACTTAAATTACCATTTACCCAGAAGAAAAGGTATTTGAAAAAAAAAGAAAAGAACAGAGACGAGAACAGATATGTGAGGGGAGAGCAAAAGTAACAACACTAAGAAACTGTGACAAAACTGGTCCGCTACCTCTGAGGACCACTGGAAAGAATGGGATCACTGGTTATTGCACCATGCTTCCCCAAGGCTGAAATGCTGAGAGAGCGTTTTCTCACTCTGTGATTGCCAGAAGGAATCAACTTCCTTTCATTCTTCTCCATTTGAGCAGGAGAGTATGGGCAAAATGTCTCAGGCAACTGCTCGCTTCTTGTTCTCAGGAAGCGGTCAAGATTCTGGCTATACTTTTCTCCTCTCATGTTAGGTGACTGGGCCTCAGTAAAAGGAACCATCTTTTCCTTGAACTCCTCCTCTGCATCAGACAAATAGCCACTCCCATGAGTATCTTGCATTGCCAGATCATCGTACTCTTCATCTGATTTAGACTCTTCATCAACAGATCCTATCTGTATAATAAGAACATATCAAAATGTCAAAAATCTCTATCTATGAAAATCCGTAACCTTTAGCGCCTAACATCACAGACTATATGCTATGATATATCAATATCAATTTACATGACAAACAGGATGCTGGTTACAGATCAGACATGCTGAAGTTACGATAATCGATACCTCTTCAAGGGCTTGCTCGTCAGTATTATCACTAAGGTCCTCATCACTGTCAGCCTCAAGTGGATCATCAACCTCTTCATCACTGCCGCAGACCGACTGTTCCTCCTTGAGCTGTAGCGACAAGAAAAGAATCATGTAAGTCCTAAGCTTATAAGGGATGACCTCTAAGAATGATTATAACAGCTCACTCAACAACCTTCGGAAGAGTTGCTGACAACCCCTATAACACTTTTACAGATAAAACTAACATTTATCCTAGGTATACCTCTTTGGAATGTCCATCAGACATCCTCGGTGAGCTACAGCAAGAAGAGTGGTTTCTACTACCGCTATCAGTTTCGGCCCTAGATTCATCCACACTTCCAGCATGACTTGTGCAACCGTCACTGATCCAAGCACTGATCCCAAAGTGGCCAAACTGAAGATTAACTGATTCTGCCTTTCCAATCTTTAAAGGCTCATACATCGGATTACCCATTCCGTCCTCAGTCCCAGAGACCAGTATAGGTTTCCCATTACTATCTACTGATGTAACAGGCCAAGCCTTGGCAACCGATCCATCAGTATTAAGAAGAGCCATCAGATGCCTAGAAGAACCTTTTCTCTGGATCAGTTGAAACATCCCCTTGGAGCTCAAGGAATGTGCTGCACACTGGTTCCTATACTCCTCAGCAATTACAGTGACTGTATTAGTGGTTGGATCGTAAAGCTGCTCCCCTCCTTCACGCCTGCGAAGGCAGCTGAAGACCGTTGCATGGATGGCTGCTACACTCTTGTCAACATTAGTATTGTTTATTTTGGGGACCAGATGCTTGTCAGCTCGCTGACAGAGATAATCCTGTATAGTTCTAATATTTCGAATATACTTGACATATTTATTTTTGGCTGGGTCTAATGTCATGTACTTTGCACGGACTGCAAATCGTTCCATGTGTTTATCTTCATTTGTGATGTATATCATGAAAGGTATGATTGATGGGTGTTTCTTCATAAGCCCCATCTGCAGATCATATTACAATTGAGAAAAGCATAATAAGAGCTAATCTTACAACATAAAATAAAGACAATACATACCACAAAATTCAGGCTTAAATGAACACCCTCAACAACAACTGATTCTTTCCTTTCTTCCCATGCAGTAATCAGTCGATCTAGGCTGTCAATGACCATCTCACTTTGAGCCTTAAATCCTTCAATAGCCATCTGCTTTGGACTAATCAATTCAGCTGCACTGGATCCAACCTCTGGATGGATATCAGATTTCCCAGTTGCAGAACTATTGGATGCTTCATCCTTTGGGACTGAAAGTGTGGCACCTGCCAATTTTCTGGCGTGCTTTTTAGCCTTTGCTTCTGCAACTGCGTCAGGGTCCAAGAACTCCCCTGCATGGTAGGTTGAAGCCCAGAGTAGAGGGTTTTGTTTCTCATCAACAAAACTCCTCATCATATGCCGAATAGAATCAGTTGAGATAACTGTAGTGATTCCCAACCTGCTTCCCTGCATGACAAGTGGGAAGCACTAAGAACATGAGTGGTGGAAGTACAAAATGATTGATAAGCAATTAAATCCTAGACTTCCCAGTACCCCAATTACTACATACAAAACTAAAACTATATCCCAAAGGGAAAAGAAGAAGACTAGTAAAAGGGTACAAAAACTAAAATGAAAAATTTCATTTAGAACCCAAAAGCACAACAAAGTTTAAACAGCAAAGAAATACCAGCAATGCTGACAAAGTAGATTTGCCACAGCCGCTAGTGCCACACAACAGCACAGTTACAGATTCCTTCCTTTCTCGGATTCTGCAACAAAAAATTAACATTTCATCTATGCAAACCAGATGATGCAACAAGGACAGAAATAAAGGAAAAACAAAAGACATTTTCAAAAATATCTCTCACAACGCCATAGCAACAAAAACATTAGCAATTTGATTTTGATGTAATGCCAAAACATTTATCCAATTTCAGTGCACAAAAATGACAGCTAAATTGGATACTGCAATCCCAACTAGGCAACTCGATGGACATGAAGCTGCATACCCTGAATAAGATATCAGGCCTTAAAGTTTCCTATGGCTCCAAAAAATTTCAAAAATATGCTTATCCAAAACTACCCAAACCAATTTCAGTTCAATAGTCCAACAACTGCATCCATATTGTGATAGGAAGCGTGTACCAGATTGGAATAAAATATCTAGCTAACTGGAAGTACCATGACAAAAAGAAACCATGATTCGATCAACAATACCAGAAGCACAAAATCATTGGCATCTGTAAACTCCACAATCCAGAACTCAACTGTCCACTATAAATAAAAATAGTTTGCAGAAGGGAGCAATATGTTAACCATACCTGCATGCCAAAACCAAGTCAGCCCTCTGATTATGACCCACATACTTGTACTCAGTCAGAGCATCACAAACAACATCTATGAAAGTTTCTCTACTAACAACTACAGTAGTGCGTCTTTTGTACAACTCGAATGGTATTCTTTTACTTCTATCACCAGACTCTGAAACCTCTTCTTTACAAAAGCTACCGCCAGGATTACAACTATCATCCTTTTCAAGATTTCCTTTCAGATGATCTGACCCAAATACCTCCGCTCCTTCTTGGTGCTGAGCACTGGTAGGACTTTCAGTTCTTATCATTTCAAAAACCCTTTGACTAATCTGAAGAAAGCAAAATTAAAATGATCAGAGAGAGCTTTCCACTTGCATTAATAACACAAAAGTATCAAATAATCTTTAGCCACCAATTGTCAAAATTGACAATTTTGATCATAGTGTTACACACCCAACTTAACAAATCAAAATTATGAGTATTAAAAAAACAAGAAAAAAGCAGATGGAAACAATGGATTTTTATTCTGTGTTGTACTTCCAGGAAAAATAAGGTTCCTAAAACTGCTCAATAAACATCAGCAACAGCTGGCTATATGGAAACAATGGGAATAATAGTACCTAGTAAACAATGCTCCAAAAATGGAATAACGGAGCAACTTGTGGGATCTCATCCGCCTTCCAAATGCTTCTATAATAACATAAATGTGATTTCATAAATTACTTTCAACTTTTACAAAAATTTGACCCCAATGAAACATAAATCACTCTTAACACTTTCAACTCATATTACACAATACATAAAACCACAATCATCTCACATCAACCCAGACATGAAAATGCCACTTATTTGATCTACAAATTTAACAAAAACCATACAGAAATTCTCTTTACTCAATAAATCAAATAGCTAAGAGAAACTTTCCCGAACACATTGCATGCAGCTCAGATCAGCAAGTTTTGTCAAAACTATATAATCAAAGCTCAAACCGAAAAAAACGCCTTTCCAAACTCCAGTGTCAGCTAATCGACTGAAAAATTTTAAAAATCCGCAACAATTTGCCAAAATAATCTCAGATAAATTTTAAGAAAAAAATAATATCTATATATATATATATAGAGAGATAGAGAGAGAGAGAGAGAGAGAGATATTTGTGTTTACCTTAAACGCATGTCGTGGTTTACAGCCCATTAGTTGTAAAGTACTTTGCAAAACGGGACGCGTGTACCGAAACGACGCGGCGGCGGCGGCGGCCGAGTTATCGGCTTGCTCCGCTTTGTCCTCCTCATCCATCACCGCTATGTACAACACCTTCCCTCCTCCCTCAGCCATCTTTCCCTACACGCAACCTAAATATAAATTTTTTTTTTAAAAAAATAAATTTTAATTTTAATTTTAATTTTGAATACGAATTTGATAACAATGCAGGCGACGGTAGCAATGCGGGAGAGAGACGATCGCAACCTGCTAAGGGCGTAAAAAGAAAACGAATACGAGAAGCAGTAGATCGAGTGAAGAGGTTTTTGAAGAGTTTAATAAAGTGATGTAAACAAATGGAGCTGAAGCCGAGAGGATCGGCAACTAAACGACGTCGTAGTAGTGGAGAACCGACACGATCTCGCCATTGCTGTCACCTGTCATGCGCTCATCGCAACAACACAACAAACATATGATTCGACGAGTCTCCTTCTTATACAGCTTCTCGCTCTTCAGAAAGTAAGCAGAGTAACCGCTTTGGTTTCTTTTCTTTTCTTTTTTTTTCCTTTTTTTTTCAATTTTTGGGTTTTGATGAAATGACGGATTTGGCCTTACGGTGATCGAGGCGTGGTTGGAACGGTAATTATTCGCAGTGCGTGGGGTTAGAAAGTGTGACGGGTAGGATGTTAGCGTGGGGGGTCAAGACTTGAGGTGCCTTGTATCGTGTGGTGATGCTTTTGAGCAAAGACATCAACCAAATTTATTTTATTTATTCAATGTTAACGTTCAAAACTTACATATATTAACAGTGAATCTTTTATTTAAATTGTGATAAAACTGATAATTCAAAATTAAAAAAATTATGATAGTAATTGGTAAATATGTGGTAAAAAGTCATGAAAATTAGGTGATGCATATATGACTATAATTAAGAATCAAGACTATTACATCTATATGGCTTTGAAAGATGAATTTTTAATTTGTAATTTGAATTTTTTTTTTTACGATATTGAGTTTCATGCATCAACTAGACTTTGAGCCACGGAAGAATGTTAAAAGAAGAAAAATTATTTTTTTTAACTACTCTTTAATTTTGTTAAGATATTATAACCAAACTCATGTATGAATGAGGCTCACTTTACTTTTCTAATCGACAAGAATCGAGTGGAAAAATGTAATATGTATATAATTAGTGGTGAATAGAAAAATTTTATATATTTATAGAGAATAGTTATTAGACTAATTAAGGATACAATATTTAGACAACTCTCAACTTATAAAATTAATTTTAAATGTGAGTAAGGCCTACAAACTTTTACAAATACACACATGATATACAGTTATAGCATTATTCAAAATCTGATATGTGAAATTAAAATTTGTTGTAAGTGCTAGACAATACTGTATTAATTATTGTTAGCTCAAGTTCCGAAATATGAAAAAGAAAATACAACCCATCTTCAGTGAGCTATGGCTGTCAATGGACAATGATCACAGAAAAATACGTCGGTTTAAGTTTTTAAAATTAATGCAAAGCATTTGGCAAATTGGCATTTACAAAGATGCCCATAACTCTTTTAACTCGGAAATATCCATTTAAGCTAGGGTCCCCTGATTTGATGTTTACCGTGACAAACGCCACCTTTCCCCTGTAATACGACCACGTTTGAAACATTATGCTTCCTTCAATTATTTGGCGTCCATTTTCGGTCGCCACCGTCGGGTCGCGTCGAATAAATAATATCTTAATTGCAATCGTTCAACTCTCGTGGAAAAGGGCCCCCAAAAAAAAAAAAAAAAGAAAAAAAAAAAAGTGCGGACAACGAAACGACAGCGTATGCATTAAAAGATGGAGCCGCTAACATAAATGAGACTTTCAAAACAAGACAATGAACAGGTACACTTTCTTTGTTTCACACGAAGGAAGGCCTTTTGTTCTGTGGCTTCAAGAACCATACGCAAAGAAATGAGTTTTCTTTTTACAATTAATAAAGGAATTAATTTACCCCCCACCGCGTAATTAAAATCAATAAATTTAGGGTGTATTTAAAAGTGAGGTATTATAGTTTTTAAATTACAGTTATTATAGAGTAAAAGTTATAACTGTAGAATAAAAGTTAAAAAAAATTATTAAGCTACCAAAACTCAGTTATAAGTGTTACCAAACACTTTACTAATTGTACTGTAACAGCCCAACTACCTCATCACACTCCCAAACGGACTATTAGTACAGTGCCGAATCATCATTGTGATTTACATGTAAGATGACTATATAAAAATGTTATTTGACAATCCTTAACAGTTGTTTACTATAATTTATCTAATGTTATTTAAACTCAAAAATCCTTTTCATTTTTTTTTGTTATTTGGTTTAATTTGGAGTACAATTTTTTTTGAGATTAAATAAACTATTTTATATCTACTAATTAAATTTTGAATTTTTAAAAGTAAAAGTTGGAAAGTTTTTTCAAAAGGTTAAATTATCTAAAATTTTATATTCTTATTCCATTCAATTCATAATATAATTTTAAAAAAAATTATTTGTTGGAGTAATTTTATAATTTTTCATAAAAACGCTTATTAACAACTAAGAAACTAATTTTTTTGAATAAAAACTCTTATTAACAACTAAGAAATTAATTTTCTTTTGGATAAAAACTCTATTTACATACATTTTTATTTTAAAAAATCATATCAAATGAAACTTGAATCCTTAATAACAACTAATGTATTATACAACATGTATCTAGAAGGTAGGTTGTTTATTTATTTATTTATTTACTATTATTATTATTGGAGAATGATCCCTAAGGTGGTGGTTAATTTCGTGTGAAATGAGTTATGCTCGGAATGTGGACCAACTTGACTTTTCCACTAATCTTTCCTTAATCTTAGCCCATAATATACACGTAAATATACATCAGCATATGTATAATGAATTCTTTTTTTTTTTTTTGACCATTTGAGAGAGCATCAATGAAACAAGTTTTAAAATTTAAATTCATCAAATTTGTCTACCAACTGAATGCGTCCAAAACAGAGAGAAATATTGAAACCTTCAAAGTTCAAGAATCAAGATGCACCTTTTTAGACTCGGACCGTTTCCAAGGAATTCAAAGCCAAATCCACGGATTTTTTAAGCGAACGCGTCGTCGATGCATGTGCCCACCATCCTGACAATAATTTAAGAAGCGAACGATCCACTTGAATATTTTATTTGTGGAATGGGGCATGGGGCATGGGCCAGGGCATGAAATTGACTTATGATGATGGCTCATGGGAAAAGCCTTGTTTCGTGGGACACACACAATACGAGCACACGGTTCGTTGAGTGTCAGTTGGGCTAAATATTATTTTAAAGGCAGAGCAGTTGGCCGGTGCCTCCCCTTTGCCGCTTCTCTTCAACACTTATTTTTTTTTTTTTCCCAAGGGCAAATATTATGCGGCGAGCTACGTTTTCACTGAACATTAAATTAATAATTATTTAGGAATATAAAAAATTAAAAATAAATTATGACCATTAAGTAAATGCTGGTATTGAATTCTAATTTTTTAAAATAAATTTTAAGCAACGAGAAACACTTTGATAAATTGTGGTACCATCTCAATATTTTGATATCTCAATTTCTAATTATACTGACCTGGTAGAATGGTTATTAAGTATAGAGATTAAAAAAAAAATACATACAATCATTTTTACATACAAAATATTAGGATAAAGATATGGTACCACAATTGTATGGTACCACAGCTGAATCTAGTCATTAAATTTAACCCACAGTTATCACTAAAAATGAATTTAATGACTGGATTCAGCTGTGATACCATATAACTGTAACATCATAACTGTGCCACAAATATTGACATGATTGATTTGAAGATTAGTAAAAACGAAATCATAAAGACAACTAACCACACGTATGATTTTTTTTGCAAATTCTAGGTAATTGTCAAATTCTACATCCGAAAGATTCTTCAAAATAAGAGAAAATAGAAGAGAAGTTGACAATGTCAAATGCAATGGGGTAATGGAATGCCAAAAAAATTATGGGTAATTGTCAAAAAAAATAAAAAAAGGCAATTTCGATTTTCAAAGTCGCCGTACATACAGTGGCCCCGTATATGTGTTGATTCGGAGATGGCCACATTTACTGAAAATAAAGAAAGAAAGAGGGATTGTTTAGATTATGTTCACATGACCTCCATTATTTATGAAAGCATCCCTAGACAGAAAAGAAAGAAGGGGAAAAAAAGGAAAAGAATATGGTGTTTGGGCCACATTTACCATTTTGCTTTTTCTTATTTTAGCATTTGGGTTTGAAGGTAGTAGCGTGTGTAGCGAGGAGATCTTAACTTTATTATAGTGAGGAGGTATATTAAAATATTAAAATATAAATTTTAATATATTAAGAATTATATTATTTATTTATTTATTAGTGTGTTGAAATTTAAACGCACCCTTACTTTGTCAAAATCACGATGCCCTTATTAGAAAATAACACGAATCACTGCGTTTGCGGCTTTTAAATTTTTATATATAATTTTTTCATGATTAAGTTATTTTTTAATTGGGGATGGAAAAGCTTTTATAGTGAAAGCTTTCCGCACTTACAAGAACAAAAATAAAAAAACTAAAAGTACAGTAATGATGGTGTGATTATTTGGAGAACCTTTTTTTTTTATTAAGAAAATAATTTTGAACGTACTTTGACTGTACAACAAGAATAATCTACGTCAATCTATTTTCTACATAAAATGATAATTTTAATTTATCTTTAAAAGTATAAAAGCATCGTTTTACTTTCATTTATTGTTAAATAATAATAATAATAATAATAATAATAATAATAAAATGCCCCCATTTTCCTTCAATTTCGAAACAACAATAAAATTAAATTGAGGTTTTCATAAGTTAAAAATTATCATTTTTATTTAGGGATGAATTGAAGTTTAGCCAAATATGAAATTAAAGCCTCTTCCCCTCTAATGAAATGATCTCAGCTATCACGAATATATCGAGTTTCTAACTTTGTGGGTGTACGCGGACACATGCAATAAGTGGGTAAAAGGAAAAAGTTTTCAACGTTTTGTACAAAGAGCATGTTTGTCCAATTTTTACTTTTAAGATCCAAACGTCACACTAATTTATTCTTATATCTTTAGTCAATTTGAATGCGTCTTTGTTTTGAGAGGCATCTTCGGGATTGATGCATGTGTGTGTATATATATATACGCTACATTACGTTAATTGTAACATACGTCCACACACAAAAACAGTGGTGGGTTTCATCACGGACACTATTGCTATGTGTGGCGTACGTTACGATTAACGTAAGGTAAGGGCTCCCATATATATATAAATAAGGGTTTGATTACGGTGCATCGGTAATACTGTGTCATTATTGTATCTATCTGTTGGATCCACTTAGATGGATGGATTCGTTGAGATACAACGACTGGGTACAACGGTGGCATGATACTACCGTCACATCATAATTTTCTCCTATAAATAAAGAAAGATCAATTCAAGTTTGTCATCCTTTTTCTCTTTGGTATCAAATTAAAGGAGAATGTAATGCTCTCTATATATAATTGGTTCAACAATTATACTTTTGCATCTTCAAGTATTAATTGCATAAAAGAACTATGCAAATAGTCGTTCTTTCTTTTTCTTTTTTTTCAAATTAGCCTAATTTATTGTTTCAATTCGTCAGATTTGAAAAGAAGATGTTCAGATATGGAAGGAAGATCATCATCCTTAATTAATAATCGTAAAAACCTTTTTTTTTTCCCCTTATAAATATCTGAATTATAGTTTAATTTTCTCTTCAAATCTCAAATCTCTTACCACTTCAAAAGATTTTACCAGTTAAGTTATCTAACACCAGTGGCGAACCCAAACATGTAAATTTGGGGGGGCTTAATTAAATTTTTTTTATTTAATTTGGGGCTTTTTTTAATGTTCACTTAAATATATTTTAAGTCTCATAAACTTAAATTGTATTACTTTCTTTTAAATTCTAAATAATAAGAACAATAAAAAATTATTTATTTTAAATGCGTGAAAATATCATCATTCTAAGTAGTTTCTACAAAATATTCAAAAAATAATAATATGGTTATTGGGACTTGAACTAAAACTTTAAAACCATCAAAATAATATTTTTACTATTGAACTACAAATTTTTTATTATATAAAAAATATATCTCAATTCTTCTTATTTAACTCTTTCAAAAGAGACTCCAATACATTTAAAAGAAAAATTAATAGGCTAGAAGTGGCTGAAACCCCTCGTGAGCCTTAATTGGGTCCGCTCATATCTAACACACACGAGTTTTTTGTTCATAAAACAAAAATGAACTAAGGGCAACCAAACAAATCCTTATGCCTTGCGACATATAACAACGTATGATCTATGAAGACTTATTTTTTGGTTAGGATAATGGGTCTCTATCATCGTTTTTCCAAGTCTTGAATTCAACGAGAGAGACTAATAACCAATTGCGCATATAAAAGTATTGCTGACTGAATAAATCAGAAACAGTGAAATGGATGCATGCAGAGCTTCCAGAAAAAGCAAGCGACCAGCAAAGATGTGAAGTTCTAGCTAGCCAGCTTTGTTTTTTTTTAAGTGCGACATTGACTTGGAAAATTTGATCGGACAAAAACAAGTAAACAAAATTTTGACGATCTTGATTTTAATGAATTCAAGATGGGAGCATCGGACGGTTATAAGGATCACAAAACCAAACCCTTGTACCCCACAAAATATGGATTCCCATATTGACTCAAATATTTGAGACAATGAAACAAAGATATAGGCTGGAAGGTGCATGATATAAATATGAAAGGTCGTTGCCGTTCACTTCCGGGTTTTATTTGTGTGGTGTCTGTCGTTGATGAGTTCGCCGATGAGCGATTTGTCTAGTGAGAGAAACATTTGGGCCGGGTCTGCGAGTTTATTACTTTGGAATCAAATTAATTAATCCCTTCCCCAGCGACACAATGTCACCATCCATCTCCAAATTACGATTATTAACGAAGACACGTGGCCAGACCTTTGCACCTTTTGACTCATGAAAAAAAATATCTCAAAAGAGTAACGCAAGAGCAATACACTTTTAAGGTTTTAGCTTTACTTGCTCGGTGGCTCGTCACAATGGGAACTAATTTGATAATATCTCATTTAAAAGAGGAAATGTTAAAAGTGTTTATTCATTTATTTATTTTTCTGTTTTTGAAAATGATGTTACAAGAGAAAAAGTCACTACCCGTATCTCACCTTCAATTTTCAGGGGGCCCAAAAGTCACGAACAGATCTTCAGCCCTTTTCGCACTTTATAGACATGGGTTATGTGATTGTGGAATATGATATTCCATAATATCTTCAGTCTGTGTACACGCCAATGGAAGAGAATCCCGTTTTCAATTAAATTATTTCTTTGAAAGAATAGTTTTGATATAAAAGGGCAAAAATACTTTCTGCAATTAGTTTCCAATTTATTAATAGATGTTAGATAATAAATTTTGCATATGTATGTTAAAAATTAGGATAAATGCTTGTTTAGTCTTTCTATTTTGACTTAAGTACTTGTTTAGTCCTTATATTTTGAAAAATACCTCAAGACACCTTTATTGTTAAATACGTTACAATCCCACTCTTATTCTTTTTTTTTTCCTTAGATTTTACAATAATATTCTTGGCATTCATTTTTTTATATAAAAATTAATTTGTAGATTACCAATAATTACTTATTAGCAAATTAGGAAATAATTATCAGCTGAAACAACTGCAAATTGGGAAATAATTATCAGCTGAAACAACTAGCAATTTTTGTATCATTGCAATAATCTTGCTAATAACTACTTATAAATAAATTAATACCAGTCAATTTGAAGTAATATTTAATACCCTTACCAAATTAATCCTAAAAGTTTAATAATAACAAAATATTTAGAGAAAATTTTATTTTATATTTAAGGTTAATTTGATAAATTCACATTTTTTTTTTACAATAATATTGTTGTAAGAATATTTCTGTAAAAATAAAGAAAAAAAGAAAGATAGAATGTAATATATTAACTAGTAAGAATTTCTTGAGATATTTTCTAAAATATAAAAATTAAAGAGACGTTTAACTCCATACCTAGAAAAGTTATCCTATCTCTTCTCTGGCTCACTTGGGTAGACTTGGCAAAATTAGCATCTGCTTCAGTTTTCAGCCTTCAGCCCATCAACCGTGGCCTCAACTCCATTAAAACCCACACATTTACTCTCTCTGTTCTTTGATGCTGGCCATTTGTTTTTGGTTTATTTATTTATTTCTTCGCAGAGAGTAAGCTAGCTACTAAAGATCCGAACATAGTGAAAGAGTTGCGTGGACCGACTATTAATGCTCTCAAGCTTGGTGGAAGAGTGGGTTAAAATGTTTTAATAAAAAATTCTGATAAGTCTTAATATCAGATCCGGATCTGTTCTGCTAAATGAAAGAGCACCAATGGCTAGTCTTATGGGAGGCTAGTCTTGTGAGATTGAGGTGGTAGGACTGATTTATATAAATTTTTTTCCCAAACTTACGAGTTGGGTGGTGTCAACTACAAGTAGTGATGACACAGCCACGTGATCCATAAATGTAGTGGTATCCATCAATTAATTTCTAAGAGTAGTGGTGAGAGTGAGAGAGAAACACGAGAGAAAGACGAAAGAATTTTGCTCTCTTTCTCTACCCACTCACTCTTTCTCTATCCATTTCTTCAATTATTTCTCTCGTCTTTCTTTCGTGCTTTTCTACACCAAACATTTTTCAATTTCTAATACATTTTACCACGTGGCAACTACAATAACCTTAAAAACTCTAATAAAATAATAAAAAAATAAGGAAACTTAATGATACACAGCTAATAAGGGAAGCTCAAATTAAATGACTATTTAAATGAGGATAATTGTCTTTAAAAAAAAAATTCATATAAACTTTGTCCAAAGCAGATAATGTGGTATTGGGTGTGGTACTGAATCATTGCAATTACATTCCTAGAAAAATGAAATCTACCGAATCTTTACATCATAATGATTGAATGGATTGTAGAGAATTTGATTGAAACTTCACTAGAGATTATTTACCAGCTGCTAACTTAAACAGATCATGTGATCAACATGACTTCTAATTATCTTGATGGTCATCAATCAATCAATCACTATGACTGTTGTTCTTATCATTTACAAAGGATTCACAATCAGGATTCAAAACTGGGGATGCTCATTTCTTCTGCCTATTAATTTTTGCTTTGTCACCATAAGCACATTGTTGCAGCAACAAAACTAATGCATGCGTTATAAATCAATCAACGTCTCTCCAACGGGTCCTAGCTCAGGACTATCGCTCCACTCTGATAATGCTATGGTCAGTGGCGACTTAACCCCTTGGCTATGCCCAACAATGTACAGACTGATCACACATTGACCTGAATCTAAATTCGTCAATAAAATCACCATCAAGCTCTCTTTTCTTTTCAATCCCTGCAATTTCTGTCAGATCCCATCTTCGCAGTTGTAAATTCAATCAATTGACTCAACAGTTTCACCTCCATTGTTAGAAGCTTTTCATGATGAGTTACAGACTGATCACACACTGAACTGAACCTAAATTCGTTTATTAAATCATCCTCAAGCTCTCTTTCCTTTTTAATCTCCGCAATTATTGTCAGAATCCCATCTTCGTTGTTATTGCCCTGATTTCCATCATGCTCTGACACGGCGTCTAACTCTGCATCTTTACCAGGACGAAAACGAATCACATTTAAAGCAGCGTCTAGTGAGGTTGCCATTCTCCTTGTGTTAGTTAATGCCTCCCTATCATCACCATCGGCAACACAGCAAGATGGGTAATGTCATAACCATGACGAAGACAATCTTAGCCCTCGTTCAACGAGAATGCCGATAGAACGAGGTGGGTTCGCTAGTAAATGTTTGTTCATTCTTCTCATTGAACGATTGTCTCTTTGTAATAACTCTCCATTCGTAGAGGAACGCTTATGAAACGGGATCAAAATCATGGCGACATGATTGTTCTCTGCAAGATTCAAGATGTATTCGCGCATCATAGCATAAGATGACACAACTGCGAGGTTATTCATTGTGACATTGTCAGCCATTTCGTGGGTTATGCTGTCGTCTGTAATAGTACTTTTGTGTGAGTCATTCACTATTAGCATGGCAGTGGCGACGTGTCCTGTGAACTCAAAGAGGCTGGCGGTGAAGACACATATCTGGAATGTTTTTTGTGGGATTGGAAAATTTGATTAAGTTGATGATGGCATAAACATTTCTAGATGTATGAATGCACAACAGGATTCGGAGTTGTGAGTCTTGATTATTTCTTTGTATGCTCCTCACCTTGTATTTATTGCAATGCTTTCTGGTCTTGCTCATTAAGAAGAAGATTGGACCGACCAAAAACGTCATGATCATTAGGCCTCCAAGGGCCAAGCTATCTCGCGTTGACATGCCATAGTGTGCAGAGACAAATACAGTGCTTACAATTTTAGCAGAGGCAGCGTGAACTGTAAGCGGGGCCAACATCAACCCATTAGTTTTTGCATGTATACCACGAAAATTGATTCGCAAAAGGAAAGAAATCAACATGATTCTATTGACAAACTCTTCAACTATTTCTATAATTATAACAACAAGCTCTCCATTTAGAAATATAATCCCTAACATGAACCCATTAATCATTGAATATGAGCCGCAAGCTTCTGTAATGATCCCGCTTACAGCCACAGCTGTGAGAACGAAATACATATACGTTTCGCCGAAATTGTATCCCTTCTTTCTTGGCTTGTTTTGCGATCCAAATAATGCCTGGACAAAGCAAAAACCTGCACATTAACAAAAACACCATTGTTGACATTGCCACTGTGTATATCTTTTCTTCTTCTATTAACTCTCCTTGGCCTCACAAGGTTATGGCCACAATAAGAAGAATCTAAGTGCTGATATATATATTGCTGATGAGGGCACTAGTCAATACGATTCTACTAAAATATGTGTGAAGAAGCTTGACACCTGACAAAATTCTTTCTAGGTCTACCTGAGATTGATCGAGTTATAGCCCAGAAAATAGTGTTGAACACGTGGCTATTGAAAACGTGTCTTGCAAGTATGTTTACAACGTTTTGGTCCAACATTTCCTTTAGTAAAAATGTGCCACGTTCTGAAAGTACTGCCATGTATCAGCGACTTTGATAACTTCACACCTCTTCGTCTTTGATGGAAAGATGATATAAAATAAAATGGTGAAAAAAATGGTAGTGGCGCCTGAAGCTATGTAATCTTATTTACATAATACACCATCAAAAAGGATTACAAAAGGCCCAAGAGAACCAAATATCAAGTTGTAAAATATATCGATGGTTGGAGATTTGATCTTAAATATCCGCTCTTGATCTTATATGCATGTTGTACTATATTTACACATGAAGATCATGTTTAAGTTTACTTACAAACTGTGCCTTCGTAACACCGCTCTCGAGTGTCATCGATTTTAGAGCCTAACACGGGTAATGCATATAAGCCTAACCCTACATCGAATGGAATTATAACTTTGGCAATGACAATGCTCAATGGCTACTTTCCAATGTGTTGTAGCCAATAGATCCATCTCTAGTCCCACCAAGAACATGTACTAAGTTAGAACTAAGTTCGAAAATGTCTCTATCACCAATTTGCTCGTAGAAGGGAACAACACTCCTTGTAATTGTGTAGTCCCAAATAATGTAGGCCCAAGAATAATACTAGTCTATATGAAAAAGAAATTAAATGTTATTATTTATATATGAGCTAGAGGATCCTAATTGTTACATATATATATATATATAGGACTTACAAGAACTTTGGAGGTGAAATGTAGCTGCTGAAGAGGCTTAAGGATAAGCTTAACAATGTGAGTTATGGAGCTAGCAATATCATGCAATCCAGTTGCATGACAAAGTACGATAGGTAAACGATCATTGGGTTCTGAATTTGCCATATGCAGTCTCCGATTGACGGTTGCATTTTGAATATTACATTATTTGATTTGATATCCAGTGCCATTATATATAGTATATTGCCCATCCGTGTTGCTATCAACATTGTTGCGGTTGCCAATTATAGTTTCCTACAGGCTGATTAATTAGAGGAGCTTGAAGTGTATCACCGGGGTAAAATATGTAAGAAGAAAATAGGAAGCTGCAATATAATCGGAGGATCTGGAAACAACTCTATTAAAAAGGTCGTCACATTAGTGTTTTATTTCTATGGCTGTTCGCACTCTTCTTATAATTTGATCGTTGTTGAGACGTATTTACAATGCTTGTGATTAATAATTATTTGATAAAAATACATGTGATTAAATCTTAACTATTATTGTAAGTGCATGCATAACACAATCTTTAAAAATATTTTAATTTGACTTTTTTCCCCAAAGATCAAATTGTTGAATTAGATCCAAATTCAATGAGATGAAAATTGATTGACAATAAATAATATCATAAACTATCAATTTAAAAAAAAAATAAAAGAATGGAGAAGTCATCTCTCTTCCTTATACATCTTCATCGATCTACAAGATTAGAGAAGATAAAATAAAAAAAAAATGCTAGTGTGCCAACAGGTAGAATAATGAGTGGGCTGATTATAGCCAATTAATTCTGTAAAACAAAATTCCAAATTAACAAATTGTCATCACAAATCATACCATGGTTAATTATTTAATCTTCACTTGTTCTCGGTAGTAGACATTAAGCTTGGTGTTAATTACTATGTACAAAGGCTTCATAATCAGGATTTAGAATGGGTGATGACCAATTCTTTCGTCTAAATTTCCCTTTATGACGGCTAGACGCTGTCCTCAACCCAACAGCGGCAGCTTGATGCACCACCAAATCTGAAGCCCGTGTCGTGAATTGAGAAGATACCAACGTTTCCCCGATCAGCCCTAGTTCCGGGCTATCAGTAATTCACTACTCCACTTCGATAATGCCATCGTTATTGGCGACTTCGCCCCTCCCGGCCTCCCCCGTGTCCAACAATGTAAAGATCGAAGTTATTGTACTTGGTCGCAATACATTCTACCACTTCATCACTTCCATTCACTAGCTTCTCATAGTAAATTATCGACTCGTCACACATCGTTTTGAACCTGAACTCGTTTATAAACTCATCATCATGCTCTCTCGCACTTTCCATTTCAGTTACTCCCGTCAAAATCCCTCCTCGTCCTTTTCAACTTCCGGCATTATAGTCTGCTCAGCTTCTTTGCTAGCCAAAAACCGTATAACACTTAAGATGACCCCATGTGTTGCCGCCATTTGCATAGCTTAACGCCTCTTGATCGTCAGACCCGCCGATGAATAGCATCGCGAAACGGAGCTCCTGCCTGTTTACTGAATCCGGGCGAATTGACGATCTTAGCCCTCGATCAACTTGTATCCCAACGGAGCAGGGTGAGTTGACCAGTATGTTCTTGTTTACTTCTTTTAGTGAGTGATTTTCGTCTTGTAACCTGCCATCGGGGGCTAGCTGTTCGTGATATGGTAACAAGATCATGGCCACCCGCTTTTCTTCAGCGAGGTTGAAGACGTCTTCGTGCATGGTGGCGTAAGGTGAAACGACTGCGAGCGGATGGACAGTGACGGCATCGTTTTCGGATTCGAAGTCCTCGAAGGCGTTGGTAATTTGTTCTTACTCTGCTTTCTCGCGAGTTAGGTTGTTTATGATGGAGCAAGAAGAAGCAGTCTTGCGCACGTCGTGGACGATCATCATAGCGGAGGCGCGTCCGGCGAGCTGGACGAGGTGGACGGTGAAGATGCAGAGTGGGGATTTTCTTGCGGCGTTGGGGACTTTGAGGAGGTTGATGATTCCTAAGAGATTTCTGGTTGAGTGAATGCAAGTGAGAAGTCGAAGCTCTGTCTCTGGATTACTTCTTTGTATTGTCCTTTGATTATGCTGCCTCAATAGCCTTGCGGATTTGCTTGCAAAGAAGAATATTGGCCCTACCAATGCCGTCATAAACAATGTTATAAACACCATTACAAGCATCAATATGTTGTCTATAGCCTGCGGTAAGAAAGCCACTTGTCCTATAAACATTGAGCACATTCATAAGAAATTCTCGAGTCTTGGGTGCTGCAAGAGCATCACTGTCTTTAACTTTTTATTTACTATTTGTTATCTGTGCATGAATATTTTTATAATTGGTTATGAATATTTTTATAATTGGTTAAAGATATACATTTCATAAAGTGAAAGGATACTCTACGATTTTGTTTTGCGTTTAATTTCTTCTAAAGGATCTGTTGATTCATACATAACTTTAGGCTGCGGCCTTCGTTGAGAATAATGAGTGCCAATACACCTTTGGTGTTCAAAAGACCTCCAAGAGCAAAGCCATCCGTTAATGACATGCCAAAGTACATACCAGCGACAGCGGTGCTAACAATTTTGGTGGAGGTGGCTGAAACAGTAACAAATGCTAATCTTATCCAGTTAGTCTTACTTCTTATATCTCGCAAGTTGGTTCTAAAACCATTACATGATGCCATTCACAAACTCTCCAATACTTTCCATAATCTTAATGGCAAATTCACCATTTGGGATTATAAGTCCGAACGTGAAACCACCAAGCATCGAATGTGAGCCACAGGCATCCGTAATACATCCACATATAGCCACCCCAGCAAGAATAAAAGCTATACGAGTGTCACCAAGCTTGTCCCCTTCTTTCGTTTTGGTTTGTTTTCTCACCCAAGCAATCCACGGACGCAACACGAACCAGCAGACCAACAAAAAGACCATTGTGGGCACGGCCGCCTTGTAAAACTTTTTGAGATTATAAAATGTGATGGTGGCAACATAAAGAACCCAACCAGTGATATCACTTACAAGGCCAATAATCAAGGCTGTTCCGCCAACATCAGTGTGAATTAGCTTAACATCTGAGAGGATTCGTGCCGGAAGTTTTGATTTGACGTACGGGAACAAAGTATAAGCCTGCCCTGCTGCGAGTGGGATGCAAATTCCCGCAATGGCAATTGTCAGTGTTCGTTTTCCAATGTTCCTCGAGGCTGATACATCCATCTCTAAACCCATCAAGAACATGTAGTGAGCCCAGACTGGCAAATGTCTCCAGTATTAAGTTAGTCTCAAAAGGGAAAATCAGATTTGCAATGTAGTGTTTCCCACGCACCGTTGGCCCAAGAATAATGCCAGCCTGAAAAGAAAATATTGATGAATAACTACAAACTCAATGAATGCCACATCATTTGAAATAAAAATTTCTAGGACGATTAATACTTACGAGAACCTCAGATACAAGCCGAGGCTGGCGAACAGATTTCGGGATGAACACTAGAAAATGCGCAACCAAAATCATTATAGCTATTTGGGCAGCGAGGTAAGGGAGATATCTGAACAAACTGTTGTTAGTTTGCCACGCTGTGTCTCCTGCAACTGCATCTTGCAAAAAACAAAAAAACATTTCTGAGTTTCATATCCTGTGCCGTTTGATATATTGTAACGTCCGAAGGTGAAACTCTCTGGGCCAGTTGGTATAACTTTTGATTTCAACGACATTTATATGTAGCTTGGTTAACTCACGGCTGCCAACTCCAGCTAGAAGGCTTGAAATATTGGAGCATTGGTTGAAGGTGATTGAGAAACAAGAATACAATGGGAAAGCAACTATAATTGGTTATACAAGAAAGAATTTTATTGCGTAAGTTGTTGAAACTGCCAAGAGTTTTCGTGTGGCACTCCTCAGTATCTACTGTCTAGCTATAATTTTATTACTGTGACTGCCGCCGCCGGATCCAATGGTCATTCTTCTGTTACCCGCAGACGACAGTTGCGGTAATGGATGTCAACAATCAAGAAGATAAACTTTTGGTTTAAATTTAGCAGAATCGTTTTCTTAACGTTTATGTCATTATTTGTTGGACCGTTCAATAATTAGTAACTAACCAGAATTGGGATCAAGTTCCCATATGCAAAAGTAAATTTTCACCGCTGCATCTCAAGACGGTGAAGAGCAGACAACATTTTATAGCAATAATCCCATAATTCCATACAAAAAAAGACACGATTTTATATCAATTAAGTAAAACTTGTCTTTTCAGTTCACCGCAATAAAACCATTCTTTCATCTATAAAACTCCTAACTAAATCCAGAGAGTCCTAGAGATTACACAGTAAGACCTTGTGGAGGAGGGGCTACCGGAGTTTTGGGCTTTGGCTTCTCCACGACAATAGCCTGAGTGGTCAGGACCATTCCTGCAACTGAAGCCGCATTCTGCAATGCACATCTTGTCACCTTTGCCGGATCGATAACTCCAGCCTGAAGCATGTTCTCATACTTGTCTGTCATTGCATTGTAACCAATCGTCCATTCACTCTCTTTCACCTTCTCCACAACAACCTCACCTTCAACTCCAGCATTGTAAGCTATCAGGGATGCAGGTGCTACCAGTGCCTTGGTGCAAATATATTGAATCAGTACAATAAAAAGGATCATCAAAGGTGGAAAATCAAAATCAAATAGAAATGCTTATTCATTAAAGATGTTACCTTCTGCACAATGTCAGCACCTAATCGCTCGTCTGCATCTTCAAGCTTGTCCTTGATAGCAGGAACATGACCAGACAGATGAACCAGAGCAGCACCACCACCGGGAACAATACCTTCCTCTATGGCTGCAAAAGTTGCATTCTTGGCATCTTCAATACGGAGTTTACGGTCCTCCAGCTCAGTTTCTGTGGCAGCTCCAGCTTTAATAACAGCAACCCCGCCAGACAATTTAGCAATTCTCTCAGCAAGTTTCTCTGTGTCATAAACAGAATCCGTCTCAGCCAACTCCTTTTTCAGCTGTGCAACTCTAGCTTGTATTTCATCCTTTGACGCAGCATCAGCAATAATGGTAGTGGAGTCCTTTCTGATGGTCACCTTTCTAGCTATACCTAGCTGCTCAACTGTAGTGTTTTCAATAAGCAAGCCCAGGTCCTTAGCTTGAAACTCAGCTCCTAAAGAAAAGAGAAAGAACACAGAAGATTAGTCCAAGTAAGCAATACAAAAGTAAAACAAAAACAAATGAAATTCATAAAGGAAAAAATTTGTCAGCCCTCCCACAGTTTAAAACCAGGATGTAGCTCTAGTGGGCACCGCTAAACATCAAACATTGTGTCATCAAGGAATTCCTAAGGTAAAATACACTAGAACAACCAGAAGCACTCAACAGCTGTAGTCATCGAGAAAGTCAAACTTCACATAATTTTTGGAAAACCACTTCCTAACCCCAATTCTCAAAGTGTATCATATGCCTAAACAATAATTCATCCTTCCACTTATTGTCGCTAAATTAGAAAACCATTTTAACCAGTCATCAAACAATCAAAATAAGGAAAAGATAAAAGAAGTAAATTTTACTTTAAAGGTAGGTAGCTGCATACCAGTCACAATGGCAATATCTTGAAGGAGAGCTTTTCTTCTTTCGCCAAAGCCAGGAGCTTTAATGGCAGCAACATTAAGGATGCCCCGGAGCTTGTTGACGACTAATGTAGCCAAAGCCTCTCCTGCGACATCCTCGGCAATTATAAGCAACGGTGCTCTCAATTGTGTGGTCTTCTCTAACAAGGGAATTATATCCTTTATTGCTGAAATTTTTTGATCCGTGACCAGCACTCTAGCATTCTCAAATTCAACTATTAATTTCTCAGGGTTTGTGACAAACTGAGGAGAGATGTAACCCCTGTCAATCTGGAAATTAAGAAGATTGCAAAGAACAAGAGAAGATCATTACTTAAGAATCAAGACCAAACACAAAATAAGAGGACCCCCCAGGGAAGAAAGATACATACCTCCATTCCTTCCTCAACTTCAACAGTAGTCTCAAATGATGATGATGACTCGATTGACAAGACGCCATCAGGACCAACCTTGTCAATTGCATCGGCAATCATTGTCCCAATGAGGTCATCATTCCCAGCAGAGATGGTAGCAACAGCTTGACAAAAGAGCAAAGGAAACACAGTAAATACAAGAAGAAAGGACCATAATTGCAGAAATATAATGATTATGACAAAAGACAGCCAAATACCCTTGATATCATCACGACCTTCGATAGGCCTGGCCCTCTTCTCCAACTCTTCTACCAACCCATGTACAGTTTTATCAATCCCTCTCTTCAAGGAGACAGGATTTGCACCAGAGGTGACACTCAGGAGTCCTAGCTTAATTATTTCTCGTGCAAGAACTGATGCAGTTGTTGTTCCATCACCAGCAGAGTCATTGGTTTTGCTTGCAACCTGCATCCCACGGTCAATACATACCATCAACCATGTGTTACGAACATAAAAGCGTCTTTGTATGAACTATTACTAAGGGAAACTAATTGAAGATTCATCAGGATTGGGCCAACCTCCCTAATAAGAGCAGCACCAGCATTTTCCATGGGATCAGCTAGCTCAATAGCTCGGGCTATTGTTACCCCATCATTAACCACTTTCGGACTCCCAAATTCATCCAGAACAACATTTCTCCCTTCAAGATGCCAAGCATAAATATCAATTGACCCATTATGGTTCCTTAATCCACATTACTAATTATGCAGAGCATAAACAAGTTAATATACATTCATTAAAAATACACATGAGCGTCAACTACTCAGTTCATTGGCATAATTACAGGACTACCACCTCCCCTGTTTGGCTTCAGACAAATTTCAGAATCACCCAGATTGGCAATCGCAGGGAAGTCTCTCAGTATTTAGTCAAATACAGACAATGATTAACTACCGATATCAACTCACCATTTTGATAACGTTCTAATTATCACACACCAATAGGAACCAGATTACTATACTTTACGGGGAGATTTGTTCAAGTTTCAATGATTCAAGCGTTCAAAGGGATTAAGAGGCTAATACCTCTTGGACCAAGAGTAAGGCCAACAGCATCGGAAAGCTTATCGATGCCGGCCTGCATTGCGGCCCTGGAGCTCTGGTCAAAAGCAATATCTTTGGCAGACGCTCTAACAGCGAATCTCCTGTAATTTACTCTCTGACCCTGATTCTGATTTCCTCTCCTCCGCAAGCTCCCCTGCAGATAGAAAAATAAGTAAACAACAACTAAAAATGTGAAAAACAACAAATTTCCAGCTGAAGCAATGAAAAATATCAGCGTACCTGTTTGGGAGAGCAAAGAATGGAAGCCGAAGAAAGAGCGTTCGCAGAAGCCATTTCGAACAATCAACCAAACGGAGTAAAGGGTCTGCTGAGAGAAATTGTTTCGGATAAGGTACCAACAACAAGTAGAAGCTGCGAGGACTTTGGGGGGCTTAGGGTTTAGCTGTATTAGAAGGGTCGCGATGTTCCAGAAGATTCTTTCAATTTGGTGAGATCCGTTGGAGCCCCGGCCCACGCACTCTCAAACAAACAGCACCATTTTGAGATTTTTTAAAAAAAAAATCCTTTTATATAATAATGAATGTTATTGATAGAAGAAATAATTAATCTTCGATCAATTGTGTGTATGATAAATTTTCACAAGTAATCTGCGAATAAATGGACCAAAAAACCTGGAGGATCCAATCAAATCGATCCATTCGATTTGAGTTTAGTGATATTATTGGTTCTATTGTATGTGAATTCTGATGCGAAAAATGAGAAGCTCAAAAAATTTTAATATCATAAATGTGATGAAACTATTAATCTATTATGAATCCATGTAGGAAGCATTCTAGTTTTGATTAAGCATTTGTTAAATAATGAAAATGTGGGAATTAAATTAGTAAAGGACGAATTTTGATAAAAGAAATGAGAGCCAAAGCTTTAGACAAAAAATGGGAGACCAAGCGAGCGTTATGCTTTGGTTATTTTATAAACTCAGTCACGATTGTGTATGCATATTATAAAGAGGGAATGGCCTATTTTATGGTATAACGCTGCCGTGGTCCCCATGACTTGCACCGGTTTATTTATGAACCGATGCACCAATGACATTATTGAAGTGGGTGGGGGGTGGCCTAGGAGGGACTTTAGGTTCTTTCTGAATTATTAATATTTTTTTAAATGTACCTGAAGTAGGGATGGGCATTCGTGTCGGGTTGACCCGAACCGAACCAAACCGAATCGAACTAAACTCAAAATTTATTTCGGGTTTTGGTTCAATTCGATTCGAACCTAAAATCCTAACGGATTGAAAGAGTGCACGAACCGAATAGCAAAATTGTTCGGTTTCGTATTAAAAAATAAAAAAATAAAAAAATATATAACTACCCCACGAATCCCCAAATGCCCAAATCTGCCCCATTACTCACAAATCCCTAACCTCTCTCAACTCTCCTCAGTCCTCGTCGAGCACGTTGGGAGCCCCTCGTTGCGCCATGTCGTTAGCCTACCATCGATCGTCAGCAGCCATTAGGCTTGGTAATTTAGCCCGACCCTATTTTTGACCCAATTGACCCGGCTTTAATTTTTAGGGCTTTGGCCCGAATTTTCAAGTTTAGGGTCGGGTTAGGGCCAAACTTTTAAGACCCGAACAAATTTAGGGTCAGGGTTAGGGTTAGGGTTAGGGTCGGGCTTAAAGCCGGCCCTACCCGACCCGACCCTATTAAAAAAAAAAACTAACACAAGCTAACACACGCACACAAAACACCCTCACAACATCACACATTATATATTTTTAATTTAATTGCATTGTATTTTTATTTGTATAAGATATGAATTTTTTTATTTTTTATGTTGGGTTGTTGAATTGAATTGTGTATGGCTAAAATGGTTGTGCAATTACATTGTGTGTTTTTAATTTAATTGCATTGTGTGTTTTTCATGTTGGATTTTGGAATTAATTTGTGTGTGGGGTTGAAATAGTTGTGGAATTGGTTGAAATGGTTGTGGAAAGTGGAATTGAATTGTGTTTGAAATGGTTGAGGAATTGTCGAATTGGTTGAAATGGCGGTGGGAAATGGGAATTAAATTTTGGGGTTAACTATTTTGGTAGGGTCGGGTTGGGCCCGACCTGATGTTGGCCCAATTAGAAACCCGACCCTAACTAAATAGTGTTCGGATTTTTTTAGAGTCGGGTCATTTTGCCATTCCTAGCAGCCATCTTTGAACTCCACCGCCATCCAGCAGCAGTCAATATCGTGTCCCACCAACAAATACTGTCTGATTTCCAGTCCCACCAGTAAACACTGCTGGATTTTGCGGCTTCCATCTCTTCAGTCATCAGCGTTGCAACACCCAAAGTTTTATCTTCGACGCCGTAGGCTCGCAGCTCTTTACTTGATGTTGATGGTAATCGGTAAGCATGTTTTGTTTTCTTTTTCTTTTTCTTTGTTTCACCAAATTAATAAAATATTGTTATTACAAGATTGATTTAAAAAAAATATATGTTTAATTGCATGTTAAAGCAATGGAGCTAATTATGAGTGATTCC
Source organism: Atalantia buxifolia (assembly GCA_030444775.1). Classification (NCBI taxonomy): domain Eukaryota; kingdom Viridiplantae; phylum Streptophyta; class Magnoliopsida; order Sapindales; family Rutaceae; genus Atalantia; species Atalantia buxifolia. The sequence continues at coordinate 14,100,891 of CM059838.1, forward strand.
GCCAGCACAGCAAACTTGTATATTTTGAAGCAAGCTAGCTACCAAATATAAAAAGATGAAAGATGGACAAGAAAAATGAATCAAATTTTGTGGAGTATGATGTACGAATGAATTAATTTTTTATGCTCCATTGTTTAGAAAAAGTTTTGGATTTATTTGTTGGGGCTTTCTTGCTTTGTCTATAATTTGTGCTATAGTTTCGTTAAAAAATGTTTTGTTTTTAGTATTTATCACAAATTATGGTTGGATAGTGCTAATACTTGATTCACTGTAATCAGAATCAGATTTTACCAATTGATTTAAGCTGTTATGAATTTTTTGTCCTGAAATTACAACCCCAAACCATAATTGGACCCGAAATTTTAAACCGAACCCGAATAATTTTTCAAACCGTTTGGGTTGAATTCTCAAACCTGAACGCGTTACAACCCCAACCGAAAATAGTAAAAACCGAACCGAAAATCAAAACTCTCACCCCTAACCTCATGTCTTCTAAAAGAATTAAATAAAAAAAATTTAGACACATTTATCGAGTAACAAAAGACTTGTAGTTTAATGCTAAAAGTGTTATTTAATGATTTTAAACTTTTGATTCAAATTCCAATAGGCACATTATTTTTTTAAACATTTTATAAAAACTACTTAGAAAAATGGTACTTTCACACATTTAAAATAAATAGTTTATTACTATTATTATTTAGAATTAAAAAAAATAATGAAATTTGAGTTTATGAGACTTAAAATGTATTTAAGTGAATATTAAAAAAAACTCAAATTAAATAAATTTTTTAAAAATAAACCCCCTAATTTAGGTGTTTGGGTCCACCACTGGTAGGCATATTAATGGAACATCTTAATTCATAATGAATTAAATTTTACCGATAAGATTATTTAACTACAGATATTTTCGCATTATATTCTTTTCATGATAAATTAAATTTTAGTAATAGAATTATTTAACTACAGGCATTCTGGATTCACTAATCAGTCACAGAGCTCCATCAAACCATTTCAAACTACGTTGTTAAATGATAAACCGCAAAACCATGGGGACTCAGATGATAGAATATCAAAACAAAACGTGAAATTCAGGGGGCTATACGATAAAATCCTAAATTCCACTTTACGGTACAGGTGGCATCCGTCTCAACTAGGTTTCATGATAATTGAATAGTCTCGTCCGCAGAACAGGAACAGCAAAACGGAGGGGCGGGGGGGAAGCAAAACCCTAGTGCTGCTCCAAGAAGCCGGAGCTCTGTTAACGATATGCTTTCTCTCACTCGGACGGTATCCCTGCACCAGCGGTTTATTTGCCGTCGTTCGTCCGTCCGTCAGTCAATCCAACGCCGTCAGTCCGTCGAAAACAAAGGTTAGTTTATACAACACGTGAAAGTCATTTTCCGAGCGTACATCGTGCGGAAGATGGCTTAAGAATATTAATTCGCGCATGAAACATTTAAAAAGTTTGCAATTTGAGCCTCTCTGGATGTGTATTCGTGTTGTTTTCAGATTCGCATTAGTAGTTTGTGTTAAGTAGTTGAAGTGTTTTAGGAAAGGCCTTGTGTCATGGGTAAGAAAACTTTGGGCAAGAAAGGGCATGAGAGGGAGAATGGGATTGCGACCGAGGGCGAAGTTGATTTTAAAGAGGAGGAAAAGAAGAGGGATGTTGATTTAAGGGTCAGTGAAAAAGAAGTTGAAATGAAGGATGATGTTGATGAGAATGAGAGGAAGATAAATGAGGTTGGTGGTAATGACTTTGAATTTAGTGATAGCCGAAATGGGGTTATTGTAGAGGGTGATGTGGATACTAACAATACTGGAAATGAAAAGGGGAGGCAGAAGAAGATGAAGAAGAAGAGAAAATTAGAAATTAATGAGGATGAGAATGAAATTCCAAAAGACATGAGAATTAACAATGATGAAGAAGTCAGTGAAATTAATAAGGATTCAAAGCAAAAGCAGCTGGCAATGGATGAGAATGCTAGCCTGCAAAAGAATGACCAAGAAGATTCGGGAAATAATTCTGAGTTGAAAGTAAGGAAAAAGAGAAAAAAATTATTGAAGGAAGGGGTGAACAATGATGGTAGTGGCATTGTTTCCTCTTTGAGTGACAATGCTGAGGGTAATAACAAGGAAACCAGAGAAGCCATTAGAGAAAGGGAGCAACTGGATGGAAACATGGTGGAAAAGGTTGAGAATGGGGGGAAGCAGAAGAAGAAGAAAAAGAAGAAGGCCCACAGTGATGGCACACAGGCTGAGAAACTTTGTAATGTGAACAGTGGAGTTGAAGAAATGGAAGGGCATGCTGTCCTTGAAGAAGATGGCAAAAAAGAGAAAAAGAAGGCTAAGTCAGTGAAAAAACATTCAGGTGGTGATAAAAAAGCTTCACAAACCAAAAAGGGTGTTGAGCTGAATGATCTGTCCGAAGGTTCTGCACAAAAAGAGAGATCTAAGAAAGTAAGCTTTTCTAATGATGTGCAGGTTTTCCCTTCATCTGATGCGGAAAATGGCAAAGATGATGGTTTCGTGCGTGGTAAGCGGTTCTCTAAAGAAGAAGATGAAATGATTAAAAGAGCTGTTATGAACTACATAGAGACTCATGGATTAGGCGAAGAAGGTCTAAATATGGTTTTGCATTGTAGATCTCACCCAGAAGTTAAACACTGTTGGAAGGATATAGGATCAGCCTTACCCTGGAGGCCCTGTGACAGTATATACTATCGAGCTCATATTATATTTCAAAGAGATGAAAACCGTAAATGGACCCCAGAAGAGTTGGAACTTGTTCGCAGGTTCCATGAAAAACATGGATCTAATTGGAAAATGCTGGCCGATGCACTTGGCAAGCATAGATTTCATGTGAAGGATGCATGGCGCAGAGTGCGATTGCCCAATCAGAAGAAAGGACAATGGTCCCAAGAAGAGTATCAGAAATTATTTGACTTGGTGAATATGGATTTGAGAATGAGGGCTTTGGAAGAAAAGAAAACTAAGCATGGCATGTTGCGAGATAATATCAGTTGGGAGGCAATTAGCGACAAATTGGCCACCAGATCAAATGCTATTTGCTGCATGAAATGGTATGATCAGCTAACTTCACCTATGGTTGCTGAAGGGAAATGGGCTGATACCGATGACTTCCACCTGGTAAATGCTCTTTCTAGCTTGGATGCTTGCTGCATGGATGATGTGGACTGGGATAATCTTCTTGAGCATAGGTCTGGAACCTTATGTCAAAAACGATGGAACCAAATGGTTAAACACTTAGGTACAGATGGAAACAAGTCATTTCCTGAACAAGTTGAAATTCTTTCAACAAGATATTCTCCAGATGTACTGGAGGCAAGAGAAGCCTACGATAGCAAACCTGCAGTTGATTGATGCTGCTTGCTATCTAATCATATGACTGGTGTGAAATTTGCATGGTTGGGCTTGATTTATACCCTCTTAAAGCCAAACTGCCGTTGCAATTACAATTTTTTGCATTCATGTTCTGATTAGAGAATTATTCGCATGTTGATACTTTTCAACTGTAGAAGGTGATGAAAATTATGAGGAGGCCCGGAAAGGAAGACCAAACACCGTCTGATGGTTGGAGATATATTCCCACATATTATCACTGTCAGCGTTGTTGTAGTTGTTGATTTTTTGCTAACTTGCGACTTTCAAGCTTTGGAATTGGAAGTAAAGAAAGGCACTCCACAGAAAAACAGAGCACTATAATCTGAGTTAGCATGTTATTAAAAGAATGCAATGCTTTCTTGCAATTTATTATTTCAGAAAATGGGGAAAAGACTAACTATTTTCAAGCGAACACTGATATTTGAACACTAAAAATATACTGCTAAGATAGAAATAAGGTTATGTTTGGGATGCAGCATTATACTGTATTAGAACCCAACTGTGTATTAAATCAATACAATCCAGCGTTTGGCTGCAAAATAACCTCACATGGGATTGCGTTAATTTCACTGTTATAATGCGGTCAAGCCCGCATTAGCGAAACCCGTGGGAGACGTGGGTATATGCGTGATTGCAATAGAAAAAAAAAGATGGAACAAAATTCCTTCTTCAAAACACGATCCTTCCCTTCTCTTCCAAACACAAAATCTTTCTTCCTCGCGCAATCCATCTCCAACACCAGGACAGCCGTCGTCAAGGGCTTCGGTGGGACGCCACAGCTATTGCTCAGCCACCTCTGCCCTGCTACTGTACCAGCATCTCCTCACCGCGCGACATCAAAACTATTGTTCTAGCTTCGCCAACATTTTCTTTACCGCCAGAATCATCAAGCAAAACGTTAGTATTAGATTAGATTTTCTGAATTAATTTATAATTAGGGTTTGATTTGAACTGTACCAAGGTTAGATTTGAATGATTGATTTGGGTTTGATTTTAATTGTTGATTTGGGTCTGAATTGAAATTTTTATTGATTTATAGTTTTGGTTTATGTCTTTCCCTTCTCAAGCTTTAAAGTAATCAGCAAATTCTCTCGCACACATTTTGGCAACAGTTGAAACCGTGCCATGGATCCACAGCAACAAAGAGCATGGGCTACACAAGCACAGCCTCGGCCTGGGCCTTAGCCTCAACCTGGCGATTTGTCTACTATACTCGGTGTATTCCTCACTTTCATTGCTATTGTCTCACTGGTAAATCCTCTCCTATTCCTAATTCTTGCTTTTACGCATATTTAGTTACTTTCGATCTGGTTTATTAGTTAATGTGTATGATATTGTGTTCTGTTTCTTGGTTTTTTTGCAGCACGAAGCTTTTTTTTTTTTAACACTTGGTTGACCATTTTTGGCCAATTATATTTGATTTTATAGTCACAATTTTTTCTCATTTAGTACTTTTTAGGTTTTAATGGTGACTTAAATCTTCTTTGTAATTGTTTGAGTTGAATCTTGTAGCTCTGTAAATATTAAGTGTTGTGTTCCCACCTGAATAAAGGGCTTTCCTTGGAGTGAAATAGTGAAATGAAGAATCTTGCCTACTAGTATGAAGACTTTATTGCTTTGAAAACTCATTTGCTATACTAATGCTTTGATGGTAAGTTTCTTGTATGGTATATCTGTAGTTATATTATTTTGATTGGAATTTTCTGTATTTAACTCTGAAACTGACTTGCTGGATTTAAGAAATAATTAGTTATTTTAGTGAAAGTTTGAGCATTTGTGTTGGCATGAAAGTAATATTAAGTTCATTTTGATCAATAGGTTGTTTTGATGAATATAGCCTTTGAATGAATTTTCAGATGATGTCAATGTCGAACAATAGATTGTCATTGCTTCCTGGAAGAATAGACTCATCAAGTTACCCTTGTCGTACTTGGAAATTATTTGGAGGGGGCAGAATCTGCTGGATGATGAACTTTGCTGCGGCTTTGTTGCAATTTTGTTGGCTGCAGAATTTTAGGCTTGGCTTCAGTAAATATAGGTTGATATTTGCAAGGCATCTTTTATATGGCTTATGTATATTTTTTTCTTTTTCCATTTACATTGCTGGGTTTCTTTGTAGTTGCCGTGCAAGTGTCAGAACACATTCAATTTTATACAACGATTATAAGTATTGACCATGAGGCAGGATACTGGGAAATTGTTGTGTTATTACCCGTCAATGGTAAAATGATTACAATTGATATGGTGATCACAATTGATGACTTTTGAATGAAACCATATGTTTTAATTATTTATTTATCTTGTTATATATTTTAATAAAGCTTAGTTTATTTCATTTGCATGGATGTTTATTTCACAACATAGTTATTTGAAAAATGTCAAAAAAAATAAATGTTATATTGCTGAAATTATAGAATTTATTACTTTTATTATCTACATAAAGAAAATTAATGTCACAAATTCTAAAATTTAAGACTCCCTATATGATTTTTTTTTAATTATTTAAGACTTTCATAATAGTAAATTTTTTTTAAACATAATTAAATTAATTACCAAAAAAATTAATACAGTGCAGTACAATACTTGTAGCACCAAACAAAGTATAATTAAAAATTAATACAGACCAATGTAGCACCAAACGCTGCACAACATTATTATAATCCAATGTTAATACAATATAATATAATACAATACATCTGCATTAAAATAATACAATACAGCATAATGCAATACAGTATGTCAAACGCACCCTAAGGTTACAATTTGGGTTATAACATTGTTGTAGCGACGCACGAAATGATAATATTGCTCATGCTACAGTGCTATTGTTTTTGTCTTGGTGGTATCTTTTTAGTGTTCAAATACTAATTTTCTTCTCAATGATTTGATTAACTATTATTATATTAGGAAACTTTAAAAAAGTTAAAAAAATAGATACTAAAATAAAATAAAATAAACCAATTAAAAACAAAATAGATTCATTTTACTTTTTTATTTTTCTCATCTCTTTCACATGCTTTGTGTCAAAAGCACTTCCTTTATTTTTTTAATGAAAGACACATAATAAAAATAATCATATATAAAATTTATATACCAGAATATAGATTTAGTCAAATATTAATTCTAAAAATCAAACATGTAAAACAAGAACTATAAACATTAAAATATATATGAAAAAAATTTATTATATAAAAAAATTTATTTTATTGAATAAGATATCATTATTATCCAAGTAAAAAAAAAAGGTTACACATAATTAAATAAAAAAAAGATAAAATCAATCACGTGAAATAAAACCAAATTGCTAAAAATCTCCTCTCAAACCCTTGATTGCTGCTTTGCTTCAACTATTCTCTGTTTCTTTGTTTGCGTCCGTGTGCAAAGGCCGAATTCCTAAAGCTTGCTTTTATATCCTATGTCAACCGACTTTCCAAGGCAATTAAGGCAACATTTACTTTTCGCATTAGAGTGAAAATTCTGAAAAATGAAAATTTTGAGATTTCAAGTATGGAATGAGAGTGGGATACTTAAAGTATCTCTAAAAGGTTCTTTAAATTTTACCCTTCAAATTTCAATTTACTTAATAATGTGATAAATAAGTGTATAGAAAAACACAATCCCCTCCAAAAGACTCATCAAATGAGAATAAGTTAATATTATTTTAATCAAATATTTCCCACTATCAAATTAAATTGATGTTATGTTTTTGAAAGGAAACATAAATTATAATTATTGCAGTCTTATCTTTTCAATAAATAATAATAAATATTAATAGAAGAGGGAGAAACTCACTCGGCATTAAGGGGTGTTCAGAATCCAATCTGATCCACTCAATCCATCTGATCCGTGAAAATTCGATTCATGGATCTGTGGATTGGATATAGATTGAAAATTTAAAAATCCGCAGTCGATGGATTGGATATGGATTTACTTTTTAAATCCGCAAAAATCCGTGAATCCGTAAAAAAATATATATATATATAGTTAAAAAATTATTATAAATTTAATTAAAGAATATTATAAATGTGACATTACATAGTTACATAAGCACTATAACATATCTTAGCCATTACCCAATAATAATATAAAATAAAAATAATTAAATATACAAATATACAAATATAATTTATAAAAATTGTAAAACAAAATAAAAGCAAAGTCACACGCACTAGCAAAAACAAAGTAACATAACGCCAAGTTACCAACAATTCGCAAAGTCACCCAAAAGTAAAGTAACATAACGCCAAGTCATCAACAATTTGCAAACAAAAAACCCTAAGGTTCCATGCTATCACACGCACTAACACCTGGGGTTGGCAATGAGACGGGATGGGATGATGTTTATCAATCGCAGTTCCGTCCCATATATGTAAGTGGGATAAAAAAACATCTCACTTCCCTTCCTTTATTTTTTTTAGGACAAAAATATGTCTCGATCTCGTCCTAAAAGAGATGGAATCCTGTGGGATCCCATCCCAATTAGAAAACTTTTCATTCTTAGTCGGCAATGAGATGAGATAGGATGAAATTTGTCAATTTCACTCCAGTCTCGTATATGCAAGTAGGATAAAAAAAATATCTCACTCCCATCCCTAAATTTTTTCATGGGACAAAAATATGTCTCAATCTCATCCCATTGGGAAAAATTGTCATCCCTACTAGCAACACCCAATATTGGTTCGATACAGTCTCGACATCGATTTGAAGGACATCTGCCACGCGATTCCAGCGAGAGCAAGCCATCTTCTTCCCCAAGTCCATCGAGCCACTTCACAATCACTAGTTCCAGCCAAACAATTGTACTATCACAACCTTCAAGATCGCCACTCGTACTTCTCCTGGTTCCCATCATTGACGGCTCCGTAATCACCATTTTTCGACAAGTGCAACAGCCTTAGTGAAGGATCAGACTGTATTTGGTTTCAAAAACTTTGTCATTTCAATTAATTGTGGCTTTATTTGAACAATTAAGTCCGGTGTTATATTAATGTATTATTGTAACTTTAGTTGAACAATTAATCTTAGTGTGTTATATTTAGAAACTTTAAACGTATTATTGTAGCTTTATTTGAACAATTAATCTCGATATATTATATTTTGAAACTTTAAATGTATTATTTTAGTTTTATTTAAACAATTAATTTATTTAAATTTTATTCAATTTTAAATTTAATTAGTAGTAAAATTATTTTTATATTAGATTTTTTTATTTCATTAGTTCATGGATTGAGGAGAACTAAAAATTTTTAATTCGGAAACTAATGTGCAAAATAGTGGATTGGATATGGATTAAGTTAAATCCACATCCGATCCGCAAACGTATGGATTGGATATAAATTGAGTCAAATCCGCATCCGATCCGCAGATATATGAATTAGATTTGGATTGAGTTTAATCAATCCATTGATTGGATTAGATTGAAAAATTATAATCCATAAAATTGTGGATCGGATATGGATTAATGTCCAATCCATAAAATCCGATCTGTGAACACGTCGGCAATATTGAAGACTGGGGAAGATAATATGTCCGCAAAGATTTTTTACATAAACTTTTAAATATTTAAATCTATCTATAAAATTTGGCCATAGGCTGTCAGTACTAGTTCTACGATTCCCCCAGACAATATCTTAATTGGTTTGGTCTCTTGTAGTGTAAAAGTTTTATGATCAACATGGAAGTAATGGGACAAAATAAACCTAGAAGTTTTTCTTCCCAATCCCAAATACCTTTGGTTTTCGGTATCTTCCCTACAAAATCTTTGCTGATTATCAATTAAAGTATGAAATATGGTTGAATTAAAAAAGGATTTGGTTATTGATAAAGATTAATGATTTGAAATTTGAACATTTATCACGTTGTCATTAACTATTAACTAAAAAAAGAATTACAAAAGATTAGTGTTAATATAACTCTTAACACTAGCAATTGAAATCTGCTTCGGAATTCCCGCTTTTATCGTCAGCTTGTATCAAAATACCTCTGAATCATCGAATTCAACCCCTAATCCTTTTTATCTCAGCTTGAAGAAAAAGCAAAAGCAATAACAATGGCACCCATCAATCTCCAACTCGCCAAAAACTCAACTCAAAAGAAGCCCAAAACCCGCCAACTTTTCAAAAACCCTAACAATAAGCAGCGGTGCAATGCAGACCGGCATGCAAAAGTGGACGGCCGCGACTGTCGCGTGCGGGTGCCAGAGCTAACTATTGCCCGGTTCATACAACTACAAAGAGAACTTGGTCATAAGAATAACGGGCAGACCATTCAATGGCTTCTTAACCACGTGCCTCCTTCTCACTTCCCAGAACCCGCTGTCAACAACAAAACCGCAAACCCTAACCCTAATAACGATAATAATAATGTGTCTTCTTCTTTGTCTTTAGTAGCTGCTGGTTCTTCCTTGCATGCCGCATTGCAGATAACAAGCACGGTGGAAACTGAAAAAATGCCGGAAGAGAGTTTAGAGGTTGAGATGTTAAACGATACAAGAAATATGTCGTTGATGTCGCCGCTGATGCAAAGTGGAGGAGAAGAACCAAGGGAACTTGTTTTTCTTTGATTATTAATTATTTATGGTCAATCCAGAAACAGGTTTCGTAGATAGTCAATTTCTGAATTAGTAATAGGGTACCCATAGACATCATTTATTGGTTTATTGTTAATTTAATTCGACAAGTTGTAGATCAATAATGATATTCAAACCAAAACTGTGGATACAGAATCTACAAACACAATATGTTGTAAAAGTTCTGGTTACAACATGCAAATATAATATTTCTGCAATGTTTCAACATCCTTAATTAGTATTATCCGTGTATTTTGTTAACTTTTAAGTGCAGTGTCGATTATAGTAATGAACCAAGAAATTAAGTCTCAAATAAAGCAGTGGCAGTGAGTTATATGATATGAACAGTATATATTTGCAAGCAACATTTGCTGTCAAGAATGAGCAAAGGTTCTGTCTGGAATTACCCGAACAAAAAATCTTTCTTTGACAAAAAGGCAAAAATAAACAAATTCTATATGTGGAACTAAAAGATTTCACTCTAAGCTGGCTAACTAAAACCAATTTTCTCTGTGCAGACATTGCCATAAATCTCTCTCTCCAGTCGACATCTTTAAACATTTTGACTGCCTTTATATAGGGGCTACAATCCACGACTTCAATGGATTCAAGAAATTTGACACCGTTGGTAATAGAGAATGCCTCAGATTGAGGAGATGCTTCAGGTCTGGTCAAGGTTTGAACTGCATAAGTTGTGATTTCAATCCATTCTATCGAACCCTCCACAATATCTAGTGCTCTTGCTTCTCTTTTTCCTTCAAGGTAACCTATGGGAGTCGGAGACCATTGTCGTCGAGCATTCAGTGAAGTATAATTTTTCTCATGATATCTTTCACCAAGGAAAGCAGATGTGGTAGCATTTGATGATGAATCTTCTAAATTATATCCAAATTATCTTTCTCAACCAAGGGATACTCAGTTAAGGGACATAAATCTTTGAAGTTCGCCATTTGGTTATTAAAAATAACTCCCAATTCGTTAGACATTGGACATCCCTTTTTCTGGAACCTCTTAGCCTACTTATGCATCTAATATCAAATAAAAGCAACATACATTCAATTTGAAATTTTAGAACTACGAGTTTCCTTCGAGTACAATTTCCATACATTCTCAGCGGCACTGACCGTATTAAGCAAAGGGTCCCAATTAACACTAGGTACTTATAGTAGCTATAATACCCCAATTCTCCTAATGATCTGTTAGTCTTTTCTATTTCTTAGTGATCATTGTACCTTAGTAGAAAAAGTATAAGATACTTGCCTTTTTCCATTAAAGAGAGAGAGAGAGAGACTGAAAGAGAGAAGAAAAGAAAGAAGAAGAAGAGAGAAAATAAAAGAAAAAGAGAAGAAAAAAAATCTTCTTCTTAATTCGGCCATGAGCAACACATGAGATCAAGTTGTGTCATCTGAATTAGATATTGTACTAAGAGAAGATTGGAGGTCGATGAGATCAATACACATTTGTTATACATGGATGTTAAAAGGTAAGTAAACTAAACTTCTAAATAAATCACAATAAACAATATGTAGATGTTTGACATGTTTGAAAAATCTATTTTTAATATGTACAGATATGGATCTACATGATCTTGCTTATGTGTTTATGTGATGTATTACTATGTGCCAAACGTGATTATGTGCAAGGACATAATTATTGTGAGAGTTCATTAGCATAAGCATGAAAATGCATTACGTTTTCTATGAAATGAGCAAGTAGATTTTACCAAAACTGATTTTAAAGAAAGTAAACTAAGTTTTACAAGTGTTTTGCATTGGAGACCACCTCTTGAAGTTGTATAGGGGACACCTCTTAAGACTATGAAGGGTCATCTCTCGAAGGCCAATGTGCTGGGAAGTGTCACACACAGTGTAAAGTGCCACATCCATAATAAGTATTTTGATAAAAAAAAAAATGTAAAAGTTTGAAAGTGACAAAAAGAGATTTCCATGAATTTGTTTTACAATGTTTTCAAAAGATCATAACATATTATCCATTTGCATTATATATAAATATGTATGTATTTTGGTATAAGAAAAATTAGTTTACTTATTGAGCTTTGTACTCATTATAATTTATTGTGATTCAATTTCCAAAACTCAGGATTTATTCGTGATGAGTGAGGAGAAGACTTGAATTAAATATGGTAGATAGTTTGACAAATTTTTTAAAGTCTTCCGTTGTTCAAATATTGTACTTAAGGCTTGAATTGTTATTGATTGTGAAGAGATTTTTCAGCATACAGGTGAGTTATGGTTAGATACACCCTTGGATTTCAGACCGGGGTGTTACAATAGCTCTCTGAAATCATGAAAGTAGATCTTCAATTCAATCAATTAAACTTGTTTCTAAATTGATAGTCGTTGTACCTCTTGTTAGTTCTCGCACAGAACTCTTGCTCTATGCTATTCCAACCGTTCCTTGTAAAGGTTGTTGTAGATCTTTTTCTTTATGAACTTCCTTTACCATTAGCTGGATGAAAATTTTCTCCTCCAAAGCTGTTCAAGTAGCAGGGTCAGCCTCAATTCCAAAGTTCGCCCCATCTATTTTGGACACCATCTAGCCAAAAACATCAATTATCAGCATGGCTATTAGGGAAATTAAATTCATAAAGGAAAGCACATCAAAAAGTGCCTTGCTTTTGACTCCATCTAGCAAAAAACATGATACATCAATTATCAACATGGCTATTAGAGAAATTAAATTCCTAAAAGGAAAGGTCATCAAAGTGCCTCGCTTAGATATGTAAGTAAAAGATAGCAGCAGGGGTTGTGACTCATCCGAAGAAAGCCTTATGCCTACTACACTTCTCTTCATAACAACGAAGAGGAATAAAATCATAAGAAGAATAATTTATATCTCCACAACATTTAAAGAAGCCAGACTATCTTCCTATCAATCAAAGAGGTTCCTACTATATATTAGGAGATGCACATGATGGTACTATCAAATTCGAACAATCTGTGGGCTTAGTTAGCAGCTCTATCAGACTTCAGCTGATGATGATACAGCATATAGCTATCAAGGGCTGGTTACTTATTTCCTCTTGCGACTTCAGCTCATGATGATAAAGCAGGCAAGAGGCCAATCTTCATTGATAGGATACACTATATAGACACTTTGATAGAATGTACTATATAGACACAAAAAAAGGGGGGGACAGAAAAAATTGTTAACTGGATTTTTGAAAGAGAGGCGATATGACTAAGAGGCTATCTTAAGTATACAGAGAAACTTCCAAGTCCTATTGTCAACGTGATTACAAACTCTCAACAATGTGAAATGAGCTAACAGTGAAGGATATTCCATATCTGTCAAGAGAAGTTTTCACTTGGTTCTAAATATAGAGACCAAACACACAGAAAAAGGGAGGAGAATCCCTTGTACCTATGCAATGTTACTTTGCCTTGTTATATCTAAGCTGCAGTTCACAACCCAAAAAGTTACCTCTGCATGTATCACTATTCTCTCTTCACACGGTATCAACAATTCTCCACTGAGAGAACTTTGGATTCAATAATTCTTCTTATTTCCAGCATACCGTGCTTCAAAATATTCAGCCGAAGAACAACAATTATGAACCTACCCGAAGTTAATGATGCAATCATTGTTGAAACTCTTTCAAGTACAAGCATATTTTCTTGAACAGAACCAGTTTTCAGAAAAACGCATATCTACTGCCTCTATAAGAAAGCACTTCAAAGTGCTTTTCCAATGCACCCAAACACAAAACACTTTCTAGCATTTCTGTACAACCAAATCAAATTTAACAAAACAACGCATTTGATTGAATTAATTCGGAAAGTAGAATTCTAAAATGAACAGAGATTACTGAAATTAGATACCCTGAAACTACTTCATTTCAGAAAATCTGCAACTCAGAACCTTTTCTACACAAAACTCATTCTACATTCTTTTACTTAACTCTCTACATACCATGTACTTAATAATATAATCACATGCAGGGACTGCTAGTTTCTACTAATTATAAAACACCCTAAAAGCAAGAATGAAAATCAAAAGCAGTACGGCATTCTCCAAACGACAGCTCGTTTCCACTCAACTAAAGCAATTAGAAAAATCAATTTATACGAGAGAGAAAAAGATACCTGCTCTCTGTTTTTAGAGTTGCGAAGGAAAGCTAGAGGATTGAAATGAAGCCAAGAGGAGGTTTTTGTTTTTTCCAATATGGAGTGTGTTTCTTCTGTTTTGTGTTTGTTTCTTCTTTCCTTGATTTTCTGCTTTTCAAAACCAGCGTTTTTGCTGCTCTCGTTTTTTCTGTTGCCGCTGTCTATTGTTGTGACACCAATCCGACGTCGCTACATAAAACCCGAAACGACATCGTAATGACAAATTTGTTATAGTTTTATTCTGTTTCATTATTTAAGTTCTCAAAATTTTATTAATCAATGCTTTAAAAATCCTGGTGCAATTAAGGCATTTTTTCTTTCGCTATTAAGGTGTTACGGCTTTAATGGTGATTATTAATGAGAGAGACGACGCTATATGTTAGCTGAAAATTTTTTAGCTTTATTTATAAAAATTCCATTGATACTCAAATTACGAACTTGCCGTTGTTATGTTAGCAAATTTGTCACTTTACAAGTTTGTCATTTCACAAAAATTTAAAAATATGCCATATAAATTTTAATTAAAAAAGAACGCACCCTAAAAATTTTTCTTCTTTTTAATTTAATAATGTACCCTTGACACATCTTAAACTAAACAGTTTAAATCTTAACATCCAAAACCCAACAATTAAATTACTACAAAAATAAAAATTGTAACCAAAATCAAAAAATAATTAAAATAGATTGAAAATAAATTAGCTACATATGTTAGAAAATAAAAAAATGTTTATTTATTAATTATTTAAATTTCATAACAGACTTTACACGGTAATTTACAGTATCAGTGTAAAAAGAACGCACCCTAAAAAAAATTTCAATTCCCCTTTGGTTGTATGGGAAAAAAAATTATTGCTGTAAAATAAACGTTGATGTTAAAAAAAACTTGTATGATGAACATGATATTTAAATAACAATTTTGATAACAATAATAAACGTATTAAAAGTTTTTCATCCTACAAATGTGACATCAAATTTACTCAATCAAAAAATTATAGCCCAACCATAATATCTGATATCCATAATATCTAACGTGACCTTAATTAACATCAAATATGGATGGATGGATGGATGGATGGTTTCAAGATCTGGTATCATCTAAATCCTGATAAATAGTTAGCTTTAGCCAAACAGCTAAAGCAAGAACGGCTGATAAAACAACATTCGAAAATAACAATCCTACATTAGTCAGTCTTTTGACTTGTATTAAACAGTTTATAATTCTCATTATATTAAGCCAGTACTGCTCTTTCATTCCAAATAAAATGATGCATATACAATAACCCTAGATATATAATATATTTATTTTGTCGACTAATTAGGGACTCTCTTTTGACGATTATCATCAGCTAGCTCGGGGATATGGAAATTCATTCACATAATTAACATTGAATGGTAATTCGCATCCAAAGATGGTGGTTGCAACTTTGTATTAAAAGACAACAAAGCTACATTTATGTTGCAGTTAAAATAAAGTAAACTCTTAAATGTTTCATGTAAAAGAAATTAACTGTAGCCAAAAATGCCCTTCTAAGTACAACTCTTGCCTTGTTCTCATATATCTTGTTGTATACGCATATGTTCATTTTACCAACAAAACCAATTATCTTACAGACCCCTTCTGAAGAAGATGCTATAGCATGCAGATCCTTCAATTAATTATGAGCCGTTGGATACTACCGAACTTCAAATCCAACGGTTGCGTCAGGCAAAATGGTATTGTAATACTCATCTTCATTACTTCACCATTGGCGTTGCAATGAAGGTATCCATTGCACATTTGTACAAAAATCTTCTGAAAAATTTCACACATGTTGCCACAAAAACAAATTTCATCAGTTGAATTCTTCGCTAGAAAACAAGTTTCAAAAGCCACCCTCTCTCTCTCTCTCTCTCTCTCTATCTTTTCCCTCACTATATAAAGCCCTAACACTAACCCTAGTTTTGCCAATCCGAGAAACTAACCAAGAAAAAGGATGGTCTCAGAATCACCATCATCAGCAAAGAATATGGCTAAAAAGCCAAAACGCAACTCGACGAACGAAACAGCCGCCGGTAGCCCAAAGACCAAGCAGCTGGCTCTACCTCCAACTTCAAGCAGGGCTCAAAAAGGTGACCGCCATTCAAAGGTGGATGGGCGCGACCGACGTATCCGGTTGCCGGCTTTGTGTGCGGCCCGGGTTTTTCAGCTGACTAGGGAACTGGGTTTCAAGACTGACGGAGAAACCATTTCTTGGCTGCTGAAACAAGCCGAGCCAGCTATCACAGCCGCTACTGGCAGCGGTGCTAATTTTCTCGATCATCAAAATCCTGCACCTGATGATGGCCCACTGCTGCTGGAATTTTCACCTCCTCTTATGGGTTTTTGCGAGGCCACTCTCCTTACTCAGAATGATGATGATGATGATGATAATGATAATAATAATATCAATAACAATAATACTAACAATTATTCTGAGGAGACTGCTGCTGCTGCTTCTTCAAGTTCAATGGGTGAAGCTGATACTCCATCTTTAGACTTTGATATGATTTCAGACTTCGACATGGGTATTACTGTCAATGAGATGATGGCTCTCATTCAAACATCGGCGGCGCCAATGAATAATAATGGTAACAACGAGGCCGGTGATGAAGGTGAAGATGAAGACAAGTGATAAAGCTGCATGTGCTTTAACTATTAATGTGCGTCTGTTTAATTTTATCTTTCGTTAATTGTAGTTTAATTAGCGTTTTAATGTAGCTTTTTTTTCCCCTCCTTATCAAAGTCTGTTCTGCAGCTTAGTTTGAGTTGTATGCTTTAATTTGAGTCCTGTTTGTATAAATAAAATCTATATATGTTTGATTGTTTTCATTCCATTTTTGTTTTTTTTTTGGCAGGTTGAGTCACTAATAATTCTTCATCCGCTAAAAAATTAATCATCCATAAACAGTGAAGCAGTGAAACCAACCACATGCATATATAGATAATTATATATGGAAATTAATCAATCAATTTGCTGCTATATATAATTGATTGATTATTAATTGTTTCTTATTATTATATAGATTAATTCATGAGTGATGATTTTTTTATATATTGTTCTCTCCCTTTTCAATTTCTGGTGATAAAGTTTCAATTTCGCTTTGACCAATTCCAATTTGATTGGTTAGCTACACGTTGCTGCTGTTATCAATTTTTCAGCCAAGTCACAAAAGCCTCGATTTGCGCGGACTAGCAGCACAAACTGCCGTCGGCTTATCTGTTACCCTGATTGTCCAGTCTCTTATTATCATTACATTAGTAGGGTTTTGTTAATTGTCGTCAGAAAATTTATCCTCTTTAACAAGTGATTAGGAATCTTAATTAATTAATTGATACAAATTTTGATGCGAGTACACTGAAAAGGTATTATTATGCGTTGAATGGTTTTATTTGTAGTCAAGAATGTGTGCCTTGTACAAAAACGACTAGTTAATCATTTGATTCTATCATTAATGCTTTTCCATTAGAATAAAACATACAATGAAGCTTCTGTCTTCATCAACCAATCTCAAGATTTATGAAGCTTGGTAAGAAATGTGTTTTATTGATTTGCAGTTTGGATAGGACAAAATAATGAAACAGCCTAACATATGAAGATTTGAGGTGAGTTAATTGAGATCTTTTGAGGAAAAAAAAAAACAAAATTCAAATAATGAATTTTAATGTAACATATTCATTGTACAAATTGACAAAAATGGTGTTAATAAGTAAATATATTCAACGTAACAAAATTGATGACACAAGAAAAGAACGGACTTTAACAGAAATTAACAAACTCTGAACAAAAATATTGTTGGAATAATTACTTCAATTCAAAAAAGGTAAACAAAGAATTTTCGGACGCGTGGAGAAATTAATAAAATTGAAAGTCTCTATAAATTTGGAACGAACAATTATTCCAAACACGATAAATTTGATTAAAAAAGAAAGATAAATGATAGATTTTGCTTATGCGAGTATGAGTAGAAATTTACTAAAATAGTATCAGCTAGTAATTTTATTGAAAATGAAAACTTTGATGACATACAAAATAACAGACTATAACAAAAGTTAACTACTCCAGGCAAAGATATTGTTTATGACTTCCAAAAATTAAACAATCAAAGATTTACCCTATTTTTGCATATGCGTGTAGAAATTTGTATATCATTCAAAGTTTATATAAATTTAGAGTGAGAAATTATTTCAGAAACGAAAAACTTAAGTATCATCTAATAAGTTGCGCCGATAATGAAGTATAGCCATTGCTTACTGAATAAGAAATAACCTAAAAGGTGAAAATAACAAAGTACTCAAGTATGAGCTACATTTGTAGGCACGTATATACAGTGCGGAATCAAGATTTTGGTTAGATGGGGGCTATAATAGAGAAACTACAAATTTAAGTAGGTTATAACACAAAATTTTTAAAATTGATGAGGCCGAAAGCTGGAGTCGCTAATGGATAAAGTATTATGCATAAATAAACATCACATGCTGTCACAGAAATATATAAAAAAAGAGGGAATCAATGTTAAATGTATTTTTTTTAGAAGAAATGTTTTTTTTTAATTACACGAGACTAATGGTCAGATTATAATTACAAATCATATTATATGAAATTTACAATTAAACAATTACTGAGACTAGTTTATATTAATTTTTATATAGCACTGTCTAAATTTTTACCTTCTCTAATATTCGAGAGGTGTCTAAATTAATTTTTATATAACACTGCCTATATTTTTATCTTCTTTAATATTCGAGAGATGTCTACTCCACTCACATTTCAAAAAAAAAAAACTGTCTTCACTTAATTAGACAAATGTACTTAAAATAGGTAAAATTTCAATTTCGTCCCAGTACAGGGTTCCACTTCCACTGCAAGGCGTGCGCGATTACGGGTTCAAATTGAACATGTAGATATGGTCCATTAATGATAAAGTGGAATACCATTTAATTAGGTGCACAAAGATACATTATCATTACTTGATAAATTACGCATTCATTTTAATTTCTGTGTGTCGATATATTTCTCTAGTACATATAGCCCTCTTCCCCTTTCAGACATATCCTTGTGGTAGATTTTTGACGGCTGTAGTCTGTGCCGAGATGTGGCCATGGCATTAAACTATTTAGTGATCTTATAATTACTAAGAAATGTACTTATCAACATGGATACTAGCTAACTTCGTGCTCAATAATATGCTTGATTCCTAACATAACGTCGCTATAAACTGTCACATGATAACATGGTAAATTGCACGAGAGCCACGTTTATTCCACATTTACTGAGCCAAAAATTTTATATTTTAATTTTATAAATATGACATTATTTTTCAAAAATATATTAATAACATCAGCCGAAATGAGTAGCAGCATTTGTTGACATTATTCCTATTACATTTAATATGTTTATAATTATAATTTTTTAAGTAAAAAGAAAAATTAGAGTGGATAAAGTTCATATAAATTTTTAACCTCTTACCTCTCTCAGAATTCGAACAAAAACCTGCTTAAAAACCACTTCACCTTAGAAGTTTTTTTTTCTTTTTTAAAGGAAAAAAAAAAAGATAAAAAGGCCGATCGCGTCTCAGTTATTCATTTTAAAATTCTTATGCTCCGTGCTACTTTGTAAAATCTGATTCTGTTCGAGCAAAAGAAAAGTTCTTCGATCGCAGAACATTCATACTCAAGTGGTAAGTGAACTATACAGAAAAAGAAAGAAATATCTTAATAAATTCAAACCTTTACCACATAATTACTTTTGCACATAATTGAATACTCATGCAAATTTGAAAACAATTGAGCAAGAAGGCAGAACATTATGAGAAGGCAACCAAAGAGTAAATGAGCAACTACTTTTCTTAAATGAAATATTTCATTGAGTATAAAACATAGACTGGGGTTGCATTAAAGAAATGACATATACAGATGACACCACCACAAAGGCAGCATGATCAAATTTGCGTCTTAGGCATGATCTTGTCCTCAAAATCCACACAGAAAGAAACCTGGTTTAAGAAGGCTTTAAGGAGCTGCAGCTTCTAGTTAAACTCAAAGAACCAAAGATCTATCTATCAGTGTCATTGTCATTGTCATTGGCACTCATCAGGTGACTCCATTTGCTTGTTTCGAAACCGCCACCTCTTCTTCTTCTTGGTCTCATAAGTAGGTACATCTGAAGAGGTAATGGTATATATGAAGCATTATTTACCTTTGGGACTCTGCAAGTTGTATGAAAAATGGTTAACCCTGAGGTGATTAGCACGGTTTTAAAGGGGCCAACTAAACCTACTCTAAAGTACATAAAATTGAGCCCATAGAATGAAGCCAACCAATCATCCACGTTCATAAAAACCCGGTTGGCCAGATAAGTCTACTTTCCTCATCGTCCTTAGAGCCATTTCCGGAAGTGTTATTCAATAACTTGTTTGACAAAGCTCTAATTTTGTACTCAATATGAGCTTTCCCGTAGTACGACAAACTCCCCCCACCAGGGAAAAAAAAGGACAATGAAAAAAAAAAAAACACCTGACATGCCCTGCTTATCATGCAAAAAATGAGTGTGTATGGTCCATAAATACAAAGATTGGATATTTACCTCCTGCTGGGTATATAGAGTTGTAGTGTACCTCTGCCCAGAAGCTCAAATAAATTACTGCCCAAAACAACACAAACAAAAGTCACACCACTTCCCTATTGAACATTCTAAAGAATTGTAAAAACTGAGATAAAAAGAACAATAATTTTTTTTTTTTTTCAGTCCTTGTGAAAGCATATTCACCTACAAGACACTATCCTTCTATCAACCTACTTAAAGGAAATTTAAGTAAAGCTAGGGAAAGGAAAAAGGAAAAGATATTTGCCAAGAAAAGCTGACTGCAGAGGAATTGCCGCTCAATGCAAGTAATCTACTGGATTAACACAATTCCTTCTCTCGTGTATCCCCAGCAGCCTCAGATGCTGCAATTGTCGATCCTAATATTGAGCGAAAAGTTGCACCAGTGGGTTTCTGCATTGCAAGCCAACCCTACTATGCCAGTCCATCTGAACTAAACTTCTTACTGGATAGGGAAGTCTATTTAACAAAAGCCTGATTATCCTACATTTACTTTGGATAACAAACATCCCCCTCAGCTTTTTGAGGTACATATCACTGCTATTCAACACATGATATGATTAGCCCATATTTCATAGAGGAAGATCTATTAATCACCATATGAGTCTTAAATGGAGAAGAACAGCTCCTCAACAGGCCGGTTTGAAGTAGATGCAGGGCACACGAAAAAGAGACCAGCATTAACCTTACCCACTTGACTCTGCCCGGGGCCACAAACTAGCAAATTTATTGTGTAAACAGAGAGTATTACTATTTTTCTGGGGATCTCATCCCTTTTTCTTTATAGGAATAACATAATCTTAAGACAGAACCCCCACCAAAAAAAAAAAAGAAGAAAAAAGGGAGGATGGTTTGCCGTTGTCAGAGCCGTACTAAAGTGTATACTAGAAATCACCAACACAAAGGAAATAACACACATTAAAAAAAAAAAGAAAAGATAGAGCCTAAGTTTAAAGTATCAATGAACAACTCCAGAGGACCTGAAAAACCAAAATGAATACGAGATGCGCTTTAGATAACCTGATTTAATCTCCAATTACAAGTGTTCTGCCCTATCAGATGACAGATGTTTTTAACAACGTTTCGTATTTCTAGATAAATACCATAAGTTTAGGAGGTTGCCAAATGTATTGTCGTGTTTTGCCATAAGATGGCTCAAACCAGAAATAAATTAGCAATTGAGATATTACTAGTGACCAAAAAAAAAAAACACTATAACTAAAATAATCCAGTGACACAACTCTACCAAATTAATCAACGCTCAAAGCGATAACTCGATAAAATATACCTCGAATTGACCTTTCAACATTTGGTAGAATCTCAATATAGCAAGTGTCCTTGAAAGAAGTAATGACAAATATTTTCACCCCATACTGCAACAAATCATTAACATTCATTAGACATCACAATCTGCATTTTACAAACAAACACAAGAAATCAAGCTTACAAATTCAGGACACTATACGTTCAACGTTAACTTTAAGCCCCCTTATCATTGGTACGTAATGCATTAAAGAATTTATAGAAGTTAGAAAAACAAATATTTACAGTACAGTCCATCAAACTCAGGGTAGTGTATACATACTGGAATTAGAATGTGATATATACCAACGCTTGAATGCTAAACTGTTATCCATAGATGCATAATTTTTATCAGATTGTGCCTAAGTGGGCTGCTGGGTAGGAGATAACATCCCCATAAAAGCAACTTTTTCCATAGCATTCAGAAATCACTAATAACCCCAGTGGAAAAGAGAGATTCAACAATAATGTAGATTTTGTGCAAGCACAATGTAGTCATCCAAATGCCAAAGCACCATCCCTAATAACTGCCCAATACCAGAAATATAAAAGTTCCATAAGTTAAACCCCGTTAAACCACCTCCCACCCAGAGAAAGAAAAGAGAAAAATACATGCACTCTCCCACGAAGGCAAATATGTACATTTTTGAAAAGACAAGACGGGTTGGTATGCAAGTAAATATGTGTCAAAAGGTTTGTTATACATATCCCTTAAAGTATGGTTAAAATAGTCATACCTCTGAAGGGAGGTTAGACAGCTGGCGTTATGGTTTGAGTTGTAACTTATTTGTGCTAGTAAAGAGTTAAGCAAAAGTATCAAATATTCACATTATAGATAAGGAATCAGAAAAGTTTCTATGAGATTCCATACTTTTTTCATTTTGAATGCTATTATGAGCTAAGTGAGAGTGTGCATTGTCGCAAGACTTTATGAGGTATGAATACCTGTGACTCAATTTTATCAACTAGGGAAGTCAATAAAAGCATATTAGTACAAGTGGAAATTTGTCTATGAAACAATTTTGATGGAAGCAGTACACACTAATGACCATCTTTTTATCTTTAAACTATACGGAAACCTGAAGTCCATTGCAACATATAAATTCAGAGGATAAACTAAATACAATGATTCACAGAAGATACGTGAAAAAAAGGATAAACAGAAAAGGAACATGAGGAAACCACTATAATCCGGCATAACCGCAAGAAGAAAAAATGCCAAATTATTAAGCATACCAAATCTGCAGCAGCCTGCAAAGTGACGTGATCACCCCATTCACCACTCCTATATTCATCCACATAATGGCAAATGGTCAATGTTTTGCAAAAGAGAGAAGGATAAAGCCAATAAGCATGGATTAGAGAAATACTTGGACATCTTCTCCAAATAGTCACCATAAGCCATCGGAACATATCCTTCATATATATCTGGATTAGACTTCAACTGATAATTCAAAATATGGTAAGTCAAATTGATTAAACCCAAATATCCAAATTAAGCTTATAAGAAACAAAATGAGCAAGACTTTAATGCAGTAATCAACAGCCAACCTGATCTACAATTTGCTGTCTCACAAATTCATGGTGCTCGGCAGTTCGATATATTTGATCTGATAAAGCGCGAAACTGGTAACATTATAGAGTTAATAAGATGTGTATAAATGATCTTAAGCACCACATTGAATATATAGTGAGATGTAATGAACTCTTAACCACAGTCCAGATATGCCAACGAACTGTCAGCTCCAATGAGTTAAATTAAAATTTATGTCAAGCAAGCAGTCGAAGCAGAGAAATTTAACCTGGCAGTTACCATCTCCTTGAACTTTATGCTCAACCAAATCATAGACCTGCAATCTATAGGGGAAAAAAAATTAAAAATGGCTACACCACACATTTTAGACATAATAACAAAAGTAGATTCATTATTATGCAACATCATGATGGCTAGATGCAAGAAAGATCTAGCAATCAGAAAGAACATAGAAATAAAAAGGTAAAAGAAATCATTTGCAAAAAGTTTCATTTCTTGAAATAGCAATACCTCTGTAGTAACCTTTGATGGTCTAAAGTTGCTTCATCAATTGATGGTATTTCTCCATTAATTCTAGGAACATGCTGCAGAAAACAAATAAGAAATTACAAAGTATGGAACATAGCCCAGCTTGAGGATGCAATAAAGAATAAAATAAGTTATGCAAGCACAGCCAAACCTAGTTGGCATGCACTCAATGCAGGTACCATTTATCGTCATTTGTGAGGTTTAGAAAGACTTGTTGTCTTTATCCACGGTGAAAACAGTAATTTGAGTTTTCAATATGGAGATAAGTATCTAAAGTTCTACACAAATAAGTCACTAAAGTTGGTAAAAAATATGGAAAGTCTCCATATGGGAATCTGAAGTTCTGGGCTCGAAAAGAGAATGTCATGTCGACTCTGAACAAGAATAAAGAATAAATCTGATAATGAATTACACATAGTAATGTGATATAGATGCAAAACTTACAGGGACAGGAACCATCTGATTTAACCTTTTCCCTACTTCACCATCAAGCGCATACTCATCTGTTAGCTCTAGCGGATATGACCATTCCTCCCCACAGTATGACTCTTCCTCGTGGCTCGAACATAAACTAGAAAGTTGTGTATCGTCTGCCTCTTCCTGACCAGTCTCATGCCCTACAAGTTATGAACATCGTAAGCATAGTATTCAAAAGCTACAAACCTGCTACTTATGAATATGATCAATTTGTCAATATTATATATAGCACTTACCAGAATAATAGCCTCCCACAGAGTGATTAACCCAACCATGTTGAAAAACAGGTCCTTGCAAATTCTCTTCGGTCTCATGAGGAGACTCAGATGCTTCTGAAACTGCAAGTTGTGATAGTTCCTCTTGAAGAGCATGAGCAATGAGCTCATCACTTTCTACATCACAAGATTCAGTATCATAATGATCTTCCTTGAAATGCTGTCCATAATAGTAACTCTCATCATCTGGTGTAACAGTATTGGTATACCCACAATTTAAATATGGATCACTTTCAAACAGTTGGAGACCCCACTGAAGGACATCAGAATCTTGCTCGAATGTAATCATTTGTGGTGTTTGAAACCTTGACCAAATATGAGTCCGTTTGCAGTATAGCGATGTCTAACCACAAAAGCAATAGCAGTGTTCGGTATAAAGAAAAATGCTTTTAATCAATTGAAGACAATGCAGAGTCTGCTATAAGCTGTACAATTGCCACTTTTCCATCCCAATCCATCATTGGAAACCATAGAATATTTATCCTACAAGATCAAGAACGTCACATCAAATGGAACTGTATAATCAAATATTTCTTTTTTTGGCCATGAAATTCCAAGTCCTCAGGTGAAATGTAGCTATTATAATTCAACATTATTATAAAATAGATATTCATGTTACGATGCCATAAATACTTCATTTTTAAAAGCAAGGATAAAAATAAATATACAATTTGGGCAAGAGGTTTTACAAACAAATTTCAAATGCAATTTTAAAACTAATTTAAAAATTAAAAACATTAAAAAATGGTTTCCCTATTTTTATATCATGGAAATTTGAACTGTTTGGTCAAACATTGTTAATGTGATAAGCCTGGAGGCCCGAGGCCGTAAGCAAATAAAAAAATCAATTAACATTATGCAAATTATTCTTGTAAAACGCACATTTGCTTAACAACTAATTAATTTTTTTTTTAAAAAAAAAGAGCTGCTCAAAGTAACCACAATCTAAATTTCACATTGGATAAATAGGTTGAATAAGCACTGAACTCAGATGCTAAGCAAGCATTAAACATCAACCAACATTCAAGAAAAAGTAATCCGAAAATTAAAACAAAAACTAGTTGCGAAAATTGAACCATGGCATTTTAGATCATTCGATCCAGAACACAGAAAATGAGAAAATCAGCAAGTAAAAAAAAAAAAAAAAAAGGAATTAAGTGACAGAGCTTCTATTAATGCAGGATTCAGCCAAAGTAACGTACCTGAGAATTTAGTGAATATGATGAATAAATTTAGTTGTACCTACGTTTTATGCTTAGGTGTATGAGTGAGTGACGACTAGTGTGAATGTGAAGCAGAAAGCGCCATCGAGACGCCACACAGAATGTGAGAAACGTGAATACTTACAATTGCTAAGAGCCAAAACAAGAACCCAAAAAAAAAAAAAATAATAATAATAATAATTATTATTATTATTATTAATTTAAATCGAGATTGACGGACGTCACGATGCTAGTGAGTGAAGTGTTTTATTCCGACAGAAAGTAGGATTTGATCGGGAAAGTGAGAGTGACAGTAAAGGACGTTACTCGACGGCGAAAGCATCTTCCGTTAAGTGGCTCTCTCGCAAGTGAGCTTCCCCCTATAAAATAATAAATATGTAATTTGTTTATTTTATTACAAATTGGAAAATATATTAAAGTGAAAAGATAAGAGTGATAAAAGTTAGGGGTGGGTAAGAGTTGGGTAGGGTTCGGTTGGATAGGATAGAGTTTGTAAAAATATAACTCAATCTATTATTGAATGCGTTAAAATAAAAATAATCCAACCTAATTAAATAAATATATTCAACCCAATCCAACCCAACCCTTAAATTTTCGAATTGTGTTGAGTTGAGTTAAATATTTTAAAAATTGAATTAAAATTAAAAATTAAGTAAAGAAGAAGATATGGAACTTATAATAAAACTTATTAAAATCAAATATAAATATATTATAGCATGAAAATTGTATTTGTGGTCTAATATTCGAAAAAAATAAAGAATATAAAATGAATAAATCAAAGAAATACCTTTGATTGAGAATTGAGATTTAAAATAGTGATTTTAGTTCTAATATTAGAGTCTATAGTAAATGTAAGAACAAAATAGTGTCTTTTATTAAAAAAAAAAGAGAATAAAAAATAGATTAGCAGTTTAGATTTTCAAGATTTTACAAATTAAGAATTATATTATTATTATATGGGTTGGACTAGGTTAAATGAGTTCATCATAATTAACCCAACCCGATTCAATTGTTAATTAAGTTTAAAAAAATTGACTCAATTAACCCATAATAACTCACTTAACCCGTCAAAATTAAATTGGATTGAATACTTGAGTTTAGTCTATTGGGTTGGATTGGGTTTGCTCACCCTTAGACAAAAGTATCTTAAACAAAAGCTTAAGTGATAAAACAATATTTACGATAGCCCCAAGCATCTTTAAATCATTTTTTACATATCATAAATGCAAGTTTTTTAAACTAAATATATCATAAATTGAAATATACTTAGTGCCTGCATGATATGACTTATATAATAGGTATAAGTACTTAATTAATTATATATATTTTTTATTTTTATTTTTATTGGTGTTTGGTTTTTTTTAGTCGAGTTTTTTAAATTTAAATAAGATAATTTATCTACTGATAAAAATCTAAAATTTGAACTCTCAGGAATAGAGGCCAAAGAACTTTTCCAAAATATATGTAATATCAAAACCCTAAGAATATTTCATTAATTACATAAGACCCTTATTTATATACAAAACTTACACAATAAAAAATTATTGCCACCATTTAATAGAAAAATAATTGCCACCACTTCACTTTTTTTTAAAATGACATTGTTGCCACTCTACTTAAGAAATACAAAACCCTGCACTATTGCCACCATCCTCTTCCCATGCACCATTAATATTTCAATTATATTATTGATTAACATTTTTATTTGGATAGTATTATTTGTTTAAAAGAATACATTATAGATGTATTTTTAATTTTAAACATTGAAGAAATGGTTCAACTAATTTTTTTCTTATTAATTGATAGTTTTGATGCATTTGGTTACAAGTTGTATAATTATGAATCAAACTTTTTTACATATTCTTTTTTAGTAACTTAATTAAACAAAAGCGCTTTTAATTTTATAGAACCAAACAATCTAGTGGTTCAAAAGAACTTTTTTAATTAACAACATAAATACACAACAGCTTTTTGTCAAAAACTATGCTGATATAAGCTTTACTCTTGTAAGCTTTAATAAATAAGTTGTACCAAACGGAGCCTTCGCCACATAACCCAAACAATAAAAAATTAATAAAATATTGTGATAAAATATGTAATTATGTTTCTTTCTTATATAATTTCGTTTTGTAAAGTATAATTGACTCCAAAAGATATTTAATCACATTATCCTAAATTTTAATTTCAAAAAATTCAGCCCTATATTATATAGAGTAGTATTAGGGATCTCAACTATAATAAAGTCTAAATTATAAAAAAATTAATTAACATTAATGACATGTCATGTGTCACTCATTGAATGGGATGGCGATTTTCACAATTTTTATGGTAATTTTAATATTTTTTTAGATGTATTTCTTTACTCTTTGGTTGAAATCACTCATTATTAAATTTTTTTTTTCTCACATATACGAGTAAAGTTCAGCAAGTTGCCTGGTGCCTTCTAAAATTATAATAAAGAATAATATTATGAGTCCAAATATTAGAGTGGCATTGTTACAGGACTATCTTTGTAATCCTATACATTTGTGTGATTTGATGATACAGTCTTGTGCTTCGATTATCTGCAAGATTAGGTGGATGATGGCCTTGCCATGTCCCCACGTGCTTGTAGCTAACCGAAGGGAATAGCAACAAAGCCTTCACATGGGCATTGTTAACATTTAACCAAGACTGGTTGGTTTTGGTTTTTATTGGGTGGGCGATTTGGGCCGCTTGGAGGATGTGATGTTTTGATTAGGTGGATATTATTACTTTTTTAGTACGAGGTTTTTAATGGTTGAAAGTTAAATGGTGTCTCTCTCTCGATGTAATGAGAATATTATTACTGGCCTCACCCCACAACTGATTGTGACAATTCTTGTTTCTTTTCCTTGTTTTTGTATATAATGGAATTTGATATTACCCAAAATCATATTCTTTATTAGTAACTTCAATTTTTTCCCTTTCATCTCTAACTTAATAAAATTTCGTATTAGAACATTTCTTTGTATTGAAATATGTTAAAATTAAATGAAGTTTTTAAGTTAATATTTGAATTTAAATATCAACTATTTATAGATAATTTAATAAGAAATATTATAATCAATTAACAAAAAATAATAAGAAAATTGTGTTCGTGTGTGTGTAAAATTAGTAATTGGGTAGTTATAGTTATAATAAAGAAATATAAATTATATAAATAATAGGTTATTTCACGAGATATATCATTTCATTAAACAAAATAAATAAACATGTTCAAATAGTAAGTTAATTAATAATTTGTAAGTAAATCATGAATAAAAAAATAAATTACTTAATTATTAACGATAATAAATAAATAAATAATTTTTAAGTTACAAATAAAAAAGTGAAATAAACTTTAGAAGATACCGTAAATGTACAAATATATTTTTTCTCATCCTAATTAAACCCACATGAAATTTGAGATTACTAATCCTGTGAAGTTAGGATTAAAATTAAAATTTAATCCATTAGTCCAATTCAAATGAGCATGCCAAATATGATATTAACATTTTATTCTAAAAATTAATTCAATTATATACTTAATCCTAACTTGCAGACATAACCTAAATTAATAGCTCATTGTTGGGTAATGTCTATCCATCACTACGTTATTGCAAAGTACTCCTCATGGAATATACTTTGTATATGTTTCACATAATTAAATTAAAGGGAGTGTTACACATACACAACTAGCCTATTGCCACGTACTAGTTGTTGAAAAAAATAGCATATCAATATGCTATTTTGATGGCACATTTTGAGTGGGTCCTGCTTATCGAAAGTGAAAAATCTTAAGAGGTACGGATTCTACTATGTGAATACTTCAAAAATGTATTTTTATTTACTCAAAATGGTGCTTGGGTGAAAGGGAAATTGTCTCTCAAAGTGTACTCTTGATGTTGGTAATTTGAAAGGAAATGAGGCTTATCCCATATGGGAGAAATAAGTCAATAGATTTGTGTTTATATATAGACACTTACCCATGCATGAGCAAAAATTTAAGGATAAAGGTTCTTTCTACACGCGCGTGCGCAGAGGGGGGTACGAATTCAAGACCGATTTCGTTGAACTCGTGTGCACCCGCACTTCCTGCGTACGTAAATGTCAGCCCAAAATCATCCAAGCTTGCATGCCACGTTTTTAATTTCCTTTTGAATTTTGTAATAGTTTTGCAATAATTTCGCAATAATTTTTGAATTGAATCTCGAGCTGTTACTTAATTTAATTTTTGAATTCAATGGCTTTGTAATAGCTTCGCAATTATTTGTGAATTGAATTTTAGCTGTTATGTAATTCAATTTTGAATTCAATTGACTGAATTAAATCGTTTAAATAAAATGGCGGTTGAAACATTAAAAGGCATATATTGAATTCAGAAATTCAATGTTATGCTGCAGTTATATACCCACATGAGTATAAAAAGGTAGCTTCCCCTTCTAGTAGTGAACAGAGCAACGATCACAACACACAAAGCACTCAAATTTTTACTTCCTTCTGACGTCTGTTTTTTGATCGAGTTTCTCCCCTGTAGTTGTTCGCCGGAATTATCTGTTTGTACTTGACAGATAATTCGTACTCATTGTATCTTGGGAAATAATTACCAACAAACCTAAAGCACTGCAGTAAGTAGTAAATCTGTTTTAAGGAAAATGTGTTACAGACCTTGGGTTTATTTCCTTCATTTTTTTTCCTTTCCTGCTCTTATAATTAGTTAATTCCAGTTGCTATTTTTGCTTAATTACAGCTGCTGTTTTTGTAGTTGGTTAATTTCACTTGCTGTTGTTAATTTTATTGTTAATAATTTCATGTTGATTATCTATTGCTTTAATTGTTAACTCATTGTTTATTGGTCTAACACCAGTAACTGAAAAGCATAAGTTTAGTATAATTGGATGGCCTCCCATTATGTAATTTACTTATTTGACCTATTTAATTTAAATTATTGGAGCACTTTTCATTTAAATTCACGACACTCATATCAATATATCATAGTTTTATTAGTTCTGTTTAGGTGACACTTCATTGTGACCATTTTTTCCCTATATAGTGATTAGCATTGTTTTATATTTTATGTTTTATCGATAATTAGTTCAACAAGGATCAAAATAGAAAAAAATCAATAAACTTGGAACACAGAGTTCATAACCTTATTTGGTAGTAATAACTAATAGCGATTCTAAATTCATCTTTGCTTGGAAGAATGAGAGGAGAGGAGAAGAGGGAAATGAAAATGAAAGATACAGAGAAAATGAGAGAAAAATAGTACTAATCCCAATTTCACTATTTGGTTTTACATGTAATTCATTTATTCTTCCACTATTTCTTTCCCTTTTCCTCCTTTCCTCTTCTCTCCTTTTCTTTTATTTCTTCGAATTAAATGTCATAAATTTCTTATAAAAAATGCATCAAATATAACAAACAAAGTGTCAACAATAGAGCTTGGTGCTATCGACAAAAATCTTGAGTCCATGAATTTGCAGATAATAAACAATATAAGAAGGTCAAATAAATCAATATTATAAAGTCGAATATGAAACAAACTTACATGGTTTAGAAATCTACTGCAATTTACAAAACCACAACAATAAATAAAACAAGAAAGCAACAACAAAAATCACATATGAAAGAAACTTTAAAGTTCCATTGCCAATTTCCCATTGGTATTCACAATTTCTTGATTCCTCAATACGTCTTTTAACAATATATATTAAAATTCTATACCAAATTATCAGCATACATCGACCTGCATATCCATAATACACGTTATTTATCGAAGTGAGATAAACACCAATAATTAAATAAATAAAATAAAATGAATACTGTCACACTTTTTCTCTAAACCGTTTGATTTTTTGGATTATTTTATTTTTAAACCGAACCAAATAAAAATCAATTGATTCAAAATTTTATAAACTATTTGTTTTTCGCTGCCGAACGGAACCGAATCACCACCCAGCCTTTTGGCACTGTCCACGATAACAACAACCAACAACGCCATTTAGCCACAGGGTTTTGGTAGCTGCTGTGTTTGGAGCCCATTGACAAAAACCAACCCATCATCACATGAAGTTTGGACTTGGAGCTCTGGATCATGAAAGCCCAAAGGTGAGCCGATCCAGCAAAGACGGCGGGAACTTTTATGCATTTTTAGGCACACATACTTGATTCATTTAGCGAACCATTATAATAACTTTTTCTGTTTTTTATACCCTCACTAAATAATACGGTTTAAAAATAAAGGAAAAGAAAAACAAAAAACATGAAGGCTTTCAAATTTGAGCAATACGGGGATTTAAACCAACGGTCGGAACTCAGAACCTCCACTCCACGTCACCATTTAAACAACGCGCGTTCTTTCACTCTCTCTATCTCTGTCCTTTATTTTCGCCAAATTCATCTCCCCGCCATTTCTTCATCCGAAAGAACTCGAAACTTATTAAAAATTCACCGTTCGTCCAGATGGATATGAGCTCGTTTTTCTTATAATCCCTGTTAATTAATTAAATTAATTAAGTCATTAAATTATAATGAGCAGAGAGACGGTTCGTCATCGGCCTCGCGTTCTCTCTGCGTCGATAATGTTCGTCACTGTACTTTGCTTCTCGCGTCCGGTGGATTGCCAAAACGAAAATGATTTTCAAAATCCTGAATTCGATGAAGCGGCAGCTGGTCAAACTGCAGCTGAGTACCAAGATGTCGTACAAAAAAGCTTGGCGACCATCACCGCCGCCCTGAAGGGAGAGATCAAAGAACAATTAGGCTTCTGCATAATTGACGCGTCAGTTGCCATAAATTCTTATAAAATTAAATGTTTGAAGTTTGGTTGGGGATTTATTTTGAATTGAGTTTAAAATTTCAGGGAAGACGACTGGAATCAATCGTTTGATTTTTCCAAAAATACGGATTTCTTGCACGAATGCGCCAGGTTGACTAAAGGTATAATTATATACTTTGACTCCGCTTAGATTTCGCCGTTATTGATAGCAAGCATGCTTGTTTTGTGCAAGAGAATTTTATTAGGTGAAAATATTTGTTGAATTTTAGGGGTAATTTGTAATGATTTTCAAAGGGATGTTCTAGTTTTTTAGACAAATCTCAAGAGAGGGAAATGAAAATTTTCCATTACTTGGGTATAAAATTTTTTAATCATCTTTACTAGTAAGCTTAAAGTAGATAAAGCTCTTTTTCTAGAACAAAAACATTCTTGCATACTATGCTAATTTTCTCTAGAATATAAGTTGAGTTTGTGTCAATTACGATATTTTAATTTGCAACTGTTATAATGCTTCGGTGGATCAATAGGAGATATGACACTGCGTCTGTGCACGGCAGCAGAAATAAAGTTCTACATTCATACTTTCACTGATGCACTGTCTGGAGCCCATGGCCAAGGCTCAAAAAAGAAAAGTCAGTATGTGAAACCTAACACAAACTGTAATTTGACTTCTTGGGTTCCTGGGTGCGAGCCAGGATGGGCTTGTAGTGTTGACAGTGCGATAGTTGACATGAAAAATTCAAAGGAAATTCCTGCTAGAACTGCAAATTGTGCATCTTGTTGCGAGGGTTTCTTCTGCCCCAAGGGTTTAACTTGCATGATACGTAAGTATTTTGAATATTTTCAATTGATTGTGTTGTGTATATAGTGTATTATAGTATTGTTGTTTGATCGCTTGCTCAATTACAAAGTTTGGACTATTGCTCATAAATTTTCCGTTCGAATTTCTTTTAGTTTATTCCACAACAATTATTATTTTCTCAATATTTGCTCTTTTACAGTTATCATGCATAGCTATTCATTTTTAGGTTAAAAGTTAGAAAGTGTATTCATCATATAGCTGTTCTGTGAATTTCTAGAAATCTTATCCAGTGACAAGCCTTTCATCTAGTACACCGAGCTGTAGGTTTTAATAATATTTTATCATCATATACCAGGAGTTTTGCATGGTAGTTCACTTGCTTCAGATTTATTACATTCTGCATTTTGTAGACTGCAGAATCTTTGTTCATATGGTTTTGATATTTATGGAAATTTCTAACATTGATTTTCCGTTGTCTTTAAAGCTTGTCCGTTGGGTTCTTACTGCCCACTTGCAAAACTCAACAACAAAACTGGTCTATGTGACCCGTAAGTCTCTTCAGCCGTTACTTTATTTGCCTATATTATATGCATCCTGAATTAGGATACATTAATATTTATTAGCAGTAACAATTTGCAGATATTCTTACCAAATACCTCCTGGGAAGCTAAATCATACCTGCGGAGGAGCAGATGCATGGGCTGATATCCAGAGTAGTAGTGAGGTATTCTGTACAGCAGGATCATACTGTCCGTCTACTATCCAAAAAATTCCTTGCAGTAGTGGGTATAGAGAATTATCCCAGAACTTTTTGCACTTATCCTTAGAATCACCACTTGCCAATTTTATTTCTTGTTGCTGCACGGCTTTGAATTTTTTTACCAATATTTGGTGCATTTATTTTTCTGTGTTTCAATGCAGCCAGCTGTTTTCTCTGTGTTACTAACGCTCTTTATTCCTTGCATTTATTTCAGACATTACTGCAGATTAGGTTCAACTTCTCAAAAGGGTAAGATTTTCATCTACTGGTAGTAGATTACAAATTGAGAATCCTATCTGATCTTACTGCATGAACAGTTTTGGCGTAATAGAAATGCTGTGGGCCTAATTCCCAAAAATAGATACATGTGTCTGAAACCTTAGAAGGATAGCCATGGCAGCTAGTGCCTTGAATATTGTCAAACATGCATATGTCAGGATACCCAGGAGGGCATCAGTAATAATATATTAAATACCTCAGACAGCAGAAGGGGGCAAAAAAAAATATATATACCATTCTATGTCAGAAAAACATTTCCGAAGAAAATGAGTTCATGTCAGTGACTCACAAAACATTCCTGCTAAGAAGTTGGAATTAATTGCGAAAGTTTGGGTAAAATCTTTCTGAGACTCCTGGAATATATTTTATCCTAAGTGGAGTAAGGGCTTAAAACTGGAAACTGTAATGCATGTGTGTGCAGCAGCAATACATTAAAAACAGAGACACTCTTCTGGAGCCTGGAGAGCAATTAGCATGTTTTTTGAACTGGTGGTTTAAGAGCTTTGAAAAAGAGTGATGACAGAGTTACAAATTCTTGTACAAATTTATTTTCTACAAATTGATATGGCTTAAATTCATTGGCTTGATGAAAATACAAAATAATAAAATGAATCATGTAGGCCAAGAGCTATAATCTAACCAATTGAATTATGACACGTCAATTTATACAAAACAAGTACGTACAAGAGTTTACCCTGCACTTTTATTTATAAAGTCTTTTACAGTGGGACAGAATGGGAGAGTAAAAGGTGGTAATGAGGTGGGTATTTGGAAGTTATATGATGGCTTTGTATATAAACAAGTCATATTTTCTATTTGTTGCCCCTCAATAATGTTTTATGGGCATGGTCTGGTTGGCAGGATAAAGCACAGTGGTGAAATTCTTCTTTTTTTAATTTTTATCACAATAAACAAGTAATCCTCCCAGCATTTTTAATTTTTCCCTCTTTGGAACAATAGTCCGTTCAGTCAGCAACCTTAGTTTAATGATAGTCTTCTGTGTGTTCCTTTTTATGTAAGAATCTAGCTAGGCTTGATTTTAGTAAAATTTTGAATATCAAATAATATGATACAGAAATTTTAGATGCAATGTGCTCACTACAAAAGCAGAAAGCCTAACCACAGGAAAAAATTTTAAATCGCATTCATGTCATTTCTCATGTACTCTGGGATGTTAGAATGCAATATTTAACTGGCACGGATATCTCTGTCAATGACGAAACTCTATCTCTTGTGTATAAGTCCAATTTACTTTCTTTTTTCTCTAGCATATAACTTTTTCTACTGAACTTGCAGAGTGTTGGTGGTTGGCAACTTGTGAGCCCAGATCAGCAAATCAAAATATCAGAGCATATGGAATCTTGTTATTTGTGAGTTACCACCTTACCATTTAAGCATTAAAATTATGATGATGTTGATCTTCGGGTTCTTGAAATCTCTAAAAGAAGTTGTCCTTTCCCATTGAATTGCAATCATTTATGATTCAAATTGTTCAGATTACTTGTTTCAACCAATTTCAATGCCTCATTATGGATTAATTTGTGTGCAGAAACACCACAGGCATGCTAGAATCTTTAATAAAAGGAGTAAAACCATGCACCTAAAAACTAGATAAGTTCTCCATTATGCTAGCTGCCATGGCTTTGCCTCGATGAGCAAATAGTGTCTTGTTGTTCATCATTGAAAATTTTGGGCATTCTTTCATTTGTGAGAATTTGTTGATAATGCATATTTTTTGGATCATCAAAAACTCAATAGGATTTTCTATCAGATTTTCAAACCATCTTGCAGAAAACCCCATCATTTCAAGTTCTAATTCCAATTGTTGTTGCAGGTTGGATTATCAGTCTTGATTGTTATCATATATAGCTGCTCTGACCAAGTGCTCGTAATTCGAGAGAAAAGAAAAGCAAAATCCAGGGAAATGGCAGTTCAAAGTGTAAGGGAAAATGCTCTAGCTCGTGAAAAATGGAAATCAGCTAAAGATCTTGCTAGAAAGGGTGCAATTGGTCTACAAACACAGCTATCACGTACATTTTCTCGAAGAAAATCTTCCAGGCAACCGGAGACTCTTAGAAGTTCTAGTCAAGCTAAACCTGGAATGGATGGCTTACCACCTTTGCCTGTAGGTAGTCCATCTCAACCACCATTGAAAGGAAATAAACAGGAGGAAAGCAATCTCACAAAGATGATGCATGAAATTGAGAATAATCCTGAGAGTCCAGATGGATTCGATGTGGAGATTGGAGATAAAAATATCAGGAAGCAAACACCTAAGGGTAAGCAGTTACATACTCAAAGCCAAATGTTCAGATATGCATACGGTCAAATTGAGAAAGAAAAAGCTATGCAGGAGCAGACCAAAAATATGACCTTCTCTGGGGTAATCTCAATGGCTAATGAAATTGAAATCAGGAAGCGGCCTACCATTGAGGTCGCATTCAAAGATTTAACAATTACTTTGAAAGGGAAAAACAAACGTTTGATGAGATCTGTGACAGGGAAATTATCCCCTGGAAGAGTTTCGGCTGTAATGGGGCCATCGGGGGCAGGGAAAACAACATTTCTCTCTGCTTTAAAAGGAAGAGTACCTGGGTGCATAATGAGTGGTACGATTCTTGTAAATGGAAAGGTTGCGTCAATTCAATCATACAAAAGAATCATTGGTTTTGTGCCGCAAGATGATATTGTTCATGGAAACTTAACCGTGGAGGAAAATCTCTGGTTCAGCGCACGATGCAGGTATATGAGATTTTAGTTTTATCATTGCAATCTCATTATTCTGGGAGCATGCATCTCTTTTTAGCATGTCAGATATTATCCTTGTGATAACTCAACCAATCATGTTTTCATCATGCATAGACACTAGTGGTTTTTGTTTGTTCACTGCATATTTGTCAAAGTCATAACCATGACTAAGCTAATTTTCTTGTATCTACCAATGAACTTGTTGTATTCTGTCAGAACATTGCCTTGCTTGTGCAACCAATCATAAAATTCACAAATTCTTTAGGAGTGGAAAGTGTGTTGTTTTTAGGGACTTGTAAAACATCATTCCCTGAAGTGATTTTTTACTTAATCAGTGAGATAGAGAATCATTTATTTGTTTCTGTTTAATACCCATTCCAATTCAATCAATCAGGTTCTAGAGTATAGACATGAGTAAATCTGAGAACTTCCAGAATTGTTAAGACTTTGATTTAGTATATTATTTAGTTTAATGTCAAAGACTCTGTATATTGTTTTATAGCCTACTAAAATTTCATCCCAGCATGGTGCCATGATTGATTCATTCAGCCTTTGCATTTAAAATAGATCATGATATTGCAAAGCTTCAGTAACATTCAAGTACCTCTTTTCTTTTTGAAAGGCATTTTGAAGTACTTTAACAATGCAGAAATTCATGGGTCAGACATTTATATTTTTAGTATCGGACTGTGAAGACACACACTTCTTAACTTCATAAGTTGTATTGTTATATGCCACAGAGGCTTTGTATTCTACTTCTTGTTCCACTTGTTTCTTCACATAATCCAACCCTCCACCAACGACTAGTACTGGCAATAATACCTCTTTCTTTTTAATTTACGAGATTTCTTGTTACTGTAGGCTTTCTGCCGACCTGCCAAAAGCAGAAAAGGTGCTCGTCGTGGAAAGAGTCATTGAGTCCTTGGGGCTGCAGCACATCAGGGATTCTCTGGTTGGAACAGTGGAGAAACGAGGAATCTCTGGAGGTCAAAGAAAACGAGTAAATGTTGGGCTGGAAATGGTAATGGAACCATCTCTTCTGATATTAGATGAACCAACTTCTGGGCTGGATAGTTCTTCTTCCCAGTTGCTGCTTAGAGCTCTTCGACGTGAAGCTCTTGAGGGAGTAAACATCTGCACAGTCGTTCACCAACCAAGGTAAATTTACAGTTGATATTTACAAGAAGGCGTATATTATGGAATTAGTTTTTTCATGTTTTCCCCTTCACGTTTTCACGTTTTATCTTTTTCTTTCCCCTCCATTTGGCTGTATTCCATGAACTTAGTTTGTCTTGCCTTTATATTTTGTTGTTTCTCGAGATGACAGTTTTTTTTTTTTTTTGGTGCTACAGCTACGCCTTGTTCCGGATGTTTGATGATTTGATACTTCTAGCGAAAGGAGGTGTTATAGTATATCATGGACCAGTAAAGAAAGTTGAAGAGTACTTTGCAAGCCTTGGAATTACAGTTCCTGACCGTATCAATCCTCCAGATTATTTCATTGATATTTTAGAAGGCATAGTAAAGCCAAGCTCAAGTTCAGGGTTTGACTATAAAGAACTTCCAGTGAGATGGATGCTTCATAATGGATATTCAGTTCCCATGGATATGCTACAGAGTATTGAAGGAATGTCAGCATCAATGGCTGAAAATTTGTCACAAGAAATTAATGATGATTCATCTGAAGTCCAATCTTTAGCAGGAGAATTTTGGCAGGATATAAAATGTAATGCTGCTCTTAGGAAGGATAGTATACAGCGTAATTTCTTAAATTTAGGTGACTTATCTAAAAGGAGAACCCCTGGAGTCTTTGTACAGTATAGATACTTCCTTGGCAGGTACATGATGAATCTTGGTTTCTATGTTAGCCACATGCCAACATCTTATTGCCCGTGATGTAATTTCTATTCAGTATACTGACTATAACCAAACATGTCCATTATCTGGCTTCTTGGCAGGGTTGGTAAGCAGCGACTACGAGAAGCTAAAATTCAAGTTGTAGATTATCTAATTTTATTACTCGCTGGAATCTGCATAGGAACACTAGCTAAAGTGAGCGATGAAAATTTTGGAGCAACAGGTTATACACAAACTGTCATCGCAGTTTGTAAGTTCAAAAATTCTAACTTCTTATCTTTACAATAATCCCTGAATACTTACTCCAATTATGTGGACTCCTTGCATTCAAAATTCAGATTACTTATTTAATAATTTTGCTACAGATTCCAAATTTTCTTACTTGCAAAATTCAATATTCCCCAGAAAAATCAAGATTTCAATCTTGTATTCCAAAATTAAACTGAATTTCTAGTTAAATAAAAGCTTTTTGGGATCTACTTGATAGTTGTTGTCCATATCATGATGCATTTTCACCTAAGCAAAATTTGATGCACTTACAGCTCTCCTATGCAAGATTGCGGCTTTGAGATCTTTTTCTCTGGATAAGCTTCATTATTGGAGAGAGAGTGCTTCTGGCATGAGCAGCCTGGCTTTCTTTCTTTCAAAGGATACAGTTGATCATTTCAACACATTGATCAAGCCCCTAGTGTATCTTTCAATGTTCTACTTCTTCAACAATCCAAGATCATCTGTCACAGATAATTATCTTGTTCTAGTGTGTCTGGTGTATTGTGTCACCGGTATAGCATACATTATGGCCATATGTTTTGAACCAGGTCCAGCTCAATTGGTGAGCATTTACACATTTTACAAGGAAATTTGTTTCCAGCTTCCTAGTTTGTACATATCCACACAACACATTTTGCAACCTTCTTCTTAACATTCTGCATTGCTTTACGCAGTGGTCGGTGCTTCTTCCAGTTGTTTTAACTCTGATAGCAACTAATAATGATAATAACAGATTTGTAGAACGCATATCTGACTTGTCCTACACCAAGTGGGCACTGGAAGCATTTGTCGGATCCAATGCTAAAAGGTTTGAAATGACTGCTCTTCTTATTATGCAACAGCTTAATGAATATACCATTCCAATTTATTTTGATTTTCTTCAGATATCATGGCGTTTGGCTGATAACAAGATGTGGTGCACTTTACTCCAAAGGGTACGATCTCAATGATTTTTTTCCAGGTTTAATGCTCCTTATACTTGCTGGTATTCTTAGCCGTACCATTGCTTTCTTTTGTATGATTACCTTACAAAAGAATTAGATTAAGTTTTTTTTTTTCCAGTTTTTCTCCCCGTTTCTGTACAAAAACATAGATTAGTAGATGGTTTTGGTAAGTGATCAACAGTAGGAAAGCATAGTATTTGAAAATAAGTTAGTGAGAAAAATATCTGAGGTATGTATTTTAGGGTAAGTTAGTACCATCAGAATGTTTATGGAATATGCTATATCACAGCAGAGAACTTTTGAACGTATAATTAATAATGAACATTTATAAACAAGTTTGAAGTTCGCAACTGGAGCAGCTGCACGCATAAATAAATTAAAGGATCATGCTGCTATTATGATCTCTAGTCTTTGTGACATCTGTCTGTTTCATGTTCATAGTGCCGAATAGCCATACAATAGTGAATATAATAATTTTGATAAGCATTCTCTTTTTTTTTTTTAAATATTTCAGAAATAGTTTAAGATTTAGTTTCTATTAACTAATTATTTTTCTATTAATTTAATAAGAGAAAAGATTATTTTATCTCTGAATTCACTTAAAAAAATAAAATAATATTTTGGGAATTCCTAAGATTTTATCTTAAATATTTAACTGTGGTTAACAGAATTAATGAAAAAGTAGCTGGATGATATAAAATTAAAATTTGAGATGATTCTAAGATGTTATTAAAAATTCGAAATAACTACTTACGCGTTTGATATTCTTGAAATGAGCAGGAATAATATCCCCATATTTATAAAGTTGAAACAAACTTCAATCTGTTCCAGGCATTTTTTGTTATTCTGGTTGAAGATTAGTCTTGAAAAGTAGATTGATCGCAGAAAAATCTTGTATAAGATTAAGGAAACTCCTTATGGCCAAAGAATTTGAGTAATGTGATCGTCCTATAACTGTTATAACTTTGTCGCAGTTATTAAACCTCTGTTTGAGTACGTGTACACAAACTCTCTTTCGAGCATATTTATTATGCCAACCCAAATTTCATGATTATGTTTTGAGTGGGGGTGTTTGTATTTTAAAAATTATTTTAAATATTCTATTATTCTCTGAATATCTAACAATTAAAATTTAAAAATTAGATTTTACTCTGTACACTCTTTTAAAAGTCAAAATAGTCCTCAATCATATATATTTTAAAAAATCAGTAACTCACCAAAAATAACTATTTAAATTAATTTTTTCTATTATTGAGTCTACAAACCTGTAATTATAAAAATACTCAACTCAATAAAACTACATAATAATAATAATAATAAAAGAATAGGAACAAAATGTTTTCATTTTTTTTTCTTTTTGCAGAAAGCATTCAAGTATTTACTAGTTATTCTTATTCATCAAATTCATATGAGATTTTAATTCTTTTTTTTTTTTATTTGTGGACACAATCAATATTTTAATTCACTATCGCAATCAATGTGGGACAATGAGAAGTTTAATTATTTTTAAAAACATTGCTAAAAAGATTTCCTTCTTTTTATCCAGGAAAATAAAAGAATTTCTGGTTAAAATCTGCTAAAATATTGATTTAGACCTTTGTAAATATTTGTTCAACTCATTGTTAATATGTTGAAAATAAAATTTCTTGTATGAGAATTTTGATTTGAATGAGTGTCATAGATAGGTGAACAAAGTAATTGTTTATATTTACTCATAATACATTATCC
The DNA here is from genome assembly GCA_030444775.1 of Atalantia buxifolia. Taxonomy (NCBI): domain Eukaryota; kingdom Viridiplantae; phylum Streptophyta; class Magnoliopsida; order Sapindales; family Rutaceae; genus Atalantia; species Atalantia buxifolia. The sequence continues at coordinate 14,143,116 of CM059838.1, forward strand.
TTAATAGTAAATTATATCAGAGATATTTTCGTAAAAAATAATTTTATTAAATTTAGAGTGTTCAAAGTAATTTTAGATTACAAGAAAACCCACACTTATGTTTACCTCATTCAACATCATCAGCAAAGATAAGAAAATCCACTATAGAAACGAAGAGAACCTTATTAATTGTCCCAAAACAGCAACTAAAAAGTTTCAACAAAACATGTCAGAACCGGAATAGAGAACAATTTATTGATTGCCTCTCAATCGAAGCCCAATGAGTGAGAGGGAACTTCTGCCTGCTGCTCTTGAGCTTTTGTGTACTTCCCTTAACGAGTTACACAACTAATTTTCCAGGAAAACAGCTTGAGACTTGAGTCAGTCACGCGTCAAGTTAGAAACCTAAGTTATCCCATGCATTCACATTTTCATACACTTCAAAATAAATGCTCAAGTAGGCATGAACCTCTCTGTTAAAGTAGATGCTCAACTGGGTATGAACCTGTCTAAACATTATCAATAGAATTCCCCATAAATTCACTTGGCAACTTTGAGACAAGTTTCAAGAAGTATAGAACCGGATCTAGATAGCTCACCTATTCATGAAGTTATCCTTAAGTAGAAATTCATTTCCAAATCATATCCCCCATAAATTTAAGAGCTGGAACGCCCCTTATCTCAACATCAACTAACGGTGCCTGGACTAATCTCAAATTTGCAAGTTGTGGATCGGACATTATTGTCTCAAGGACACGCATCTGATCCTGCAATGTTGTTGATAACATATGAACAGCGACAACAAGCAATATGTAAAGCATTTGATTTTATTATTTAAAAAAATGGTGGTGAACAAGTCATGGATAACATTCCAACAAAATAAAACTTTCGATTATGACTACATACAGAGAAGTAAGTTATGTACCTTCCTTTTCATTGCACAAAACTTGCAGTCTGATGCAGACGGAGGTAGAACCTGATTAACAATAAGTCTCTGAACAGGAACACATTCCTTCCTCAAGGACGCATGCAACCTTGATGACTCACTAATGGCCATAACCTGAAATTGGCTATCTTAAAAGTCAAAATTAACCAATGAAATACATATTTATAATTCTTCTTTAAAGAAAATTTTTTGAGAAGAAAACAGGAAAAAATTACTAATCATTAAGCAACTCAGGTTCACTCAGTTAAAACTGAATTTTGATTTGCAAATTTACCAAGTAACACCCACATGTTTTACGTACAGTGCAGATATAATTCGGACACAGTGGAAAACAAAGAATTTTTGAAAATTATGTGAGAGACAAAAGAGAAATGAATTAAGTTCTCCCCATCATAAGCACTCAATCCAATACTAAACCAATATCATTTTTTTTAAAAAATAATTATTGCACTTGCAAAGCCTCTGTTGTCCAAAAAATGCCGCTAAACGTGCTGCTAAAAGAAGTTTATGGTGAGCAAAACAAGAAGAGAAGAGAAACTGGAGTTTTCTGCCAGGAACAGACTAAAAGATATAGCTATATGTAGCTTAATAACTATTGAGTTAGGCGAAAGTAAAGATGAGAACTTGGGGTTTTACCGTTGGAATTGTCACTATAACAAATTCAGTGGAATCTGGATCACGGAAAAGGTCCCGCACTTTTGCCATCCTCTCTCTTAGTTGCTCCAGCTTGTCAGACTATGAGTTTAAACAAAGAAAGCTTAGTATTTAAACAAAGCAGAAGACATCTAAAAAAGAAATTGCATGCTTACAGCAACATCCTGCTGTTTTTCTTCTTTTCCAAATACAGACTTCAAAGCTGAAGTTGCGGAAGCCAACTTCTTTTTCAGCTGGAATACATAAAGCATTTGAAATAAAAATTTCAATAAGTACAACATTAATAGGATCAGAGAATGGAGTGTATATATATATATATATAAAACACACAAATCCAATATGAGAGAATGCATGGGAGTCTATAGCCCCGTGAAACACTTGGAATGATAAACCTTCAGTGACACAATCAATAATGAAATCTTCTTAACACTTTTACATTTCTTTTAATTTTTAAATGCACCATATAAAATACTTGGAATGATAAACCTTCAGTGACACAATCAATAATGAAATCTTCTTAACACTTTTACATTTCTTTTAATTTTTAAATGCACCATATAAAATACAATTATAACTCAGCCATTTCCCCATCAAGGTAAATCAGAACACATTTCAATTTGAATCCAAGTTCCACATATATACCTTCATCATTTTCCCTATGGATGCATCCAAGAAATCAGGCAGAGACAAAAGCCGAAGTGTATGACCCTACAAAGCAATTTGAAAACAAATGGATGACCTTAGATTAAAGCACCTTCTAAAGAACAAAAATAAAATGGATGACCATAGATCAAAGCATCTTCTAGAGAGCATAAATATTAACTGACCGTAGGTGCAGTATCAAACACTATCCGAGTAAACATATTATATTGTTGTGACTCAACAAATTGCATAACCTGTCAACCAGCTGTGAAGTTAGCAAATGGCAAGAGAAGAAATTTCCGGCCGGGGGGCGGGGAGGGCGGTGAGGGTGAGCAAGAGGCAAAGAACCCTATTTACAATTTAAATATAAAAGAGATTAATTATGCATGCCTTTGAAATTGCAATAGCTTCATCTAGTCCAGGCGGGGGAGTATCCAACAACTCCCCTAGTTTTAGTTCTCCTAACTGCAGCAAATGCAAAAAACCACAAGTAAAAGTTAGAGAATAAAAGAGTATAATCCAAAGCTATCTAACGTACAAGAAGATATTGACAACTTATATCCCAAGTACAAAAAAGCTCATAAGTTTTAAGCCACTGCTGCATAACTGAGATTCCATGTTTTACACAAGCTTTTGTTTTCCAATGCTAGCTGAACGTTAGGGGCCTGGGCCTAGGATATTCAGGTACCCCACCCAAAAGACTAGCCTATTGGGTGGGGGGACCTATGCTACTTATATGCCCAATTGTATCGCTTTAACTAGCCACTATGGGACACAACCAAGAACTGTAAGCAAGTGACAAGAAAGGGACTTTAAATAAGATTGACGTAGCCGTGCGTAACTATTTACCTGGTCAGCAAGCATCCCGAGGCCCATACTATCCATAAGATCCTTCATGCCACTGCCACCGCCGCCACCACCACCTTGACTTGCAGTACGGAATTCTTCCCTTGCTTTCTCAGGGTTTATCTGTCATAATGCTACAACTAAATATCTGCATCAATGTGGAGATGACACAGAGCTACTATGAAATGGCATCATTTTGGTGTTCATCAACCAAATACCTCAAGAGCAAATAATGGAGAATTAACTCCTTCAACAGGAACAAGAGTACCTCCGCTTAAGTCCTGGAGAGGATGAAACAAAATACATCCGGAATGAACAGCTTCCACAAATAATGAGGCAAGTAAACAAACACTAAAGACCAATAAAGCAACCTCAGTTCAGAGAAAAACATAGTCCTTTGATTTGATACCTGGGCAAAAGAATCACTTAAAGAGTGGGCAGGGTCAGTTGAGACGACAATGGTAGGGTGCCCATGGTTAGCAAATTTTACAGCCAGGGAAGCAGCACAGCTTGTTTTCCCAACACCGCCTTTCCCACCTAACATGTAATGCTTACGTTGGGTCCCAGCGACCATCTCATCAAACCCAGCTACAGTTTCTGTAGGTGTTGCGATTGATCTCACTGGTAGACAATTAGCATCCAAATGTGATTACACAGTGTTTTAGCCAAGTTTTATTAAACAATGAATACAACTTAACAGCCATCAAATTTGCAATGTCTTCCAAAATCCAAACTGCATGATCTTTGAAAAATGTCCCCAAGTATCTCATTCAAAGATATGCAGGATAACTTCTAAACTCATGGGTTTATAGCAGAAATTAAAAAATTGCTTAATTTGATATTGAGATCTGCTAACATCAAACATATACAGACACATTGAATCCATTTTGCTGATCCTCTGAACTTGAACTCACTGTCAATATTACTTATGCAGAAACAAGGACAATCTTATAGCATTCGTCTAAAATCTCCAATGCTTCAGTTTTATGTAATCTGTTTCTCCCTTTACTCATTCAATCCTTTTCAAAACAAGAACATATTTTATTTATTTTTTTTCAAACTCATTTCTTTGTTCATCCTAAGGCTACCTTTTCTAATCATATTTCTACATGACAGATCAAAATTGGAAGAAACTAAATAAACAAATGCGTAAAGCTATTTAGAAGAGTATCCTATCAATCTAACTGGGAGGAAAAAAAAAAGCACTCAACCAAAAGCCATCTAAAGAATAACCAGTTAGATAAGAAAGAAAAAAGGTGAAAAGAATTGCCTTGGAATGGGGATTTCAATGGAATTCTATATAGTGGAGCTGAAACAAACTCGAAGCTTCTGGTGATTCTACAAAGGGAAGTGTAGTTCTGGGATCTAGAAAACAGAGCCAACATGGCCATGGAGGTCCTTCTTGAAGAGACTCTGCTAATAGATGCAAGTGAAAATGAGGCTAAACGGCGAGAACCCATCTGATTATTTTCTTTTCGTTGGTTATTGTTTTTTGTTAATATCTTTCCCGGAATGTGAGAAGTTGGAGGTGAGAAAATGCGAAGAGAAAGCATTAAGCGGAGGACTTGTTTAGGGTTTTAGAAACTGCAAAGAGGGTTTTAGAATTAAAAAAAGGGGAAAAATATAGCCCGCAATATTTGATAATTAAATTATATTAATGTAATTAGTGCAATTCTTAAATTATTGTGAGTTACAACATTATGAAACTTAACTGCACCCCTAAAAATTTTGAAAATTACGAGGGAAGGTTTTTATTACAATAATTCTTAAATTATTGTAAAGTTTCCTTTGATATACATGCATAATCATATTTTAGTATGATTTTGGACTAATGCGACCTTACCATATAATGTTATAACTCATAATAGAATAGGTGTCTTGTACATTATATATATATGAGAGGAATTTAGGAAGCGTTTGTATTTTTGTTTAAAATCTGAATAGTTTGAATTAGTCTGAATCTAATGATATATTTATTTTTTATTTGAATTTCTAAAAATAAGAGTTAAATTGTTTGTTTATTTCAACTTAAAAAAATGTGAAAGATAGTACTTTTATATTTTTGCCCGTACTAAATTTCATTGTTAAAAAATTAATAAACATTTGAAAAGAATATCAATAAAATAGTGTTTTTATCATAATATAAATTATGTTTCAGTGAATACAATCGCTTCAGTTTTCTAAATTATAACATGTTAATCAATTTTATTCAGACTTGTTAGATTAAGTAAAAGGTTAAAAAATTGATTTAATAACTTAATGACTTAATAACTAAAAAATTTCGTTAAGTTAAGAAAGTAAATAGATTTAATGACTTAACCAATTGAAAATAAATTAATTAAGTCATTAAGTTAAAAAAAAAAACAGCCCATTAAACCGCATTGAGATTTAGGACTCACTCTTTGACTTTCTCTCTCACCATTATCTTCCTAGTGATGATTCGGCCGTAGAGAGCAAGTAAATACTAAATACTAAAGAACTGTCTAAAGGTATGCTCGTTTAATTGCCTGAACTCTAAACTCCTGTGTTGCGGATGAAATGAAAAAATAGATATTGGCGTTTCAGTGTTATGGAAAATTTCCATCAATACCTTGAGGAAAAGAAGTAGTCACACTTCAACTTGACACGTGGCAGAAGCTTAGGAAGGATAATCTTTATTAGAGAAACTTTTAAGGAATGTTACAGATTATATATATATAAAAAACCACTTTTATGATCTGAGAGTAAACTTCACATTGAATAAACAAGATCTTGCAAGTTACTCCAAGCAAAGGGCCATTAGTACACACGATGTCCCACCCACAACAGCTGAGACGGTTAGCCATGAACCAACCTGTAGAGCCTGATCATCATGAAAGCTCCTTTTTATCATCCCATGCAAAAGCAAGTCAAACATCAGCAACAGCCAGTTCAACAACCAGCCGCTGCTCTTCCTTCGCCTCTAAGTCTGAGTCTTATTCCTCTAACCAACACCAATACTCGTCGTTTCATCATCAAAACCTCTTCTGTACTTCTTGCGTTTGTTTAAATGTTTTCTCCACTTCCAGCAAGCGGTGGAGCACTTGGTTTAAGTTGCACGGTCCAGGTTCGTTCATGGCATCTCAGCAAACACGACTGTCTTTTAACATGCCACTTGACATAGCAGTAAGTTTAATAACAATTTCAATTTAACCGTTGAATATACTTTGTTTCTTTTGTTTTCTTGTAAATTTCTAGTCCCTTCGGCTCTGATGTACGTCCTGGGCTAACTTATAATCCAGAGAAGAAAGAAGATTAGTCGGCAGCAAAAGAAAGAGGAACTTGAAAGAGAGGTATGTACGTATGAGTAACGTCAATTGTTACGGACCATGCTCCCGTGGCTCATTTCTGTAACGTGTTGTGAACAATAGTGCTATATATGAAGCAGTACATTAACCGACAAGTAAACACATCACTTCGTACTTAAACAACATTGTGTATTAGATCATTACTGTACATCTATTATGAGTCAAAGAAAAACAATAGTGTTTTACCATTAATTATTTACTTTTTATGTCTTGATTCAAAACAAAAAAAATCATGGTGATCTTGGAATCTTATTGCATCTTTAGGTTTCAGTTGTAGAAAAGCTTCTTACTGCGGTTTCTTCCTTTTCAAGAGGCAGCATATGGCCATGCAAGTTCCAGAAATGTCAAGCCTAATTTTATGTAAAAAAGGGAGAGTACAACCTATAAAGTAACTTTCCTTTTAGATATGCAGTATGAGGCCTAGGATGCATAAGGAAAGGGGGAGCAATAAGAGAAGGATCCCTTAAGTTATCATTCATGTGAGAGAATTATAAGGTATATCCATGTAACTTAACATTAACTATAAGAGAAACCCTACTTCTTATCCCATAAATTAATCAGTTGTTACTTGTAATTGTTGGTGCATATATCATATCGATTAAATGTTGATATTAAAAAAATCAAATGAAAGGGTATGGACCATGATTTGCATGGTATAGTACATCAACTTTTAAAGCATCTCTAGCCATCATTGAAAGACGACATTTATATTTATTTCAGTTACCCTTTTGTCTGTATACAAAAAAGATACCAGTGAAGATTGTATTGGTTCTAAAATACTCAATGTTTCAGGTCTCCATGCTTCAAAAAATGCTCGAACAAGAAGAAACAATGCATGAAATTTTGGAGCGAATACATAATGGTCAGGATGGTTCTGCCATTTCTATTCCCAATTTTCTTCCTCCAAAGGCATGTACCTATTTAACCTCCTGCCTCCTTTTTGCTTTATATAATTTAAAAGTGAAAAATATATACATGTGTGTGCGTGTGTCTGTCTTGTGAGAATCAAATACTAATTTCTTGGAAGCACCTACAAAACACTAATTTATGATTAGGATCACTAGGCAAAACTAAATTTATAGATTAATGAGGACAACATCTTGGCTTAATCAAAATGCAATTATCATCAGATTGGATTTAATTAGATTCTTCGGTTTTATGACTATTAATTTAATACAAGTATTCAAGTAGTTAACACTCAATCTTCCTTAAATAGATTAAATCGATTAAATTTTTTCATTTAGTTCTGATGTAATATCGTGCAGTAGATTTCTTTTCATATCGCTAAATGGAATGTTATGATTTTTCTCCCTAGTTCTTCTACTACTAAATTGTACAACTCTTTCCATGAATTGTGCAGGTCAAGGACTTATTAGCAGAGCTAGCTATGGTTGAAGGCGAGATAAAAAGACTAGAAGGACAAATTAGCCAACTTCAACTTGGATTGAAACATGAGCAGCAAGTCACGAAGGAAACAAAATCAAAACAATGGCAACTGGGAAGTCTAGACAACCTTCAAGGACATTCAACATATATGGCAAATATGTCAAGCCCTTTGATAAACAAAGTTGGTAATGAGAAGGTGGCATTTGAGACCAAGGCGTTGCATTTCATAAGTAAAGCAATAAAAGGCGATTATAATCTCAGTGACTTCAGCGTAAATGAGCAGAAAATGGGAAACTCAAAAGTAGTATTTGTGGATCAGAAAGAGAATCAATTCCAACAGCAACAGGAGGCTAAATTTCAAGATAGGGTTCCGAGAAAAAGTGGGATGATAAAGCCAGCTTCACCCCTGAGAGATCCTAGACATCCAACCCCAAAGGTAAGCCCTGAGTTATTTTATTTTTCAAATGAATTAAAAATCGTGTATTGTACCAAGGTTTAAACAAAGATATTGGATTTTGATATACGTGATTAATATTAAAATTTTATCATTTTGATTTATTATTAAAATTGTGTCATTTTGATTTATTCTCTTTGTTTTCGTTTCTCACAAATAAATTATCAAATATCACACTTATGCTTTACTCAAGTGAGAGATCATATTATAATAGATGATCTAATCAGTCTGGTACGGGGAGTGATGTAGGCCAAATATATTGAGTGCCCTGATGATGGCATTGATTTTGTATCATTAAGTTAAGTTTGATAAATTACTAATGATTATGAATTCTTAATTACTTTGCTTCAGCCAAGGGAACGTAACGTGGCAGACATCTCTTTTGACCTCCCACCAAAATCTTTATCCAATTCTATTCTATTAGAAGAGAGCATTCAAAATTGGCAACCTAACAAGCTATCTGAGAGCATTATGAAATGTTTGAACTTCATATATGTCAGGCTACTTAGAACATCAAGAGCAATTGAACTGGAAAAAACAGGCCCCATTTCCAGGTCAATGCACTCTTCTATAAGCTCAAGAAGCTTCAGAGCTGACACGAGCTTGAATTCAAAGTCAAGCATTGTGTTACAGAAAGATTCAAGGCAACAAGACCCCTATGGCATTTTTGATATGGAAGAGTCTATTCCTAGGGACATCGGCCCTTACAAGAATCTTGTTATCTTCTCATCAAGCTCCATGGATCCGAAATGCATTTCGAGTTCAAGTTCTGTTCCTCTAATAAGAAAGTTAAGGTATTTGCAGAAACTTGAAAATCTATAAGGTAGAAGCACATAAGGCTAGGCTAACAGTTGTTTTATCTTCTATTTTTGTGACCCACAGGTTCTTAATGAACAATCTTCAGACGGTAGACTTGAAAGCCTTGACATACCAGCAGAAATTAGCATTCTGGATCAACATGTTCAACGCTTGTATTATGCATGTATGTTGTTGATGAACCATTTCTTCCTTTACACACGCACACCCCATTAATTATCTCTTCTTAAGACTTTCCTTTCATATTATTGTTGGGCTTTTGTATGTAAGCTTAAACTTTTAGGTTGGATGGTTTCTTTAACATAGTATCAAGTCAAGGTCTCAAGTTATTTTTCCTCAGATTCTCTTATTTTTTAATTCTATTAATATTTATCTTTAATACTATTATCGGGCCCTTTTAATTTAAACGTTTGGATCAATTGGTTTCTAAACATTTCTCATTTCTACCTGCCATAATCTGATTTGTATATAATTAAGATGGAATCCATAGTAATTATTGAAATTAAATCCACCTTTAAACTAACATGCTGTTGGCCTCATATTTTCAGGGATTTCTCCAATATGGAGTGCCTAATTCTCCAGAGAAACTGATCGCATTGATGAACAAGGTACATTTCAAGTTGGATAATAGTTTTTAGTAACTAAGCACTCAATTTAACTACTTTTTTATTACATTTGGAAACGCTTTTGTCTTTTCTTAAATAAATTTGTTTGAATTCAGGCAACCCTCAGCATAGGAGGCAGCACAATAAATGCTCAGGCGATAGAGCACTACATTTTGAGGGGCCAAGAGTCTTCCAATTTAAAAGAGGTGACCGTGAATGATTCAATTTCATTTTTTGATAAGAAAAACTTGTTAAATCTGCAAGATTGGTTTATGATTTTACACACTCAGGTTGATCAAAAGGCCGGCGAAAAGGATGACAAAGAAGCCACTGTTCGTAAACTTTATGGGCTCGAATCCACTGATCCCAATGTCACTTTTGCTCTTTGTTATGGAACACGATCTTCGCCGGCGGTAATAATAAATTTCATTTCTTAGCATTAATACTGCTATATTTACATAGTTCGTATTCAACTAATGTGACATTATAATAATTGCTTCAAAGGCAAAAAAGAAAAAATTCTAAATGCTCCTCGTGTATGTTTCTTCGTCTATTGAATTCTTATTATGTTAATATTTAATTTTATATGACTGATTAAAATGTACGTGGCCTATTTATTAATGCGTGGTCGACACCGAAATAATTAATATCTATGCAGGTGAGAATATACACAGCTGATGGTGTAATAGCTGAGTTGGAGAAATCAAAGCTAGAGTACTTGCAAGCTTCAGTAGTGGTGACAAACACAAGAAAGATAGCGTTCCCAGAGCTTCTGTTCCGAAACATGCTCGATTTTGCTATGGACATTGACACACTAGTGGAGTGGGTTTGTCATCAGCTGCCCACGTCTGGGTCACTGAGAAAATCAATGGTGGATTGCTTCAGGCACCAGGGACATAACAATGGCAAAATTTCTATCACTGTTGAGAAGATACCATATGATTTTGAGTTTCAGTATCTGTTGGCAATATAGGCTTGAAACAATATTTTTTTTAATTAGTATTAGCTATTTGGTCTCTTAAGAGAATGATGAAAAGGAAAAGAAAATGTCACGTTATTTTATTATTAGCGTTTGAAATATTATCTTATTGCAATATAAACTAGGTGTACCTTTATATATATATATATAGAGAGAGAGAGAGAGAGAGAGGTTTGTTGTAGTAAAATCTGAATATCTGAATCTAAAACAAACCCACACAAGGAAAGAAATTGGTTCATTACCGCCCTAATAATGGGTATTAACTAACAAATTTCCTTTGAAGGACAAAAGTTGTGGGCTTAGTCATCATTACGGGAACAAATAATGATGGCAGTGAGGAACTGAGACGCTGCATTTTGCCTTGTATTTAAAGTTCTTAAAACTAAAGGGAAATAGTGCATTAACGCCAAAAGTTGATATATGTCTGATTAAATGACGGGGAAACACGACTAATTGAACCATTGAAGCAACCTTACTGCGGATTAGTGCTGGTAAAATTTAACACGATCCGCTGATTTGATATTTGATATAAATACGATACCAATAATTAGATATGAGTTGTTAAATTTGACACGATTATTAAATGAATTAGGTCTGGGTTGACACGATTTTTTTTCATATTGAATTAGGGTTAAAGTTTTTAACTCATTTATCCAATCAATAACACAATTATATTTTTTATTCTAAATTAATTTATCGATTCTTGTCATCAAAACTTAGCTATTAGACATGATTTTCTATTATTTTTTATTTTTTAAAAGGATGAACATAAATATAGGATTTCATTTATAAAATTTTATTTAGATATAGAACTCCAATGGTATAAATATGTAAAATGTTAGTAGATCTGTATATTTTATAATATTGATATATTATACTTTATATATATATATATATGTATATATATATATATATATATATATATAAAATTAAAACTTCAATAACATAAAATATGTAATATTTTAATAAATATGTATAATTTATAATATTAATAATTTTTTTCATGTGTATGTATTTAATGTAAATTTTATTAAATATATAAATATTAAATAGATTATTAGATATTTATTTTTTATATTGAATTTAAGTTTCAATATTTTAACACAATTATTAAATAAATCATAAATTTAAATAAATTTAAATTTAACATAATACAAAATTGACTCGACTCAAACACAATAACCCATTTTATCAGCTCTTGCTGCCCACTATTAGTTAAATATGAGCTAACGAGCACCAACAAATGCAAACTTCTTTTCCTGCACCCACTACAAGTGGGCAGTGCTCATATGCCGTAAGGTGAGAATTTTGACAATTAACAGCACTTTTGTCAATTCGGCTCCTAATATATTCATTTGATGTGACTGTCGATGTTTGACTTGTTTATTCCTACCCACCATCGATCGGTCTTTCTCCCCGTCGTCATTGATTTATATCCATATACACATGTTCACAGGCTTGCTACAATCAAACCCACTCGTGGGGGGGCGTGTGTGACTACTTTGGCAAATACTATTTGTTTTGACAATTTGATTTTAGAATTCTGGTACTGGTGGTAGTCGCCCGCCGGTTTATGACTCCAGATCAACTTGAAACTGAGTGTCCCTTTGCTTCATTAAATTTACACACAGAAAAACGGCTCGACAAGTCCACTTGCCCGACCAGTAACAACTTCATTAGTTGAAGTTGACAAGCTCAAACTTGGCTTATCACTTAATGGGTTCGCACTTCGTAGTTTCATGCAACGAAGTGAAGATTTATTTAACCTTTAAATGGCACACACACCACAAATTGATTTACACGTCAAATCTTAATGTTTTAGATTTAATGGAGTGAATTTTAAACAGAAATCAAATTTTTAAAAGGAAGTAAACTTGAAAATCAATTTGAATTCCACCCTATCTCTTACCTTCTAATAAACTTGTACATACACATAGCCTAGGCTTGCATTTCCCCCCTCAGCGGGGCACTTGTGTGTTCAGCTTCTGATACGTTCCCAGATGAATATCTGCCCGTATCAGAGATTTTTCACCTTTCGAGCAGGTGTAAGCTCCAAGAAGAACAGAGAAAAAGTGGAAGAATAAAGATAAGAGAGAGAATAACTTTTTGTGAATTCTGTATTCCTCTCTTGCTCACGCTTTTTGGCTTTACATATGTTCTTTTTGTTTTACAATTTTTTGTGTAACTAACCAATTGCAATAGAAATAAAATAACAGAAATTATAGCTGTCCTTTATCGAATAATCCTCTCGAATATTCCCCTAGGTGATATAGTCTTTGAGATATTCTGGAGCTTTGCGACTACGAGCTGGGCGTTGCAGTGTTTGCTCGACTTTTTCCATTTCATCTATCGGGCTATCTTCAAGCTCCCTCACTTTAATGGGCCAGGATGTATCACTTCCCTCACCTTGAAAATGTACCTTGTCCTCAAGGTGAAGCTCTGGTAAAGTCTACAAAAATCAAAAAGTCTTCCCAAGTCGAATTCTCAGGAGCACAACCAGACCACTGAACCAAAATTTGAGAATGCTCTTTTCCTTGTTTTAATATGGATCGGGCAGCACATATAGCTATAGGGGTAGAGATGGGCTTGTTGTCAATGGTATCAGGAGGCAAAGATGAAACATAAACAGTCGAGTCTCCCACATAAGGCTTGAGTGCTGAGATGTGAAATACCGGATGAATTCTGCATCCTTCAGGCAATTGTAGCTTATAAGCAACAGCTCCGATTCGTTCTAATACTCGGAAAGGCCCATAGTATCGTTTAGCTAGCTTTTGAGAAGAACGCTTAGCCACTGAAATTTGCCTATGAGGTTGAATGCGTACCAAAACATTATCACCAACCTGTAATTGGAGTTCTCGTCGATGGGCATTGGCTTTTTGTTCCATACGATGCTGAGCTTGAAGTAAATTAGTTTTTAAATTTCTCAACAACTCATCTCGTTCCAACAACAGATCTTCTAAGGCTTGAATCGAAGTAGAGCCTTTTGTATAGCCAGGAATTGTGGGGGGTAATCTCCCATAGAGTGCTTGAAAAGGTGCCATCTTCAACCCACTGTGATAGCTGGTGTTGTAACAAAATTCAGCCCAGCCTAACAAGCTTGACCACGATTGCGGTTTGTCCTGAGTAAAGGCCCTTAAGTACTGTTCGAGGCCACGATTCACCACCTCAGTTTGGCCGTCCGTTTGAGGGTGATAAGCAGTACTGTGTCGCAATGTAGTGCCACTTAACTCAAATAGTTTCTGCCAAAAACTACTCATGAATATAGGATCTCGATCTGATATTATTGAGCTTGGAAACCCATGTAACTTGACTACCAAATCGACAAAAAGAGTAGCTGTTTTGCTGGCTGTGAACTGAGATGGCAGTGCACCAAAGTGGGCTGATTTCGTTAAGCGATCTACTACCACCAAGATTACCTCAAAGCCTTTAGAAGTTGGCAAGCCGGTAATAAAATCCATAGTCAAATCATCCCAAACAAGTGAAGGAATAGGTAAAGGTTGAAGTAATCCAGCAGGTGCTTGAGTAGAATTTTTAATTTGCTGACATGTGAGACATGAAGCAACGTATTTCTCAACATCAAAGTGCATTTTCGGCCAGAAAAACGTGGAAGAAAGCCGAACTAGGGTGCGTTTCACGCCTGCGTGCCCTGCCATGGGAGTGTCATGGAACTCTTTAAGAAGCATGCCCTTTAATTTGGAGTGAGAACTGACATAGTATCGATGGTTGTAAAGTAGTAGTCCATCACGAACAGAGAAAGCGGAAGAAAGTTCTTCCTCAGCAAACTGTTTGTGAAGCAACAATAGATCAGGTAATGAAGAATTTTCCTCCTGTAAAGTGGTCAATATATCAACTGTTGGCTTGGAGATTATAGAGAACAACTTAGCTTGAGAATTTATGGAGTCTGAAAATTGATCCTCATGTACTCGAGATAAGGCATCAGCAACCTTATTAGAACATCCAGTCTTATACTCAATTCGAAAGTGAAAACCCAACAATTTCCTGACGTAAGCTTGTTGTTCGGGAGTTTGAATTACCTGCTGAAACAACTCTTTAATGCTTTTATGATCAGTTCTAATGATGAAAAATCGACCAAGTAAGTATTGGCGCCATTTTTGTACAGCAGCCACAATAGCGTGCAGTTCTTTGATATAAGTCGAGGCGGCACGCAAACGAGGATCCAACTTTTGACTAAAATAAGAAATGGGATGACCCTGTTGCATCAATACTGCTCCAATTCCAATATTAGAAGCATCCGTCTCTAAAACAAATTCAAGCTCAAAATTGGGTAAATGCAATACAGGGGCAGCCACCAATGCATTTTTCAAAGCCATAAAGGCATTAGAAGCTGCAGTAGACCAGCTGAATGCATCTTTACACAATAAATCTGTCAGTGGGGCCGCAATTGAAGCATAACCTCGGATAAATCGGCGATAATAGCCTGTGAGCCCCAAGAAGCCTCGTAATTGTTTAACTGTCTTCGGCAATGGCCATTCCACCATGGTTGAAATTTTTTTAGGGTCTGCCTTTACTCCTCCAGCAGTCACTATATGGCCCAAATAATCAATAGCTTCCTGGCAAAACAGACATTTCGACAACTTGACACAAAACTGATGTTCTTGCAAACAAAACAAAACTTGGTCCAGGTGATGTACATGATCAGTCAATGAAGAGTTATAAACCAAAATGTCATCGAAAAAAACAATAACAAATTTGCGTAAGTAAGATGCAAATAATTGATTCATGGTTGCTTGAAATGTCGAGGGGGCATTAGTTAAACCGAATGTCATGACCAGAAATTCGTAATGCCCCTCATGAGTACGAAATGCTGTTTTATAAGTATCTCGCTTATGAACTCGAATCTGGTGGTATCCAGCCCTCAAACCCAGCCAGTTTTTGAAAATCTGCACCGCCTAACTCATCAAATAATTCATCAATTGTGGGAATAGGAAATTTATCTTGTCTTGTGGATCGCATTCAAAGCTCGGTAATCGACACAAAATCTGTATGTGCCATCCTTTTTCTTGACCAACAAAACCGGAGAGGAGAAAGGGCTGTGGCTTGGCTTTATTATCCCCTGTTCTAACATTTCCCTGACTAGTTTTTCCATTTCCGCTTTTTGAAAATGAGGATATCGATAAGGCCTCACATTCACTGGCTTTGAAGTAGGCAGGAGGTGGATTTTATGATCAATGAGTCTATGAGGAGGTAGACCTGTAGGTGGTGAAAATAAGGTATTATATTGTTGAAGGAGAAGGAGGATTTGTTCGGGTAAATTGGTGGGAAAGTTTAGTTCTGAAGATGAGGGATTTGTATCTGAATCAAGGTCTTCATTGGTGACGGGATGGAGCGCAAATAATGAATGCACGGCATCTTTAGACCACAAGGCATGAAGTTGATTGAAGGAAATCACATGAGTGTTTTGTATGGGGTCACCTCTTAAAATGACTGGATTTCCCTCCCAACAAAATTCCATAGTCATTGCACGGTAGTCTGTAGAGACTTTACCAAGATGTTGAAGCCATTGGATTCCTAGGACAGCATCAGGACCCTCAATTGGCAAGATATAAAAATCCAAATTGAAAGTGTGACCCTGTATCACTAGTGGCACTTTAGGACATTGAAAACGGCAAAGTAAGAAGTCGCCACTACCAATATAAACCCGAAAAGCAGGGATGGATTGAACTGCCAGGCCAAGCCGTTCTACCCATTGTGGTTTGATGAAGTTGTGTGTACTGCCACTATCAATTAAAACATGTAAGGTTTGGCGGCCAATTTCCCCCAATACCCGCAGGGAACGTGGATTAGATTGCCCAGCTAAGGCATTTAAGCTGGGTATATCAGCTGTCACATTTTCCTCTGTTTGGTCAAGCAAAGGAGACTCCTCAGATGGTTCCCTGTCATCATCATCTGTGCCTAACAACAATAGAAATTTACTACGGCAATGATGGTTTGCACTATATTTCTGGTCGCAATTATAACACAACCCCTTGTCTCTTTTTTCTCTCAATTCCGCAGGGGAGAGTCGACGAATGGGAAGGGCTGGAGTGGGTAAAAGTGCCGGTGGTGGTATAGGTTTTGGGGTAGGTAAAAGTGGCGGTTGGGTTGATGGTTTTGGAGGAGCAAAACTGGCATGGGGATAAGTGGAAGGGGATTTGTTTGGGATATAGTGAGGGAGAGCAAGGGTGGTTTGTTGTGGCCGAGGAGGAACAGAAGTCCATTTTGTCCAAGGACGGCCTGGTATTTTCGACTCCTCGGATTTAGCTTCATATGCTCGTGCTAGAGCAAAGGCTTCCATGAGGGAAGTGGGTCTGCCAAACAACAACTCTCGCCGAATGTCAGTTTTTAAGCCAGTGATAAAAAAACTGATCAGTAACGGCTCGGAAATGCCTGTGACTTTATTCATTAACTCCTCAAAAGCAGATTGAAACTCTGCGACTGTAGATGTCTGTGTGAGCTTGGACAAATTTCCCTGATGATCTTCATACAGAGAAGCACCAAAACTTTGTTTGAGATTGATTAAAAAATTTTGCCAAGTGCTCAACAGATTGTTGGCTTTCATCCACTGAAACCATGCAGCAGCTTTCCCTTCCATGTGAAAAGAAACAATACGTAACCGCAGATGATCCGGGGTGCCATGAAAATCAAAAAATTCATTGATTCGAAAATCCCATCCATTTGGATCAGTGCCATCAAACTTGGGAACCTCCATTTTCATGGAGCGTAACAGCGGTGAATTATCAGTACCGCTAATAAGAGTAGTGGATGATGTTGGAAAAGCTGTCGAAGATAATGGTGGTGACGCCGGGGTACGTGATGAACCTCCGGAAGTTCCGATAGAACCGCTGATTTGAGATCGCAGCTCCTCAAATCTAGAGTCAACCGTGGACATATATTTTTGGAGGTTTTGATGAACGGCCAGTGTGTGGCTTTCAAGAAGTGTTTGCATCTTCGAAATAATTTCAGAATCCGTTGTGGCCTCTGGGTTGGTCATTGTTGTCGGGAATTATGGAATAGCTGAAAGAAAATGACAAATAGAAGAAAAGGCAATGAAAGCACCAGTTGATACGTTCCCAGATGAATATCTGCCCGTATCAGAGATTTTTCACCTTTCGAGCAGGTGTAAGCTCCAAGAAGAACAGAGAAAAAGTGGAAGAATAAAGATAAGAGAGAGAATAACTTTTTGTGAATTCTGTATTCCCCTCTTGCTCACGCTTTTTGGCTTTACATATGTCCTTTTTGTTTTACAATTTTTTGTGTAACTAACCAATTGCAATAGAAATAAAATAACAGAAATTATAGCTGTCCTTTATCGAATAATCCTCTCGAATATTCCCCTAGGTGATATAGTCTTTGAGATATTCTGGAGCTTTGCGACTACGAGCTGGACGTTGCAGTGTTTGCTCGACTTTTTCCATTTCATCTATCGGGCTATCTTCAAGCTCCCTCACTTTAATGGGCCAGGATGTATCAGCTTCAGTCAATTCAACCATTAAAGTGAAAAATTGTGAGCAATCTTTTTTCACCTCAAGTAAAAAATTGAAAAAAAAAAAAATCACCTTTGTTGAGGGCAGAATTTGGACTACGTTTTGTAAACCTCTAAGATACATGTACTATCAACGGCATACTAAATCTAAATACACACGAACAGCGGTACACACCATGATACCAACATTGTTTGCAAACATGGATTTATTTTGTCAAAAAGAATCCAAACCTCAATAAACCATACCACAAGATGAGATTAAAAAAAAAAAAAATTTAATCACATCGACCTACATTATGATTAATGATAACATTAACTAACAAATGGTTAATCTTTATAAAAAATAAAAAAAAAATCAACAAAACTAGTATCCGGACAGCAGGTCAGGATCCTAATGGATTATTACGGAGCCACACTGCCACAACCAGTTCCAGTTGGACACGCCTAAAAAGGCCATTTGAATAGAATCTTTTGCAAGCCTTGCGGCTTATTTTCCAATTATTAAACTATTAAGCAAACAAATTCGTCCGCGCAGGACAGGACCCCAAATAAATCAAAAGAACTCGATTATTATTCCTCCTGTTTGTCCACCATAACACCATTGGTACCCTTAGTACCTAAACTGCAGGTGCACATGCTGAACATATTATTATTATTATTATTATTATTATTATTATTATTATTCATTAGAAGAAATTTGCTTTGGTGATAAAAAGAAATAAATGTAATTGCAAAACCCAAAGAAGAAGAAGAAGAAGAAGAAGAAGGAAGAGGAGGAGGAGATAGGTATCATTAACTCACAGCTCCATATCGCCATCACGGCATGTGCGCACATTAGCACGATTTATTTCCTCACAGAACAGACTTTGACTTTGACTTGGTTCACTTTTCCGCCTTTACTCGTTGCCTTGCCGACGGTCTCCAATATCTCCATAAAACTCATCTCCAATTGGACCATTCAATTTTCCATTTTCCATACGCTAACCCTAATCCAAATTCCAATTTAATCTTCCCCAAATCCAAATACCCAAAACCCCATATATGTGCAAGACCAAAATGGCTACAAACGCCTCCGATCCCACCCCAACTCGGCCGACCCAAACTCACTCCCCTCGCCCCCGCCGAACTCGCTCCACGCCAGCTCACTCCCCTCGCACCCCTTCCTATCCCACACCCTCTACCAGCGCCGACTACGCGGCAGCGGCAGCGGCAGCGGCAGCAAGCTCCTCGTCATCACAAGCTAAACAATCTTCCTCACTCGCAGATACGACCGCCACATCCACTTCAAGCCGAACCTCGCTAACCAGCCTCCGCGACTCCATCTCCGAGAACCCCCACCTCTACAGCTTCTCCGAAATCCGCTCCGCCACCAACAACTTCCTCTCAAAAAAGTACTCGAGCTCTTCTTCCACCAGCTGCTGGCGCTGCGTCTTGCGTGGCAGAGACGTCATTATCTTCCAGCGAAAGTTCCGCCGCAACCTCCAGACTCAAGACATACGAGAAACATTGTCGGTGATCTGCCGGAGCCATCACAATAGCATAATCAAGCTACTCGGCGTTTCGATCTCTGATGATTACATATACCTCGTGTATGAATACATCAACGGTGCCAATTTATCCGATTGCTTGAGAAACTCGAGGAATCCGGAATTTACCGTTTTGTCCTCGTGGATGTCAAGAATGCAGATCGCTACGGATCTCGCTCACGGCCTTGATTACATTCATAACAACACTGGACTGAATTTGAACCTAGTACATAATCATATTAAGAGTAGCAGCGTTATAGTTACTGAGCCGTCGTTTAACGCTAAGATTTGCCATTTCGGTACGGCTCAGTTGTGCGGAGAGACTGATGACGACTATGAAAGAAAGAAAATGAAGGATTTTAAAGGAAAAAGCGAAATTTCCGAAGAGATAGTTGAAGCGACGCCGTCGCCGTTGACGAGATCGAGTAGTGGAAGGAAGCAGTTTAAAGGAGAGAAAGGTTACATGTCGCCGGAGTTTCGAGCGACGGGGATCCCGACGCAGAAATCTGACGTGTACGCTGTAGGCGTGGTGATACTGGAGCTGTTGTGCGGAGAAGAGCCGTTCAAATACAAACAGGGCAGGACACGTGGCGAGTTTACGAGGACGTCGGTGATAGACACCGCTAGGATGGCGATGGACGGCGGTCGTGATGATGATTATGATGGGGGCAGAGAGGGGAGATTGAGGAAGTGGGTGGACAGGAGGTTGAGGGACTCGTTTCCAGTGGACGTGGCGGAGAGAGTGACACGTGTCGCGCTGGATTGCGTTGATGTGGATCCTGATAAGCGGCCCGATATGGGACGCGTTTCGCGGAAGATTTCGAAGTTGTACTTGGCGTCACAAAAATGGTCTGACAGTATCAAAATGCCAACGGGGATTTCTCTTTCTTTGGCACCTAGATCATGAGTCAAATTAGGATCAAAATTAACAATAATTAAGCGGCTGATTATGTTAATAATTTTTTGTAGTTAGGTTCATGCTGATCGTGACGTGAGTGGGAGTATCTTGTATATTTTATGTAATAATTCACACAAAGATTAAAAAAGTGAAAAATTGAAGAAATAGACAGAAGTCACTTTGGTTCTATCTCCAATGGTACTCTTCTATGGCATGATTATAAATAAAATGAAGAAATATAATATAATTAATAAATAGAAGAATAAATCAGCGTTACGTGCCGTCTTAATATTGCAGTTGGTCTATTTGGAGGCATGCATATCCTTATCCAGAGAAAGTCGCATCGTATGTATGCACGTTGTTCAATTCAAATGATTTGTGACTTCATTCATGACATGAGATGTGATAACTCAAGGAACCAACGAGAAAGTAAATGATATCGGGAAGTGCATGCAGCCAAATCCTAAGTCATAATGGAGACCTTTTTTTTTTTTTCTTTTTCAAATACACAGATGGAGATGCTATTATACACGTTAAATTTTAACATAATTTATGTAATGTGATCCAACACAACTGTATGGGCTATAAATTTAAGCCCCAGTTTCTACGACCTGTGCGAGAGGCTCAATGTTTTAGCCAGGCCCAAAACTAAGTTCCATCCACAGGCTGCTGCTGGAATTGCGACAATACAAATTGCACCAAATTACCTGGTGTCAGATAGCACGGTAGCGTGTCCGAAAAGAGAAACCCTCCCCAATAACGAGAACTGAATTCGAAGAAGCAATGGAAAGATTTGGAGTCCGCTGGCTGTCGCTGGTGACATGGGTTTTT
This sequence comes from Atalantia buxifolia, assembly GCA_030444775.1. Classification (NCBI taxonomy): domain Eukaryota; kingdom Viridiplantae; phylum Streptophyta; class Magnoliopsida; order Sapindales; family Rutaceae; genus Atalantia; species Atalantia buxifolia. The sequence goes on from CM059838.1 coordinate 14,164,487, forward strand.
TAGTCCATGAAAGTGGTCCGTCATTTGTCCATGACGGTAGCAATTTCTAAGTACAACGGCGAGAGAGAGAGAGAGAGAGAGAGAACGATTTGGGGGCTCAGGTATCATTATTCATAATAATGCGCAGAAAATTAAAAAATAAAAAAAATAAAAAGAAAGACAAGAAAGAAAAGAGAGAAAGAGGTATTTGAGAAAGAAAAACCCTTTTTATCCCATAAACGACAGAACACATATTACAGTCTCTTATTAAAAAGAGGTTAAGTCGTCACCTCTAGCTAGGAGTGCGTGTACAGTCTGAAAGACGAAGCTGCTAAGAATTCATAGAAAGACATGGATCGAATTGATCTTTATTTATGCATACAAATTAACCCTTTTATAGTTATAAGTTATTGATTAGGACATGGACCAAGTAACGTCAACAACACCAATATCCTTGTCGAGACCCAAAGCGCTCCACACAGCATCAGATCCATCAACAATATTATTGTCACATGGCGGCTGACCTGCATGCTCCTCATCGCAACCCCGCATGGAGTCACATTCATCCACCACCTCTGCCAACACACTCCTCCCGTTGTTAGCGGTAATCCTTATCATTTTCCCACATCTTGACCCTCCACTATACCACCCAGTCGACAGCGCCACAATTGGTTTCGAGTTGTCGTGGTACTGCCCATCACACTCTGATGGACCTCCCCCATCACCGCCTTCGCTAAAATCATTGTTCGTTAGTCTAGCTTGAGTAGATGATGTAACCGGAGGAGAGCATTTGTATGTGGGGTATGAGTTTCCTTGGCATGTTAACGTGCCCGAGGGCTGACAATTTCCCCCGCCTCCTCCTCCTCCTTCTCCTCCTTTGCATATATGTGTGCCAACATCTGGGTCATCGTTGCACTTGCCGTTGATGCAAATGAGCTGACCGTCACAGTCGTCGAGGGTTCCGCAAGGGCCGTTGCATTGGGAAATTGCATTTGAGTATAATGGAAGGGACGTCGTGCAAAAGAAGGTTAAGAGGGAGAGAGAAGCTAAGGAAACTAATGATTTTCCCATGTTGATTAACAAGTTAAGCTGAGAGGTCCGATAGAAAATTGTGAGAAGATATACATGAATTTATAGAACCACGTTAGATAATTGAGACTCTCACCCTCATCAATCTATATTTTCCTAACACACGCTATATTCTTATCGCCAAAAGTCTCTCCATATGTACGTCGAGAGTCAAGAGTCTACCATAGATAGTCTCACCATGGCAGTTTCTTAGAAATTTACATTTGCCACGAATGCTGAGTAGACATTTGACTACAATGCTTATTTGTTTCTCATGTTCATACAATTAATCACCAATGTGATTGAGATATACTTTTGGAAAGAATGTAATAAACTCATGCACAATTGATCACCTCAACGATTAATTGATCAGTTTCCAAGGATCATCATGTCATGCGACATATTTTAGACGCTAGGAGAAAACATAGTCACTCCAGAAAATTAATGGGTTGCTTTTATAGGAAATATTAATGCATTCACATGGTGATCCAGTATCCGTCCATTGAAGTAGCGGTTGTTGATTGAGTTTAACTCCCCGTTATTTTGTGAAATTAAGTAATTTTTTTAAATATTTTAAAATAAGTCCAAATTTCCTTATCATTATAACGGTGTTAACTACTATTACCTTTGGCTTGATTTTACCCTTTTCAATTTGCTATTATACCCTTCTATTTTAACTCCCGAAAAGGTATTTTCATCTTTCTAACTCCCGAAAAGGTATTTTCATCTTTCTATCATTAAAGAAATATCAAAATTATAAATGAAATACAAAATTTAAGAAAAATAAGAAAAATCTAAAACTTGTTAAAAGAAATCCGAAATCCAAGGCTCCAAGCCATATAAATTGCACCAGGGTTCCTTTTTTTTTTTCTTTTTTGGCCTCTTCTTACTTCCATTTTTAGTTTAAAAAGCTGGCTTCATTATAAATAAAGTAAAAAATAAATATAAAACTCAATTTTAATCATTCATTAAATAAAGAGGGGGGAACGGATGCATGGATTTAAATTCTCAGCAAAAAAATGGCAAATCTATGGCAAATCTCGCAGTATCTGTTAAAGTCAGCGCCGAATTTTATGCTTGACTTTGACATTTCAAGTACCGAATTTGGTGCTTCGCTGGTGTGCCGTAATGTTTGAATTTTTGGGCCATTATTTTACCTATAATTTGGAGTGCAGAAGAAGCGCAAATCCATCCCATTTTGTGAGAATCATTTCTTTTATTTAGAGAGCAAAAAATTTTGAGAGTTTAAATTATAAAAGCTTTTAAGAGTTTAGTGAGTGAGAGAATTGGGTGTATTAGAATTTTAGATAATGAGATAAAATATTAAAATATTTGTATATTTCACATCATTAGTAAAATATTTTTCTTCTGTTTTCACTCGTGGATGTAAGTTAAAAGTTGAACCACGTGAATTTTGGTGTTCTTATGTGATTTTGTTATTTTATTATTTCTCAATTTCACTTTAGTTCAGTGTCTGCTTCACCCATCAATTTCCTAACAGTGATATCAGAGCAACTGACTGTATTTTTAGAGTCGGGCGTACTGTTCATATGAAACGGTAGGAATGATCTAAGATTTTTATGGTGCAAAGTAAAGAATAATGGTGAGAGTGGAGAAACCGTGTGATTTTGTGATATTTAGAAAAGTTCTGTCACAAAGGCAGTAAGAGTCTAAGGAGTCGGGTTTTAAGTGGGATTGTTGTACCCCTTTAGTCTTTTCAGAAAACTTTCACGGTGTGCATTTTCACATATACAAACACTCACAACTATTCAATATGGTACACTAGTTTGTGTACAGTATTTATCAACAAAGTTTGAAATTGAAAAGTTCAACATAAGTAATTTCTCATTGTGGAAAATGATGATGCCGATAATTTTAAGAAAAAAAAATACTTGTTTAGAAGCAATTAGGGAAAGGCTAGCTGGAATCACTAATGACAAGTAAAATGAAATGGACGACAATACAATTTCTTATATACGCTTGGCACTTGCTAATGGGGTGTTATCCAGTGTGGCCGAACAAAGGACAACAAAGGCTATTTGGGAGGCTCTAAAAAACTGTACGAGGCCAATTTGTTGCACAACAAAATCTTCTTGAAAAGGAGATTGTATACTCTTCGAACGGCGGAAACCACATCGGGAATCGACCATATCAACACTCTAAAAACTTTATTTCTACAACTTAAATTGTTGGGTTATAAAATAGAGAAAACTGAAAGTGCGACGCTTCTACTTTAAAGTTTACTTAATTCATATGATCAACTCATCATCAATCTGATAAACAATATCCTAATGTAGTACTTTGTCTTTGATGATGTTGTAGTTTCTGTTTTAGAAGAAAAGAGTGAGCGTAAGGACAAGGAAGACCGACATGTAAGTTTGTAGTAAGTAGAAGCACTAACAATGATGAGTGGGAGATCAACGAAACAAGGCCTTAAGGGGAGTCATAATCATGATAAATCAAAGTAAAAAATAAAGAAGAAAATAAAATGTTATAAATGTAGCAAGATAGGGCACGTCAAGAAAGAGTATTTAAGTAACCAGAAGAAAAGAAAGGTAAAAATCTTGAGTCATCAAATGCTTAGGATTGTGTAGCAAATACCTCTGATGATGATGACGTCTTATACAGCGACGCAACAGTGGTTTCAGTTGGTAGAAAATGGGTATCTGATGTATAGCTTATAAACTCAAGAGTTACCTAGCACATGACCTCTTAAAGAAATTTATTTCACAACTATAAACCTATCTTAGGAGGATTTGTGTATATGGGTGATGATCATGCCTTAGAGATTACTGGTATTGGTATAATCAAAATAAACATATTTGATAGTATAGTACGTATTATTCAAGAGGTATGACATGTCAAAGGTCTGAAGTAAAATCTATTGTCTTTAGGACAAATAAATAATCTTTGGGTGCGAAACTCATGGGAAAATGGGATTGTGAAGGCTGTTAGAGGAGCGCTTGTGTCGATGCTAACCAGTTCATGCTTATAGGGGAAATGTTATAGGAAGCTTGATGTATGTGTTACGTCAAATGGAGAAGATTCGGTGACGATGTGATATCTCAACTTGGTCATATGTTGGAATAAGGTTTAAAGACTCTCTCTAAGCGAAAGTTGCTTTCGAGTTCAAATCGTTGAATTTTCTATTTTGCGAGCATTATGTTACAAGTAAGTAGCATAGATTAAAGTTCAACAGATCTGGCACTAGAAGTAAATATATTCTAGACTTGGTTCATTATGATGTTTAAGAATCGCTAGGTATGTCCCTAGGATGTGTAAAGTAATTGGTTATTTTCATTGATAATTATTTCAAAAGATGTTAGATGTATTTAATCAAGAAAAAGTCATATATATTTTTAGTGTTTAAGGCATACAAAGCGCGAGTAAAACTTGAATTTGGAAAAATGATCAAGTGCTTAAGGATAGATAATGATAGAGAGTATACAGATGACAAGTTTTTTTACTTTCTGTAAGCAAGAGTATTTAGAGATAGTTCACGATGACATACACTCCTCATTAAAATGGAGTGGCGGAACAGATGAATAGGAGTTTTACAGGAAGAATAAGAGTTATGTTGAAGACTGTTGGTCTATCCAATTCTTTTTGGGTAGAAGCAACTAAAATCACCTGTTATGTGGTAAATTGGTCACCATCCACAACAATTAAGTTGAAGATACCAGGAGTAATGTGGACAAGAAAATCAATTGATTACTCCCATCTATATATATTTAGATGTCCTGTGTATGTGATGTACAATGCTTAAGAAAGAACAAACTTGAATCAAAAATCCAAGAGGGATATCTTCTTGGGATATACTGATGGAGTGAAGAGATATCATCTGTGGAATCCCATTACCCATAAGATTGTCATTAGCAGAGATGTTATTTTTGTAGAAGATCAATTGTAAAAGAGAGATAAGAATAACAATTGTAAAGAAAAAACAGAGAATGTACTAGTATATGTAAAAAATAATCTAGAAATGAAGATATAAATTTTTCTGAAGCAACACCAGAGCACAATAAACAAGAACGAATAGAGTCTGAGGCTCTATAATCAATTAACTCATGAAAGACGATCGCTAGTGTGGCACTCGGAGTATGTTACAGAGATTAACGTTGCATATAGTCTTCTAACAGAAGATGGAGAACCACCAATTTTCTATTAAACTTTAAATAGTACAGATGTCGCTTTGTGGATGACAGTAATGCAGGAAGAAATTAAAACTCTACGCAAGAATAGAACATATGAAATTGTACCACTACAATATAAAAGAAAAGTCATTAGTAATAAGTGGGTTTACAAGATCAAACATGATGGTAATGACCAAGTGAAATAGTATCGCGCAAGATTGGTAGTGAAAGGATATGTTCAGAAAGAAAGTATTGACTTTAATGAGATATTTTCTTCGGTAGTTTAACTTATGACAGTCAGAATCGTCTTAGTGATGTATACATTTGACCTACATCTAGAACTAATCAGTTTCGGGTTGGGTTTGGGTTAACCCGTTCGGGTTTCCGGTTCTTTGGGTTGGGCAAAAATTAATTTGAATGCAACCCTAACTTACAACCTAACCCGATCCAATCCGATATATATTCAGATCGGGTCAAAAAATCGGGTTATAATCGGGTAGGATTAGGTTCGGGTTAAAAACGGATCAGATTGAGTTCCGATAAGTTCAGATTTAATCGGGTCAATTCAGGTCGGTTGAAATCGAGTCACTTCGCGTCAAATCTGGTTAATGCAATTTTGAGTTTTTTCCCCAATTTTTGTGATTTTTAGGTTGGTTTTAAGACATTTTTCTTAATTGTAGTCCTTTTTACTAATTTTCAACAAAAAAAATGCTATGAAATCAAATGAATAAAACTAAAATGGTAGAATACTATTGCTTATTGCCTTTGAGGATAGAACTGAGATTATTATTTGCTCAACTAACAAAGTCCAAACTTAATAATAGTTCAAATTAATACAAAATTACAAAGTCCAAAGTTAATAGTCTATTAGTCTCCTTTCAAAGTACAATTTCCAAATACTAGTCTTTGAAAGTTTGAAACACAAAGTCACAAAATTTAAACATTATTAAATTGTTCCGAAATATAAATCACAAAGTTCAAACATAAATACTAAATAAGCTTCCTTGGTTCCTCCACCGCTCCACGCAAGCACTTTGACAAGTTCTAATTTTAAATTCGTGCATTCCAAGTTGAAGCATCGATCTCTTAAAGAAGAATTGAAGAAATGTACAATAATTATTTTCTTTAAGCCATGTTACAAATGAATAAACTCAATCTATATAAAAAATTGAGCAGCTAAACCAGATTCATATCTTTGCACATCAAACACAAATAAATAAATCCAATTCATATTTTCAATTGAGCTAAAGGACAATCTTTCTAATTTCTATTATATCATTATAAATTTATAATTACAAATAAATATAATATGTTTAGCAAATTCTTCTATATATATATATATTAATTATACACACACACACACTTGATTATATATATAAAAAATTAAGTCAATCATGCTTATTTTATGGCATTCATCAACAAATCAAGTTAATAATAATCTAGACAATACTATTCTACCAACTTCAACTTGTCTAATTAAAACAATTACAAATTTATAATGTTACAAACTTACAATTAGACTTAAAAATTTAGAACATAACAACTATAATTATAGTTTAAATTACAACCTAATAGTATAATATCAAATTGTGAATAATAATATATATTAAAAGTTACCTTTCAAATATCCATAACACCAATGTCGGCGCTCACTGGTTCCACTGTTGAAGCTTGCGATCTTATAAACTCCTTAAAATGCAAAAAAAAAAAAAAAATTAGCAAGTAACTAAAATACATGTAGATGTTATATATAAAATTATAATGCATTTTAAATATATTATGTATATAATGTACGATAAAAATATTACCTTCTTGTAAGTCCATATGAAACGTTTGCTTCTTAATATCTTTTTAAAAGTTGTAGATGGGATTGGCAAAAAGTTTAGATTGCAGCCAATTTTCAGTATATATCAATGCCTCAACCATAGATGAGGTCAAAGAACTCTTATACTTATCAATAATACGACACACAGTGCTAAAGGCTGACTCAAATGCTATCATAGAAACAGGAACAGTGAGGACATCCTTTGTAATTTTCTCCAGAATTGGGTATTTCGATCCATTCACCTTCTACCAAATCAAAACATTAAGTTTAAGATTGCTGGGATCTTCAATTGTGTCCTTTTAAGTACCTTTCTACCTTAAATGCTACTATTTTACCCTCATTCTGAACAAAAACCTCTTAGCATATCCAAGAGAAGGGCGAGCAACTTGAAAAGTGTTATCACCTTCACCACCAGCAACATCCACCAAATGAACTTCAGTTGTAGTACGTTGAGAAGAACTTGTACTACCATAGCTGCCACTAAGACCACTCTCATTATACATTGATAGTGTAGAACTAGAGGAGAATGCACTATATACATCATAAAGCTCATTCAACAAGTGCTTCATTGCTTTGGTCATTTCTTCAACCATCAAATTATCATTGCCAAAAATGATCTCAAAAATATGTTCAGTAAAATCTATTTTCGCTCGTGGATCAAGAATTGAGGCAACAATCAACATTTTGTTTATCTTTCCCGTGGACTTTCAATACTTATCAAAATTTTTCCTCATATTATAAGTCATAAATGACATAAAAAAATCTGTACTTTCTTGTAGTGCAGCCAGTGAACTCTCGATTAAGCTAATAATATCATAATAATGATTAGAAGTCACACTCAAATAGGTAGAAAACAACAATGTAGCATCATAAAATACCTTAAAAAACTTCACAATTCATTCAACACTCTCTTAGTTTTCTGGTCCAGACGGGCCCACCCTTTTAGCATTATTTTCTTTCTTGGTAAAGTATACCTCATAAGGTTTATCCACTTTTACTATTTTATCAAATGTCGCTTGAAATTTCAGCGCAGTCATCAACATTAAATAAGTAGAATTCCATCTAGTAAGATAATCCAAAGCAACAATTCTCTTTGGACCATTCACTTGTTCAACACATTGTTTAAATGTCTGCAGCCTCGTGGTGGAGGATTTCATGTACTTTACAACATTCCAAATAACGATAATGCTAGCATGCAACTCACCCAACCCTGAAACAACAATTAAATTCAAAATATGTGCACAATAACACACATGCATATATTGTCTTGCCAACACAAGTGCATCATCATTCTTTCAAGCAAGTGGCTACATAATGACATAACCAATGACAATATCATTTGTAGTGGCATTATCAGCAGTTATTGCAAACAACCTCTCTATCCCCAAGTCCTGTAAGCAAGCCACAATTTTTTTACCGATCGACTTCCCTTTATGATCTTCGATCACGCTAAAATTAATAATCCTCTTATTCAAACACCAGTCACTATCAATAAAATGAGTTGTAATCACCATGTAACTCATGTTTTGAACGGAAGTTCATATATCAGTTGTAAGAGACACCCGTTGTTTGTTATTGCAAATCAAATTCTTCAACATTGCATTTTCATCTAAAAATAACTCCATAACATCTCTACCAATAGTTCTTCGAGATGGAATAACGAACTACAACACTGCCGAAATGCCTAAACTCTTTGTTATCTGTAAAACTAAACGGGAACTCACCCATAATAATCATTTTAGCTACTGCCCTTCTACAAGTGTCTTGACTTCATCCTTTAGCCTAAACCAGATTACTTCCATTTTCTTCACCGCTCTCAACTGTCAAATTTTGTTGACTTCCACCTTGTTGTTCCCAAAATGTCTAGTATGTTTCATATGTCTTTATATGCTTTGTCATATTTGTAAAACCATGCCTTGAATGACATTGATATATATTGTCTACCACAATAGTTACACTTGCATTTTTTTGGATTATCTTCAAGTAAAGTGAAATGATTCCACGTCTCCGATCTTTTTTTCATTAGCGGTCTTTTTCGCTTTGCCTTTTCCTTTCCTCTGTGAGTTCCTTTTGTTTGTACACTTTGTTCTTCATTGTTACTTATCGAATTCGATCTTGAGTGTCCAAGCATTTGAATATACAAAACAATAATTAATAATCATTAATTCAAAAATCAAAACACAAAAGTATTATTAACATTATCTAATTAGTAATTTCAATTCAAATATTTATTTATTTTATTTTATGATACTTGTTTAATTCAACATTTCCATTGTAATATTTTTATATGATTAGGTGTATAACTGTATATATAAAAATTCAAAATTGTTCATACTCCATAAAGAAAAAGCAAGAAATTAATGATTAATTAATTAATTTATAGTATCCAATTATCCATTCCCCATAATAATATGATATTATTTGCCTATCCATGTCTTAATTCTTATTATAAAGTATAAACCCTTTAATTTTAAGCCCAAATTACTTGTACTTAATGACTTAACGAATGATTAAAATACAATAAAATATTAATTGAATTAGTTAATTTTTTTAAGGTTGAAGTTACCACACAAGTGCACATAATCACATAACATGACATATTATAATTATAAAATATATATAACATAATACTTAATTTTAATATTTAACCTACCTAATGTCCTAATATATTCATAAAAAAATCAATTATTAACTGTTATTAACAATTATCAATTAACATTATTTCAATTATTAATAATTAACAAAATTTTTAGTTATTAACAATTAATAAAAATATGTTAATAAAAAATCATAAATGCAACAATTTTCTTGATTTTATACTAACATTTAAAAACACATAATTACAACAATCAAATACTAAATATTAATTTGTTACGTAATAACCATATATACCATGAAAGCTTCAAAATTCAAAACAAAAGGGGAGAAACTCGGGTCAAGTTAGAGGCTTGGCCTTGGAGCAGCAGATCGATGGTAGGGATGGCAACCAAACCTAGACCCGGACTGAACCTAGAAAATTCGGTCCGGGTTCAACCCACATTGGAAAACTTTTTATTTAGAATCTGGATGAGTTTTTGAGAACCCGTATACTTCCGAGTTTGGATCCGGGTTCAAGTGAACCCCCAAATTCGGAACCCAGATCCGGATATTATTTATTTTAATATTAATTTTTTAGAAATTATTAAATATAAATTGAAAATTTGAAAAAACAAAAAGAAACCCTAGTGCCGACTGCTGACTAGTGCTCTCAATCTCTCACTTGTTCCTCTCTCTATCTTTGTCACCCGTTCCTTTATTCCTCTCTCAATCTCTCACTCTCTCTTCAACTCTCCTGTAATTTCATCACTCATTAGCATCACTCGTCTCATCTCTCACTCTGCCATGAGCAGCAAAAGGGGTTGAAATTCACCTCAATTGCGGTTGTGTTCTATGTTCATCAGCATATACTTAAGCTACCGTTGTGAATATTTGTGAGTCTCGGCTTTTCTCTTTGCAATTTATGCTCTATCACACTTTGGTTATTCCCTCTTTGCAATTTAATTATATTGTCTTTGCAATTTTATGCTGTTATGCTCTGATTATACTCTCTTTGGAATTTAATTATATTGTCTTTGTAATTTATGTGTTATTATGGTCTGATTATACTATCTTCACAATTTAATTAAATTGTGTTTGTAATTTATGTGTTGTTTTGCTATGTTTTTGCAATTTTAATATCTATACTTTGTGACTTTAATAGCTAAACTCTGTGATTTTTAATATCTATACTCTGTTATGCTTCGATTTTATTATTTATAGGTTATTTATTTTTGAATTATTTTTTATTGTTGTTGTTAATAGAATAGAAATGGTATCTCTAAAATATTTGTAGCTTTTACGGTTAAACATAGCATATAAATTGGAAGAAGTTGCAGGAATTAATTATGCTTTGACATAATTTTTGTAGAGTGAAAAATTGATATGGAAAATGAACAAAGAGTCGACTTGATTGTCTCTGAAAAAAGTGATGAAAGTGTTTGTGTGAGAGTTAGGAAAGAATCAGAAAATAATGATGATACAACAGTTGTTGAATTAGAACCCAATTCAACAGCAACAATTTAAGAGAGTAGTCGTGGCTGTAGCTGTAAGGGTAATACTAATCTTGTCACTTCACAAAAATGAGGTGGTAGTGGTAGAGTAGTCTTTGATGCTTGGAATTGTTTTTAAAAAGTTAAGTTAGATGAGAAAGTTCAAGCGATTTACAATTACTGTGGGTTAGTTATGCAGGGACATTATTCGAGGGGTACTAACCACTTAATAAATCATGCTAAATGTTGTCCTAGTAAGTCATTCAAGAATGTACAACAAATGCACCTATCTTTTTCTTCTAAAGTTGATGAAACCACTTCACTTAGTAATAGTAGTTCTAAATCAAAATGGAATATGGTTACAGGAAAGCTTTTTGTGGTTAGAATGACTAGACTACATGAGCTCCCCTTGGCATTTGTTGAATATGTTGGTTTTATGACTTGTTGAAGCTACTCTAACCTTCTATTGAGACTATTAGTAGAAACATCATTAAAGCTGAAATTTTGAAGCTTTATGATGTTGAAAAGAAGAAGACAATAGGTATTTTAGAAGCTTGTGAGAGTAGAATTACAATTACTACATATATGTGGACTGCTAATAAGAAAAAAGAGGATACATGGTTATTACAGCACATTACATTGATAGCTCATGGGTATTGTGAAGTCGTATTATGAGGTAATATTCTTGAAACTTTTTTTTGTTTAAGCATAAATTAATGCCATGTTTAATATTTTAATTATTTTTTCACATTGTTAGGTTTATATATGTGCCAGCTCCACATAGTGCTGAGGTAATGTGTAATAAGTTATACGATTATTGTGCTATAAATGATTCTATGATTGCCTTGCTGTTGGCGAAATTTTCTACTAATTCAATGATTATGGGTGGTAAATTCTTTCATATGTGTTATTGTGCTCATGTATTGAACTTGATAGTCAGAGATGGTTTATCTATGATACAAAAAGGAGTTGAGAAAATTAGAGATATTGTTCATTATTGGACAACAACACCAACTAGAGTTGAAAATTTTGATAATACAAAAAAACAATTAGGTATTAAGGAAATCAAAAACTTGGTACTTGATTGTAAAACTAGATGGAACTCCACTTACTTGATGCTTAGTACTGCATTGTTGTATAAAGATATATTTGATTGTTTAAAAGAACGTGAGAGAAATTATACATCTTTGCCTAGTGAGTCTGAGTGGAATTTTTCAAAGCTTATGTGTGAATATCTACAAAGCTTTTATAAGTTGACAGAACTTTTTTCGAGCACACGATATCTGACATCTAATTTATTTTTTTGCCAAGATTTGTGAAATTAAATTGTTAATGAATGCATGGTTACAATCACCAATTCAGGGGATAAACATATAGCCACTGAGATGATTGCGAAGTATGAAAAGTATTAGGATGTTATTTATGGAGTTCTTACAGTGGGGACTATCTTAGATCATAAGCGTAAAATGTTACTGATTAAATTTTTATTTCCTAAAATATATGGGGAAAAAGTTGAACCCAAAATTGAAATAGTGCATAAGTTATTTGTTAATTTAGTACACGAGTATGAAGTCAAGCATCTATCAAATTCAAGTAGGGGGTAATGGTCCTGCCAATTCTAAGCTGCTATAGGAAGGGATTCTATTATGTTAGACTTGGACTTGGATGAAATGGCTGATGAATGGGCATTAATTAGAAATGAAAACACACAAAATACTCATTCCAAATCAGAATTGGAGTTTTATCTTGAGGAGAGTACTTTGCCTTCAACTAGTCAATTTTTGACATTTTGTCATGGTGGAAGAATAATCAAGACAAATATCCTATACTTGCAAAGATCGCAAAGGACTTTTTGGCTATTCATGTATCAACAGTTGCTTCGGAATTCGCTTTTAGCACTGGAGGTAGACATTTAAACCCTTATCACAGTAGACTTCACCCATCCATAGTGGAGGCATTGGTGTGCACTCAAAATTGGTTTTGGCTTGAATAAAACCTAAAAAGTATGAAAATTTTATTTATTAGAATCAAATAATTTGTTGTATTGTTCTTATTATCAATTTATCACTAATTGTTTGTCTTGTTCATTATGTTTATGATTCACACATTTTTTTTAGATACAATTCCAGAGGAAGCAATACTTTTTGTTGAGCATTTCCTTGATGAAAGTTGGATGAGTGAGCAACAGTCAAATGAAGTGGATGATTGAGAGTTTAGGCTTTAGCACTGGTGGCTTGAAATTTGAACTTTAAATTGTATAATTATGTTATGGATTTGTATTTATGGATGTTTATCACTTTAAAACTTTGAATTTTATATTCTATATTTGTGTTGTATTTGTTTTAGAACCTAGATATATTATATGTTTTGTATTTGAAATTTTGCTGAACTAAAGTAAAGCATTCTGGTTTGTATTCATTTTTTTTCCTTTTTCCAACAACTTAAGTAAAGCAATCTGGGTTCAAAACCTAGAATCCGGAAACTCAATTTTTTTCGAGTTAAACCCGAACTGGACCTGGATTGAAAAAAACTGAGTTCAAATACGGATCCGGTAATGAGAATTCTTTGTCCGAGTCCGGATTCGGAGCGACCAAACTTGGACTCGAACCCAGAAATTGTCATCCCTAATTGGTGGCCACGGCAGCAGATCGGTGGCACTTGGTAGATGGATGGAAATGCAGCGAGAGAGATCGCGGGAGGGATAAAATGTTTTCTTGCTTATTGAGGGTGAATTGGGTGTTGTGTAATAAGGATTGAAGAGGGTACTTGTGAGTCTTGTGTTTGTGTAACTTTGTGAATCTATGATTTGTGTGTGTGGTATGCGTGTATTTAGCCATTTAGGTTTAGTTTTTTTTTTTTAAGCAACCCGATCGGATTTTCGGATTGAATTGGGTTTTACCCGCCCCGATCATAACCCGGTCATTTTTACAAGATTTCAGCTGATCGGGTTCTAATCACAACTTGATTCGATCCGAGTTCGAAATTTTTTAGGTAGGGTCGGGTCGGGTATTTTGCCCACCCTTATCTAGAACAGTTAGATGTAAAAGATATGTTACTTCATAGATAACTTAAAAAAGAAATTTACATACTCCAACTAGAAGGTTTTGCTGAAATAGGCAAAAAGAACTTGGTTTATAGATTGAACAAATCTCTATAGGGCATCAAACAGGCGTCGAAGTATCAATAAAAGAGATTTAATTCCTTCATCATAAGTCTTGGATACAAAAGACTTATTTCAGACCATTGTGCATATTACAAGAGGTTTGAAGATAATGATTTCATCATTTTGATGTTGTATATAGATATCATGTAGGTAGTAGGCCCCAACAAAAATAGAGTCCAAGAATTGACGGCACAATTGGCTAGAAAGTTTGAAATGAAGGATTTATGACCGGCAAACAAGATTTTAGGGATGCAAATTCATCAAAACAGAAATAATAGAAAGATTTGGCTTTTTCAGAAGAATTATTTGAAGAAAATCTTGTGGTGTTTCAACATGCTAAATTGTAAGCCAATTTTTACCTCACTTCATGTTAATCTCAAGTTATTTTTAAGTATTTGTCCTAATAATGAAGTAGAGAGGAAGGAGATATCTCGAGTACTGTATGCATTAGCAGTGGAAGGTTTAATGTTCATTGTGATATTTACTAGACCAAACATTACACAAGTAGTGGGAGCAATCAGCTGGTACATGATGAATCCTGATGGAGAGCTTTAGAAAACTATAAAGATGATTCTGATATACGTAAGAGAAACCTTAAATAAAATATTGCATTATGTTATAGAGGATTAGAGTTTACTGTCAGGGGCTATGTGGATTCAGATTTTATAGGAGACCTTGATAAAAAGAACTACACTACTGACTATGTATTTACACTTACAGGAGCAGTTGTAAATTGGATTTCAAAACTGCAGACTATCATAGATTTATCTACGATAAAAGCAGAATACATGGCAGTTACACAAGCTTATGAGGAAGCTTCAAATACAAAGGTTTTTTAAGGAGTTCTGACAAAAATAAGAGAAAATTTTTATGTTTTGTGACAGTCAGAGAGCCTTATATATTGCAAGAAATTCAGCTTTTCATTTCAAGACAAAGCACATAGGGATACAGTACTACTTTGTTCAGTAGTGGAAAATAGAAGAGTAGATTTGTAGAAAATCCACACTAAGGAAAACCTATCAAATGTTTTTACCAAACTAATCAATTCTAACAAGTTTATATAGAGTAGATCTTCTTGTGGCCTTACAGAGATGTAAGCAATATGATAATGACAAAACAGAAATGATGGTGTGGAGATAAATTGATTCTCAATCAAATCTCCAAGTATAAGAATGTTAAAGTCAATACTGAATTCAGTGCTTGACTTTGTCATTTCAAGCACCAAATTTAGTGCTTGGTTGATGGTGCAATAATGCTTGAATTTTTGGGCTATAATTGTTGATTTTTTTTTTTTACATTATTTTGCCTATAAATTAGAGTGCAAAGAAGAGCATATCCATCCCATTTTGTGAAACATTTCATGTGTTTAGAAAGTAAAGAATTTTGAGAGCTTAAATTATAAAAGTTTTTGAGAGTTTAGTGATTGAGAGTATTGGATATAATGGGGTTTTGGGTAGTTTGACAAAATACTGCAATACTTATATACTCCTTATTACTAATAAATAATTTTCTTTTATCTTTACCCGTGGGTGTAGGCTAAAAGTCACACCATGTAAATTATAGTGTTCTTGTATAATTCTATGGTCTTAATATTTCTTAATTTCACTTTTAGTGTGTATCTGCTTCACCCATCAATTCTCGGCCATTGGTCACAGAGACAGGGATGTTGTGTACATGGGATTGACTATCAGAGACTTTTAACACCGATGGTGCTCTTAATCGATGAATGAAATGGCTTGCTGAGGGCAGCAGTAGTCGTCTCTGTACTAGCAAGAGTTTGGCTTAATATCTTTTAAGCTGTTTACGATTGGATTCGGATCACTCACAATGTTAATTTTTGATAAAGGTGAAAGATGTGAAGTTTTCTTATCAAAGAGACAAATAATACATATACCAACCTAATTTGAATGTTCAAGAAACTTATGTTCTTAATTTTCTTTTACTTTCGTTCATCAGGGAAAATTAAGTAAGAAGTGAGTTTTGTGCTTGCGTTGATGACTGATGCATGAAGGAGAGATGCTAATAAAGCATTCCAAACACTACGATGTTTATCATCATGACAATAAACTGGTATAGCAGAAAAATAAAAAAACATCCAAGCCTCGTAATCCTATTCAGCTCCAATTATTGTTTCTCATATGCATTTTTCACCCCAAAGCACGGGTTTCAACACTTCCATCATTGGCTTGCGCAGAAAGAAGATATTTTTCTTCTAAAAGATTGTAATAGACCAATAAAATGATGATCAGTGCGAACATGACGAGATGTACATCAATAATATAGTCCAAGAAACTTGAGCGTAATGCTGCTAAGGTAGAATGCGGAATAGCCTGTGCATCCCAGTGTCATGGTGCACAATGGATCAAATCCAATGTATCATTTTGGATTTTGTGTATGTTGTGTTTGTTTGATAGGAAAATTTTAGAATTTCAAAATATAACTGTTAACCGAATCTCAAAATGGAAGAAGAAAAAGAGGAAGAGGATAAACAACTGAGATTGATTTGTTTTTCCCTTTTTTCCATAACAACTGTTTTCTACTACTTTATATTTTTAAAGGCTAAAGACTAAGTTACCCTGAGGTTATCACTTATGCCATATAGTAAGAGTGTTGTTGGAATTGAGGTGAAAAGATTTCAAGGCTATAAAATTGACACATAGCCTATACATGTACAAGCCAACCAAGTTCAGATGTTAAATAGAAAATGTAACAGAAGCAACTTTATGGTTACTGTCTACTTTATAGGTTATTTCAACTCAATGCGACTATTGCTTAACTTACCCAAAACTGAATGACTTCGTTGTCAGTCTCAAACCTCACCATATCATGAAAATCTTCAATCTCCATTAAAATGTGAACATTTTTTTTTATGGTTAGGTTTCCAAGAGATAATTTTACAAAAATGATATAGACAATCTTTTTCCGGTGTTGAATAGAATAGTTTGCGATGGTAATTTTGCTCCTCCTGATTATGTAAGGGTTTTGATGATTAAAGCCATTAGAGATGAGGAGGAATTAAAAGGATTATTTGAAATCTAACCATGGACTCAATAACCAATAGAAAAGGTAGTCTATTATGCAAAATTTTCAATATTAAACGATAAAATTTGAGATACATTACTCCCGGAATAACATAGCAGGATGTATTTTTAAATACTATTTTATAGTATAAATTAAATTAATTCAATAAAGAAGGGTATATAAGTCATTTTACTTAGTTTATATTTTCAAAACATTTAAATTTTATCTAACACGAAGAAAGGGGCATAATAATAATACTATCAATAACATATTAACATAAACACTGTTTAAACTTATTCTGAAATATCAAAAAAAAAAAAAATTGTTTAGTTTCACCAAACAACAGGGCAATACTCATTTTTCCAATTCTTCACGGTCCAAGTTTTGTATTAGAAAAATTGAACAGGACAACAAGCTTATCCA
Source organism: Atalantia buxifolia (assembly GCA_030444775.1). Taxonomy (NCBI): domain Eukaryota; kingdom Viridiplantae; phylum Streptophyta; class Magnoliopsida; order Sapindales; family Rutaceae; genus Atalantia; species Atalantia buxifolia. The sequence goes on from CM059838.1 coordinate 14,182,166, forward strand.
ATATTGATCGAGTTAGTTAACTAATCAATTATCTATAGGACTATAATCAACAGTAATGAAAGAAGACAATCTAAATCTATATATGACGTGTCAAGTTGTGACATGAAGGAGACAGAGGAAACTTTTGTACAGAGCTGTTACGAAGAATATCTGCAACTTTTTTTTTAAAAATATAAGTATCTGTCAATGTTTTGTTTTCATGAAATACTTTGAATACTATTTTATCATTAAATAATTTAATCTGCTTCAATCAAACCTGTAAACGACATAAACACAAAGCAAGAATCTTTATTACAGATTCTTATCGAGCACTTACAAGTTACAACATAACTACTTGAGAGGCTTTCTTAATTAATTTACAAACACCAATTACTGCACCATTAAAAAGGTGATGTAGGAGCCCATCAACTTAAGCTTATGCCACTCATCATATAGCCCTACGAACAAGCTTGAAAGCTATCATCAAGCAGTCTTTATTCATGCAAACCTTAGTACTATTAACTAGTCTAAAATTTAGGCCATGGACCAGGTAACACCAACAACACCAATGTCCTTATCGAGCCCCAAAGCACTCCATACAGCGTCTGAGCCATCAACGATGTTATTGTCACAAGGTGGCTGATCTGCATGCTCTGAATCACAACCATGCATGGTGTCACATTCATCAACCACCTTAGCCATCACGCTCCTCCCATTTTGAGCCGTAATCTTTATCATGTGACCACATCTTGACCCTCCATTATACCAACCTGTTGACAGCGCCACGATAGGTACCGAGTTGTCGTGGTACTTCCCATCACACTCCGATGGACCTCCTCCCTCGCCGCCTTCGCTGAAATCATTGTTTGTTAGTTTTGCATAAGTAGATGATGTAACCGGAGGAGAGCACGAGTACAGAGGGTATGACTTTCCATGGCATCTTAGTGTGCCGGATGAGTGACAACTGCCGCCACCGCCGCCGCCTCCGCCACCTCCACCTCCTCCTCCTGTGCATGTTTGCGACCCAACTTCTGGGTCATCGTTGCATTTGCCGTTGATGCAAATGAGCTCACCCTCACAATCATCAAGGGTTCTACATGGCCCGTTACACTGGGATATTGCATTTGATAGCAATGGAAGGAACATCATGGAGAAAATTATTATAAAGGAAACTAATGATTTAGCCATAATGTTGATTAACAAATAATATATGTTTAGAGGTTTGATACAAAATGAGAAAAGATACATCTGCATGAATTTATAGACTGGTAGTCACGTTCATGAAAAGAACGTCTTGAGTCATGCAATTGAGAAAAATCCTCATAATAAGATGGTTTTAACATGTCTTTTCATCAAAATGTTATCAAATATGTTAATTTTTTTTCTCTATCCTACTCTCCTATTTTAACTTTAATTACAATTGGCCAATTTTAAAGTGGATGATTATGTAGCAAGGCAATTCCGCCACGTAAGACTTCGATAGTCTCGGTATGAAGGTTTACTAATTTACAATTGCCGCGGATGCATGCTAATGAGAAATTTGTTTGTTGACTCTTAATTCTGATTTTATTCGTTATCATAAATAAAAACGAAACTGTCTATTATTGATTTCACGTGATGTATAGATAAATGAATGAGATTTCTAAGTTTCAACTTTTCTGTTCAACTTTCTCAGTTGCAAAATCGGCCAGTTAATATATAATTCGCAGAAAGCATTAAGCTGTTATGGTGAAATGAAATCCTAGCCGGGCGGAAGCTGGAATTAAACTTGGTTGCAGGGCAGCATGGAAAAATTTGAAAAAATTCATGTAAATTTATTCTAAATAGTAATTTATTAGTATCATTCAAAACCAAAGTATTTTAAAAGATGAAATATGCTAATGTATTCATCTTTAATAAACATACTCATACTCTATGAAAGTATCTAGTCAAAAAAAATTTAGACATATACATAGAAAAATAAATGATCAAGAAACCCTATTAAACTTCGGTCCAATGTCCATCAAAGAATAAAAATTATTCATTATTGATTTCTTAAAAAATAAAATAAAATACTATTTACACTTGTGTGTAGCTCAGTTGGCCGAGAATACGCATTGTGCGCACTCTGATTTAACTTATGATATAAGCAAATGTTAATGTTTTACTACACGAGGTTTCTCATCCCCATCCAAGCTATAAAATAAAGTAAAATATTAGCTGAAAGATTAAAGAAAGAATTTAGATAATAAGCTAATATTGTCAAATACTAGAACAATAACAAATTTAGAGACGAGTAAAAAATATATATATACTTTTGAACTAAATATTCAACTAGAGAAGAGAAGAGAATTATGATTTGTCACTGCCTCTGAGAGAAGATATATGCACACGAATTAAGTTTTTGTTTGTCAAATTTCTCAAAGGTGCCACGATCCATGCCGTTTTCGTTATGTTCGGCTTCTGATGGAATCAGAAGGCAAACCTTATTTAATTTGAGGACTTGGGTGAAGGAGAAATTTTTCCATTCAACAATTGAGTCTCGTTGTACATGGTAAAACTTGAGTAGGATGGGCCTCAAATTTATAGAAGATCATAATTTGATAGAATTTAAGAATAATATAAAGGAGATTAATTTTATTTTTCATTAATTCGCAAGCACAAAAGCTTTATATTGGAATTTAACTGTCTCATCTATCCATTAATTCATCTTACAGCCACCGAAAATCTGATGGGTCAACAATTATGAAGATTGAGATTTGTCCATCTTTTCCATTAACTTTCTCGAAAGATTCTGAGCGTCATGTGATGCGTTCGTGCAGAAACGAGGAAGTGTGGTCCATGAAAAGTAATGGCACGCGGCAAAGGCGCGGGGAATAAATGCTTTGACCTGCAGATGATAATTGTACGAGTTGTAACAAAGCGCCAAGCCCATTCTTTCGGCCCAATTGCGCCCTCGTGACAGTACAAGACTTTGTTTGGTACTGTGTTTATAAATAAACTATTTAAATTACTTAATTTTATTTACTTAAAACATTAGTAAAACTATTCATTACCGAATTTTTAGACATTTAACAGATACTTACAACAATATAATTAAATTAAGTTGTGAACTAATTTAACATAATTTTAGCTATTAATTTTTTTATTTTTAATATTGATTTTGCACCAAAAATAGCTTCCATTAAGAACATAATAATGAAAACTTTTTTCATAAATACTACCCAAAAATAGGAGGAGGAGGAGATGAAGATGAAGAAGAATGGCCAAAGTAAAAAACAAAAAAAATCTTTTACAGTACTTGTGTTTTATTTTATTTTTGAAAAAAAATAAAAATTATCATACGTTGTATTTATTTTTTTTAATACCTATTTCCTCATTGTTCGCCTAAATATTGATTAAGATATTAGAAACAAAAATTTTAGGATTTGAGACATGAGAATTATGTATTAAATAGTGAGTATTCACAGTAATTGTATAATATAAACTTAGTAAACTATCTTCAATAATAATTTATAAAAGAGGTATTTTTGTAATAAATATTTTTATTAAAATTATGATGTTTAGAATAATTTGTAGAGTATACATAGGCCCATCTTTAAACGTCATAGGTGTTCACTAGTAAGAAGGGGTTCAAGTCTCCTCATGTATTATGTATATTATTATTAGAAGATAATTTTTCAAATATTTGGTATATTAGATTTGTTATGACTGTAAATAAATTAATGTAAATTTTAAAAAGTTTATAAACAACACTAATGCCACACATTTAAAAAGAAAAAAGAAAAGCTAATAACACTAAAATCAATCCTACGATCATTTAATTACCTTTATCATCCATGAAAAATCAATAGCTAGCTTATTTGAACATTGTCACATCTGCCAATCTAATAAAGAACAACTCCTGTTTGATAATTGATGCCCATAACATTTTTTGCTATAATCATTCTTCTATCTCTTCATTTTGCCACTAATCAATCATCATCATCCATGAATCAAACCAAATCAAGGCTATAATCATGTATAATTAGTACTACTAACTACAGATCATATGAAGATCGGTGTTCCTGTTCTAAGTCATGCACTTGCCATATTGGCATCCAACTTCACTCCGGCACTTTATTCTGAAATGGCAGTACTGACCCACAACTAGAAACCCTAATAATTTTGACATTTCCGTGAAAGGGACTCAAGTGGGGTACCAAAGTCACGCATCCATTAACTAGAAGGCGTGCATAAATAATTAAATTACTCCATAGGGCAAGTTGCCCGCCTTGACATTTTCCAAACGTGGGCATGTTTCATAATTTCATTGAATTGCAATTTCGATAAAGGATTTTGTTGATTTGATCCTCTGCGGCAACAACCATTCGAAAATTTATTATGTGGTTTGGCTTTATATCAGAACAAAAATAAACATGCAGATTTTGATAATTTAATCAGAAACATAGGGGACCCAGGCTTTATTTCAAGGCTTTCATATCATTCACAAATCACCATGCATATGAATGGTCAATGAACTCGAATATCAACAAAACAAGTAGCAATATATTAATTGATCACAATCCTCTGCTGCATTCAAAGTCCCACATCTACAGATTGATAGATGGTGACCCTAGGTGAGCGTTAAAAAATGAGAACATGAAGTTAATTACAGATTTTTTATATTAATTGATCACAAATTTTTCGATACATTTACAAATTTATTCCTTACCTTACAATGTATAAAACACAATTTGAAAAGTGCACAAAGCATTTTTTTTTTTTTTCAAAAAATCTATCCCCATTCTGCCAAGGTTTATTTAGAAAAAATAAAAAAATAAAAAGCATATCTTGAGAAATATAAACGAAAAACTTGTAATTGGAAAAATATGTTTCTACCATTTTAAGATACTTTGACCTAACAAAATTCTTGTGTGAGTATATACAGTGAACAAACATGAACGGTGGACTCTAAAATATATAATTTTGTTATTAATTTGTTACACTCTAATATATTTCAATATGAAATCTATTAAAATATGAATTACAGTTCTACCATAACGCAGAGATTTAACGATCATAACACGCTAAAATAGCATCCCCTAAATATGAAATCTAACCCCCACGCAAGCCAAGTGGATACACACACACACACACACACACACTATTGGGAGAGAAATATTTTTTATTGAGCGTCATGGTGAAAGACTCGAACCTAGGCCCTGACCTAACCGTCCATGCAAGTATTATAATCGAGTTACGGAATTTAAGAGAAAAACAGTAATGACCGGCGAAATAGGGGCAGTTTTTTCGCATGAAAACAAACAGTAGCCGATCGATATTAAAAGAAGGTGGGGGAAGAGAAAGCTTCAGCCTAACGGCGGCCTCGAATTCCGTATTGTTCATGAAAAGAGACGGGCAGTAGGATCACGTAGAGGGCAGTTAGGTAAATTGGTTTCAAAAGGAAAAAAGGGGCAGTGACCAGTGAGCGGTAGATACATAGTTTAGTGGGGAGAAGCAAGGTGAACGGAAATCAGAAGAATTGACACCCATTAATGAACCCATCCAGGCGCAAACGAAAGCCTAGGCCTAGCCGCAGAAACCCTAGCTTTTGCTACCTTGTAGGGCCTCTGCAGTGACGTTTAACGTTTACACCAAATATCGAGAGCTTTCGTCAGGCTGCAGCGTTCTTTTTGCAGTGCTTTTGTAAATATATCATCATTAGTAGAAAATATAGCAACGGTGTCCAGGTTTTTCTAATTAATTTTAATAACAAACATTGTAAGACTAGTTTTTTTTTTTTTTTTTCCTTACGAAGAAAATAAGATTGGCTTCTCTTATTACAAATGTTTCATAATTGAGCATCTATATCTTATTTGTAGATGTTAAACATTCGGCATTTCTAATGAGGAAAAGTAAGGTATGAATTATAAATATTTTATTCTCTCACCAAATCGATACGTTTCGAGTTGAAAAAAAAATCTAATAATAAAAACGCGATAGATTATATCTATTTATAAAAATAAAATCTTCTAGTTATTAATCTCAAATTATTATTATATGTTTACTCGAGACTCATTTTTTTATTGTAAATATATATTTATATTGCGGGGGAGGAGAAAGAAAAATCTATTTTTATGGTTTGATTTATTTTCACTTGTGCACGTCTGCATTATATAATGCGTAAATTAAATAACTAAATAACACCATAGTTTTACATATCCAAATTGATGTAAAATGATTATTCTAAATTTGGTTTAGCATGTTTCGTGAAGTATGAAATTTAACCCCAGAGGCAAAAATTTGGTCATAAAATAGAATTATGAGCTGAAAGTGACAGATTCTTCAACTTCTGTTATTCTCACTAAGAGAAGATATTGCCTTGGATTTTTCTTGCGCGTCATTGAGTGCATGTGACCATCTTCCCAATGGCATTTGCTTCTTCCCAGCATGGAAAGGGGGGAGTTTTTATTGCATGCCTGCCATTTACTGGAACAAAAAATCAGACAAAGAAATCAGTGGATTTGACATTTTCTTTATTGTGAATCAAATCATGCTCGATTGGTTCAATCTATCTATTCATCTTTGATTTGATATTGATATATGGCAATTCATTGTGAAAATGTTGCTGCAGCAAAGGATGCAGTTGATATTCACAGCCCAGGCAATTTTCGTATACTATCAAAGCCGCACTGTGCATCTATGATCCGCTCTTGTCATATAATCAACATATTTTGTTTTTCTAATTATTGATAATTTAAAGTCGCTGTAAAATACTTCTAAAATTTTCTTTTAAAAAAACCCCAGTCAAATACTATTCAAAACTAAAACTCCATTATTTTCATTGTGCATGAAACTTCCACATATTATAATAATAAAAAGCAGAAAGTGTTAATCCCAATCCAGCAAGTGACCGGTAAATATCTTAATAACTTAATATTATGATGATATTTCCCATACGTTATTTCAACCCCGATCATGAAACGCCACGTGGAGATCATGTAAAATATGATAATCTGATGAAATTCTCTCCAATGAAAAATCCCTGGCCCACGTGGGTGATTGAGCAATCTGATACGTGACAGTCCCAAAAATAGTAGTATCCCCTTCCCCCCATTTTTGGATTGATTCGTTGATTGGACTGTCAATCACCAACTTCAATGAATGTCGATCATCAAATCCAACGGCTCCCATTCGCCCTCCCACTCTCCAAGGAATATTATCTTCAATTAGCAAAAAGTAAACCTCCACGTAATATTTTCCTTTTGTCTTTCGTTTATTAAAATCCCCCAGATCAGAAACTACAAATCATGTATCATCATTAGACTTGTCCCAGCCGTCGGATTCATCTACTCGGTAAGATCCAACGGCGGATATTGACTGCATACTCTGCTGTACGTACGTTTAGCGGCAGTAACAATAATAAAATTTAACCCGACAGAACTACGAGTGAGAGTTTTAGAGAGAACAAACAGAGAGAGAGAGAGTGTGTGTGTCTGTTGTTTCCGTACAATATCAGTGGTCTGGCTTTTTATTGGAAACCGGTGATTTATAATTGTCCCCACGCAAAAGATATCTGGCGGTGGACATTCAAAGTTATCCCAGATGTGGGTCCCGATACTTGCAGGTGACGTAATATTCAATTAACCCCTACAGTGAACTTTGTCCAGTTTCTTCCCGTCCAATCACTACAGTGGCTCCGCTCGAGCTTGAAGAGAAGAAACCGGGGGCCCCTCTTCTTGAACTAATGTTAACTTCGCCACGTCATCGTTTTGAGACTTGCAATTTCTTAATTTATTGTCGCTGTAATTTTACTCCATTTTGAAGTTAAAAAAAATGTATGCCATTCTAATTGCATGGGAAAAAAAAAAGCTTTGCTTTGTACAGTAGCTTTTCTATTTAAATCAGTAATTAATTAATTTCTTTGTCCACAAATATAGTAATTATGTGAGGACTTTGTGAAGAATTGTCAAAAATTTATTGATCTAGCGTAATGCATGATAATTATATAGACTTTAGCTATAGTGCTTCATGGTTAGTGTGCTTTATAGTCTAGAAACTATTAAATTGTCAGATTTTATTTACTTTCTAACTATTTAACATGATTCAAATTATAGGATATAATAACCTAAAGATATCATAATTATACCCAACAATGTATTAAAGTAAGATCAGTTACACAATGGAGATAACATGTTAACCTTGCAATCATCCCAAAAAAAATCTCTTGTTAGTAGTAACATTAAATAAAAATACAATTATTATATTATTATGTCTAATTGTGTTACCTCTTATTTTTAAGTCAAGAGTTCTCATGATTTTAAAAGCTATAGATTAGTGACTCCTTTTTTTCACCTTTTCTTGGGGGAAAATACAACAAAAATAACTAGCATGGTAATTGTATTTATTATATCATGATTAAGTAGACAAATGAGATGAATCCAAAACAAATAAGCAAAGCTCAGGAGGTAAATATGAGCTGCCACGAGTGGTACATCGGCAATTAATGTCTTAACCAAAGGGTATTTCCAAATAGACCCACATGTCCCCTTTTCTTGTTTCACCAACGAAATAAAGCTATAAAGAAATTTCTGTCCAGACGACCCTACGAGGGGGACACAAAATTGAAAATTCAATTCTTGAAGAATCACGAGAGCAGACAGTTTTCCGCCGTTAAATTTAACGGCAACAAAATCAAGAAAAAATAACTGTTTAAATTGCAAAGCGCGCTTTAGACGTTAAAGCCAACGGCTGATTATCGCTTTTGCAATTATTGTGCTTTTGACTTGAGCACAAGCTCTTTTGCAGCATACTGTCGCCTCCCTCATTTCTTGCCGGAATTTCTCCGGCCACCCATCTTAGCCCCCTCTCTAAGGGGTCAGGCCCAGAATTGAGATCAAATCACCCATATGCGTTCTTCTGGTAATCTTTTTGTTTCTTTTGGGCACGTTTTCTTTATGTTTGTTGTAGAAGATATGAAGAAGATCAACTGAATTGAGGACTGAATTCATGTAGCGGTACACTTTCCTTGCCGGTTCCATTACTGTGTACCTTTTATGGCTTTGTTTTGAATAATGAAATGATATCGTTACTTTATGTGTCATCCTTTTTCGGCTTTTCTTTTTCCATCTTCATGTGCATAATGATCAACTTTTCTTTTTCTATTTTTTTTCTTTGTAAAGCACGGCTTCACAAGAATGTTTAAAACTTGTTGTTAGAGTCTCAACTCTCAATAACTAGATCCCATGTGACAGTCTCTGTAACTTGGGATTGATGATGCACCGCAGTAGCTGCCAAATTAGGGTTTCAGTAGTTGACGTGAAGTATGTGGTTATATATATGTATTATGTATATAGATTATACGTATTTACAGAAAGTGTAGGTATAGTTATTTTGCTTCCTTTGTTCTCTGTGTAATGGTTTGTTTGAGATCTACGAGCTATGTTGAAAGAGGAAACGAATGACGTTATTTGGAATCTCCCTTTCTGTTAATAGTTTTAATTTGCTTCCATATTTATTTTCTTTCTGTGGTAACAACAACGAGTATTTTCTACTTCTCCTGCGTTTATATACTGTTTCTACCCACTTGTATCTTCTGTTCATTTTATGTACTTTGTCTTTGACGGATGCTCTCTTTGAATTATTTTCTTTATATTTTGACATGATGGTGATTTTGCTGCAGGAAAATGTTTAGATCGCATGATAAGCTTGATGGGGTTTATAGGATAATGGTTGGGTTTTTTGTTGACTGAGATTTTCTGGTAACTGATCAGTTATATATATTTGTATATATCAGCGGATGGATATGAACAACTTTAGGCCTCAGTCGTCACATGTAGCACAGCAAAGCCGTCGCGATAAGTTAAGGATTCAACAGCACTTGGGAGACTTAAGTGAACATAGTAACTTGGAGCAATCATCATCAGTCAATGTTAGAAATGGCATTTCATTTTATGATTCATCAACGACTCTTGTTTCCTCCTCTGAGCTTATAAACTTCTCAGCAAATTCCAGTGTGTTAACAGCTCAAAGGGAGGCAATGGGGCATCAAGAATTAAGTGCTTCTAATCATCAACATGATCAACATAGCAATGCTAGTAGGCCTATAATGACTGGGGGTGATTTATTTACCATTTTGCCTCACGCAACTGTAGCTTCATCTCATCACTTTAGAGCCACTGGTGATCATTTTCAAGGTTGTTGTGACCTGAAAGGTCTTGATCATTCACAGTCAATTTCTGAGTGGATGGTGAATTATGCAAGTGGATCATCTGGTAGGGAAAGCAATCAAAATGTAATGCTTGATGGGGAAGTTGTGTCAAATAATAGTAATAATTCTACATCTAGAAAATTTTTGAGGCCAAATAATTACAATGAGTATCAAGATCATGTTCAGTCTACTTCAGTAAATCAACCAAGTGAAAAGCTTTTTGGGGACATGCATTATGCTACTCCAATTTTCCCAAACACTGTTCAAGATGTTGTCACTTTGGCTTCTGTTGGAACTCATGGATTAGAGGTTGCTTCACTTTTGCAACAGAATAATGCAAGAGAAACTGGCCATGTTACTTGGACTGATCACTCTGGGAATGAGCTTGTGCTTCTTCCAAGCTATGGCAACCAAACAAGTGCTCTCCGGTATAGTGATCCGAGTAATTGGACAAATAGACCAGCAGCTGAGAGTTTTCATCAATGGAGTACGGAATCGGGTTTGAGGAATATTGCGAGTGATGTTGCTACAAAAGGTCTATCTCTGTCACTTTCATCGAATCCACCATCTGATGAAATGAATGTTGGTCACTTTGCAGGAGGATATGAGTCTCAAAACTTACACTTCAAGACCGATTCAAGATCTGGGAACTCTAGTCTTTTGGGTTCATTTCCGAAGCCATCTATTATCCGCAAAGGAAGTGGAAACTCTATTCAGGATGGGGGTACTTCTAGTTACAATGTTCATCGGAACACTGGCCCTCTTGGGCCTTTCACTGGATATGCAACTATTCTGAAGAATTCAAGATTCTTGAAGCCAGCTCAAGAGCTCTTGGATGAGTTCTGCTGTGTGAAGAAATCAAAATATGGCAAGAGGGGTAATGTATCTGAGAGATTCTCTGGAGATAGAGCTAGTGCTTCTGCTTCAGCAGAAGCTGATGTAGCTGATAGGGAGGTTGGAGCCAAGGGTAAAAATAGCACTTCATGTGTTTCATCGCCCACGTTCTACAGTTCAAACCAAATTAGTTGTGAAGGAGGAGTTGGGAGCAGCTCTGGTGAATCCCACAGGCCAGAGTACCAAGAAATGAGGGCAAAGCTCTTGTATTTGCAGGAAGAGGTTTGTTATATATTTCTTATTTTACCCTTGTGGACCCTTGATTTCATGAAACGACAATCGTTTATCTGAATGAAAAATGTTAGCCTTAATTGTTGTTAGGCAATTAGATTAGCCGCTACTAGCCAATACTTTGCCTAATTTATTGCTACTAGGGAATTGGAGTCAATACCATGGGATTGCATCAATGTATGAGTTCAATTTTTGTTCTTTTTGTATAGAGTGTGCATTAAATAATTAAATCTCCAAAGAAAATTTAATTAATCCCATGGTACATCGTTTTATTTGCCTCTGCAGATTAATTTTTGGTATTTTTAGACCATAGTCATATCTGGACCTCTATAAAGAGTTTTGGAATTCTTGATGGTCTTTGTTGGTGTGGATTACTTCAGTTCCTCTACCCCATAGGTTGTGAGATTTCATCTATTCCTAAATAATTTTTTCATTTTTGTTCTACTTCCCCACCTACCTCTTCAAATTTGGGAAATTACCTTATAGAAAGAACAATATAATTAATTTTAGATTTGCTTGTGTCATTAATCAATAGAATAGATGGCTTGTTGAAAATTTCTTCTATGTATTTCCTTTTATGAATTAGACTTATGATTGGTCGAGATTTGGAGAACTTTGTGCTGAAATCACTCAGATGTAGAGTTTTGATTTTTTGCTTATTGTTAACTTGCATTAACCTTATATTTCTTATTTCTTATTTACTCTTTCAAAATTCTGACTGCTATTGCAGCTTTTCTTAATTTGCTAATGTATGCTAGTGATAGATTAGAGGATGTTAGTTTCCCTAACTGATTTCGAAAATAGCATAACATATGGCATGATATAACAATTTTTTTTTTTTGAAACAATTATTCATCTTTCAAATATCTGTTGTTATGTACATATGTTTTTCTTTAATTCTAGACTCAGTTTGTACAATTTCTTGGGTGTTAGTTTAGGAAAAAAATGTCAGATATTTTTGCTCAACATTCCTGTTCATAATTTCTTTCCTACAAGGTTCTCATGTTGTTTGCTTTTCATGTTTTTTTTTTTCTAAGTATTCTCTATTTGCTTAATTCGGGCTCAATTTGGACAATTGGTTGGCTTTAAGTTGATTTAATTTGGGGCTATTCTTCTTCTTCCATTAGTTTTGAAATCATCAATCTTTTTCCCCCTTTTACTTGTTGGTATGTTGGTTTGATATTATGTCAATTTAGAGCTGTGAACAGTAAAAAACTCAAAATTTTCTTTCCATAAACTTCATTGACTATCCATACCGTATGAATTCAGTTGGGATGAAGTTAATCATTCCCAATTGCTACTAATGTTAGTACATATATCTATTACATTATTATTTTGTATTTAATAGAAAATTCTCTCAAGTCTTATTCTTTAATAGAAAATTATTTTCCATCTTGTCCTGGGCCTCTTTGGATTTTATGAGAATTCAATTTAACAAATTCTATTTTTCCTTTCAAGGAACCGTATTGATGGTAAAGAAGATTACTTGATTTTTATGCTAATTAAACTTGATTGATTTAGTTGATTGCTATGGTAAACTCAATCTTTGATTATACTTAATGTTGATATATAGATTTAAGGAGCACTAAAGATTCTACTGTCCCTACATCATTCGGATTTCTCATCAGAGTTGAATGGTGTTTTGTCTTATGTCCCAGCTCTTAAGCAACTTTATGCCTGAGAAATTCTCCATCTGTCTGTATGATGTATGGCAATAAATTTGGCTCAACAATGCACACTTCTTTCAAGGCCCCTCTGTTGAATTCGGAACCTAATTATTTTGTCAACTTTTGGTGTTTGAAGTCCTATTAAAGCTGAAAAGAATAGTCTATGAGGTTACTGACATAGTACTTATTTTGCTCTCTAGGTTGCTATTAGTTTTCCCAACTTGGTCCTTGTTTGGTGCTTCATCAAAAAATGAACACTACAGTGAAGGTTGCTTTGTGTCCCATCAATATTCTCTGTAAAGTGATGTCCTTATATTGCATCATTATAGACTTCAGCGTATCTCCATACTAGTAATTTGCCATGATGCCTTGTTCTCATGTAGATTCATTGTTCAAAATCCTTTTGCTGAATGCTTCCCTGTGTTATTGAAGGTCTCCAAAAGGTACAAGCTCTATCACCAGCAGCTGCAAATGGTAGTTTCGTCCTTTGAATCGGTCGCGGGTCTGAGTGGTGCTACCCCATATGTTTCTTTAGCTTTCAAAGCAATTTCAAAGAACTTCCGGTGCCTAAAGAGTGCTATCATGAATCAGCTTAAGCATGTAGCAAAAGCCTTGGGGGAGGAAATGCGATCTTCAGCTACTGGTACAAGTAGTAGTAAAGGTCATATTACTAACACATCGGTTAAGCTTAATTGTTTGGACCAAATTTTGCAAAAGCATAAATCTGGCGTGGCTAATGTGGGCTTCCTTGAACCCCAACATGTCTGGAGGCCCCAGAGAGGTCTACCAGAACGAGCGGTGGCAATTCTTAGAGCATGGTTGTTTGAGCATTTTCTCCATCCGTGAGATTCCTTTCACCTTTCTTGCTTTCTCTGTCTAAACTTTGTTGTTCAGTTAATTGATTTGCCTTTCAACATTTTTTAGGTACCCTACGGACACAGATAAGCACATGTTAGCCACTCAAACTGGTCTCTCTAGAAACCAGGTAGGGTCAGCTCCCTGTAAGTTAATTATTATGTCTAATTCTCTCAAGCAATTTTTTTGATTGAATTAGCATATTGCATACTTGCCACGGGTTGTGGCTCCGTTGGTCAATTCTATAATGTTTAATTTTCCATTTCCCATGTGTTGATCCATTCAATTAGCCTTCTACTTTTTGAGGTCTTTGTGTCAACTATTGAATTTACTCTTGCGGCTATGGGTTTCCTGTCTCCAAGTCATGTACTTGTGATTGTCTGTTTTGGTGGTACTGATTGAGTGCACTAATGAAATTTGACTAATTACTTAATGCAGGTTTCCAATTGGTTTATAAATGCCCGAGTTCGAGTTTGGAAGCCAATGGTGGAAGAAATACACATGCTTGAAACCCAAGGATCAGTAGCAACCAACCAAAACTTCAAAACTAAAACTGATGGACAGTCTCTTAGTGATGGTACTGCAGGCAGCAGTTTTAATGGTGATCAACCTATGAACGACAAGCTAGCTATTAGTGCAATGTCTGATGAACATGTGGATTACTCGGGCATTGGATCCTCACGAAGCAACAATGAAGAAGGGCTTAATGCTGAACACTGGAATCAGGAGAAGCGATCAAGAGTAGATAGTCATCATCGGCTCACAGCAAGCATGGACAGGTCGTTGATGGGTTTTATACCGTACCAGAGAAACATGATTGAAGTTGGGGGATTAAGTGCCGTGTCACTTACATTAGGGCTAAGGCATGGGGTGGAAAGTTCACCACAGCAACAACAGGAGGACCAGCTTAGGAGGCAATATGGGGGTCAAATGATTCATGATTTTGCAGGTTGATGGTTTTTTTCCTTTTTCTATGAAACGTAAAAACTCAATTAGCTGCTAGAATCTGAAATATAAATCAGGCCATTAGCGCCTGTGTGCCACTATGTGTTATATACGCACTTGCCAGAAAAATTTGTAGGAGTACAAGAAGTAGCAGCCTAGTAGGTAACCTGACATGGTGAATGAAATCCATTTTGTAGCATGGTGAATGGGAGGATTTGTTACGATGTAAAAACATTTAAAATAAAACCCACAAATGGTTCGGTGCGAAGAGATCAATGCAGAGTGAGTAATGTGACCTGTGAAATCAATCGTTAGGAGTCTTCTAGATATTAAACTCCGGGAAATTGATCGAAATTATGCACTTACAAATTACAATGATTCTGCACGCTGAAGATTGGCTAGTGTCAAAGAGACTGGGAGAAATTTTTCTCCAATAATTTCATTTCAAGCCCAATAAGTTATCTTTACGGGAAAGTTGGTTGCGTATCGTTTATGTATGGTATCACTGTTTTTTCCTCCTACCACAACTAGAATATTGAAATTCAAATAGAATGCCTCAAATCTATCAACTGACTAAATTATGAAATTATTTACCAATTTAATCTATAAAATAAAAATAACAGAAGTCTACAGGATTATTAATGTGATTTAGTTTAACTAAGGATGGAAAAGGATCCTGTGATAAGGATGAGCTGTTAGTGCATAAAGTTTAGTATGTTACAGTACACTATTGTCGCATGACACGGATGAGTTGTAACTGCGAATGGTCCACTAATTTTATCTCGCGCAGCTAGCCATGCATCAGTGCCATTCATGAAGCATTAAATTCCATTTATTTTATACAACAACACTAACATTAATTATTTTGCATTACAATCACACTTGTGTAATTAAACAATTGACAAAGGAAGTTATACTTTCAACATACATATTACTGTAATCGACATCAAGAAACACTCAAAGCATAAAGCAATATGATGACGTTGACAATATATAGCGATAACTAATTCTCACCCAAACATTATTACGTTACGGACTTATCATTATAATCAAACTAACAAAGTGTTTAGTCACTGCTACCTCCAGCGTCTCCGCCATATTGGTTAAAGTCCTGCCTGGGGATATAGTGATGGTTATTCACGTTGCTTGGAGGATACCCAGATTTCACATTCGGGTCGCCCTCCGAAAGTACACGGCTGTCGTACGTTTCTGCATTTAAAGCCCTTCCGTTTGCTGCCAAGCAAGAGCTCAGTGTCATGAGAACGAGGGCAAGCCCTAGAAGCCTCATTTTTGCACTCTTTTTGATCCGTCCTCCCTATGTATAAATTTCAAACAAATTCAAGTTTAATGCATGCATGTTAGCAAATCTATGTAGAATGTTAATTTAGATCACAAAATTAAAATATTTATACATGTAAAATATTTTACTTACCCAGCTCCAGATCAAGAGAACATTGAGTTAGGTACGTTTATTTTTTGGGGGACGAAGGAGGATTATAAAGCCTTTATATAGAGATGCTATGATTTATGTGATTAACAGAAACAATATCAATTTTGGTGATGCGGAGTCCACCAAATGTGGTAATATTAAGTGGGATGGCCCTATTATCTAACTAAAATTGTATTAAAAGCAATTAAAATGATTGAATTGAGAAAAACTTTTGTCCATATTAACACTATAAATAGGAAATTTCCACGTTAGCAAATGGAGCAATTTTGCTAAAATCAAAAGTCAACTAGCGACAATGGAGATACTGTGCTGTTGCCATGTGATGTCAAAGCATTGTAATTACTTCATATATCTACATATGGGATTTGAAGCCTTCTAAGAAGTTGACATTTGTGAAGTGGGTTTAATAATTAATTTAATTTAATTTAAATAAGACATTCGGGGATTTATTGGATTAAACAATACACACTTATTCCAAATGAGAATATCTAAATGTTCTTAGCCATAAACTAAAAATTAAATGTGAGTTCATTTGGCAACTCAATATTCTACAATATATATGATATATAACTACTCAGTTGATAATGATGTTTCCTTTTATTTTTTCGATTTTAATGTAGTTGTAATAAATATAACTACTTACTATTTATATCACCCCCAATGATAGTATTAACTCCATATCAGATAAAATAATAGCTATTTCCTTTATCATTCATTTTTAATTTGCACAAACGTTGCGAAATTGGCGGGATTAAATTAAGCTGATCAATGGCAGCTAAGAGTCTTCTCAACAAGAAATTGAGAAGGAGAAATTTGCTGATTAATTATTGCACTGAATACTCTTGCTCCATCCAATATCTGTGAATCAAATTCAATTTCTAGTACAATAAAATAGCTATAAAATAATATTATTAGGACTAAGAAAAATAATTATCTTAGCAAGGTTATTTATTTATTCAATAAATAAATAAATTATGAATTTATAGGAGAAATAAATATTTGTTAACTATTTTTTAATTACATGTGTCAATTGGGTCTGTCTATTGTTCCTTTGACCAAGTTATTTATTAATTTTGAAAGTTATTATGTGTATGTAAAAAAATATTAATGAATATTTTAGTCTAAAATCATTAGATGCATGTTTTAGAAAAAAGCTAAATTGATGAGAAAATTGAAATTTTCAAGAAAAAAAGGCTCTAAATATTATGAATTTTATACGTTATTAATATTTTTACATTTGACTAATTATTAACTTATTCTTTAATTGAACCTAAAGGATTTAAAAATATATATAATTTTATGTATTTAGTGAGATTATTAATTTAGTACATTGACCTAAGTCAAGATCGAAAGATTTTATTATTTATTCAAGATTGTTGATTTATGGAGCATTCATTTATCAAAATTTTACCATAACAAAAAAAAAAAGACGGCATTGTCAATGTGACAAATACAAGAGTATTTTCTTATGGAGTGGGCTTCATCCCTTGGTATGCCACTGGATGGCAATGCCAATCACCAAGGAATCGACTTATTATATACATTACATGGTTTGAATTTCATGCCCGTAATTATGATTTCACATATTCGCTTCTCTGTACGCAATTATTATTGCTGCATCCATGATCCACCAATGGAAATGCTCGTCAATGGCTTGCATTAGCGTAGTAAATAGGTGTGAGTATGTGTGCATATATGTGTGTGTCTCTGTGTGTGCGTGTATATTCACACTTCTACACAATATATGTGGAGGAAAGAATTAGGATTAATGGTTGAGATGATCTCTCTTATAAGCTTTCAAACTTTGTATGCTCTGTATTTATTAGTGATTATGTATGGTTTAGATTTAATTAAATATTTTTTTTACATGTTCTATCTATTAATTCCTAATCACCCACTTATATTTTATTTAGAAAAAAACTGAGAGAAATCTGATCCTCCGAGAATACCAAATCCGATGGCAACATTCAAGGTTTTGTATTGAACCATTGATATCTGATACTGAAGTTTTTGTTCCCCAATTTCATTTCAAGCCAATGCTCCAAGCTACAAATAATATGTATCCTTTTTCTTGTGGATTTGAGCCACGGATTGGATCACTTACAGGAGAAATTTTAAAATACATCTGAGGTACCACGTCATCTATACAACAATCAATAATGTCATGACATGTGTGCATTTATTTTGAATCACTATCATGTAAGTGGTGGTTGTATTTAATTCAATGACATATGTCATTCATGCATCAATTGGTTGTAGTACCTCAGATGTATTCTACAATTTCTCCACTTACAAGCCCAAAAAGTCTTCTCCTATGATAGTTGCGATGCTTATATGTTGTTTATAGTAGTATCACATGCGCCCCCCCCCCCCATTCTCTCCCTCTCTCTCTATTTTTAATACAATTTCTTCTCTTCAATTTGAATTCAATTAATTGAGCTAAGCAGCTAAATATTAAAGTGAATAAATGAGAACGGTCGTCTACAGTTTACTTTATCTTTGGGGACTGGGGTTACTTTTATCAATTCATGACAATTTATAAAGATTTCTTATCACGTGCAGCTAGCATGCATCAATCCATGTTTGTAGAGTAGTATTAGACATCCAAATTTTTTATCCTAAATGATTTAGTATTCATTAATTGGTTGACGAGATAAAATAATTAATTTACTCGAATCTTGTAAAAAATTACTAACCATTCAATTAATGACACATCATCTGAAATTAAATTTGAAATGTCTATCATTACTCATATTTGTAAGCCTTAATTACCTTTATTAATTTTTATCAAACAACACTTACATTCCATATCATAATAGCATTTCTATAATTATACATTATAAATGTATACAACGTACAAACAAGCAAACTAATAGTTTCGACAAACGTTATTACAATCTTATATATAAGAGAGAAAAAAGGTCATGACTATCTTATATATAAGAGAAAAAAAGTTCTGCGTTAGATCATACATTATTACATTAAACAACATCAAGATTAACAAGACATACTTAAAATATATAGTAATATGGGATAGACTCAATACAAAGATAACTACTCGATCAACTAACTCTCAGAGGAACATCATGTAATTTTCAGTATAAAGTTTTAGCCACTAGGAACACCCCTAACCTAGGGGTGTATATTTATATTAAGGCTGAAATAAAGATTTTAGTTTGAGGAGGGAAGTCCTAAATTTAAATCTACTATAATATACAATCAGTACAATTGAGGGGCCAAAAATAAGGATCATAATACAAAAACTATAAACCGGGGGGGAGGTGGGGGGGGTGTATATATTTATTAAGGCTGAAACAAGGTTTTAGTTTGAGGAGGGAAGTCCTAAATTTAAGTCTACTATAATATACAATCACTACAATTGAGGGGCCAACAATAAGGATCATAATACAAAAACTACAAACCAAGGGGGGCCTAGACGTGAACTATGCATAGAATTTGGTAATGTTTTCAATTTCATCATTATATATTCTTATTTTTTTTAATTTTTGGATGGGCCACCTCGTGCCTTCACTTTTTCCCGCCTCCGGGGTTATAACCATGTCTATTCTTATCGCTTGGAGGGTACCCAGATGTTAAAATATTCTCGGCAAACTCCGCCAGTACTCGGCTGAGCTGCTGCTCATTGTAGCCTGCGGCATTTAAAGTCCTTCCGTTTGCAGCCATGCAAGAGCTCACGATCATGAGAGCCAGAGCAAACCCTAGAATCCTCATTTTTCCACTCGTTTGATCCATCGTCACTGCTACATAATTTGAACAAAATTCAAGTTTAATGCATGCATGTGAGAAAAAATTAACAGCTATTTAGACCACAAGAAAAGAATTTTTATTCTTTATTCTTTAATTATATTTTAAAAGGTAAAAGGGTTGGGCAAAATGAAACCATTTAAAAACTACTTAATGAGTATTTGATGATTTTTTAACTACTTACCAAAATAGAGATCAAGAAATACAAGTTTGATAATAATAATTTCGTGGGGAAGGAAAGAGAATTATAAGGTCTTTATATAGACGTGTTATTATTTATGTGATTGACGGCCACCAAATAGATGGGATTCGTCATAATGTTTTGTCCAAATGATTAGCACTATAAATAGGAAATTTCCACATTAGCAAATGGGTTAATTTTGCCAGGCCAAAAGTCAACTAGCCCCAGTGGAGATGCTGTTCTAATGCCTTGTGATGTCAATCGTGGTCATTAATTCTGATATTTGTCGGGGGATATTTAACGGAAAAATTTATAAAAATAACCATTTACTATTTTTACAATTAATTCTTTAAATTTTTTTTTATTAATATTAGTCAAACACAAATTTTATTCCCCAAATTATCTTTGTTTACAAACAAAAAATAACTTTCTTTCTTCCCTTTCCTCAAACCAAAACGCAGCAATTATCACCAGTGACGACAAAAGGCAACGGTAAACACCGACGGCGAACGGTAAAAGTAAAATCTGATCATAATCCATCCGGATTCAATAACAATCGACATCATTGAGTGGTATGAGTTATTTTCTGAACTTGCGAGAGAGTTTCAGTGCGGTTGCTTGCTGCGAGTAGCAGAAATTTTTATGGCACAATCTGCCTTTTGTTGCAACAGGCAGCCTGTCGCACTAAGCGATGTGCAACAGGCTTGGTGCGAGCTGCCTGTCGCACAAGGCTTGGTGCGACAGGTGCCTGTCGCACGAAACTTGGTGAGACAGGCACTCTGTCACACCAAAAGGCATATTGTCCCACGAAAATTTATGCGACTCTCAGCAAGCAATCGCATTTAAACTCTCTCACAAGTTCAGAAAATAACTCATACCACTCAGTGATGTCGATTATTATTGGATCCGGATAGATTATGATCGGATTTCACTTTTACCGTTCGCTGTCGGCGTTTACCGTTGCCTTTTGCCGTCGTCGGTGATGATTACTGCGTTTTGGTTTGAGGAAAGGGAAGAAAGAAAGTTGCTTTTGGTTTGTAAACAAAGGTAATTTAAGGAGTAAAACTTGTGTTTGACTAATATTGATAGCAAAAAATTTAGAGGATTAATTGTGAAAATAGTAAAAATTTTATAGTTATTTTTATAAATTTTCCTATTTAACGATCATCTTAATTTACAAATAATAAACATAAAATTAGCACATGTGAAATAAATAACAATTAAATATAAATAACTCATAAATTAGTCACAAGATTAAGCATTTATCCCAAGTGAGAATATCTAAATGGCCTTAGCCATAAAATTAAAATTAAAATTAATTGTGAGATCATTTGACAACTCAATTATGCTTCAACTGTTCAATATAAATATCTACTCAGTTGATAAAATTTTCCTTTTCACTTTTTGCCATTTTGAAATTTAACTACGGAGGCAGAAGACCTGAATACAGTTATGACACGTGTAACTACTTAATTGACGGTGCTTGATGGACACAATCCGTAGAGCTGCAATTTTGAGACTTGCTTGAGTACTGCTTAATTAGAGAAGCTTGATGGAGAGCACCTATTCTTGGCCCTTACAGCCATTATTTATACAGTAATTGTGCAGCTGGGCTGCATGCCCTTCTATTCTAGCCGCTACAGGCCGCTGTCACTTTCAACTGTTTGTCAACTGGCTCTGCGAAAATAACAATAATAATGGGCTGCATTTGAGCCTCTCTGTTGGGTTTGATCCAAAAGTCTAGCAAAAACATCATGGTTTAGAGAAGTCATGTCCGTAATTATGATTTCTATGTATTTTGCTTCTTTACGCAATTATTATTGCTGCACCCGTCAATCGAAATGCTAGTAAATGGTTTTGCATTAATTATGGTATTAATTATGGTAGTAAAAGGTGAAATGCTTCCCATATGTATATATTTTTTAATATTTAGGTTGAGTTTTTTTTTTATCTGAAATTTAAATAGATTTGGAGTTTGAATAGGTCTAAATAAAAATATTTGAGTGACATATTTTTTTTTTTAATATCTAAAGAGAAAAACTTAAAAATTAGTAGTTTGACATAAATATTCTTTTAAGTGATGCATATATTTATTCTTCCCAATTTCTAATTTTCACAGGTTGATTAGTTTGGTAGTATTAAAAAAAATAGTATCATTTTTTATCTTAATTTAATTTTTTAATAAAAATATAATAATAACATCAAATTTTATTGTAAAGTCAATACTATTATTTTATTTGTGATTCATCACAATGAGCATAATTTGATTTATTCAATATTTCAGTTTAGTTAATATTATCATGTGAATAAAAATTTAAAGCAATTAAAAAAACATAAAAAATAATACAAAATATTAGGTTTATACATAATATTGGCAATACATGAATTGTTAAGGGTATTTTTGAGATTTGAAATTGAAAATTTTCATTTATACTTCAGGCTTCAGATAAAAGTAAATTTTTTCTACTTTTTCTATTTAGATAAAATTATTTGACAATAAATGATAAGTTAAAAAAATAACATAAAATAAACAAATGTCTGAACAAAAGTTACATCATTCTCTCCCCATTCATGTGAGTGGAGCTGAATTTTACACATTTTTATTTTCAATCCAAGAAATTTTATTATCTTAACTAATTGTTATTTAATAAAATAGAATAAAATTAAAGAATCCAATAGATTTTTATCATGTGTATCCATCAATCAATCCTATAAGAGTAAATATAATTCCAACAAGAATCCAATAGAAGAGTGGGTGATTTTGATATTACGTATCCAAACTTTCTTTGAATTTTGACTAAATAGAAGTCCTTAAAATTAACTCATAATCAAAATCTAGTTCATAAACTAGAGGTGTCTTATACTTATCTAATTGGCTCAAGATCTATTATTAGTCGATGTCAGATTATTCAGCTAATAGATCATACACGAGGAGTAACAAGGGAAAAAATCGGATGGATTAAAATGTCACAATGATAAAGTTCTATGGGCTAAACTAAGTCGAATACAATACAACCTATATAAATTTGGGGGTAAAAATCAAAATTTTAAAGTTATATGTTTTTTTTAGTACTGTTATATAAAACTATTACTGATATTATATCAGTTATTACAATTGATATTTACAAACAGATTATCCCATAAAAAGGAAGACTGAAACTAATCCCATAATATTTTTATAGAAACTCGAACTCTTGTGGAGAACTGAAACTAATTCCTATAATACTTTTATAAAAGTTTGAATCTTACTCTCATTATTAAAAGTGAAAGAGCTCTCCCACTAAGCCAAAGAGCCGCTGGTAAAGTTATGTGATCTAATAAAAAATAACAAATATATTTTAGGTTAAAATAATATCGTACATGAAATATAAATCATGTGGATATATTGACTTTCGGCCAACCCAATTATCCAACAAATTAGATGAATTAAGCTTTGAGCAAACCAAGTTGTTTCAAAATTGGTTGTTGCTACTTCAACAACATCCTCGGGATATTCAATCAATTAATGATTTTAATTAAGAAAAATATATTCAAACAAGTATCCAAAGCTAGAAACGCATTGAAATTTATGGAGGACAAACAAGAAAGGCAAATGCTTCAAATCGTTAATTAGAAGTTATGACCGTTTTGTGCGGGGTGGGAAGGTGAGGCTCTAAAAGTCATTGTTCAAATTAAAGAGTGTAAATATGTCTTTGTGGTCATTCTTAAAATTCAACAATGTCATTAAAACCTTGGCATGTGATTCTTACCACCGAATGCCACTCTACTATTTAACTATATATATATAAAAAAAAAATCGAAATCGTTGACTTTCAAAAGTTTTTTTTCTTTTTTAATTTTTTCCAGTGTGTTGAAAGTAATTATGGGAAAGCTTATACCATTTAGTCTTATATAATCATGATAACTTCAGTTTTAACCTTTGAAGGAGTTGTGGTTTAATGGTCAAGGTACTGCATAAAATATTGTGTAAGAAATTTCGTGTTATCCATGCATACATCGAAATAAATAAAACTCGAAAATTCGTTTTGGTCATTAAGAATCAAGATCAAAATGGCATGAATTAATAATTCTCTTTATTTATTTTTATCAAACAACACTTACATTCTATATCATAATAACGTTTCTATAATTATACATTATATATATACACAACATACAAACAAGCAAACTAATAGTTTTGATAAACGTTATTACAATCTTATATATAAGAGAAAAAAATATACACGATTACATTAATCGACATTGATCAAACATCCTTAAAATATACAGTAATATGGTACATATTTAATATAAAGATAAAAATAACTACTTGATCAACTAATTCACACATAAACATCATGTAATTTTCAGCATAAAGTTTTAGCCACTAGCACCACCCCTAGCCTAGGGATATATATATATACATATATATATTAAGGCTGAAACAAAGATTTTAGTTTGAGGGAAGTCCTAAATTTAAGTCTACTATAATATACAATGAGTACAATTGCGGGGCCAACAATAAGGATCATAATACAAAAACTACAAACCAAGGGGGCCTAGACGTAAAATATACATACAATTTGGTAGTATTTTCAATTTCATCATTATATATTCTTATTTTTTTAAATTTTTGGATGGGCCACCTCGTGCCTTCACTTTTACCTGACTCGGGTGAGAACTACCTCCATTCTTATCGCTTGGAGGGTACTTAGATGTCAAAATATTATTGGCAGACTCCGCCAGTACTCGGCCGTGCTGCTGCTCATTGTAGGCTGCGGCATTTAAAGTCCTTCCGTTTGCAGCCATGCAAGAGCTCACAATCATGAGAGCCAGAGCAAACCCTAGAATCCTCATTCTTCCACTCATTTGATCCATCGTCACTGCTACATAATTTGAACAAAATTCAAGTTTAATGCATGCATGTGAGCAAAAATTAATAGAATATTTAGATCACAAGAAAAGAATGATACGAGTAGAATTTGTATTCTTTATTTTTTAATTATATTTTAAAAAGTAAAGAGGTAGACAAAATTTAAATCAATTTCTTAACTCTTTTTGAACTAAAATATATAATTTACTAAATAAATCTACTTAAAAATTACTCAATCAAATTTTAGGATACTTGATGATTTTTGAACTGAACTACTTACCTAATTAGAGATCAAGAGATACGAGTTTGATAATAATAATTTTGTGGGGGAGGAATGAGAATTATAAGGTCCTTATATAGACATGTTACTATTTATGTAATTGACAACTACCATATATATTTTGGGAATGAGATTTCAACCTTTGGGTTCATGTAGCTGATAATGTTTTGTCCAAATGATTAGCACTGTAAATAGGAAATTTCCACGTTAGCAAATGGGTTAATTTTGCCAAGCCGAACGTCAACTAGCGACAATGGAGATGCTGTTCTGTTGCTCTGTGATGTCAAATCATGGTAATTAGGTCTTATATCTGTTGGGGGGGATATTTAACAATCATCTAAATTTACAAATAATAAACATAAATTTAGCACATGTGAAATAAATAACAATTAAAGTATAAATAACTCATAAATTAGTCACAAGATTAAGCATTTATTCCAAGTGAGAATATCTAAATGGCCTTAGCCATAAAATTAAAATTAAAATTAATTGTGAGCTCATTTGGCAACCCAATTATGCTTCAACTGTTCAACATAAATATCTACTCAATTGATGAATTTTTCCTTTTCACTTTTTTCATTTTGAAAATTAACTACGGAGGCAGAAGACTTGAATGCAGTTATAACACATGTAACTACTTAATTGAACTCAATCCGTAGAGCTGCAATTTTGAGACTTGCTTGAGTGCTGCTTAATTGGAGAAGCTTGATGGAGATACACCTATTCTTGGTCCTTATAGCCAATATTTATACAGTAATTGTGCAACTAAGCTAACATGCCTTTCCATCCTAGCCGCTACCAACCGCTGTAACTCTCAACTGTTTGTCAAGTGGCTGAGTGAAGTAACAATAATAATGGGCTTCATTTGGGCCTCTCTGTTGGGTTTGATCCCAAAGTCTAGCAAAAACATCATGGTTTAGAGAAATCATGTCCTTAATCATGATTTCTATGTATTTTGCTTCTTTACGCAATTATTATTGTTGCACCCGCCAATCGAAATGCTAGTAAATGGTTTGCATTAATTATGGTTGTAAAGGGTATTAAAATGCTTCCCATTTGTTTTTTTTTTCTAATTTTGCGTAATGGTTACACTATTCTCTCTTCGTTCATGTGAGTGGAGTTGAATCTTACACATTTTTATTTTAAGCACAAAAGATTTTATTATTTTAACTAATTATTATTTAATAAAATAGAATAAAATTAAAGAATCCAATAAATTTTTATCATGTGTATCCATCAATCAATCCTATAAGAGTAAATATAATTGTAATAAGAATCCAATAGAAGAGTGGGTGTCTATTGATATTACATATCCAAGACTTTTTTTGAATTTGGACTAAATAGAAATCTTTAAACTTATCTCATAACCAAAATCTAATTCATAAACTAGAGGTGCTTTATACTTATTTATCTGGCCCAAGATCTATTATTAGTCGATGTCAGATTATTCAGCTAATAGATCATACACGAGGAGTAACAGGGGAAAAATTATGATGGATCAAAACGTCACAATGGTAAAGTTCTGTGGACCAAACTAAGTCTAATACAATACAACGTATATAAATTTGGGGATAAAAATCAAATTTTTAAAGTTATATAATTTTTTTTAATACTGTTATACAAAATTATTATTGATATTATATCAGATATTACAATTGATATTAACAAACAGATTATATTACTGGGACGTTCTCATGACGTGTACATTGATCTTCTGAAGTGTTGTCAAAATGAGGATTGAAACTAATCCCGTAATATTTTTCTAGAGGCCCAAACTCTTACAGAGGATTGAAACTAACCCCCCATGATGTTTTTATAAAAGCTCAAACTCTTACTCTCACCATTATAAGTGAAAGATTTATCCCACTGAACTAAAGAATCATCGGTAAAATTACATGATCTAATAAAAAATAACACATGTATTTTAAGTTAAAATGATATCATACATGGAAATATAAATCATGTGGATATATTGGCCTTCGGCCAACCCAATTATCCAACAAATTAAATGAATCAGGCTTTGAGCAAACCAAGTCGTTTCAAATTTGGCTGTTGTTAGTTCAACAACATCCTCGGGATATTCAATCAATTGATGATTTCAATTAAGAAAAATATATTCAAGCAAGTATCCAAAACTAGAAACGTATTGAAATTTATCAAGGACAAACAAGAAAGGCAAATGCTTCAAATCGTTAATTAGGAGTTATGACCGTTTTGTGTGGGGTGGGTAGGTGAGGCTCTAAAAGTCATTAGACTCCATAATCTTGTTTAGTCCATCTACCTTGGGTTGGGTTCAAATTGAAGAGTGTAAATATGTCTTTGTGGTCATTCTTAAAATTCAACAATGTTGTTAAAACTTAGGCATGAGATTCATACCGCCGAATGCCACTCTACTATTTAACTATATATAAAAAATCGAAATCGTTGACTTTCAAATTTTTTTTTTTTGGGTTCCCTTTAACATTTTTTCCAGCGTGTTGAAAGTAATTATGGGAAAATCTATACTCTTTAGTCTCATATAATCATGATAACTTCAGTCTTAACCCTTGAAGAAGCTATGGTTTAACGGTCAAGGAATTGTGTAAAATATTGTGTAAGAAATTACGTGTTATCCATGCATACATCATAAATAAATTAAGAATCAAGATTAAAATGGCATGAATTAATAATTCTCTTCGGATTCATTGAACTGCTTTTCGAGGTTAACAAGAAAGATTCGAGAACTCTGGAGATGATTATTAATATTTCTATTCGAATTTTATAAAGCATTTGAAAAGTAGGAATTAGGACTGGTAAAACTTAATGAACAAATTAATTAAGCCTTCTTCTATTACATCATTGTAAGAACGTTTTGGAGTATTCAAATGGTACGGTGGTCGTCCATATGTACAGATGCATCAGCATTTATACTATTTCGCAAATTCAAAGTAAAAGTTCAAATTAACATCATTAACTTTTAATACCAAAATGTGATTGTCATGTCAAATTCTTCAATAATTAACAGCGTTCAAAGTGATTGTGTTGACAAATTATTTAATGATTAACAGAGGACATCTAGATACTCAAGTTAGGTGTAACTAATTGATTAAATTAATGTTAAGTTGAATTAAATTATGTAAAAACATTTTTTATCATGTGTTCATCGATAAGTACTCTTTTAATCCCTACAGTTTGAATTAATTATCTAATTGATCACTGTATTTTAAAAAATTACTCAAAAGGTCAATTCGAATCTACTTAATATCTTATCACCTATTTCTTACCTGCTCCACATCAAATTCATTCAAATTTTTAAGTTGCTTTAGACAAAAATGCTGTTTTACAAAAAAAAAAAATGAAATATTATTTTATCCTTAAAAAGTTATATTGAACGGCAGCAAAAGTAACGACAACGAGTGTTTTGGTTAATATTCAAAAATAAAGAGATAAATGAGTATTTGGCTTAGTTTGTAAGGGTTAAAAAAGCATTTACCCTCTTTTATTATATAAAACTAATTTGTGATGCTAAAGGCTTAACAGCTTTGACAAGATTGCACATGCAATTATGCGTAAAATTACTTCCATTACGCAATGAGAAAAATTTAAATTTTTCGATCGAAGTTGAAGTTATATTAATCACGATTCATGATGATCAGTAATACTTGTTTCTTGGGTGCAGTTCAATTGATTGTAAATATGCTTTGCATTCGTAGCGGCTGTTTTTTTTTTTTTTCCTCAACACATCTCAAATTTTTTATCTTAAAAAATTATCCCAAATAATGTGTCATTAATTGAGTGGTTGATAATTCTTTACAAGATTCAAGTGAATTAATTGTATTATTTCACTAACCAATTGATAAATGACACATTATTTGGAATAACTTTTTGGGATAAAAAATTTGGGGTGTATAGCACTATTGTTTTTTTTTTAATTTAATGACTTAGTTGACTTAATTTCAATTAATTAAATCATTAAATTTGTTTTTTTAATTAATCAAAAATTTTAGTCATTAAGTCATTAAGTTATTAAAGCCATTTTTTTGACTTTTTACTTAATTTAAAAAATTTGAATGATATCATTAAAAGATATTCACCGAAATATCCGTATCTAATTAATTAATTTTCATCCTTACCTAAATAAAATTTAATAATTAGCATTATTACCCATTTGTATAACTTGTGGATAATATAGTGGTAGACTATTATTATTTTTATATTTTTGTATTCTTCAAATTAGCATTATTTATTTTCATAATTTTTTATGAATATTTTTCATACAAAAACATTATGAACTATGATAAAGTTGATTGACATATACTAATTTAGAATATAAAATGTTGTATTCGCTTGAATATGATTTATATTATGATAATATATTATTTTATTTAAGTTCTCTGAGATATTTATTTTTTGTTTAGCATCTATAACTTGTAAGGACACATATGTAAAATATTAGTTTTCAAATTTTTTGAGTAAAAAAAAAAACTTAACATTTATTTTCAGTAATTTAGACAAAAAAAAAATTCAGATTCAATATTTAGTTCTATTCAGATTTGAGGCTAATCAAGATATATTCATATTTTAGATAAATAAACAAACGTCATTATAATCACCCGAGATTAAACTAATAATAGAAGGTAAATATGGTGTTTAGTCAATGAGAAATACAATCTCAAATAATAAGTTTAATGAGATAAAACCAACTAAAATAAAAATAAAAACTGAAATAAGCTCAAATACGATTTGATAAATCCTAAATTATCATTATTCAATCTTTAAAAAAAATTACGAATATAAGAATAAGATTGTATTGTCATATCTTTTGTTAGTTGGGGGAACATAAACGTAGAATAATAATAAGGATTTATTGTACGTTGACTAGATATCCCTTCTAATAACCTTTTTTTCCTTTAAATAAAGGTTTGGTCGAGAATCTTTTCTACAATCAATACTAAGGTTGATTAATAAAATTTGTGTTGATCATTTGGACTTTCCTAACCTTTTTTTAAATAAAAAGAAAAATCGAAAAATGATATAGAAGCTTCCCACATTTGGTAAAGATATCCGTGTAGGAGGCAAATTAAATAGCCGTATTCTAAATATGTAATTTAAAAAAAAAAAAAGAAGATTGCGACCGTCCCAAATTTTTCTTTGTGGCCGATTTGTCAAATCTTTCCTTCGTGTTACTTAATTTTCAATTCTCATTTAGTCAAAAAAAGAACAAAAGAACTTCAAATTCTCATAAAATCATGTGTATTATGTCGCCAAACTTGACGCTCATCTACAAAATTAATGGACGTTCTAACTGGTTCCTTCTAGTTTCCAACATCAAAATTATCGGGCCCATGAGAAATCGACCGTACGGTTCATAAAAAAATTGCAATAGATCGATCAGGCATGGGAAGTCAAATTGACAGTCTGTTGCCGTGTTCAATTTTTCTGACTCACAGTCAACGGTTCAGATTCCGGAACATGGAAAAATCTTTGACTTATTTAATATGATACCCTATGTGGGTTAATTATTTGATCATTAATTACGTATGCCTCGCACGTCCTGTATTATCTCTCGGTTTTGTCCACATATAAAACAATTAACAAATCAAATCAAACCCTCCTCCCATCCATTTCTCTTTACCTAAACAAAAGGTAGGTATTACCTATCACATTTTTCGCTTTAATAATGCCAATCGAATAAGGCCTATTCATCAACAATTTTGATTTAGCATGACTCAAATGCCTAAATGACCTAAACAAGACAAATCGATCAATACTTTAATAATTTGGATTTTTTTAAATTTGTCTGTGATCTAGAAAATAGTGAATTTAATTAATTCGGTTTGTGATGTATTGTTGTCGAAATTGTATTTGTTGTCGCTATCTGTCTAATCAATTTTAAATCACTTTCCAATTAGTATTGATTATGATTTTAAAATGATCAAATAATGTTTGCCTACTAGACATTAATTTCCCTCAACTTACCAACTCTTTAATTTACCTTATTTCAATTCTGGGGTGGAAAGTAACCCCGCACCCCACGAGCAAATAAATTGATTAAAGCCAAATTAATCTTCTATTATCGTTGCTTACTTGCTTTATTCAACCACCTGGTAGATTCGTCATCGAAGACATTAGTCATTTGAAAGGACATACTAAAGTTTTAATGGAAGAATAAATAAATAAATAACACCGAATGACACAAGTTTTTCTTCTCAAATATGCTATTTTAACGTGGCTTATGTGGCAAGAAAATTATAAAATAGTAAGCATAGAGGCTTCTTACCGCTTTCTTGTTCTTGTGTTCAAACTTGCCAGACAAACATGGTATTGTTTTGAAAAGAATTACTCAGAAATTTCTTTTCGATTGTATAATGATGACGAATTTTGTGCATTCATATTGCAAATGGACGCTATAAAAGCACAGAAGCTGATAGATGGATGCCAACTGATCGATATTGTGTTAAGTATTGGAAAGCAACGCAAATAAAGGAAAATGGAGAAACTTGCAACCCAGCTCTTGTTGAGTTGTTTCTTTTTTGTTCTTCTTTTGCTTTCATGCCCAGCAATGTCTCAAGAAGTTGGTAAGAATTTGCAACTTCTACATTTTCTCACTTATTTTTCTCACAATTCCTATCAAACAATGCAACTTTTGAACAAACCTTTCTTAATCATTTTGTAGGTGCCAAGTAACTATATTATAGGCAATATCGTCTTCTATAATTTAATCAACCAAGATCTTGAACATTTTCTAATGTTAAAACTGTATTTCTTGTTTCATAAATAAACTAAAACATGCTGGACATTTGTTATTGTAAAATCCGAAAATGTATGCCTTCTTATTCTCTGCTCAATGAATTATTGCATGCATATCTCTCAGCTAATCAGATTAGAATAAAAGCAGAGCGTCCAAGATCCTTCCGTTAAACCCTAGCTAGGGTAAGTAATTCTTGCTCTTGGTGATATGTGTGTATTTAATTAATCTAATGCATGCAAGCGTGGTGCAGATGATGAAAGGGAGTTCAATTACGAAGAAGAAGGACAGCGTGGGCCATCTAACTGGGGAGAGCTTCACAAGGAATGGAGTGATTGTAAAAATGGAACAATGCAGTCTCCCATTGATCTTTTGAATGAAAGAGTTCAAGTTGTTTCCCATTTAGGAAGGCTTAAAAGAAGTTACAAGCCATCTAATGCCACCCTCAAGAACAGAGGCCATGATATGATGGTAATAGAAATTAAAAAAAAAAAATAATTGTAATAATAAATGAAGAAAAAAAGGAAAAAGAAATTCAATATTATTATTATTATTTTTCGGTAGCTAGCTAGCTTCATTGGTTAGTATTTTTTTTTTTATATGTTTTTGAATTATTTGCGGATGCAGTTGCAATGGCATGGCGGTGCCGGGACTCTTTTGATAAATGGAACCGTGTATGTACTGAAAC
Organism: Atalantia buxifolia; assembly: GCA_030444775.1. Taxonomy (NCBI): domain Eukaryota; kingdom Viridiplantae; phylum Streptophyta; class Magnoliopsida; order Sapindales; family Rutaceae; genus Atalantia; species Atalantia buxifolia. The sequence continues at coordinate 14,214,851 of CM059838.1, forward strand.
AGTGCCACTGGCACTCTCCTTCTGAGCACACCATCAATGGCGAGAGGTACTACATTTTTTTTTTAATCTTTCCCCTTCAATTAGTGATGCATCAACTAGTCATACATTAATCTGGGAGATTAATTTTCTTCTTTATTTATTTATTTACTTTAAAATTGCAGATTTGCTTTGGAGGCTCACATGGTTCATGAGAGCCAAGATGGGAAAATTGCAGTGGTGGGGATCATGTACAAGATTGGAAGACCTGATTCTCTATTAGCATCGGTAATTTCGGACGTTATTATTATTATTTTGTTAAAGCATAGCATGATTAGAAATTAAAATTGTCTTTCCATTTATATGAACGGGCTGGAAAACTCGGACCTCTTGTCGGTCGTAAAATCATGTTTCAGGTCAATGAGGGCCAAAATGAAGAAACTAAACACTTGAGAAGCAAGGAAAGAATAAAATATCTATAAGGGTCTATTTGAAGTTTAGTCCATTTATAAATCTTTCCTGAATTATAATCGACTTGGGGCCTGCCCCTAGTGCCAAAACATCCTATTAATTTTTCTTTATCTTCTATTCTCATATGCCTGTCATTTATTTATCAGATCTCGGATCATTTGAGAAAAATTGCTGGTTCAAATGAAAGAGAAACAGTAGTGGGGGTGATCGATCCAAGGGGCATAAAGCTAGGCAGCAGAAAATATTACAGATATATTGGTTCTCTCACTACTCCTCCTTGCACTGAAAATGTAATTTGGACCATTGTTAGAAAGGTACAATTTCCTACATTAATATTAAATTTATTACGATCATCAAAAAAATTTTGATGTCAATATTAAACTTTCTTATTTAATTGTTTATTTATTGTATCTCATCATCATCAAACTTATTATCAGGTAAGGACAGTAACAAGAGAACAAGTTAAATTACTTCGAGTAGCGGTGCATGATGACTCGGGCACTAATGCAAGACCACGACAACCAATAAACTTACGAACAGTAAAACTTTACCGACCAGATGATGAGAATCAAAATCCTTGATATTGTAACTTTTTTTTTTGTGATCTTCTTCGGCTATTAGAATTTTATTGATTTAATTATTTATTGCTTATTGTATTTGAATAGATTTATTTATTATTGAGGACATTATCTATTTATGAATAAATCCAATTTTAGTGAAATCTTGAACCATTTTTTTTTTATCTAATTATTCATTCGTAGTTGGGAAGAAAGAATGTAAAAACTTGTTATACTATGTGCTCAAATGAAATTATGTCGGAGTCTTTTTTCTCCGATCAGTCCCAATATATAATGATAATAACACTAGGAAGGCATATTCTTTAATATTTCACTTGGCTAATCGATTCTTATTTTTCTTAAGTTTTTGTAGACCTAAGCGCAGAAGCAATATCAAAACATTCACGCCACAGAAACTGAGACACATTAATCGTGATTTTCATTTGAAGACACGATAGTATTATGAGTTAATAAAATTAAGTTGAAGCATATGGTAACTACAAGTAGGCCCTTACGAAAACATACGATTCTTTACATGTCGTTAAAGCTTAGAGCTGAGGAGACTCTTGGTTCTTCGTTCTTCACATGCCTGAAGACTGCTGATTTGTGCTTTGAAGATCTGTTGACTAGACTCCAACAAAGTTTTGGTGGGTATTAAAGTAAAAAATAAATACCATCCAAATTAACAAAGAACACATATTATTGAAAATTTGATGCTCAATTGAAACTGGATGACAATTTTTTTCGCATTGCATAAAGGTAACGGACGCTCAATCTGAAAAATTGCTGTTCCCACGTTCAGCTAGGGGTCAAAATTTCACATTGCCTGAAAAAAAAGGTTGTTGGACTGTATCATAAATTAACAAACGTTTTGCACTATCTATTTGAAAAAAAAAAAGCTTTTTCATGTTCATGTCACATATCTTAGGACTTTGGTGGTATACAAATTGACTTTTTTTTATGTATTTTAAACATTTTAAGATTGTTTCATATGTATACTGTGTTACATATAGTTGTATTAGTTCCCTTTTTGACTTTTGAATAATATGTATAGGGATTTTTCAATCAACATCTATAACCATATTAAAATAATAAATAAATTAAAAGATTAAAAAAATTTAAATACACTACATAATAAAATACAATACATTAGAGGAGATAAAGTAACTTAAGTACAATGAGTAGTGCTTTCATATTTTTTTTTCAAGTATAGTTTCTTCAAAAAGAAAAATACATTTTGGGACAAATGAGCTACATTTTTTTTAAAATTTTAGTTTGGACAACGGACTTTTGATTTGCTAATTTTAGCTTTATAAATGATTTTTCTATCCACATATATTAATATTACGAAAAATAAATATTTTAAATAAAATGCATCAAAATTTTAGTGGCTAGCAGGCAATAAATGACTAGTCGTTTTTCATATTATAAGCAAACGACATGACATTTGTTCAAGAATGCATACATAACTCGTACTTTAAAAAAACAAAGGTAGTTATTTGTCCCAAAATGCATTTTTCTTTTTTCTTTTTTTATGTCCTTATACTTAAAAGAAAAGGGAGAAAAAAAAGAGAAAATATCATTCACTATGCTTTTCTATTTTTCTATTTTGAATAAATGACTATTGTGAAATTTTACTTTAAACATGACAAGTCATTTATTTTTTATGGCTTTACATGCAATATTTTAAAACTTAAATGCCTAGCAGGTACCAGATGACCCGTCAATTCCCTACAACCACACGACGTGCCATGCATGCAAGCAAGAATAAAGCAACCGACTAGTCGTGCTCCTTATATATCTAAACAATATGCGTAAATAGTATGTACTAGTGCATATTGTTTACGCTTTTGTCATTTGAATTTTGAGCAAAAACAACGCGCAGGTTTGCTTATTTAGCGACACATCATCTGTTCTATTGAATTCTATATGATTTTAATGAAAGTAATAGATTGTTTATTATTTTTAATAATTAATTATTTTACATTATTTATTATTTTTAATAATTAAGTTTAATTATTCATATATTTTTACATGTTTATTTTCCCCAACACTAAAAATAAGTTATTTTTAAATTTGGGTAGAATTACCCAAAAAAAAACTTGAAAATAATGCTTAAGTATGTGTATATACTCACACTTTATTTGCAAAATGGTACATATTATATGTAATACATTTTATTTGAAATATTTAATTTTTTTTCCGTAGTATTAATAAATGTGGATAGAGAAACCATTTACAAAACTAAAATTAGCAAATTGAAGGACCATTAGCTCAGCCAAAAGAAAATAAAAGGGTAGTTCATTTGTCCCGAAATGCTTTTTTCTTTTTTCTTTTTACATTCTTTAAAAAAATTGTACATGGAAAAAAGCAAGAGAAGGAAAGAAAAGACCATTCACCTTTCTATTTTTCTATTTTGAACAAACGATCATCGTGAAAATTTTATTTTAGACATGACAAGTGATTTATTTTTAATGGCATTACACATAATATTTTAAAATTTAAATGGCCAGCAGGTACCAAATGACCCATCGTATTGCAAACTACAACCAAATGGCACGCCTTGCATGCAAGAAAGGCGCGACCGACCTATCATCCTCCTTATTTATCGAAACGACTTGCGTAAACAGTATGCTTCATCATTTGAATTTCAAACAGAAATGACACGCAAGTTTCTCAATTACTACACATATGACAAGATGTTCACTTATTTATTAGTCTAACGACACGTCATCTTCTCTGTTGAATTTTGCATGATTTTAACAAAAGTAACAGATCATTTATTTTTTTTAATAATTAGATATTTCAATTATTCATTAAATTTTACATACTTTTTTTCTCCAACACTAAAAATAAGTTGTTTCTAAATTTGAGTAAAGCACTTTTTTTTTATTGTGGACATACTGTTTAGCCATATTGCTTAATAGAGTTAATTTTCAGTATACTATAAAATCATGTTAAAAACTAAGTCTATTAAGCTGCATTTGCATGAATAAAAATGACGGCGTCCACAATAAAAAAGTATATATATATATATATATATATATATAGATAAAAGTATGTCCTCATAAAAAAAAAATGAGGACACTTGCATTACAGAAAGATTCTTTCCTTTTCTATCTATCTATCTATACATAAAGTTTTTGTTGGTTGAATAGTATATTGCATTCCTTCTTGTAACTTTAGTTTTTTTAAGGAGGGTTGAATCTGTCATGCATTAACAATATGGTGTCTGGTATTGTTAATAAAAATAACATACTAAATATTGATTGATTTGTTGACATGGTATTTATAATCTATTTATATTCTAATCAAAATCTTTATTCAAAAAATTAACTGAGAAGCTAAATAGCTAATATATAGATGACTCAGCTTAATATTATGTAATCCCAAAAGAACTGTTCATATTCATTCATATACCCCATCGAATGATTCATAACAAGTTTATCATATATTCTTTAACATATGCAATCCCTAAGTCACATTTGATATAATTTATATTCTCCCAATTTTATTCGTTAGATTTCAAAATAATTTGTGCAAAATGAATAACTGAAGGGCCATAAATTGAATTACCTTACTTTCATAGGCCGTAAGTTAATATTAAGTATACCTTACCAAGACCCTTTTAATATATCTTCCTTTCTGGTTATTTTAATATCCGCACCAAGGTTTGTGAAAGAGACATGCATATGAATAATCATTGACTTGTTAAATAGTCCCAAAATTATAGGCCCATTAAATATGTTCATTCCTCTCTATTCCGATGCAAGAGGTGGCTGATTTCCTATGACCTTCTTTTATTGAATTATTATAACTTAATTATGCATCACATTTATTATAAAAATATGGATTAAAAAATTAATTTGACATCTGCCCTCTCCTTTTTTCCTGTGAACAAAGCGATGACCAATTGAGATTCTATCTAATTTTACAACAAAAATGTATATATTTACAAATGACAAGCAGATGCCACATCTATCAAATCTCGAACTGATTGGCTTTTTTTAGTCAATCCAGTTCGATTTTAAGACTTTTCTCAAATTTCAGTCGATTTATAGGCTATTTTTTAGCCATGAACTGATACCAACACCGAACTGATCAGATGGGAGAAACTTGGAATTGACATTTGAGGGGCGATTCTGAAATACAACAAACTTGCTATGGCTATAACAAAAAATAATAGTACTAATAATTCGATCTTATAATACATATGGGCTAAAATTTCATAACAAAGCATAATCTTTCCTTAACATTATATTTTTCGGGTGCCGCCCAGCTTTCTTGACTGATGACTATTATCGATTATATAGTAAAGTTATTATATCGAATTTCTATAGTTTAGCATCAGTTTATTCATCCTTAAAAAAATCAATTTATTTTAAAATTTACGTTTACTAAATATCTATCATAATCTTGAATAGATTAATTTCATAGTTCTATGTATATGTTGTACATGTACAAACAAGTTGGCCGATTCTACATTAATTCAACTCCTAGGGAGGAAATAATTAATTAACTTGATGGTCCATCCACTAGCCAAAAAAAAAAAAAAGAAAAGCAAAATTAACCTTCTATATTGCTCTATTCAATTTATCAAAGACGTCACTCGAGTGGAATTAGGACATATTCTAGTTTTGGAAGCAAGAAAGAAAGAAAGAAAGAAAGAAAGATGGGGAAAAAAAAATGCACACCAACAAAAACAAGTTCTTCTAATATGTGCTAGTTTAATATGGATTGTGCGACCAGAAAAAAATAATAATTGAATAGAAAATGATTCAAACTAGATGCAATGTTTATTCTTGAGAAGAATTATTCAGAAAATTATTGTCAATTAAAGTAAAGAGGAATCGTACAACAAATGAAGGCTATATAAGCAGCTAAATAATTAAGCTAATTAATTAGCCAAGTCTTGAAAAGCTTAAAAAACAGAAACAGATCGATGGAGAAAGTAGCAATCCAGGTCTTGTTCTGTCGTTTCTTTGTTGTTCTTCTTTTGCTTTCTGGCACAGCGACATCTCAAGAAGTTGGTAGGAATTGCCAAACTGAGAACAATTTGAAAGCATTTTTTTTTAAAATTTTTTAAAAAGTAAAAAATAACATTTTTTTTTCACTTCTTTCTCCTTTTTTAAAAAAAGAAAAAAGAAAAAAACATTTTTGATAATTTCCTCCATCAAAAATGTATTTCTTGATTCATAAAACAAAACAAAGCATGCCGCAGTAGCTACCTGTTGCTCCTATTGATATTTTTAGTAATAATCTAATGCATGCATGGTTTATTTACGAATGATTTTATGGTAATCCCGCAGATAATGAGATAGAGTTCAATTATGAAGAAGGAGGAATGAATGGGCCGTCGAAGTGGGGAGAGCTTCACAGCGAATGCAGTGCGTGTAAAAATGGAAGAATGCAGTCTCCAATTGATCTTTCGAATGAAAGAGTTCAAGTGGTTTCCCATCTAGGAAGGCTTAAAAGAAGTTACAAGCCCTCTAATGCCACTCTCAAGAATAGGGGCCATGATATGATGGTAATTTAAATTAATTAATTAATTAGATAAATTAATATGGAAGAAGGAATTGAACCCCTCGGCTTCGTCGAGTGATTTTCAAATTAATTTTCTTTGACTGACCTCCCGAGTTTACATCCTGCCGGTGATTCATTTGTTAATATACCGTACTTCATATCTCTTTGGATTATCTGTGGATGCAGTTACAATGGGAAGGTGGCGCAGGAACTCTTAGGATAAATGGAACCGAGTACGTACTACAGCAGTGCCACTGGCACTCTCCTTCTGAGCACACTATCAATGGCCAGAGGTACTACTTTTGTTTATTTTTGGGTCCTAATTATGAATATACAACAAACTAAACATCAATTAGTGATAGTGTAAAATGGGATTGCTGCTAATTCTCATTTTATGCACGTTTCAAATATGACTGCATGTAGATTTGCTCTGGAGGCACACATGGTCCATGAGAGCCAGGATGGAAAGATTGCAGTTGTAGGGATCATGTGCAAGATTGGAAGACCTGATTCTTTCTTGGAATCGGTAATTATTTTTAACCTACCATGATCGGGAGATAAATATTCTGTTTATTTATGCGAGCAAAATTCGAGCCGTAGACCTCTTGCCATATTCAGACAGCTATTAATTTCTCTTTCTTTTCACCTTGTTTTTTTTAAATTTTCGTATGCCTGATAATTAACTAATTAATTAATTATTACATATTTATTTATCAGATATCAGATCATTTAACACGAGTTGCTGGTTCAAATGAAAGAGAAACAATGGTGGGGGTGATCGATCCAAGGGGCATAAAGATAGGCAGCAGGAAATATTACAGATATATTGGTTCTCTTACTATTCCTCCTTGCACAGAAAATGTACTTTGGACAATTGTTAGAAAGGTTATCTTAATTTTCTACTTTAAATGATTGATATTAATTTATTTAGATCATTTAAAAATTTTATTGTTAATTAATATTAAGGTTCTTAATTATAATTTATTGGTACGATTAATTATTAGATGAGAACTGTAGCAAGAGAACAAGTGAGATCACTTCGTGTAGCAGTGCACGATGTAAGTTGTAACTTTATTTATAGTTCAAGTTTTTTTTTTCTAATATGATTTAAGAAGCCTATAGTTACAGCATTAACACGAAATTTTTGGTGTGTGAATAATTTTTGCAGGAGTCAAATACTAATGCAAGGCCACAACAACCAATAAATTTGCGTATAGTGAAATCTTACAGACCAGAAGATGAGAATCAAAATACTTGAATTGGATTATATTATTAATAATGATTATTAGTATACGGAGATTTAATTTATAGCTGGATTTTTGGTACTGCTTCAGTTCGTTTTTAATTTCATTCGTTTGGCTATTGTATGGAGAGATTTATTGTTGAGGACATGATCTTATTAATGAATAAGTCCAATTTTAGTGAAAATTTCGAACGATTCTTGATCCTATTTGTCACTGGCAGTTTGGATGATAAATATATTTGCCATTGTTATAATATGTATTATATGCTGAAATGAAATTATATGGGATTTTTTTTTGGCACACTGTTTTAGTCTTTAATCACCCAGTTAGGCTTTATATAATTATTTTCATAGTTGTTACAAGTAAAGATGTAAATTTTCGGGGGTAAAATAAGATCTCTATGCAATAAGTGAAATATAAAGAATTATTAAGTATATCTTATTAGAAATAAGAACCTTTTGAATAATTTTTAGACTACAAGGCCTAACTAAGTAATTAATTCAAGTTATAAGAACTAATTGAGCATGCGTATAATTTTGATTATCAGTGGTAAAAATAATAGTAGAGAATTTGATAAGCTTTGCTTTCCGTCAATGACCTCATAGCATAAATTTATTGCCACAGATGTAACAATATATTCTTTTAAACCCCAAGACATTAGAACGCGGCCAAGATTAATGGTCATTTTTGTGTCACATAAACACCATCAGCCAGGCCTTTACTGGTTCTGAGAGCAAAGGCCTTTACTGGTTCTGAGAGCAAAGTGTTCGTTTATAAAATGCCAGATTCTATGAGAATACAAATGGAATCTAAATACTAATTTGGTGTCTGAAACCAATATTCACTAATGGCTACGTTATATTTGAAACTTTATTCTTCTGGTACTACATTCAATAGTCAATACTACGTAAAGCATACATTCTTACTTCGGTATTTTGACACAACTAATAATAATAAGTGAAATGTAACAATTGACTTGCAATTGAATCATACCATTCTGGCAAGAACTTTCATGATATCATCCATGGATGGCCTGTGCAGAGGGTCATCTTCAACGCAGGCCTTTGCTAGAACAGCTAAACACAAAGCCTCTGCAAGAGGGTAATCTTGCTTAAGCGCAGGATCCATGAAACTCCTCAGTCGTTCGAAACAACCCCCTTCCCCTGCTCCCCCTAAAAATCCAATGGAATCCTTGAACAATCTTCCATCCATGTCCTCTCTTGCCGACAGGAGCTCAAGCAAAACAACCCCAAACGCGAATATGTCTACCTTTTCTGAAACTGAGCCATGGAGCAAGTACTCTGGCGCAACCCAACCCTTGACACTTGACGATATGCTGCTGTTTCGTTTCAAGGGTCTAACATTTCCAAGCTTTGCTCTCCAGCTTGCGGTAAGAAAAATGTTTCTGCTGTTTACACTCAAGTGAGCATAGGTGGGGAAAATACAATGATGCAGATAGTGAAGGCCTGTTGCCACATCAAAAGCTATTTGCGTACGTTTATGCCAACGAAGAGAATTAGATTGATTAAACAAGCAGTCCCTTAAGCAGCCGTTGCTAGGAAGTTCAAGAACAATGTATGGCCAAGGAGTGCCATTCTCTCCATAACAAAAACCGTGCAAGCTCACAATGTTTATGTGATTGATCTTGGAATGTACATCAACTACCTGGCGAGTATCTTCAAATCTCATCTGCTTGATCATCACTTGAACATTATCAATCATGCCCTTGTAGGCCTGGTCTCCAATCCTGGCGTCTTCACTGAAACCTTTTGTTGCTCTCTTCAGCTTATCAATGCTGTAATTGCACAAAGAGTATGTTACTCCGACCAGGAGATCCGGAGACAAACATGAATTTGTAGAGCTTCTAGCAGTTTGAGCAGATCGGGGGCTAGCTATTGAACATGAGCTTCTAGCATTGAATGACAGCAACCTCTCAACCTTCCATTTGCGCAAGGCCTTCACATATAATCCACAAACAAGCAATGAGACAAGTACCAAACAAAAACCAACAGTTGATCCTACAACGTACAAAGTCCTTAACTTTGATTGGCCCGTTGTCTCAATATCAATCGTAGGAAGAAAACCGGGACTAGGAGGTTGTGAATCTGTGATATGGAGATTTATAATCGGATACTTCTTCAGCGGAATTAGAAAAGTTGTGTTTGGATAAACAGTAGGATTAGGGGCTAAAAGATTGGCAGCACATAAATCTTCCGGGGAGATCCCGAATTTCATCCTCAATAAGTCCAGGGTATCGCCTTCTACAAAAGGGTACGTCACAAGGTACTTCACTCCTTTACTGCTTGAGAAATCATCGGGGCAAGCACATTTTAAAGGCACATGAAGCTTGGAACCAGCCTTGAGGTCATTTTCTGGAAGCTGGTTTTCCTGACTAAGTGTGCGCGATTTTAGCAGACTTTCAAAAACTGAACAAGCAATATCCGAGTAAGTTGTGCTTCCAGAGACTACATAGCTAAAATTTGCCTGAAAAAACTGGCCTGAGCAAGAACAATTAATGGGGATAAGAACTTCCCTCCCTGGCGGGAGCATCTTTGAAGGAGAAGTAAGGTTGTTCAAGCGAAGAACCTCACTTGACTCATCGGGATTCACCTGGAACAAGTCAGTGACATTTGAGAGAGTCTGAAATTGCTGGTGGGCTCTGTAGACTAAGAATGTGAGGCATGATTTCTGAGAGGAATTGCAAGTGTATCTTGAACCGGGGTCGCTATCAGGATCCAAAGAGCAATCCGAGTAGTCATAATATTGCTGACCTGAGCTTGAACTAATGCATGCCCAGATAATGATTAACAAGATGTAAACCATGCTAGATAACATAAAATTAATTAAACTAGCACATAGCAAAAGTCTTCACTGAGCTTTGTAAGTATAAGAGATTACAGAGATGATACCGTCGCTTTCACTGCTGTCATTGATGATGCTATAGCAGTATGGTAGCAGAAAAAGACATTGAGAAAATTCGATATATCATCAGTTGCCGGCCGGCTACTCGTGGCCGTTGAAGAGTTAAAATAGAGTTACTGTATTGGATCTTTTCTACTTGTTGTTTTTCAATCATGAACGTTGTGGCAATAAAATATATGTTTATGTAGAAATTACCATTTGTCCGCTTTTTATATGTATATGTATAAAAACCCTTCAGTTCCAGAGAAATTTCGTATGATAAAGTTGCTTTCATTGAGAGTCGAACTCAAGACCTCCCGCTTACTAAACGGGTGCTCTAACCAACTGAGCTATGAAAGCTTGGTGCTATCTGTGCTAATATTATCTATTTAGACAGACAAGATAAAGGAGTCACACATGGTAGTAGCCTTCGCCATAAAATTCAAAATAAAAACAAACCACGCCCCCCCCCCCACCCAAATAAAAGAAAAAAAATTAAAGCAATTTATAAATAGTATAGCACTTATTTTAGATTTTTTAAAATAATTATCAGATTCTTTATTGTGTGTATGGGTTTTTATACATCCATACTAAGTGAAATCTAAAAAAAGTATCATATAACATGTACGAATTTTGTAAACTATAATAAGATAGCTAATATATTTGATCTTATAAAACCATGATTAATTGGAGAGAAGACCTAGGCCTGACTGAGATTAATGTTGAAATGTTAAAATCAACTTTTCAAGAACCTTTTATTTTTTTTGAATGTTTTGACATCAATTTTTAAAAGTAGGAAAAGTTTACTCTTAAAACCGATTTATAATAAATATAAAAAGTCGTTGAAAAAAAGTAAAAAATAAAGAAGATATTTAATTAGGTTTTGGAGTTTCTATGGTAACTTTATTGTTTTTGGTTTAAAGACTATTTTATTTATACGATAGAATTTTTTTGACTTATAAACGTTTTGAGTAGTGATCCGGATTATATTAGCAAGCTATTATCCATTTTGGTCTTTACAAACGTGTCCCTTACACTTACGGTTTTACTTTTTGTAATAGTCTAAGCTTGCCAAAAGGGGTTCGCTCTCGAGTCTAGTGGTGGTTACTTTTGTTGAGTATACACCCCACTCTCAGTTTTTCACTAGTAAAAAATTGTTGGATAAAAATATTTGAGTGAAAAGAAAATGTTGGTTTTTCTTTTCTTTTTTGGTACAAAAATGAGGCCTAACAAAGGTTAGAGCCGAACAAAATAAGGGACCACAATTCCAAAACCATCATATCGCAACTAAAAATCTAGGCTTGGAGGAGGCCAGTTGAAACAACTTGTCCGTCATATTGGATAAGCTCCTCTATGCTACAAGTGATCTGGTAATGAGGATAGCTTTTAAAATACGATAACTATATATGTGATTAAAATAGATTATAGATATAATGTACTATCCAAAGATATAAAATTATTAATCCAAAGTTTATTTTTTTTCCTTTTTGTTTGACAATCTATCTCCAAAGTTTAAACTTCTTGTAAATATTTTTGTTTTCAATCTTTCATAATTAAGTTGAGATTGTGGTTAGCATGATCATAGACATCATCTTATGATTTTTTTTTCAAGCAAATCAAATTTTGGCATCAACATAATGTTGAAAATTAGGGCATCGCTCTTATAGAAGAGGGTGCACCCAAAAGTCTTATCCAGCCCACCATTTTTTGTGATGTCGTAATACTTGAAGAAGAGAAGTTTGACATGAGAACTTGTACCACTATCGCATGGAAGAAAAGCCATTGGTAACAAATGGTTTTACAAGGTCAAGCGTGATGACAATGACCAAGTTGAGCAGTATTGTGTAAAATTGGTGGTGAAATGATATGTTCAGAAAGAATGTATTGACTTTAATGAGATATTTTCTTCGGTGGTTCGACTTACGACAGTCAGAGTAGGCTTGGCAATATGTGTTACATTTGACCTATATCTAGAGCAGTTAAATGTGAAAAATACATTTTCTTCACAAAAAAACTTGAAGAAGAGATTTATATGGTCTAACTAGAATGATTTGTTGAAAAGGGTAAGGAGAACTTGGTTTACAAGTTAAATAAATTTTTATACGGTCTCAAACAAGCACCGAGGTGTTGGTATAAGAGATTTGATTCCCTTCATCATGACACTTGGATACAGCAGACTCAGTTCAGACCATTGTGCATATTGCAAGAGGTTTAAAGATAATGATTTTATTATTTTGTTGTTGTATGTGGATGAAATGTTGGTAGCAGGCCTCAACAAACATTGAGTTTAAGAGTTAAAGACACAATTGACTAGGGAGTTTGAAATGAAAGACTTGGGACCAGCAAATAAGATTCTAAGGATGCAAATTCACCGAGACAGAGATAACAAGAAGATTTGACTTTCTCAGAATAACTACTTGAAGAAAATCTTGCGACGCTTCAACATGCAAGATTGTAAGTCAATTTCTACCTCACTTTTTGTTAATTTCAAGTTATCCTCAAGTATGTGTCATAGCAATGAAGCAGAGAGGAAGGAGATGTCTCGAGTACCGTATGCATTAGCAGTGAGGAGTTTAATGTTTGTTATGATTTGTACAAGACCAGACATTGCACAAGCAGTGTGAACGGTTAGTCGATACATGGTGAATCCTGATGGAGAGCATTGAAAAGCTGTGAAAGGGATCTTGAGATATATCAGAGGAATATCAGATATTTGCATTATGTTATAGAGGATCATAATTTACTGCCAAGAACTATGTGGATTTAGATTTTGCAAGAGATTTTGATAAAAGAAAATCCACTATTGGCTATGCGTTTATGCTTGCAGGAGGAGCTGCAAGTTGGGTTTCGAAACTACATATCATTATGGCTTTATTTATAACAGAATCAGAATACATGACAACTACACAAGCTTATAAAGAAGTTATTTGGATTAAAAAAAAAAGGTTATTGGAGGAGCTTAGGTACAAACAAAAGAAAATACCCATGTTTTGTGACAATCAGAGTGCCTTGCACATTACAAGGAATCCAACCTTTTATTTCAGGACAAAGCACACAAAAATACAATATCACTTTATTCGAGAAGTAGTGGAAGATGGAAGTGTAGACATGTGGAAAATCTATACAATGAGAACCTAGTGGATGTTTTGGCCAAGTCAACTAATACTAATAAGTTTGTATGGAGTAGATCCTTTTGTGGCCTAACAGAGACGTAGGCAACATGACAATGGTGAAACATAATAGATGGTGTGGAGATTGATTGATTCTCAATCAAATCTTCAAGTGGGAGAAATGTTGAAAAATGAGGCACCGCTCTTCTAAAAGAGAGTGCATCCAAAAATCTCAGCGGCCCACCATCTTTTGTGGTGCCGCAATGCTTGAAGAAGAAAAAACGGAGGCACACGGTTTTAAGGAAATAAAATATTAAGATAATAGCCAAATGTTGGATATAAAAACGGGGGCTACCCTCATTTGCTATTATCCATTTTTGAGAAGCAATTTCATTTTATAGGAGAGAGCCAAGAGTTTAAGAATTTTTTGAGAGCTTAAAATTATAAAGCTCTTAAGTAATTAGTGAGTGAGAAATTGAGTGTATTGAGATTCTGGTAGTCAGTTAAAATATTACAATATTTGTAATTCTCATTTCACTAATAAAAATAGTTTCCTTTTGTCTTCACTCATGAACGTAAACTAAAAGCCAAACCACTTAATTTATGGTGTCCTCTTTGTGCTTATTCTCTATTTTTTTTTCTAATTTCAATTTAGTTGTGGCCTTACTTCAATTTCCTGACACATAATATAACGAAATTCACATAATAATGTAATTAAACTCAATACTCACGTACCCCTTCCTCCTAAAGTTCAAAAACGAAAAAGAAAAATTCAATACTCCACCCAACACTGAAAATTTTTTTATTATCAATTAAATCATCCACTAAATGTTATAACAAATTCCAATAAGATTTGGTTGAGTTCTTACAAATTCGTTTACATTTATTTTTTTGAACTTACAAAAATACTCTTTAAACATATTCTCTTATGAAATGTTTTATCACTAAAATGCTCATAAGGAAATTATTTTTGAACTAACAGCTCGCCTATCACAAGATGAAGTGAAGTTATGTTTTGAATTTTTCTATTTCATTTCCTACGAAATGATCATTCTTTCAGCGGCGTCGTTTTAGTGCGGAGGAAACATCACTTTTCATTTTGCGCGCCAGCATATCGCGAAGCGCGAATGTCAAAGTGCCAAAAGCAAGGACTCATTCGTCATTTGTTCCTCTAAGGATAAAACAGTAATTCTTAGAGCCACTGTAGCATTACCTCACTGTACCAATCACAATTCACACACACGAAGTTCACACCGCCCCACAGTGGAAGTGTGTGAATCACCAAAACAGAACATAACACAACGGAAAAGTAAAATAAAACATCTCGCGTTGTCCATACTTAACTTATTTTCTCGGAAAATCTCGTGTCACCACAGATTTTCTCGCGAAAATCCAAACCAAAAAGCATCCGTCTCACCATCACCTGAAAAATTCAATTGTGCAATTTACATTGTGCACGCAGGTCAGTCTAGCCCTGCTGTCGCAAATCCCTTCTTCAAAAGTAAATTGTTAAAGTAAACTCGTAAATTTGTTGTAATTATCGAATTAGGGTTCATGTAGTTGTGTTAGTAAATGTGCTTGCCAATGCTGTTGAGTTTGTTTGATTACTTTTGCTATATTTGTGAGTTAGGGCAATTAAAGGTTCTAGCCTTGACATTGCTTTTAGGTTATATCTTTTCAACTGAATTTTTGAGTTTTGGTTTTTAGTGATTAGTGAGGTCGTTTTTATATTGGACCAAATTTAGGCTATAATTTATGTCTATTTTTTATGTATAAATTTTTTTATGACCGTGCACGTGTGTCAGTGGAAATGCATGCTTTTGAGTTGTAATTGAGTGAGCTTGCTTTACTGAGTAACTTATGCTGTTTTAAGGCTTAAATTGTTAGGAATTACACTGCTATCAATAATTTTAACATCCTCAGTTAGTCCATTGAACAAAGTGTCGAAGTGATGCTTTGGGATACTATTTGTGTGCATGTTGCATATTCTTATTACATTGCAAAGAGGGATTTCATCGGAAAATAGGAGTTGTAGAAAAATGTCAAAAAGCTGTTTACTTATTGTTAATTTGGGTTTTGAATTGATGTGTGCTCAGAAAATGAAATTCTTTCAATGGTTTTCTTGTTAAGTTTTTGTGGATTTCTAATTCCTTTCAGCTAAAGGTATGGCAAATGATACTCGATCTAGTCGGAAAATTAAGGACGATGGAAATAGTATTTCAAAAGGGAGGCACACTGGTGGGAATGGAGTGACTAGTTCGAGCACTGAAAGTCCAGATACATCTAATCTAAGGAGGTCATCAAGAGAAACATCATCATCAATGAAAAATATGATTTCAGAATCGTCGTCATCAAAGAAAAATACGACTTCAGAAACCCCACCGTTGAAGAAGAATGTGACTCCAAGTCCTTCAAGTATCCGGAAGTCTGAGCGTATTGAGAAGCGAACCTCGACAACTGCTCCAGTTAAGAGGAAATCAGAGAGCCTTGAGAAGCAATCTGAGTCAATCCCTTTGAGAAGGTCTGAAAGGGGTAAGGGGCCCTCCTCATCAAGTTCTTCTGGTTCAAAGAAGTCTGATAAAAGCTTGGTCTCATCAGAACTGAAACAAAAGAAAGAGAAAAAGGAGAAAAGTGTGAAACAGTTGACTATGGAAACCAAAGAGGTTGGCTGTGAAAGTAAGAAACAGGATGCAGATCGAGTCCAGGTGCAAAAAAGGAGAATAAATGCACATTCTTATAGGGCATTGCTCAAGCGAAATAAGAAATATATAGCTAAAGGTAATTTGGTAGTCTATATCTTCTTCAATCCCCATAATTGATGCTTATTTCTTTTAAAATCACGCTATTTCTTGGGAAAGCTATACCATAAACATAATGGAAGCTGCATTATTATGAGTACTGATATTTTGTGGCTTTGATTAGGAAATGTGCCATTCATTTTTACATTAATGCAGTTTGTAGCTGTGGGAATTTTACCCGTTGCAAAATTATTTGTTGTACTCCTTTGAAGAATCATCTTTTACTTTATTGCTTCACTCATAGATCATAACAAGGAGCTGAACAAGATAGAAAAGTCCTCTCAGGAATACAGCAGCAATTGTGAAGATGGCAGCTCTAAGCAAGTCAATGAGGTCAGAGGGACAAGCAGTGATGCTGACCAGGCACAGGTGGAGTGCTCTACAGAAGAAAATTTTCTGTCACCTGAGTCATTAGAGTATACAACGGAGAGTAGAACGCTTGATGATGATATTGGTTTGAAAAGGGGTGAAAATGTTATGCATTTGAAAAGAAAAAGAAATGAAGTTGACATGGTTTCGGATTCTTCTGCTGTGGTTGCAAGTAAAGAAACATGTGTCTCTCAGGCTGATGTCAACCCTTTATCACCAGCAAGAAGTACTGGAATATGTGGTGATAAGAAGCAAAGGTATTGGATCATACAATATCTGTTTGGCTTCCGTTCTTTGGAGTTTAGATCTGTAAATGATTTGAAGGTAATCAAGTGATGTTCTACTGCTTTCATTAGCAATGAAAATAAATAATCACTAAGAAGCATAGGTATTGGATCAAACAATATCTGTTTAGCTTCATTTCTTTGGAGTCTAGTTCTGTAAATGCTTTGTAGGTATTAAGTGATGTTCTACTTCTTTATTAGCAATGAAAATAAATAGTCACTGATACTTATATATTGTTAAAAATTACAAAATCTAAAGGGCTCCACATTCTTACTATCCTGTGCTGCTCTAATCACATTTGCAGAGCATGATATATTCTGTTT
This sequence comes from Atalantia buxifolia, assembly GCA_030444775.1. Lineage (NCBI taxonomy): Eukaryota > Viridiplantae > Streptophyta > Magnoliopsida > Sapindales > Rutaceae > Atalantia > Atalantia buxifolia. The sequence goes on from CM059838.1 coordinate 14,232,408, forward strand.
CTGTATTGGAATTTGAAGAAGTTAAGTTTACATGTCTTCTCTGATGGTTTAGTTCCATCATTATTGCATAGCTGATTTGGAGCTTCAGTATATTGGTTTGATAAAGTCAATTTTTTTTTTTTTGTGGGATAATGACATAAAGTCAAATATTGGTGGGGCCAGCTTCGGAAATGAAGTTATAATTTCGACCTAGAAGAACTTTAATGATGAAACAAGATTAAAGTTGACTAAGGTAGTTGAGTTTAAGCTTCTGTCATGAATAATTAATTTTGCCAGGGGATAATAATGGATTGGAGATCTGATAGTTTGTGTTGAAGGGTGGTTAGTGACTGGTATTGGGGTATGCAGTTGTATATTCTTGACTGTAAGGTAACTTAAAACTGTTTCCAGAGATATTATAGAATGTATTTATGCTTGAAGAAGTAGAATTCTGAGGATCAATGGCTTGAAGAAACCAGCTTGTGGGTGAATTTTGTTGGCAGTAATATGGTGATTAATAAAAATGCAGGAAGAAGAGAATGATATATTTAATAGTAGACTAAATTTTTAACCATTATTTGTCTTTGAGGAGCAGCAGGTTTTGAGAATCTAGGGAATGTCGTTGTTAACTTAGTCCAAAGGCGAAATGATTTGTCATTAATGACTTTCTTACTATTATTATATTCACAAGCCTCATTTATTTAGGATATTTGACACCTATTTTTAAAGCTGGAGATGTACTTGAACTCTTGAAACTTCTAGTGGTTGTGGGGTTAGGCTTGTGTCTATGAAAATTGGCAAACTTGATGATCTAATGGTTACCTATTTTGTCAATAAAATCTACATGTGACTAAATGTATTTTAGCCTACCCTTCGAATTATCAGAATTACCTCTTTCTAATAGATTCAACTGAGTAGCTTAAATCATGGTCCACAAGAATTATTGCTTTATCATCTAGCAATTACACGAGGACTATTCGTCGTGGCCCTTGGCGGTCTTTACAACATTGTGCTTAAAGAGCATGCTCAAAGGGTTTGGTCCCCTTCCATAAAACTTCGAGGGTCTTTACCACACTGTTTTTAAAGAGCATGCTCGAAGGATTTGGTCTCCTTCAATAAAATTTGCATCTCTTTTGATTTCCAATTTTAGTCCTCTTTATTAACTTTATGCTAGCTTCCTTAAGATGCAAATGGTAAATTTTCTCAAAATAAGGAAATGTGGTTTTCACTTGGTGCTCAGTAATGTTTCATTTTGGTGTTCTTTATTGGTTTATTTGTGGCATTGACAGGCATCCTAAACTGTATATTATAGTTGACTATGAACCTTATTTGTGATGCTAGGTGTATTTTGTTTTTAGGACTATATATACTTTATTTATGAATTATTTGTCTTTTTGTAAGCTTGTAACACTCAGACTCTTGGAAGAGTGATTTATTTATATGACTTACAAGTATTTTGCAGGGCTGACATTGATTCAACAAAGCAGGAAATCGTGTTTTCTCTTCCAACATCAAGAGAAAAATTGGACGGGGAATTATGTGATGCCTCTATTGCTAAGGTTGGTGTTACTGTCTTTTTCTTTCTACTTACAATGTTCTTATGTTCAATTATGTCGTATCTTATTTTCAGTTTGTTCTTACCTTTAGCAGACAACTGAGTACCATAATATGCCGTCTCTGCATGAATCTCGTGGTGATGTACACAGGAGAGATGACTTAATGGTAGATGCAAATGATAATCTTGGCAGTTTGAAAGAGAAGACGTCAAAATATGTTGCATATGGAGGGAAGTTAGACTCCTCTAGGTTTGTGGAGTATTGGATTCCTGTACAGATATCCAATGTGCAGCTTGAGCAGTATTGTGGTACTTTGCTTTCAAAATCTTTGTCACTGTGCTCACCCTTAAAGAATGATCCTGTTGGGGTCCTCCATGATATTCTTATTTCCACTCGAAAGGTTGGGTTTATTCAATTGTTTTGCATTAATTACACTACTACATGAAATTTAGATGATACTGCTTTTGAGTGTAGCTTTCATTTGTGACAGCTGCTGAATATTGAATCTAATTTATTAAACATTTGCTGGTGGTATGATCTTGAGTAGGCCTGGATATGGTCTGTGCAAATTATTTGAATTTGATCTTTGTCTTATTACTACATGTATGGTACACAATTTGCACCTTTTATCACACATTCTACTTTAATTCTCATTTACTCATAAATCTTGATAAATAATATTATTTACAGCTTTTAGGATGAATTTAGTTTGAGTTGCAACTTGGTCAAGACATTTAAATGTTCTTAGCCTCTTTAGGTTCATATGGATTTGAATTTGTTAAGAGGGTTGATTACTTTATGTTGTTAATGATCACTAGTGGATAATATGATCAAATTTTGTCATGTTGTGTTATGCATATTTTCGTACTCTTTTCCAGTGCTGTGACCATCCATATCTTGTGGATAAATCCTTGCAAAGTTTGCTTGTTAAAGACCTCGAGTTGGCTGAATATTTAGATGTTGGAGTAAAAGCAAGTGGCAAGCTGCAACTTCTTGACACAATGCTCTCAGAGTTGAAAAATCAAGGTTCAAGAGTCATTATACTTTTCCAGGTACATGCTTTCAGACTATTAGTGCCTTATTCGCGAACTTTTATCGGAATGTGTTTTTTAGAGCTTCATGAATTCTGCATTAGTCAAATCAATGCTTTATAAAATTGCTGTGTCAATATTGAATACTATTTCTATTTGCTTGGCATGACTATGCTTAGCAATGAAACGCGGACAAGGAAGACTTCATTAGTAGAATATTATTTGCCCGCTATAGTATGTCATCTGATTTGATAGGCTGCTTCCGAAAATGGTTTATTGGCCGTATAACAATTTATTCTTATGTGTTGCATGTCATCTAAAGAACCAAAAGGATGCTGCTCATCTGACATCAAACCAATTGGTAGTTCTCACTTTTCTTCCCCATATTATAGTGAGAAGGGATACCATTTATAGATAAGACAACCTTATTTAACATTTTGATAACTAATATAAATCAAATTGGATCAACTGACAACGAAGCTTTTTTATATGATTTAAAGCATATAAAAAGGAAAAATTACTGGAAAAGCTTGTTGGCTCTAATTATGGACTAATTTTTTTCTTTTAAATAGGAAATGTGATACCAATTAAATTAATAATGTGACTGGTTATAAAGATTGTGAACCAGCAGTCCCTGTTGAATGTCCCAAACTGTACAAATGAAAATAAGCAGTTAAAAATCTTATTGGAAACATAGAAACTTGTATTAAGAAGACACGTACAAAAAGTGAACAAGGAATCCACAAAGAAATGTAATTAAAAAAAATTCTTAAACTACAACATCTGCCAATCTCTGAATGATGTAAAAGAAATATCTGCAAATTGATTTAAAATTGAAGCTGTGAGGAAACAAAGAAATAGAAAATGTCCTACAGAAGATCAGCCTGCTTCTTCAAAAAATTTTGCTCTCTCCATCCAAATTACTCAGTAATAGCAAATAGATATCTTTTCCGTACAAACAAAGCTTTTCCTTGCCCACCCAAAGCATATTGATTCTCAGCAAATAATGCAACACAAGGACTTGGAATAACCCAAGAAACTAAAGCCTTGCTGAATAATTTGAACCCTAAAGATTATGCAGTTTAACAACAACGAAGGAATAATTGGTTTATACTTTCTGAATATTTCTTGCACATATCACACCATAAAGTGACAAACATGCCTATGGTCAGTGCCTTTGAGCAGTATCACAAGCGTTAACCTTTCCAAGAGAAATGACCAGAAGGAAAAGTTGGGAGGGATTTTGTTATGCAGTACCATGGAAGCTAGTTGGAATTGAAGAACAAGGTTCCCACCAGTAGTTATATATCTAGAAGGAAAAGTTGGGAGGGATTTTGTTATGCAGTACCATGGAAGCTAGTTGGAATTGAAGAACAAGGTTCCCACCAGTAGTTATATATCTAGGTTCAATGTTGTTGCTTCGGAAATTTCTTGTTGGATTACACATGCATCGTTAAATGGATGTGAGGCTTGCATAATAAGACCATATTTAATGTTTTTGTTAACATTAACTCTTAATATGAGTGTTTGGTTTGAGATTACTTTTATGCTCTGGCACAGATGTGATCCTGTTTCTCTAATGCATTTAAGGGGGTGTATTTGTAATTTAGTATAGAGTAGTTTAGGAGATTCTAAGATTCCAGGAGCTGTTATAGACTGATAATGACCTATGTACTCTTGATACTTTCCCTAAGTGTTTTCTTCACTTGGAGATTTGGAATGTTTTGATATTATAGTACTATCAACTATTTATTATTTTACTTATGGGTCCCAAATTTCAAATTATTAACAAATATCAATAGTGTTAAATAGTCATCTATATTTTGAATCAGTAGTTACAACTATTCTGCGAAATTGGGTACTAGTAATTTCTTACAGTGGGTATTCTGCTAGTTTGAAAAATTTGCATTTTAAGAAAGCTTTCTAGTCTACGACCAAGGTATGATTGTTTGAGAACAACACTGGAGGTTGATTATTGAAGTTGGTGTATTGGTTCATTGATGGCATAAGGGGTTGAAGAATTTGCCCTGTCCATACTCTGTTATCTGCCTATTTTCTTCTAATTTATTGGTCTTGAAGAACTTGCTTTTCTATGTTTTATTTAAATAGATTCTCATCATCAGAACAAAAGTTTGTGAGAATGAGATTTTAGGCTGTTGTATATCAATTGGCCCAGGAGTGTCCCCAGAAGTTGTGGTTTCCCCAACAAATGTGCTATGCATCATCTTGGCCTTGTGTTACTTCTGGGCATGGCATATTCCGAAGGGAATTGACAGTGTGCATGATCAGTAGGTATATGGTAGTCGCTTATAACACTTTTGAGCATGCACCTTCTTAGGGTCAATTGTATACTCTAGTTTGCGACCTTAACTTGATTGGTGGCATTTGGAGAGATTTTAACTGGCAGTTTAAAAAGAAAAAAATAGATAAAAGTAGAAGAAAGAAATAAATTGGTTTTATCTTCGCTTTGAGAGGTTTATTAATAATAAATAAATTGGTTTTATCCAATCATTTGTATTAGTCTTTGACTACCTGGTAAACATTGACAATTACGTAAATTTTTCACTGTCTTTAATTCCATTGCAATTGCTTCACAAATCTACGAGAGCACTTTGCCTGAATACGTCCCTCCTCTTGTATCAATTAGTCTTTTGTTTTGTTTTGTTTTGTACTGTTGTCTTTTTATCTCTTTTTATTTTTTACAGAGTACCCAAAGTGCATGGATATTCTCTCTATCAGGCTACATGTGCCTGTTTGCATGTGTGTGTTTACTCTTGCATCGTGCATTTTACTTTATTCAGTTGTTCTTGTTTTGACATTCTTAATTCTCTTGTTCTTATTTTGACATTATGTTGACAGTCGATTGGTGGTGGATCTCTTGGAGATATATTGGATGACTTTGTACGTCAAAGATTTGGTTCAGATTCTTATGAACGTGTGGATGGGAATGTTTTAGATTCAAAAAAGAGAGCTGCTCTGCAGAATTTTAATAATGGGAGCGGAAGATTTGTGTTTCTATTAGAAACCCGTGCTTGTCGCCCCAGCATCAAACTGTCTTCGGTTCATGCTGTTATTATATTCCATAGTGACTGGAGTCCGGTGAATGACCTGCGAGCCCTGCAAAGGATAACTCTTGATCCACAGCTTGAACAGATAAAAGTATTTCGTTTATATTCATTCTGTACCGTGGAAGAAAAAGTTCTGATCCTGGCAAAGCAAGATAAGACTCCTGATGGCTATGCACAGAACATGAGGCCAAGTACTAGTCATGTGCTGCTTATGTGGGGAGCCTCCTACTTATTCAATAGATTGGATGAATTTCATAGTGGCAAAATTCCAGCCTCTAGTTCAAGCAACTTTTTTGAGCAATCACTTCTAAACGATGTGGTGCAGGAGTTCTCAACCATACTTACCCAAAATGGTGAAGATAATGATACGAGAAAATTCAATAAAATTTTGAAAGTCAAACAAAGTCAGGGAACTTACAGTACTTCTTTTCCTTTGTTTGGTGAGTCAAAAGTTGAAGGGATGGACGAAGAGCGTCCGCATATATTTTGGACAAATTTGTTGGAGGGAAAACATCCATGCTGGAAATATTATTCTGGTTCATCTCAAGGAAGCCGGAAAAGGGTTCAATATTTTGATGATTTACAAAAGAAACTAGAGTTAGAGATTGATGAAGTTGCAAAGAAGCAGAGGAGAGCGGCTAGCAATTGTGTGAATCAGTCTTCTCTTAAACCTGGACTAGAAGAAGGAAAGACTGTTTCAAGGGATAAGGATGGTAAATGCACAATACCACCTCCGTTTCATCTTAGGAGAACACCAGCACAAACCGTCCCCAACAACACCCCCATCCCCCCCACCCCAACCCCCTCTCTCATTCTATTGAATCTCTTATTTTCTTGAACCTCCCTAATTTATCTCTCTGAAAAATATTCTCTTATATCTTCAGGAACTTCTGTGGATAGTAGCACAATTCACTGGACGTGTGCTTCTTCCTCAATGTTGGTCAATAATTTCCCTGAAACTTCCAGAGAATTAAGTTACTCGCAGAAGAGTCTTCATCTTCTTTTGAAGCCAGAGATGGCAAAACTTTGTGAAGTTCTAAAACTTAGAGTATGCATCCTGTCACCATTTTAATGAAATTAATTTTTGGATCTGTCTGTTCCAAAATCTGAGGCTTCTTTTCCACTTTTCTCTTTATTTTCTTTGTTAATCTCTTTCGTCAAGATCTTGCTTCCCAGTGATAGGTTTGATGTGTTATTTTCTTTGCAGGAGGATGTTAAGGATACGGTTGAGAAGTTTCTTGAATATCTGATGATCAATCATCATGTTGATAGAGAGCCTGCTTCAATATTGCAGGCTTTTGAGATATCTCTGGTAAGAAACTTATTCTTTTCAGCATGACCCACTTTTTCTTTGACGTCTTGTTTCTGATGGTACTTCTGCATAAATTATAAATAGTTGGCTATTAATTGTGTTTGGATGAAGAATTAAATCATGCTTAGATGTATGAATTTTCTTCCTATTCAAATGGAAATTGTTTCTTTAGTATGCTTTTTAAGAAGTGGGACAATTGTCTTTATAATCCCGGCCTAACATGGTCTTATAGTTTCTGTGGACGTCCATCCATTTTAAAAGGGAATATATATTCTCTATTTTACTGCATCATGCTTATTCTGTGGATGGAATTTTTAACACTCCCCTTAAGCTGAACCGTAAATGTCATTTGATTTAGCTTGTCATATAGATAATAAGCAAATGATGTTCAGGCCTCCTGCTGGGTTGGGCTATGCCAAAAGCGAGTGAAACCCCATCACTACTCTTTTTAAGCCTCTATGTCAGCACAAGTCGTCTCTTTTTACAGTGTAGGTCACTCAGCAAATTTTTATCAAGCTTTTTCTGCTTAGATTAAGTTTAATTTCCTAATATTTAGTCTTGAGGAAAGTTGGATTATTTGCCATGCATTTAGGAGAAAATGGGTAGAGATTTGGTGAATCCAATATATTTTTCACAAGCTTGAGATTCTGGTTGTTGCTCTCGTGGACTTGGACGAGGAAGAAACCTTTTATTAATTCTTGAGAAACATGGCCTCTTGGATATGTGCCATGTGCATTAAGTTCTGTCAGTTTTTTGTTCATCGGGAGTGAGAAATGGAGTTATAGTAAATGAGAACCTGATTGCACCCAAAAGTTCACCATATTGTAGGGTCGTCACCTGGAAAAATACTTGCAGGTCCTCGTTATATATTTATTATGCCCAGATTTTAAGTGCTGATCTTGAATCCAGCAAGTTATTTCTCGCTCCTCTCTCGCGTGTTTGTTTACACCATTTTCTTGTCATTTGCGAGCTTTTGTATGCACATGTGGACAATGGGTTCTCGGCATCTCTGATTAAGCAGGTTGATCTTTTCTGAACATTTTATTTATGCATATTACTCATGTGACATGTCTAATAGCATGCTTTATTGCTGTGTGGTATAAATTTCAGTGTTGGACTGCAGCTTCTTTGCGGAAGCAGAAAATTGATCATAAAGAGTCACTTGAGCTTGCAAAGAAGCATTTGCATTTTAGCTGCAAGAAAGGAGAGGCAGATTACGTTTATTCTTTGTTGCAATGTCTGAAGGAAGTGTTTGAATTGTCCACGAGAGATGTTAGCAAGTATCAGTCAAATGCTAGACTGTCTCAGTCAGAAATAGTTTCTCATCGACAGGAACTTTTCAAGGTGGCCCAGAAAGATTTTTCAAGAAGTATTAGAGGAATCCAGAAGAAATGTCAAAAGCAGATAGCGAAACTTCGCCATAAGCAGCTGGAAGAGAAAAAAGACATTGATAAAAGGTACGAGGAACAAAAGGCACAACTGGAGAGTAAGAAAAGAACGGAGGCAGCTGTTATTCGTTATCATTGTAATGGTAAAATGCAAATGGATAAGCTAAAGGTATTGGAAAATGAATATGCAGAGAAATTTAAAGAACTTGAACGTGACAGAGATGTGCGACTTGAAAATCTTGAGGCACTGCATGTGGCTTCCATGAAGAAGCTGAGTGATAAACAGACTAGCTGGGTGGAACGAGTGAAATCCTGGTTACAAATTCAGTTATCAAATAAGCCATCATTCAATGAATATGGACATAGTGTGGAATGGTTGCAGGCTGTTGAACAACATAATGCTCATGAGAATCACGAGAATAATGCCTCTAATTCTATTCACATTTCTGCAGGGCAGAATCATGACAAACTTATTAACATTATTACACCGGTCAGCGGGGAGGGAGGGTTGGAGTCACCCGTAATTCAAGAAACTGTAGCTGGTCCACTTAAGCTCAATAACGGAGGTGATAAATTGGATACCATAACTTCTGCAGAAACATCAATTGCTGGATTAAAGGAACGTATAGCAGATAGTGATTCAGGTGACAATCAAGAAAACAATGAGCCTTTGAATCCTTGTTCCGGAGAACAGATTCGTGATGGAGCCACGTTAAGCATGCCAGATGGACATATTCAATTGGGAGTTACTGAAACTATTAGTTCTAGTGATGGTGCTGGGAATTGCCTTCTGCCTGTGCATTCTTCTGGTGGAAAAATTTGTGATCAGGCTAGATCGAGTCCCGAGGCGCAGGTTCCTGGGGAAGTAGCCGAGACAGTAAGTTCCAATGATGATCTTGAGAATGTTGTTCCTGTGAATGCACCAATATCTAAAGACCAAATTCCTGATGGAGCCACAACAAGCATGCCTGATGGAGAGGTTTTATTGAGGGTCCCTGAGGCTGCTAGTTCCAGTAATTGTACAGAGAATTTTATGGATTCTCCTCCAGGGGAAGAACAGATTGCTAATGTAGCCATATCAGCCGTGCCTAATGAAGAAGCTCCTTTGAGAGTGCCTAAGAATGTCAATTCCAGTCACAGTCTAGAAAATGCCATCTCTCTCAATCCTTTATCTAAAGAACAAATTCCTGATGGAGCCACATCATGTATTCCTAGTGCAGAGGTTCTATTGAAGGTTCCTGAAAGTTCTCCTGGTGAAATACTGGAGAGTGGTAATATTAATGGAGATAAAAATGAAGCATTTGCTACAACCTCTGAAAATTTCAATCATAATTTGCCTCTGCATGAACGGTCTCTCGCAAACCCACTTCCAGTTCTGACTCAGACTATCATTGAGGAAAGTCCGGTGCCATCAAATCAGGTATGGTACTCACATATTTTATCTATACCCCACAGGATTAACCAACATACTATATCTGTAGGGATTATTGTTGGTTATTGTAAGTAGCTGCTGGGGACATTTTCTGGGCTATATTGTTTTTGTTCTTTTTTCTAGCACGAGGAATTAGGCTTTTGGTTATTTTGAATGTCCAAAAGAATTGTTCCTAAACTTGTTTTGGGCCACATATATAACAAAATTGTTGGTTTGATGCCTTATATTTTTTTAAGGTTGTCTCTTCATTTGTTGAGGTACTGTTTCACTCTTCTTTTTCTTTTTCTTTTTTCCCAGCTGAGATAGTCTTAAATGAGCAGCAATGATCGTCTATGCAGTATTTTTAATTTAATGATTCCTCTCCTGGGCAGGCTCTCCAAGACGTATGTTCTGAACCGACCGCATCAACTGGAGTGCAAGATGGACATGCAACAGCTAATGATATACAGATTGCTTTGCAAGTTGATCCTCCTCTATCTAATCCCGTTGATGCTGTAGCATCAAATGATTCTAGTCACAGAGCAGCAGGAACAGGACTTGTAGCTAGTGTGGATGCGGAACCTATAGTCAGTAGAGTAGTAAATCAGCCAAGCAGTGAAAATTGTTTCACCAATCAATTTCCTCAGTTAGAAAACCGAGTTCAGCTCTCTAATCAAGCTCTTTCAAAGCAGCTTGTAACAAGTTCTGCAGTCAATCCTTCCACTGATGTGCAGGCTCTCCAAGGTGTATGTTTTGAACCCATCGCATCAACTGGAGTGCAAGATGTAGAAGCAACAGCTAGTGAAATACAGACTGCTTTGCAGGTTGAACCTCCTCTACCTCATCCGGTTGATGCTGCAGCATCAAGTCAATCTAATCACAGAGCAGCAGGCATAGAACCTGTAGTTAGTGGGACCAGGGAAGTCAGTGGAGTAGGAAATCAGCCAGGCAGTCAAAATTGTTTGGTGAATCAGTTTGCTCCATCTCCAATAGCATTGGTAGAAAGCCAAGTTGAGCACTCTAATCAAGTTCTTTCAGAGATTGTAACAAGTTCTGCCCTCAATCCTGCCACTGATGCTTCTGCTGATAGGTTGGGAGCAAATTTTGTGGACACCGGGACAGCGGCAATGATTTCTGGCTACAATAATCGTGCAGTACAAAATTCAGCCCCAGTGGCATCTCGGTTGCCCCCTCACATGATTTTGGACCCTCTACAGAATGAATTAGAAAGATTACACAAATCTGCGGATGAAGCCATTAGGAGCCACGAAGAAAATGTTAGTTTACTCTTTACTTAGTTGCTTCTTGGGTAAAAAATATAGGGCCTTGTTTGTGCTTCTGTTAATGGTTGTCTTGTCTTTTGAACAGAAGCTTAAGCTGAGATCTGATTGTGACCGGGAGATTGAGCAAGTTCGTAGGAAGTATGAGATAAAGCTTCAGGAGATGGAGTCGGAATTTACGCTCAGAAAACAAGAGCTGGATGCAAATGAAAGTAAAGTTCTGATGAATAAGATTGTGGCAGCTGCTTTTAGGTCTAAGTGGATGGATATGAAAGATATGAAAGCACCCAGTGCAGGGATGCAACAAGGTATGCAAGTCATTTCACTGCCATTACTTTTGTCATGAAAATATAAAGATTTTATATAGAACTTCTGAAATATCTACTTACAGACAGTCTCTCTTTGAATATGGGGTATTGTATCTTGGAGTGAAACTCAGCCTACTAATGTTGACAATTGGGTTTATTTTTGGGGAAAACAAAGTTGATGCAGTACCAAAAGGCATGGCAAAACTCATTTGTATGAGCTGCTAGCCAGAATAGATGGCCATCCCTCACTACACTGCAATTGTTAACTTTTTGTACTTTTCCTGATTTTGGGTGAAGTAAATATGCATGATATGGTGGTCTATTCAAGTATGCATGCCATGGATGCATGTTTACCAACCCAGTGGATGTATCTGGAGTTCACCTGCATGGTTTTTGAATGGCTTTCATCACCACTAAGCTCTTACCCATTACTTTCTTGGCAGAGGTTTCTTCTAGCACCATTCATCAGCAGATGGCATACATGCTATCATGGCAAACTATGCAAAGACCTCCTGTTTTGGCAGGTTCATCTGGCCCACCTGCCACTTCTGTGCAGACTGCTTCCGCTCCTGCAGCCATACCGATTACATCTCCTGCAGCAAGTCAACATACTGCAGTTCCCCATGCCTCGGCACTTTTCCCAGGCATTCCTTCAAGACCACCCCATGTCAGCTCCAGAGTCTCTCCTACAATAAATCACCAAGTCAGCAGAGGAATTCGTGCTCCTGCTCCACATTTACAACCATTTAGACCATCAACATCCCTTGCTTCAACCAGTCTTCCTTCTTCTGTTTTGCCAACTCTACCCAGTAATGCCCGTCCAGCTTCTATCCCGCTTCTCCAGCGTCCTCTTCTATCACCATTGGCTACATGCAATACTAGTCTTTACAACAGGGCACCGGGGCCTGAAACTTCTGGAGTTGTGCCATCTCTTCCCAATCCTTCTCTGTCAGCCATGGATTTGCTTATGGATTTTGTTGACAATAGAAGCGGGGCAAGTCAAATTCTGCCCAGCAGTTTGCCCTCAGTATCAGAATTCAGTTCATCAAGTGTTCCAATCGTCAGACCTGAATCTAACATCCAGAGTTCGCAGGCTAACCCCCGGCAGATGAGTGAACCTGTAGACATTGTTTGTTTGTCAGATGATGACTGACCATTTGTAAGCTTCACATTTTGCATTCGTTAACTTAGCTCCACGGCGATGAACTTTGACTGACCGTTAGTAAGCTATACATTTTGCGTTTGCTAGCTTAGCTTCACCACCATGAAGAACTTTGAGCTCAGCATTCTTCAGAGGGTTTTCAAGATGGCCTGGGGGTTTGAAACTGTATTGTCCGGTCTTTTCTGCTGGAGAATTTTGTTGCTGTATATATCTGGATACTTGTAATTTTTATTATAAGTAAAAAGGGAAAAAAAGTTTTCAATTACCATTATTTTCATCATTTGATTGAATCTTTCGAGTATGTTTAACTTGAGTTGAGAATATATTTACCCCTAAAAAATTATTTTTTAAAAAGGAGACGGCCAAAGAAATGTAACTGAGAAGTGGCTTAATTTTGCGATTCATTATCAAAGGCCTATCTTATTATGGAGTTTCAACAGTACATAGATTTCACCAAACTTACAGACTTTAAGCAGGGGTAAAAATAGAATTAAGAACACAAAGTAAAAGCATAGAGACAGTATCATCCTCACAGTCGAAGAATTATATTTCTTAACCTTCCAAGTGACGCTAAAATTAAAAATAAAAAAGGGCATAAAAGAAAGCATTAGCAAATTGGAAGAGGACCCCCATCCCATTCTTTAAGACACTCAAGCAGTGGATCAATTATTTTTCCCTGGCAAATCGCTGTAAACACCTTATCACATTCCTCGCCTGGTGATATCACCTTCTCTCCTGTCACATACTGAGCCCCCAACTCTTCCCTTACAAACCTATACAAAGGGTAGGACCTGCACTCCTTAATCCTGTTTGGTATTTCCAAATTACCACTCTCAAAAGCACTTCTAGCACTCTCAACTTCTTTCGGCAAAAGGGTCTTCAACTCCTCCTCGAAAGCACCTATCTTTAAGAAGATTGAAGCATTTGCATTCTGCAAATCTTCATTGTTTGTCAATGCATGATCAACAAGGACTTGTCTTAGTTTCTGCATCAACGGGTAAGTTGCGCTGCAGGGATCATCAGCGTATGAAAAAACGTACTCGCGATCAACTACTTTCAGCAAATCTTTCTCGCAGAATCTTGAAGGATGGAGCTCCCCATTGAGCCCCATCGTCAGGACTTTCATAGCTACTTGGCTGATTGTGTTCTTAACTGTGCTCTTCAGATTCTCCTCCAAGAGCCTCAAGTCCATAGCTTGGCAAAGTGCAATCAAGTAAGTTGAGGACATAAGCTTCAAGATATCAACTGCTTCAGCTGTTTTTCTGGCAGAGATCAGCCCTAAAGAGTTCACATCTTGGTTGTGTTGCTCAGCACTTTGGACGTGATTAGTCACAGGATTGGCAAGAAACTGGAGCTCGGAACAATACGCAGCCATTGCTATTTCGGCACCTTTGAACCCATAATCCAAGCTTGGATTCCTACCACCAGACAGATTTGAAGGCAACCCATTACTGTAAAAATCATTAACCAGCTCAGAAAATTGAGCAAACATGAGTTTCCCAATCGAAGCAATTGCCAATCTTGAATTATCCATAGAGACACCAATTGGGGTGCCCTGGAAATTGCCACCGTGTAATGCCTTGTTCCTTGAAACATCAATCAACGGATTATCATTCACAGAGTTAATCTCCCTCTCAATAGACTTTGTTGATGCTCGAATCACTTCAACTTGAGGGCCTAACCATTGTGGGGAAGTTCGAAGAGCATACCGATCTTGCTTAGGCTTCTGTAAAGGGTCAATTTCATGCAATTTTTGTGCTGCCTTAACATAAGAGCTACCATCCAAGATATGTTCCATTATAGCGGCTGCCTCAATTTGTCCAGGGTGATGCTTCAGCTTGTGAGTCAAATGATCCGTAAACTCAGGCTTTCCTTGCATAACTTCCGCAAAAATTGCTGACAAAACTTCGGACAAAACAGTTAAAATATTAGCCTCAAAAAGAACAATAGAAGCCAAGCCAGCACCCACTCCTGTTCCGTTAACTAATGCAAGTCCCTCTTTAGGCTGCAACTCGAAGAAACCTGCATCAATTCCAGCCCGGCTAAAAGCCTCAGCAGCATTCAAGGACTCCCCATTTGGCCCAACAGCTACAGAATTCGGACGGCCGGTTAGCAGCCCGGCGATGTACGAAAAGGGGACTAAATCGCCGGAGGCAGTGATGGAGGCACGCAGAGGCAAGCATGGAGTAATGTTGCGATTGAGAAACTTTGTTATAGCTTCAAGAATCTCAAATCTAATGCCTGAGTAGCCCTGGAGAAGTGTATTGATCCTCACCAGCATTGCAGCTCTTGTTGCTGTGTGGGGCAACATGTGACAGGATTCTGTCCCTTTGCCAAAGATCCCAGCATTCAAAAACCTGCCGTGACAGGAAACAACAATATTTATTGTGCTCTCACATAACTTGCTTGATCGTGACTAGTCATTTGCATCATGACAAAATGTGCACAAAATCATCAATTTTGCTGCTACCACATAACTTCAGCACATGTTGCATGTCTGAGCAAACAAAACGAAAATAAAAACTAGAAGTTCCTTTTAAATTTTAAGCACATCTGTGTATCAATATTCTTTTACTATTCACATGACATAATTATTTATATATGTCAGTAACTAAAAAAAAACGATACACTACAAGTTCTCAGATAATTTGCAATAAAATATATTTAAAAAAAAAAAAACTCGCCATGGTGCATTTGGAACCTCTTTCTTTCATTTGTGAAGAGCCTTTCCACATAGCACAACTATTTCTTATTTTCATGTTCTTTTGTTTTGAACCATTTAATATTATATTATGCTTTTTCTATTTTAACTGTTAAATTTACGAGAAACCCACTTATCAACAAGACCTCGGCGCTATCACCTTAATTAATTTAGTGGGACCCAAATCAAGATAAAAACAGACTTAAAAAAAAAAAAAAAAAAAGACATATAAACACATGAGAAATGACAGAAGAGAATAGCTCCAATGCTCCATGAATTTATATAAGCTATGGAAATGTCACACATCATTACATACTAATCCTAAATCTACAATTGAAAAAACAAACAAAAAAAACTCAATAAGGGTATGCCTGAAACTCAGTAAAATAATCACAAACTTAATTATCATTTGATATTCACTAATCTTCCTCAATTAAGTATACAATGCTTAAAAAGGCTTTCAAAATTTTACCTAATGAGCTCCCTTTGCAAGGCAGCTCCCTGTTTGGTCCTCCTATGAGAAGTTGCACCAAAACCAGTTGTGACACCGTAGCTATCTGTCCCTTTGTTCATGCTCTCCATAACCCAATCACTGCTAGCCTTGACGCCAGCCCTGGCCTCTTCGTTAAGCTCCACCGTGACCCCGTCATCACGGCTAGCCACCGCCGCCACCTGAGCTATCGTCAGGGTCTCGCCGCCTAGCCTCACCACCGGCTTCCGGTACTCGCTAACCATCCTCTTCACTTCATCCAAATGGCTCCCCTTCAACGACTCTGAAGCTGATCCCCAATTCAATGGATCAATGTTAGTGCACAATTTTCCCGAGGGAATATTGCCTCCATTTTGATTCTCATGTGATGCCTCCATAGTTTAGATGTTACCAAGGAATGAATATTCCTTTAACGGGTCCAAAACGATATGTGTAGCGACCAAAAAAGATAATTATTTCAAAAGCCTTGAAACAATAAAGAGAGAGCGCACAGAAACCAAACGGACATTTGTAAGTTTCGCGGCTGTTTGGTTTCTAGGAAAGTGAAGGGGAAATTTTCTTTTGTAAGCTAAGCTAAGCGAATAAAAATAAAATCATGGGGGTTGGTTCACCAGCTTAAGAAAGATTTGTTTAAATAGAAGAGAAAGGTTGAGGGGGTACGTATATCAGAAAGCGTTGGGTGGGAAGCTAGGGGTGTTAGTTGGAATAGAACGGTGGCCGTTGGATCTTCATGGATATCCTACGGGTGTGATGATGACACGTGGACGTGGCAATGAGAGATGAATGATGGGTGTTTTAACCCGTCGATGCTGGAGGATGGAGGTTGTTGGGGTGTACGGCGCACGCTCACAGGCGGGTTAATGTCTATCCAACGTCTATGTGGTTTCATCATTTCATGGGGCCAGAATTTTGTGAAAAATTACTTAAAACTCCCTGGAATAGGCCTGTAATAACTTTATGGCCCACAGATTTTAATTTTGCTGACATTTTGTTAATTTAATAAATTTTGCTGACATTTATTCAATTTTAATAAATTTCTGTTATGGAAATTTTCAGTGGAGCACAACTTGTCTCATTAAAATGCTAAACAAGTTCAAATAATTGTGTGTTCTTCCAATGGAATCTAGCCTATTAGTTCGGATTGAGTGATTATATATGATAAGTGCATATTTTTTTTTATATATATTTTACTATTAATTTCTCTAAATTTTTCTTGTTTTGATCCTAAATACTCTAATTATTTTAGTTAATTTTTAATTTAATTATTTTGTTAAATTATATTTTATTATGTTAATTTTTGTCTTAAATTTTTTATTATTATTGTAGATTTTATTCTTAATTTATAGTTGCTAGTTAATTATATTATTTTATTTGATAGGGAATTAATTAGAGATTATGAATAAAAAAAGGGCATAAAGAAGTTTAATTTGGGAAACAATCAAGATTAAATTGGAAACCAATTGAAAGAAAGGGAAAATAAAGTCAAAAAGCCGTGGCAAGCTAGCATTCGGTGGACCTGCATTAGCAAATAAAGAATTGGAATTGACAATTGCACATGCATGAGTTTATATGATATGGAAGGCAAATTGAAGAAAAAGGAAATTGCCATATTTAATCAAACATGCACGAGAGGAACAATGGCAATTAAATGGCTTTGATTTGAAATCAAAGTGGATGGCATGTGGACGGCATTAGTTCCTTGTTGATCGTGGATTTGGAGGAGGCAAAGGGTACCAAATAAGTGGGCCACCAACAATTATTGAAGCCAACCTTTGGCTTCTGAAGAAACACACAACTAGCAGCCAAGGGGAGAATTGGAGATTGCAACCATAGGAAGAGAAGAAAAAATAAAAGCAGAGTCAGTCTTTTAAATTAATTTCAATTACTAGTTTTATCAACTCTTTTATTCCTAATTCAATTGTGTTATGCTGAATTTTCTATTTGGTTGAGGGTGAATTCAAAACTCTAAACATATTATATAATTAATATTCAATTTCTATCATTCAATTTATTTTATTGAGATTATTTATACTCTTCTATGATTAATGTTTATGATTTTATTATTATTTTATTTAAGTGGCCAATTAAATAAGACTTAAATAAATTCTATTGTTAGGTTAAAATTCTTTATCCGTAATTGTTTTGATATGTTAATCATTAGTAGCAGGTTGGAATTAGTAATTTCAATTGGAGAACATAATCTAGGTTAAATAATTCGAGCTTGTATGTTTATTACCTAGATCAACCTAATATTTTTATGTACTTAATGCTCCCATCATTTTAAATTTAAAGAACTTTTTTTAAATTATTTAATGTTTAGAGATTATGCGAAGAGATTGTTTTGTCCAATGACACACTAAGAAAAGATTGAGACTAACAGAGCTTATTGTTGTTTACGGTTGATAATTTCAATAGAAATTGATGATAGATGTGCGTGTTTGGTGATGACAAATGATCCTCTAACCAAAGTTTTCATTATTATTATCTCTTTCTCTTTTAATTTGAATTTTTATTAAATTATTGTTTTAATACTTTTAATTTATTTATTTCTTACTATTTAATTAAAAATTCATAAACCCCCCTTTTTATTTTTAGTTAGCATTTTCTTTAGTTAAATTAATTTATATTATTATTACTACTGTTATTTTATTTTAAGTCCTGCTTTAGATCGAGTTCATAATAAATATAACTAGCATAGAGTTCGTATGATCGATCCTTACTGTATATGGATCCTTGTTGTTTCTTATTTTTTCAAATTTTTTTTTATCTTGAAGATACAATTTAATGGTTTTTTTAATTAAAATATGGCCATTGGTTTAAAAAAAATAAATAACTAATTGAAAATAATCTAAGCTTCTTGATAGACTTAAAATTTTGGTTTTTGCTAATGAGGGTTCCTTCTTTTACAAATTTTTAAGATATCTCAAGTATTGACATGCATTTTCATTTATATTTAAAAGGTATCCCTAACTCCTAATGAAATGATGAAAATTGCCAATTAAAGTTAATTTACGTAGCTTAATATATACTATGGTTACAAACTCATCCATCTTAATATAATTTTTAAAACAATAATAATACAACTACAAACTTTTTTTGTACATATTGATATGATGTAACGTAATGATTGAATAAAATATCACTGAGCCATATAATTTATTTATATTATTTTATATCTTACTTCAACTAATCATGTTATGTCATATCAATTTATACAAAAAAAAAAATTATATAAGAGTTTGTAGTTATAATATTACGTTAAAAAATATTAAATTTAAGAATTATGTTACTTACTATGATAAGGAACTACTAAGGACCTATTTAATATTAAAAGACGAATTGCTATGTTCCCGTTAAAGAAGGTACAAACTCACAATCCATCGATTTTTTTCTTTAATATTACAAAATAAGTGTACTATGATAATGTTATTAGAATTTTTACTATGTGTGTGAATCAGCAACCTTGATAATGAAACTAGGAGATCACAACTATGCGGCCAATAGTTTTGTTGTCTTCCCGTAATTGTCTTTCGATAATCATAAATGAAAAATCCTAAATAAAGACAAGTAATTCTCATTCTTTTAAAAAATTTCCTAGTAAAAGTGCACAAATTTGTTGTTTTAATAGAAAAAATAAAGCAAGATTTCATTCTAACTAAGAACATCTCCAAAAGGTTTTATTAATTTTACTCTTTAAATATCTAATTGCTTACCTATGTGGTAGAAGGAGAGTGAAAAATATGTTATTTTCTAAAAAACTCTTAAAATAGAAATAAGTGAATATTATTTTAATCAAATAAATATTTTTTAAAGGAAAAATAAATGATAATTAAAATATTTTTCTTTTTCTCTCTCCAATAAAAAGTAATAAAATATAAATTGAAGAGGGAGAAAGTAACTCTATAAAATTAAAGAGAGATAATAGTTTTTCATTTAAAGAAACTTAATTGAAGTACCTTTCAAAATTTTAAATGTTGATATGACTCTTCAAATAATTAATAGAATCTTACTTGAAGAGTTTTTTAGAAATGCTCTAATAATTGATTCTCAAAATTTGTTAACCAATAGATCCTACACAGAATAAAAAAGCTTTCACATTAAATGAGCCTACAATCATTTGTAGTAAAAAATATCTTGACAAAGATGTACAGTTCTTGTTAGGACCTAAAATTTTTTATCCTTTCGAATAATTATGAATCAAAACGATTTGTGAATTAATTATTATATTCTTGTATACATATGTTTATCAAGGAAAGGAAAAAAGGAAAAAAAAAAAGAAAACAATTAATTATTTTAAATTATCTCAATTAACGTAAAAGTATTAAGAAATTGTAACTAAAATTTCGGCAAATCGTGTGCCGAAACCATGATACATTCCTCTTCAAATAGGAACCACCGATTTGTATGGTTCTCATCTCTTGTTCCATTTACAGAATATTCACAGAATTTTATTTTTGCTGATAACTTTTATAAAGATATTCTTTCGCCAGCTTTCTTTTAGAAGCTCTAAAACGGATTTTTATGCAAACTAATGCAAATATATATAAAAAGGGGGTTATTCACAAATTACCCATAAATTTATTCCAATTTTATTTGAGCATAAACTAACCAATTCTCCTTTTCAAGGGGATTTTAGTAAATTTATTTTTACAGTAATTTGATAATCTTGTGATATAAAAACTTGACGATTGAAAAACGAATCAACTTTTTTTTTTCCTTAAAAGAAGACGAATCAACTTTTAATTAAATTCATTTTGAAATAAAAAAAGTTGACGGCAAAATACTATTTAACGTAAGGGGATTTCCATAAATTTTAGAACATGGGGGATAAATGACTAATTTTACTAGACAAAGGGGGGTAAGTTTCCCCTAAAAAAAAGTAGGTGTTCATTGATGACTTAAAAAAAACAAGCTACTCTTTAGTTTTTTTTTTTTTTTTCTTTTTGTGCGACCAGAATTCGCTTGGTATTGGGATATACCTATATTTGATGTAAAATTGGAGATTAGTTAAATGAAATAATTTAAACACCGCATGAAATCTGCCAAGGAAATTCTCACGACTTACATAATTACTGTAACCTTCTGCATGAATCCAAAATTAGTGCCAGTTACTGCCATGAAATCATCTCATGCATACTGTGTACTTGTTTGTTAGCTAGTTGAATAATGAATTTCATCAGGTTAGCTAGCTGCTGGTTATATTTAAAATTAAAAGTAAAAATAAATGACAAGGTAAGAAGTAAATGTTATATGACGGTAAATTACACCTGAATAAATCAAAATAATAATAATTAATATCTTGAAAGTAGTGTGTCGTAATCTGACTGCTCAGATTTGGC
Source organism: Atalantia buxifolia (assembly GCA_030444775.1). NCBI lineage: Eukaryota > Viridiplantae > Streptophyta > Magnoliopsida > Sapindales > Rutaceae > Atalantia > Atalantia buxifolia. The sequence continues at coordinate 14,253,433 of CM059838.1, forward strand.
CCTCCATGCGTCTCATCAATCAAATACACCAAGAGTTACAAAGACCTGATAATTAGGTAAGTGTGTTGGCTGCCACCATTAGTTGCTCTTACCATTCAAGATCATTTGCCGTCTCTCAAAAAACTTTTATTAAGTTCTTCAAATCATATTTTTATTTGTTGAAATGCGTATGCACTGCGACTCATTTGGACCATATGATTGAAGTTGGAGACACAGCCAGTGTAAAAGTGGAAATTCAATAATGGGGCTTAAGAGAAGATCAATTAATGAAATGGTAATAGATAATATGAAGCAAGTAATGGACAAAATGGTTCTAATTCTGAAGTAAAAATCAATCCATTTCAAATTCTATAAATATAACGATACTTATAAGCGAGTGTTCGAGTATATACATCAACCAAACTCAAAATCTACTCTACATCCACCAAATTTATTTAGGTGTTGCTTGAAATTCCCATTTGGGGATGCAATCAAATATATTTATATGAAGAAATCTACCGGTAATATATTGACTATTTCTTTGAGAATCTAATTAATTATTTTATCAATCATAAAAGTCTCCTTGGTTGAGAGCAGGGACTAGGGAGTTGAAAGAGCGATATTTGAAATGGAACTCTATTATGTTAATTTGTCTGATTGTATAGTATATTGGATGGTTTTTTTTTTAATAATATGATCGTAATATTTTTCATAAATCTTTTTTTTTAATTCTAGCAAATGAAATTATATTTTCTTGTTTTTTCAAAAAAAAATAGTACACTTATTTAATTAGAGCTTTTGTTAATTAATAGAGCTTTTACAAGTATAACTTTTTATAATAAATGGTATTTTAGATATTTTAATATTTTTAAACATCTATTCTTAAAAATTAAAATTTTAGATTTTATTAATAGAGACAGAATAATTTATTTAATTTTTAAAAACTTTACTTAAATAACAACTAAGCAACAAAAAAAATGAAATTAAATAAATATTTATAATCATTAAATACGTCACACTAAATAAATAAAACTATGTGGTGATGATGTAGATAAATAACATAATTATTCCATAAATTAATTATTTAACAATATCATTGTATATTACAAAGGTAATGCCTTGGCATGTGTGCTCACATACCATAAACTTCACTTACATAATACAAAAATTTTTTAGGGTGCCCAGGGAATTAAAGATGCCAGCAGTATCAATTATAAGATCACCTAGAATTCTTCTGTGGATATGTCATCGATCATTTACAAAGAAAAATTACCATTGGAGAAGAGAACCATAACAATTTTTTTTTTTTTTTGGTGGTTGGTGAGGACTTTTATACTTTCACCAACCCACTTGAATTTGAAAACGTGCATCCTTTTCCCAGTTCCACTACGGTGCATTTGCTGTACCGTACAGTTGTCATTGATTTCTTGTTATGCCAGACCTGTTTTTCGTTTATAATAATGGTATTATTATGGTCACATGCAGCTATTTCTCGTAACCTGCATTATACAGAAACATAAGTTTTATATTCGACGAAAAAGTTATAACTAATTATAAAAAAAAATTGTTACTAGTGGAAAAAAATTAAGTAAAATGTTTACTGCAGAGAAAGATGAAAGAAATAAAAAAAAAAAGAGAATAGAGAGAGTGAGTGGGTAGAAAGAAAAATAAATTTATCTTATCTTTTTCTATACCTAGTACTATTTAAAAATTAATACGACTATTGAATACACCCTATGCACGTTAGTCAAATACCCTAGATTGTATATATCTTAATTTATTTTATTTTTTAATTTAAGAGAAATAAAAATCTTGCGTGTGGAAAAAAGAAAAAAAAATGCAAACAAGTTGGCACGTGCTGTGAATGTACAAGAGCTTCGTTGGTGGAACAGCAGCATGCATTAAATCTAATCCAACTCTATTCCAGTCCCTTTTCTCACCAAGAATAATGAGTTTCCCTTTTCATGCTTGCCCAATTGTCCTCCACTTAGAGATTTTTTTTAGGAGACTATTATTCATTATATTTACAATCATATAAATTATTGAGATCAGTTTGTATTAAATATGATATGACATTGTTTAGATTTTAACCTTCTCAAATATTCGAAGGACATCAACTCTCTTTATGGGAGAAAGATTGTCTTCACTCAAACTTTGAGGAAGAAAATTTAAATCAAATCACTACAATGCATCTGCAGAGGTTCGAACCACTTCCCTCACACTTGTGAAAGAGTGACTCTAGCCACTGGGGCAAGCCCCAGTGGTTCCTCCACTTGAAAGTTAATAACTCCTCTTTGCTTAATTTCTTTCCTCTTCATTTCTCCAGTATTCCTCTTTGCTACAGTTTCATCCAAATCGATATTGTACTTTTTACCTTTTTCTTTTAACATGCAATGTTTTGCGTAAGTATTTGTAGTCATTTCGAATTAGGGTTTTGTGTCAATATGAACTTAATTATCTAATTTTTATAGGATTTTTTAACACATGTATACTCGGTGTAATTGTAACCATTGTTTTATTATTATTATTATTATTATAAACAACTAATCGCATTCATGTATTCATGAAGGCGTAAATTCAAATCAAGAGAAAATATTAAATTCCTTTCGATAAACAGCGTAGATAGATCGATACATAGCAAACAAAATTTAAAAATATGCTCAAAGTTTGAAAGAGCATGTAAAAGTAAGAGTAAAATATTATGTTAGCTACTAGAGCTGCAGTACAGAGGTCAATTCATAAAAATCTGTTTTTTTAAGTAAATTTATAAACATGCGATACTTAATTTTTTTTTCTTTGGCCTAGAACTAGGAGTGGGTAAACCCAACCCAACCCAATTAAATTTTGACGAATTGAGTAAGTTTTTATAGGTTAATTGGGTCAATTTTTTTAACTCAATTAATAATTGGGTTGGGTTGGGTTGGGTTGGGTTAATTATGATGAACCCATCAAACCCAACCCAACCCATATAAATAATAATAAAAAGAACAAAATTCTTAATTGTAAAACCCTAAAGATCTAAATGGCTAATCTATTTTTTATTTTCTTTTTATTATTTTCAATTTCTCTTTATTTTTTAGTAAATACTTAATAAGTTAACAGTGTATAATTATAAATCAATTTTATTTTATTACAGGACATGATACTAGCTAATTATCTAAAAGGTCTGAATTTAAAATTCGAAAAAGAGATGTAGGAAGCCGAGAACAAAGTCTAGAACCTCGTTGTTGAAATTTTCTCAATTTTAATATAGTTGGTTTTTCAATTTTCTTTGTCGAATACTTCATGTTATAACTTATTTATATTTGATTTTAATAAGTTTTATTTCTAATTTCATATATTTTTTTTTATTTAATTTTTAATTTTAATTTGACCTTAAAGTCTTCAACCTAACCCGATTATTTAAGGGTTGGATTAGATTGGATTGAATATATTTGTTTAATTGGGTTAAGTTGATTTTATTTTAACCCATGCCCACTCCTGCTACAACTACCGGTCAACCATAATACTTAAAAGAGTCGTGAATTGTGGGAACTTAATTATGAAGGCAGCTGAAATATTGTATGTCTAAAGTCTCAATCAATGACTAAGATCATTTTCTTTTTTCTTTTTTTTCTTTTTGTCTATCTTTATCTTCATAATTCAGTGAAAAATCAATTTAGCTCAATTTTAATCACTCATTGCAAAATAAAGAAGAAGAAGAAGAAGAAGAAGAAGAAGTAGAAGATCTATATCCCTCACTCAATAGAGAAGTTGATGGCATATTTTTAAAAGTGTGATCAAGACGCATCAACTGCACAGTACAGCCGTATTCCGAAGCCGGCGTCCTAAGAACTCTGATAGATTCGTGGATATGCTATAAACTCCATAATTCATCTACCCCCGGCACATTTGGTTTGCCTATGAATGTCGATAATGCAGCTTCAAATCTCCCAACCGTCCCCTCAACTTTATTGTTCAGTAGTTGCTTTTAAATTGTTCGTTTTATTTTCTTTTTCTTGGGTAAGATTGTCAACTTGGGAGATATTAGAGTACTATCAGCACAAAATTTATTGAAATACAATTACTTGAAAATCAGTCTGCCAGAACCCTGGAGATCCAAGAGATTTTACTAATTGAAACAAATGAATTTAAGACTTTATATTTTGTAGCAATCAATAAAAAAATCATGTAAAATTTTCTATCAAATGATATAATTAATATTTAAACATAAAACCAATAGGCTTGGCTAACATCAAACGCACATTAAAAATTAAAAGACCTTTTAATATTTCCCAAAACGACGGTAAATTGTAGGCATAGAAACGTCTTTTCCTGCAAACGCGGTACATAAAATAATAATTCACAACTGCGTGGCCCAAAAAATGCATTGTACAAGTACAAATGGTTTCACTAAGAACATCTCAAATAATTTTAAGAAAAGAGTGCGACTTTTGACTGCCCTTTAAATTCTTCATAAAACTTCTCTCCAACTGTTTCGCAAGACTAAATATTGGGTGCTACTGCAGCCCAAATTCATATAATCCAAATGCGTGGTCCTATTTGCGCCCCTGAAAACTCCTATCAAACACCTTTCCCGAAATTACGATTTCACCCCTATATAGATTTACAACAAATAGAAGGCAAAAGAAATTAAATTTTAATCAAATCACTTGTCTCCATAACCGTGATTTTGTGAAACCAAAACTCAAGTGAACAATTTACTATTTGATAATATTTACCGAACTGCAACTTTATTTCTTTAAATCCTGATAAAGATTTCCCCTTTTGGTTTTCTTATATGAGATCAAATCTCAAAATATCAATAACTAATATGGGCTGTTGTTTTAAGAAATTTTAATGAAAATATTATGGCAACAGATGTGAAAAGTAATGGAGTTGCTGATCGTTCAAAAGCTAAACCGAGAGTTCAAGTTAAGCAAGATGGGATTGGGTGTAGGCCAAGGGTATTTTTGGAATCAATCTATGTGGGTCAGAAATAATATTGTTTTTCAAATGATTTACGGGGGGCATTTTGAGTAAAGGCGTTATATGAAGACGTTTGGGGGTGCAAATAGTTCTACTCAATCCAAATTCTTTCCATCCTTTTCACCATACTACTTGCACCCGCCTTATCAGAAGAGAATTAATTCCAGCCATACAAGTATAAAATACAAAGAAAGCTGAGGCGGCGCGCGCGTGTATTACTGTATCTTTTAAAATTATTTTATTATTTTTTTAAAAAATACAGGATGAACAAAGTCCGAATAATTTACTTTAACTCTCCATCGTCGCCAACGCGCCTTTAGTTCAACGGTAAATTTCTACTCTCATAATTAGAAAGGATTGTGAGAGTAAGGGTTTGAGTTCTTGTGGATTCAAAATTCTCTCAATTAAGTATTATGTATGATTATGTAGAGTTTATTTATAAATTTTTCTCCCATGTGAAATGTGAGTGGAGTAGAGACATCTCTCATCTATGAAGGTTACGTGTTTGGATATGTACTTCATAAATTTAATGTAAAAATATAAGTTCCAATTATATATATCTAATTGTAAAAATTCCAGTTATAGATATCTGATTGTAAAAGTCCCAGTTATGTATATCTGATTGTAAATATCAATGTAATATCTGTTGTAATAGCAATTGTGTTATGTATATCTGATTGTAAAAGTCCCAGTTATATATATCTGATTGTAAAAGCCCTAGTTATGTATATATGATTGTAAATATCAGTGTAATGTTTACTGTAATAGCAATTGTGCAATTATAAATATCTGGTAATACAGTAATATGATGTGTAATCAGTATAAAAAAAAAAACTCTCTACTGTCTATCTTCTGTTCAATTCAAACTCAGTCGCTAGTTAAATAAAATTACTGTTGTAATAGCAATTGTGCAATTGTAAATATCTGTGTAATACAGTAATATGATGTGTAATCAGTGTTAAAAAAGAAAACTCTCTATTATCTATCTTCTATTCAATTCAAACTCAACTCTCTACCGTCTATTTTCTATTGAATTCAAACTCAGTTACTAGTTAAATAAAATTACTTAAAAACCACTTGACTACAAGATTTGTTAGGAAAAAACTATAACGTAAATTTCAAAATCAGTCGTTAGTCAAATAAAATTACTTAAAAACCACTTGACTACAAGATTTGTTAGGAAAAAACTATAACGTAAATTTCAAAATCAGTCGTTAGTCAAATAAAATTACTTAAAAACCACTTGATTATAAAATTTATTAGGAAAAAATTATAAAGTAAATTTGAATTTACTGATTATGTGTGTGTATATATTTTGAGGTATATATATGTGTGTGTGTGTGTGTGTGTGTGAGTGTGTGTTTTAATTTAAGTTAAAAAAGTCTAATAATGAAATAAGGAGCAAGTAGTCAACTTGCGTAAATAACTTTAATTAAAAAAAGGAATTCACTTTTGAATATAATCCAGTTTGGTTTTATCATGACCAGCCAATTAAGCAATCAAAGATTATTTTTCTATTTATTTATATACATCAATCGCCATATGCAGCTTCATATTTTATACATTCTTCAGTATTGAGTATTGACCAAATTGCCTCATAATTTTCCCGTTCAAATCACATTTTTCAGACCCAATCCTCTTACGAAATTTTAGAGATAATATTCATATTCGTTTGTCATCCACAGAGATATTTATATAATAAAAAATTTTTAAGCCCCACATGGCAGATGTACTGATTATTGATATTTTCAATACATTCGCTAAATTTCGACAACGGGTCGGATTAAGATTAAAAAAATTCTAATCCACGAGGATGATCCAGCTTTGAGTCTTTGACCACCTTTGCTTAATTTGTTTATAATAGACTTTGATGTTAAAATGTTATTCAATATTCGAAAGTTTAGTAAAATAAGATAATAGCTTTTATAGTTTGTTTCATATGTTCATCACTTATCGGGTGTTTTGTTTCATTTGATAATAGGGTTAAAATAAGATAGAAGTACATGTTAATTAAGTTTTTATCCTCCTATTTTGGACTTAGTTTTTTGTGTGGTGCAAGTCCTTGTTCTGCTAATTAAATTTAGTCCAGGCAGATTTTTAATTGTAATATTAACAAAACAAAAAAAAAAATCCTGATTTGTGATAACCTAATTCGTGCATATATTGGGAAATTAAAAATTAAAAGAATAATTTTTTTTTTGAAAAAGGAAAATTCATGCGAATATTTCTGTTTATTCATTTATTTCTCAAAAGCCTAACTCAGTCAAAGGTTATACAAGTCTAGAAGAAAGACAGATTTAAATATGACAGAAGTGGCGTGCAAGCAGACCATCAGGCACCAGCCACAAGTTTAATTTGTTATTTTCTTATCGAATAAATAAGCTCTGTGTTTTTATTTGACAACTGCTGATATTGTACGCAACGCAAGGCCGGCGACTGTTACACAAATCATGGGATTGAATTTTCAGCTCCTCCATTAATTGTAAGAATGTTCTGAAGTGTAACTTCAATTTGGATGATTTTGAGCCGCGGCCGGCGATCAAGTCCAAGTAAAACTTTGCTAAAGCTTCACCTAAAAGCTTCACCTAAAAGTTAAGGAAAACATAAACACAAACAAAATTGAGTTTAGCTCTTTCAAAATCAGAAGTCAGAACACGATGTGCGCCTGTTAAATTCCAACCAAATTTTAACTGTTTAGACTATTCCAATAGATCAATTTCGATTTATATTTAATTAAAAACTTGAGGTGATTAATTCTTCTCCACTTATATTTTGGAAAAAAAAAATTTATATAGGTATGTTCGGCTACTTCAACGTGTTGAGGTGACGGGACGGTCCAATAATATTTTACCCAGCGACAAAATTGTGTATTACAAATTGAGATTGGTGACTTGTTTATTTTTTATTTAATTAGTGTGCTATAGGGTCATCATTTTTTTAAACATTAATTAAAATTATAGAAGATTGATTTTTGTGTAAATCCATCATTGTACTTACTGAAATAACCAAATTTGATGATAGAGAACAATTGGAAAGAGCTTTGGAGGCATCTCTTGTATATAGTTCTAGTTTATCTCCTGTCTATTTCTCTTTTGCATCATATATTCATATTCTTCTTGTTCGTCAAGGTGATGATAAAGTTAAGGTTTGACTAATTATTTACTATAATGACGTGTCTGTAAATCAACATTAGCGTTAGATTTGAAACAATATTACTATTGCACTATTATCTCTCTGTTGAATGAAAAATTATATATTTTAAATCAAACTTTGACAAAAGAATAAAATTATATTTTAAAACATACTTTTTATAATAATATTTTAACAAGTAATATCGTTTCACGTTATAACGAGAAGACACTGTCTCGTCATATTATCTAAATAACCTTTTATAAAGTATTATTAAAACGAATTATATGTGCAGTAGCTTGCTATAAAGTGGGAGATGCTTGCTTGATGATTATGTATTAAAATGCTCTCGAACTCATCCTTTTATTTAACTAAATCGTTTTCACATAAATAGTAGAATTTAGTGATATTTATGGAATTTCAAGGGTATCACATGATTGGTTTCTGTCAAAATTCAACAGTAGATAAAGCAATAACTGGATATAAATATGCTTAAAGATTCGAGCTGTAACGTCATAGAACTAACATGTTATGGTAGATAGCTAGCTTGCAAGCTTTTTATTAAATTCAACTTCGAAAGTGATGTGATACCGTAGTGCCCCATTAATTTTGTGACACCAATATATTTGACTTTTCTCTTTTTTTTTTTCGGGGTTTCAATTCAATTTCAGAAGCAATCAATTTTTGACAACAATGTCCCCAACTCCATTCAATTTTCTCAACTGAGATCATGCACTGCATCCTGTCATTCCTGCCTCAACCTCTAAATATTAATTTATTAGTTGAGTATTCAAAATTGGTAACCATTTCTTTTTTCTCCCCATTAGTTCATCTGTTAGGTATTTAAGCATTAAAAGAAAACTAGAGTCACTTGCGTTCAGTCTCACAATTCTAGAAATACAGCTAAGCAATATCATATTTTCGTTAAAAAAAAAAAGGTGTAAAACTTTTAAATAATATATAGAACGGCTACAGAACAACTACTTGGCCAACCAACTTTGATGAAAGTCTTAAATTTTCATTACTTCCTGAAATTTTCTCTTGCTGACCATCCTAAATTTTTGGTTCTAAACCCAACTTAGTTATAATAAGTTATTATGTATATAAAGTATATGAAGAATTGAAATTCAAAAACAATAATTTAGGAATGTTACAAGAAATTTGTAAATTTTAGTGAGGGTGTTGTACCATACAATACAGCAGTTGTTTTGCATGCATATTGATAACCCTTTTAATAAACGCTTGTCTGAGTTCTATTCTAAATTTTAAAAGTATTTTTATTTAGAAAATTTGGAAACCATTTGCCCTAGCTTTCAAATTCTCACGACTTACTGTCATTTTTGTTTTCTGTCCTTATAAAAGGGAGAGCTGTTGTCTGGAAGCAAAAGTGATTCCTCCATACAAGAGAACATGAAGTAAGGGCCCCAAGACAGTGGATATGTGGATCCCTTTTTAATTTATGCATAACTTGAGCTCCTTTTGAGGGAGAAAAAGAGAGAAGGGTTTAATTACAGTTAGTGGAGAATCATTAGAAAAAGATACCCATGGGGCTGCTTTGCTCTCTTTTAACCCTAAATTTGCCCGACTTTCTGTGGCAGCAAGTCAACAGAAAAGTTAGAAAAAGCCGGCTTTTCTCATATGCCAACATCCCCCTCAAATGCTGTCTCTCGCATCTTGTTATTTAATTGATTACCAACATGCAATAATAATAAGAATAAAGCATATATAATAGCATTGGCAAAAAATAAACTCCATGTATGAGCATCCGTTTGGTACATTAGCTCATCAACTAGTAAACAAAGACTATTTAGCCACCAAAGCTTTAATTTTTCTAAGGACAAAACCCTAATAACGACAATCTTATCAGGGCAGCGAGCCAGCAACATGGTGCGGCTCTTCTTGTATTAATTACGTACCAACATGCAATAAAATGAGTGTGTGTGTGTGTGTGTGTGTATGATCAATAACTGTTCACAGATTGGTGTGATATGAACTAAACTTATTTATGAATAATATTAAAGTCATAAATTTAAATAAAAACATCACGTAATAGCGTCGCTTATATTTATGTACGTGTATATATTTATTGATGTGTTAGCTCATCAAGCGGTAAACAATGACTATTCAGCCTCCAATGCGTTACTTCTCCTTGACCATATAACCCTAACAGGACAATCTACTTGGGGTCGGCAACCAAGTTGTCTCCTAGTAATAATAACATCGTAATAGTTCAATTTGTGTGTGTGTGTGTGTGTGTGTGTGTGTCATTTTAGTTAACAATATTTATCATTGTCATTACATTTAGTCATAAATGGTGGGATGTGGCCTGAGGGTAAGCGATATAATAATATCTACGTAACCGTCATTAGAAGGATTATTTAGATAAAAAAAATTTTGATTAAAATTGACCTTATTTATCCAATATAACGCTGTATTGCTCTAGCATGCATTTTGTTAAATGTAAATGACCGCACCATATATATATATATATATAAAAGTATTTTTGACCTTATTGCCTAACCTACCCATTTCTAGCTATTGAATATGTGCACCGCAAATGTAGTTTAGATGTTGAAGCATGGAGATTGAACTATAATAAATAATCAATACTACTGTGAAAGGAGATTCGCACTTAATGATTATCGAAGACAGGCTATAAAATTCTATCTGGTTGTATTAAAGGTCAGCATATCTTTGGTTAATGTCATGGGGGTGTCTCTCATCATCTCATGTCTCTGTGGGGACGATTCAACACTCAGAATTTTTACATACACAAATTAACACCTACGCTAACACACACATATAAGTTCTCTATTTTTCAACCAACCCCATTTTTGATAATTGACACTAAAGCACATTCTTTCGATAAAAATTGCAAAAAATAGGAGAATCTACGACCTTTCGGTTCATCAAATTAATTTAACCCCACTTCATGACCAAATTGAAGTAATTGAGTGAAAGCTAGACAAATATGGTCCATCTGTAGCTGCTATGAGTAGTCATTATTAGAGAAAGCTAGCCAGCACCCATTTGTCCATCCATGCTCTTCAACACCACATTTACTTTATTTTCTTTGCAGAGAAAATTAAAACATCCAACATTTTCTTGTTTTACATAAGCCCTTTTGGGATTTTTTTTTTAAACAGAAAATCCCTTTGGCGCTAAATCAATACTTGGAGATAATTTCATGATTCAATTGGTCAACAAAGATTATTTCTTATAGTCGCCTAGTAGGTCCAAATAAATGAGTGAAGCTGCGCACGATTATGCATCATCATAAGGTTTGTACACGATATATGTGTTTCATTATTAACCATAAGTTGTATAATTAGTTGTATCATTTCGTCTCACTAAATATTAAATGTGCCTAACCTTGCAAAAAAAAAAAATTGAAGTTAATTTATAGATAAGTACAAATGTATACAATTTAAATATACATTTGCATTTATCAACACATTAGATATACTAAAAAATATGTTTAGATGACTAGATCCGTGACATTAATAATTTAATCAAAATGTTTTACACAATGATTCATCATGAAAATCATTTTTATCTTTTTGTTAATTAGAGTATTTATTCTAATTCAGTCGCATTACGACATTTTTGTTAAATTTTATTGAAGAAGCAACATATATACATTTTTTTCATAATTATTCATGTACATAAAGGGAATTAGTTATGATGATTCATGGCCAACATAAAAGTTGATCAATATCCATATACGACTCTAATGCAAGACAAAAATAGTGAACAACTAATTCACTATACAGATTTGAATAATTGTTATATGTATACCTATCCACTTTAACAATTCAGCTGGCTGACATTTTGACATGCAATTCTTGATTAAAGTTATTCAAAGTCTCATTAATTTCTATTGAATTGATGTTATTTGATTAAAATAATCAATGTAAGCTTCTTGACCATGCGGTCGTTTTCAACAAAAGGATGATGAAACATGCCATGATGAGGCAATTCCCACCGTTGGTTCATGCCCTAACTAGCCCAATTAACCACTTAGATCGGCCGGACGGGATCCTTTCAATTGAGTCAAAAAAGGGGCTTAGGGATTGTGGGCAATTTTAATTATCTGAAAATGACATCAATATTAAAGATTAATTAGAAAGAAGATTAAATTAGTTAATTCTGTGGTAATAAAACAACTGTAAGTTTTGGATTAAAAGGTGCTTTAAGGAAAAGCCCCCCGTGGATAAGAAGAAAAATCATTTTATATTTCAAGTAGCGCTGTATTGTATTAAATATTAATTGGGTTTGTATAATTTTTTTTCGTTTCTTTTTTTGGTAATTTTGTATCATGCATTTGGATTTTTCAAACTTGATGGTTAAAGATCGGTGCGGGGAATGTTTTGTATGCGTGTTTAGGTTAGATAAGGATGCATACTTTCGGAAAAATAATATTAGAGATATAATTAAACTTGTTTATACAGATTATTATATGCTTCAAAAAATTATAATGAATGTGCTAGTCAATGTTTTTAAGAGGGAATATGTTATGGCAACCTTTTTAATATGCTTAAGCTATTAGACTTGGACTTTGAACTCTCAAATTCTCCAGTTATTTGTAATTATATATTTTTCACTTAGCATTTAGGATTTATAACCATATAGGGATATGGACTCATGCCAGAAATTTTGATGCATTTTTTTTTCCGAAAAGAACAAGTTCTTTTTCAAAAAAAAAATTACATAAAAATTTTATGAATTAATAATATAACTAATAAAATCTAATGTTATTTAAGTGTTCATAAGAGGGGGGAAAAAAGACACATCTAAATTGGCCAAGGAATTATTTATTTTCATTTTCATATTCAAAGAGGTGCTAACTATCGTACTTACATTTGTACCATCTTAAATGGTTTTTTAAATAATCTTGTGTGACTTCTTTTTATATAAATAAATAAATATATATATATATATATATATATATATTGTTTTTATAGATTAGACTCATCTAAATTTCCATCCCAAAACCCTTTTTTACCACCATTCCAAAGAAACTAGATCATTGTAAGTCAATTCTCTCTCTCTCTCTCTCTCTCTCTTTTTTTTATAATCCAGATGCCAAAGAATATTATATTAAAAGTACGGACCTTCTTAGTTCCAAAAATAAGAGAGCAGAGAATATAGCTAATAAGTAAGAAGAGTTACGAAAAAGTAAAGTCATCATTATTTTTATATTAATAAGGTGTATCCTTATAGAATTAACCAAAAAAAAAAAAGGGTCAGAAAAGAAATGACCACCTAATCGAGATCTGAATGGTGAAAACAACGATTTCGATTAAAAAGATGGTGGCATCAATTTACTCAAAAAATATTAAAAAATCACAAATCACAAATAACGTTAGCAAACTCTTACAAAATTGGGCAATAGACAATAATTTTATGGGTATTAGCGTAAAGTGATTTAGATATTAAATTAATAGCTTTATACATTAATATTCTTCAGAAATTATTTTGTTCATTTTCATTTCTTTGAATAATTTTGCGCCTTCCACTTGAGATTAAAAAAAGAAAAAGAATTATATACATTAATGCAAGTGTCCAACTACTCAACCACATTCAACAACCAAAGCATTCAACTATTACCCTATCAAAATTCCTAACAGATCTCCCAAAAAAAAGAAAAGAAAAAGAAAAAGAAAATGCAAAAAACAAGGGCAACTCTAGGAAACAAAATAATTACAAAATCAAACAATATTATCTTCCCTAACTTTCCATTATTCAACAGTCTATCACACACACTGATTGGGCCCCATTAGCCATCTCAATCTCACAATAAACAAAAAGGCTGCTAACCTCTGACCGTCACCAATCAGCACTCACCATTTCCATTACATGTAACATTACAAACATTACAACATTACCCACCGAACTTAAACAAAGACAGAGAGTCAAAAACCAACCCCATCAACCCATTAGCCATTAAGCCATTAACCTTCACTTGTAAAGCACTCTTCACTCTCTCCTCATCTCATTCATTCATTCATTCATTCATTTTGGTACCCTTTTTGATAGCATGTAAGCTACCAGGAGTCCAAGACCAATATCTTATTAACAAAGCATTTATTAATGCCGTAGCCATGCTGCCTTTTCATTTCAGCTTCAGGATCTAAAACTTCAAACAAGACTCTTATCTTATCTTATCTTATCTTTTGCTTTGTTTTGTTTTTGTTTTTTTTTTTCCACTTTGGTTTTGTAATTGTAAGAGATCCAATGGGTAGCGGCAGCAAATGGAGAAAAGCAAAGCTGGCTCTTGGCTTGAACATGTGCTTATATGTTCCTGAAGCTAGAGACCGAGACTCTTCACCGTCACCGTCATCACCTTCATCAAACTCAACAACAACAACAACTCAGCCAAGACTCTCCGACGCCGTCTCCCTCTCTCCGTCCGGTCAGGCTACCTCTCCCTCTTCCTCCGCCCACCGCCTGTCCAAATCCGGAAACCCCAAATCCTCCAAGGTTATTTCTCGCCAAACCCGCTTTTACCTTTGCTTTTGCCATATTATATTAAAAGGTTATTATTTTTATTTCTTATTTTTTTGGCTAATCTTAGCTGTTTCTTTATTAAAGCTCATTTTTTTTTGGTGTCTTTTTTTTTTTTTTTAAACGAGTTTAACTTATCATGGAGATAGAAATTTTGCATAGAAATTCTGTTATTTTGGGTTTTTTCTTTTTTAATTCTATGTAAATGACTGTTGTTGTCATTTTTGAGTCACTGTGAAATTTGGATTTTGATTTTTTATTTTCACTAGTGTAGGTAGCTAGCTAGTCGCAAGGCTGTTGTCATGTGGGGCATAGAATTGGTAGTGATAATGTGATAGATTCTGAATTTTCAGAAGATGGGAATTTGTTGTCTTGTAATTTTCAACTCTCTTGTTGTGGGGGTGAAGGTGAGAAAGTGGGACTAACTAGACCTTTTATTAGGGACCATTGTTCATTTGGCTTATTAGAAAAGGAATACACTGTCACTGTTATCCATCTTAACTTTTCTCCTTCTCTTGATGAAATATCTCTCTCTCCTTTTGATGTTATTTGAGGAAAAAGGGCTGTATACAGTTGATTCAGAAATAGAAAATGGATCTTATAAAAAAGAAAAAGAAAAAGAAATAGAAAATGGAAATAAAAATTTTTGAAACTAGCCCATCATTTTTTTTTACTTCTTTTTAATGTACTCTTTGTATTTGTTTTTATGTTTTTTATTTTTTGGGTTATTGTGTTGAAAGATTCATGATTAGTATTATTTGATTGTTTTTTTACTTTTCAAAAAGTCACCAGTCCACTGCTTGGTGGTTGTTTAATTCCCCGTTAGCTTTCTTTTGCAATGGTTTGACCACCTAAGATTTGACTTCTTTATTGGGTTGGCTTGCTGATTTACTGGTAAGAATTAACATTATTATCAATTTTTAATTGTAAAATTCTTGAGAGAGGGATTTGTGGCGCAGGTGGGTTGCCTCCTAGTTCTTCTTTTGATGCACCACCAGCCTCAATAATAGAGCTATGTGCATAGACAAAGGGGGTCACTGAGACAATAGTGACATTTGAAATTTTCAATGCTTTTACAAGTTACAGCTGTTGGTGGTGTTACTTAAAAAGCCCATATAGCACTTTGGGATTGTGATATTGGAATGCTAGTTCCAATGGCACAACTAGATTTTGAAATGCATTCCAGTAATATGCAGACATATGCAGAAATATTTTATTCTTGCAATGGAAATTCACCAATGAAGAATGCTTTCAGAATTTCCTAAATGATTTCCAAAGAACTTCTTGAGGGGGATCTCTTCTCAAGTTTACTGGGACAGACTAGGCTATGTTGCAATTTATCTTTGTAATGCTTTCATGTGAAGTTCTAAATGCTCTAAAATTGTTAGTGTCTCATTGAATTTAATTTGATGTGTTAGATCCATTTGGTCCCTAGTTGTTTCAGAATTGTGAACATATAGATTAATTAATGACCAAGATAAAAGAAAGATATTCATGGAGTGTCTCGAAAATTTTGGTGCTCTGCGTCATGGCACTTGATGCTCTGAAGTATCTGTAACTTTCAGGTTTTCATTTTGAGACATAAATACATCTAGAGATATTGGTATTTGTTGGCGTAATGCTTAAAACTGTTTTTAATAAATTTAGGAAGAAATTTTTAAAATTACATGTTATTACCGGGAACCTTTTAATACTTTCTGCTGGCATTGTGTAATCCTGCTGGTAGTTATTTTAGCTTTAATAATTTTTCATTTCTTTCTCTCACTCTTAGTTAGCTTCCATAAGAATTTATAATTGCATCAGTAACTTCAATTTGTTTCTTCTACATGTGTCTCTTGGCTGTTGCTAGTCATAGTCTTATGTACAATGATTGAAGGAATCCATTGGACTAATAGCTTATCCTTCTAAAAACTGCAGAGGACATGTGCAATATGCCTAACCTCTATAAAACTGGGCCACGGGCATGCCATTTTCACTGCAGAGTGTTCCCACTCTTTCCATTTCCACTGCATTACTTCTAATGTAAAACATGGGAACCAAATTTGCCCAGTTTGCAGAGCAAAATGGAAAGAAGTCCCATTTCAGAACCCTGCATCTGATCTTCCCCCTGGAAGATCAAGAATCAATGGTGTAGGATGGTCTCGGGATGATGCCTGGATGACTATTTTACAGCAACTTCCCTCTCCTCATCTAGATATGAGTCGGCAGGTTAATTCAGTTTTTCATGCCCCTGAACCTAGTACCTTCAATGATGATGAAGTTTTGAATCTTCAAGATGAGGTCCCTGAAAATGGCAACGAAACTACAACAGAAACTGCCGAAAACAATTCTAGTAGAACAATAGAGGTCCAAACGTATCCTGAAGTTTCAGCTGTCCCAAGTGCAGTATCTCACAATAATTTTGCAATATTGATCCATCTCAAGGCTCCTAGAGGTAGACATATCAGCTGCCAGAATCAGATGCCAGTATCTCAAAATGCTCGAGCTCCAGTTGACCTTGTAACGGTGCTTGATGTTAGTGGCAGCATGGCGGGCACCAAGCTTGCTTTGCTAAAACGAGCAGTGGGGTTTGTGATTCAGAACCTTGGCCCCTCTGACAGGCTTTCTGTCATTGCCTTCTCCTCCACGGCTCGTCGCCTTTTCCCTCTTCGTCGAATGACTGAGACTGGTAGGCAGGAGGCGTTACAAGCCGTTAATTCCCTGGCTTCAAATGGTGGGACAAACATTGCTGAAGGCTTAAAAAAAGGTGCCAAGGTGTTGTTAGATCGCCAGTGGAAGAACCCAGTTGGCAGTATCATACTATTATCTGATGGGCAGGATACATATACTGTGACTGGTGGCGGTGGGGCCAATTCTCGAACAGATTACAAGTCTCTTCTCCCTGTTTCAATCCATCGCAATGGCGGTACTGGCTATCAAATTCCCGTACATGCATTTGGGTTTGGGGCAGACCATGATGCTGCCTCAATGCATTCAATCTCTGAGATATCTGGTGGCACGTTTTCTTTCATAGAAGCCGAGGGTGTGATTCAGGATGCATTTGCGCAATGCATTGGAGGACTATTGAGTGTGGTAGCACAGGAGGTAGGGGTCAAGATTGAATGTGTTCATCCAGGTTTGCAAATAACTTCAATAAAGGCAGGAAGTTACCAGACCAGCTTGATGGCTGATGGAAGAACAGGCTCTGTTGATGTTGGGGACTTGTATGCTGAAGAAGAAAGGGATTTTCTGGTTGCAGTTGATATTCCAGCTAATGTTTCAAGCAAAGAGATGTCATTGCTAATGGTAAAATGTGCTTTTAGAAATCCCATTACAAAAGAAATGGTGATTTCTGATGAACCTAGTGAAGTAAAGATCCAGAGACCTGCAATGACTGGGCAACCTGTTGTCTCCATCGAAGTAGACAGGCAGAGAAACAGGCTTCGCTCAGCAGAGGCAATGGCTGAGGCCAGAGCTGCAGCTGAACATGGTGATCTATCAAATGCCGTCTCTCTCCTGGAGAGCTGCCGTAGGGCTTTGTCCGAGACGGTCTCTGCTCGGGCTTGTGACAAGTTGTGCATTGCGTTATGTGCCGAGTTGAAGGAGATGCAAGAAAGGATGGCAAGCCGTCGCATATATGAGTCATCTGGAAGGGCTTATGTTTTATCAGGTTTGAGCTCTCACTCGTGGCAGAGAGCAACCGCACGAGGTGATTCCACTGATAGTTCAAGCCTTGTGCAAGCTTACCAAACGCCATCAATGGTTGACATGGTGACCAGGTCTCAAACCATGATCTTGGGGAATCCTCGTCCGTCTCAACGAAAACTCCGTCAAGCTCAGTCATTTCCCGGCCGGCCGCAGCCGAGGTAATGGTTATGATTGGTCTTTGAAAATTCTCCTCACCCTACATTCACATATTCTATATCCACAGACCTTTCCGTTTTAAGTTTTTATTTGTTTTCCGTTTTGTGATTTGGGGTATAAACTGAAGAGAGAGAGAGCTAAGGTGCAATGGTTTTACATGGTAATGGTGGGTATATATACTTGAATTGCTATGTAAATGAATAAAAAAAATTGGGGGCGGGCTGAGTTGAAAAAGGAAAAAATGGTGAAAAGGAAAAAGTGGGAGTAGGGGGTTTACATAGTTTGATTCTGGGATAATGTATATATCCTGAAGTGGGTGTTTTTTTGTATTTGAGAAGAGGGGGTATAAATAGTGTAATTGTGGGGATACTTGGGGCGAATTCTCCAACTATATATATCATTGGTATAACTGCTTTTTTATTTTTATTTTTTCCAAAAAAAAATTATGATCAATCTTGTTTTGACAAAGCACGCTCAGACGGAATTGGTGCTGAATTTCATGTCTGATTTGTCAAGTTCTGTGCAAAAATGAATCTTTTGTTAAATCCAGCAACGTGGCCAAAGTTATTAAGACTGGTGAAATGCAGGTTGAAAATTTTTTGTCTTATATTTCATCCAAAGCTTGAAACTTTTGAGGCATCATATTTGTGGAAAAAGGGCACCCGTTGCCGCAACAAAACAAATCAACAAAAAGAATACTCTGAATGCGTATGATTATTTACCCCAAGGCTTTGAATCCCTGTGCCACCAGCCCAATGAGTCCATGACCACCATTCAATGGATTGCCTTAAGTTATGGATTTTGTTGATGATGCGTACTCAATATCAGACAGGAAGTCCCAAATCCGAATAGATTAGAACAATGTAAAATACTTGATTTGAAGAATAAGAGCCGTCAATTTTGCATAAAATGGGACAAATTTACTGATTTAGTAAATTCCTTGAAATTTAAGGAGAAACGTTAAACATAAACTTTTGAGAACCCATGTTGATGGACGCCGAAATACTATTTATTCAAAGATACCCCAGAAAGAACTATATTATAATTATAAGTACCTTAACCTTACTACAAAATTTTATTGTGAATAATTCTATATTAGTTTTTGATTTTTTTTTGACATTATAGTAAACAATTAAAATTTATTTTCCAAAGATAATTAATCTGTGCGAATTAAGATATATTCAAAACCCTCATCTTAATATACAAAAATTACTTTTTTTTTCTATTGAAATAAAAATTAATTGATAAATATACATTTACAGAGTGCTTGGAAAACAAAGTTTATATTGCAACATGTGATATCGATAAAAACCCTCATTTAAGCACTGATTAATGAATTACCAACGATTCCTATGAGATATTGTTGGAAGGAAGAAACTTGAAGTGCCGATATATCCATCATAACGATACACCGTCGTCCTGTGTCAGTGTCTCCCCTTCTCATGGTATTAACTTTTTCACTAACAACATCAAGGAGCTATTTAATTCAATAAAGTCAAGACTAATCATAGAATATTATCTTTAATCAGACGGAGATCATAATCTGTCACGCCCATATAAAGAAAAAAGAAAACAGTTGGCAGGTATGCACATATCGAGCATTGGACTGCCACGTGATCCCCTGCATTAAGCATGGAGGCGCCACCTCGTCATCAGTGCATGGAGACCCCATTTTCATTTGGTTGCCCCACATTTTCTGTTTTTGCATCTAGTAACACGACTACTTTAAATAAGCTACAGAACTACAGTAGTGCTTAAATGCAAGAAGCTGCTTTTTTATTTATTTATTTATTTATTTATTGTTTTGACGTGCTTCAGTAGCTAAAAGGAGACAGCATAGCATTAGCATTGTTGTTGGAGACACGTACACGCTGACAACAACAAAAAACAAAACCCAAAAAAAAAAAAGGAGAAGCTGTCACTTCGTTTAGGTACGCCATTCTCGCCGTCTTTTTATCAACTATTTCAATTTCCAGGTGCTTTTATGTTTAGTAACTTGTTCCATTTTTTTCAGTAAAAGTTTGTACACAGTCTTTAATTGGCATTTTACTAAATTGAGCAGAGATCAGTTTTTAGTTTTGACTGGCATTGTACTAAATTAAGAAGGACGAGATTAACTAGTTTCAATGATCGGTGATTAACGGCTAGTCTACGGACGAACCCCACGTCATTGATCATCACCATCCGATCTAAAAAATACGGCACGCGTTAGTTTGATAGTCAGAAGGTGGTCCCCATCTTCGTCGCACCGGGGCCCACATGATGCAATGTTCAGTGTCTGTTCCGGACAGCCGACACCCACTCAGGTGGGGTCAACTTCGAGCACAACGTTTGAAACTCCACTCTACAAAAAATGTAACATATGGCTTTGATTTGAAGACAAGTTTTTGTAGCCGTTGCCCCGTTTTGGATTTTATAGAAATTATTCTCTTTTTTTGTTTATAATTTTTGTTTTGAAATTTTTTTTTCTTTTCTAAGACAGAACCATGTAGGAAAATTTATGAGCTTTTAATTTTAAGCAGTGATTTTAGCTACTAGAATGGTTGAGGAGTCTCTTTCAGTGTGCAAATGGGTTGCTTTCAATGAAATAGTTAATTTACTTATCTAATTATTGCTAGCTAAATCCAATGACCCTTTTGATTATTTTTCATCAACTCATCAATCTCTTACTGTCCTATTTAGCATTGTCTTTTATAGACTTTGTATCCTTTGTTATCGGTTTATCTTCTGGGTATGAAATGATTGCTTTGCTTGGTTCTGCATTTTTTGTCAAGAATTTGAGGAGTTTGGACTAAATTGGTATGTCATTTTAGTGCTTTTTATTTAATTTTCTCTCTTGAACTCTGGCTTTGGATTCTTTTTTGTTCTAGAAATTGTTGATGACATTGCATTAAGGGCATGACTCTTGACGACAATCTTAGTGAACTGTGTGATTCTTTTTGAGGGGTCATTAGTTTATAACAGAACTTACAGCCCAGCTGAGCTTCTGTCTTAATTGCTTCATGTAACTAAACTGCATGCTGTTGCAACTTTTATTGAAATACTGTACATATGCCTGCTTCTTTGGACAGACAATAGTGCATTTATGACTTTTTGTTATGTATCATTATCTTACAGAGTGCAGCTAGCTCACAACAGTTGATTGCTAATAGAGTGCATATGGTATTTGTCACTAAACTTTGTATTAAGAGTATCATAAATGTTGTTAATGTAGAACCCTTTATTGTGGTAGACTAGTTGTTTTATCTTTCTACATTGGGTACTTTGTTCTGTAAATTGAATAGGATTGGAAGCTTCACTTGTTTGTTGGCCAACCAAGAAGTTTTCAATTCCTAACCCCTCCAATTTCATTTACATTTTTTTCTTGGTTTTTTAATGCATTTGAAATGTTCTTGAAATATCACAATCTTAACTCTTGGTCTCATAGCAGGAGACCTTTATTCAATTGAACTTGAGTTTCCTCCCCTGTAAATATGTAATTTGTCTTAAATATTTTCAAACATCTTTGTTTGTTAACACCGTTCTATTGATCCCCAGTGCAATTTTTCCACCATGTTTTCAGGTTCTTGTATATGCTTTTTATTTATTTATTTTTAGGTTTCTTCATTGGCTCGTCCATGTTCTCAGGACCTGGATTTTCATATTTTTAAATCTAGTGCTTCCTCTCTGCCTCTTGTTTTGCATATGCTCAAAGCTTTTGTTGTTGTATGTTTTGGGCAGATTGGCGGATCTAAGAACAAAAGATCCTGAAGAGTAGAATTCTGGTTACCAATGAAGGTTATTATTCTCCTTTCTTATTATCTCTCAATATGTTTTGGAAATTTTTTTACCATAATGCTCTTTTAAATGATTCTCCCAATAAGTTTGAGTTTTTGACTGCTATAAACTATGTTATTCACTTTGTAATTATTTCTGGGAATTACTCATGATTGTTTTTCAAATGGCCTACCAGATAGAATTATATATCAGCAAAATTTACCGGATGGGAATTACGTATTTTTGTTTTAAGGAGTGATAGAATCAGGAGGAACTAAAATATATAGTCTAATGCTTCATTTACAGTTGCAAATTCAATGGGGATTCAGTGTCTCTATAT
Organism: Atalantia buxifolia; assembly: GCA_030444775.1. Classification (NCBI taxonomy): domain Eukaryota; kingdom Viridiplantae; phylum Streptophyta; class Magnoliopsida; order Sapindales; family Rutaceae; genus Atalantia; species Atalantia buxifolia. The sequence goes on from CM059838.1 coordinate 14,275,955, forward strand.
TTCTCTCGTCAATACTTGTTTGGCTCGCACTTTGTTGTCTTATCACAAGTTTGGAATTACTTGGGGAACTACTGCTTATATTCTTTTGTCAATATCTAATCTAAAAAGCTTGTAAATGATATGATCCACCATATTATTTATGAAATCTAGCAAATCAATTGATCTTCTCAAAGATCAAAATGCTGATGTCGCACGATAAGAGTGAGATGGGGGGATCAGTCAGATTTTAAATAAATGTTGTTTTGTTATTGTAGGATTAATTCTGGAATTTAAACATTCAATTAACTGGCATTTTCTTTCTCTTCAGCGTCTGCATTTGCATAAATGAAGCTCCAAGTGAAAGTTGCCTTTGCTTGTCTCATTGGTTTGATCTGGATTCAGCGAAGTATTTGTGGTTGGTATTAATGTTTGTGATGTTTTGATTTTCTACATCTACTTTTCTGTCCCATAACAAAATTATAGGACATAGTATATACACCCAAGGGTGGCTGGGATAAGGTATGGCAAAGCCTGTTATCTTGCTCGACACAATTCGTATGCAATGAACCTTTAGAAAATGTCTGCTTGGAGATGTTAGGAAACTGCAAAACCCAAGGGTGCTTTTGACATCCCCAAGTCAACAATTTACTGCAGATAAGATTTTCTGTTTGTGCAATGTACAAAGGAATTGCACCATAATTGCTACTATTTAAATAATAGCTGCGAAGCTCTCATTTTGGTTGTTTACTATGTGGCAGATGAACTTTCTGAGAGATCAGGCCTAAAAAATTGGAAGTGCACTTGTTCTTCATCATTGCAAGGAGACCAGAGTAATATTCTGAAATTGAACTGCTCTAGATCCTGTGATTGCAGTCCTGGTATGCTTCTGATTTTATGGTATAATCATCCAGAATCTTTAAATTGCTATTAGCAATTTTTTTTTTGGGATAAAATGATTCGATAGTGCATGATCTCGTTACCTGTTAATAGTTTACTTCACCTACATTTATGTTCATTTTAGTGGCAGGAAAATATTTAGGAGATGGAACAAAAAATAAGTTCCAGGGAAGTCTAGGTAGCAATGCACTAACCTGGATAAACGCAGAATATTCACGATTCTAAAAACCCTTATCTAGAGTATACAAGGCCATTTTTCTCATATTTGACTGTTAAACAATATGGGTTTCTGGATATCTCTGTCAGTATAATGACTATAAAAGTAAATAAAACCTCATCCATTTTTTAGTCAATTTCCAACTAGAAAGTAGGATTGAATAATTTAGAGTCCTTGACTTACTATTTTTAAAATATTCATTTTGGAATCACTAGTTGTCAGATTTTTGTATTCTTCAGGAAAGACCACTTGACACTCTAATGTATTCCACTTACACACTCTCACCCCAACCCGTTGTTTCTTTATTTTATTATTATTACTATTTTTAAAGAATGAAAAGAACCCTGTACGTAAAGTCACGATGTTTGATGCTGTACATTCATCTTTTTATTTGAGAGTAAATTTTGTTGAATGACTTAGGAATACCTCACGCCAAGGCTTTATATGTGTCTGCAAACATTTATGTACATCATGTTTGAATGATGTGAAAGACTGACTGCATTAGTCATCTATGTAGCAGTTGGAGGATCAAGTGAAGGTAAATGGACATGTATATGTGCTGCTGATGGATTACCTAAAGTAGCAGCTAACAGCCATGATACCACCTGTTTTGCTAGCTGCACCTGCACGTCAGGTACCTTTTCCTTTATTACTCCTTACAGAAATAATATCTTTGAACAATTCAATAGGTCTTAGTGGTAATATATTTTATTGATGCATTTACATTGACACATTTAGTTTCAAAATAATCATTTGTTTTTTTCAAGCAAATTGCTTTAGTAGGACTACTTGTTCCGAGGAATCATGAATAATCAAAGATTTGATATCTTCTAGCATTGGTTTAATATTAAATCAATGGCTGGATAAAAAAAGAACCACATTGTTAGCCTTTTTTGGATAGAATTTTTGGTAACATATAGTATGAAACATATAGTATGAATTCAGAAATATTGCCCCTATGATTCAAAATCATCCAGTTTATGTATACATGTAAGTATGTTGTATTGATAGTGTATATCTTCTTATTTCTGCATGATACTTATGTTTTATATATTAGATTATTATTCATTTTCTGATGTTCAAATGATAGAGTTCAGGAGCTTACCAGTGGCATTCAATTGCTTAACAGGTTCTGCCAGCGGGGTGAAAGCTTCAGGGAAGCACATTTCAAGTAAAGTTGTTGTGTTCGTTCTATTACTGTGTGTAATACTCACAACAATTGCATTTCTCATGCTGGTACTATGCTATGTCTATCGAAAGGACAAGTTCCGTCTCCGATCATCTGTTATTTCTTCAGATAAAGAAAGTTGCAACAGCGCTACCAACTTAATAAGTCGCAGGATTACATCAGTTCCTGAAACTAGAGTTGAGGTTGTCTCTCCTATTGATCTTGTGACAGGTAAATGGGCTAATTCAAATGGTTATAACCTCTACCCATGATGAAATTAAGTTGTTTATCTGAAAATGACCTATCAGTTGCTAGTCATTCCTTAGGTTTACTAATTCTGAAAAGCTGAATGCATATATTCTACTATTTGCACACAGTAATAACATATTTTCATCTTCCCCCCACCCCCCAACCTGGACTTGATAAATTTCTGTAATTCTTTATTGTCTATTTTCCAGGGTGTTTCCTGAAGACTACATTTTGTAGGAGCAAAACATGGAATATACATGGAACGATTATCCGATTCTCATACTCTGCTTTGGAACATGCAACAGATAAGTTCTCTGGTTCCAATATTGTAGGACAAGGGGGAAGTAGCTATGTGTATCGAGGTCAACTCAAAGATGGTAGAATTGTGGCGGTTAAGCGATTCAAAACTCAGGGAGGGCCTAATGCTGACTCTGTCTTTTTAACAGAGGTACAATGTCAACTTGACAGAGGGTTTCATGTGTTGCTTAAATTTTAGCCTTTTCTCTCTTCATTTATTTCTCAAAATAAATAAAGTAAAAAAACCACAAAAAAAAATCCCCTTGACACTGGAGCCACTGCAAATTTGTTGTTCTCCTCAGGTTGATGTGTTATCAAGACTTCATCATTGTCATGTGGTGCCGTTGGTTGGCTACTGTTCAGAGTTCCGTGGGAAACATGCTATGAGGCTACTGGTATTTGAGTTCATGCCTAATGGTAATCTGAGGGATTGTTTGGATGGGGTGTTGGGAGAGGGCATGAACTGGGATACTCGTGTAGCAATTGCAATTGGAGCTGCTAGGGGTTTGGAGTATCTACATGAAGCAGCTGCACCAAGAATTTTGCACAGAGACATCAAATCTTCAAATATACTTCTTGATGAGAATTTTAATGCAAAAGTAAGAATCTTGATTTCTCTAAATCTCCATAAAAAGTATTAAATTTGAGTTTTGGGGGGGGGGGGGGGGTTGGGGGGAATCAAAATGTGGAGTTGACCCTGCAAACGGTTGAGTCAGTAATACATCTATAATTTCAATTTTCATAAATTTATATTCTTATTTAGCATAGATATTTATTTAATTATTAAACATGTGCAGATAACTGATCTTGGTATGGCTAAACGTTTAAAAGCTGATGGCCTTCCCAGTTGTTCCAGTTCTCCAGCAAGAATGCAGGGAACATTTGGCTATTTTGCGCCAGAGTATGCTATGGTTGGAAGAGCCTCTCTCATGTCAGATGTTTTCAGTTTTGGGGTAGTTCTACTTGAACTTATTACTGGTCGGCAACCAATCCATAGATCAATTGCCAAAGGGGAAGAAAGCCTTGTTCTGTGGGTAAAGTCCATCACAACTGATGCTTCTACTTGTCAAAGCTTCCTTGTAAGCTGATATAATAATTAATTATTGGGCAACCACCCAAACTTTTATGTTCATCATAGACTAAGATCATGCCTCTTAGCTTATAATTACTATGACATCCAGCTTATGATTTCATCAGAATGCACACACATTGGTATAGAACACATTGCACTTATGCAAACTAGGTGAAGTGTCTTGTCAGTTTCAATTTCTAGTTTCTACTGCTTACAAGTTTCAGAGCTGCATTCTCATAATCAAGATTGTGTGGTTTTGATTTTGCAGACTGCGACTGGTATATATCTAGATCATATTTGACAAAATGTGGATATGGTTTGTGTGTATCTCGTCTTGTGCAGGCAACCCCTCGTTTACAGGACAGTGGAACAGTGATATCAGAGTTGCCTGATCCACGCTTAAAAGGGGATTTTCCCAAAGAGGAGATGCAGATTATGGCTTACCTTGCAAAGGAGTGCCTACAGTTGGACCCTGATGCTCGACCAACCATGAGTGAGGTTGTGCAGATCCTCTCAACCATAGCACCGGATAAGTCCAGAAGAAGAAACATTTCTCTGAATCTCTTTCAGGTAATTACCATGTTACTAAGTAGTTTTATGTACTTTGAGTTGACATCCACCCTGAAAATCAATTGCAATGTGTGCATGTCGCTTCACACTCTTGAGACTCCATTAAAGAATTTTATAAATGCCCTGTTGAGGAACTACTAGTGACTGCCTGTGTTATTTCCAGTTCTTGAGAAATTGGATGTTTAACCAGTGTTTATTCCATGGTATTCGGACTACTTTATGAAGTCTGAGCTTCAACCGCCACTCATTCCCAAGAGTTTCTAAAGAATTTTCATGTGCTTCAATATCAGATGGGGAGTATTACTTGCTCTATTGAATGCTACAATATGGCATTTAAAACTTTTTTAATCTAGTCGTTCCACTTTCTGTGACCCTTTTCTAAAATATTAACAAAATAAAATAGTTGCCTGCTTTTTTTATCTTCTTAACAGTAGTTAACCATGAAGCGATTTAGGTGTAGCACTTATATCACTTGCTCACTGTTTAGTCATATTTCACTCAAACTTAAAAAAAGATGTGTGGATTTACACTGTTGGTAATTTTTCTAGATATTTTCAGCTGGTGGCATGGAGAAGGAACCATCCATAGAAAGACCAGACAATCTATTTGAGACACCCATTGAATCAGAAGAGTTGAAGAAGGCACCATCTTTTGGGTCACCTAGGTGCTCACAGGCACTAGACACTGACATTACTCTTAATACCGGAAGCAGTAGTAAGGAAGAAGATACAGTTTCAACTGAGTACATGGAGAAGCTGCTCCTTTTGACCTCAGAAGTTAGGAGTATCCATGCCCCAGACATTGAAACAGTGGACTTAACTGAGCCTCGGTTTGAATCGTTCTGCATGAAAAATGTTAATTCCCCCTGACAAAATATCCCACATGTGCGAAGGACTCTGGAAAAGAGTTAACTATTTATTGTCCAGAATAAATTCCTTTGGTGTAAAAATTTGTTTTGGTTTCTTGGTGCTGCTCTAGGCTGGAGGAGGTTATCTAATTATTTTAGAGGAAGCAAGGAGGTTTTTCAGAGGACTTGCTCCATTTGATTCATTTTTCTGATACATGAAAAAATTATATCAAAGGTTGTTTTTATATTTGATCATTTCTTTTCCTTTGTTGTATTATATATGTTCGTGTTTGTACAGTAAATAATTTATAATGTCAAATTTCAAACTAGTTACTGCAAAAAAGCATTATGTTTCAATGTGCAAGTATTTGATTCATTTATTTATTTTGGAATTAAGGCATAGTTGAGCTGAGTTGAGGGTTACTCAAGTTTCAACGAGCTTGAAAAGCAAGTGTGGACATGATCTTCTTGAACTCCAAAAACAGGAAAAACCCACATCCGTTTTATGAAATCGTGGAGGCTTTTAGACTCTATGGGTCAGCAACGTGGAAGTAACTGAATGCTTCCAATGACGAGAGTTTATACCACGGATCCCCTATCTTACATGCATATAAGATACATCTTCCTCACATAAATAATGTGTGATATTTATGTGAGAGAAATATATCTTACATGTATGTAAAATAAGGATGGCCTTATATCACGCCTTGTTATGAGCTGATGGCAAAATCAAAATGATCCTTTCTTTTTATCGCTAGTACTTCAAAAGTAGCCGTCCGCAAGTCTACTACGTGTACCTTTTACAATCCCGAACTCGAAGCCTCTCTTTGAATGGCAGATGAGAATTGACTTGGAAGACAGGAAGGTGCAACTTTTGGACATGATGGTAAGTTATTTACTGAGGCAACGCCAACAGCCTCTCTTAAGCAGAAGCAAGTCTTTTGTTGCCTGTCATTTTGAGCAGCTGTTTTAAGCTTTTGGGACCAGTAATGGACCCTTCTCCTCCGCCAAGCACGCCACTACTGCCGCCTGCACTCCCTGCTGCACCCAGGAGAGGGTTCTTGGACTCATGGTAAGATGTCCATTTCACTTTTATTTTTATTTTTTCCTTTTTTTGTATATTTCCATCAATGAAATTGCAGCAGAGTTTGAATACGACAATGATTATACATTTCTTTCTTCCATGTATTCTTTTGTACACATCGCGTAGTTTGTGGTTTCTGAGCTGCTGTGGCTTGTTCAGATGCTTCTGCCCTCCACTCTTTGAGCCCCGGCCTTCCCCTCCCTAAAGCTTCATCTGATGACTGGCCCCCGCTGGTTATTAAGTGTTTCTGTGAAGGAATTAGTGAATGAAAGTTTGTAGAAATTTTAATCTTAAGTTTGCAGAAATTTTAATTTCTTCTGAATTGACCTTAGAATCATGTTAAGTACATTCAATGATATTCAAATCCTTGTAATTCTATTGTACTATTTGTGGCATTGATTCTTCTTTATTTCATTTATCTTCATCAACTCCTGAGAACCTGCAAGATTTTTCTCATAACCACTCACAGCTTTCTTAATTGGCATTCAGCAGGAGGCAGGATTGCAGTGTTTTGTTTCACTTCTTAGTTAAAAGAAATGAAAAAATCCGCTGAGCTATCCCAGTCTCTGCGATGATATCAAGATTCATGAATTTTTATGCTGAAACCAAATAGCACTGGAGCAAGTAGCAGTTTCAAAATGGTACACGTGTACCTTTTATATATAAGTCAAAGAAAAAGCATGTGCAATAGCCTAGTAGTTCATCTTCATTTATAAGCAAACTAAGAAAACGATATGTAGTCCACAAATTACATTATCAAATACCAAACATGGCTCGCTTAATTTTTACAGCAGGATTAAATTTGTATGTCATGTCGTGTAAAAGCTCAGTAAGTAGACGACATATAGTACCTTTGTTAAATACAGGGGGTATTTCGGTATTTTCAATTTATTATTGATTTATAACTTAAAATCATTACAGGGGATTTATTTCTCATAATACAATACTTCATTTGTCGAAAATATATATATATATATATATATAAGTCACAGAGCAAGAGAGAGTTTCGCGAGATGTTTTGAGGAAGTTACGACAGGAAGGAGTAAAACAAAGAGAATGGCAGCAAAGCCTAGTACTACAACAACAGCAAAAGCCACGTACTCTCCGATTGACCCTGCCAGAAAAACTCGCCCACCCATTTATTCTGGCTCCGATGTGGACTGGCTCCGACCCGACTCCCGTGGCTTTCACCAGTGCAGACCCGCCTGTAAGCCCACCCTGTATTCTTCTTTTGGGTTTCCTTATTGAAAAAAAAAATAATTCCTTTTTGAGCTATATATTGGGCAAAATAGGAACCTGTGTAACGTTTGATCAGGCTTTGAATGTTGGTCCTTTTTCCCCCCTTATTAATGTTTTTAATTATATTTTAAAAAAATTGCATCTTTGGGTTGCTCTTTAAGTGCATGTATTCTAGCATGTTTGTTTGGTTTATATGAAATTTTAATTTTATTGCCTTGGTCTTTACTGTTGTCCTGTTAGTAATTACATGAACTTGGAGCCAAGAAATGTGAAATTTTTGCCTTGAAAACTAAAGGATGAATTTTTAATATGCTGTGGAGTATTGATCAAGATTTGCGTTGAATAGATTCCCATTCCACTTTGAAAGTGTTCTTATTTCGTGATGTTTTGTTGTTACTTGCAGTTTTCCGCACCGGCGCTGTGAATTCAGCATCGGGCTCTGCTTATGCTGAATTTGGAAACACCAAGGTGATTGTGTCCGTGTGAGTATGTTCTGAACCTTTTTTAACAGTCATGTCTACCTTGATGTTTGGCTTTCTCTATATTTGGAGATGGGATTTATATTCTCTCTTGATTTAACTAGAAATGGTTCTTCTGTACGTTGACAGTATTTCTCTGATATTATCTACTTCTGCTTCTGTGGTATAAGTATACCTCGAGCAATTTGAGATTACTAGAGCGTGACTTGAGTTTATCTCAAATGTACATGGTTTTTATTTGATCAGATTTGGGCCTAGAGAAAGTAAGAAAGCAATGATGTATAGCAATATAGGTCGATTGAATTGTAATGTTAGCTATACAACTTTTGCTACCCCTGTTCGTGGACAGGTACATGCGACACCCATTTGTGAATATAAAAAATTCTTTTGCTTGTTTTCTTCTTATTATTTGATGTAAAATACGGAATGCTAGGGATCGGACCACAAAGATTTTTCCTCTATGCTTCACAAAGCTTTGGAAGGTGCAATAATATTGGAAACATTCCCTAAGACAACCGTGGATGTATTTGCATTGGTTTTGGAATCTGGAGGCAGTAAGTTTACAGTTTTCAATAATGAGTCCATCAATTTGGAACTTTCACCTGAAGAATTTTCGTTCAAGAAAAAAATTAAAGAAACCAAAAAATTGGGAAAAAAAAGAAGTGACGAAAAATATTGTTAAAGGAATTTAAGTTTGGCTTCATGTTTTCTTATATCAAGCTGCAACGACAATTTTGACTATTTTTGCTAATCACTTACATTTCCTTTTTCCCTGATGTATGAGAATTTTATTTCCGTGTAATCCAACCCTATTGATTTATTGAACTTTCTGTTTTCCTCTAATGTTTTCTGTACCTCAATCATTTTCAATATTAGTCACCAAGAATATTATGCTTCTAATGATAAATTATGAAATTGAAAATAAACTGTAGCTCACCTTAGTTCGTCTAGTAGGTCAAACTATCTTTCGACGGGCAAAAATCATCATTTTTTTAAATGGTTGGGCCAAATATGGAAAGAAAGTAGCCTTAGGAAATTAAGTGGCCATTCAAGGAATGGAGGACATAATGCATGATAATTCTTTCATTCTCTATAGCAGTGATTTTATAGTTTCTGTTAAATCCTGGTTATTTCCAGGCATAAGATTTCTTGTTAAGCATGTTGATGAGCTTGATACTTTTTGGTTTGCTGTAGGTGATCTCCCTGTGGTGATATCATGTGCTAGTGTCGCCCTGGCGGATGCAGGCATTATGATGTATGACCTCGTTGCCTCTGTTTCTGTGGTATGCATGTTGTACAGATATGGATCTTCCTCTTTCTATTTGCATTTTCAGTATGTTGTTTGTCTTCTAAAATATCAATCTTCTTGCTTAAATGATTTCACTTCATCCGGAACTTTTACTCATTTTCTGGTTCTTTGTTTGTGTTCTCATTCTATTGCATATATTTTTTGGTGCCTAGTCTTGCCTAGGGAAGAATCTTCTTATTGATCCAGTGCTGGAGGAGGAAAGCTACCAAGACGGAAGTCTAATGATAGCTTGTATGCCTTCTCGTTATGAAGTTACTCAATTGACAGTTACGGGGGAATGGTCAACCCCTCATTTTAATGAGGTACAGTAATGAGCTTTGTCATATCAACTGTTTTCTTCATCAAAACCTTGAGGGTTGGTGGTGGCATTTCTATGTGAAAATGTATCTTTTGTTTAGAAGTTCATTTATAGCCAATGTTACCTCTTCATACAAATTAAGTTGCTAATATCAAATATGCTAATGAATAATGATCCTTCACAATTTCTTGGAAAACTTCAGATAAAATTCTAAATCATGAATGCTCATATGTTTCCATGAGCTAGGATTTTGAATAGTGCCTAAAGATCTAACTTTGCTTTTGCTTGCAGGCAATGCAGCTTTGCCTCGATGCATCTGCTAAGCTTGGAAAAATCATGAGATCATGCTTGAAAGAAGCTGCTTCTGACGAGCAAGAATAGGAAGAAAGCTCCTTCCTTAAACCCCCCCCCCCCCCTTTTTATAAGTTAATGTGATAGAGGTCGACTGTTCAGATATCGATGTTCTTCTCTTCTTTTTTCTGTTTTTCAGAAAAAGAACTTGAACAAATTTTGTGAGAATTTTATGATAGAATTCGGCTTTCCAGTTTTGATGTTTGTATATTCGTTTTACTTCCATTAAATTTCTGCCTTAGAAACGGTAAAACAATTGCAGAGATTCAAGGTAAATAACCAGAGAGTTTCAACCAGAAAATGACTGCCACTCGGCTGTCACTTTGAACTCAATTCCATGACTAGAATTGCAACAATGAAGCGAAAGTATAAGACAAATTTGTCTTTTTTCTTTTTTCCTGGAAAACATGTGTTACTTTTCCATGAGCATGCGTCTATCTAACGTAGTTAAAGGGTAAAGCTCTTAAGAGTATATTTGCAAAAATGTGAACAAATCCGCATTTAAGTACTTGAACTTGTTTTAATTCTGAACCTGGATTTCTTAATTGAATGTAATGTACTTATTAATTTTTTTTTATGAGATAATATTAATAAATGTACTTTAAAAGCAAGGATATCCACTCTTTCATACGAGATTTTCTTCTGATCTTAAAGTATTGCAAATCAATGAAGGAATCCGAAAAAGAAAGAAACAAAGGAGATCAAAACAAAAGTGATACATAGCCTGTTTCAGCTTAGCTGTGATAGAGAGTCTGTAAGTCCTCGGTTTCTCTCCTTTTTCTCTTTTCTATAACAGAACTTGTGTGCCTTTTCAGTTAAGAAACTTAACAGCTTCATATGAATATAGACAGATCTAGTTCGATTTTAATAACCGGAAAAAAAACAAAGACTTAAAGAGGTTATGGGCATATGAAATATCTGTTCAAGTATCAGTTAAGTGAAGAAACTATTAATTACTCACATGTTGTGTTCTTACAACTCCTAAAACTTTTGGCCTTACAAGAAGGTATGGTCTCTAAAAAGGAACATGTTCAGACTCATTCTATATATAAAATTTCACTTCTACTCTCACGGCTCTCAGTGAAAGAAGCCATTAAAGTCCCTTCTCGTTCTTCATTTTATTTATAGACATTGAGATATCTAACCCACAATGCTTGGCTTTTGGTAAAGCAAGATGTGTAAGGTCATTGGTCACTTCCATGTTTTGGTATATAACATTAAGTGATGTATGTCTATAACCTTCTTCCTTTTTGCTTTTGTAGAGTTCAGGATGATCTTGAAGAACGTGGAACCGATAAGATAATGCAGAAGCAAAGAGGTGACGTGGTTCAAATGCCTAAACCACAAAGCTCCAAGAAAGCAAGTGAGGCTTCCGTTGAGAACAAAGGAAAATCTTTGAAAGCTAAAGTACGTGGCAGAGTATTTTCTGAGGACTATGAGAAGGTGAAGAAGCACATAATACTCGATCCTAACGGCAAAACCATTCACCTATGGAGCAAGATATTTTTAGTAGCATGTTTAGTTTCTGTGTTTCTGGATCCTTTGTTTTTCTACTTGCCAATTGTAAGACGGGAAGAAATGTGCATAGATAATGGAGTAAGAACACTTGAAACTACACTTACCATCATAAGAACATTAGCTGATGTATTTTATGTGATTCAAATTTTTGTTCGTTTTTGTACTGCTTATGTTGCACCTTCTTCTCGAGTTTTCGGAAGAGGAGAGTTTGTTATAGACCCTTCAAAGATTGCATCAAGGTACCTACAGAGAGGGTTCTGGCTAGACTTCATTGCTGCATTGCCTCTACCTCAAGTAAGTCATCAGAATTTTTTACAATATGACGGTACTTAATGTTTTAGTGAGTGAAAAGTAATGTATTTGATGAATGTATCTTTCAATTACAGGTCATAATATGGGTTGTTATACCCAATCTTAAGATTTCAGCAGTTACAATGACAGTTAGCATTCTTCGGATTCTCATCCTATTCCAGTACCTCCCAAGAGTTTTTCTTGTATTTCCTCTCACATCAAAGATTGTTGAGGCCACCGGCGTTGTGACACAAAAGGCATGGGCAGCAGCTGCATACAACCTTGTGCTTTACATGTTAGCTAGCCATGTCTGTACTTAAAAGAGTCATTTTTTAATTATATCAAGCATTGAGATGGTTTGTTCAATAAGCTGAATAACTTCAATTTTTTTCTTTTTATTTCTCTTCTTTCAATGAAGGTTTCAGGAGCTTGCTGGTATCTGCTATCAGTTGAGAGACAAGAAGCTTGCTGGAGAAGTGCTTGCAACCTTGAGAAGCCCCTCTGTGAGCTAGGATTCTTTGACTGCCGCAGACTTGAAGACCCTCAAAGGATTAATTGGTTCAAATCAAGCAATGTTTCAAACACATGCCAGGACAGCCATAATGGACCTGCTATCAATATTGGTTTCTATCAGTTTGGTATTTTAACTGATGCTGCTTTAAACAATGTTACTGGCTCCTCAATCCTCAACAAATACTTCTACTGTTTCTGGTGGGGCTTAAGTAACCTGAGGTGATTTTTAATGTGCATCTCAATAATCTCCGATTCACCAGTACTACGTATATCATTACTGAAGAAATCAAATGATGCCAGTCTCTTCATCTTCAGTGAGTGCAGCTCCTTGGGACAAAATCTTGCAATAAGCACTTACATTGGAGAAATACTTTTCACCATGGTTATTGCAACTCTAGGACTGGTTCTTTTTTCATTGTTCATTGGGAATATGCAAGTACGTCCTTCAAATGATGTCTTCTAATGTCTGATTAATCAACGTCTTCAGCACTATTCAGAAGGAGTTATAGAATTAGCACACGCTTGCTTTATTGTCGGCAAAGTTGTTTACGGGGTCATTGCTGTAATTTTCCATTTACTTGAATTATAAGTCATTAATATTTTACTTCCAGAGATACCTGCAATCTACAACCATTAGAATGGAAGAATGGAGGATCAAGAGGACCGATACAGAACAATGGATGCATCACAGGCAGCTGCCTCCAGAACTGAGGCATTCAGTTAGGAAATTCGGTCAATACAAGTGGGTGGCCACTAGAGGAGTTGATGAAGAAGCCATTCTTCATGACCTTCCATTTGATTTACGGAGAGAAATCAAGAGCCACCTTTGCCTCAATCTAGTTAGACGGGTAAGTTCTTTGATCTTGTATCATTTTTTATTTATAAAATTCTTACGGGGTGTTTGAATATTCTTTTCTAGATTTACATATTCTTTTCTAGATTTTGGCCTCTTAAAAATTTGGGTTATCGGATTCACTGCCGAGTCAAATTTTTGCTTAGCACTGAATTAATGATCAAGATTTATTTTTTATTTTTATCTTTCTCAATCTTTTCCCCAACAATCATTGATTCCCTTACCCTGAAATTTACCTTCAAGACTTTCGGCCCCTTCAGATTTTCAACCCTCGCTCCGCTCCTGACCGTAGGAAGATATATTATGATGCTGAAATGTTATCCATTTTAACAATAATTTCCAGGTTCCATTGTTCCATCAAATGGATGAAACAATACTAGACGCAATATTGGAGGGGCTAAAACCTGTGTTAGGAACCAAAGGCATGTTCCTTGTGCGGGAAGGTGATCCTGTCCAACAAATGCTGTTCATAGTCCGAGGACAACTGGATTCCCACACCACAAATGGTGGCCACGTTGGATTCTTCAATTCAAGCCGGATTGGCCCCGGTGATTTCTGCGGCGAGGATTTGCTGACGTGGGCCCTCGACCCGCGGCCAAGTGTCATTCTTCCATCATCTACACGCTCTGTCAAAGCTATAACTGAAGTTGAGGCATTTACACTTATTGCTGAGGACTTGACATTTGTAGCTTCACAGTTTAGGAGACTGCATAGCAAGCAACTTAGGGCACAAGTTCAGGCATCATTCACATCATTGGAGAACGTGGGCAGCATGTTTTATTCAAGCTGCGTGGCGCAGGCATAAGAAATTGAAAGAAACAGCTAAATTGAAGAGTGGATTGGAGCCCGGACAGCCATCAGGTAGTGGTTCATTTTGGGACCAATATGCTGAGAGTTTGATTGCTAGAACTAGCAGTGGAAGTTTCAAGCAAGCTGCTGGGCCAAGTTCGGATGTTGTGAACTCATCATTGCAAAAGCTTGGAGAGCCTGACTTTGAGGAGTGAAGTAAAAAACCCAATAGTAATGATTTAGTAGATGACATTGCTGATGCCGTAATGAGCGATACTATCACGTGGCGTTATCTAATTAATTCACGATTTTAATTTTTTTTGTAAAAAATTATATAATTATACTATATATTCAGGTGCAGTTGCTCATCATATAATGGACAAGATTGCTCTTTTGATTATTTATGAAATTAGCTATGTGTGATATGTTTAAAATTTTAACACCATTGAGTCTTATGACAAATGTTAAGAGCACCAATGAAATAGTTATATCTTCGGACTTTTGTTTTTTCGTAGAATGTCTTCTGGCTGGCCCAAAAGTTCAGTGGCCCGTTGGCCTTGCTTCAAAGAGAGAGGAAGGAAACCTTTCAGAGTGGAGCTTTTGACACCCCTCTAAAATCCTTGTAGCACCCCTTTAAAATTTAATATCTCAAAATACCTTAGTTTTATTTTTAAAATATAAATCCATATATTAAATTAATCATCTTCCCATATTATTCCTCTAAAAAAAATCTTTTAAGTTTTTATTTATGAAATACATACAAATTATAACATCTTAAATTATTTTCTTTTTATTATATAATTTATATCTTCATAACTCTAAGCTTATATAATATTCTAAAAAAATTAATTAGGGTGCAATTTTTTTCAAAATTTCAATTTATTTAATTGTTTAATTGAATTCCCCATGTAAAATAAGAAATGAATTAAATCATGTTTTGTTATTTAGGCATTCTCAATTAAAAAAGGAGTTTTGTGAGATATTATTAGGGATATCAAAAGGGCTACTCGATCGTTAATCAGTAGACATGATTTTGATCTTCTACAATTATGGGCTTACTTGAGCTTAAACATTAGGGTGGTGATCGGTAATACTATTCCCTACATTTTGTGTAATAATATTAAAATACAAAAAGCATTAGTAATCTACACGTCTATATATGTATATTTATTTATTTTCGTACAATTTTCTCATTCCTTTGTATCTCTAGTTATGGTAATGTGTGTGTGTGTGTGTGTAATTCTACAAAACAAACTTTCACCCATCTTCTCCGTTCCTTGATTTTGAATTTCTTAATTACAGTGATGAGTAATTGTAGTTAGGTTTGAGCCATTTGAATTACTAATTTTTATTAAATGTTTGAATAGAATGGCTACGGCGACCATGAATTAATCATCCACGTTTTGGGTTGAGGGGAGCTTGAAAAGTCCGTAGTAAATAGTAATGTGTAAATGGGCACAAGCCGAAACAATCCATGTATTGGGTTGTTTAATAATGGAGAAGGGTGATTGATGCCCGACGTCAGCACATTATAATTTATAATCTTAATGAGAGACCGCGTCTAAGGATGTTCATTTCTCATTATTGAGCCTTGACCTAGTTTTGTTTGTGAAGTCTTAAGGTCAAAAGCATCATCCACTTTCCAACCAAAACGTTGTCAAACCCTCGAGTGGAATTCCCTTTCTTTTAACCATTGAAAAAATATTGGGACGAACTAAAATCTTTCATCTTTGACATTTCAATTATTAATATCTAACGGATTATATATATATATGAATTAATTAAGTTAAAAAAATATAACCATATATATTCGTCTCATTCATAAAATCATGATAATAACTAATGACTCATTTGTTTCCTTATTATGAAATTACTCTGAAATACATACAGTTTCTTTACTCATTTTCTTTTCTCTCTATTATTTTCATAATACCTAATGACTCTATAATATTATAATTTTACAGTATTACTCTTATTTTTAAATACAGTTTAATTCCTATTTATTATATATTAAATAAATCATATAAATTGATATTAAAATATAAATATAAATATAGAAATAAGAAATATAGGTTTTTGGTATGAACAAAAAATTATTTTTCTTGTAATTTTTGTTATTTTAATACATATTTTTTTATTTACAAAATCAAATATCAAAAAAATATCTATTTATCCTTCCACTACAATAATAATGACCTTTTGCAACAACAAGGGTTTGTTGCCCAAAGTATAAATTTTGTTGCCTTAGATTGTTGCAACAAAAATACGTTTGTCGTTATGGTCGTCGGCCTAGCACTGTCGCGCTCTATATTCGGCAACAAAACAAAAGTTTTCTTGCCTTAAACATCTTTTTGCAACAAAATAGATTCATAGTAAAAGAGTCTCCAGTTAGTTTACGAAATTGTTTTGCAACAAACTCTTTTGTTGCCCTTGCCTTAAACCTTTTTTTGCAACAAAATAGATTCGTAGTAAAAGAGTTTTCAGCTAGTTTACGAAATTATTTTGCAACAAACTCTTTTGTTGCCCTTGCACTAAATGTTTTTTACAACAATATTATTTTGTTGCCAAGAAATAGAATAAAAAAATTACCACAAAACAATTGTATAGAAATAAATTTTTTTCAACAAAATTATTATATCAAAATTTTTAAATTAAATACAATGATAATTATACCATTATAAGAAAAAAGAAATTAATTAATTCAAAGAATTATTATTATTGATAACAAATACATAAAAATTATTGCAAGATGTAATATCTATTTTTTTTTTAAATTACAAATGAATATAACTTTATTGATTTTCTTCATCTCGTGGTGTGATTGAACTTCAATATTTCCTACAAAAAAACACAAACAATAATTAGTTAACTTGTAAATGTAATAATCATGTAATATTGTAATGAAAAAAAGATAAATAAAAAATAAAAAAAATTACACCATATTGAAGAAAAATAGAAGAGATAAGAAGATAGAGATTGAGTTAGAGAATGAAAGAATGAGAATTATACATTAGAGATGAGGGAATGAAATTTAAAGAAAGCTATAGATGAGAGAATTTAGAATAAAAGTTAGAGAATGAAAAAATGAAAGAATAAAAGAGTGAAAGAAATAAAGTGTATGAGATATAAATAGAGAGATGGAGTTTTTAGCAACAAAATTGAAATTTTGTCACTAAAACTTATTTTGGCGGAAAACGCCCTGCCTTTTGCTTTAAAAGTTTTCAATTTGTTTAGCGACAAAATTCTACATTTGTTGCTAAAAGTATACTTTAGCGACAAACTTTATCTTTTGTCTCAAAAAATCAAAAATTTTGGCGGAAATAAAATGATTTAAATCTTTCATCTTTGACTTTTAGTGACAAAATTAGAATTCGTTGCTATAAATACACATTTAGCAACAAAAGTCAAATTTTGTCACAAAAAATCAAGAAGTTAAATCTTTAAATTAAGAATTTTAACTACATAGATTTGGCAACAAATTATTTTTTGTTGCCATTGGTCACCCTCTCGTGACAAAACTATTTGGCGACAAAGATTCTGTCACTAAATGGTTTTGCACCAAAACTTTTAGCAACAAAAAGCTAATTCGTTGCTAATGGATGTCTTTAGCTACGAAATATTCGTTGTTAAAAATGTTAATTAAATATTAATTTATTTCTTAAGTATTTGGTAACAAAATATTTTTATGTTGCTATAACACACTTCAGGCAACAAAGACAATTTTGTTGCTAAAAAACTTGTTGCTAAAGGCCTTAATTCTTGTAGTGTTCCTTGCCTTTATGTTAGGAGAATCATTAAATTTATAAATACAACAAAGGAATAAATAATGCATATCCATTTCAACAGCGGAACTGGCAGTCGCTCTTTTTGAAATTTTCATTTTGTGATTTTCTGTAGTTTTCCATCATTTAGAAATAATATTACGTTTACGCGTGGGTCACAAAACCCATGCATGTCACGTACGCAACAGGCCTGTGATCATCTTCTTGGGGTCGTCGGGGGTCCCCTCACACATGAATCCAGTCTGTTTTTAATGAACAAGTTAATGCTCTTGATTAATGCTCACACAAGGCTTGTCCAGTGCTTTTAATTAATTTAAACCATGGGTACGCTCCTACCATAACTCATGATTTTTTTTTCTTTTTCCCCACTTTGGAATTGTTGCGATGATAAATCTATGAATCTATTACCAGAAAGTTTAAAGTTATACGTTTATACCACATCCCAATGATCTACAAAGAATAATTCAGAAATGATCTGCGCTATACGTGTGTGTATATATACACACACTCTCTGGCTAATATTTAAGAAGCTATTAATATATGATTGGCTATAAATTAATCTAAACGTCTCTTATGGATTTGTTGCTTGTTTTCATTACCATTTAGAGATTAAAAATAAAGAATGGTCTCGTGAATACACTTCTTCCTTGTCATTTGTTCGGGATTAGGACGCAAGGCATTAATAGTAGCAAGCTGGTTGCAAAGCCAGATCTCGCTGGCTTGTCGGATTAGATCTATAATAGCTAATACATCCCAAAATTTTCTAAGTAATCTTCATGATTATGATATTTACGATGATGGCTTTAGACAAAGCAATCAGAACTTTTCAAATTAAGGATCCAATTAGGGGAAAAGAAAAAAAAAAGATTAATTGGATTGTGTTGTAAAGCAAAAGACTCGCACCGTCACAGGACAAGAAGACAGTAGTTAGGTTGCAGAGACTGACCTTTTTGCATCTAATAAGTCCGTGCTTGCGAATTGAAGAATATGGCGACCATTAAATTGTTTTACCCTCCCTTTTTCCAATTTACAACAATCCATTCAATGAAATAATGGGGTTTGTGATGGCATTAACAAGTTTTGTCCTACTAAAATAGGGACATGTGTTTATGAAGGTTGGATTTTTGTTATGAAATAAAAATTGTAATACAAATTAATTATTGTGACAGTTAATATTATGATTTTAATTTGGCAGAGAGTTTTTTTTTTTCTTCAAATCTAGAATATATGCGTGCCTCCTGCGAAATCATGTCTATTGTTACTTAAAATTTTGAATTGGATAATCTGATTAAGTATTATTCTATGCATTTTGCAAAGCGTTTTTAATTATTTCCACTCGGTTCTTCAAATTAAACAATTAAATGATTTTGTCAATATAGGTCCAAAAGTGGCTAAATTTCATATGTGTGTGCGCGTGCGCATGATATATGCCCAATGAACATATAATATCATGTTTTTTCATGCCTGAAAAGGAACATCTCTATCATTTTCCAGCCACTAGTTAACGTAATCTTATACTAAACGAATCCTTATCCACTATCCATCACCCCAAGAAGCTGCCACCAGAAACTATGAAGATGCTTTCACAAGAATCACTTTAAATAAGCACTTCTTACAAGGCAGAGATTTTTTAAACCATTCTCAACAATCAAAAGCCCTCTCTAGAAGAGATCACCTCCACAAACTCAACAATTATATATATACTATTTCAGAAAAATTAAAAAAAAAACTGAAATTTTCTTTTACCCTTATTAGCAGCAGATCCCAAGTGAGAACACCAAGTGCATTAGTGCTAATATCATTGCTTCCAAGCTGTCATGGGATTTTCTTCAAAGCAAAAGTCAATCGAGTTCGGTGGTGACAGCTACTCACTTTTTAATTAAAATAATTTCATAATGCAAAATGCTATGGAAGCAATAAAAAGTCAAAAGTGTCGCCATTAAAGCTAGCTAGCTTGTTTATCTTTCAGTAGGATGAGGAAATAGAAAAAGAAAGCCAGCAACGTGTAATTAAAAGAACCAAGAGGTGCTTGTTCTGTTTTGTTTACTTGACTCTCACGTGACTGATTGAATAATATAGAAAGGATTGTATTTAAATGGTTTACTTTTAATTTGTTAACCCCAAATTGATGTTCATCTACTTTTGCTAGTTATTGGAAGAACGCCGGCTTCATAATCATACGGTTGGTTGTTGTGAGGAACCATATCATGATTGCAATGTGACTATGTATATGGAATCGCCTTCGATGTCGATCAGCTTTTCAAATTTTTATAAATTTTTAATTAAGATAATGCTTGCCATATATATGTCAAAAGTGCATCATAATAAAAATGAAATTAATTTTTTTATATTAAACTATTTAATATTCTAATACCATATATAAGACAGCTGCATTCATTAGATTTGAACAAAAAACGTTGATTAAATTAGAACAAACTCATGACAGGTGATCTACGCATTTGTTGATTAAAAATAAAATAAAATTTAGCTAATTAAACCTCACATAACATCTCTTTCAAAATTGGAGTAGGCAAGGATTGGATTTCCACTGGTGACAAAAAATTGATAGGTTTCTCTGCTATTAATTGAGGTGGTGGAGTTCTCTTTCAAGGAAATACATTTTTTTTTTTTTTGGGAGATCAATATTGGTCTCAATAAATTAGCAGCTATACTCATTATCTTAGGGGTAAATCAAGATGATCCAGACAAATTTTCAATTGTAATGTAAATAGATTTTATTGTCATATTTTTAAGTAGAAAAACTAGGCCCATATTTCATAGAAGTAACAATATTTATTTTCTCAAATTACATTCATATTTTTTAACAAAACAATGATTGATTCATTGTTATTATATTTATACATTTGAAACTGATTTTCAATTTGTAGGAGCTAATTGGTTCAATTAGTAAAATCTCGTGTTGAAAACATAGACTAAATCCTAGTCACATGGGAGGGGAAGAAATTAAATTATCTTCAGCCTAAAAAATAAAAAATTTTGATTTCCAATTTGCATTTATGTTATTTAAAATTTCCCTTTTTTTTATTTGTTTCCCAATAGAGAATCCCTCTTTAAAGTTAAAAAATGGGATAATTCACACAACAATCTAATAAAATTTCGGCACCATAGTTTCTACAGATTTTGTTACAATTACTAGATAATTTTTTCCCTAATCACATTAAATTTAAGGCTTCTTAGTTGATCCGTAAAGAAAACACACACACAGAGGGCCATCAGTCACCATGCGCCATCATCGGTTGCAGGCACACGTAGCCAAAAGATTCCATAGGCATGCACCGTATCTAATGTAGTCAACTCCTCGGATCTTTACAAATAAAACAAGTAAAAAAATTATTAAGACATCAAAAGTACAGTCCATGTACATTACGTTAAACAATACCAGAAACTGAAGCATCTTCTTCTCTCTTCTGTTTATACGTACCTTCTCTTCTTTTCTTTTGGATACACTCATTTGGTACTGTCTTTATGTCTTTATTTATAATCCCATAAATTATTCAATTTTTTTTTTCTTCTACAAATTGATCATCAACAATAATTAAAACCCCTTAATTATTTAATTCTTTTTTCTGTCTTTTTCACAAAATTCCGAGTCTCTTAGACCGAGTCTCGTACATATTTTCTATGACTGCAATTCGCAAGACTCATCATTATTTTTTAGGCGGGTTTCACAAGGAGTCTCATCACATCCTAACAATGGAAACTTTTCATTGACCCCGCATTGCAACTTCCCATTTCAGTTTCGTTTGTGTAAGCAAGTCCTGATCAAATGTTATTTCTTAGTCTTTGATTATAAGAAAACATAACAAGATTTTGAGATTCTGGGTTAGGTCTGTAATGTTGATACGTGTGATATAATAATGATGATTTATAGTCTTTACACATTTCTTTGTCAGCTGATATCTTGACTTAAAAAAATGTATTAAGCAACCTCTGATGCAGATTTAAAGTAGTATTTATAGTAATTAGTCACATGTTTTACCTGCCCTTTTTCTCCTGAAAAGGTGGGATGCTCTATTGTTCTTTATACAAAGCTTCATGTACAAGTTGAGCTTTCTTTTTCTGTTCACAAGATTCCTGATGAAAGCAGCCATTGGTGGAATTTTTTTTTGAAGTTTTTGTGGCTCTACTGCTAAAGAGCTCTTGCCTAGTCAATTTTACTTGATTTAGTGGTGCACTATATAGAACCCTTTTGCCATTTTGTACTGCAGATCAAATCGTTTCGTTTGAAGCAGCATCATGGGTTACAATAATTCAAGATCTGTCAGGTTAGTTAGTCCCTTCAATATTCTTCTAAGTTTTTGTTATGTTCAGTTTAGAAAATTAAAAAAAAAAATGTTATGCGTAGTAGCAAATTTTAATATTTTGCACATAAATTTCAGATTTCAAGATGATCTTGAATTATCGGAAAAGCCCCCCGCAATGAATGGAGATGGTGTGATTAAGTTCAAATACAAGTTTGATGGGAAGCAAGTACCCGAGAAGGAGATATCCGGGAAGCCTGTAAAATCCTTGAAAGCTAAAGTACTGTCAAGAGTCTTCTCTGAGGACTATGAGAGAGTAAAGAAGAAGATATTGGATCCTCGAGGGCCAGCAATTCGTCGATGGAATAAGATCTTTTTAGTAGCATGTTTAGTTTCTTTGTTTGTGGATCCTCTATTCTTTTACTTGCCGATAGTTAGACATAAAGTGTGCATAGATATCGGGATTCCCTTGGAAGTGATTCTCACTATTATAAGAACACTGGGTGATGCCTTTTACATAATTCAGATATACATTAGATTTCGTACAGCTTATGTAGCGCCTTCTTCTCGTGTTTTTGGGAGAGGTGAGCTTGTTATAGATCCTTCAAAAATTGCATCAAGGTACCTAAAGAAGGGCCTCTGGATTGACTTCATTGCTGCCTTGCCCCTTCCTCAGGTTTGGCACAAGAACTCTATATTTTGGTGCCTGAAGATGTTAATTTATGGGGCTTAATTCTTTTCCTTACTTAAATTTCAGGTTTTGATTTGGTTCATTATCCCCAATCTTAGGGGCTCGACAATGAGAAACACGAAAAATGTCCTTCGTTTCATCATCATTTTTCAGTACCTTCCCAGACTCTTTCTTATATTCCCACTCTCACAGGAAATTATTAATGCCACTGGTGTTGTGACAGAAACTGCTTGGGCAGGGGCTGCTTATAACCTTGTACTCTTCATGTTGGCAAGCCATGTAAGTATCAAGAAATTCATATTAATCGAATTGTTAAGTGAACCGAGGATTAGATTTCAAAGAATGCTAATGTCTGTTACATACTATGGTTGTTAGATGGGTAAAAGGAAGGAGAAAATTCAAGAAATTGTTGCGAAAACTTAGCATAGTAAAACGATATTAATAAGATGTTGCAATCTGCAGTTGATTACTGATAACTCCATCCTGGTTACTTTCTTCTTTGAAATAGGTTTTAGGAGCTTGTTGGTACCTTCTTTCAGTTGAACGGCAAGAAGCATGCTGGAGAAGTGTCTGCAATAGTGAGAAGCCATCATGTCAATATGGATATTTTGATTGCCACAAGGTTGAAGATCCTAATAGGGAGTCCTGGTTCAAGTTCAGCAACATCACAAGCCTTTGTGATCCGAACAACGTAAGCTCCTACAAGTTTGGTATTTATGCTGATGCAGTTACATCTGATGTAACAACAGCACCTTTCTTCAACAAGTACTTTTACTGTCTCTGGTGGGGCTTGAAGAATCTGAGGTAAGTTTAAATCTTTCTTTTTCTTGCCAGTCAATTTAGCATAATGTTGTTTATCACAAGCTTAATAGATATAGTACACAATATCGATCGTTACCAATGGAATGCCTAATATAGATTCCAATGTTCTGTTTCACCAATAACTGCAGTTCTCTAGGACAAAATCTTGCCACAAGCACTTACGTTGGAGAAATAATTTTTGCCATCATTATTGCAACTCTCGGATTAGTTCTCTTTGCATTGCTCATTGGGAATATGCAAGTAAGCATTTCTCACAACGCCTTTGAATCTATTATTTATTTCGCAGTCATTAATGCTTAAACTTCAGAGAAGTTGTGAAGCATGTATGGAATATGTCTTGAAACAAAAAGCTCGAGATAATATCCCAATCATTTTCATTGCTATGGTTTGACTATGTTATTTCAACCAGTATATAATTCTGGTTGTGCATTTCACTCGCAGACTTACCTCCAGTCGACAACTGTCAGATTAGAAGAATGGAGAATCAAGAGAACCGATACAGAGCAATGGATGCATCACCGGCAGCTACCTCCAGAATTAAGGCAATCTGTTAGAAAATATGACCAGTACAAATGGGTAGCCACTAGAGGTGTTGATGAAGAAGTTCTTCTAAAAGGGCTTCCCACGGATCTCAGGAGAGACATTAAGCGCCACATCTGTCTTGATCTTGTCCGACGAGTAAGCCAATGCTTCATTTCACTATGATATATATGTCCTAACCCAGTCGTAGAATTTGATGTCGATGGCGTGACAATGCCAGCTTGATATAATAATTACGTAATATGGTGAACAGGTTCCATTGTTTGATCAAATGGATGAAAGGATGCTTGATGCAATATGTGAGAGGCTTAAGCCTGCCTTGTGCACTGAAGGCACGTTTCTTGTACGTGAAGGTGACCCCGTCAATGACATGCTATTCATAATCCGAGGGCACCTTGATTCTTACACCACTAATGGTGGCCGCACTGGATTCTTCAATTCTTGCCGTATTGGCCCAGGTGATTTCTGTGGCGAAGAACTGCTGACATGGGCTTTAGACCCTCGCCCAAGTGTCATTCTTCCATCATCTACTCGTACAGTCAAATCCATATCCGAAGTTGAGGCTTTTGCTTTACGGGCAGATGACTTGAAGTTTGTAGCATCACAATTTCGAAGATTGCATAGTAAGCAACTTAGACACAAGTTCAGATTCTACTCACACCAATGGAGAACATGGGCTGCGTGCTTCATTCAAGCAGCTTGGCGCCGGTATAAAAAACGAAAAGAAGCAGCTGAACTAAGGGCTAAAGAGAACATTCCTGCTGAGCCTGAATCTCCCCAGCTTCCATCAGGCTTATCAATGTATGCAGCCAGACTGAGTGCTAGCACTAGAAGGGCCAATAAACATTCCAGGTCTGATTCTGGTGTCGTCACCACATTGCAGAAACCGGCAGAGCCAGATTTTTCTGTAGATGAAGAATGACTGTTAACACAAAAATTGAGTTGAGTTCTAAGTATAGGTACCAGTGACAGGCGAGCTGTGTTTGTACATTTTTAAAAGGACCACAATGGAGATGGGGTTTGTGATTCATTTGTTCATTGATATACATTTGAAGTCATAACCGGCAAATATTTTTAGCTTGTAACGTGCGTCTTTTTTCTTTTTATTAGGAATGATGCACATAGTAGCTGAAAAAATGCAAAGAAAATAGTTAAGACAATTTATTGTGAAAAATTAAAATCATAAATTGCATGTTATCAAAATGTGAAAGTCAATCAAAGCAAATTTCAGTTGCATGCTTCTGCCTACACCAACATGCGAGACATTTGAGTGGAATGGATAAACAATGAGAGCTAGGCATCGTTTGCTTTGTTGGGCTTGCAATGCCCTGAATATTCGCTGGAGTGGACCTATTCAACTCTGACCTTTTATCTCATCAAACAATTGCAGTTTGACTGCCCACCAAAATTTATAAAGCCCACGAAGTTGCAACCCAAGCTTCACTTTCATGGGCCACCCAGGCAAAGTAGCTGGGGTTACCAACTACTGACCCCTGCCAGTATTTAGTGGGGAGAAGTCTCGTAAACGACTCCCGCAATCTTAGCGGGATAATTTAACCCTACAGTAGCTTCAGATTTTCAGATGATGCTATTACAGAGTTAATGTACAAAATTTGAGTAGATTTCTAATTTTATATATCAGTAAATTATAAGGTAACCCTTGGCAGACCAATATCACTTTCATGCGGACCAAAATGCTCCAAAAGAGGTTAAAGGTGAAAGCGATTTGTTCAAATGTTATGTCATTTGCAAAAGCTTGTAGGGGATAAAGGAACATGAAGGTTGATCGGCTAAAAACGGTGCCTCATGAAACTCGACTAAACACGATGAGCTACGCCATGCAGAAGCAGAATGTCAAGACGCTTTAACAAAAGCTATACTTATGATTAATTAGTAGTTACTAACAATTTGCACCATTGTGAACATATAAACTTGTAAAAGTGAGTTTATTAGAAAAACAAAAGCCAAAAACATAAGAAATAAAAAGTGATTCTTGCATAGCTTTTGGAGCGTAATCTTTGACCGGGTGCCGTTGATTCAAGACAAGAAAATTGTCGTTATGCTAATTTAACTAATAAACTTCTAACATTGTTCTCCTTTTGGTGATCAATTGTAGGGAGATTAAAGCACAAGCAATTGCTTTTGCGTACACCATGTGAAAGCAGCAATTTCTTTTCCAAGCAAATTCGGTGAAAAGCAAAATGAGGAATTCAAAGGGTTTATTTACTAATTAGTAATTCTAATTAGTAGGATGTATACAAAATAGAATGTACTATATACATGACATGTGTGAAACACCAAATTGTATTAAAGAAAAGCAAAGTAAAAGTTTTCTTCATAATTTATTCTTTTTAGGGTTTGTAATTTTACGTGTTTTTGTTGGTAATTATACATGCAATTGGGGCCATAGACACATTGATGGCGTGAAACATAAAATTCTCTCCAAAAGAGGAACAATATAAGTAAAAGAGAAACAAAATTTGGCCTTAGAAACTTTGTGAGAGTCCCACACTCATGCTTTCACCATAACATTGCACTTGTCGAAGTGTCATAAGTCATTTCTTTTTGGGGTGGGCTGAGTCATTGTTTGTGGATCCATTTTGACTAATGGCCTCTTTGGGTTGTTTTGATGTAAAGTAGTCTTGAAAATAATAATAATAAGTACAGTTTTTGCGTTAAAAGTGAGAGCTAGAACAACCCTTTCAACTGAATTTTCAAAGTGAAAGAGAAACAAAAGAAGGAAACAATCATATAAAGGAAGTTTAAGTACTCTTGATTTTATGTACCTTACTGGTCGTTTGGGTTGTCTTTAATTAGTTATTATTAATTAGCAATGGATTAGACAATTGAGTTGAGTTAAGAAAGCCAAATTCAATGGAACAAATCTCTCAACACCTTCAATTATGTCATTGACCACTGGCAATTAGTTGCCCAACAAAGAGGGAAGAATTAAAAAGAAAAAGGTAGAATGAGATTAATGAGTGGTTGATGACCTAATCCCCTATAATCAAGAAATTATGTCTCCCTAATAATCCAAAACTTAATTGTAATACCCTTACCCTTTTAAAAATTTTCTTACAAGAAAATTGACTTGAAACGTTATCATATTATCAACTAGACTTTAAGAAAAAAAAAAGGAAAAAAGTTAGTAATATTTCTTAAATTACCTCAAAATTTGGCAAGCTCAAGTGGCCAACCCATAAACATTTTCATTTTTTGTTCCACAAAATAATTTTGGCCTCAAATTGGAATGCTGAGTTCTGAAACAACTAACTACATGCAACCATTAACTTTTCAAAAATGCTTATGTAATCCACATGAAGTCAGTGACTTAAAAATACCTTTAATTTAGTTGCATAGTACGTAGGATTGCACTTTGTAAATTTAGTCATTGAAACATTCAAAAACTTGCCACCCTTTTGTCAAAGACATAATCAAGTTCTTTTAGCATATCATGCAGAGCCATAAAATGGAAATTTTTTACACTAAAGATGATGATAATAATTAGTTTAGATGGGTGTGGCCCTTAATACAGAATTTTGAACAAGATGATTGGACATTGCAACTATAATTATCCTTTCTTAATTGCTATGTCATGATATTTCTCTGGAAGAATAACAAAAATCAAATTCCAAATGCTCTCTTCAATTTTATCATGATGATCAAACCCCACACTGGCTCATGCTGTCATGTGATAAATACAACAAAGTCCAATATCAAAGTTGATAATTTAAGGGCATAATCATGGTGATTAGTTGCACATTTTTCTTTTGTACTTAGACTTGTAAGCTTAATTTGTTGGAAACTAGTTGGACTAGGGTGCTAAACCACTTCTGTTTATTTGGATGAAAAATATTTCGAATCTCTCTTACGCCTCAATGGAGTGAAATTTCCTCTCAAATATTTAAAAATACATTCAATTTATTCGAGACCTAATGTCAGATTATATTATAACAGAATCGATCTAGAAGGTCTTGTCAAATTTTTTGCAATATACTGAATAAAAAGAAAAAGAAAAAGAAAACCTTATATTTCAACGTTGAACTTTCTTTTTCATGGCTTCTTTGGATCATTCTTAATATCTTTTTACTTGTCATAAGATTTCAAAATTTCTCTTTCTCCTTCTCGGTAATCAAACCACCTAATATATTCAAACGTCAAAATGTAATCATGGTCATGCAGGTAACAATAATCATTCATGTGAGGATCAAGAACCATTAAAATGGATTTATTAATTCTCACTTATCATCTATATAACAATATGATATATTATAAACTCATTGTCATAAGAAGCCTCGAATCCGCCACCAACCAATTAATGCATGTGAGCATGATGGAGGTCTTTCATTTTCTTCCACGCAGAGGGGTTTAGGTTTATTTTATTTACTAGATTGTTAAATTATCATCAACAAAGAAGATAATGATGGCAAATGATTTTGATGAGGGTATATTCTCAAAATTTAGATTCAAATGAGACATTTTAGTCAAGGGTAGTTGCAATTATATTGCGGATTATTCAATTTGAATGAGACCAAGGAAGCAGGAGACAAGTCTTTCAAGGTTTAGGGGAGCAAAAGCACTTATTATCTCATGTTCATGCGTCCAATCTCTCTTCTTTAAACTATGCGAAAGGTTGAATTAAGCAATTCAAAACAAGGAAAGCAGTAGAATTAGATCAATAGTCTGCAATAATGATTGAATCAATAAGAAATTTAATCACATAGTGTTAAAAGCTTACTCAACTTAGTCAACATATCGGTCGGTCACAAAGAAAGAAAAATATTTTTTAAAATAATAAAGAAAGATTAGAAGGTTTAATCACATGATTAATGTGATTAACTGATTGCTTTAACCTTTTCTTTTTACTTTGTCACTCCATACGGATTGTGTGCAGATTTCTCTATAACTCTACATTTACGATAATTTTTCCTTCACCCACATCTAAATATGTCGCAAATTTAGTTACTTGATTTTTTTGTTCGTTATAATGAAAAGTATTTCGAGATCAAACTCCAAGATAGATTTGTCAATGTATCAATTAATAAAGGCATAGTGCTAGCCGACTCTGCTAGGGATGATTAGTTGAAACAGCAGAAGTGTTCCCACAGGCCTTTGGGGTCGTCATAAGGATAAGATTAGATGACTTAATTATCAGATACAGCAGCAATAGGTTATTATTAGTTGCCTTTATTGTTCTCTTTAGCTTCATGCAAAATAAATTTAAACTTACACTCCTCTCGTGAAGGCTAGTAGTTCAAATTACCAAATAGATAATGCTAATTAACAATTTATCAATAGCTGGATTCACATGTAACATATATCAGATGAATTAACGACATGCAACTATATTATTCACAAAAAAAAAGAAAAAGAAAGAAAGGGTTTTGCATTGTTTTGATGTTGAAATTGAAGAAAATGACAAGGCATGAGATAATAACGTGACATTCATTCTTTTTGTGGACACTGGACAAATTAGAAGTCGGTGGTCAATTTGTATTTTAGATTTTTAAAAAAAACAACTTTTGTTTGTCAAAAGTTCAAAACCACTAGACCTTCTTGGTTAATTTAATGCTTCGAATTCCTTTTGAGCGATTGTTGACTCTCCTCTTTGTATAGCTATTCCAATTATCATTATTGTAAGATTGCATATGAAGAAAATGTTGGATCCTTAATGCAATGATGAGCTTATACGTGAATAATTATATGTTTTAAATTGTCATATAAAATTAAATTTAATTAAAAGTGATTTATTAAGTTTTTTTTATAATTTAATTTTTTATGTATCTGATAGGTTGTAGGACTTTAATGCATAAAGACTTAAGGGTAATTTTATTTTATGATGAGTTAAAATATGAGTACTTAAAGATAATAGAAAAGTTTTTTTTATATAAGTGGTTATGGTACTCATATTACACATAAATTTCTTTTTTTTTTTTTTGACATCTTATCATCATAGAGTTCAGGGAGAAAGTTAAAGAATTTTCTAGGAAACATATTGATTTAGAAGGCAAACCACTCAGCTCAAGAGAGTAATATGTTAATATAGATTCCAATACGCTTTCCATATTTGATTGTTGATTTTTGGTGATACAACGTGATTATTCTTAAGATTTTAAGTTATGATGTTTAACAAAGGATTATTTTTCAACATATAAAATTAATTATAGCTTAATAACTAAGTTTTTCTTTTTCCTTATATGTACATATATAATTCTGCTGCTATTTACAATGAAAAACTTATTAAGACAATCGAAATTAAGTTTCTCTTATGTGATAGTGAGATTTGTACTCACAAATATTAGAGTGAAATAGAGAGAAGATAATTATCTCTAGTCAATTTTGAAATTGTGAAGGTAGAAGAATCCTAACATTTGTTAGTACTCGAGCAAGTGCCTCTAAACTTTTAAGGGCATAGATTACCAATGGTCTCCTAGCCCATTGGTAGCTTAATTAACTACGTTAAAAATTCTAATGAGTTACCCTTAGTTTAGTCTAATTTTTTATCGAGGGACAATTTGTTTTTCGATTTAATAGCTTAATTCACTTAATCTTAACTAATTAAGTCATTAAATCTGTTTGTTTTTTCAACTTAATGAAAATTTTAGTCATTAAGTTATTAAGTCAATTTTTTTTAGCTTTTTACTTAATTTAAAATGTGTGAATGATATCATTAAAAAATTATCTCTAAAATACCCCTATCTAATTAATTACTTTTCATCCTTACCTGAATAAAATGTAATAATTAACATTATTACCCATTTCTATAACTTGTAATAATATAGTGGTAGACAATTATTTTTTTATCTTTTTATTTTCTTTAAATTAGTATTATTTATCTTCATATCTTTTTATGAATATTTTTTCATACAAAAAAAATCATAAACTGTAATAAAATGGATTAGCATATACTAATTTAGAATATAAAGGATTGTATTCAATTGAACGTGATTTATTTTATGATAATATATGATCTTATTTAAGTTCTTTGAGATGTTTACTATTTGTTTAGTATTTATAATTTATAATGGCACAAAAATAAAAATACTAGCTTCCAAATTTTTTTAAGTTAAAAAAAACAACTAAATATTTGTTTTTAGCATTTCAGATATATATATATATATAAATTCAAAACTTTAGTTCTATTCAAATTCAAACTAATTCAGATTTATTTAGATTTCAAAAAAAAAAAAGCCACCTAAGTCTTTCCTGTTGCTCAATAATTTGTAAGATTTTCTTTTTTCTCATTTTCTATTTTCAAATATAAGGAGGTAAGATTTAAGATTAAATTAGAACGACAGTTGCAAAACTAGGATTATAGTTTGTTGTAGGCCATAATATAAAAACACCAATATTAAGAGGGTCGCAGCATTAAAAGGGGGGGGGGGGGGTTAAGGGGCCAAATAGTAAAATTTAAACAAAAAATGTGTTAAGTTTCAAAAAATCATATATTTCAAATGGTTAGGATTCTTTGTCATATGAGCATATTAGCCTTTAATGAAGTTTTTGAAGTGTGCATATTATTGTCATTGACATGACTTAAAAGTGTTATTACTCATAAGTATAAGAGTTTCTAGTTATAATATAACCCGGTGAGTCCGAAGTCGAACCACAAGTAATTTAAAATCTAGTTGTCAATTTGTTAAATAAAGAAAATTAATTGCGAGAAAAGAAATTATTAGGAATCAATTTAAAATATGCTAAGATTACGAGATCCACTCTCAATATTCAAATTATAATTTTAATACTTTCTCACTTTTTATATTTTACTTCACTTTTACCAGTTAATTATTATATCATTTAATTCTCAACTAACTATGTGTGTGGATAAATATGGAATCAAGTACCTAATGTGCCACAACTATATTAATGTGTCGACATTATGTCAAAATACTATACAAAGCCAAGGAAATCTATAAATTAACATGACATAAAAATAACTAGAAAAAAATAAAATAAACTTAAAACTCACTTGAGAAAGTAATTAATTTTATAATTTGAAACTTTGAGTTTCACCATTCACCCCAGCTTAGTAAAATTAGCCACTCATATTGAAAGAAAACAAAATACTCTTTTTATTATTTGACAAACTTCTGAAATATATTACAAAAAAATTGATAACGAAGAAAAAAAAGAAAAGAAAAGAACAAAAGAAATCATCAGCTGCACTCTACTCTCTCTCAGCTTCCGCTCTACTCACTTTGGCTTTAGCCCTCCATACTGGCTTGCATCCCCTTGCCTTTTACAGGCAAAGGATGCATCGTTTCTTATATTTTATTATTATTATTTATATTAAATATATATATTAATTGAGAGGTGTGATGGCTAGGCAGCCACATAGCCACTTGACCATCACGAGCAACCAAAGCATGGTTGCTCAAATTTTGTTCTTTTGTTCTTTTTTAATTATTTTTTCACTTTCATTATTTTATTATTTCAGTTTATTTATTTTTTATTTATTTACATCTCAATTGTGCATTCTAAAAGGCTCCAATAATTTTTCTTTGTTCTTGCTTCTAGTTTCAATTCCATATTTATTCTTGAAAAAATATTTACAAGATAAAAATTAACATATTGCAAATTAATTTAATAAAAATATGTTTAGGGAGAATTCTTATAATTTATAAGTTATGAGCGCATTAATCAACACTTTAAGTAAAAAACTAATAATTTTATCCTTATTACGCGTACACTTTTTAGTGTTAATCAGCCATACTCGGTCAAAATATTTTATCTTATTATTATCATATGGGTAGTGATATTTCCACCCCACAAATTCTGCAAATCCACCCCACTTTGAAAAAATAATTACAAAAATTTCTCATTATTTTAAAAATGTTCAAATAAAGAAGAATTCAGAAGAATTAATCAATTAAATCTATCTTAACTTATTTTGTTGTGACTTAGATTTTTTTATTATATTTTACTAATAAGATTGTTTTAACCTAAATTTAAATTGACTATTTTATCTTTAATGGGTAAAAATACCAAAAATTTAATTTAACTTCAATAATTTTTTAATTTTATACAAATTCATTGTTTATAAATAGTTAATTCTACTTCATTAGTATGATTATTAATTTTTAATTAAACTAACATAATGTCTTTATAAGAAAATACTCATTAAATTATTAGGATGTCAAATTTATATCATTTACATATAAAATATTAAAAATTATTAGACTTCATTTAAGCAGTTAGATTATAAGTCACAAAATTAAGTGCTTGAAGTATTGATACAAGAACACATTTTTTGGGGCAAGTGGGTCATTTTATGTCATAAAGTAAAATAATTAAACAGAACTTATATTAAAGCTACTTTAATAGTAAAAAAAAAGTAAGAAAAAATATAGGAATGATTTAATTGATTAATTACAATTTTTTGTTGTTAATTTGTATTTATTAGAAAAAAATGTATTTATTGTAAATATTTTTTAGAAGTGAGGTGCGTTTACATAAATAATGGGGTGGGAATATTCCCACCCTTATCGTATTTTATATTTTACTCAGAGTGAAAATTTAGATTAGAGGAGAATCTTAAGTCCAACGTAAAAAAAAATCGAATAAATTCGTAGATAATATCCCTTCTCAATTCTTCTTTACTGAAAGAATAATAAATTGATTCATTTAATTTGTTATTATATTTTTTTTGGGAAGAAAATCGATATTAATTAATTGGGCCTTTAACTGCCGACCAAATTCAACAAGGCATGCAAGGCACCCAAATTTTTTGGAGTATTTACAGGCATGAATCTGAACCTTTTGACTGCTTTATAGGTACATACATTTTCGGTCTTTGATCTTCTTTTATTATCATTAATTTTCGCTTGTGAATTTTTTGAGGCATCAGAATTTGAACACATCACTATATGAAATTATGTAAAAGTCAAGAAAGCAACATGTACATGCATGATTCCAGATGCGCTTTCAAATGACGGTGGGAGAAAAGCCAAAAGCTTTTGTGATAAATGTAATGAAACCATGACTTGCTTGATCTACACAAATCAAAAAGCACTTCTAGATAGACCCTTTTTGGCAAGAATATCCCAATTAACTTATGAACATATTGTGCGTATATAATTATATAAAATTTAAGGGATACATATTCATGGTTTGCCGTACCAGAAAAGCAAAGCTAGCTAGAAGTTTGGGGAATTTTTCAGTAGTGTTTTTTTTTTTTTTAAATTTTTTAACGGTGTCTGCTGTGTGAAGGAAAGTTCATTAAGTTTTTGTCCGGTTCGGTGAACCATCTTAATTAATTATTCTCTAGCTACAACCGTAAATATGGTGAAGAGGATTCGGGAGGCTAAGGCCAATAGATGTGATGAGAATTTTAGTGGTAATGTGACTCTTATTAAAGTGTGAAAGTGATATGCGTTTTATACATCATCTGAACATATAAAAATCAAACAAGATTTGTGTGTGTATGTCAAAGACAATTCGACAATTGTCCTTGTCAATGCCCCCATTCTGAGGTTTTATAAAAAATATACAAACTTCCCCTGCTACGAGAGAAGGCGTCGAACTTAACGTGGGTGTGCCTTTTTGTCTCAATATTCTAGCATATTCCCGGTGCTTCTATGTGTGTACCAGCTTAGATTTAATCTCATATAAACTATTCTATCAATGAAATTCAAGGTAAATTTCGATTGAATATGTGCAACCAACCTCTGACAGTAAAACCTTTTGATCAAGTTAAATTTTAATAATTGCGTGATTTTATAGAGTAATATAGCAAATTGGATTCAAGATACTTGAGTTTACAACTTTCTTCAAGTTCATGTTTCATGGTTGACGGGTTAAATACATGCATAGGGAAAAAAAAAAAAAAAGTCCTGTCTCTTGTAGAAGCATATTTCCACGCCATGTTCAGCTGATTTTTGGGTTGTACTATTAGTATATGTATTTTAACTCCACATAGATACCGTATTATAATTTATATGTAGATTGTAAAACTACAATAATCTTAAAAAAAAAAAATGGGTATTGTTAAAATAATATTATGTTGCCAGTATATAACATTGCATTACTCAAATTTGCATTTTATAAATCTGGTAAGTTAGAAATTTTCTCGCCTCCATGCATATAGAAATGCTATCATTTGAACTAACCCATCTTGTAATTACCTACTGTTAGTGCTTCTAGTGCCAAATGTTTTTGGGAATAATGAGAATCGTAATGATTGTAAAAATATAAAATATCATCATCACAAAAGGAAAATTAAAAACCAAAAAGTGACGGCTCATGCAAATTTATTTTTGACGGGTGCGGATCAAATTAAAAAGGGAATTATAAAGAAGTAAGGTGAGAGATGTTCCTTAGAATAGGGACAAGACATGATCTCAAGAGCAGTAATTGTTCTGTTAGTGGGAAAGAAACTAAGAATCACAATATCTTATCACAATCGCAAACATTGATAGTGGGATAAAAGAATTTAATTAAGTGGATTGGTATATCAGTTCTTTATGAGTAGGAATCCCACAAAATTTTTGAAAGTGGAAATCAATAATATTATGAGTTTAAATAATTTATGGAAGGGTAATTTTTAACCTATCCCAAATGAATTGATATTTTGTATGGCACACCCAATAAAATTGACTCATTGCACCGCGTTTCTAATTCTATTATTTTTTCAGTTAAGTTTAACGTTGGAGGGATAAAATTGAAAGTTCGTTGCTTAAATTAATTTTAATGAAAATTCTATTTATTGTAATTGAAATAAAAAAATTTTAAAAATTAAAGAAAAATAATAGTGATGACAATGTACATGTAATGAGAAGTTTTTTTTATTGCAATTGAAATAAAAACCTTTAAAAAAATTAAATGAGCTTAAAATTTTTTTTTTTTTAAAAAAAGGCATGTGCTCTATAAAGAACCTTTTATTGGAGGGTTTTTGTGTAATTAAACTTATTTGAATTGATATATAAGGGCATTTTTGTCATTCAATCAAAAATCAGAAGGGCCCTTCAGAAATAACTGAAAAATTAAAGAGATTGGGGGCGCGCTGCAACGAGTCAAATTTTTTGGAGATGCTGTATAAAATATCAATTCATTTGGGGGTAGGTTAAAATTTTCCCTGCATGGATATACAAGCATTTTCATGTAATTAACAACACCCCCAACTAAGAAGGCTGCTAAGGAAAGCGTAGTTCTGTATCCTTCCTTACCTCCCACTAAGATCGTGAAATAATTATGGATCAAGGAAATGATATTAAGCAAGCAATCGTTGACTAATTAAATACTCCTTTTTGCCCTTTTCTTTGGTAGGCTTGACCAATTAGTTATTTCACTTGGAATTAAGCTTGGAGTGAATGCACCTAGACATCCTAATAAGATTGTTTATGTTGTTTAAAATATGTTTTTACTTTTAAATAATTACCAACTAACTTTTAAATAATTACAACCTAACTTTCATGTTTTTTAGAATTATTCAAAATACTCCGGTTGTAACTTTCATAATTGTTCGATCGACCTTTTTAAGAGTAGATTAATATTTCTACACGATAAAACTTAAAATTTAAAAAAAAATTCTAATGAAAACAAAGATATTAACTCTAGGTAATTGATTCGAGCAACATATATATATATATATATATCAGAATGGCACATCAGAAATTGAAACCGCGTTGTAAGTGCATAACATTTTTCGATATGAAAATGAAAGATCGAGTCCTAGTTGTTAGTTGTTACTTATCCAAGCGCTAGTACGTCGAGAGAGAGAGAGAGAGAGATGGACGGTAGTAAAAACAGAGGGTTTGTTTTGTTATCATTTTTGGGTGAGGCAAGAATTTTCTTTTACACATCACATGGGTGGGCATTTTCAATCAATTTCTGCCACCGCTACTCTTATCATTATTATTCCTTTGTGCTCAAAGTAACTAATATTTCTAAATTTGTACAAGCCAATTTGGCCACGGTACTTTTTACGTGTTATTTTGTGGCCGGCTGAATTGATGAAACAAGGGAAGAACCTCTCTTGATGATATATTGATATGTGCTTCCTTTTTTTTTTTTTTGGTGGTTTCCAAATATATAATTAATTACCGAAAATTATTAAGTGCACTTCTCGATCAAAGAAGCTTCACTCTGTTTTCTTCTGTGTAGCTTATCGGTGTCACATTATTGGTTTCCATAATTTCTTAAATAAAACATTTTAAAATAAGAGGATTGGTTTCCCTTATTTGAGCTTCTATACAGTAACATATAAATTTATAATTACTCATTATTAAATAAAGATAATGATTAAAAAAATAAATCTTATATATTCATATTCATAATAAATTAGAATTCTCTCATAATCTGAGTTTTCTTACATTTTAAAAAAATTTATACCACGTGTTATTTAATAATAATGTATGAATAAATTTTAATTTTTTTTATTTATTAACCATCAATGAACACATAAATTCCTGAAAAAAGAATCTTAATCCAGTCACAATATATCATCGTTAAAATAAAATTCCAAATCTCAAAAAACATTTTGATTGCCATAAACTAGGAATGCAAATTAAACAAGCGGGGATTTGGCCCGATAAAAAAATAGCGTTCGTTTTAAAGACTACTCATTAGCTGGTAGGTAAAGCCTTGTTCGCCCACCCACGTGGACAGTCAGCTCAAGTCACAGCATATATAATCGGAAAATGTCATCTCTATTATTTAAAGACTGGATTCAACTTCCATAACAAAGCTTCTTAGATAGACCGGTACAAATGTCAAATTTATTATTATAAATATTAATAAATTGTAATACAAATGTCAAATTTATTATTATAAATATTAATAAATTGTAATAAGTTTAAATATCTGTCCATGATTTTTTTCCCCATGTTTTTGCAAAATTATGGTCATTATATGCGGCCACAATAAATAATAAATAAATACACGTATTTACAAATACTTTTGTCTCATGTATGATATTTCATAAAAATAAAAATAAAAATGAATCTGGAAAGTTATGGCTGTAGGAAAAAAAAAAAAAAACCTGAAGCTTTTGCATTGGGAAGAGAAGGTAATAAAGGGAGATCGGGTCGGGCGATAGTGTGACCTGAACCTCTTTTTACAGAAATTGCAACCAAAAGTTGTAACACTCTTCCCCCACCCCCCATTTCTCTCACTGCTAATGCTATTTCTCTGCCTGCTTACCCATCTCCTTCATTTACTCTCAACTCTTAACACAACTTGCTCTTAAAGCTGTAAATTTAATGATTAAATATAAATTGTTCAAAATATTTTACTAGGAGCCCAGAAATATATTGCGACAATTATGGTGGTCAATTCCTTTTCTTTTCCTGTGAAGAGGAGAGACAGAGAGTAGGATCTAATTCCCAACAGGAGAATAACCTTTCTCTAGAAGCGTCCTGTTGTTGAGGAATAGTAGATGGGAAAGATTCCAGAGTGTCCTTGAACTACAGATCAATCATAATAAACAATACAAGAAAAGAAAAAAAAAAAGGATAGTGTAGGTCTCCTCATTTTTTTCTCATGAGGATAAGTTGATAAGTCATACGATTTAATAGAATTAGCGTAGAATGTTATTAAACCGTATGACTTAATAGCATGTTCGTATAAAAAATATATATGAAGACGTCCGCACTTAAGAATGATTTTATATATATAAAATTATTCTCAAATGCGGGTATCTTCATATTTTTTAATACGGATATACTCATAAATCGTGCAGTTTAAAAAAGTTAAAAATTAACTCTATTAGACACTGAATGCTTTAAACTTTTAATACAACTTTATTCATTCTTTTCAGATAAGAATACAAAGTCGTTTTAAAGATCATTGATACCGTTTTGATGAGTAGGCAGGGGGGCGAAGTCAAAAAATTAACTCACTGCCTGTGGCAATATTATATCCCACTTCTTATACAATCACATGGCAGGGGGGAAAAATATTATTTCATTATTATTTTAGTCTATGTAACTCAAGTAAAAAACAAAAATTTGACGGCAACTGTATAAAAGCAATGCAACATCTATCATTTTAGTTGGCGTAGTTTAGGAAAAGCAATATAATAATAAAAACTAGAGGCAATTCTGTAAACTAATAATGTAATGTCATAAACAAAATTATAGTGATTGAACAAAAAATATTTTCCTTAACCCTTTTGAATAGATTTTGCCCCTTTTGAGTAGGGAGGAAAATCAGTAAACAGATTACAATAATGTATCCGATACAAAAGTATGATTATATCATTTTTAATTTTTTTTTATGGGTTGATAAAATCTATGCGCCCGAATATTCACGTATCACCAAGTAATAACAAAGTTTATCAATTTAAATCAAATAACTTCACAAACTGATGAACCTTTCAAAACGATCGGAATAGAGATTAGGGAATTATTTGAAACAAATAAATAGAATATATTTGTAATTTAAATATTATCAAATTTCGGGGACCCATATGTTATTATCGATCTCAGAAGGTGTTAAGTAGCATTCTGGTAACCCCCTACTCCAATTTGTCCGACCGACCAATCAGAGGAAACTTATGGATGAGGATAAGTGGCAGTGAACATGTCTAATTAATAATTTATAATTTGTGCCCCGTGGATCAACAGTAATTAAATATGTTAATGTTGTTAATTATCATATGAATTGCGACTTGACTCGAAGTATTGCCAATTTTAGAAAGAGATTGATAATGCAGTACCATTGATTTGCTTCTTTGACAAATCTTGTTGCATTACGCGATCAGCTGATGATAAACGGCCAACAGTTCCCTCAATCTATATACATAACACGTTTTGTTAATTATATATCATTTAAATGATTCAATCAATCAATTCCAAAAGCACTTAGAATACTTCTTGATCATTATTAAACATCTAAATTTCTTCTTGCACTTTGAATGGTTAACTTAAAAGCGGCCGCCATGGAATAAATTATTGATGCTTTGAATGTAACCTTCCACCGCTTCTCTGGGGGCGGATACCGTAAGAATACGGATATAATAATTTGTATGAAATCACAGGGTACGTATATAATACAACACTGTTTAATACAACATCCTCCATTATTTGTTGAAAGCCTCTATTTTTTTTTTTTTTTGGGGGTCACTCACCCAAAGTTCAATTTTGTGTTGCTAAACTTCAAGTATTACAGTTGTGTATAAATAATAAATATTATAAACTGAGAAATATGAATGAAAACTTAGGGGTTAGTAGCGAAAATTTTCGAAAACATAATTTTCTCTCAACTTAAAATTCAATAGCGGAGAGATTGTTGTACCAAACAATGCGATATTGTAGTCAAAGTTGACTTTAGTGCTAAGTTGGGCTTGGTGTTGATGCTAACCTTTTGCAAAAATGCAATTAGTAGTTATTAGATAAAGATATATAGATAAATAAATTTTACCCATATATTATTATAAGGCTAATGCTAAGTTACATACATAGAACTTACAATCCTCTCACATGAATAGTGAGTGAGCCCACACCACTCACTATTCATGTGAGAGGATTGTAAATTACATGCATGTAATATAGGGGGATCCTTATTATAAATGCACGCATGGTTTGAGAATATTATGAAAATGTGAGCACAACTCAACTTAGTATTGAATCAAAATTCATTGAAATCACTCTCAAAACTATCTTGAAATCTCTTACACATTTCTAAGAAGTTTTTATCGAGTGCAAATGTTTATAATATTTTAGATTAGATCGTAGTGAATAAATATGTTTTAATATTAACAGTACTACAGTATAACTCAAATCTACATTTTCGTTCGTAAAATTATCGATCCAACTATTTTCCTCAATCTCTCTCGTTAACAAATTTACTTTTACACATGCATGAATGGTAAAATTTGAATTCAAATAAAGGAGATAAGGTAAGCACATAAATAAATTAAATAAATAAATAACGCAGCTTTAATTGAATTAATTAAGGAGGGGCAGGAGTGGGGTTGGAGTCTTGGAGACAGAAGGGTTTGGTCCAGCAGAGAGTGAGAACGTGGTGAAATGGAGGGATTTTGTATTTTTTTGTAATTAAAATAAAAAATGTTTCCTATTCATACAGCACATTTGTCTACTCAAGTAGGGTCGTTGAGGGTGCAATTGTGATGGGTCATCGGGTATTACCTTCTCTTCATGTGAACTTGTTGCCTATACATACAAAATACTGCGTATACCGTAATAAGGTCTCATATACATGCGTGCATAAATACACAATAGCTTTTTTATGTGAGCGTTCGCATATCACAAAAATCAAATAAATTTGATACTAGATATTGTTTTGGAACTATGAATTAATGATGTTTTACAAGTAACTAGAGATAGTAGAAGTATCAACCTCAAATTTACATATTAAAATATAGAAACATTTTCACTGGAAAAAGACTCGAGGCACAAAAATATACACATTTCTGATTCCACGTGCTGCCATGCACTATAAATTTTAAAAATATTTTTATGCTACGTGTACACTGATGGTGATACGGATGAAAAATTATATAAATTGAATCTTTGGAAAATGAAGAAAGGAGGGGAAAAAAATTTACCACCGCCACTTACGATATCTTCATCGCGTACATTCTATTTAAATTAATTTATTTTAGATATCAAATGATAAAACCCTAAATTTCCAGTACACGATTCGTCGATCAAAACCATAAATAGAATTAAGCAGTATAACTAAGAAGTTTTTGATAATATTTTTACTATTGAGAATTGTTAACACACACACACACACACATATCATATTTGTACGTATAGGATCAGGATGAACACGATATGTATCGTCAATATTATATGTCAAACTTGCCAACTAAATCAAAATTTGTTGCCTTGAAAAAATTTTCAATAGACCCAAGTGCTTTCAGTAGATTTCAAAAGTTAAGAGTAAATTTACTACCAACACGTTGTGTCTACCTTGTAATGGAAGAGACATTATGGTAACAGAAGCTGAAATCATCTTATTTTGGTCTAACACGACATCCGGCGTCTATTTTATTGTCCTTTTAGACAAAAATATATATATATATGGCTAAATTTGTGTGAAACGAATAGAGACATTTTGACCGGATGTAGTTATCTGAAAATGTGAAGTCTTTGAAGGAAACTGAAGTGAAATGTCACATTACAATGAAGCATCTTCTCAGAACTTAAGCAACAATTACCAGACCGTTTATTAGCGGTTACATATTTTTGACATTCTTTATCGACCGAAGCATGTATTACTAGTTCCATAAAAAAGTTGAATTGAAACGAATAATAGTTTAGACATACATGTATTAATTATTAGTTCTCGCTTGATGTCGTATTCAAGAGAAGGTTCCCACACTTTAATATTGTAAATTCGTTCCGAATTTTAATCATATATATGTTCCAATTCGAAATTTTAAAATGCAAGAACATATAAAAAAACGCAAAAACCGTGCGTTTCAAGTTTTAATCTTTTAAAACCTTACGATTTTAAAACTTTATTAGACTTTTCCTTCACTTTAAAATTTCGCACTACATTCAGTTTTAATTAAAAACTGGAATTCTTTTAATAAATAAATATTAATATTCCCATTATATGAACCACTATTTTTCTTTTGTCTTTTAAGAGAAGAGAAGTATCTTTTAACATTTTAAAGTTTAAAAAGAAAAAAAATAAAATAAAGTACCTTTTATCTTTTAGTCAACTATATGGATTATGGATGTACTTTTTTTTTTAATTGACTAAATTCATTTAGAATCTAAATACATACAATAAATTCATTTAGAATGTAAATACATACATTTATAGTTCAGTTCATATATGTATTGAAACCAACTCAAAATTTGATGTCAATAATATTTAGAGAAATATTTGCAATTGAGATTGGAATAATAATAATAATAATAATAATAATAATAATAAAAATAATTTGTGTTTGTCCGTACATGTGTTGGACGGTTTAGCCTTTAGACCTTACTTACGAGTGCTAATGTACGCCTGTTCTACCGTTATATATGCAGAACCCATGAAGCCAAAACTCTCAATAAACTTTGTAGGTGACTTTAAAAAAAAAAAAGAGAGAAAAAAAAGAGAGAGGATATTTGTTCATAGTTTCTTTGTTTGTGAGAAAAACAAATGGAGATGGAGATGGAGATGGAGATGGAGATGGAGATGGAAATGGAAATGAATAACCAATCAAAATTCAACAGGATTTGTGTGTTCTGTGGAAGCAGCGCTGGAAAGAAAAGCACTTACAAAGATGCTGCCATTGAGCTTGGCAAAGAACTTGTAATGAATTCTTCTCTGATTTTTCTGCTCTGTTTTACTTTATTTCCTCTGTTTTAAGTGTCTTTAGAGATAGTCTTCACTGGTTTTGGTTTCTTTTTCTGCTTTCTTCATGAAAGTTTCTCGTTTCGCACTTCTGCTACTATTCAATGGTTCTGTTTTGGGTTTTATTTTCAGAGTTCAATTAAGAAGTTTTTTTTTTTCTTTTAAAAAAAAGTTCTCTGCTTTTTGTTTTGTTTTTATTTGTTCTATTTCTCCTCTTTCATTTTATGTTCTTATATTGTTTGAGGCTATCAACTAGGGTTCTTCTTGATAGGGATTTCAGTTCCAAGTTCTGTTTATGACTCAATTCGTATTTGTTTTTTAGATCTAAGCCAAATGAACTTAATGGATACTTTTAGCTTATCTCCTTGCAGAATTGCTTTTTATATATTAGTATTTGTTTCTTTAACACCAATAACTTTTTTGGTTTTCATATGCTTAGTTCCCACTAGCTGCATTTGACATACTAGCCCACGTCACATATGGGTAGCAATAGTTCCTTTTTTTAAGCATATTTATCAGTTAAATATCATTTTCTAACTTTTCCCCCCCTTCAAAGGTTGCAAGGAATATTGATCTTGTTTATGGAGGAGGGAGTGTTGGTTTGATGGGTTTGATTTCTCAAGCTGTTTACGATGGTGGGCGCCACGTCATTGGGTATGTAGATATATCATCGTCGCATTTCTCATTCTCTTTGCTCACAATGTGTTGGCTTCTTTAATAGTACTACTCAAATGGACCGAAAAGGAAAATAGATCTTTTGAGATTTGACAACCAAATTTAGTGAGCTTTTGGTCCATTCAGTTTTAATTACTTGATCTGTATCTTAACTAATATTTGCATTTTATTCTTGCAGAGTTATTCCCAAGACCCTAATGCCTAGAGAGGTATGTTAATAATGCTTTAAGAAAGAACTTAAAGAAAGAAATCAAGACATTTTCTTCTACTTTTTCTCTCTACAATATATCTAATTTTTTTTTTTTTTCATATTGTGGTAGCTACTTGTACATGAATTGCTACCTCAGCTTTGTTATCTTCAAGTATCAATTTCACACGTCTCGATTGGGATTCATGTTGTTTCTAAGTGGGACTACATCTTTGATTGGTTCTAAAATTATCTTGCTTTCACATATTTTTCTTTTTTCTTCCGATGAACACAACTTGCCCATCAATTTTATCCAACCACCCATCTGGGCTGCACCTTTTGGTCACTATCTTTTAATTTGATGACCACAGGCA
The DNA here is from genome assembly GCA_030444775.1 of Atalantia buxifolia. Taxonomy (NCBI): domain Eukaryota; kingdom Viridiplantae; phylum Streptophyta; class Magnoliopsida; order Sapindales; family Rutaceae; genus Atalantia; species Atalantia buxifolia. The sequence continues at coordinate 14,320,568 of CM059838.1, forward strand.
AGATTCCTACGATATGTCCCAATTCCATTCATGTTACTTTTCAATTTTTGTTCTCTTTCCGGGTACAATACCATGATATCAGGTTTATGATAATGTATATACATGAATATTTCTTGTATTTGAGCCCACTTCCTCTGCTGCACTCATCATTAAAGTTTTTCTGTAAAAAAAAATTAGTGTCTTTTTGTGCATGTATTTTGTATTCATTTGGATTCTAATTTTTGCAGATCACTGGAGAAACAGTAGGGGAAGTGAAGCCAGTTGCTGATATGCACCAAAGGAAAGCAGAAATGGCTAAACATTCCGATGCTTTTATTGCTTTGCCTGGTTGGTACCTTTATGCCATAAATGCCCTTCCCTTCTCAAGGTCAACCAGTCAAACAAGTTGACATGAGTAGTCAGACTAAACATCAAAACACCTTTTTATCCTTCTGTTATTTCTTACTGCATATTTTACTAAGTTGGTAGAGCTAGCGAAAGCAACTGCTTCCAGCTTGAACAGTGACTACTGAAGATTCTGAGTTCTGACATGAAAATTTGGCTTTTTGGTCAGCCTAATTTGTGTGGTAAATATGAATTTTATTTCTGCACGCTTAATAGCAAGTGAAGAAAAATGATAGAAAAAGCTAGTAAACTTTTTTATTAAAAAACAAATATATGGTCCCAAGCCAGCACTCATTACCTGCAGATGGTAACAGATCCTTTTTGCAAAAGTTTTAGTAGTCTGAAGGAATTTGAACATAGTTGGGTGATGGGTTTTACTTTCATCATGAAACCAAAAGTTGGGCTTTTATGGGTTGGCCCAAACTTTCATTTAAATGGGCCAAACGGAAGCTAGGCTTGTTGGGCTATGGTATGATTATGAATTTGCAGCTAGCAACTTGTCCCTTGTGCATTTTCTGTAATGCTTTAGCGAAAGTGGGCATTCTGTGAATCTTTCATTTCATGTCACATATTAGTCATTAGAACTGATTGATAAAAACTGCAATTTGTCATGCATATGAAGGTGGTTATGGAACACTTGAAGAGCTGCTGGAAGTGATAACCTGGGCTCAACTGGGCATCCACGACAAGCCGGTAAAGGCAGCTTAATACTTGCAGTGTTTGCAAAACCAAACTTTGAAGGAACATGTATGCAGATTAAATTTTGATGTCGTTTAATGATTTTTCAGGTGGGATTGCTGAATGTAGATGGATATTACAACTCCTTATTGACATTCATTGACAAAGCAGTGGAGGAAGGCTTCATTAGTCCCAACGCTCGCCATATCATAGTCTCTGCCCCTAATGCAAAAGAACTGATGAATAAAATGGAGGTAACATCACTTCTACCATAACTTTACAAATCTTGTGTACATTATTGAAGTTTCAAGCAATAATAATATCATCATCATTTTCCCATCTTCAGGAATATTTTCCACAGCACGAGAGGGTTGCCTCAAAGCTAAGTTGGGAGAATGAACAATTTGGCCACACCCCAAAATGTGATATCTCAAGGTGATCATGATGATCGGGAAACTGAAGCATTTGAAGACAAATGCCACCGCAACTAATTTTAGACGGACCAAGACATTCCTGAGATGTTTTTATTTTTTGGTAATATTTTCTTAATTATTGTAAACCACAAAATGTTGACCTCAGAATTTGAAGCTTGAGTTTTATTTCAAGCAGTACATTCTGCAGAAACTTTCTGTTAAATTCTGTACTTACTGATACATTCCATCATTTCACTGTGGCAAATGATAATGCCATCTAATATAACCTGACTGACTGAATGAATCAACAAATCTATTGAACTAACAAATGAATTTCCAACAACTAACTTCATTGGAATCTATTGAACTAGCAAATGAATATCCAACAGCAAGTTTCATTGGAACTAATATTCAAATTGCGGGATCTACAATGGCACTCACCAAAATTTAGAAGGGGCTATTAGGTGACAGCAGCTCCACTGGCTCTATCATTTCGAAACCAGTCCGAAACTTTAGGGCCTCCCTCAAATCATCAGAGCTTTCAATCAGAATTCAAAACACATGAAAAAATACAGAGCAAAACAAAACAAATAACTTAAAGCTAGAGCGTAGTTCTTCCTTCTTCCTTCATGGATAAAAAGAAAAGGCGAATTTCTGCTTCAACCTGAAGAATATAACAGCGTTTCATACAAGATTTTGACTCAATCGCTTCTTGAAAGTAGAAATATAATGAGATTTGTTTCTCTAGTTCAAGATCATACATTGATGAAACCCATGAAAGATTTGCATCTCTAACCATTTGCTTTAATCGTTCTAGTTCTCGGAGGGCAGGTAACGACTAAGTCGGCACTATATTCATCAAGAATTAATATATAGTTCAAGAAACTAATATCTCACGTAGTAGTGAGTAGGATGTTGTTCGATTTTGCGTTTCCTGCTCTTAGACAAAGAAATCATTATAATTACTTCACTTGATGCCTAAAACAAGATTTTTAAGTACTAATTAATGAGCAAGAAAAATGAATGCTACCAACCAGGAACATGTTTCCACGCCACAAAGCAATGCAAGCTTCACATTCACGACAAAATAATCTGCTGGGATTTGGATTCTGATGATTGTTTCGATAGACGACTCGACATTTGGAGTACCTGGCCAAAGCCGAACACTGCTGCCATTTTGGTTGCTTCAAGAAAGAAAGAGACTTGTCAAAGAACTTCAAGTTCTTGAGAGAAGAGAAAAAAGAAAGGAGATGCTTCTTGAATCTTGATTATCGACTGGCCAATAAAAAGCAGAAGCGGAGATAATAAGCTGAGTTGAGTTGAGTATAGAAAAAAGAGAGTATAAGTGGAGGGAAGGTTTCATTTCAGTTTTATAACTGCCATCTCGATTCTTGGTTCTTGAATTCTGAATGTCGAAACAAAATAAGGGCTTTTATAAAAATTGGGCCTAACGGGAGCCTGCCAAGAAGGATTATGATGAAATAACAAGCAGCAAGCAATTGGTACTAGCGCACTTTCCCTAAACAAAGAAATTTCAAACTTTGTGAAGAAAAGAAGAATTCTAAGAGGTTGGCCCAAAAAAAAAAAAAAAAAAAGCTGCGATTTAGCAACTTCCACTTGTGCATTTTCTGTAATTGCTTTAGCAAAATTTGGTCATTGTGAATCTTTTATTTCATGTCACATAATGCTCACTAACAGTATTTCAATTACAACTTCAATATTTTTTTTTATCACATGAGACTATTACTTAAGAGTACAACTCATATTACATGAGATTACAACTGATATTTACAAATCAGGTTATTACTAGAACTAGTTTATACATCAATTTTTATGAAGCACCGTCCAGATTTTAACCCTCTCTAATATTCGAGGGATGTCTACTCCACTTACATTTCGAAATGGAGAAGATTGTCTAGTTTATACATCAATTTTTATAAAGCACCGCCCAGATTTTAACCCTCTCTAATATTCAAGGGACGTCTACCCCACTCACATTTCAAAATAGAGAAGATTGCCTTCACTCAAATTAAGGAAGAAAATTAAATATTGTGGGGGTTTGAACTGAAGATTGCCTTCAAGAGTACAATTCATATTACATGAGATTATAATTGATATTTACAGATCAAGCTATTACTAGGACTAGTTTATACATCAATTTTTATGAAGCACCGTCTAGATTTTAAACCTCTAGTTTATACATCAATTTTTATGAAGCACCGTCTAGATTTTAAACCTCTAGTTTATACATCAATTTTTATGAAACACCGTCTAGATTTTTACTCTCTCTAATATTCGAGGGACGTCTACTCCATTCACATCTCGAAATGGAAAAAATTAACTTCACTCAAATTGAAGAAAAAAATTAAATATTATGGAGATTTGAACCCATGATCTCACAATTATAAGATAAGAATTCTAACTACCAGGCTTTGAAAACTTCAGTATTTGTTTTGTGTTTGAAGATGGTTATGGTACACTTTGCAAATAAAAGAAATTATTGAAAATTAATATATACGACATGTCACGTAAATACGGGAAGATGGCATGGCAATGCTATTTACGCTGAAGTAGGACGCGTCCGATCGAAGTTGAATAACTGCTACTTAACTCGGCGGGCCCACCATTTAACTTATTTATTAAACGGAATTCAAGGCGGGCCCTATAGTCCAAAAGTAATGCGGGCTTTAGATGGCATTGGGCTCATGACAAGAAAGTCACATAGAAAAGATCCAGAAACTTAGCCCAGACTCCAATAGCAAAACTCAGTTCAAAGAAAATGGACAGATTTGTAGATGGGCAGAAAGACGAGACACAACAGTTTGAAAGAATTTACAGGTAAAGAGATTCAAATATGAGATCACGGCTATGATAGACGTTAGAGAGATTACTTGGTCGAAATATTTAAGCTGATAAATAAAATATATGCATATACTCAGCTTAAAAGCTTCGGTTATCAAGACATTTCTAAGGCAATTGATTTCGATGTCAAGCCACGTGATATGGTGGCCTAATAATGGGCTGATACAATTGTACTAAACCTTCGTTCAATCAATTTGGAATCTTAATGAAAAAGTTTGGTCAAATGATGAAACTATGAAGAAACATTTTCACAATATTAGGTCCAAAATTTTTAAATAATCTTACTTTTGACCTTACAAGCTTTGTATCTTGAATGCCTCTACTTAGGGTTTTCATATGATTATTTCTCATATATTATTTTCTTATGTGTATGACTATATATATTAAATCAGTAACAATTATTTTAATGTTGCTAAAAAATAAGAGGGGGAAGGAGCATGAAACAGCAGCATATAAGCTACCGTTTCTATCGTCATTTTCTCTTTCTTTTGGCCATTTAATATTTTTCTTTTTTCAATCACGTACTAATCTTCTCATATTGTTATTGTGCATAAAATTTACACTTTGACAAGGAAAACAAGAATGTGCAAACTATTTTTCTAAAAATATTTTTTTCCACACGAACGGACACAAATAAAAAAAAATTGAACCAATTCTTTTAATCTCTTAATTTCATAACAAAGGCCTAATCAATATTGAGTGATCTTTCGTGAATCACGTAACCATATACTTTAGTTAATATAAGATTCGCCTTTATTTTTTACATTCTATCAATTAACGACCTCAATTAATTCCATATTTCAAAAAAGACTTCTTGACATTTTGGCAAAAATTCAATCCATAATTTTCTTATATAGCAACCCAGCACATGGTTAATATAAGATTCGCCTTTATTTTTTACATTCTATCAATTAACGACCTCAATTAATTCCATATTTCAAAAAAGACTTCTTGACATTTTGGCAAAAATTCAATCCATAATTTTCTTATATAGCAACCCAGCACATGGTTTAACTATATTGTCACACTACAGTACTGAAACTACATTTGAGGAATGAAATATTTTGTTTTGTTCATAATAGTATAAGCCAACAACAACAATAATTTCATTTATGGATTGCTTCATATGATCACAAGCCAAAACTAAATACGCAAATCATGCAGCAAGGCTCAGCAAATTATTAAAAAGTCCAGCAAGAATCTAATAGTTAATCAACTTGGAATTTTTCGCTCTCTTTAATTTCAAGAAGGAGCTGTGGTTAGAAACCATGCGAAATATTGCCTATAGAAAATTAATCCATTAGGCATCCCTCCACTTATAGGACACTAATAAAGACCAAAATCTTCACACTGACTCAGTTTTTAATTAGGATAAAGCATACAAATAGTAGCTCGTATATTTATGGAAAGAAGAGTTGCACATGAATGCAACTCATGCCGAGATTTGATCATTGATTCATCATCATTTTCTTTAATTGTTTGGTCATGAAAAACTAGAATTGGATTGCATCTTGGCTTAGGTGGCTTCCACTAGATCTGATTTTCTGGCATCGTCAGAGCTCAACGGCCCGTCAAATCTGACACCTGGCCGGAGTCAAAAGTGTCAAACTATCTAGGTGCACTTGATCTTGCAAATTAGTTTAGCATCAAAGGTTGACTTTTCTTAGGGTTTAGGGTTTTGACCTTAACATGCATTGTTCTATTATTATTATAATGAAGGGAAGAATGTTTAGTTTTGACTCTCAATTCTGAAAGTGGTTTACGTATAGGGCTTTGTATGTTCATGGCACATGCACATGCACGTGTGGGAGCTCCTACACGCATGCTCAGAAAGGCATGCGACATTTGCATTACGAATTGGATGCTCTCTTTCTATATTTTAGGAACATCTATTTTCTTTTTATGTGACATAATTCAGGATGTATCTAAAAGAACTTTTAGCACTATATATCAGATTTGTAATTTTATCACATTACAATCTACTAGATAGTTTGAGCTGTCATCAAGCATGGCTCAAAAATTCATACATAATACATTGACGAGACGTACGCCACACTGATCCGATTGGAAGAAGAGTTTTTACAACATGACCAATAACTCAAGTGATCAACAATTATCAACTTCAATAAAAATGAAATGCCTTCTTTATCTATTTGATGTGTGTAATTGCTGCTAAATACAGTTGGTAAACTTGTTTTCATGATGACTTTAGGCATCACTAGAAGATCCGTTTAATTTTCTTTTCAAATACTTATTTATTTATGTAACAAATAGAAGAATAAAAAAAAATAAGCTCTCTCCCAAAAGATTTTTCAAATAGAGATAGTTTAATTATTTTAATTAAATTCTTCTCTCACCAAATTTAATTATCCTCCAATTTTTAAATAATGTACTTAGGGTGCGTTTGGCACACTGTATTACATTATTTTAATGCATGTTTATTGTATTATGCTGTATTGCATTAGCATTGGATTATAATAATGATGTACAACGTTTGGTGTAATACTGTATTTTATTAATTTTTAATTATATTGTGTTTGGTACTTCACTATATTAACTCTTTTTTTATTAATTTAAATGATATATATTTAGCAAACAATAATTATTAACGTTTTGTCTATTTATTAAAAAACATATTTTTGTATTTACTTACTTTTTTTAATTTCCTCTCTCTCCTTTTTTTAATTTTTCTTTTCTTTAGATAATACTTTTCAATGTATCATTATATGCTTCCTCTTTCTCCTCCCTTCCTCTTCTCCAGATCTTTTTCTTCTTCGTTTATTTTTGTTCTCTTTCTTCGTCTTCATTTCATTTTCTTCTTTTCTTCTATTTTCTTTGTCTTCTTCAATTTGTTTTCGTTTTCCGCTTTTTCTCCTTCTTTCTTCTTCTTCTCTGGGCTTTATCTTCTCCACAGCGAAGGCGTCTTCATGGAGCAGTGGCTATGGTGTTGCATGGCACTGCAAAAGCGTCGGTGATGGTGTCGAGCGATGATTTTCAATTCGATTTGGTGGTGCTAGATTAGATGATATGAATTTCATCATGAACATGCTGCAAATTTTTCTCAATTTTTTTTTCTCGATTTGCTCAATACGATGCGGCGTAAACCCGAACCCCCCCTCGGGTTTGGTTTATGCGGATTTGACCACATTAGTTTCCCAAGTTTATACAATACTACAACAGTTGAATTTAACGCCAAACATGAGTTAGTATTAAGTTAATGTGAAACAATATTTTAATCCTATGTTGGGCGGGATACCAAACACGCCCTTATTGTACTTCTCTCTCTTTAATAATAATGATATTGAAAATACTATAACATTATTTGAAGAGAGAGAAGTCACTCTTCAATATTGAAGAAAGAGAAGAATAATTTTAACCGATAAATTTCATTGAAAGAGTTTATTAAAACCCATGTATCGCCTTAAATAAAAAATCAAATCTTTCTTTAAAAGTGTTTTGGCGATGCTTTAAAGTTTTCAATAACTTTAACTCTTCAACTAATCTCTTTTTAATTTAATCATCATTAGTCGATGGAGAGACAGTTTACGAAATGGGTCGAAATGGGTTTTTATCATTCATTGTAGTGAAAAGAAAATGATAGCCCCTATTAATGAGTAGCGCAATTAATTAATATGCACATTTCATAACAAAAGTTATGAGAACTATCATTATGCCTAATTGAAGTTACCTAAAAGTCAAAAGTAATTTGCCTTGGTACTCTTATATGGTTATAATCTTTCAAGTTGTTGGTCGTGTGCTGACTTTCATTTTAAAACAACAAATTACCACTTAAATGTTAAGACTTTATGGTTACGTATGAACAAACATCAGCATCAAGCTCATAATCCAATTTTGGCATCTAACTAGCATATATGAAAACACCCGCTAATGGATTTCTTGACTATGGGTCCCCTACCGCCCAACATGCATGTCATATTGGGGATTAACAGTGACAAATCCTTTCATAAATCGGAACAATTTTAAATGCATATTCACTTATAAGCTATGTCTACACATCAATTATATTCGAATTTTTTTGTTTTCCGGGAGTTAATCAAAAAGTTAGGATGCTAAAAATTGTTAAGTTCAAAGTAATTGAAAAAAGTAATAAATTAAAAGTAAGTGAACTGAACTGCCGTCTTTTACTATGATTATAATTTATACACCATGCTTATGAATCACACATTGTACCCTGTTGTTGGGTCTAATTCTAGAATTGAGTTACTGCTTAATAATTGCTTATAGCTATAGGTGTTACGTGAGATAGCCCATCACTGTATTTTACGTTTGGAATTTGACCATGTATGGAATCTTGAACAGTGAAGTTTTAATACAAGTTATGCTAAAAATTAACTATTACAAGTTGGCTAGTTAATTAAGCACCGAAATTTATATACGGCATGACCTTGAAAATCTCTTTATAAATTAGAAGCAGCATGCCCAAAAGAGGCCATGATTCAAAGTCAATGTACTCCTAATTTGGCTACCACCCTCCTTTGTCTGTATAATGATCTTTTTTAATAAAATTTTCTGAATATATCCAAAAAAAAGTCAATGTAATCTTATTAGAGTTTTTCTGAGTAAAATTTCGTGTTATTCTTTTATATTTAACCCCAGAGTTTTTTAAAATATAAACTAATAAGATAGTACACAAAATATTGTTGGTTAAAAAACATTTTGTAGTTTAACAATTATACCTTAGCTATTCCATAATTGAAATTTTTTGCTGAATCATTATGTTTCAATTATTGAATCCGTCACCGATAGTTTTTTAGGTTATAACTCAAGTTCAATAAGTGTGGGCACATTTTATATTCTCAACAAATACAAAATAATTCAATAACTAATTACTGAAAATTAGAATAGATATTTCCTAAAATTTCTGGTTTCACATGTTCGGTATTTTTTTTTCTCTCCTTAAAGATAGCAATAGCATATTCTTTTCTCTTAATCTAACAAAACGTCTTTCTCCAAAATTTAATTATTCATTAATTAGCAAGTATATCCTTATTAATTATTTGATCACTTAATAATTTTCTCAAGCCTAAACTTTTCGTTCTTCCTGCTGGCTAGCTTCTGAAAGTTAATGGCAACTCACCGAAAAAAAAAAAAATGACTTGTAAAGAAAATAACAGAATTTGTGTTCATACTTTCTTTTTCGTATATTTTTTCTTCAACAAGCAACCAAACCCACTTAAAAATCTTGATCAGTTATCCCTTCTGCAAGCAAATTTAGTCATGGGTAATGAATTTCTTGAAATACAGCTTGCCTAAGTTTGGCAAAAAGCCATTAACAAAGTTTTCTGTAATGTTCATCTGGGTATACCAACATGCATAGTCAAACCCTGGCAACATATATTAAGTATTTTTAATTTTTTCTGTGTACATAGCATCTCTTTTATACACTTATACTCAATCTTCTTCAACCCCAATACAAATTAAACTTCCCTTCTCTGCAACTCCATGCGGTGGCCGCTTTTTAGCCAATAACAATATTCTTTTATTTGTGAACACAGGCTGCTATTATTATTGCTTCATTTGCTGAACAAGAAAAGGCCTATTGTTTCTTAATTTCTTTGTGTTCATTTTCTTTACATACAAGGTAATGCATGCCAATAGCTTATAATTTGTTTCATTTTTTTCGGTTATAATGTTCTTTGGACCGATAATCTTGATCTAGGGAATTGTGTGTGGGTTTAATTTGTGTTTGACAATAAAGTTTCAAAGATCATGTCTTTTTTTTTAATCATTTATTATAATCGCTTTGTGTTCTTTAGTAACAAAAGAAATTATGATTTGGAAACGTCTACTTTAAAATTACTATTTCGTTTTTAAGAGAATGCATATAAAACCAATAACCCATCTGGGGTTTTAAACATGGGCTGTGCCAAAAACGCAAGGGTAGCCCGTTTATGCGGCAGCAAAGCCGGCTTTTAGGTGGTGTCTTACGGGAGGTTTAAGGTTATAAATGTATGAAAAAAAACTGTAGAGTAATCGTGAAGGGCAACGCGTAAATTCAACAAATTATTAAAATATTTACACTTTATTAATATAAACGTTTAGCCCCATGTGACCCTTTGATGCATTTCTCATGGGGTGCTTCACCTTCACATTATACTACTACTACCTTTTCTTTTTTATATAAATACTCTTGCACAGGATCCATTGTCTTCAAACATCAACACACAAAGTTTTCTTTTATTCATTTTCAAGTTTATAGCTAAACTTCACCTCTTCTGGTTGGTGCCAAGTTTATATCCTTTCAAGTTTCTTGTTTTAAGCTTTATTTTTAGCGCTAATCAATTTGTTTGTTTTTTATGTAGGGTGACAATATTTTTAATCTATAAAATGGGCTTAATTCGGAGTCCAAGTATGAGAAGTGGGGATTACTTGGAAGGGATGCTGAGTGATTATGTTGGAGGAAAGGGCAAGCTAAAAGTACACAAGAGTGCTTCATCGCGGCTTGTGACAGCTCTCACTTGCCTGCAATTCGCCTTTGCAGTTTACGCAACATTTCTTCTGTACTACATGAGTCCGGCAGTGGATTTGCGAACCAAACCGGACTTCACTTGGGCTACAAGGATTGCGAGAAACTGGAGACAGCTCATCATCACCCCCCACGTTTTGAATCACTACCAGGAAGCTGCTTCTCTTGTCAAAGCTGAAATCCCTCCCCTGCTTACTCCAACAGAGGTCTGTGAGCATGAGAAAATAGATTTCTTGCAGAAGAAGTCAAATGACGCGCAAATGATCAAGCTGAAGACAGAGTTGTATAAAGAGATTTTGGACTTTCAGAGCAAGTCCATTGGCACTGAGACTCTAAATGAGCTTATGGCAATGAAATCTAAGTGGGATTTGAAGGGTCCAAATAGACCAAAAGTGACAGTAATTTTAAACCACTTCAAAAGAAAAACACTTTGTGCACAGCTTGATTCATTGCTTCAACAAACCCTTCCATTTCATCATGTTTGGGTGCTTTCATTTGGGAGCCCAAATGAGCTCTCGTTGAAGAGAATAGTAAATAGCTACAATGATTCCAGAATCAGCTTCATTAGCTCAAGCTATGATTTCAAGTACTATGGCAGATTCCAAATGGCTTTACAAACTGAAGCTGACCTTGTATATATCGTTGACGATGACATGATTCCGGGCAGAAAAATGCTACAAATTTTGTCACATGTAGCAGGCACTGAGAAGTACAAGAATTCAGTTTTGGGCAGCATTGGAAGGATTTTGCCTTTTAGGCAAAAAGATTTTACCTTCCCAAGTTATAGAAAATTTCGATCAAAGGAGGCAGGGCTATACTTGCCTGACCCTGCTTATGATATCACAGTTGATAAAATTGTTCAGGTTGATTTTCTTTCTAGCTCCTGGTTTCTCTCAGCAGAGCTTGTGAAGACACTTTTTATCGAGACACCATTCACTTTCATGACTGGAGAAGATCTTCATCTCAGGTATGTTTATCGTGACTGAAATCCTTGATCTTTTTTTTTTTCATTTTAATCTTTCTCATTCAGCATAATGCATATTTTTACAAGTTCATGAATCATATAATTAGTATTAAAACAAGGGTTTACCAAAGCAGGATTTGAGTTATTTTTAAAATTGTAAAGCATTGAGTAAGCTTAAAGGGAGGCTGTTTCTGATCTCATTAGCATTGCTTTGACCAAAACAAAACGAGAACTTTTATTGGGTTGTTCACCTGTTCATTAATATATATGCAATTTAATTATATAATTTTGAGTCGGTAATAACCAAAAACCAATTTTTTTCATTATCAAGTTTAATTTGATTGCCTTAGGTCGATATTGATTTTATCCGATAGTTCATCATTTGTTAAGAAGGTTCATCATTAGTTAACTAATTAATTTAGGCAATGGGTTGAGTTGAAGTTGACTCAGAGAGCATTCATGTACTATAAAATTCAACTTAACCAGTGTCTGACTTTAATAAAATTCCCACAGAAGAATCTTTTAGCACGAGCTATTTTTATTTTTAAGTTGGAAGATGTCACTACGATATTTTTCAGATAAAGCATGGGCGCCCTGCTTCTTGCTTCCTTTGATATCAACTCTGTACCTCCAATTTTGTCTGCTGTAAATTGTTTACTTTCAAATTACACGCATTCAATTTTGGAAGACGAAGCCAAACAACTTTGTTGGAAAGAGAGCTCACTTTTTGAGATTCCTTGTAGCACTATGTGTCTATGTGCCCGTTTCTGAGATATGGTTCGCATGAATTAAATTTTTATACTGTTGCTGAATTGAAATGGAAATACGATATAACAATAAGTATAATTAGTAATTCAAGACTGTTCTGACTTTTAACTTCATAAAAAATTGCAGCTATCAGCTTCAGAAATACAGAAATGCAGGCTCATTTGTTCTCCCAGTTGATCCTAACGACAAGGAAACATGGGGTGACAGTGAGCACAGACTAGCTTATGTGTCCGAAACCACCGTAATCTTCAAGGACATTGTTCAAGTTCGCGACGACCAATGGTGGAAAGCTCTTTCTACCGGTTACATTACTCAATGGGCTGCAATGTATCCTCAAAAGATTGATGCACTCTTCTATGCTCATTCTGTTGATGAAGTTCGCGCGCTGGCGCCATTGCTCGAAAAATTCAGGTCCACCGTTGGCAAGAAGACTTACATTGTAGTCTCAGGAGGGAACTTTTGCCCTTGTGAAGATGCTGCAAGTGCACTCAATTGGCCTAAGTTGGTGTGCAAAGAGAGAAGGTTTAAGATATTTGATTTGGCAATTGGTGCTCTATCGGGTGAATCAAACTCGGAGGTGCCAGTGGCGCAAGCTGTGTACTCTAGCATGAAGGGATTGATCAAAATTCACAACCCCAGCGTCGTGATCACGGTTGCTGACATTGATTCTAATGTGAAGAAAGCTTTGAAGATGGCAACCGAAACAAAGTCAAATGGCACAACATTGGTTCTTTTGCCAAGACCTTCTATTACAAAAGTTCTTTGGATGGCCGATCTAAGATCCACAGCATTGCCAAGTAAGCATCAATCATATTTTCAATAATGCAATAATAATACTGGTAACTTTTTGTATTAATGCATTTCTGTTTAGCTTAAACCAAGTACTCAACAGTTTAGTGAAATGCAGATTGGAACCGGATGCGAATTTCTGTCAACATAATAACTCAAAACCGCGTACATTCCTTGACAAGGCTTCTCAAATCCCTCAGCAATGCCTACTACCTTGGTGATGAGGTTCCTATCAGCTTTAACATGGACAGTAAAGTTGACGAAGCAACTATTAAACTTGTAAGCACTTTTGACTGGCCCCATGGTCCTAAAACTCTCCGAAGGAGAATCATCCAGGGTGGCCTAATTCGAGCAGTCAGTGAAAGCTGGTACCCTGCATCTGATGACGATTTTGGCCTGCTCCTCGAAGATGACATCGAAGTCTCTCCATACTTCTACTTATGGATCAAATACGCTCTCTTGGCATACCACTACGATCCTCAAATTTCACTCCCGGAACTCTCTTCGATCTCTCTTTACACTCCTAAAATAGTTGAAGTGGTGAAAGAAAGGCCTAAATGGAATGCAACTGAATTTTTCAAGCACATTCATCCAAACACACCATATCTCCACCAGCTACCCTGCAGTTGGGGAGCTGTCTTCTTCCCCAAGCAATGGAGAGAATTCTATGTTTACATGCACACAAGGTTCACAGAAGACCCAAAGGCAAACCCAGTTCAGATTCCCAAATCCAGGACAAATGGTTGGCAAGCTTCCTGGAAAAAGTTCCTGATAGACATGATGTATCTTCGAGGCTACGTCAGTCTCTATCCGAATTTCCCAAACCAGGCAAGTTTTTCGACTAACCACATGGAACCAGGGGCTCATATCAGCGCGAAAGATAACGTTGTTAGGCATGACAAGTCAGATTTTGAGGTGCCACTGTTGCAAGATGATTTCAAAGCATTGTTGCCAAATGGGAAGCTCCCTCCAGCTTCAAAACTGCCATCACTAAACTTGTTCAACCAGCCTGTTTCTCTAAGGGGTCTCAAGGCTGCTGGTGGCAAGCTCGGCCAAGATGTGCTGAGATGTGACAACGCCACGGAGATTGTGATGGTTGACCATCAAACAGGTCTCCCATCGCGGTGCTCGAAATTCTGAAAACATTTGAACAATGATCATTGATTATTATTAATTCTTTGTTTCTTTCAAATGATATATTACTTCAATTGTAATTTTTGGTCCTTGCTTTAATTTGTTGATACATGATTGTTGGAGAGGAAGAGGAGAAGAATTTGCTAAGTAGTTATCAATCAATATTGCCAAAAATTGGCTCTCATAATTGTCTATTAAACAAAAGGAATTAAACAATTGTACTTTGCTCTCTTAAAATCTTTAGTTAATTGGAATCTCTCGGCACATAATTAAACACTCGTTATTAATGCTGTTGGTGGCGGGAATACAACAAAATAAAATTGACTAATAGCCTAAAGAGTCAAACTAACATCTTTGGTGCATATCAATATCATCTGTAGATGAAGCATCATGAAGTAAATTTTAGTGGTTTGATTTTTGATACACGTGTGACTAATCACCAAAAGCTAATTATTGTTCTATTTACTGGCAAGGAGCTTATGGTTATGGTTAAACGTCTAAAAATAGATTGGTAGGTGTAATAAGCAAATCGCATAAAAGAAAAAAAAAAAAAAAGAAGAAGCAAAAATGATATGGTGATAATAATGGGATGAAAATTTCTAGTACTGATCAGTTATCTCCTTTTTGCGTCTTCGGTAAGGTCTCATTTTATTTTTGTTGGTGGCCAATCACCGTTCATTTGCGACCATCATGGTGGTGTGTGCCGATTTTCTATTTAATATTTATGTGTCGTCACTAATCAACACGCATAACTATTGAGTATAAAATTAAAAATAATGATGACCCAATGGTAAAAAGTACGATAAATAATACTAAGTTCAAACTTAATCACTGTCCATCGGTGATCGTGATAGCGACGTAACAATGCTGCTTACTTGCCATTATATATGGTAGAAACTGCGAACAAATTATCCAATCATAGAAAGCATATATAAGATGAATATTAAGTATAGGTACTTACATATAAATTTAAATTTTTATGGATCCAAATTTGTGACAATTGATTATGACCGCATCTGGCGATTCTTGCGTCGTTGGATGCACTTAAATGAGTGAAGTCCACTTAACTTTAAGTGCATCCAATAGTTGGGTATAACTGTGACACGGTACCACAATTGCACCACAATTCTATCTAACTTTTATATATATAATACGGATACGTAATTAAGTTATATGGTTTAACGAAGTTAATTTTTATTAAAAATTTTATAATAGCATAAAGGATTAAATGAAAAAATTATGTTCAAGAAAATGTACAAATTTTTGAAATTTTATACCGAGATTTTGAAAAGGTTATAATATTTCTTGTAGAAAATATGTTAAAGTATATAAAATTCTTGGACGAGGTAGCTAGAATTATTTCAAGATTTACAGAGAACAAAGTGCTTCTGGTTCGACTGCTAGTCAATCCCGCAAAAGACAAACGTCAACGTTGCAAGCACATGAAGTCTGCCAACTCACGTACTATATAGATATAATATAATCGAGATAATGTATCAAATCCATTATAATGTATAAAAAATATAAAAAAAGGGGTGGGGGGGGGGGTCAGAATCTGACCGTCAGATTAGATTATAATATAGTGCGATTTTTTTTTCTTTTTTCAATCAATTTCAATAATATTCTTTTGCTGTTAACAAATCTCGAAATTAGATTGTTAATTCAGTAAAAGTAGCTATCTGCCAGATGGCAAAGATGACTAGATGAGGCAGTTACAGTGATATCATCATATTATTTAAGAATTAAGTATCGTTGTAACAAAACAAATGAAACTTAAAGAAAAAAGAATATATGTGATGTTACAAATATTTTTTTAATTTTTTTATAATATAGGTGATGTTTTATGTGTGTGTGTGTGTAAATCTTTTAAAAATATATATAACATCAAATGAAAATTAGAATTCCATGAAACGACATCTCATTTCTCTAGCTTGAGTATCTCTTTATCTGTGATATTACCGGCTTCCTATTTTACTTTCATTTCTCCAGGCTTATCCTTATCTCTAGTTGAGTGTTGTAATCAAACGACATCGTTATTCTGTTATTATAGATTATTTTCCCCACTAAATACTGCCACATGGCGTTGATTTATTTTGATACCAAATAATAATTAAATAGGTTTTGTATTATATCTTATCAGAAGTTTAAAGAAAAAGAATACAAATTCATTTTAAAATAAAGAATTTTTTTTGAAATATTAGAATTAAAGTCAATGATAAGTCAGAAAGAGTAAAATTATAGTCATAAACTTTTGTATAAATTTATGCAAATTGATGTGACATGATAAAATTAGTTGAATTACATATCTCTTGGCTCACATGATTTATTTTTGTTATTTTGTATTTTTATTCAACCAATAAATTAATACCAAATCATTTTATACAAAATAAATTTATACAAGAATTTGTGCCTCTATCATCACTCTTAATAATATAATCTTCGGGCACCAATTAATGAAGGACTTGCCAAGAGTCCAATTTTATAAACATATTTTTACTATTTATTTATAAGTTTTTAAAATGACACAACCCATCTCTAGTTTACTATTGACTTAAATACTAATTTTTCAAAAATCAAGAATATTTCAAAAACAGTTATCGATTTTCAAAGACGATAATGATATACGTACTACAGTTATTTATTACTACAATTTGTACACTATCATTATTTATTACTACAATTTGTACACTATCATTAGATAAAAAAATTTCACTATAATACAAAAGAAAATTCCACCATAAGACAATTTTTTTTTTATTGTACATAAATCATTATTCTTTCAAACAATGTTTAATTTTCGTTTGATGTTCTTTCAAAGAATGTTTCCTACTCCGAATCTGTTTTGTGCTTTTGCAATAAATTGTTGAAAACGAGAAAGATCATGGCCTAATTTCGCGAAAGCCAACATTAAAATAATAATATTGTCAAGCCATAAATGATTTCCATAAAAAAATCATTTATTGTTATTTAAATATTGAAGTCATTTAGCATTTGGATTTGATAAACAGTCTACTTTTTCTGACCCCATAAAAAATGAAAAAGAATATTGCACCAACATTTGTTTTCCATAAAGCGGTCTCTTTATTAAAAAAAAAAAAAAAAAAAAAAAAAATAGAGATGTAGAAAGAGAAAACTTTTGAGAGTAGGAATATCTTTTACGTGGCACACAATGATTGGGCCAAAAACTGGTGAACAAACATGCCCGTACCACTATCAAAACTTACCCGCAAATTCAAAAATAAAGGCGGGGCAATATCGTCCGATTAAAAAATTACAAAAACAAAAGTTTTGATTTGAGTTTCAACTTCAGCCCATTATACACAACTACAATAAAACAACAAACACCGGGTGTCTCTCTTCTTTATTCTCTCCTCTTCTCTCTCTCGCTGATCTCTCATCAATAGAAACCTTTTTTTATCAAAACACCGTCGTTTTGCTCTTTCAAGATCGACGCGAAAGCTCGTAAGTATTAATTACGAAACCAAAACTCTCTCATTTCTTTTTTCGTCGAATTTTTTTCTGAAATTTTACTGATTACTGTAGTTGATCAGTTCGACAACGAGAATTATGTAATGTGATTTGTTCTTGCTTTTGATTGTTAATTACGCATTGTTTCGGAACCGTCTGTGTTGATGTATGATACTGAGATCGCACCAGTAGCAGTTATTTTTGC
Source organism: Atalantia buxifolia (assembly GCA_030444775.1). Taxonomy (NCBI): domain Eukaryota; kingdom Viridiplantae; phylum Streptophyta; class Magnoliopsida; order Sapindales; family Rutaceae; genus Atalantia; species Atalantia buxifolia. Next base: position 14,338,720 of record CM059838.1, read on the forward strand.
GTTTTTTTTTAAAATTGAAAATCGAATGAAATTTTACTGTTTAAACAGATCAACTTTGAAAATGCTGTAATTTAGTGTTTCAATTGCCTAATTTTGTTCACTGTTAGTAGTTTAGTGTGTGTTTGGCTTTGAGTGGTTTCATAGTTACTTGGACTGCATCTTAAATACTGTATTTATAGCTACATCATCGACAATAGTTTTGTTGTGTAGTTCATTTTTATGAACGGTGTTTGTTTTTGAGGATATTATAAAGATTCCTTTGGGGGGAAAAAAACTGTTGTTAAATGTATTTATCGTCACTCTTGCTGTTTTCTGGTGTCCTGAGATTGTTATATAGCAAGACTAATAATACTTGTATAAGTTTTTATTCTGTTTGTTAGGCTAGGCGACAGTTTGCAACTGCTTTTTACAAATTTTGTCTAATTGATCTTTTATACACATGCGCATGTGTAAAACACAGGTTATATGTATTGTGATTTTGGTGAAACTACATGTTGTGTATTGAGGAAACTTATGATTTTTGTTCAAATGTGCTCAGTGCTTACTTGTTACCCTTATTATGAATTTATCTTTTTTATCAGGGTTCATGCGTCATCGAGGAGCCTACTTACCTGCTTGAAGCAGAGAATGAGATTTTTGCTTCAGGAGGTGCCTGAGGAGGTGTTTTATTTTCCTGGACATCTGACCTTTTGAATTGAGTGTATTAATAAATGGGGACATCACATCGCAGGTTTAAAATACTTCTATGCTAATAATATTTTTTGCTTGTCTAAAATTGTGATATAAACTGCTGTTTTTATTCTTTTCGTCTCCTCAATTTTGCATTCAAAAACCGCTGTTTTATTGTGGTGAGTTTGCGAACATTTTCTTATTTATTTTATTTTTCCTTCCATTCCAGTGGTTTCCTTAAAAAAACAAATGATGGTGGCAGGCTTATTATCACAACATTTATAGGAGTTCTCATTGGATATTTTGTTGGTAGATCATTTCAATCAGTTTCCTTTAGTAAGGTATATTGGCCTCCATTGGTTTATCCCTATGCTGTAGTTGGAAACTATCATCCATTTTGATTTGTTATTGGCTCTTGCAGATTCACCTTCCAACAAGCATTAGTACATCGTTTGATATAGCTGGTAAAGAAGAAAACATAAATCAGATTAGCGAATCTCCTTTTTCTAATGGGTCAAGTCCGAGGGTAATAGTCTTTTCAATATGTTCTTATTCTTGATTTGCCTATGGTTTTTTTCAAAGATTTACATGTCTTTTGTCATTCCTTTTATCATTTACAACAACAATTCGATAAAAATCCAACTTTGTTAACGAGTTTTGGTTCTTGACTGACACCTTGAACATTATTATGCTATATGAAAAGCATGAATTTTGTTAGAAAAAAGGTACTCAGATTGTTTATCCTTAAGTTTTAGGCCAATAAAGAACTTTTATTCCGTTGCAATTTTTTGAATAAATTTTAATTTTTGACTAGGTCATTTGCTTTTATATTCCCAAGAATTGTGTTTCTAAGGATCTTCCTTGGGCAGATTTATTACACCACAAATTATTCCCAGATTCTAATTTTTACTTCTGCTGTTTAATTTTCCATTTTTGTGATGTATGCCAAATAAATATACACCAAAAGCAATAATCCAATTGTTTACCCTTAAAATTTTTAAGCCAATAAAGATGCTTTTGTTCTCTGATAATTTATATTGGTTAGATTTTGTTTATGGCTTTGAGGCTCATTATGTCGCTGCAAAAGTTTAGTATAGTCTAATTATTTGCTTGTCTTTCTTTGTTGTCCCCCAGCATGATTCAACAAAGCCTCTGGTCAGAGTTATTATCTCCAAATATTGTTGTCATATACCAATTAAAGCTTAAAATAATACTGATTCAAAGTCCCCTCTCATGATTCCTACTCGCACAATTTTGTATTATATATCAATCAAAACCCAAACTAATTAATACTTATTATTTTTTAATTTTTAAACTCATGGACTACAAAGCAAACTTTTTTTCAGTGTTAATTTCTCCTTAGCAGGTTTTTTCCCGTCTACATCTTTTTGGATTTTTTAAATTTCAATATGGCTGCTGCTTTAATAAAGCCATATATTTGTCTGCTTAAAAAATAAACTTAAGTTTGATAATTTGTTTGTGTCTTTATCCACTGGATGGCAGATATATGTATCAACAAATCCTCGTGGGGCGGAGTTACTACCTCCAGGAATTGTTGTGTCAGAATCCGATTTTTTCTTGCGTAGATTGTGGGGTGAACCCAGTGAGGTATGATATATAATTGTATGAAAATATCAATGCTTGCTTTGGGACTTTTAATGACTTAATATCTTATCAATATGATAGATGACTGGCATTAGCTGGAACTCTGGACATCATTGACCCTGTTTACTAACTATAAATGCTGGATAGAGAAATTCTAATATTCTTAATTTTAAAGTTCTCATATAATGGGAGGGCTGTTTTTAGTGCAGGTTAAAAACAGGAGTTATTTTTCTTCTGTTATGGCATATGTATGGTACCATTGATGGCTTGAGACCATATGCATGCCTACTATGCATATCTTGAATTGCAGGAATCAGTAAATTATGCATTTTAAGGGACTCAATTCTGAGTACCCTATAGGTCCTTTTGTATGGACAGCCAAGATCTAAGAAGCCTTAGTAATGCCATATGGAGGATACAGTTCCCAGTTCATTATTTCTGATTCATTTAATAATTTTTAACACTGTTGAATAAGTAAATGTTCTTATCCTTCCCCCCACAACACTTCTTTTAAATTTTGGTGCTCAAATTGCATTTCAGACATATGTGAGCATGTTGACAGTGACGGCTGGATTGAAGAATTTCCTAGTTTAACTTCTTTATTGATTATTCGTGTGGATTAACTTTCTATTTTCTGGGAATCTTCTCATGTTAAATACCCTGAAATCTGCAGGATCTAAAGAAAAAGCCGAAGTACTTGCTAACAATAACTGTCGGTTTGAATCAGAAGAAAAATATTGATAGAATGGTGAAAAAGGTTTTGTACTGATGAATGCTCATCCTTTCTTCCCTTTTTCTTCTTCTTTTTGTTTCTTTGAATTATGATTTTTACTTTTGCGCTGCTGAGATTTGTGCTGTTATAAATTGTGGTAGTTTTCTGAGGATTTTCAAATTATGCTTTTTCACTATGATGGACGAACAAGTGAATGGGACGAATTTGAGTGGTCAAAGAGTGCAATCCATGTCAGCATAAGGAGACAAACAAAATGGTTAGGTTAAAGGCCTTACATGTTGTACTGAATTCCAATCAAGCTAATCCTTTGCTGAATTATTTGAGATTCAGGTGATATATCTTCAACCCACTGTTGTTTTTATATTGTATATGTTCTGCAGGTGGTATGCAAAAAGGTTTTTGCATCCTGATATTGTAGCTGCGTATGAATATATTTTTATCTGGGATGAAGACCTTGGAGTTGAACACTTCAATGGGGACAAGTAAGTTCTCTTTAACAGTTATTGTTTCTGGTCAAATTTAACCGTTATATGTTTCTTTCTAATTTTCTCGGGATGAATAACCAGGTACATGGAGTTGGTTAAAAAACATGGTCTAGACATCTCTCAGCCTGGTCTTGAGCCCAATAATGGATTGACATGGCAGATGACGAAAAGGAGGGGTGACCAAGAGGTTCACAAGTAGGCTTTATAGCTCTCTTTGCGTGTATTTCTAATATTAATATGGCGGATGGGTATTGCTGGACTATTCTTTTTATATCAGTTTTTAATGCGTCATGTCTCAATTGGTGAACAGGGTCACAGAAGAGAAACCAGGGTGGTGTAGTGACCCACATTTGCCTCCATGTGCTGCGTATGCTCTCCATCTCTCCCTTCTCTCCTCTCTTTCTCTCTGCTGCTTGTGAGATGGTGCCAAAGAACACTTGTGAACTCTGACGTATCTAGTGACTTTTATGCCAAACACTTGAAGTGTAAACTTTGTGATAGCTTAAACATTTCCTACTAGGCATTGTATTAACCATTATGCATAATTTCATCATTTAACTGATCATCTTTAGATTGAGAACTCAAATTTGATAGGGAGTTGTGGTCTAGTTGTGTTTGTCAAAAAGCCAACTGCACATATTATTTAGATGTAGGATAAGGTAGGAACAGAGAATAAGTAGTAAAAATTTCATGAGGAATCCAAATTTATTGAAAGAATTTGTCTATAACTGCATTCACTTGTCAACCTTTTATATGATTAGTGCAAAAGATGTATGTGCCCCCCAACAATTAAGGAATCTTTTTAATTAAAATTTATCTTTCATAGATCTAATGTCTCTTGCTTTCTTTCAGCTTTGTGGAAATTATGGCCCCTGTATTTTCTCGAGAAGCTTGGCGTTGTGTGTGGCATATGATTCAGGTATTGTGATTGATATGAGTGGCTAGGTTAATTATAAACGTGTACATTGTTATCTTCCAGGCATTTATAGATTGTCTCACTGACATAACGGGTTCATGTACATGTAAATGATCTTTACAACTTATTTACATACATCGTCCTCCCAAAAAGTGGGGGGAAAAAAGGAAATTGCCTTTTATGAACAAAGAAGATTAGCTATCATTCGTTAATGACTTCTTGAATAAGTGGATGGGATAGGAGAATACTATGTAAGGATCATCAACCTTGCTGCCTAGCTCCTGGTCTAATTATATAGGATCCTTCTTAATACTTTTCACATTTCAGCAACTTAACAATACTAAATTGTATGCTTACAGAATGACTTGGTGCATGGATGGGGATTGGATTTTGCTCTAAGAAGATGCGTGGAGGTTAGTGGTTTTCCTAATTTCTTCCTTTTTTAAAGTTGAAAGTGGACTATGTTCAGATTGCCTAGATATTTTGGAAAGGGCAATTAGGCCCTTATATAACAAGGATTGTGAGTGTATGGAAATTTACATTCAGAGCATATATACATATATTTTTGTATATGTATGTAATGATATATGAATGTATGTGTTTATATCTCCTACAGTATGTTTGGGTTTGTCATGACTGCTTCTGTGACAATTATATTTTATGCATATATGTTATAGGCTTCTTCTCATATATATGTTGTGTAACTTGGTTTAGCTCACGTGAACTCGAAAGGTTGGGCAGTTTCTGGTTCAGAAAATAATATTGATTTTAGTTTCAGTGTACAAGATACCTGACAGGATTGTGACAGCCAAATCTCTGTATTTTTAAATCACCCAGACATCCTATTTGATTTGAATTTTAATCGCACTTGTTTTGTCCCACAGCCTGCACATGAAAAAATTGGTGTGGTTGATTCACAGTGGATAATTCATCAAGTCATTCCTTCACTTGGTAGTCAGGTGAGTCGTGTTGAACTTGTCAAACTTCTCTCTGTCTGTAAAGCGTGTGGGTTAGCCACAGCTGTGATGTAGTGGTGTGGATTTGATAAGAATGAATTTCATGCTGTTAGCAATCAATATTGTATGAATTTAGTTTAACAGAGTCATTACAGCACAAATTTTCATCAAACAAGTTATTCGACTTTTGAGCTGAAAAAGGACTTATGGCTGTCAACGTTAAATTCTTTATTTGATGGTAACATGGCATAGAACGGGACCTTTTCAACTGCAACACTATCTCATATAAAACAATTTACATTGTTTGATTTTTGCAGTTCCCTTGCTGAATACGCAAAACATACTCTTTTTTGTACCTATCTTAATTACAGTCTCATTACTCTTCTGTAAAATTTCAGGGCCAGGCAGAGAATGGAAAAGCTCCATGGGAAGGAGTATGTATATTTATGTTTGCAGTCAACCGTTGATAATTTTTCTTTTTTCTAAATTATCTTATTACAATTAGCACTACATGTGTAAATTTTTATAACTTTCTATCTTCTCTATGTTGACAGGTGAGAGCGAGGTGCAAAAATGAGTGGTCTTTATTCCAGAATCGTCTTGCCAATGCAGATAAGGCTTATTTGGAAGAGATTGGAAACCGATAATTTTATTCATTTCACTCTCATTTCTCACTTGTACATTTGTCTCATTTTACTAGGCCTTGAGGGGTGTTTTACCGATCAATTCCTTAATGCAACATTTAGCTCAAGGTAGTGAGCCCATTTTGTGTAATCTTACAGATATGCTCAGTTATATAAGGGAAGATGAATTTTGCTTCCCTTTCTTCTCCTCTTCATTCTTGCACTCAGTAACCAAAATCATGATTTCCCCTTTCTTCATTTGGATTTTAATTGAAGAAGATCCGACGGTGAGACGATGCATTTCTTGTCATCCTTTGCCTACACGTTATAGTTTACGGGACTTTCTGCATAATATAGCTTTTGAACTGAATGGGTTCGATTGTTGCATGGTTGTAGCAAATGTCCATCTGGCTTTTAGACTTTCGCCATTACGTTTTATTCCAGGTTTACCATTTAAATTGTGGCCTATGTGAGTTTCCTGTTCTTTTTCATTCCGACTATAGACCCACCGCCTGAATTTTGCTGGCATTTTAATGAATATACTTGCAGGGAACATAATTTTCAAACTAGAAATGTAAATTGAGATGAGCTTTGAGAGATATGCAAAAATTGTTTCGAACTAGAACTAGAATGTGACATATCTTATACTGTATATTGTTTTCAAATACAAATAATTATAGTAAAATCAGAAACAGATGTTCGAGTGAGAAGTTAATTATCAGTGGATGAAGGGTAACGACCCTACCAAGCTTGATGTGTCTTCCAATGCCTTTCTTCGGCTCGGATCGTTCGGACCATTCCAAGCTCTTTCGGCCTCCCTCACAACTTCCAAGTCTGGACGTCCGTCAATGATTCTCATCTTGCAACATAAAGACTTGTAAATCTTGAGAGGAGGCTAAAACGTTAAATAATTAGTATTATGGTTTCAGAAATGACTGATCAGATCCCAAGAATTGTAGTATATTTCCATGAAAGGAATGAGTCCATCAAACCCAATAGGATAGTAACTTAAATTTAGTCTTGAACAATAATCATACACTTACAGGCCTTATTGTTGTATGAATGTAATCTGCATCTTATTCGTTTGTATTTTTTTAATTTACTCACAAAGAGATTGTATTGAAATTTTTTTGGTTTTTCTCCTCTTTAGTTCCCTCCGCATTATTTCTGACAACGGATATTTCTCCACCCCAAACCCATTATTATTTGTAAGGTTTTTTAAACAGCAAGTAGAAGCCACAACTTTATTTGCCAACCGGACAGTTGGAAGGAACATTATTGCTAGTGGTTCTTAAATGGCAAGTAGAAGCAACATCTATAAGGCATATTAATTAATTAAAATATGCAGACTGAAGTCTCCAAAACCAGTGACAAATACTAGTAAATTTTAATATGAAACAACTATGGATTGCTTATTTGTGAGGGAACTTTGAAAATTGGGAGATTGTTATTTTATCCCCTAATGTTTTTGGTTTTTATCCTCTCTTATTTTTCTTACAGTTTTAATAATACTTCATTTTCTCTTTAATGTCAAAGTTTTAGCATAGAAGTTCATCTTAACCACTAAATAATTACATTTTCTTTTTTTAGCATTTTAACGTCAAGAGGTAATGGGATTTTATGAAAAATTTTGAATCTTTCTATACATCCCCATACATGATACTATGGACAATTTCTATCAAAATTATTTTTCAACGTCAAGAGTTGGTTGGATACATACATACATACAAACATACATATATATATATTGGAAAAAAAATACTCATGTATAAATAATATTCATTCTAGACTCTTTTCTAATGTCCAATGACATTAAATTACACTCAACTACAAATTTCTATTTATGGTCATTTCCAACACAATGATTGTGGTTGTGATTTTTCTTTGGTTGAATAGTATAGGCAACATCAAAATAATGTTGTAAGAGAGTGAAAGGTATTCGGAAATTTGCTTGATGGTTGGTGATTGATAGTAGTGATGTTCAAAGAAGATGGGCTTATATGGAGTGATAATGAAGTTTCCTCACCAAACAAAAAATCGTTTGTTTTGAGGTTGGCAAAGCTTTATTGCTTGCATTTGCAGGCATTTCACTTTTGATTTTAGAAACAAAGAAATGTTCGTTTCACCTTCCTGCCTTGTCTGCTAAGCCTTTCATTTTAATACATTTCAGAGTTTATGGGCTTGCTGGTAAAAGCATTGAACAGATGATTTAGGACAAATCCTTTGATCCAAAAACCCTTTGTAAACAATAAAATTAAAAAAAAATAAAAATCAACACATTTCATGTTTTATGTAGCAAATTTCTTTTTTTTTAAAAAAAAATAAAGTTGTCAGGCAAAATATGGGCAACAAGATCACTCCATTAGTATCAATGGTTGCTAAAAAATTGAATTGCTATTTACGAAGAAATTTTCAAAGAGGAAAGCAAAATAATAAAATGGAAAGAGTGACTACGGCACATGAAAATGAAATGTGGTCCAACTTGAACTGTATATTACTTCTGGAAGTGAACCACGTGAGATGAGAGTTAAAAAATAAACAAAATAAAATCTTGCAGATGAAAAATTAAACGGCGTTAGGCACCAACTCTTCTTGGCAATCAAAAATAAAAGGGTCCTTGCCAATATATTCAACATTCTCATACAAGCCAAAAGCCACGAGAAACTAAAGAAACCACAATCTCTCTCTCTCTCTCTCTCTCTCTCTCTCTCTCTCTCTCTCTCTCTCTCTCTCTCTCAATCTATCACACAAAACAAAGCTGCCATTAAATCCCAGCGGCCAATCGTCATTGTAACTTTCCAGGATTGTGGCGATTTTCATGAAGTTTTAGGAGACCTTTTTGTGTATTTTTTGGCTGCACGATCTTAGCCCATTTTTACAGTTTGTTTGAAGTTTATCCCAGCTAGGCTCTTAAAACTCCGAGCTTTTCACTTCCTTTAGAGGTATGTAAGTAATCGTAAGTTCTAATATTATGTGCACCTTTACCCTCTAGCTTCTTAAATTTATAGGAAAAGTATACGGTTAATTTCTGTAGAAAAGTTGCACATGCAATAAAAATCTTTTTGCATTTGTTATCAGTGATTGGTCCAAAACTCATTCCAAGAAACCTTTTTCTCACACTTTAATCGAGATTATTAGACTTTTTCATTTTTTTTCAACTGATTTTTAGGGTCAGCTTCGGAGATGACAATCCTTAATTCAACTCAGCCAGTCGCCACCAATCACTGGAGTATACATATAAAAATACTAATGATCTACGTTGCATGTGTAGCGACACGTTATCCATCACACTATGCCTCCGATTGTCAAATCTAGCACCATTAACAAATATTATACGACGGTCAAAGAGATTAATATATAAAAAAACCTAGTGACCCCTGGGTATGCTTAAATTATATCAATGATTATAGACGCGGTCATAAGCAAGAATTAATAACTTTATCAAATGACCAAGTCTCTAAGCAACCTGAATTTCAAAATTGTTGCTTTAAATTCTGCTCATTTCTAAAATTTATAAATGCTGATTTCATCAATATGCATATACAATGTATTATACTTTTCTGACCCATTTGTTTATTTTTCCAAAAAAAAAAAATTTACTTGTTTTTGGTGATGAATTAGTAGATGGGAGAAATGTCAAGCTTTCAACTGGGTGTTATTGGTGCACTGTTTCTTTCGGTGGCATCATCTGTCTCTATTGTCATTTGCAACAAAGCTTTAATGAGCAACCTTGGCTTTCCTTTTGGTACACAACCTCTTTAGTTAATAATTTAAAAGTTGATGTAATGTAATAATACTTTTCCTTTTTTCAATTATTTAACCCTTTTTTTCTGGTCTTTAAGTTTTTTTTTTTTTTTCTTGTTATATTTAGCGACAACGCTCACAAGTTGGCATCTGATGGTAACATTTTGCACTCTCCATGCGGCACAACGCTTGAATTTCTTTGAGAGCAAGGCAGTTGACGTGAAAACTGTCATGCTCTTTGGCATTCTTAACGGCATTTCCATTGGACTTCTTAACTTGAGCCTTGGATTCAACTCCGTCGGATTCTATCAAGTATACACTTAAACTAAACTTATAATGTCGATGTGAGAGAAATTCGATTCCAATACTTTTTGAAGCATAATTAGTATGCATATTCACCATTTTGGTTGCTTTTTTTTTTTCTTTTTGGCAGATGACAAAGCTTGCAATTATACCATTCACTGTGTTACTGGAAACTCTCTTTCTCAAAAAGCAATTCAGGTTAAATATATATATATATATATATATACATACATGTGTATCAAATATTTACATTTTTTAAAATAGGATTTATAAGCATTGGGTTCTCTTAATTAAATAGATGTGTTTTTGGGTTGTAAAATAAAAACAAAATCGTGATGGTTTATGTGCCCCTATCTAATAATATTTATTTAATTGTTGGGCTTATGTGGATGGATTTGTTACCTGTTGATTCACAGTGAAAGTTTCATTTTTTTTTTAAATTTTTAATTATTTCTTGCAGTCGGAAGATAAAATTTTCTCTGTTTCTATTACTTGTTGGAGTTGGCATTGCTTCTGTGACTGATCTTCAGCTCAACATGGTTGGCACAATCCTCTCTTTGCTAGCCATTGTGACCACCTGTGTTGGTCAAATTGTATCCTTTTTAGGTGGTTGGTCTCTTGGTGCGTCAATAAGAAATAAAATCCAACTAATCTTGTCAATGATACTAACCTTTGAAGATAAAGTCTGTTCTTAACTTAATACTTAATTTAGCTTACAAACACAATACAAAAGAGGCTTAACGTCTCATCAACGCAGCTGCTCTATCAGTCAGCTCCATTCCAAGCTGCTGTCCTTTTCGTCTCAGGCCCTCTAGTTGATCAATTCCTCACCAAGCAAAATGTGTTTGCCTATAAATATTCCCCAATAGTCTTGGTAAATATAATACATACCACTTGCCCATTCTATTTATTCCACTTTATCAAAGATTCCCTCAAAATTTATTAACATAATTTGATTCACTATGGTTGCAGGCTTTTATCATCCTATCATGTCTTATAGCAGTATCTGTAAACTTCAGCACATTTTTGGTCATTGGCAAGACATCACCTGTCACATATCAAGTGCTTGGTCATCTCAAGACTTGTCTTGTTCTCGGCTTTGGCTACACATTGCTTCACGATCCATTCACTGAGAGAAACATAATTGGAATCTTAGTCGCCATTTGTGGAATGGGATTGTATTCGTATTTCTGCACTCAAGAGAATAAAAAGAAACAATCGGGCGACCTCTCATTGAGCTCTCAGGTATATCATATATCATATATATATATATATAACGTTACTTCAATTTTCAATAGAAGAATTTAATTCTTTCTGCTTATAATATTTGAGGTTTTTGCGAATGGGATTTGACATTTGGTGTTGTTTATTTGATTTCAGATGAAAGATCATAAAGAGACAGCAGCACTGTTGGCTCATCATCAAGATAAAGAAGGTCTTGAAGTTAAGAAAGCAACTAAGGATTCTCTTGTTTAATTTGATTAATACTCGTAGAATTGTGATGAGGCTTCATGTATTACTTGTCTTCTTTCCTCATTACTCTCTGGTTGAGTCTAAATGATATGATTCTTTAAATAAGCAATTCAATTAAAATTTTGTCAAGTTCCAATGTAATTCAAACGGATATCATTACCGGATCCAACAGAACTCAAAGCATCAATTATTATCATTTCATTATTTCATGAATTAAAAAAATACGAAATAACTACAAAAAAATATTGTTGCTTATCGTTTTACTACTACAATTTTACAAAACCTTTCATTTTGTTATTATTATTATTTTTTGTTAATAACCATTAGTCAAATGCTGACAGCGAAGAAGCATAGATGATTTTAGATACAAAACCAAAGATAAAAATTGTATAAACTTTAAAATTACAATGATAGTATTATGATTTTACGTTAAAAATATCCGAGAGAGAGAAGAAGAAGAATAGAATATCGTGAATTAGCCATTGAAAAAGTTTAAACTAATGATTATTTGTAAGATGGTTGAACTTGCCATTTTCCAAACCCAAAACGCTTCAAATGAACTCGCAAATGGCCGCTGGTTGAAGACTTGAGGTGTTCCAACTTCCAAATCCAAGCTGCAGTTTGTCATTTGTCATTTGTCATCGAAAAAAGTCAATCAATCGAAGTTGCTGTGCAGATGTTAATCACAGACAAGGGCGGATCCACTTTGTTGGGTAGGGAGGGCAATTGCCTTCCCCCGGGCCCCGGGGGGGGGGGTTGTGTGGGTTTGTTGTGTGGGGAGAAGACTTAAATTCAATGTTAATTTTTGGAATAATTATGTTTTAGTGGGAGAAATTTTGCAAAAAAGTGAATCGATTTTAGAATCTCTCTTTTCCAATCACAGCCAAAAGGATCACTGTGCAAAGCCACTCGCTTACCATTTTTTTTTTTCTTTTGGGTTAAACATTAGTGATGGACTACAACTCTACAAGCATTATCTAGAAGGACGGACTTTCCACATAAGCTTTTAGTGTTTGATTTGTGTCTTGATTTTGCCCTTTTTTTTAACACAAATATCTAGAGATATATTTGTTAATTCGCTACTTCTGTAGTGATAATAAATTCACAGTTAAAACTAGTATTTGACAATTTAGTGGAATAACAGTATTTTTCTATCCACTACTTGACACCTCCATTTGTATATTTTACACTAAAAGGTAAAATTAATATTTTATCAATCAACTAATAATTATAATAGAAAAATAGTGAAATAAAAAATTTTATAAAATTTTGGTAGTAAAATAATAGATTGTAGTCACTTAATGTTATACAGCTTAAGTAGTGAAATAATAATAACTCATTGCTTTTATAAATTATATGTTTCTCTGACAGAAAAACCAACAAATATAGAAATTAAAATCATAACCTTTGTAACGCCCAAATTTCCATTAATTTTTTTTTATTTCAATGGAATTTTTAAATGGCATAATTGCCCTTATAAATAGGTGTTCTTTATGAGAGAATTTTTCGAAAAGTGCTATTTTTTCAAAGTTATTAGGGCTTTTTAAGACTCCCTATAAATTCATATTTTTCCAATTCTACAACCCTAATTCAACAACGCTCTTTTTCTTCTCTATTGCTCTCAACGCTCTCATCAAACACTAGGGCTTTAAACGATCGTTTAGGAGAGAATTGGGGCAATTGGTATGTTACTTCTTTTATTATTTTTCCCCACAATACTCCTAATCATATTATCTAGGGTTTATAATGCATGCTTTACATTGTGATTAAGTTTTGTTTAGGGTTTTGATTAATTAGGAATTTGTTTAATCAACTCTTGGCATAATAAGCACGTAGGATGATTCTGGACAGCATAATATCTCGATTTTTAAACTTATATTTGTGAATGAATTTTTTTAGGAAATTTTCATTCTGGAAACTAGACATATAGGGGTTCCTGAATAAATTTTAATTCGTTAAATTCGGGTTCGTTTTCAATTTTATGTGTATTTTCGAAATAGAACCCACTGTACTAGAAAACTGCGATTCTAGCATTGTGATAGGATTCACAAAATTATTTTCACCATCAAATGAACTCGAAAAATCATGAAATTTTATATGGAAGTCTATACATGTGTCTAGTATTCCCAGTTTAAATTTCATAATTTTCCGATTAGTATTTTATTTTATAAAAATCCCAGAACCCGTTCTGTTTGGTTTAGGTTATGTGAAAACAGTTTCGAATTGGTTGAGAGATAAATAGTTTTGAAAATGTTTTTGATATCGGATTCCCTTGAAAATTTTACATGGGTTACTCATGGATGTCCAGAATAGTTTTATGGAATATTATGTCAATCCGAGTTTTAGATTAAGAGTTATAATTTCGAGAATCAGACCTGTACGGGAATGATTAGAAAAACAGGATCTTAGAATAAGTTATTAATTATCATATCTTGTTTTTGTTTAAGGTGTAGAAGGTGATTGAGGCTCTTAGAAGCTTAGCGGTGTGATTATTCGAATTCTCTGATTAAGAGTTATAATTTCGAGAATCAGACCTGTACGGGAATGATTAGAAAAACAGGATCTTAGAATAAGTTATTAATTATCATATCTTGTTTTTGTTTAAGGTGTAGAAGGTGATTGAGGCTCTTAGAAGTATGTTGATATTTCCTATTATTATAAGTATAAATTATTATAAGTTTTTTTTATACTACTTAGAAGAAATTAAATGATTTTCATACCAAAATCAGTTTATGAAAATGTTTTTAAATATGAATTCTTTTGATAAAATTTTTTATAAATGTTTTTTTTAATATATATAAGTTATTTTGTTACATAACTATGTTTTATGATTTTATCTGTAAAATAGGTTGCAAGCCTAAAGTATTGTTATAGACTTTTATGTATCTGATACGAATGTTTTGTACTCATGTATGATTTCAGTAATTAATGATTGTATGAGATTTCTTATGTTTTGGCTCATTGTCCATAGTTATTCTGATTCTGATTCTGATCGTAATATACGATATATCTGTCTAGACCAGTACTGGGTTTATGTTCTGAATGTGCACACAATATTCTGATTCTGTGCAGTCAATCACCGGGACTATAGGTGACACTATGTGACATGAGCTAACCTTTTATTTTCTGTGAATACAATATATGACTTGCTTTTATAAGTAATTATGTTTTTGATACTCTGAATTACTATGAATTTATGATACTTTATCGTGATATGATGTTTTATGAAATTATGGATTATGATATATGTATGTTTTTAAATAAAAGGAGGCTTGCAATATTTTATGTATCGATAGGCCTAGTGTGATAGGAATGATTTTATTTACTGAGTTGACGGCTCACCCCTCGTCACCACTTTTTGCAGATTAAGTTTCTTTTGAGAGATGCGATTAGCGTTGGAGTTAGAAATTTTTATTTCTGTCTGCCATTGAATATGAGGAGGAAGAAACTCATGTTCCTTTTAGTTTATTTCTGTTGGGAACTTGTAATTTGGGTTTTAAGACTTTTGTTATTTTTATATTTCTGGGAGATTATATAGTATTAGATGTATGAACTTGTGGATTTATTTGATTAATAAATTTGAGGTATTCCAATGTGAATTTATGAGTAAGGATTATGATTTATAGGTAACCTCCTTCTTCACGTGCTCCGCACGTGTTAGATTTGGGGTGTTACAACCTTGATTTCATTTTTATTGCTTTTCAATGTATGAATGTAGCAAGCCTAGTTTGGCTGTTTGATTTTACTTAGCAATTAATAAACATGGAATTCAAATTTGGATTGAACCGATAAATATTTAAATTAATAAGCTTACACACCTCCCTCACCAAAGGTTTTTGAGTCACCAATTGATATGGGATAATAGGAATACATTGAAAAGCAACAAATATGGGATTATAGCATGTCCAAGCATGGACGTGGCATGATATAAAACGAAAATGATTTTTACATGAGCAAATTGAGCATGATACAAGCCTGTTATATATTAACCTTCCCCAGCCCAAGCGTCATCAAAATAATATGAAGCTTTGGGCCATCTAAAGCATACATATAAGCACCGCGTTTAAAACTGTTAAGACTGATATTGATTGTTGTTACCATTGTATCTCATGGACATCTATAAAAGAAATTAAATCAGCTAATGAGAAGATATTAATTGATAGGATATTGGAAGAAATTATAATAATCACCCTCATATCAGCCAAAAATATTAGGGATTGGATATAACTGATTAAGTATGAAACACCACATATTTGGCCAAAACAATGATAACTACAATGGTAGCTTATTTACTGTAAAACAGGGTGTGAGGAGCACAAAAGTCATTACCTGTGAAAACCTTCCGTGCTGAAGTGCTTCATTCGGGCATCCTCCAGTGTGATTGAAGACCTTTGAACCAGTAGTGATTTGTAGAGTTATGGATTTTATTGCAACTGTATATAGTAACCCCACAATAATAAAAGTATTGGCTGAAGCTAAAACCCTCTTGTGACATGATTCATCTCCTCTCATTCAATAACCAGGAAAAAGGTGAATTTGTACATTAGTTTTGAATATTTAATGAAATCTAAAAATTCCCTTAAATTTAAGGAATCCTACAGCGAGAATAAATTCTTTCCCCACTATAAATCCAAAACTTTTGTGTTTACCCCTCAGCGTTTATTATTAATTAGCTTATTGTATTTAAAAATTTATTATTTATAAAATTTCTTAAATAATATAATTGATGATTTTAAATTTTGATTAATTTGAAAACAATAAAAGTTAGAAATGCGATAGAACGCCGAACCGCCACTCGTCGTTGAAGGTAATCGCTGTGCTGCCACCTCCATAAGCATGTGGGACATCATCGCCAGTAACATTGGATTTCTCCATCGCCGATATACACAGAGGTGCAGTTGATGACTTGAAAATGCGATGCATCTAGGTTCATACTTCGTTCAAACGAATTAGAATTCATCTCAACATCATTATTTCAGGTGATTTGACAAATTTTTAGGCAAAATAAGTGCAATAGATTTATAGATCTAAAAATTTGATCAAAATGATGATAATCACGCACTGAAAAATGGTGATAAGGTGCTTGCGGAGGCGGCTCGGTTGGCGGCTCTCGTGGCAACTTCTTTGAGTTGTTTGAATTTTGTATTTTAAATGAAATTTTCAAATTGAAGAAAAAATCAAAATTTTTAGTAAAGTATTTGTCTTAAATTATGATTTATTTAAAAATAAATTCAAATAAATATATTTAGTTAAATACTCAAGATTTAACAATAAAGGTTAAAATTGTCTAGATAAAAGACTATATAATTTTCTTCCTCTACTAATTTCATGTTAAACCGAACAATAAAAATTAAATTTTTTGACATTTTTTTACATTTTCTCTCTTTTTATCCCCTTTATTTTTTTCTCATTTCATTAAACCGAACACCACTTCAAAGTAGAGATAATATTTCTTTTATAGATAAAATTATCTGATATCAAGATAAAGACATAAATAATTTAACTGATCCTAATATATAATTTTTATTGTAAATATCAGGATTAAAAAAGAAAAAATCAAGTGAGATAATACTCGAAGGTTTCCCTTACATATTAACCGGAGAGACTCCCGAGGTTAAAAATCAGAAAAATTATTATCATTTGTGAAAACGACATCACTTAATATTCACGATATTTGATTAGCTGGGGCGGGAAACCTGTCTAGTTGGAACATTATATGGTTGGCAGGTTGGAAACTGGGAAGGTTGGCTAGCAAACAATATGATTCTTTTATTATTATTATTATTATTATTATTATTATTATTATTATTATTATTATTATTATTATTATTATTATTATTATTATTATTCTAAAGTTTTGATTATTATTTGTCAGCTGCGTGTTGCCAGCTAAGAGAGCAGCCCCCAATTAGTCAATTAGCTGGTGGGTTTCAGTTTATAACTTCATTTATTTTTATTTTTTTCCTCTTTTTACCAGTAATTTAGGTGAGTGTTGTTTTCCAAAATAAAATACCATATAAGCCCTTTTCAGTTTAATCGGTCATAACTTATTTAATTTGTTTTCTTAAAAGTAAAAGTTAGACAAAGACTAAATTTGGTTTTTAATTCTTTACGTTTCTCGAAGTTTAAATTCAAGTGACCAATCAAATAAAATTTTTTAAAAATTACTGATCACACCTTTAAGAATTGTAACTTATTTTACATTGTTTAGAAATTTTTTTAAAATATATTTAATATTTTGTTGCAATACTATGATTTATGATAACATATTCACAACGAACTACTCAGATTGGGAGTTTTTATGTTAGGATTTAATGTGATTTAATCGTAAGCTTTATGTTGGGGGGCACTTTATTGTACATTTAGTTGTATACGTATTAAATGATAAAAAATATAAATAAAATAAAAGACCGGTGCACCGCTTAATTTACAACACAAATCACTGTTACAAGTCAAATTAACAATTGAATATCATACTATAAATAGACGACCATTTTATGTAGTCGTATACACTTAAATTTGAGAACAATAATAAAAGCATATTGCCGGCTTGCTTGCTTGCTTGCCGATTCTCTTCTTCACTTGGCTTCTTCCAATAATTTAATTTTTTTAAACTTTTATTATTTACAGTTATTTTATCAATCTAATAATTTGTGAGTTTAAGGGCAATTTTATATTGAAAAAATATTATTTGCATTTTATTAATCGTAAATATATTTGTTTAGGTTCGACTCATGCATAAATTGTGCTTCTAAAAATTTATTTTCTTTTAAATTTAGTTCTAAAAATTCAAACTACATTAAATTCACCTTATCATTACAAGGTTGTTGCTTTTGAAGAACCATGTAAAGCCATTGGATGCTGCTGCAGCTTCCTGAGCAAGAACATTTAAATCGATGTTTAAAGCAGTGGTCTCATAAATTTTTCTTCTTGAATGCTTAGGGAAAGCACACACATTGATACACTAGATGATATTGATAAATGCATGCATGCCAAATCTTGATGCTGTTTCCAACAAGAAAGCATCTTTATCTGAAGACTTTGATTCGATGGTTCATGTCATGCATGGGAAATGATAGTGTGTTGCTTTCCAAGTACAGAACATGCAAGACATAAATAATATTTCATGTGATCTCCCAATCCCCATGCGAAATTCAAAAATGAAAATTACGCGACGAAAAAAGAAAATGGCAAAATAAGACTTACGTTATCAATAAATATGGACGAATATTTATATGCATGTATCGTGTAGAAACCAAAGGGCTTTTTTTTTTTTTTTTTTATAAGGTTCAAATCGAATACTCGTAGTTTCATTCATAAAAATATATAATGCATTGATAATCTCTCTAGTTGATTTCACAAGCTTCATAACATATTTTAAAAGATTATTTTTATTATATAAAACATATTAAGTTGTCTCTTTACTTGATCACAAGTTTTAAGGATATTAGTTAATGTATCTAGTAATATTGCATGAGAGATTTAGCATTCGAATCTTGGATGAGAAGACATTTAAGTTAAAAAATATATATATCAAATTACATTTCTAAAGTCTAAGACTACAAATTGAGTATTTGAGTAGTTTAAGTACTAAAAATTAGTTAAAAAGTGTGTTATTTTACCCCAAAAAAAAAAGGTCAAATGTGTGCGTGAGAGAAACGGGGTAGAGAAGGTGCCACGTGGCACATAGAGTTTGCAAAATCGAGCGAGTGGTCAATTCACGCATCCAAAGAAAAAGAAATCATTGGCCACCCACTTGTACGCTGATTGTCAGCCGAAAGTTTTCCTTACCCACTAATGACCAAAAGCCTAAAAATGAAAATTTTGAAGAACTTTTATTAAAAAAAAAAAGAGTACTATTAATTATTAATTCTTGGATCTTCTACAGGAGTTTTATACAGAGCTCAATGTGGCAGAGGAACCAGGCCTTCATGCCTGCGTTGGTGCAGATTGTCACAGCATCGGCTGTAAAGATACCTTCATTTTTCACCCCGGAAGAAACCTTCTTTTTAAAATTTTCATATTAATTTTTTAATATTATTTATTGAATTTACAATTACTAAAATATCTTCACCAAATACAAGCATTTTTCTTTTTTTTAATCACGATATATATTTTTTTCAAGAATATCGATACAATTTTAAAATTTAAGATTTAGCTATGACATCATTAATGCAGATTATCATCATCATCATGCCATAGATCCGATCGTTGGATCCAGTTATGATGACAATTGTGGACTAGATCCAACAATTGGATCCAGTTATAGTATGGTACTATTATGGTACTATAGTTTTGTCTCAAAATTTATGCTTAAAATATGAAAATTTTTCCTATACTTACTAATATTTACAAGACATACCACATATATTAAAATATTCAAAAAAAAGAAAAAAAAAAAAGAGAACGTATAAGAGATTGTATTACCACCACTCACTAGAGAAACAAGTAGGAGTTTTTTTTATGTTCATGAGAACGTAAAATAAAAGATTGTATTATTACGGCTCGCTAGGGAGACAAGTGGGAGTTTTTTTTATTTCAGTTTTAACTTTCGAACTATTAGTTTTCATATTATTATTATTTGGTGACAACCTATAATCACTAAACACCACTAGATTGCAGAGTAGATTACGATAATTTTGGTTTTAATTAACCATGCCGCGAAGTTCTTTCTCCCATCAAGCATCGGAAATTAATATTATATATAATAGAAAGAGTTTCTTATCTATTTTTCCGAATTTTTTAATTTTACGGTGCAAAATTACTCGTTTTAATTATATTTCAGATGGTACGAAGAACGACGCATCTCTATCAATATCTTATCTTTCTTCTACGGTTAGTTCGAATGTTTGAAAAAAAAGAAAAAGAAAAAGAAAAATTAAATGTATTTGCTAGTCAAACCAACCAATTTGATTCTCCACTAATATTTAACTTAGTAACGAATCCTACACCAGGAAAAATACGATGCTACAAAAAGATGATGTAACGAGACCTAACTTTTTCTTATATATCTCGGTTCGACACTAATGTCAATTTCTTTTTCCTTAAAAACAAAAGGAAAAAAACCCACAAATGTCATATAATATGGTTGCAAGCAAGCCGGTGGGGGCATGCAACGTATCAAACAAAAAAAATAAAAAAAATGGTCAAAATCATCCCTTTTATGCATGAAAACGTAGATAAAAAAAATTACAAAAATTTATAATATTCTAGTAATTTTTCCCAAAAGAAAAAAACAAAAATCATGGCCTGAACTGTTCTTGTTCTTGTATGGATGAGATTTGAGGAAGAGATTTGATTTTCATTGACATTAAAAATAAATATTTTTTTTTTATTATGAGGTTCTACTTTAACTTCTTTCTCGAAAAGGGTTGAATTTAAAAATTAGTATTCTTTAGATTAAAAAAATGTGATTTTTCTAGTTAAAGTCACAATTAACATTTATTATAGCAGTAGCAATTGTTTGGTAGAAATACGGTCTTGACACATGAATTATATGATCATATATTTATAAATTATTGAAAATTATAAGATTATTAACCAAAAATATTATAATATCAATCAAAAACAACAAATTTAGGTCAACTCATGAAAGCTTTACAAAGGTAGTGAAACGATTCGTTGCATTTTTAAACCATTAGTGAGCCACTCGAAACTGACTACTTACTTCGTCAATAATATCCATTATTAAAAAAATTTAAAAATAGTCCTAAAAAAATTTAAAAATAGTCCTAAAAAAATTTAAAAATAAAAGATAAATAACCTCAAACTCAAAGAAAAAGAAAAGAAAATATACCAAGGGAGTCAAAGAAAGAAAGATCCAACGAGCATCCAGGGACTAAAGAGTCAATTCACATCAATCAGGACGATTCGCTAAGTTTTGTCCTACGTACGCACTCCCCCTCGCCTTTCATCAGCAAAATTCAGTTGCCTTGCATTTGCCAAATGCTTTTGCTTTGACAGCGAGCAAACAAACAAACAAACAAACAAACAAACAAAATCTAACCAGAAAGAAAAGAAAAGAAAAGAAAAGAGAAGAAAAGAAAGAGAGGGGGAAAAAAAAAAAATCCTCTCCTTTCTTTTCTTTTCCTTTTATCTGCAAAATTTTTACAAAACACTCTTCTCTAATCACGACATCACTCCTCACTGATGAATTTCAGTAAATGAATTAAGAGTTTTAATTTTTTTTTAATTATTTGTTTTGATTGATTTTTGAGGTTTCTTGACGAATCTAAAAATGGATAACTCGCAAATCACGAGCAAGGGGAGAATGGAAGGCTGGCTCCATCTAATTCGATCGAATCGGATTGGTTTGCAGTACTCTAGAAAACGCTACTTCGTTTTAGAAGATCATTTTCTCAAAAGTTTCAAATCAGTTCCTGATTCCAAAAACGAGGTCGTCTAATTCTTTTCTTGTTTTTTAGATTACTTTTGTTGCAATTTTGGTCTTGCATTTTGTTTATTTAACTGATTGTTGATTTTTTTTTTGTCAGGATCCTGTAAGGAGTGCGATTATAGATTCTTGCATTCGAGTAACGGACAATGGAAGAGAGAGCATTCACAGAAAAGTACGAGAACGGTGACGTTTTGCGTGGCGGTTACTTTTTGTTTATTTATTTATGTTGGTTTATTATATTTTTAAATGAGTTTTTGTACTGCTGGTTAAGCTTTTCTCTATTTATTTGTTTTTGAACTTGCAGGTGTTCTTTATATTTACTCTTTATAATACATCGAATCATAATGATCAACTTAAGGTAAGGTAATAATTGCATAAAATAACTGTTGAGTTTTATGTGAAATTTCAGAGTGTAAGTTGTGAAAGTTTATGTCGTAGCTAGGAGCAAGCAGTCCTGAAGAAGCTGCAAAATGGATTCACTCGTTACAAGAAGCAGCTTTAAAGGTTTTAAAATTGCTCCTTATTGTTGATTTATAGAGAACTGCATGTGTCATTTAACTAATTCATGTTTTAATGTTTTATGCAGGGTGGTCCGCACCAAGGAGTAGGAGATCATGTTGGTTGTCCGAATAGCCCTTGGGAGTCTTTTAGGTACATTATATATATTGCCTTTGCAATAAGTGTCGTTTTTTGATGTGTGGTTTTTAGTTCTTGATGTTGAATGGAATAAGTAGCTGTCAGGTCTAAGTGAATGGGTGGATGATAAACATAAACATTAGCTGCCAGGTATAAGCACATTTTACCAATCACTTTAGCTGTTACTGCTTTCAAAAATCAAAATTTCGCATAAAGCATGAAAGTTGCAAACATACATCCTTCATTTCATGGTGTTAGCTTTTCACTAAAATAGTTTTGTTGAACTCGTCTAGAAAAAGAAGTTAGCGAGGTCTTTTGTGGGTCCAGAAAGTTAATATACCATGATTATCTTTGGCTTAGTTACTGATTTTTTATGCATGTAGATTGAGCGGTTCCAGCAGGGTAAGTCACACGAAGTCTATTGACTGGACTCTTTGTTCGGGGATTCGCATGGAGCAAGTGACTGCTGATGTTATTGCACCTTCTCCTTGGACAATCTTTGGTTGTCAGAATGGTTCGTACAAAATTATTACATTTTTGGTCTTTATAGGTCAATTTGCATGCCTGAAATCATCAGTGTAATGCAGGTCTGCGTCTGTTTAAAGAAGGAAAAGATAGGGACTCTCATGGAAAGGTTGGTTGTGTTTCTTTTTGCCATTGACGCTTTCGGATCAAGAATTGAATACGTTTATTCTGTCTGCAGTGGGACGATCATCCTGCAATAATGGCTGTGGGGGTGGTGGATGGTACTTCAGAAGCAATTTTCCAGACACTTATGTCTCTTGGTGCCTCAAGATCAGAGTAAATTTGCCTGATATCATTTAAACTTGTGGTATTATAATTATTGAAGTGATTACTTGTGATTCATGCTACCTTTGAACCTGGGCATTTCTTCCAACTGATCCTTTTTCAGACAAAGCTTTATGTTGTTAAAACTATTATACTGCTTACCAAGTTACCAGAGTTCAAAAAGAGTTTGTGAAGACGTCTAAATTTAAAATGGCACTCTTTGAACATAAAAAATACAGTGACTGCATCCATAAGCAAAGACAATTCCCACTGTGAGGATATTTATACCAAGATTAGAATTAAGTAATTTTGAAAGCCAGGACATGTGTGGACTGAGATGCACTCTAAAGTTAACTAAAATATATTCTTTGGATCGATTATTAACCCCCTTTCCCAGTCATATGACATATGCCCATTACACCAATGATTAGAATCCTTTAGTTGTGCACGGTGGTAGGCGGTGATGGGTTAATTTGGACAATTCTTATATAATGTTTTTGGATTGGAGGAGGATGATATCTTTGGAGCTATGGGTGGGCTTGGTATAGATTATTTCCCTTCTCCTTTCTCTCTCTTTCTGACTGTATTTGTGGACGCCTAGTCCAACTTTGTAACTTCATATTTCTTCTTCTTATATTAAGTTTCCCTACCCAAAAAAAGAAAAAGAAAAAAAAAAAAACATTGTTTCTTTAATTATCAAATAACGAGTCTTGTTATTAAAAAAATTATGCATCTGCTACCTAGGTAATTTTGCAAATCCTCTTGCAGATGGGACTTCTGTTTCTACAGGGGCTGTGTGGTTGAACACCTTGACGGTCATACTGATATTATCCACAAGCAGTTATATAGTGATTGGTTACCCTGGTAAGATCCGGATCTTTAATTTACATCATGACTTCTTTTAATGCAGATGGCGTAAAATTTTCATTCAGTTTTAGATCTTGTTTTAACATGCTACAATTTGCAGGGGAATGAAACGGAGAGATCTCTTACTGCGGCGTTATTGGAGAAGGGAAGACGATGGAACATATGGTTGTTATTTTGGTGGAGGAAATTCTTAAAAATATATCCATGTCTAATTTTGAAAAATCAGAAATAACTTTCGTTTGTTTATTCTTTCACAGTTATACTCTATCATTCCGTGTTTCACAAGAAATGTTCACGTCAGAAAGGCTCCGTTCGTGCCTGCCTTAAAAGTAATGTATGCTTAAAATTTAGAAGAAAACAATATTTGCTCAATTTTCCTAAGTCTCTTGTATTCATACATGGTAGAATAAACATATAAAACATGAGGGCTATTGGTATTTTTAACTGCTGGAAATCTTTGTGGTCTGACTATCTTTCAAATTTACTTGTGTTTCTAGAGAAATGGGTTGACATGCTCTTGTATAATTGTATTTTTATTATCATTCATCAATTTATTGTGATCTTATTCAATATGAATTTTCTATCGCATTGTGTTTTGACTATTTTGTTTTTGTGAACTGTTCTTGATGAGAGTCTCCATTTTTTTGTTCTTGCTTTGATATATGGTTTAGATTACCAAGGGGGAGATCAGAGATAATATCTTCCATTTTTGCAGGCGGGGGATATGTTATAACTCCTATGAACCAAGCGAAAAAATCAGTTGTAAAGCACATGCTTGCTATTGATTGGAAATGCTGGGGATCTTATCTCCGACCTTCTTCAGCTCGATCTATTACCATCCGCATGCTTGGAAGAGTTGCTGGTATACATGAACTGCATACAGTTCAATATATTCATCTATTTTTGTCAATTTCATGATCTTATATGAAATGAATTGGAAATACTAAATTTTTATGTTTGCAGCATTACGAGAACTTTTTAGAGCAAAACAAGGAAATTATTCTTCCCCAGAATTTTTATCTGGAGAGTTGACAAGAAACATGAGGATGCATCGAACAGATGGTAACGTGGTTCAAATGCCAACAGAGAATGGGAACAGCAAGGAAAATACAAGCGAAGAAGTGGATCAAGTCTCTTCAGAACATGCTAGCCTCGTAGGCCTGAATGATGCTGCTGATGAATTCTTTGATGTTCCTGAACCATCGGACTACGATGATTCAGAAAATGGCTGGACTTCTGATTTTGGTCCAGAAATGCACTCTCAGGTACCACCTCTTTCATATTTGCTCTTGTTTTTTCTCATTTATGAAATGAAATTGTAGTTTACAGGTCATTCTGCATCAGTCACATGTTCGCTAAAAAACTATGTTTGGATTATGAAACTTATCCTTCAATCGATACTGAAAATCTGCCTATTGCTTTGATTTTCTTACTTAATGATGTGAGTTGCAGGATACACGACATCCAAAGTTATCAACAGCTGCTGGTTTTGTCAGAAAATTGCACGATCTTGCAGGTGAATTCATTTTGGGCAATATTCTGCTGTAATCTTGAATTTGCCTCTGTTATAGCTGTTTGAGTTACCCATTTGTTTTGTCATCTATTGACTATTGATGTGAAGAGGCTTCTGTGTATGACAGTTCAAAAGAGGGGCTATGTTGACTTACAAGGGATGGCAAGGGAAGATAACTTTTCTTGCTGCTATGGAACCACTCTTCAAAAGGATCCAACTTGCACCTTACCTTGCAGTTGGACATCAACAGATCCCTCTACCTTCTTAATTCGCGGAAAGAATTACCTGCAAGACCGTAAGAAGGTATGAACCAGCACAATTAGTAATGTAAATGGTGTGTCTAAAAAAGGTCTGCTTGTATGTTCCACATTTTGTAGTCTTGAATGTTCCCTCTTACTAATGGTAATATAATGAATGTGACAATTCATGGAGCCTGTGTTCGATTTTTTTTTTGGTATCATTGTGATGATGTTCCTGAATCTTCCAATGTCCTGATGGAAATGTAAATCTCTTATTTGTGTGGTTCTAATTATTTCTCAATTAGTTTATTGTTTGATTTCAGGTTATGGCAAAAGGCACCTTGATGCAAATGGTTGCTGCAGATTGGCTAAAATCTGACAAACGTGAAGATGATCTTGGAGGTCGTCCTGGGGGAATAGTTCAGGTTAATCTTTAATTGAGTGGAAAAGATCTTGCACTTAATTTTGATTAGATTCCATTGATGTTAGATTTGCCCATGATTGCGACTAGAAATTTTACGAGTTTTATTCTGCAGAAATATGCAGAGAAGGGTGGGCCAGAGTTTTTCTTCATTATAAACATACAGGTAATGTCAAGTCAACCAAGCCTCAATTTATACTATTATACTATGCTCAAGCAAAACAAAACTTCACCTGTACTTTTCTTGTATTGTGCATTTAAAATAGAATGATTGGATTGTCTATGCGAAACAGGTGCCTGGTTCAACAACATATAGCCTAGCTCTATACTATATGATGACTACTCCTGTCAAGGATGCACCCTTACTGGAAAGCTTTATCAATGGGGATGATGCATATCGAAATTCAAGGTTCAAGCTCATACCATACATATCTAAGGTTCGTGAAGATGATAACTGTTGCACATTATCTGGTCTACAACGTCATGGTTTTCTTGCATGGAATTTTTATTGCCTGATGGCCTCATTTGTAGAAGAAAATACACAAAGACAGAGGAAAAATATTCTTAGCACCAATTACTCAATTAAAGAAAGGTTTTATGCCTTTTTGTCTTAGATTTTCCTTGTAAACATGTCATTTTGAAATGTTTCTTGGATCTCTCTCTCTATCTTTTTTGTTCTACATTTGTTCATTATCTAAGTTCCTAAGTTCCTGAATCTAAGGCTTACAATAATCTCAACTCATAGATTTATTGCCTGTAACCTATCAGGAACAGAGTACATTCACTTTTTGCTGCATGCTGCATCTAACACCTTCTATAATACGTGGCTTATATCGGTTTAAAACTTATTTTTGCAGGGTTCGTGGATAGTAAAGCAAAGTGTGGGAAAGAAAGCTTGCCTGATTGGTCAAGCCCTGGAAATTAACTATTTCCGTGGGAAGAACTATTTAGAGGTAATTATTCTATTCTAGCATATTATATTTTATATTGGGTGAGATGGGAGGAGAAGCAAGTGACTTAAATTATGTGGAACTGTGTTCAAGCAACATCAAACATCACATATTTAGTTAAAGGTTCATAATTTGTTCAAATTCATATCCATGCATGTGGATCTTGCTGGGGTTCTGCAATTCATTAAGAAAGCCAACTTGATAGGCGTTTACTAGATGGACCAATATTTAAGATATTGTTTCACCTTTTTAAGATGCTACTTATGACCTTTTCCACTATCATGTCAGCTTGGGGTTGATATTGGGTCATCAACAGTTGCAAGGGGTGTGGTCAGTCTTGTTCTCGGTTACCTCAACAACCTGGTTATAGAAATGGCATTTTTGATACAGGTAAAATCCCTTTACTTACAATATATCAATCAATGTCCCATTTTTGCTTTTACTGGTCCAAATTTCAGCTTTATCATGATCTATCACTTCATTTACATCCTCTTCAATGCTGTATGGTCTTGCTTAGGCAAATACAGAAGAAGAGCTCCCAGAATTTCTTCTAGGAACTTGTCGCCTGAACCATCTGGATGCGGCAAAAGCAGTTCCAGTGAAGCCATCATCACAATTATCTTCATCCTCACAAGGTCCAGTTAGAAATTAGTTCATGGACAAACAACAGGAATCGAGCTATGTGTTTGCAAAAACGATTCTTTAATTCAATCAGAATTGAAACTGGCAACTGGCAGCGGCAGCAGCATATCTAATGCTGCCGCAGTTAATCAAGCTCTGTACAGATATGTCTTAAATAGTGCACTATTTTTCATACAGATTATATACTTAGTTTATTTTATGATTGCCATGAATCCACGATCTTCATCCCAGCATCTGATGGCAAAAAGAGGGAAAAGAATGATAAAATAAACAATTTGGTAAGTGGGTACCGGATAGGTCCCTTGAGCACTTCCACTACGAGAATAGAATACTAGGTCAATGATTCAATTGGAATGCCAGTCTGTCGCCCCCATTTTGACTCTGCCTCAAACAACTGAAAAAATGCGCCACATTCCTCAATGTCCACTATTGAAATTGACACCTCGTGTCACACAACCAATATTTTTTTTTATAATATAATTGAACATCACTTCTGCCCCCCAACAGCACTCAGCACATACGTCTTCTTCTCCAAGTCCAAGTCTAGCTTTGGAATTGATTTTTTTTTTTAAAAGGAAAAATCATAAATGAAAACATAAAATATTTCCTTTATTAGTATCCCAAAAAAAAAAAATATATATATATATATATATATATATTACGGGTTTCATATGCGGTATTGCGCCATTGTGAATTTTAAGTTATGAACAGTCAAACTCCTCATTAGGTCATAATTCCTTATTAAGGATACTCTATATAGAAAAAAAAATTATATAGTCATAGGAATTTAAGTCCTAGTTTGGATCAATTATAAATAAAAATAAACCTTATAGTATAATACATTAAATTTTTTTTAGATTCTATTTTAACGAACTTATCTCTACATGGTAATACTTATATGTTTATTGAAAAGAATTATATATTATTTTACATTAAAGACTTAAGTTGAAATAAAATATTTTTTAAAATTTATTTGAGATAATGATTTATTCTTCATATTTTTAATATGACGACTTTAGGGATTCTCAATATAGATGCAAAAAAAAAGGTACTAATTTTCTGAAACTATGTGTCTATGTCTATTTATTTTCTATCAATATTATACATAGGATTTAATATGCTCCATTAATTAATTATCAATATAGAACATATTTTACGTCCACATCGTTTGCACTAAAGATAACTAAGTCAAAATAATAATTTTTATAACTATATTTCTATTAAGTTACAATCTCCTTATAATAATAAAATTAGTTAATTCCAATAATATAATTATAGAGAGATTTTAGTGTATATTAGACCAAAGATTCTTCTCTTAAAAAAAGTTGATAGGTATTTAATAAATGTAACTATGATCAAGTTACAGTTGTTTATTGTAATTTATATAACTTATTAAACACCAGCTCTTTATTGCTAGGCGTAAGGTAAAATGTATTTATTATCATTTTATTAACTTATTAAACACTACTAAAATATACTTAATTATCATTTCTATAACTTATGTTAGTGTGTGCGAACATAAACGGCCAAACAACTAAAACAAACGGAGGCCGAGGTTCGGCGTGTTTGTGTCTCCAAAATTTTTAGTTAGTTCATGAATAATACATGAAATTGATTTGTATCATTCTACCATTTTACCCCTCTATAAAGCCCATAATAACTATTAATTTTTTGATATAACGTATTTGGTTCTGATAATTTATTACAAGAGAGAGTTTTGTGTCTCCAAAATTTTTAGTTAGTTCAAATAATAATTATAACTTGTACATTCAGCCATTTTAACCACAAAAACTAATAACTATATAATTTTTGTGATTCTTACAATTATTATAACTTAACATTTGCCTTAATATAATTATAACGTTGCGCATAATCTCTATGCTATATTAACTTCTATTGAACTTTCTCCGGCACTTCGAGTATTGATCCAGTGATTCTTTCGCTAAATTGGCTGTCTGTCTCTTGACTCTCTGTTCATTTTAGAGAACACCGATTCAATTCTTTTTTCGATTATTTCCTCTCGCTGTGTGGGGCCACGTTAGAAGAATTGTTGTCTGTTAGAACGTAACAGTAGTGGTGGCAGGTAATTTTAATTTTATGAACACGAGATCCCGAAACTCTGTACAGCTCCTCGACGGCGACCACTTCAAGTTCCTTTTTTTTTTTTTAAGTTCGTATAAATTCGTATGCTTGCCGTATTCTAACCAATAGTAACCTTGCTCTCTCATTTCTTTTGGCAGAAATTGGAGTAGGAATTAAGAAGAAGATGAATCCTACTCTGAAATTCGCGGTGTTCTTATTAGCACTCTTCGCATTCGGTATGCATGTGTAATCGAAATTTAATTTTTCATTCTTGTTTCGGTTAACAAGTTGTTTTTGTTGTGCATATGTAAGCTTGAATTTTTTGTTCAAATTTAAAATTTTACTGTTTATTAATAGAAAGATTGCATTTTGGGGAAGCTTGTTTGGGGATGTATTGGGTACTGGCGGAATTTTGATTAGTATAGGTTTTTTGACTGTTAATTCTTAGTACTAGAGTGTACTATTTTCATTTGACATTATTGATTTTGCTGGTGTTAATGGCGGTGGGTCAGTGGATGCGTCTTCTGCCGAAAAGGATTTTGTGCAGTGTGAGAAAATTGTCAGAGAATGGGCACGTTCGGCACTTGAGGAAGAAATTGATGGAGGTGGACTCACGCTGCGAGATTTGCTGTTTTTTCTACATGTCCCCAGAACCGGAGGCCGGACATACTTCCATTGGTAATTAATTCGCTAATGGATGCTATTGCTATGCAGTTAGTTGGAAATTCCACCCCTGAGTTTTCAACTGCCATTTTGATTCTTGATTGTGGTTATTTGGTTTTATGCTTGCAGTCTGGTGAAAAAGGTATACGGTGCGGCTTTGGAATGCCCTCGTTCTTATGACAAGCTGCGGTTTGATCCACGGTACTATCTTGTTCTTTGTGTTCTGTTTTTTTATGCTAGAAACCTTTGACTAATATTTGTTTTGTTGATCTGATATTTCATCCAATCATTTGAACTTGCAGTAGCTAATAATCTTTTCTCGACTTCATTGTTCCTTTTTTAGGGGCTTAGTCTTACACGAAGTGAGTCATTGAACTTACTGGGTTGACAGCTTCTAGTGGCTATAATGGTGTTTTGAATTGAGTGAGAAAGTCTCTTTGCAAAATAGAAAGGAGAGAGATTTAAACTCTCTGGAAAATAGAAAGGAGAGAAGATTTAACTTATAATCAAACATTGCAAAAATTGTTTTGAATTGAGTGAGAAAGTCTCTTTGCAAAATAGAAAGGAGAGAGATTTAAACTCTTTGGAAAATAGAAAGGAGAGAGATTTAACTTATAATCAAACATTGCAAAAATATTTAATCAATTTTGCTGACCTGTGGAGCTATAATTAATTTCATTTTGTAATTTATGCAGCAAAGCAAAGTGCAGGTTGGTGGCTACACACGATGACTATAGCATAACGTCCATGCTTCCCAGAGAGAAAACATCAGTGATGACAGTACTTAGGCATCCAGTTGATCGAGTCTTTAGTGCCTATGAATTTTCAGTAGAAGTAGCATCTAGATTTTTGGTGCATCCTAACCTAACTTCTGCCACAGAATTGACTAAACGCATACGAGCCAAGCATAAGGGAGTTAGTACCCTGGATATATGGCCCTGGAAGTATTTGGTTCCGTGGATGAGAGAGGACCTATTTGCTCGGGTAGTTTTTCTTTTATACATTTGCTCAATATTGAATCCCCCTTTTAAAACTCTCTAATGCCAGTTGCTTTGCTTATCATAATCATAAGTGATCATCAGTTATCCTGGTTGTCCTGTCATTAGGATTTTTTTTTTTTCACCCAATCATCTTAAGTCTCTTAGGAGATACAATTTTTTGCACAAAATTGAAGGAAAGGCTTCCTGGATGATCAGAGGGCTAAATCATAGTCTCCATAGAAAGAGCATAAGCATGGATTTTCATATCCCATTGTAAAATGCCAATTTATTGATGTTTCTATAGTAATACAATTTTTTATCTTCAAAAAAGAAATAATGATAAAAAAAAATCTAATTGTTTCCTTCATTGATCATCACCCATAAATGTGAAAAAAATTTCTGTGTACCCCTCCTGCTTTAAAATGTTCATAGTAGAAATGCGTAGTTTCGTGAAGAGAATGTAACCTTGTTAAGTGTTGGTAGTATTACTTAAAATATTTCAAAGTCAACATACTCCACATTTTTATCTCCCCCTCTCTCTCCCTGCCCCAAGGCCCCCATCTCTCCTCACCCTTTCTTCCTCGAGTTGTAGGTTGTGCTATATAATGACATTGCAGTGCAATTTTATCTTGTGGGGAGGTTGCACCATTATTAATTGTGATAAATTTTACATGTGAGAACAGAGAGATGCCAGAAAAATGAAGGGTTTAAGTTATGTTAACAGCAATGACTCATACAATGTGGAAGAAATGGCAATGCCATTACATCAATTCATTAATGAACCAGTAGTTTTGGACACTGTTCACAATGGAGCAACATTCCAGGTACTCTTTCTTATGGTTTCATCTTTATAACACAGGTTCTTGTTTGTAATTTCATTTCTTCTCTGCCGTCCATGTTTGTATCTTGTTTATTTGTCAATATTTCTGAATACGAGTTCAAAATGTAGTTGCTGATTTCCTTAGTTTCCAATGGGCTTGTTCATAAAACTTGAATTGTCAAATTTCTCATCAACTGTTCACTATTACAGGTTGCAGGATTGACTAACAACTCATATTTAGCAGAAGCACATGATGTGCGCCATTGCGTGCAGAAGTTTACAATTCTTGGTGAACATGTGCTTCAAGTTGCACAGGTAATTGAAACAAGGTATTTTGAATTGTGAATAGATTTTTTTAATAATATTATTTTCTGATTATTGTTCTCCTCATGGTTGCAATCATGGTAGATACTTGTAAATCTTGCAGAAGAGGTTGGACAATATGCTATTTGTTGGTCTCACTGAGAAGCACAGAGAATCTGCGAAAATGTTTGTGAATGTGGTTGGTCCAGAGGTGATCTCGCAGATAGCATCAGACTCTAGTATGGAGGTTTTATCAAAAATAAAATCAGGTTAGTTTGGTGAAGAATAGTTAATGTTTTTGATCCTTTTGATCCGCTGCCTCTTAGCAGATTCACATATGATGCAATGATCTAGAAATCACATGTTAGCAGACATGATAGCTTGAATAAAAGTATTTTCCTTGAACAAATAGGATTTGCAGTTGTATGCACATGATAAATTTGATTAGAAATAATGATGTCAAACAAATAGTAGCTCAATGGTAACTTTCTTTTGGGCCATTCATAAAACAGTAATGTCACACACAACTTATCCAGAAACAGCCTTGATTTACTGAAACTTTGGTTTATTGGTCCACAATACTCCATGAAAGAATTGATAAGCATATATTGAACATGAAATTCATTACCTCATTCTCCCTTCGCCCATCCGGTTGGTGTGGAAGCAGCGATATTCCACATGTCCTGAAAGTTTGGTTTATATCATATTGGAACTCCATAAATTTTCAAGATAAATAAAAGGTGGGAATGGGTTCTGTTTCTACACTTTTGTTTATGATATATGCTGAATTATTTTTTTTAGAATTAAATTCATCTGTCTGTCTTACAGTTACGGAACAGAACTCATTACTTTCAGATTCTGAGCTGGACAGTAATTACCATCAGGTAAGCAGCAATGCACCTCTAGCATCTTAGTGGTGACATATTTATCTCATCAACCAGCGGATTAGCATTTTTACTACTGTGTTTTTTTTTTTCTTCTTGTCTCACAGGATGGCACGTCAGACCAAAAAACAACTGAGAATGTTTCCACTGAAAATTTAGAAGGAAGTAAGAAAAATGTAAGCTCTATATGCAATATAATTTTTGACCATATTGGAATGATTAGTTTATTTTATTTTGGGAAAAAAAAAGACTTTTTTTCTTTATTTCACTTTATTAGATGACGGTGGAAAAAATTATGGAAGAGTATGAAGCATGCATTTCTCCCTTACGAAATTCCCAATCTGTTCGACGCGCAAATTCTCTTAAGGAAATCTCGCCGGCAAACTTTTCTAAAGAGGTAGGTACATTAAGTTTTGTGATCTCACCAGCAATTCTCTGAAGATCAGTTGATTATTTGTGATCTCTTCATTATTCAGTTCCAGACGTGGCTATGTATTTCTTACTTTGCTTCATCGCATTGTGTTTTGAACCTGTTGTCTGAGAGTTGCTGGAGACAGTGAATAGTGCCTTTAAGGCCTGCACACGCCAATATTGTTTGAAATTACATAATTTTAGTAGATGAAGTTTTTCTATTTAGGGTGGGTAATGCTGAAACAATAGCGGCAAATTATGTCCGATCCTTTTTGTTTGAATGGGCATTGCATGCTGAAATTTTAAAGATTCTGAAGATCTGTTGGGTCTTTTGACTCTCTTATGAGTTGTCATTCATTTTATGTTATCCCTTCCTTGTTACTTTTATTTTGACCTATGAAATTTTGCAGGCACGTCTCCTGGTTCCAGAAGCAGTTCTCCAGCAGATAAGATCACTTAACAGTCTTGATTTAAGGCTGTTTAAGTATGCCGAGGGTATATACGTAAAGCAAAATGAACGTATGCATGAATTGGTTGCAACAGTAAGTTATTATCTTGGTGAAATTCCTCATACAATCTTGTTTGCTTCAACTTACGTTCTCTTTGGTGATATGCTTTTAGATGTTCAGCTGGGGTAGATTAGAAATGCTTTCACTGCATGGTGCTTTCCAATGAATGTAATTACCATTCGGCAATTGACAATGCAACCACTTTAGAGCAATCTTAAAAATATGTAAAGTGTTTGGTTATGTGATTAAAAAGTTCTTTTTATACTAATTTAGCTGATTTTAAAAAAAAAAATAAAGCTATACAAATATTTTCTCAAAAACACTTTTGAAAGCACTCTTTTAATGCTCCAAAATGCAGATCCAAACTAACCCTAAGGCCCTTAATTTTCAACAAGTCACAAACATGATTCTTCTTAGCTGCTTTTGGTTTTTGCTTTCAGTTTTTCTCAAGATTTCTGACACTATAATGATAGCTGACTGTTTTGTTCAGCTATAGAAAATTCCAGTTGTGTAAATCTTCTATTCTTGAGTTGTAGCATCTTAAAACACGTCTGAATGTTAAAAGTTTGCTTTTTATAATAATCGCCAGTCATGGTCATTTTTATATTTTCACATGGTGCAGGACAAAAGTGAAGAAGTTTTGGATTTAGTTTAGTTTCTTTGGCCACTGCCATTGATCCTTCAGGGAAATGTCAATTCTTTCATCGTGTCCTAACTTTTATCGAATATTCAATTGCAGGAGGAGCTCAAGAGCGTGTTCAGCGATTCCCACTGCATCAGACTTTGGCAAGCCTCTGTATTAGCCACTTGTTTTGCCTTTTTTATACTCCTGTGTGTAAATGCTAGAAGAAGAAGATCTAAAGTTAAGATATGAAGTGTTTTTAATTTACATGTTATAGAGAACACATGCAGGGAAAAAAAAAAAAAAAAGATTTTGGAAACATATAAAATTGCAGGAATCAGTTATAATTATGAGCTCTAGCCATCTCTCATTACACACATCATGGTCGATTACTGGCTACGTGTAAAGTGTTTTACAGGTAATAAAAACCTATTTCGATGAATTTCTAATTTGCGTAGCTTGTGAAATGTACCAACCCATATGTTATATGCTTACATAATTTAATAAGCAACTTCATTAATCACACGGTGAGTAAGTGGAAGTCGATAATCATGTATTCAAACTGTTGATTAACCAAGCAGAATCACAAGGCGATGTCGGCCGCACAGCCACCGGTGACTAGATTACTGTGTTTTATATATGAATAGGTAGCCACGACCCCAGTGAAATGATGAAGTTGAGCTGACAGATAAGTTTACTCGAGTACTTCTTTGCCCATCAACAAATAAAGCGGCTCTTGATTCCCTTTGCTTGCAAGCTACATCGTTTTGGGTACCAAATTGTACAGCAAGTTAATACAATCACAATTCTTTCTCGTGGATGATTGAACGTTAGTTACATTACAATCCCAATGTTTATTTTCACTTTATCTACTTATCAGTATAAGTTATTATGTCCTCTGTTACATATCATATTACAGAGATGACTGGGCAAGAAGAAGACTATGATCCATTTCCAATTCAAGTCATTTTGCTTCCAAAATGATTGTGACAATAATGTAAACTCTTCTTCTCCTCCTTCTTTAAATATATCATCACAAACTTACTATTTCTATTATCAGAAATATTTTAGAACTTTATGATTGCAATTCATCATATAAAGTTATAAACTTCTTAAACCAATTTTGTTAAATATCAAAAGGAAAATCAATTTCTATTAATTAATGGAGATATGACTCAAAACTCCAATAATTTAACCTTTTAACTATAAAAAAGAAAAAAAATCCCAATTATTTTTGACCAACAGATTCAGTTGAAATAGTCTACGAGACAGTCTGACGACCAAAGCATGTGGCACATGTAGGTTGCAACTAAATAATTGGGACCCAGTTGTAGAGTAATAGCAACGACAGCCAATTTTGATCTTTGGTCCATTCATCAAATCGTCGGTGCCACCTCTCAGTCTCAATTCTTTGCATGCCCGCATCATATTACCCATCCCATGATTTTCATTTTCTGTTCCCACTTTGCCTTTGATCCCATCTTTGATTAAACATCCTAAAATATCATCTGCCCCTTGATATATGATCCCGCCCCTCTCTTTTTTTTTAAATCATAAATAAAACAAATTCCACGTTGAACAATTATGATTGTTGCACATTTTGTTAGATCTTGTATTAATTACAAAGCATTACAAGAGAGAATGTCTATAATAATGGTTCAATTGACTTCCAATTTACTTCTTATAAATTTAATTATATTTTTACTTAAATGTCTAATTTATTTTAACCATCCTTATAAAAAGAAGAGTAATTTACCATGTGACCAAAAGTTAAATTAATCTGTGATTTAACAAAAAAAATCTTGTTTGTTTTTATGTAGTGTATGATACGGTCTTATTTGCAGTTTTGTTTTTAAATTTTACTCATCAATAGTTCCCAATTAAACATGTTATTAACAAAAATCCTTTAATGAAAAATTTGGTACACTAAAATCCCTAAATCCTAATACCGAAAGCTGAAAAAATGTTCCCAAAATCTCAATCAATCAAAGTTAAGATAAGACAGATGTACGCTGATCAATTAAAGGCCCCACGGTAACCCCCGTGCGGTCGCCCTCATTTAAAAACAAATCCACACACTCACAATGCAGAGACGCATACACACACAAATACAAAAAGCGAAATCCCCAAAACCACGACACACAGATTCAAAAAGGAATCTCATCTCACCCACAGGCACCGCCTTCTCTAAATGTCGGTGAAAATTTAAACACCACATTTCTAAGATCACTTATTTTCTTTCATTTCTCCTCCTCACTCTTCATATTTTGATGAAAGGTTTGTTTGTTTATGCGTTCCAAAATTTTTTTAAGGCTTACATTTTGTGTTGCTTGGGGTGCATTGTCCGCATTTTTGGTCTTGTTTGGTTGCTGAGGAAATGAGGGAAAATGAAGGAAAATTTTAGTATCCGTTTAATGTGGTTCTGGGTTTTGGTAGAGAAGGAAACCCCAGTTCAATTCTGAGCTTTAAGTGCTTTCCTCCTTACACTTGGCTGTGTTTTGGTCTGCTTTTCTGTTTGGTTGCTGAGAAACTGGAGGAAAATGAGAGAAAATGGAGGAAATGTGAGGAATATTTTTGGTATCTGTTTAATGTGGTTCTGGGTTTTGTTGGAAAAGGAAAACCCTGTCCAATACTGAGCTTTGAGAGCTTTCCGCTTTACATTGGCTAAAATTTAACCGTTCTGGGCTTTTGAAAAAATTAACACCCATTCGAACTCTGTTTCAACTTAATTTATTCTGATTTTGGATTTTTTTTCTTTCATTTTCTTTGTTACCAAACGGGAATATTTATGTTAGTTAAATATTATTTATTATTTATCGGTTTATTATGGTTGCACTAGTTGTTAACAACTTGAAAACGATTCTTAATATCGTATTAAAAGTTTCCCTGACAATGACGTGCTTGTTTAACAATTTAGCCTTATATAGATACGAAGCAATATTCCTCTTAGGAAAGATTAATTAATAAAAAATAATTATAAATTCTACATTTTAAGAATTTGATTTTGGACTATATTTGGATTCTGAAAGTTTTGGACCAAGACAATTATATGCTGATAATATGATTTTGTTGCTGATAATTGTGTGCACATATATTGTAATTGTAGCTGGATAAGGTAAATGCATAATAATCCAATCGATTAATATTTCTTTTTCATTTTTTTACTATTTACTGGTTTTATCGAATGGATAATTAAGGCAACTTTTACTACTAGTAAATGCATTTTACGCATCTTAAAAAAAGAAATAGCAAACTATTCACGATTTCTTTTGTGTGTATATAAATATACCTACACAGAGTTTTACTTTAATTAGTAGTCTTGAGCTTATTTTAAGGTAACTAAGTTACATTATATTATATGGTCCTCTGCCATTTAAAGAGTTAACATAGCGTTCTTTTTTCTTTTTTTTTTTGGGAAACGTGTTCATAGATTGAAGAATTAACATGAATGATGATAACTGGATTTTCTCCCATTTGGATGAGTTCTTTGATGATGTTGTGGATACATTGGAGGACTTGGAAGCATGTAATTTAGGAGTAGATGATTGGAATGCTAACTTTGAAGCCCTTGAGCCACCACCATTTGGTTGGACGGATTTTCCGGTGGTGCCGACAAGTAACCATATCTCTGTGAGTATTCTTATTTTCTGCCTCAGTGTTGTCTGCTTCTTGAATATTATCTGAACTTTGCTATGTTTTCTGTTTGCAGTTACTGTATTGTGCAAAAAGTTCATTTACTCTGGAAATTTTTCCTCTGATTGTATATTTTGGGAGTGAAGTTGTCTTGGTTTCCAACCTGGGAATTTATGTCCTCTGAGTTTCATGGCTATGCTGAGGGATTGAGAGATAGCTGTGCTTGCTAGCAAACTTTAACTAGTAGGAGATATTACAATCAATGTGCATGACTTTTATCTTTGGCTTAACTGTAGATTTTGAAGTTTTTTTTGTTTGGAGAATTTTATATTTTCTTAAGTTAGCATAGCAAACTCATGCTTCCATGCTTTTTAGCTGCTGTTAGAGGTATTAACATTATCAACAGATTTGTTGAAAGGAGAAGAGAAATACAAACCTCATTGCACCAAGTATAGTTGTTTTCAAATATTTGGCCATCCAAACGCCTCTTTAATACCTTTTGAAGTATTTTATAATTGATTGAGTTGATTGTTAGGTAAGAGTTTACCATTTACCCTTCTTAGGGCTTTGTTTCAATGATTTTCTTTGTCTCTGTATATGTATGTTAGTGATTGTGTCTATGTGCATGAACTATTTAGTACTTGTGTGTGCATGATATTCGGAGGGTAATTTTAATGATATTTGGTTAAAGTTTTCTTGCTTCACTTTGGGTTTTATTTTCTAAGGGGTTTCAAGATTCATCATTTCTCTTCATACATCTAAACTGGGATGGGGTTTTGAGATAGAGAGTTATATCTGATTCTAACCTTGTATAGGGGTGATTGGTATACTTTTGTATAACACAAACAGTACTAGTCTTTGTTTAATGAGTGGGACAGCTGGCCCACTATCTGTTTTTACATCTTCTTTATTAATACATTTTTCCATTTCTTATTAAAAAAAAAGCATTTAAGCCTTAAAGTGAGGCAACAAGAGTTTACTATTACCCTTCTTAGTGCTTGATTTCAATGATTTTTTCATCTCTACATATGTATATCAGTGGTTGTGTGTATGTGCATGAACTATTTAGTATTTGTGTGTTACAATTTTTTTTGGAGACTAGTTTTAATGATATGTATAGACACATATTTGGTTAAATTTTTCTCACATGTTTGTAAAATGCATTTAAGCCTTAAACTGAGGCATATTCTTCATGACTCCTTGAAAAGCAATTGCCATGAGTGGCATGATCTATATTTTCATTGAAAGCTTGAGGATGATTGACAGCTTGGCGTATGATTTTTTTATACTTTTTGTAACTTAAATTGTAAGAATAATTATGGTGGTTTTGAGTTCTTCAAATCACTTGCTCCTGTAACTGTTGAAGCAATTCTTTAGAAATTATGCTTGCTAGAGAGGAATGAAGATTAATCTGGACTGAGCAATAATTCTCATTGATCACTTTAGCGCATCGAAGAGATGATGATTGGTCTGGGCATGTTGCTGTAAAATGAGGTGTTTGATATCAATGTGAGGTCTTGAGAGCATTGAAGCGGACAAGATTTGTAAACAGAAGAAATGAACGGTGTATAATCCATGTATTGGTATCTAGGTAGGAGTTTAATGGATTCTGTCCAGGATAAGAAATAAGAAATAAGATAGACAGCAGTGTATGGTACTACACAAGGAGTCATTTGTCTGTGAGAGTGTATGCAAAATTACTGTACAATCTATACACTGATATCTATGTAGCAGTAGAGGTTTTTTATGATCTTACATTGTATTAGGAAAAGTTTTAACTCCATTTGACTTTTTTTTTCCTTTTAATTTCGAGAGAGAGAAAATGTTAATACATTTGAGTTGAAGTCAAGTGTTACAATTTTTCTTACTTTCTTATCTGATCTTCTGTTAATTGTTACTTCAATCTTTGTTCAGTGTCACAGACCTCAAGTGAAACAGAAGCCAAGCTCTACTGATACATCCTCCGGTCGAAGCAGTTATGTCTGCAACAAATCTAATGATGGCAAATATTTACTGCTGTCACAGACCTCCAGTCCAGTATCTGTCCTCGAAAGTGGTGGCTCCTGCTCAGCTGAAAAACACGTACCCATTAATCCTAAACTTGTATTTGCAGTGAAGCGCGCTCGAAGCAAGCGTCGACGACCTGCAACTTTGAACCCACTTTTCATTTACCCTTTCATATCCTCCACTTCCTCCACTTCTGAGGATTATCATCCTGAAACTGCTTCTGAATCTGGATCGGAAATCAATCTCATTGAGAAGCCTGTTAGGAAGAAGCAAAAAAGGAAAAAGAACCTGACGGTGCTCTCAGGTTCCAGGGAGAATAAGAAATTATCCTTTCAGCAAACAGATACACCTAGGAAATGCATGCATTGTCAGGTGACAGAAACCCCACAATGGAGGGAAGGGCCTATGGGACCAAAGACCCTTTGTAATGCGTGTGGAGTCCGCTACAGGTCTGGTCGCCTTGTTCCAGAGTACCGACCTGCTGCAAGTCCTACTTTTGTTCCGTCATTGCACTCCAACTCTCACAAGAGGATTATGGAGATGAGAAACAAGGGTAGGTTGTAAACCACCAAACTGCTGGAAGTCGTACCTTTTGACTCAGAACTACCACAAGAGGGTTATGGTGACGAACAGTGCAAGGCGGTAGACTACAACGATTTTGACGAACAATGTATCACCAGGCACATTAGGAAATTCATTTGGGTAGCTTCTTGTTTGATTATTTATAGGACAACAGGCTCTTCCTAGTTGGGAGCTGACTTGTTTTTCTTTTCTCTTCTTAATGTTTTGTTTTAGTTGATTGGTTTTGTACA
The DNA here is from genome assembly GCA_030444775.1 of Atalantia buxifolia. Lineage (NCBI taxonomy): Eukaryota > Viridiplantae > Streptophyta > Magnoliopsida > Sapindales > Rutaceae > Atalantia > Atalantia buxifolia. Next base: position 14,380,406 of record CM059838.1, read on the forward strand.
TTAATAGAATAAGACGTAGGAAGTAGGACTAGGAGAGCCTTGGGTGAGCACATGTTTGTCATTATGAAAAGGCATTAGGTGGAGAGAATGGAATTAGTTGTTCAAGTTAGTGTTAGCGTTGCTTATGCCATCAGGTAGCTGGCTGTTTACGTGCTTGTCCAATTGTTTACACTGGACTGCCTTAAATTAGGAGTGTTGAACGACAATATAATGTCTCTTCTAAAGTATACACTATTCGTTTATTCTTTATTGTTTATTGTTTATTCTTACATGCAAGTTTTTCTTATGACAAGCACTTCACTAAGAACTCGCTGCTGGGAATGGAAAACAAGAGTTGTTCAGGAGAATGCTGCCGCCGCTGCCACAACTTTGAAGTCAGGCAGGACAGTTGCCAAAGCAAGCAGAAGTTTTTGTGTTGGCAAAAATTCATTCTGATGCTTCTTTTACTTGAAACGGACTCCAGGAAAAGTTACAAGCCGGAGAAAAGTTAGAAAAGTTTGTTGCGGTACTGGGGATGATCGTCAGGTGGTTGTTACTGCTACAAAGCAAAATTTTGTTGCTCCGAAATGCTGAAGCACTGCTCTGGTGACTGGTGCAGAATTTGAACGACGGTAAAATTAAATGAGCTCAAAAATGAAAATAAGATTTTATGTCATCAAAACTTCATAGTGCTTCCAAAACCTGTAACAGCCACAATGTGTTGAACAGGCCGCTACACAACAAAAACTTCTGGCCCAAAGTGAAGTATGAACCCAAAAGAAGGAGATCTGATCCAATAACTTCTGGCCTCATGGACAGCACAAAACACTGTTGCCCCCGCCCAACAAATCACTTCAGTTGACTCACTGCTAGTGAGTGATAGCCTTTGCTGTCCATGGAAAAAAAAATCGCCTGTTATTGATATTTCCTCAGTAATCGTTGCAATACAACCTAACCCATCCGGTAGATCTTCCAAACCAATGACATACTTGTAGTAAACACATGGCACACACTTCCTCTCAACTTGGTTCACGATTCTATCTTCTATCTACACAGATATATCAAAAGATTATATGATATGGTTTTTTTTTTTTTAATATGATTAAAAACTGTTCTAAAAATTTGAAAACAATCTTACCGAAAAAAGAAGATCAGAATAAAATTTGTCAAAATTATCAATGCTTCCTCATAAGGGCTTGTTCAGATACCCAAACGTCAAATCCATAGTTTATTGATTCAGAATTCAAAGTACTTGCTGTACTGGAATGCAGTGCGCAAACAGCACTCAATATCTAGGCCCAAACCAAACATTCTTGTGGTGCTATAAATTGAACGAATATAATCGCTTCCCTAAAAGATAAACACAGTATGCGTATATCATGTCAGTAAAAGAGCCAAAAAAAAAAAAAAGAAGAAGACACCATAGGCTAATTACACAATGGACTAGGGGTTAATCCAACATTCATTAGTTCGTTTTTAAAGCACAAGTTTTGAAGCAAATGCGAATGCAAAAGCATTGCGTTTGATAAGTGTCAGGTTTCAGATAGGCGGCTTATTTGGCATGTTTGTATCTGTGGGGCGTTCTATTTAGCAGTAAAATTAAAAAGCGCCTAACCGCCCGCCCTCTCATTGATTCATGCGTTGCCCCTGTAATCTCATGCGTACACGTGTCCTCAGATCAATGGAGCCCAACATCTCATGTTCAGTCCATCGCTGTAACGTGATGACATAACGACACAGATTCCTGGACTGTCCTCAGCCCTCCCTCTGTAGGTCCCCCATCACCGTCAACCCGGTCCACATCTTTAATCATATCGGAGGGGTTTCAAAGTCATTGACCACTCCACTTACGTACCGACACGTGTAAGACATCGGTCTGCCCGGTCACCCACAGGTCAAACACGTACGACCTCAGGCCTTATGGGGTTGTTGATTAGTTTAATTGTTTTGTAGCTGTCAAAAAACCAAAATCAAAAAAGAAAAAGGTAATTAATAATAATAAAGCGCCCGCGGCGCATGATAGCAAAGGCCGGTGAGAGGACTGTTTTCGTTTTAAGTGTTGTCGTGTCGGTCGTCGTTTTGTTAACTACGGTTTGGATCAAATCGGCGATGTTTTGGAGTGACAGAAAACGGATTCACGAGGCTTTGGTTATGAAACTGAGAGGATTAGGCCACGAAAATTGTAGTAACCAAATCGACTCGACTGACGCCCAACTCAAAATTTCGAATAAAAAACAAATTAGATCAATTTTTAAATATTTTGGATAAAATCATTTAATCCTCGTACTTTAGAAGTTATTATTAATTTAATTCTTACATCTTTAAAAATGACTCGAAACGTATTTGTCGTTATACTATTGACTTTTTTGTTGGTACTTTTTATTTTTTTAATTTATTTTTACAATACATTACCTTTTTACGATTATGTTTATTTTTTTAAACATAAATAAAAAAATAAGCCCAAAAATATATATATTAATTTTTGTAGAAACTTATGTATATCTAAAATAAGTATATTATTATTTTTTTAGATGTTAATATAAAAAAATATTATATTAACTCCTCAACAAAGTAATCTACAAAAACTAATACACACGGACGTGGATATTAGCATTGTTGGAACTAACTAAATACCCTTCATTGAGTAAAATTCATTAATTAATTAAACAACTATTTGGGGAACTAGCTATGAATAGTAGAAAATTGTTCATCATGGTCCATTATGAACATTATAGGAAGCACTGCACATGGAAGTTGAGGGTCAATTTTTAAGGGCCACTTCTTCTAGTAACAAAACCCGAAACATTAAACTTTTGAAATGGGAAAAATGTTTGGCGTAACCATAAATGTAAGGCGGCAGCAAGGGGGAAGTTAAGACTAAGATGGGTAGTCTAGGCAAATAAAAGATAAGACTGGCCCTTTAAAAGCTTGAACAATTATGATGATGGTCACATAAATTTTAGTTGTAAAGTCGGGATTCTTTTTGTTTGATGTAATGTGTCCGTATCAATGTTGACTGTTTACCAAACTCTTCGCTCACGATCTCACACACCTCTATGTTTGCCGCAGGGCTTCTTTATCTTCTTTGTATGGCAACAATTTGTGCAGCTTGGTTTTGATGGTGTATGTCGGATCGATGTTGCGTCTTCACCAAAGGCTTTCAATCCCTTCTTCGCATGTAGCTTCCCGTGCACCTTAAAATCCTTTTGGTTCGAATTGAGGGTCTCTTTTTGTCTTGATGGGTAGATCTTTCATATCCCTATATATGTGTTGTTTGAGAATGTACTTTAAAATTAGTAAAACATTAAAAAAAAATGTCCCTTAAGGCCTTAATTAATATTTTAGTATTCATTCTTTTTTTGTTAAATTGAAAAAGAATAATACTATGAGACCCTCATTTCGAACTAGAGTGTGGAGGTTCACATATAAAAAATTTTAAATATCATATTAGTATATTATAAAAAAAATTAAGTAAGATGCTTTTTTTTATTGATTAAAGCCAATATAATAAACACTGAATTTTTTTAATTATAAGATATTGGATGAAATATGAAACTTTTTTTTTTCAAATTTCAAAATTTTAAGGTGAAAAAAAAGGGCTTCAATAATTAAAAAAAAAAACTTATATGAGACCATCTTATAAATGTATGCCATGTGTTTCAATTAATTTTTCTATCTCTAAATGATTGGTTAAATTTTAAAAAAATAGTGAACGTTAAAATATCATTAGATGAGTGCTATGCAGCGTGCAGTCCCATATAAATATTTATGTTGATAGTAGTAGCAAAAAGAAGACACTTAGCTTTCAATTCAATTCAATTGTTTTAGGTACAACACAATTGTCTTAAAGTAACAAGAAACTGCACCTAAAAAAATAATTAAAATTTTTACCCTTCAAGCTTACATTTCGTTTTGAGGATTTCTCATATTTGAATGACTCCAACATTTAATGGTGGTGAGATCATTATAGAGTTGGCTACATTATTACCTTCACATTTCAACGTTTCAAATGCAACAAAATCAAGAGCTGTAAAGTATCAAAAATGGGCAAATATAGGCAAAGATATTATTTTTATTTTTACTCTTTATTGTTGTCTTTCACCCCTTTTTTGTTATACCTTTAAAGACTAATTGCTCCTTTCAATTTTGAGGCAAATCTTGTCATTTGCCACCCTCCTTGCTACTTCACACAAATCTAGTAATAGAAATAATGCATTGTCTTTGGATTAAAACATTCACAAAGAAAATTACATAAAATAGCTTTTACATGAATTTTGTTAAGTACATTTAAAATAACTTACAGTTCATGTGAAAATAATACAAAATTAGTGATATGGACAGTGAAACCTACCAATTTTAATATGGACTGTAAGTTACTTAAAATGTAACTTAACAAGATTCTTTTTTTTATATATTATATGCTCTTCAAACATCTTATTCTCAACCAGCTCAACATTTTCATATTGTTAATCAACATGTAATTAAGCATATTATATAATATATGCTTAGTTGAAAAAAAAATTGGTCATCTACTTATTTTTTTAAAATATGCTTTTTAAGGCTCGAACTAAAATTTAGACATAAGTTTACCGATTGTGTATTCTGTAATTTATAATTAAAGAAAAAGAGAATAAAAAGTTTGCTAAGGCCTTAGTCGTGTGTCTTTGCATGCCTGATGAAGGTGGCGAGTGGTGTCGTTTTTGGTCGAAGTTGAAAGGAAACATAAATAAAACGACAGACGAACTCTAGGACGGGACGGAATGTAACTCCATATAAAATCAGCCACTTCCAGTCATCGCTGAGGACTCTCCTCCTTTTCCTCGTCGGCCCATCCAACTTGCTCGCCGATTCCTCATTCCCCAAAAAATTTCCCCAACCTCTCCTCTCGCGCGTGAATATCACTCCCTACCGACCCCTTTACTTTAGGGCCTCCAGTGAATTATTATTTTGCCATACAGAGATTTGGTTAATAAATAATTGTTTATTATAAAAAAATTCTTACTTTATTTTTAAATAGTTCATTAGGAGTAGAAAAATAATGAATAACTTTATTTTTAAATAGTTTATTTTTAATGTCAAATTTTATAATTAATAAATAATATTTTTATATTTAAATTGTCTTTTGGTTTCAATTTTTTTATATAATTATTTTTGTTCAAAGTACATATTTATAGGAATTTTTGTGTCCTCTTTATTTATTTTTTTAATTTATAAATATTTATACTCACTTCAAAATATAAAATTTTTAGTTTAACTCGGGTCCACCCCTACATTAGGAGTAGAGTAACACTAGAGGTATGAATGGTTGAAATAATTATAAATAATCAAATAATTTGATATAAATTTTTGTATAACTTGATATAATTGGGTCATGTCTATATGATATTATTGTGCATTGTATCTAAAGCTCGGGCATCATCAAAAAATAAAAATTTTGTTAATTTTTCTAACCATTTTATGATGCTCAAATTGTGAGGTGAGGTACTAAAATTGGACTTGTTCAACTCCAACGTCGTTGCTATATTATGATTCACACACCAGGGGATAGAAAGAAGAAAATAATTATTATGAGATTTATGAAAATATGTGAGTTTGAATTTATAATAACTTTTATTAAATTATTATCACATTATAGGATATAATTATCCTTTTTTCTCGTATTAATATTTAATTAATGTATTGATAATGTGATACATCTAAGACTAAAATTCAAAAAACTCAAACATTGTTTTAATTTATTATTTAAGATGGTCGCTGATAAAATTTACCTGTCACGTGCTTATAGCTTCTGTAGTTTTGCCTTTAGTAAGTAATACAGATTAATTGCAATATGGAAATAATTTTCTGACACATTGCCATTTTTATATACACTACTAATTGGATAAAAATATAATAGGGAATTTTCACAAAGTGAGTGACACATTTTATATTCTCACGAGTCGCGGCCAGAGTCACAGAAAGCTTGATTGGATTGTACATTGCAGACTATACAGATTCGCGCAGAACCAGCAATTACTTGTTGCCGCTAGTGATGGCATTCACTTCGCTCTTTCACTTTCATCATCACTTCGACAAACGAAACAAACACAGAACATCACGCGCCTTTAAATACAGAAACCAACAAAGACCAGACGTGAGAGGCCCGACTGACCCCTCCTGGACCCCGGCGAATTGGTCTGGTCAGCTCTCCACTCCAAATGGGTTACCTACCTTTAACCATGGTTAATCTGACTACACACAAACTCAGTCACAGTCACTAGCCATGGTTAAATCTTTTGTCTAGCTACTATTATTATTACTGCTTCGATTTCAGAGCAGTACACAAAACCAGCAAACAGTAAATTTCTTTTTTAACTGCGGCATTTTATCGAGCAGGCTCTGTTCTGTTCGTGAAAATCGCGATATTTTAATTTGGCCAGCCATAAATTCCCTTGTTTTTTTGTCTAATAAACTAATTACATCCTTTTTGGTTTGGTTTAAGATTTGTTTTCTTGTTGATTGAGATCTGAACACAAAACAAAAACACAACATATAAAAAAAAAAACATGAAAAATAGTGGCAGTGAATCAGAGTGATATAAAAGTCTCTGTAACAGAGATGATGCAGTGGACACCTCCGTACCAGATACCACACCATTCGCTATCATCTATCTGATCGGCGATACAAAGGCTCTGGCTTCACTTGTCCTTGCATGGGAAATTAATAACAGTTAACAGAGAGAGCCCTGTTTCAAACAAAATCTGCAAGTTTTAATTTGCATTTCAGGCTCTCTTTCTTGGTTTCTTCTGCTTATATTGAAGCTGTGTTTTGAAAATTTGAAGAGCTGTTATGTTGTTATCAGATGTTATGGCAAATGGTAGAAGGATTTTCTCTTATTCGTGTTAAAGTTGCAAACTTTGAAATAAAAAAGAGGTTTTCGGAGGGATTGAAGTGTTGAATTTGAAGGGCCACTAGCACAAGGTAAGGGGTTTTTCAAAAAACTACTCTTGGTGCTTTTCAATGACCCTTTCTATTAAATTTGATTCTTATAATTTTGGTTTGCTCATTTTGCAGCATTTCGTAGTAGCAAAATCAAATCTTTGAAGCTTGGAGCGGTCATCTCTTAGGACTGAAAGAACCCATTTGATCAGAAAACAGAAGAAACCACCAAATGAAGGAGGTTGAGAAGAGCATTGATCCACAACTGTGGCACGCATGTGCAGGATCCATGGTCCAAATTCCTCCATTAAACTCCACGGTGTTTTACTTCCCTCAAGGCCATGCTGAGCATTCTCTTGGCTCTGTCAATTTTCCTTCTTCGTCACCAATCCCACCCCTCATTTTTTGCCGGGTCTCTTCACTCAAGTTTTTAGCTGATTCTGAAACTGATGAAGTGTATGCAAAGATAAAACTGGTTCCTATACCAGCTAATGAGATCGATTTTGAGGATAATGATTTGAGTTTAAATTCTGTTGGATCAGATAGCGAGTCGGAAAAGCCAGCATCTTTTGCTAAAACTTTGACACAATCTGATGCTAACAATGGTGGTGGGTTTTCTGTGCCAAGGTATTGTGCTGAGACTATATTTCCTAGGCTGGATTACACTGCTGATCCCCCTGTGCAGACTGTAGTGGCTAAAGATGTTCATGGAGAGATTTGGAAGTTTAGACATATTTATAGAGGGACACCAAGAAGGCATTTATTGACCACTGGGTGGAGCACCTTTGTTAATCAAAAGAAACTTGTTGCTGGTGATTCTATTGTGTTCTTGAGAGCTCAAGATGGGGATCTTTGTGTAGGGATAAGGAGAGCCAAGAAAGGAATTGGGGGTGGAAATGATTCTCCATCTTCTGGGTGGAACTCAAATAATGGCAGTTGTGTTACTGTTAATCCGTTTGGAGGGTTTTCGTGTTTTCTGAGAGAAGAAGAGAACAAGATGGTGAGAAATGGGAATATGAATCTGAATTCGTGCGGGAGTTTCAATTCCAGTGGAAATATGAGGGGTAATGGAGGAAGAGTGAAGCCTGAGATGGTTTTGGAGGCAGTAGCACTAGCTGCTAGTGGAAAACCATTTGAGGTTGTTTATTATCCTCGTGCAAGCACGCCAGAGTTTTGTGTTAAGGCTTCTGCAGTGAAGGCTGCAATGAGGGTTCACTGGCACTGTGGAATGAGGTTCAAGATGGCTTTTGAAACAGAGGATTCTTCAAGGATAAGCTGGTTCATGGGGACTATATCATCTGTTCAGGTTGCCGACCCCATTCGCTGGCCTAATTCACCATGGCGGCTCCTCCAGGTATAATTCATAATTCTCTAATTTGATTGTTATTTCTTTGTGTAACATGTTGGATTGAAATTCATATCTCTTGTTTGATACCATACCATCGTTTCTTTTTTCTTTTTTCTTTTTTCTTTTTTCTTTTTTCTTTTTCTTTTTCTTTTTTTTTTTTGGTTTGGGGGGGGGGGGGGGATCTTTTTTTCTCATGTTAAGCTTGTGAATCTGCTTGTATGGTGAATTGATTTTGAGCAGTTCTCATCAACAAATGAAATGCTTGGGTTGACTACTTTTGTTAGTTTTTCGCTCAGGTTCAGTAAAGTAATGAGCTTATAGAATGAAGTGCAATTCAGCTGAGCAGCCTGCTTGGTTGATAAACAGTTTAACATTCCTTATTAAGTCTGTGAATGCCCTAGTATACTGGTTGTCTTCTTTGATTTTGGATGTTCCTCTTTTTCTGCTCTATTAATATATCCAACTGAATGGTTCCTTTTAAAACAGCTAGTGTGGCTCATCACAGAACTGCAAAGCAATATTATTTCTATATTAGAATTTATTCACTAGAAAATGCTGAATATCCTAAACTGTTAAACTTCTTTCTGGTGCATCTGATCACTCCAGCTGAAGGACTATTTGTTCTTCATCTTGACTGACAAGAATCACATTCTACCTAGAGTTTAGCTTGGGTATCTCTGTTGGCAATAAATGGCTTGATTTAGGGCACTTAATATACATTCAATGCAGTTTATTGTGCATGACAGAAATCAGTCATTTGCTCTGTCATTATTGACAAAATTTACATAAAGGCAAATATTACACACAGCATTTATTCATGCTGTACAAATTATGTGGTCCATTATATACTTAATAGATTTTCTGTAAAAGAAAAGTTTTATTAGTATGGAAATTACATTTTGTTTGCTATGCATAATGGAAGAAACTTATTTACAGCATAGCTTCCCATGTATATTCGCAGATCAAGATGATTGAGGCATATTTTTTTATGAATGGCCGTGAATTATTATGCTCTTCTTTGCTAAAATTGCTTTTATATGTCCTCAGTTTTGGTACCCAAATGCCCTTTTTTCCCTCAGAATTCAAAGTCTTTTTTGGGTCCAATTATTTTCAGGTTCGGATTAGCAGATGGTTAGTAGTTACTTAAAAGGCATTTAAATTAGCAGATGGTTAATAATTACTAAAGATACTTGCTTAAAAGGCATTTTAATTTTCCAATTTTCTGCTAACTGTATGCAATTGAATTTCATTTGATGTTTCAGTTACAACATTCCAGAGTCCATAGCTTGATAATTGTTGTATTTATCCCTTGTCTTTTAAAACCTTAAGCAATGTGATTGTTCAGCTTAAGCAGCATGTGCCTAACCGTCCATTATGAATTGTTTCCAACATCATATACCAATATCATGGAACGCCTAAGTTCTCCTAGTCCTTGATGAATCTTTTCTTACACCCTTTTACAAATTTCTTTTCAGGTGACTTGGGATGAGCCAGATTTGCTTCAAAATGTGAAATGTGTCAGCCCATGGTTGGTTGAACTGGTATCAAACATGCCCGTAATCCATCTATCACCCTTTTCACCAGCAAGAAAGAAGTTGCGGCTCCCGCAACAATTAGACTTCCCTTTCGACGGCCAATTCACTATGCCGTCATTTTCAGGTAACCCCCTTGGGCCGAGCAGCCCCTTGTGTTGTCTTTCTGACAATACTTCTGCAGGCATACAGGGAGCCAGGCATGCTCAATTTGGAATATCGTCATCAGATTTCCATGTTAACAACAAACTGCAGTCAGGGCTGTTTCTATCCAGTTTCAAGCGGTTCACTCCAAATTCTAGAGATTCTGATGGCATCCTGACAAGCCACACAAACAGTAGTGAGAATTTATCTTGCTTACTGACAATGGGGAATTCTAATCAGAATTTGGAGAAATCTGAGAGCATAAAAAAGCACCAGTTTTTACTCTTTGGTCAACCAATACTCACGGAGCAGCAGATCTCACATAGCTGTTCCGATGATGTAGTTTCACAAGTGCTTGGGAAAAGTTCATCAGATGGGCATTCAGCTAAAGTTAAAGCATCTTCTGATGGTTCAGGATCTACTCATGAGCAGAGAATTTCCATAGAAAAGTCCTCCAGTTCTGAATTTTTCTGGAATCGAAGTTTCCAAGCGACTGAATCTGGCCTTGATACTGGTCATTGCAAGGTTTTCTTGGAGTCAGAGGATGTTGGGCGGACTCTGGACCTCTCAGTGCTGAGTTCTTATGAAGAGCTGTATCGAAGGCTGGCCATCATGTTTGGAATAGAAAGATCAGATATGTTAAGCCATGTGCTTTATCAGGATGCCTCTGGTGCTATTAAACGAACAGGAGATGAACCATTCAGGTATATCACCTATTAGTCTTTACATGTCAGCTTCATGAAATCACCATGTCTATATCAAGTTGAAAGTAAAGGCAGGGTTAACTTGATGTTATTTCTCTTATTTTTGTTTTACCTTATTGGCATTGCAGTGATTTTATGAAATCAGCAAAAAGACTGACTATTTTGATGGGTTCTGGCGGTGACAGTGTTGGAAGGTAAGAGGAAAAGAATGCTACCCTTTTTTCTTATGTTTGAGTAATACCACAAATGAAAACTTGGTATACAAAATTTGTATCGCAACAGGCATGGCATCCATTCATAGGTGCTGTTTAAGTTAATTGACTATGGAGTAATAAAGTCATCATGTGCCTAAAACATGACAGTTATTAATAGGTGCCACTTCATGTTGTTTCCAAACTTAGTATGGTGTTAATATTAAAATTTATTTCTCTACTTACTCAAACTCAACTCCACTCCTTTACATCAAAAACTACTTGAGTTAGGGAAAGATGATTTTGGAAAATACGTTTAAATCTTTCTTGGCGATCATGCTTCTAATTTTTCATATGAAAGTTGTGTGAAAGCCTATTGACTTTTGGGATACCTGACTCACTTTTTTTTTTTCCCCCCCCTCTCCCCAAAAGAAAACTTATGCTTAGTTCAGATGTTTTTAATGGAAATTTGCTGGCTTAATGAGTTATATTGACTGATTAAATTTAAAAATCTTGATCTGCAGGACATGGATCACAGGGATGCGGACTCCTGAGAATGGACTCAATGCTTCCAATAAGACTGGTCCTTTAAGCATATTCGCATAGTTATCTCAGCAGTTGAGAGTAGATGTTGAAAAACATGAAATAATGTTAAGAATTTGTTAGCTATCCACTTTTTCTGTGAATTGAAACCAATCTTGTTAATGATGACACGTTGGATTATGTTTCCTTGTAGTTTGCTTTCACATGTTTGACTGGATATTGATATATAATATTACCCAGATATTGAATGTTTTATTTTTGTCGTGATCGGATTACCGCAACAATGCTCATTTAGGTCTGCGGACTCTAATTGCTTTGTAAGTTCCAGATTATTACATACTATGATCCTGAGATTTTCTTTTTGAAGTTCTGCTGGGTTTTCAGGTTGGTTCTCTGAGGTAAATTTAGACGAGAGTGTATGGATGGCCTGGTATAACCCTTCTATCAATATGTTCACACTTAAACATGTATTTTTCTGAGTGTCCCCAAGAACTAGAAAATCCATTTTACAATTGCATTATAATTATTTTGTTTTTAATCTTATTGGATCTCGGTAACTTGCCACATTATTGTCATCTTTTGTTGCATACAGGTCTCAAGAGACAAGCAGCATGAAAATTATTAGATTCCCGCATCTGCAAGTTGATAAGAAGCAAGGATAAGTTCGCACATGAAGCAGATTCCAACACAACTTACGGACAAATTGTTCCACACGCTTAATCATTATGTATATAATTGAAAGCAATATTTATGTAGCAGCACAAGGGATGTCCCTCAACGCCATTGCTTCATGCATGACATAATTCATAGTCGCTGTCATGGGTTGGAGCTGCACCGTTTGTTTACTTGAGTGATCAAAGCTTGAGCTTCTCCTACTTTAAGCTAGTGGTCGATCGTGCACTTTATTTCGAACCCTGTAGGACCTATAGGATAAGATTTACATTTTAGATCTACACTGTTGTATCAAGATTCGAATCACATCCGTGAGTTTTCTGTTGCTGACTTTCAAGTTTTTGCGTACTATATGCATTACATCACAGTTTGAAATGAAAACCCAGAGCATTATCCTGTTTAACACACTTAAATTTTATGTCGCTAATTCTACATTATATGCAAACTTATAAATTAGCAATGAAAAATTTTGAGTGTAATAAAAAGAAAAGAAAAAAAAAAAAAGCACTTGAAGAATTTAAAGAAGAGTTGGGAGGAGGGTTGTGTACCTTATCCGAGTGAGTCTCTTATCACTTAGGGATCTCAAAAAAACTTGTCAACAAATGCTTTGTTGGGATCTGAAAATCCGGAAAACATGAAGAGTGTTGACTGTTCATGTTTTCAGAGTTTGAACATTTTTACAGACACAAGACCCTCTTTACAATCCCAGATGCCCATTTACTATTTTGTCAATCGAAGTCCAAAGCAGGCAATACCCTAGACTTTGTCCAAAGAATTGATTGATAATTACAACAACTGAATTAAAATGGACACACACGTGGGACTGGGACCCCAGTGATCAAATCGAGGCCCCTCACGTGCGGTCCCTTTCCCCTCGCCGTGTTGATTGTCGGGCCTTGTTGGGCTTCGATTTGACTCCACTTAATCCCACTTCCAACATGACCCACGCTCTAGTCTCGGCTGTTGCCCACTTGGGTATTTGAAGTTATTATTATTATTTTTTAATTTTTACTAGAAACAGCAAAAAAAAAAAAAAAAAAAAAAAACTTCGTAATGATGCAAGTTTTGGTTTTCCTATCAGATTTTCGATGTTGATTAAAGCTGTTCGTTGCGATATTCATTAAAGTTCATTTGAGAGTGTTCTTAATATTGTCAAAAAGTTTTTTTTTAATAATAAAAAATAGTTTTTTTTTATACTTATATTTTAATATTTGATTGAAATAATGAATGAAGCTCACCAATACCAACACACGGTGAACGGCCAAAACATATGAATACACATGTTTACGGGGGCAAAGGCAAAGGCAAAGGCAAATGCAAATGGCAAGTACTTGTTCCAAGACAAGGCATACGTTTATCATTTCAATATGTATATATATATATATATTTTTTTAATTTGTGAATGTTTTCAGCTCCAACCCTTAAAATGTGGGATTGGTTTTTCCTCACATTGGGACAAACATTTTATCTTTATTGTTTGAATAGGAGACCCAGTTTCATTTCAATTAATTTTATTTTTATATACATAAAAATTAGAAAAATAGAAAAAAATTGTAAAGATTTTGCTGTATACTTAGTGTCGGTGAAACTTGTTAATAGTTGAAAAAACAATATTTTGCAAGTAAAAAATGTGGTCAAATTATCTGAAGTTCACGGAATTTCAAAGACCCGGATCCTAAAATATTATATCGAAACCAATGTGATCATTAATGATACCTTGAACGATGATGGAAAATTAAAATATATAAAAGCATCAAGCATGGGACGTTGAATACGAAAAAGAAAAGAAAAGAAAATAAAAATAAAAGAGCCGTTAATGGTGTTTTAAATATTGTAGTATGAGCTATAAAACAATAAAATATGGAATATACATACACAGAACCTGAAAGGCTGAGGCAGAAAATAAGGGACTTTCACAAGATCCAAGAGCCACACGAGGGAAGCAATTTGAATCAGAATCTGCACAAGCTGAAGGGAAAATTTATTTGCAATATCCATTAACAAAACAATAGTAATTATTATTATTAATTTTTTTTTTTAAAAAAAAAAGAAAAACCACTTTTAAAATGTTATATTATTCTCTAACATTTTATCTCTAAGATCGACGCATTTGCGAGAAAAGAACAAAAGGAAAAGTTACGAGCACGGAGGACAGAGATTTGGTGACGTGGCTTGAATTCGTGCACTCGTGCGGTGGACCCCACAAGTATCCCTTTGTCAAAATACGATTGCGTACGAAGTGCGATTTACTTTTGTTTAGTGGTGGTTTCGCCTGATTTGGATTTGCCCCCGGTTTTTTTTTTTTTTAACTTTTGCATTTGTCGGTCTTCACCCTCCACCCCCGGTTTCGAGATTTAATCTAATCGTACACGGAGACGAATTAGGAATTTAACTTCTCGTGATAATTTGAATTCTTGATACAAGGTAATAACAGTGAACATTGTAATTGCAATTGGAGTGACATAAATTTACCCCCAAAAAAATTATTATTTTTTTATTACCATCTGAACGTGTTTAATAATTTTTTTAAAATTAAATTAGGTGTTTATTAGCAAAACGTTTTCCAAATTAGTGGTTGGCGTTTTGTTAACGACCAGCCTACATTAGAAAAAGCGAAATTGATTAGAAGAATTTTTAACCCAAAATTATTGTGCAGCAAAATTATTAACTGTATATCACAAACAAAATGGGAATAGTCGATAACAATATTTGTAAAGTTGAGGTACAGTATTTGAATCCCAATTCGAATAATATGCGATTCACGATTTAAAAAAAATACTAAGTGATTATTTGCATTATTTCATTGTCAAGTGAATTATAAAAAAAAAAATTAATCGATTTGTATGTCAAATTTATATATATAATATTACTCTAATTGGTAATATTATTGTCCCATGTAAAACAAATATTTATTAAATTTTTTAATTATTGTGCTTTTGAAATTAAGCAACTAGATTAAAAAAAAAAAGATAATAAAAAGAATACTCCACGCGCATAATGAAACAAATGTTAATTGGGCGGCCGAGGAAGAATTCAAAAGGCTTCTGAAACGTAAGGAGATGGATGATAGGATAATTTTATGTCGGCAGACAAGTATATACATGCGTGTGTGTATATATATAAAAGTTATTCTCAAGCGAATGAACGTCCATAAGCTCATCATGAATTATAGGCTAATTGTTAGGGGTTAGGTAGGCTGTCTTTTCTCCCATACGGCCTTCGGCTATCTGTGGGCCTAATTAATCATTTGGTCCATTACACAAGTCTTTCAAAACTATAGCCCACAGCATGTGCTTTTGACGCTTCTCTCACTAAATTTGAAGATCTACAGCCCTCGGCATTATGTGCAAAGCAATTTTTTTTCAGAGAATGAGTGAAGTGATTTTGAATTCTGATGATTCGTAATTAGTGAATCACCACCCGTAAGTGTCAAGAAATACACCTACATACACCATGCCGCGTATCTAAAAAATATAGTAAAAACATATGATGAAACGTTTCAAATTACATTGCATCCGGATTTAAGAGATGGCAACGCGACAATATACAAATCTCATGATAACTTAAATTAAGCTTAAAAATATTATGAATGCAATCCGAAACATTATTGATAAGTATAATAAGCGACACCGTGATCACAAACAAAATCAAGTGTCAACAATTTAAAAATGGTCAAAAAGGGTTAAATAAATCCAACGGCGTCAAAAGAAATTTCAATATAAAATCACATTTTTCCATCAAATATGCATTCTTCAGTATAAAAATATGGGCCACAAGGCTTAAGAAAAGATCTTTTGGCTAAATTCTTACTTAAGAAGGGAAATTCACATCTCATATTCATAAAAATTCACAATACAAATATTGACAAAAGCATCATAGTGCTTTGGCAAATACATGCTCAAGTCAAACTTGTGAAGACTTTCAAGAACTTAGGAACAGGTATATTCTCTTATTTAATTTTCTTTATTTTTTTAAGAGATTATTGCTCATGATATTTACAATCATATAGATACTGAGACCCGTTTACATTAATTCTGATATAACACCGCTCAGATTTTTAACCCTTTCAATTATTCGAGGGACGTCAACTTTCCTCATGAGAGAAAGACTGCCTTCACTCAAGCTCTAAGACGGAAAAAAATTTAAATTAAACCCCTGTACTGTGTTTGCGGGGGGTCGAACCTCTTCCCTCATATTTGTTAAGGAGGGGCTCTAACTACTTTGGCTAAACCCAAGTGGTTTAACCTTCTTTATTTAACTATATCTAGGTCGTTGAGTTTATTGAACCTTGAGCAGTTAATGGAACCATACTTGCAAAGGACTAATTAATATTTTAAACACTAGTATTGTTAGCGATGGGAAGGACATAATAACAAACTTTTAAAAAATAGGTCGGTTTGAGGGCAGTAATAGTTTAGTGAGAGAGTGCTGCCAATCTCACTAAAAGTGGAAGCTGTTGAGTGTTCATAGAAAACAAGATAGGAAAAGATAAGGATGAAAATAAAGGGTAAATAGCTTGCTTGCTGCTCACACTACTGCTAATGGAACATGCAATAATCTGTGACAGTGATACATATTCTAAGTGGGCATAGCCAAAACATCATTATGAATTGCAAAATTATATTTGCAGGCTGTCACATATGCTATGCGAATGCTGTTGTATTGTTGTGGACAGGGTAACCACTTACTACAGGTTACATACCTAATTTTTGTGCAACACTGCAACCTGAGCGAGGAAAAGACATGTGAATGCAGTTGCATAACAGGAATTCAATATTCCAGTGGAACGACATAAGTCACTCAAAAGAAAAAAAAAAAAAAACACAAGTCTTTTAACCTGTGCAAGCTAAACACAAGCTAAGGGTGCATAAACACAAGCTAAAACAAAAGCACGAATTCAACCTGTGCAAGTGCAGTTGAATTTTAAGAGTTAAATCATATAGAATGCCCCATAGATCAATGAAAACAGGAAAATTCAGCCCAAATGTACGTAAGAGACGGGGCACGTTAATAGAGGCTAGCAAAAACCAAAGTCTTAATAGCAGCTACACCACAGAGGCACAGACTACATTAATTATTTGCACAGGTCATAAAGGATCAAGCATCACACAAGAACAGTTCAACAATTAAACATAGCCCACAAGCCTAGACAAGTACAGATGCATCCCCTCACATCAAACTTAATAAGAGTAGATGAAATCCATTTTTTCCAGAATTTATCCCTCCATTAGTTGAAACACACACCTCGGTTCCAGAGGCAGCTTGACATGAATTATCACACCTGTAAACATCAACTGCACAACATGGAAGAATATGACGCAGAGAAAACCAATGAGCAGCACATGCAATCAAGAAGGCAATCAACATCAAGCAAGCCCCATTGCAACGTGTGGATAGTGCTGCAACAACTCACTAATCTATTTTCAGTTGAATAGCAAAGAAAGCACTTCAAATTGAGGTCAGCAGATTTTTTTTGAGTGCTTTTGCCATCATCAAAGTCCGCTTCAAAATAGTTAACATAATCAACACATTCTTTATTACTTTTCCTACTTTTGTTTCAAAACATGTCTAATCAAGGAGTCCAACAATATAACGCAGCATTTATAAGTAAAAGATGCCACAATTTCCCATTACTGCTAACAAATCTTTTCCTTATAAGTAACAACATCCACAAAACACATTGCACAAGAGCAATACAAAAAGTGTGAAAAATGAAAAATATAATGAGTGTTACCAATAACGAAAAAAACAAAGTGCACTCAAATTGCTAGTGAAGACAAGCCTGTTGAATTTGGATTCTTCTAACTAAAGGTGCGTGCGTTTGAAATTGAAATTAAACAACTGAAACTAAAGCATTAAAATCTTACTGTTCTAATTGTTCTTACTTAAAAATTATGTTAATATAATTTTTTATTTATATAATAAAAAATTTATTATACCTTTAATAATTTTTTAAAATTATTTTTTAAAATTTTTATATATTATATATTATTAATTTTTATTTTATAATAACAATATATCATTATATTCATAATTTATCAAGAACCAATCAACCTTGGATAAATTTGTTTACAGTAATTACAGACAAATAAACAAATGAAACGAAAGTTTTGTCTAAAAATAATGCAAGTAGCTTTTAAAATTCGTCACGAAAGATTATCGTGCAATTTAAATAAAAGAATATTATAATTTTCCCACCAAAGGTATTATGACAAATCATGTCAGTATCACGGTTTGATAAAACTATTAGTTTATCACAAAACGTTTAAATTGTTAGCATTTTCCCACTATTTCGTTAAAACTCAGTTAATATGTAACGAAAAATTCATAAAAGGTCAATTTTACCCCTGGAGCATAAAAGACCATGTAATTAACCTTTTATGAATTTTGTAATTAAATCATCATTTGATGTTCTTTCTTCTTAACGGACAAAATCATCTTTTACGCTTCAGGGGTTAAATTGACCTTTTATGAATTTTCCATTACATATTAACTGAGTTTTAACGGAATGGTGAGAAAATACTAACAGGTTAAACATTTGATGATAAACTAATAGTTTTACCAAACTGTAATACTAACATTATTTGTCATAATATCTTTGGTGGAAAAATGATAATATCTCTTAAATAAATAATTAAAACTATGGATAATTAATCAGGACGTAATCTCTAAATCAGTCTATAATAATTAGTTATTACTAGATAGCGATAATTACAATTAGTTCAATTCAACGAAGAGAAATGCATGAGACGTACAGTTGAATTGAATATAATAGAATTAGTTGTAGTAGAGCTCGAGGCCCATGCCGTCGTGGATCTCGTAGTCCTTGAGGGTAATATGTTCTTTATAAATAGTGTACCACTTCTGAATCCGGATTTTATCGGGTCGAGTTCCGGTCTGAGCCGCCAACAGCTTCTTCAGGTGGCCGATTGTGTCGTCTTCGTTGCATTTTACTCGAACCTTCTTCCCTAGTCTGTCGTTCAACACCACCTCTATCATCTTTTCACGATTCCTCTAACCGTCGCAGGCACACCGAGTTGCAACGAGAGCTTAATGTGTAGTTATTATATTCTTTTTTCGCTCGTCAACCATGCAATTTTCACGAGAGAATACTGGGGTATTCTGGAAGCTTCGAGGGTGTGTTTGGTTACATTCTCTGCCAGGGGGACAAACTTTTTTAAGGACCAAACCAATCCACGTATTACACGTGGAAGTAGTAGATTGCTCACGTGATGCAACTTATGTATAAGAATTAATCTATTTATAATTTTAGCCAACTCTTCATCTTTCTTGTTTCTATTTTTTATTTTTTTAAATCATCCTGAATCTCTCTTTTTTTTTTTTAAAAAAAAAAAAAAGACCACTAAATAGCTTTTATTTTAAATTTTTCTATTGAATCCGTTAAATAGTCTTCTTGTGGGCATATTTAATATTTCATCAAGTATATTTTAAAATTTGAACCAAATATTAATTTGAGTGTCAGAATAATTTGTGCAAGTTAAAATATCAATGCTCAGAACTTTTGGAGTCGGAAAAAAGAAAGAATAAATCAGATCGGATTTATTAGAGTACCTTCATTTCTGAAGATAGAATTCATTTAAGTTGTATAAATGAGTATGTATTTTTTACTGGGGGAGAAACTTTAGTCACAAGTAGTTTTATACGAATGAGCATTTGAGAAAATTGGTCTACATTTTATATCCCCATTGGTTGTTCAAACACAATTTGTACTAGAAGCAGGAAATTATTACATTGACATGTCATGCCTTCTGTTAAAAATATAGAGCTTGCTGCTGTTCATTGAGCTTTTATTAGTGTAAGCCAGAAGCAATACCAATACGAGATATTTTTTAATCCTTCCAACAGAAGCTCGTTTCGTCAAGTTATCGTAGCCACTGTGCTCAGTAGCATCCAAGATCCCTCTATGCAATAGCAAGGATGACCAAATCTGCAAATCACCATCAATACAATGTGTCAAAGTTATTTTAGCATTTGATGACTCTGTTTCTATATATATATGGCGTGTGTAAGTTGAAAATTTACCAGCCAACGGCTAGCCTTGTGAAGCTGTGATGCTCTCTCTGCCAGGTGAAAGAAAAATCTTGCTCTTGAATATAAGAAGTTTAAACAAGTGCATTTAGAAAATGAGCTCTTACGCCTCTCCTACATCTCTCAGAATGTTCGTTAATTGATTGGTAGCACCCAGATAAATTGCTGCATTGCATGTACTTTGAACCGAAGTCGAAAATTCGGGTGCAATTCCCATCATAGGAACGCTCATTGGGCATACTGTGCCACCTACATTGTAGCAATAAAGCTCTTGAAACTCTTGTGCGTATATTACTTCCTCGTGTCCATCCTCTTTCCCTCTATCGTATAACCCAAAGATGATAAAATATAATTTTTCAATGTGTACCCATTTTTTTAATTTGATTTTTTTTTTAACCCACAACCCAAAAAAAAAAGTATTATTTGTTTTCTTCAGAATTTCTCGTGTCCTAAACACAAATCCAGTTTAATGATAATGAAAAAGGTTATGATCCTCAAATTTGTTCTCAGTTTAATGAACATGGAAAGATACAACATCACAGAGATTCTAGGGTTTCCAAATTTAATTTAGACCACTTTCTCAATGAAAAATGACTTGCTCTTAAATAGACTTCTTAGGACGAGTTTGAACCTTGATTGGTGATCGAGTCTTCACGAGATAAAGGCAATTCCTCTACGTCGATTTTAACAGTTGAGATATAACAATGTAACTTCAGAATCATTAATCATACATTTGATATGCTTTCACCCCAGGATTTTTGTAGTCGTGAAAGGTCGCAGTGCTGGTTGAAACAATCCTCGGGCAGTTTTCGTTTCATTAGTCCTCAATTTTCTGTTTAATATTTTGAGTCTACAATATTCTTCTTTGCAACAATGGGAAATATCTGATACTCCTTAAGACTCATAAATTTGCAAATTTAACAAATTCGGGGGAAACAAAGTTGCAGACATCGCAAAGGAACTGTATTGTATTAGACTATACAAAATAACATCATTCCGATTTACAAAGCAAAATGACTTTTTTTCCTCCATTCATTTAGCGATCTTTCCTGATCAAACATCTAATGATAAATTATCAAATGCATTTAATTCTCCACATCATTCTCGATTCAACAGATCTGTTATTTTCAATTGCAAACGACTCCGGCCATTAATGAAAGCAGAAATGCTACACAACGTATTAAACAACAGCAAAGATATCAAGATGCAAGGGAACAACGTTGAGACTCGAGAGCAATTGTAGATTCAAAATCCTTACTGCAATTCAAGTCAAAATTCGAAAACAGAATATCCTACATCAGAAAATGAAATTGATACGAAAAACAAAAATGATTTTCCAGCCAGAAAAATTTAAATATGATGGACATGGGAAATCCCACAAATTAGTAACAAGAAACAAAACCTTAAATAATAAACAACAATAGGGTAACAATAACAGCTAATAAACAGCAATTAACCATAACACAACCTACCGTTCAGCCTCCCACCTGGAAACAAAAATATACTGTACATGCATTTGTTGCATAAGCCCTTGCCAGCCAAAAGAGCGGTCCACTTCTATGATCCAACTTTCGCCAGCAGCAAACCTAAATAGGATCCAACAACCTTCATTCAAGAACAGCAACCTCTTGATCAACCCTCCAGTAGTTTGCATCATTGAACTCCTTTATGGCAGCCCCACTTTCATCGGGATTCTCCTTCTCGGGCACTTTTGTGATAATATTCCTCTTTAAAGGCCCTGCTTCCCCAACTATTCCCTCCTTCAGAGCCTGTTCCATTGCTCTCTCTGTACCTTCTAATTCCACACCTACAAACTCAACATCCTCTTCAAACAATGACGGCACTGAAGCACACCTCTGACTCCCATCACTGCTCACTGTTCCATCACTAGAATCCATGGATGTTGAGGAACCATTTGGAAGTGTGGATTCTACACTTGACGGTGAACTACCGTCGGAAGTCACTGCCTCATTATGACTGGCAGGATTAACATCCGAAATATCATGATCAATAAATGGATTCAGACTTGATCCGCTGATTTGCATATCCGATGATCCTCCCCATCCCTCCCAATCCGGTAAAGGCCTACCAGCAAACAAGTCTATGTTGTCCGGAGTGTCAAACCTGAAGAAACCCAAATCCTGAGAAGCATTTGCATTCTCACATTGTGAGTTCAAGTCTCCAGTGTTTAAGGAACCACTCCCAGGCAATGTGTTCAAATAGTTTGTGTCTGAAGTTGATGTGCCATTGACAGAATCTTTGCTTTCAGTTAACTCATCATCCTCTCCAACCACCACTTCATCATCACTACTGCTGTTACCACCATTTGCAGTTCCGTTCAAGTTTACCTCATCCATCATCTCAGACGGTGATGTACTCACAGGTGCATTACCAATTCTGTCATCTTGGAAGGCAAACCAGTTGGAATTTGTGAATAGACTGCTGCAACAAGATAACATTAAAATTTTATCATCACCCTTGTAACATGACTAATTAAACAAAGGAAATAAATAGCCCCATCATCAATTTGAATTTTTTTCCAGACTAGAACTGACAGATTTAAATGCACCTACTTTTGACCTTCCATCATGAAAATGACACTGCTATGAGCTTTGGCTCAAGTCTCCAAATTTTCAGACAGATAAATTATATTCTTTCTACAAGTCCATTCCTTTTAGCTAATTAGATATGGCTTGAGACTCCAAGAACAAAAAAAAGAAAAACCAACATATACCCCATTGACTGGGCTTTGTTTTTGGGGCTGAAAGTCATGTATTCCTATTTGTTGCATACTTCAATGTTATTTAGAATTAAACATTTTAGTGTTCCCCGATTTTCCAGGTTCTAATAGAAAGAAGAACGTACATGCCCATCAAGCTGCATCCAAACACTGAAAACAGAACAGATGACCTAATAAAAATAATCATGATGTCTGACAGTAAGGAGTTTTACGCTTTTAAATGACAAGGGTCCAGATTACACACAACAAGCAGTTAACTGCCTCTCTACTGTGTCTTTTTTCAGGTTCCATCATGGAGACCAATAGTTAACAAAGATATCACTCTACAGTGCATTTATTTATTGAAGAATCAAATAAGGCATAACAACACATAAAAATGAAGATACCAATCTATTTTTTTTATGTCCATTCCAATAACTCAAATTGTGACACTGTTCATGTCCAAAATTTCAACAGGAAAGCATAATAGTGTTTTGAAACTTACCTCCCTTGATCATCACCAAGCCTCAGGGATGATATTACAACTTCAGCAGATTCATCATCAAAGTAGACATCCTGCATATTATGAAGCAATTTAATATCAAATAATAGCTCAGAAGACAATTAAAAAGAATTTCCAGTTTATCTGTAAATTTACATCTACCGCAGATCTTACTCATCTTAATCTAACTCTGAACACCCACCAACAACCTTACCATTAATTGCTATGAAGGTAAAAACTAAAATTATTACCTCATCATCCCGATCAAGAGCTCCATGATCCTGCAACGAGAATTATACGAGCACAAGTCAGCAACTAAAGTTAAAATAAGTGTGAGAGAGCAGAGTGGTACATGGATCCCTGGTATACCTCTTCAGCATCCTCATTCCCGTATATTTTGTATCTAAAAGCCTGACTTAAGTTATTTGCAAGAGCTGCAACATCATAATCTCTGTCATGAAGGTCATCATCATCACTATCCTTTGTCCTATCTTGCAATGCTGTTGGGCGGCTGCATATTATAAGAATTGGGAAACTATTTAATCTAATAATTATAGAAAGAAATATAAGGAAAACCTGTGTTAGGTTTCATTGACTATTTGTCTCTTATCTATAATGAACTGTCACAGCAGCAGGATTAAATCAGAGTAATGGTAATAACAAATTAAATACCTTTAAATAACTTAAAACAATTATAACAGCTATTCTACTGTGTTAACAGAACTAAGATCACTAACAACAGAACATAAGAAAATAACCACCTTGAAATGGAGATGAAAATTAGGTACTACATTGCAATATGATTATATGATACAGAAGGATAGCCCATGAACTTGAGCACAAATACATCTTGCATCTGGAGTGCACAAAACATTTTCTCCACATAATGACGATCTAATCCACATAACCTACTTACGTGAAGGCACAGCAGAAATGAAGCAAGATCATAGCAGTAATGAAGCAGGAACATACCCGCAAGCCCATCGGTAAACATTTTCTACTGCATTACGCTCGTGCAAGACATTAACTTGCCACTCACTCCACTCAGTGTTTTCCTGCAAATAACAAATCAATTTAAGTAGACTTAGTAAATATATATCACGTAAATTTATCAGAAAATAAAAGGACATATTAGAAACAGCTTCACCAGTCCATGTTTAGAAAAATAGTGGTGTCCATAACATTGTATATTCTTTTAAAGGATACTGACAAAGAGATATTGAATAGCACTTCAGGAATCACCTCACTACAGAATAAAGAAGCAATAATAATGGGACAATAATATACACACTTAAAAGGCAGTTCATCATGCACATAAAAGTTAACTATAGTTACTTTTTAACAATGTTGTAAAGGGAAAATTGTCCAAATAATCTACTTCTGTAAGAAGGCTAAATTAATCAGACAGAAGATGAAATTTAATCAGTTGCCATAAAGCTGTAGGATCTTGTTATCGAACTGTATATGCCAACCTGAAGACATGCGTGAATGCGGGTATTGGTGCCGCCTAATTGAACAAGTTTATTAGAAATCCGTGTAATGTGTCCAAGGTTTCCGGCTCGAGGTGCTCGCTTTCCAGAAGCAGGTAAAGTTGGCTGCAAAACCACGGGACACACCAAGTTATTACAGTTTTTTCTTATGGTCAAAGGAAGAGTGCACATAAAAAATTATCAATGCCATCATATGCCACTTCAGAAAACATATGCTGCATGAGTATTTCCCCTGGAACAATTAAAGAAATCAGATATAGATATCACATGTAACTACAAGCTTCTCATATATTATTGTAATTCTTAGTTCTCCTCAAAAATTTAGTCTAGAGGAGCGTAGAGATATTATGTAATTCAGATCACTTATCATGTTACTGCAGTTTGACAATTATGCAAGAAATAATTGACTATGCATAAATATTTGACTAACTTCTGACAACAATCTACCTTATCAGACTCGCCAGAGAGTAAGGGACTTTTATCAGTTTGGAGAACCTTTCCCATCAAATCACATTCTCGAAGAAGATGATCCACCATGGTATCACTCTTGCTTTCCAAACAAGAAAATATGATACTCTCCACATGGTGATGCAATGCATTATTGTATGGGTACCTAAATTATAACCAATAAAACAGTCAGGTATGTTCTAATCTGACTAGCCGAACCCAAAAAAAAAAGATCTCTCCAAGTATGTGATCAAGAGTCCTCTACATACAACTGGAATTACTAAGGTTATTCACGTTCAAAATCACAAATTAAAATAAAGGCTTACTCAAAGAAAAGGTCAAGAATTCTTTTAATGGTTCCTGATCTGACCAATTCCTGCTCTGCAGCTTCATTGCTTGTTCTCAATAGCACAGCAATGAACTCCACGATCTGAAATTAATAATAAAGGAATTTAGAAGTTAAAAAAATAAAAAATAATAAAATTGGAGAATGTTGACCTAGGGTGGGGCTATTTGCACTCTAAGAACTACTTAGAACACTCATTCACTCAACCCACTCATCATTTAAATTTGAACTATTAATATTTACCCTGCGCACTCATTAAATTCTTAACATACCTGTACATTAACTTTTTTTTCTCTGGTTTAGTTCTCTCTTTTCCTCCATATATATATATATAGAGAGGGGGAGGGAGAGAGAGTGACTGCATTTCATAGTTGCTTTTTCTTTTGTTTTCTTTTAACAAACAGCAATTTTTTTTTGGGTGGGTGGGGGGGATAGTTACAGAATTTCATTTTTATTTTTTCATGATTTTACCTCAAAGCTTAGATCAAACATCACCATAGTATATAATTGTCTTCTTTCTAGAAGGTTCAAGAGGTTCATGAATTAATTTTCATCTTGCTGAAGTAAACAAGAAAAAAATAGCAGACAATGAAGACAAAGGAAAAGGGAACAAGGTCAAAGAGAAAGGGACGACTTTCAAAAAAAAGAAAAAGAGAAAGGGAAATTTCATGAGCGTTTCTTAAAAACCAAATATGTTGGAATAATTTTTTATTACTTTTATCTTCTCTACAATTCTTTTACGTAATTTTAGCAATTCTCTTTATTATGGGTTTTTACAGAAATCGATGTAGTGATAGGTGTTTACAAAATTAATATAAGTTGACCTTATATGTAAATTACACTATGGGCAACATTGTAATGTAAGAATGAGTGTTCAAAGTATTTTTCAGGGTGCAAAATAGGCCCACCTAAAATGATTTCAGGTCAAACTACATCTTCAACTTCATGACATGCGCTTTCTGTCAACAGCAGACAAACGCACGAGCACTCTCGTTATTCTCTTTTGCAAATTGACGGAGTCCTTAAAAATAAAAAAATTCAGTTCTATTGGTCTCTTCCTCAAATTAGGTCCAACATGTATGATTAAAGTACAAAGCCAACCTTTAGGCGATGTTTCCCCAGAGGCGGTCTCAATTCTCCATATGTAGTTTCCAAAACCTTCTCATCAGAAGAAACATTTAGAAGCATAAGTAAGTCGCCTGCAAAACACGATGCACAATCCTTAATATCATGGACATCAGATTATCAGAGGAAATTTACACATAATACAAACAGGCCCCCCTGAAAATCCAGTTGGATTTTGTTACACAATTAAATCAACCAAAGGGACAAGGAAATAGAAGCTGGTCCTTAAGAGGCAACACCAATGACAATGTACTTGCTACTAATGTATAATGCAAACTACAAGCTTCAGAAAAGTACAGATATGTCCTTTGTGGACAGGGCCCACTAATGCAACGAAGCTCCTCAAGATGGCAGACATTCAAAAACTTATTGGGGAAAGCTACAGAAGAACTGAAAGAGAGCCAGAAGTAGAATGCAGAATTTCCCTTCAACAAGAATGACGTTGGTAAAATGCTGGAAAATATTTCAATTAAACGAACGCAATTCATAAACAAAATAAACATTCAGCAATGCCATCAACCAAGACTAAATGAGAACATAACAATAATTTTCACATCAATAGATTCCCAAGCATATTATTCACTCACAGAGTTTAGGCAGCATTGCACCAATTGTCTCTGGATTTACAGGGTTCGGAGACTCATACATATGTTGGCCCCGAAAAGAGTACATCAAAGGAGAAGCAATCGCTGCTCTTTTTGGATCCAACAAAGAGATACACACAGAAAGTGAGTGGACAAGGCTAGATTTCGACTGTGAATCTTCCAATGCATGACCAAATATCCTTGCAACGAAACTGCATAAGAAAAGAAAATAGCAAGGCCACTTACGAAAAGATAAAGAGTGATTCATTTAAATGGAAGAACACAAAACACAGAGGAAACTAATATAACGCATACCTTGGACTAGCGAGTTTAGTAGCCAAGGCGGATGGGGCATTTCGAGTTATAGCACATAATGTTTCTGCTGCATTAGCATGAACTTCCGGAGGGCACTGATCCATATCAAAAATTGTTAGTCCACCACAATTATCCAAAACTTTGTGATACAATACAATTTTATGTTCACTGAAAACTTATTTCCGGCTAATCATTAGAAATTATATGATTCATTCGCTTATTTGCTTTTAATCTCCATAGCGAGTCTATTCTTGCAAAATCATTCCCTAGATATCTGTTCAGGGAAGGTTTAGCTCTAATTTGTAAAAAAAAAAAAAAGAGGAACAAGAAAGTACATTCCAACAAATTTTGAAGCATAAGGTAACGAAAGAAGAATTTGACATATACATGCACAGACACGGCCGTGGCCAAGAAAGAAAACCAATTTCAAATAAAAGTAACTATTTGAGAGCTCCACAAATGGAGCTAATTATTCCTTCACTCAAATTCTGTTAAACACATCAAGGAAAGCCAAGCTAATGGTGGTTTCAAAACTTATGGAAATTTCAACCACCTTACACGTGTACTAACATTCCTTACAAATGGCATCAAGGTATCTCGCCAATTTATTTCTTTGCCATGACAAACCAACAGTATTCACTCCTCCAGATTGAGGCATCAAAAACCCAAGAAATATAAGAGTACAGCATTATCTGAGATTCTTTAGAAAGTGGGTATGTGCAGACAGAACAAGCAAGTAGAAGCATCTCCCAGCGATCTGCTCTTATTTACCTCAGCATTAAGATAATGAATAGTCAGGCACTCATATGCATAGAATTTAGCAGACTGTGTCAATAAGGAGAATGCAATTGATGACACATAAAGCTTGGCATCTCCATTACATGTATAAATGACACACTACATTTCTGACAGGATAATAGAGAAATATTAGTCTCACGCACCAATGGACTCAATTTATCGACAATCATTTCAAGCAAATTGCTGTCAGCCAGCCATTGCATCACATCCATAAAATTGGGATATGCATGATCATCAGCACCTACGAGCCGAACCAAGACCTACAAAAAGAGCTCATCAGAGATCAAATCTTAACCGCACGTATTACAAGAAAGAAACATTTTTATAAAGAAACCACCATTGAGCTCAAAATTTAAAACAAAAATATATTATCAACTGCCTACCTCCATGATGGAAGTGATCCCTATTAAATCAACCAGTCGACGGAAAACATCCGGATGGATCTGTGAAAGATCAAACAGCCATAAATCAATAAAGAACACAAGAGGGAGAAATGACAATGTATCAGCAACATTTAACAAAGAATATAGAGTATGGACCAGCATAATCCAGATATGATTACTCACTTGAACATAGTTCATAAGCGGTACCGTCTTCCGCAACATAAGGCATACAACAACCTAAAATGCCACACCAAATAGCATTATCAACAAACAAGAAAAAACCTAAGCAAAGTAAGACATTAAATCAGCCATGAAAAATGCATAATCCATTTTTTAAGCACTACATACCTTGCTGAAATACCCAGCCAGCAAGGCACTATGAGGACGGTTTGGTTCCAAGAAGGAGAAAAGCAAGTTCATTAGCTGCAATACAAGAAAATGCAAATTAAATCCCGGCCATGACAAGGTCCACATCAATTTCTGCAACCCCAGGCATTTAATGATCCAGAACAAAGAAATAAAATCACACCTCCTCTTCCTCAACCAAAGTCTTAAGAATGACGTCAATCTCACATGTGAATATCTCACAGGCAACAAAGGGAAACCTAAACATCACCAAAAAAGATTTTCCTGAGAAAAGTTCAAAAAATAAAATGAAGGATCTCAGTTGTCCTCAAGACAGAATAACAAACTTGAATGCTTGCTTGCTTTCAGCATCCGCTGGAGCTTCCTCAACTATATACCGCAACAACTTCTCCACTTGTTCTCTATCCCGTAAACTGCATATAGCGATACATAATAATTAATCCTCAAGAAATCTACTTCAATGTTGTAGTGACCAAAATTTTGACAGTTCATATTGGCGAAACAATGTCAAGTAAACTGTATAATAGAAAAAAAGGAATCCCGTATGAAGAACATAAAACATTTTTGCAAGACCAAAAAAGTCAAGGTCACGGTGAACATAGAAAACAAATTACAAATTGATAAGACGACTGTTTAAAGCTTTGCATTCTTGGATTATTTCTTCCTCATCCAGTAGCTCTTCCAAAGTAAAATTTTCCTTGTCTAATACCGATTCCACCTAAGCAAAATGAAACATAAATAATAAAAAGGTTAGGAGGAATGAACCACAACTAAATCAAATAGCTCAAAAAATAAGGAAACCAGAAAATCTCATCCACCAGAGGTTATAAGCTTCTCAATTCGTGAATTCAACTAACAGTGCGGATAATAAACTTATAAAACAGTGTCACTGACCGATAATTTCAAACAAATTTCAACAATTGAAAGCAATTGAGCCAAATTTTTCAATAATTTTTCCACTATTTACTCAGGTAACTGGCAAGTACGAAATGCCAGTATATACAAAGCAAATCAAAGCCACACGATTTCAGTCAACTACAAACTTTAATCAATCTCAATTGATTAGTCCAAAGCAAATCCTAATGAACATTATCACCATGCTAAAACAACAACCAATTGCCAAATAAACGAGAATAACTAAATTAACTGACATTTACAAAACAAAAACTCTCCACGTGCTATAACACGTGTGCAATTAAACAGATAAAACTAATTAAACCACACTTACGTCTAATTTACATCAAAAGTACAGAAATAACAGCTAATTAGCGCTGCTATACGCCTAACTAACGAAAAGAGGGCGAGAAATGAACCGAAAAGAAAAATTAGGTGTGAATTTGACTTACGGGAGAGGAAGCGGACAGAGCTGTGAGCTTCCAAAACATGATGATAAAATATAATGAGTATGCGAGAGATTAAAACAGAAGTGGAAGCAGAGGCGCAGATCTGCGAGCGGTAAAAGTGGGCGCAAATCTAGGTAATTTTTTTGCTTTTGAAAATAAAGAGAGACAGAAGCTAGATTCCAGGGTGGAATTTGGTCGATTACGGCGGAGTTGTGAAACCCTAATTTGAGAGACTGCCAGATCGAAACCGTGAAGATCGAGAGAGTGAGAGAAAGTCCAAAAGGAAGAAAAATTTTTGTAGGAGCTGGGAGCGAAAGAGAAATGAACAGGAGAGGGTAAGAATTATTTTGGTTTATTGATGCGTGCAGCTGGGGCTGCCTGATGGGGAGGCGGAAAAGTACAAATGTGGTACTCCGGACTTCACAACAATAACCATTTTTATTGTGTTTGTGAATATGCTATGTCATGGGGTGGAAATATGTATGCATGCTATGTCATGAGGAGTGATAGAGATGTGTTATAAATTGTACCACAATTTTGACAGACGGGAAATTTTTTTAGGGTAAAATTTATCCCAAATTTTAGTTTTAAATATATTCGAGAAAAAAATTAATTTTCAATCAATAGGCATAAATAAAGTCACGATCACATTTGTACTTTTTATAGTAATATTAGAATCACAAACTATTAATTTGTACAAATTGATGTGTGTAGCCATATTGATTCGATAAAAATATAAAATGGTAAAAACAAATCATATGGGTTTTGCAGTATATTGTCCAATCAATATCATTAAACTACATTAGTTAGTTTAAGGAGCTTGCGACTTTATTTTACTCTTTTCATTTTCCTGGTTGTGAAAATACCAAAAGAATAATTATATTTTATTTTTTAATACTGGGATTTGCTTAGATCATTTTGTAAAGAGTATAACTCAAATTTTCTATGTTCATTATGGACATTTTAACAAGCCCCTTTTTTTTTAGGGATTTCAATTGAGTTCTTTGTGAGGGCCTAAATATAATTTTTTTTCCATGGTAAAATTTTTTTTTTAGTTTGAAAGAAAATTTTACTTGTGTATTCAAATAGTGAAATAGATATCCTTTTAATTTTTAAACATTGAATATAAATTAAAAAAAGGTTATATTCTCATTTTGTTAACATCAGTTTTAAGAGTAAAGTAAATTACTATTTTCTTTAAGTGATAGGCACTTTATCATCTTATTTTTAGATTAAAGATTTGAGTGTTCTCATATATATTATCCTCTCGTATATATTATAGAAGTTGATTTTTCTGGTAAATATTTTTAAATAGATTATAAATGGGATAGAGATCAAAACCTAGCTCCACTTGTTAGTACACAAGTGTACTAAGGTTTAGGTATTGAATTCGAGTAATGTGCTTGCGTGTTTAATTTAAAATAAACTATAAATGAGATAGAGACCAAAACCTAGCTCCACTTATTAGTACACAAGTTTACCAAGGTTTAAGTACTGAATTCGTGTAATGTGCTTGCATATTTAATTTAATAAACCCTAAAAACAAATTATGGAACCAAATATCTAATATATTATTGATTTAAGAGGTACTTGACCTACTTACATTCTTTTATGTAGAAAATATCACTTATTTCTCAAAAAGAAAAAAACCAAATTCAATGAAGATATGTTTATTCCTAATAAGAGAAGTATTTCTAATTTTTAAAATTTCTCTTAAAAGGTTTATTATTTTTTTTTAAGAAGGATATCATAACGTGCTATATTGCAAATCTTGCAATGCGCCCGAAGTCCAAGCCACTTAAGCCGGGGGGTGGGGAATATGATCATGCCAAATTCACGTGACTTTCCAAAATTATAAAAAAAAAAAATAAGTCTCAAAGTTTGAAAATGAATCAATGATGGTGATGCTTTGTTTGTCTAATGTCGATGGCCATATGTGGCTACAGCGTCATTGAAAATGGGCCCAACTGGAGAAAAAATGTAAAATAAACTTGATCAACTTTTTTTTTTTCAAATTTGGTTCACTGTGTGTGAAAGAGACTGTGACGTACCACTGTTGTTGACAAGTTCTTAAACTAGTCAAATGTTTTTGCGATTAGATTCAAGCTATGAGTCAGCACGTCTGACGCGTGTACACTGATCAAGCCAATGACGTTTCAAATTTGATGAAGGTCCCGTGACCGTAGCATTCATTTTAATGCGCAAGCGCACTCCGCATCCACAAGGGCGATTCGAAATTTAAAAAAATAATCGGTTTATTACCGAAGTTTGTTCAGGATAATATTCACTGATTACCCTCAGCCATCTACAATCCGCGATTAGAATTAAGATTGGACAGTTGTAATTTAAAAATTATAATATTAAAATATTTAATAAATATTAATTATTATAATTTAAAAATTTTCTTGATATGATTTTTTATTTATATAGTGAAAAATTTATTATATTTTTAATAATTTTATTAAAATTATTATTAAAAAATTATATTTACTATATACTATTAATTTTTATTTTATAATTACAATTTTTTTTCTACAATAATTGTACCTTAAAAAGATAAAAAACCTCAATCACAAAAAGACTCTAAATAAATGGTTTTATATTTAAATTAATAGTGACCTCTGCTGAACCATTTGATTGTTATCATCAAGGGCAAGTTTGTTAGTTAAGTAATTCAAATCAATAATCTTCTTTCAACCAGCACAAATCAAGTGAATTGTGTCAGATTAAGAGTAATGAAAGGATTATACGTGTTAAAAAAATGTTGATTGTTAACATTAAAAGTTTTTGACCTATTGACACCTCATTTCTAATTAATATTGATTGCCATGTCTCACTCACTCTGGGATGTAATTTCCCTCTTGATTGATATATATTTTCTATATATTTTGAAAACTATGCTTCATTATTTAATACAGGCGAGAGAGAAAATGATTCTCGATCTATTAATCAGGTGCTTATTATTACTTGATTATTTAGACATAAGCTAAAAAGTTATGCCTAAATTTCAAAATTGATTGCAAAATTTATGCTTATTCGCATAGGTATGACTCAATTTTCTATTAAAAATTTGCTATTATGGCTTAAATATGAAAAAACAAATCCTTGAAAATGTATACTTTAATTGAGGTTGAAGCTTAAAAACATATCCAGAAATGAT
Source organism: Atalantia buxifolia (assembly GCA_030444775.1). Taxonomy (NCBI): domain Eukaryota; kingdom Viridiplantae; phylum Streptophyta; class Magnoliopsida; order Sapindales; family Rutaceae; genus Atalantia; species Atalantia buxifolia. The sequence goes on from CM059838.1 coordinate 14,414,064, forward strand.
GATTAGATGCTTCAATTTACACCATTTAATGTCCAAGTTAATTGTAGTTTGAACCAAATTATGACTTTAAACTTGAAGTAAATTCTAGAAATTTTTGACAAAATGGAGGTACGTTATATTCTTCAATATTCTATCAATAAACAAAACTTCCCTTTTGGCTCTATTTATCATGCACATGTTTAAACTTTTCCTGCTGTAAAATAAGCACTAATGGCTATAACTTCTAAATAATATTAAACAAACGTGATTGTGTTTAATCTCTTTATTTTTAGTTTCAATTATACTTGATCCATAAACTTAATAATACTTTACAACTTCTTTGTTTTTTTACTAACATATATTTTATAGTTACTTTCTTTTTTGACTGATACAAACATTATGTTCTTGTACATTCTTTTTAGGTAATAAGTTTTGATCTCTTAGGTTCCGTTTAGTATTGGGATTGGGTAATTATAGCTTTTAAAACTTAGTGAATACTAGTTGTTGTGGCTTAAAAGTTAAGTTAATTTGATTTCACATTTATATGATAAAAAAATTATAATATTTTCATTATTTTTATCAAAATTATTACTTAAAAGTTATATTTATTTCACATTATCATCTTTTATTTCGTATTAATATTTTTTACAATATTTGTGACTAAAAAATTAGATCACCTCAATACTAAATAGGGCTTTAATTGGATGTGTTCTTTCATAATTGTTAACTAAAGGGTACTAGTATATTTTCTTCAATAACCTTTACAATTAACAAGTGAAAGTTTTGATTTAGGGGAGATCGTGTTCATTTGATATAAAATCCATCTTATGTGCGGGTTAGAGATAATTGAGGGGAGGTGGGTGAAAATTACCTGTTTGTTCATATGCTACCACGTTTGTTCTTCTTGAATCACTTTGGAAATTCAAAGGGGCAAAAGGGGTGCGCACCGTCCGCTTTTCTCGACCACTAGTTAGGTGTTGGGCGGTGCATTGGACGGCAGCGTTTAATAAAACATTAGTGGGGAAGGAAAAAAAAAAGTGATTAAAAAATCTTTGGAAAGGTAAAGCTAGCAATAATTAAGTGTAATCAAGGATTAATAGAAAGGGAATTACATAGAGAACACAAAAGCATCTTTATTGGCTGTAACATCATTTTATCCAAAAATTCTCCTCCATCTTCTTCATTATCTTCACTTTTTTCCTTTTCATCCAACATTTTAATTCCACAATTAGCTTATATCGAAGTTGACTCAAGATATATATATATATATATAAAATTATGGTACTACAGTTATACAGTATCATAGTTTGATCCAGCCGTTGGATCCAGTTTTAATAACAACTATTGATTGGATTCAACTGTGGTACTACAGCTAGATCTATATATATATATGTAATAGTCGTTGCATCATCCACTAATAAAACACTAGTTTTGTAATTCGAATTTTTTTACTTGTATTTTATTATTCAACTAATTGGAATTCCCTTTAATTATTTATAATTTGAAGCGGCGCATTATGAGGCAATTTTGGACCTTTTAGTACATGAAGTTGGGAAGTAAGTGGAAAAATTTGAAGGCAAAAGATAATGATAGTAGGTAGTAAGGTGGGATCAGGTCCTTTTCTACCAAGGAACAAAACCTGATAGAGTTGAAGAAAAATAAAGCTAAATGTTTTGGTTTGATCCGCATCTTTAATTGATGTCCAACACAGACCGTTGCTATAACAGTAGTTGAAAAGGGACCTCAGCCAAAAAAAAAGCACTGTACGTATAAACCTAATCTTTGCAATATAACATGGTTTATATGTAATTGAGTAGCTAGAAAATCAAACGAGCGGGATATAAATTTTGACCGACATAAAATGCAAACAAAAAAAAAAAATAAAATATCAAAATATGGTTCAAAGAATAAATTTCTATTTGACCGAACTTCTTTCTATATCTATGTATTTCATTAGATCTACAGCTGATAAATTAGAAGAATCTTTTGGATCTTCCAATATTAATAGGTAAATGTTTTGCTCTAATATCTTTGAAAAGAAAAAAAAAAGATTTCTGAGAATTTTTTCCTGAATTTGCAAGAGAGTGGTTGAATAATTTTGATATTTTTTATATATTTATCCCTTGTCTGTATTTTATGCCGGTCAAAATTTTTTTTGCCCCAGCACATTTGATTTTTTTAGCTACATTGCTAAATATACAGGATGTCATATTACATATACGAGTCATTATCTAATAAGAAATTCTTTAAGTTATTACACTAAGATCTAAACCAAAAGACAAGCAAAAGAAACGCTTTAATATAGTTTATTTTGTGTAGTGTATTCAAGATATTAATGTAGCAAATCAGAAACTTAAATACTAATTTATTGTCTTTAACATTTAAAAATTAATAGTATTTTATTACATTTTTAAAATATAAGATCTGAATATTGATGAAATTTGAAGATTCTGACATATGTCATTTAAATAATTATTATTATTTGGATCTGTAAGAAGAATGTAATAGTTACATGCATAGCCTAAATCACTAATATTATCTAAAAATAAGCAAAGAAAAATTGTAATCAAAATGGTGATGGTGTTGTATTGGCTGAAAATCAAAATGGTGATTTTAAAGAATATTCTTAAAACGCACGCTTAATAATAAAAATAATGTTTTTATTATGCACCTTTACAGTTTTTACTCTCAAAAATCAGAAGCAATTTACTGTTCTAAGAATTTTTTATTCGTTGAGAAGCTCCGAGAATGCAAACAATCTTAATCACCATATGGACCGTGAAATGACACCAAATGTAGGAAGAAAGAGCCATGGGTTTTGGCACTAATTATCATGCAGGGAACAAAAGAAAACACGATTGCAACGGCAAGCGGGCTTGGAATATCTTATTAGTGAGCTAGGCTGATCGGATAAGGCTAAAATATTTATCACACCAAAATTGGCTGGATGGTAGAGGACAAATACAATCCAAATCCAAATCTAAGCATATAGGTAGCACTTTCAAATTTGAAGAAGGCAACAAACACATTCTGCCAAAAGAACCAGCAGAAACTTATACGTTTTGATTATATGACATCATGTAACTATAGCTATTCCTCGAATTGAAAGGGAATTTTTAGGAGATTAATTAATAATTTCATTCAAATACAGATAAATTTAAACATAAGAGCACTTGAAGGACTATTACTATCATCGGCAAACTTAAGCATTGAAATGAAAAAAAAAAATGACAGAACGTTCCCTTAATTTTAAGCCTTAACATTTTTATCCCACATGACCATGTCTTATATTAGGATAGATAATTTAGACCTAACATTCTTATTCTAAGGGTTTTCTTAAGGATAGATTTTTTTTTTTTTTTACTATTTTGCTTTACTAATTGGTCGGTCCAAAGTCATTCATTCTAATTTTACTTTTGCCACCAAACATAAGATTAATATTATTTTATTTTGAAGTAACCTAATTCTCACATATTTAACAGTCACCAAATGGTCTTGATGCTTTCTCTAAGTACATTTCAATTTTACTTAATTTCGACACTAACAAGAGTCTATGTATTTGCTCTTCATGGAAGGTATTTTTAAGAAATTAATTGGATGATTAGACTTATCGTTTCCTCTTTTCAAAATTTGGGCTTCGAAGCTGGAAGACGATTTCTTCTTGAATGAAAATACATAATTGAACTACATTTGAGTGTAAATACAACCCAAAATAGCCTATCGAGTTGTGCTATCAAAGCCAAATTCAAGCCAAACCTCGTTATCTCAAGATTTTCATCACAACTCATAAGAGTGTAGTACTGTTCATTAATTTATTTGACTGAGACGCTTGATGAAATTTGCTTGAAGGCGATGAAATCTTTTCTTCTTTTTAATGGCTCAGCAACTCGCGAATCAAAAAAAAGAAAAAAAAAAAGGAATAAAAAAAGCTGCAATCAAACATCACTTTTAAAATGGTATATTCGTACGTAGGGGTCATGGAGCCGGAGCATCAAACAAGCCAAATCGCGAGAAACAAGAAACGACAAATTGAAAGCTGAATTTTGTATGGCACAAAAAATAGGGCGGATATAGTTCCAAGTAAATCCCCTTCCAAAAAAAAAAAAAAAAGGAAAATCCACATTACCTTTTGAAATATTTATAAAAGGTTCATATTACTTTGTAAAAATACAAACCAATTAATCAATTAGATAGTTCTTATAATATTTTTCTTACTTGGGTTTCTTTAATCATCAATGTTGTTAAATTTTAGTTAACTATTTTACTTTTATGACATAAAATGATTCAGTTGTCACAATAAATATGTGTTATTATATTCAATAGTTTATGTATTTAATTTTGTGACTGGTAATATAATATTTTAAATGAAATCTAATAATTTTTAATACCTTACATGTAAATGGCATATGTTTGATAGTTTGATGAGTTATCATAAAAATATTATATTAATTTAATTATATATTAGTAATCATACTAATAAAATAGTATTGACACGTCATTTAAAAATAATAAATTTTGAATAAATTAAGAAAATGTAGAAGTTAAAGTTAATTTCTTGTAGTTTTACCTAATAAGGGTAAACTAGTCAATGTACGTTGAGACCAAAACAATCCTAGTAGTCAAATATAATAAATAAATTTAAGTCACAATAAATTATGATGATTTAATTAATTACTTAATTCTTTAAAATTCTTCTTTATTTAAAATTTTTAAAAATAATGTGAATATTTTATAATTATTTTATACAAGTGTGGTAGGCTTAAAAAACTTATGGTAGAAACATCACCGTCCAAAGAATAATATGAATATAATGTAGGTAATGACATCTGGATCTCTAATCTTTCATATATTCTCCTATTGGGATATAGTTTCTCATTTAGTATCAAATAGGTCCATTACCCCATTTTTAATAATCAACATAACCAAAATACCCTTTCGTTTTCAATTCTTACCTTACTGACTTAAGAATTTGATTGAACAACAAAGGATATTTCCGTCAAATTGTGGGGCGGGGGTTGAGAGTGAGAGACCTACTTAAGTCTCATTTGGGACTAATGTGTGACATATGTTCAATCCACTATAGAAAGTGAAATGGTCATATTAACCTTATTACTTTAATAGAAACACAATTATATAATTATAAATTTATTTTTCATATTTAATAGATATAAATTAATTTTAATAATTTTAAAACAATAAATCAATGGCCGGTGACTCGGCGAACAAAATCAAAAGTTGCTCGTTGACAACACATTTGACATCATTGAACACCATTTCTTGCGATCTATCCAATGGCAGTATCGTTGACATTGAAGAAGCAGCAGAGAAGCCACAAATGCCAGCCATACTTGTGGTTTGCTTCATAACGTCATCATTAAACAACAGCGATTTACGGTACACTGCCAATTGAATATGGCTCTTGATGCGATGCCGTCTTTGAATTGATAGGCAGTACACCATAACTCGGCATTACAATAGAACCACAAGTTTTGCCAATGATTGTGGCTTGTCTACTGCTCCTTTGACGCCGATGATAATAGTATTGCATAGATTGTGAGAAATAGAATCTAATAGTGTTGGATGTGTTATTAAATAATACTTTTTCATTTTTTCAATGGAGTCTCTAGCGGCAATAGCCACTAATTTTTTTTAATATTATTTCTAAAATAAGACTTTTAGTTATGTTACATGATCATGTAATATATATGGTTCTTCCATAATTGTTGGATAAAAATCCAACGATTGCGGAAATAACATGATATATAATCTTATATTTCCACAACTATTAGATTTTCATATAATGGTTGTGGAAGAATCATGTATCTTACATGATAATGTAAGATAACAATTTTTCTGAAATAATTGTAATTAATGAATTATAAATTTTAAATTGGAATGGTAAAAAAGTCTGGCTCAGACTATTCTCACGGGCTTTAGTTTTGGCCACTCACATGAGGATTTGGAGAAGGGCATAGGAAAAAAGGTACTAGCCAACCAAAGCCCTCTATTTAAAAATAAATAAATTTATAAATTAGAATTTATAAAATAATAAAAAAGAAAAAAAGAAAGTTTAAATTCTTGATTCATATATTAATAATGAATCAAAAATCTTAAAATTATAATATTAAACTCTCTTTTACGTATTGATTAATTAAGAGGGTGCTTGAATTAGAGAATACAGTACTAAAAATTTAAATCTCTAAATTTTTATTTGCTTCATTTTCTTTATTTATTATTTTATTTTGAAATATTCATTTTGTTAATTCATTGTTAATATTACAATTTAATTATTATTAACTCATTTGTAGTTTATAACAATTTAAAAAATTAAAAAAATAAGTGAAAGTCCAAGCCCAACCCAAACGCATATTTTACCATCTCTAATTTTAAAATTTAAATATATTATATATTAATATATATTAACATAAATTTTTGAAAATTTTAAAATCATGACAAATATCTCTAACTTTTACTCCACAGTTATTAAATTTATTAAATATCTAATTTTTTTTTAACAGTTGTTAATTTTATTTTACATATCTTAAAACTACCATTCCTCTATATTAAACAAAACCTGATAGTTAATACTAACTGACAAATTATGTCGTTACTGAACAATCGTGTTCGTGTACGTTAAGTCGGTGTTCGTGAATAATTCAATTCAACTAAACTAACGTACGTTCCAGAGAGAATGAAGTTACTAAGATGACCCTCTGCAAACTTTTCCGCGGCTCGACAACCAATAGTGTCGCGAGTCGACCGTTCAGCAAACACTGGTGAGGTTTGTAAAGACCTTTCGCCTTTGCTTTGCTTTGCTCATAAACAAACATAAGCTCAATCACTGTTTCTAACGACAATTACGCTTCGCTGTTAAACTATTATGCCAGTTTCTTCAATCTTCATAATTAAGGTCAGAATATTCATCGTAAATTTTGATTATGAGTTCTATTCGCTTATTTGTTAGATCTTCATTTATGTTTGATTCTGATCACAAAATTCTCCGCCACCAAACAGCGATTATATCTAGTTTCATTTATTTATTATGAAAAAAAGAATCAATTGTTGATGATTCGGCAGAAATTTTACATCTTGATGTAAATTTTTATAAATTATAATTGAGAGAGAGAGAGAGAGAGAGAGAGAGAGAGAAAGAGCTATGAATTGGAGTTTGTGGTGAAGAGAATTTGATTGGCTATTTATTTTTATTTTTTTAATCTGTTACAGTGAGAACACGCTGGTGCTTTTAATTCGGTACATAAGTGATAGTAGCTTACGGACAGAATTGAGGGATAGAGAGCAATGAATTGAAGCTTGTGGTCGTCAAGAGATGAATGTGAGCCACGCGTCGGTTCACCCGGTCGAAGATCCTCCAACTACAGAAGGTGGAAATGCCCCCAGAGTGAGGATGAAGGACATACAGGGCATGCCGGCGACGCCTGGTGGGCTGGCTTTGCGTATATCTCAATTTATCTTTGCTGTTGCAGCACTCTGTGTGATGGCCACCACTAGCGACTTTCCTTCAGTCACTGCTTTCTGGTAACATGACTTTCCAGTTCTATAAATTTCACATACTTTATTTGTATTGTTGTATCATTGAAATATGATATGCATATACCATTTCGAGTGGGTGAATGATTGGAAGCTAGTTTTACAATGGGATTATCTATATTCATTTAAAACATTGGACGTACAGATCAAATATAAATTACTATTCTGTAAATACCTAATCAAGATTTGATTTGGTTAAGGCATTTGGAAAACACAGTTGGCAATGCTGAGACTACAGGGTTTGAATATTGAACTGGTTTTTGCTACTGGCAGCTGCAAGTTGATGAATTGAAAATCTTGGCAAGTGGTGAATGATTTAATTCACTGCTACTTTTTGGTTGTAACATGCTTTACATTCTTCTTTCCTGGTAGTTTTTCTGGGGCTCTGGGGCAAATAATCTAGAGCAGTTACAAATTTTCATGTAAAGCTGAGATGTGGAATATCCTGCTGTGATCATGTTTATATCAGTTTTGCTGTACTCAAATACAAGAGCATGTTTGCAAGGATGAATTCAGTTGTATGCATGATTAAATACTTTCAGTAACATAATATGAATGTTGTTAAATTTAAAGTTTAGATACAAAATGTGGTGTGAAGTGTAAAGGATTTATTGGATCCACTTTTGTTCTTGACAGAAGGTCAGCATTTCTTTCTTTAAGACACCAGAGTATAGGTTTTCAGTATTTTTCATGCCATGGAATTGGCTTTGAATATTTAGAATTTAGGTTAAGTTGTGTAGTTCACATGCATCTATTGGGTGCCTCTACAGAAATAAACTCAATTATGGTTGAATAGGAAGTGTTGAAAGAATGATGGGTTTTACGTTTTCTTTAGGAATTGGCACTGAAAGTTGGGACTGTCTCTAGTGGGCAGCCCAGGAAGTGATCAAGATACTAGAGCAATTGAGAGAAAGAGAAGGTTTTTTTTTCTTTTTTGTGGTTGGGGGACGGGGTGTGGTTAGGGTGGTGTGGGTGGGGTTGTTGTTACAGAGGTAGTTGAAGACTTTTGTCAGAGAAAGCTAATGCTTGTCACGGATTGATCCATATGTCTTTGCTTAAAGTGTCTGGTTGGAGCTGGAATGACACATGAGCATGCCTTTATACCAATTCTACACTATGCATTCTTGAATGCATTATACTCAATTCCTACATGCAGCATACAATATGCTAGCAAGATTGATCATTGTGGGCCATTAGTGACTATAACATGATAGTGTGAGTTTTCTTATCATTGACCACCGCAATAGACGTCTTTGGTAACCAATTGGCAACACGTTTGTGTCTTGTGCAATGTTTTCAACCGCCTTATTTCTGCATTATAGGGAAATTAGTGTGTAGCTGGCTGTGCTTTGCAGGTCTTTGTGGCTCAATAATGGTATTAGATTGGAGCTTTCTTTTTGTATTGTGATTACAGGTACATGGCCAAATTTTTGAGTTTGGGCTTTAACATAGTGTTTGTCACAGATAATGAAGCATGCCCATAAAGAAGCCGTCCTACTGCACTCTGACGTACTTTTGATAAATAAAATGAAAATTTTAAAGGTGTTGGGCTCCATATCTTTTGAGTCCTTAAGAGGAAGACAGAGCACTTGTTTAATGTTGCAGGATATTTCTATAAAACTGAAGTTCTTGTGGATGTGCATGTGCATGTGCATGTGCTGTGTATTATATGTATTATAAGTTTCAATTAGGGTGTGGGAATGGATAATTTGAGGATTCACATAGACACCTGAATTCGCACCAAACCCACATACTGAGGCCCATTTAAAGTGTTTGAACTGTTTTTGCAAAATTACCAGCAACTACTCAGGCTGGAAAAAAATAAATAGTTATACTTGGTTCTTTGTATGCTTTCTCTTGTGTATCATCAGTTGGAAAACTTTTCCAACTTCAACAGCTTTTGGAAGTAATCATATTTCTGACCTTTTTCTTTTATTGCATTTTTCTGACTTTGAATGAATATGTGATAACTAACTGATAAATTTTCAAAATTTTGGGTATGTATATCATGCTAATCCTTAAAATCTTTGATTCATGTCATGGGATAAAACTTTTCTGATATTTGCTTCATCAGCTTCCTTGTCGCGGCTGCTGGCTTGCAGAGTTTGTGGAGCCTTTCACTGGCAATTGTAGATATTTATGCCCTTTCAGTGATGCGATCGTTGCAGAATAATAGAATTGTCAACTGGTTCACTGTTGGTGATGGGGTAAGATTTTGATACATAGCAGTTGTAGCTGAACTAAGTTGTTGACACATAGCAGTTAGCAGTTACTGTGCTGTATGGGACCTTGCCAATTTAAATTTGGTACCCAAGAAATGGAGACATTTTGAACTGCTTGTCCATCTAACCCATCTTCTCTCTCCGATGTTACATATTTATTTACGATCCCACATTTTACACCAGCTGAAGACATTTGTTCTGATTTGTGAGCTTGTTGATCATAAAAACTCTGGTTTCAACTATATGGCTAACTGATGATGTGTCTTTTCTTGCAGATAACATCTACTCTTACATTTGCTGCAGCATGTGCTTCAGCCGGCATCACAGTTCTTATTGACAATGATCTTCAAAGCTGTTCACAGAATCATTGCGTACAGTTTGAAACTGCTACAGCCATGGCCTTCATTAGCTGGTTTACCGCTTTACCATCTTTTCTATTAAATTTTTGGTCGTTGGCATCTCGATGAGAAGCTTGTAGCATGTAAAAATTCAGAAAGAGCAAGAAAACTCCTGCTCCATTATCGGACTATAAGCAAAAGCTTATATTGATGTTGTGCCATCTTTCTCTTGCCTTTTTTGTTCCGAGATACCCAAACTGAAACTTGGTTTTGCTGTTGTGTGTATAGATTTGAAAAGAGACTGCAGAATGAATACTTGGTGTGGTGATTATGAATGGGTGAATATCATTTTGAATGAGATATACAATTGATTGAGTTTATTAGTGAAATTGAAAACGGCCATATGGAATATGAACACGACATTTTAATTCATTGTTGGATTCTTTGTTAGTGTTACTCAGGTAGTTGACCGGGGGCTTTCATTAGTAATTTTTCCGTACCCAGGGTGTTTAGTATGCGCGGAAGTACCCTCTTCTGTTCGGTGGTAGCCGTTGATTCTGATATCTTATCAAGCACTTTCAGCAGTAAACATTAAACTTGTGTAAGCTTCAGGATCATGGCCTTCATTGCGGACAAAATTTAATTGCTTGATAAACATTTAAAAAATGAGAAGAACGATCTTTGACAATTGCTGCTCTTTAGCATGGAAGGTCGCATTAATAACATAACAAGAAAGAAATTAGGGGTTTTAAAGTAACGATTTATTTCAGTTAAGAAAGTTATGGGTTGAACACGATCTCCATGAAGCTATAGATAACTCAATTAAAATATATATATATATATATATATATAAATGATGATAACATTAGATTTTACATTTTATACATTAGAAAAAACATTGATTACCGTGAATGATGAATCTATTGATCATAACCTTCGCCTTTATACGTCACTTAATTTGTTATTTTTGTCATCTAGAAGTGATGTTAAGGATAATAATTATCTGAAAGAAATTGAATGAACGTTGATAAACACATTTTCTTCAAATTTCAAGTATCTGAGGATGGTGACAAATGATTATAAACTCATATAGACAGAGCTAACTTGATTTGCAAGTAACCTATTTATTAACAAATATGAATCTTCTTCTAATATTATTAACTTTAGTTTTTAGAAATCTACTACTATCGTCTTGTGTGAATGTACATAAAGTACAGAAAAAAAAGATAGCATTTGACTCAAATAGCAACACTCTTTTATGATCACAAGAGTCCCGTTAGTATGGATTAGTAACGTGGATGAAATGAACAACTGTCGGAATAATGTTGTCTTTTTCAAATACATTTTATGAAAAGAAGGTAGATAAACGTTATAAACTAACCACAATCTCAATGAAGCTTAACTACATTCTTATCTTGCTATTTTCATGAGACCAGATACACTGTAAATAAAGCCTAAAGCCTCAACTATCTGTGTGGACTTGGAAGGTATTAACTATTTAAAACTTGCGAAGAGAGAAAATGATGTCCAAGGAAAATGATGATGAAGCTAGATTTTCTCGCTCCTTCAGGAAGTATGAAAAGATGGTACAGCAGGTACAACAATCAACATGGTATGCAGCCTGTGAAACACACAAAACTTTCACACAAAACCGCAAATTTTCCACACTTTTCAAGCAAGTGCAAGCTCCCAGAATTTAAAGGAAGGAAAAAATGACAGAGAAGAATAGAGAGAAAAGTCAAAGAAGAGGAAGAGATTAAGTCCAGAAAATATTCATATATTCTTCAAATACAACCATGGAAATACTTATAGCAGCAAGAATATGCTCACAGCTGTCAAAACTAAATAACAACCTCTCACTATAGGAAAAAAACGTTCTCTAAATAGCTAAGGCATGTTGTGCGCGGAATGCGGAATCAAGCGCACAGAATAATCATAGAAAAATAAAGGACACAAGATTTACGTGGTTCGGTAATTAAACCTACATCCACGGGAGCAAGAGAAAAATAATTGTATTACTAACAATTATTTGAGTACAAATTTGAGTAAAGAAATCTCACTTTCCCAGAACCCAAATACACCCAAGTCTTTCTGTACACACACACTCTCCAATTGCTCACACTCTCAGAACTCTTAAAAGCTTAAAACTTAATAAGCTTAACAAATTTTGGGATAATTTGGAATGAAGAATTGCTCTCAATTTATAGGCTTGAAGCTAGTACTATTCCACCTAACCGAAGCACTATTCCGCCTAACTCATGCAAATATGTCAATGGTATCCATTTGGCAACTTTGACAAATTTGCTAACTTTCCATTTTTTCTTCAAATGTTTGGTAGCCCTTTGAAATTTTGCATGCCTTTTTGAATTTGAATGCCACGTGCATGACTTTTCAACAATTCTCCACCTCGGTGAAAATTTGTCCAAATTTGAGCCGACTACCAACAAACCATCATCCCCAAAGTGGCTGCATCTCTGTGACTGCCTACGTACCCACAATTTGGGATCAAGCCATCCGTAGTTTAAAATTCCCGAAGGAAATAACTTAACACAATCCAAGGATTTGAATTAGTTTCAAGCAGTGTTGAAACTTAACTCCAGAAACTACCTTCGTCAACATATCTGATGGATTATCTTTGGTATCGATCTTTTTCAACAACACAACACCGCTCTCGATAATCTCTCTCACATAATGATATTTCACATCTATGTGCTTCGTCCGAGCGTGATATGTTTGATTCTTTACAAGGAATATCGCACTTTGATTATCACAGAAGACCGCAATGATCTCCTGGATTACCCCCAAATCACCTAACAAGCCTTTCAACCAGATAGCTTCCTTTACACTTGATTCTTTGCCATATACTCTGCTTAGTAGTGGGCCAGAGCAATTGTCGATGTAGAATCGACCTCCAGCCTAACCGGACCTCCACCCAATGTGAATACGTAGCCGTTGTTGATCTTCGCTTGTCAAGGTCTCCAAATAAATCGAAATCACAATACCCAACACATTGTTGACCATAATCCTTCTTGAACAATAACCCAACATCAACTGTCCCATACAGATATCGGAGAATCCACTTCACCGCAAGCCAGTGATTTTTACTCGGATTGTGCATGTATCTACTAACCATGCTCACTGCTTGAGATATATCAGGCCTCGTACACACCATAGCATACATCAGACTACCCACAAAGATCGACATATGGAACATGAGTCATGTACTCTGCTCTCTTGAGATCTAGGACATGAAGAAGAGCTTAATTTGAAATGAGGAGCTAGAGGTGTACATACCAGTTTAGTTTTGTCATCCATACCGAATCTTTCTAGCACTTTCTTCAAATAAGACTTTTGAGTCAACCATACGCTCCCATTCTTCTTGTCTCTACGAATTTCCATCCCAAGTATTCTCTCATGCATCACCTCTCTTTCATCTCGAACTCGAAGCCAACCGCTTTTTAGTCTCTCGATCTCATCTCTATTCTTCAAAGCTATAAGCATATCGTCAACATAGAGTAACAAATAGATGAAAGCTCCATCTAGTAGTCTTTTAAAGTAAACACAGTGATCGTGTTCACTTCTGGTGAATTTCTGCCCTTGTATAAATTGATCAAATCTTTTGTACCACTTTGCCTTGGTGATTGCTTGATCCGTACAAAGATTTAATCAATCTACACACATGATTCTCTTTTCCAGCAACTTTGAAACCACAAGGCTGAGTCATGTAGATTTCCTCCTCCAAATCTCCATGTAAGAACGCTGTCTTAACATCCAATTGAGCCAACTCTAACTCATATTCAGCTACTACCAGGCAAGTAGGATACGAATGGAAGTATGTTTTACGACTGGAGAGAAAACTTCATTATAATCAATACCTTCCTTCTGAGCAAAACCTTTTGCCACGAGCCTTGCCTTGTATCGAGGAGTTGTTTGATTCGGAGATGCTTGCTTCTTGGTGTAGACCCATTTATTGCCAATAGCCCTTTTCCCCTTTGGTAACTTTACAAGTTCCCAAGTCTGGTTTTGATGGAGAGATTTCATCTCTTCCTCCATGGCTAACTTCCACTGATCACTGTCACTACTGCGTACTGCTTCACCGTGTTGGGGATGTCATCATCAATAATTGGAAGTGCATAGGCTACCACCATGTCTCAGTAAGCCACCCAGTTTTTTATCTCTCTTGCCTCCTTTGTTGCTATAAAATCATCATTATCTACATCTTGATTGTTTCTTCATTTTGTGGGACATCGGAAAAAAACAATCTCTTCTTCAACTCTGGTGTCACCTCCATAGTCGAACCCTTCTCGATGTAGAATTAATGGTACATATGGAGTTGCATCAAACTCCACCATTTGAATACCTCTGTGGTCATGTTCTCCACTCTTTGAGAACTTGAAGCTTTTATCATTGAAGCTTCATCAAACGTGACATCTCTCTTCCTACACACAATCTTTTTATCTTCGAGATCCCAAAGCTTGAAGCCTTTTACTCCACCTTTGAATCCCACAAAGATAGCTTTTCTAGCACGAGGATCCAGTTTACCATCTTTGACATGATAATAAGCTGGACACCCGAATATACGAAGAGAATCATAGTCTTGTGCATGCTTTCCAGACCACATTTCCATAGGAGTTTTACCTCCACCGCAGCAGGGCAACCGGTTTATCAAGTGACTTGCGTAACTCACAAACTCGGCCAAAATTTTTTTTATCTAAACCAAAGATTAGATAACATACATCGTACCTTCTCCAATGAAATCGATTCATACGCTCAGCCACGCCGTTCTGTTGCGGAGTATGTCTCACCGTGAAATGTCTTTTTATGCCCTCACTCTGGCATACTTGCAAGAATGGATCAGAAGTATATTCTCCCCCATTGTCAGAACGCAATACTTTGATCTTTCTGCCAGTTTGAGTCTCCACCAATTTCTTCCATTTCACGAAAATCTCTAGAACCTCATCCTTTGCTCACATGGTGTACACCCACGCACGTCTATCAACAAATGTAACAAAATAATGGCTTCCACCAATTGATGCAGTCTTGGTTGGTCCCCATACATCACTGTGAACATATTCAAGGATCTTACGAGTATCGTGATTAGCCGTACTAAACTTGACCCTTGTTTTCTTGCCTACTACACAATGCTCACAAAACTTTAATTTACAGGTTTTTGTACCTTTTAAGAGTCCATGCCTCAGTTTGCAAAGACTTCTCTCCAAAGATGTCCCAAACGTACATGCCATAGCTCGATGGTGTCATTGTGCGCCTCAAGAACATTTGCTTCATCAGTTGTACCTCCTTCAAATAGTACAAATTGTGACGCCGAACCCTTGAGAATCACCATAGCCCCATGTGTAAACTTCATTGTGCCATCTTCAATGGTAACCTTGTAGCCTTTAGCTTCAGAGCACCCACGAAATTAGATTTTTCTTTAAAGTTTGGAACATATCTAACCTCTTTCAGTTCTCTGACCATTCCATCAAACATTTTGAGCTGAATTGTTCCTACCCCCATTGTGCGACAAGGTTGATCATTCCCCATCACGACTGCACCAGATTCCAGATTACGAAAATCCGTAAACCATTCCTTAATAGGACACAAATGGTAGGTTGCTCCAGTATCAAGTATCCACTCGCTCGCACTAGCCACGTATGCTGTAGGAGTAATACTTAATGAATAATCAGAGTCTTCATCTTTACGTGCCATGTTTGCTTTTCTTTGGTTTCTTCCCATCTCTCTTTTGAGCCTTTGGACAATCTTTCCTCCAATGACCCTTTTCATAACAAAAGGCACACTCATCTCGAGCTATATTTCTGCTTCTTGATTTGGATCGAGAATTCTTTCCACCACGCTTCTTCTTTTTCTCCATCGCCCAATCTCTGCTCACTAAAGCTTCAGACGATGCTCGTTCAGACTTTTTATCATTAGTCCGAATCTCCAAGTTAGTCAATGCTGTACAAACATCTTTGAAGACAATCACACTCTTCCCATATATCAAGGTCGTCACAAAATGGCTATATTCCTCTGGTAGTGAGTGTAACAGAATCATAGCCTTGACTTCATCCTTAATATCTTCATCAAGATTCTTCAAATCAGCAAGTAACTTTTCAAATCTTGAGACATGATCATGCATTGACATCCCAGGCTTCATTCGAAAGCCATATACTTGGCTCATTGCATGAAGGCGATTTTCAGGACTTTTCAGCAATTACTTCTCCTCCAATGTACGCCACAAAGTCATCGCACACTTCTCATCTTTCACCAAGTATTTCACCTCCTTGGTCAAACAAGATCTAATCTGACCACAAGCTTTCTCGTTCATACGATCCCAAATTTCTTCATCATACAAGTGTCTTTTATTTTTCAAAACAACATCGAGATCGATTTGAATAAGGGCATCCATAACTTCGCGCCTCCACATGCCGAAGTTAATTTTCCCATCAAACTTTTCAACATCGATCTTCTGGCCTCCTATAACAGGTGCTGAATAGCGATTTGACAAATCTCGCCTCCCACCTGAAGTGTCTCCTGAAATAGTCTCAGTAGATCTCCCCCCAATTCTGGAAGTTTCACCTTCTACCATTTTCTCAACGAACTATTTCCACTTGAAAAACAGTCTCTATGATGTTAATTTCGCGTGAATAAATGCACCAGAAAAGTTCCCAGGAGACTGGACGGGAACTCGGTCCCAATTAAAAACCAGAATCCTTAGGCTCTTATCGCCTTGTTGTGAACTTTCTAGACATGCAAAAATACACACTACTTACAATAGACTGTCTCTCAAGTACAAATGGCCGTCTCCACCGTATTCGTGAACAAGATCAGTATGTGAACAGTCACAGTATACGGGAACATCACTGTATCGTGCACGATCATCGTATCCCCCCAAGTACGAACCGTCGGCTCTGATACCACTTGTTGTGCGCGGAATGCGGAATCAAGCGCACAGAATAATCATAGAAAAATAAAGGACACAAGATTTACGTGGTTCGGTAATTAAACCTACATCCACGGGAGCAAGAGAAAAATAATTGTATTACTAACAATTATTTGAGTACAAATTTGAGTAAAGAAATCTCACTTTCCCAGAACCCAAATACACCCAGTACTCTCACACACACTCTCCAATTGCTCACACTCTCAGAACTCTTAAAAGCTTAAAACTTAATAAGCTTAACAAATTTTGGGATAATTTGGAATGAAGAATTGCTCTCAATTTATAGGCTTGAAGCTAGTACTATTCCACCTAACCGAAGCACTATTCCGCCTAACTCATGCAAATATGTCAATGGTATCCATTTGGCAACTTTGACAAATTTGCTAACTTTCCATTTTTTCTTCAAATGTTTGGTAGCCCTTTGAAATTTTGCATGCCTTTTTGAATTTGAATGCCACGTGCATGACTTTTCAACAAGGCAGTTAGAAACCGAATCTTCAAATCATATGAGCTCAGCAAGTGTAATCCTTTAGCCATTTGGGTGGCTTTCTTACGCGACTTGGTTTACGGTTATCTTGGGGCCGATTTTGGATAGCCTCACTTGGGTTTGCCTGGGCCCTTTCTTCGGATTTGATAGAGTTGGCTGAGTTGGCCTTGTCTAACTGTAATGTTATAGTTGTATCACAAAACCATTGCTAACTAGCTAGTCATGGGTTTGATGATGATGATGATGATGATTATTATTATTATTATTATTTGAGAAGATGGGTTTGATTACTATATATCTACAAAAACACAATTGCTTTTCTTTGTTTCATTTTTAAGCTAGGTCAAATAAATTAATCCACTATATCTATTGAAGCTGATCAAGTAATTGATTAAATGTTTACAGATGAGGCAGTTTGACGAGCTTGCCGTAATAATGGACGCTGTTAGATCTAGGTCTTCCAAAAAGAAAAGGGTATTTATTTTATTTTCCTCGTCAATGTTTCCATAGATTAATTAGATTATACTTATTAATGAATAAATAATTTTTAAATATGTTTGCAGAACTCTGAAGGGCTGAGCGGTTGTAGCAGTACTGTTGTGGCTGATAATCAAGAAAACTTGAACCAGCTTCTCGTGGAGACCATAACCAAATTTCCCAATGAGCTGAATGAAGAAGACAGTGGTATTGGCATTAATGGTCCTAAGCCATCTAATAATCAATGATCGACGAAGCTCACAAGAGAACATACGACTATGGCTTCACCATTAACATTAATAGTTATAAATTATATGAAGTAGCTACAAGAATTGCTGTATTAATTTTGTGTGACATATTACAATATAATTAAGGAAGTCTAAGCATCTTATGCTTATAATTTAAGGATCCAAAATGAGCCATGAGAAGCCTAACATGAGTAAGGAATTCACCATCACGCCTTAGCTGTCGACAATGTTGGCTTCCTTTATTCAATCGCGGGTTTGTTGGGACTTATCTGAATTCTTAGGTTTTTGAATTTCCCTTAAAACAAAGGGTTCAAGATAAGTTGTTAGAGCCACTTTAAGAACTAATGTGTACCATGAAAACTAAAAAATAACTACTGAAGCTTCATAAATCTTATATATATCATATATATGAAAGTATATTAATAAAAAAGAGGAGTTATAAAATCCTCAAGTACAAGAAGTTAAGTTATGAAGCAATACTTAGGATAGTCCCAAGCATTGTCAAATAACCTTTTCCTAATAACCATTGGTGGATAATCCCACCAAGTATACGTGGAACAAGATAAACCTAAGTTAGCCAAACAATCTGCTACAGAATTTCCTTTATGAAAAACATGGGAGCATCTGAAAACCATATTTTTAATCAAGCTACAACAATTAATCCATCTATAGCTTCATAAATCTATTTGATAGTATAATTTGGTATAATGTTATTATATTTGATGGTATAATTTAGTACAATATTATGAAATACATATATGTACATTATATGATTGATTGAATCATGAGATATGATTGCTAGTCACCATATGTGTATTCTTCCCATTAGGTGTTTTGCACATGCGTATTGAGAGTTAGATTGCTCTACCTATGGGATGTAGTTAATTCTGCTAGGAGTTGAAAGGTTCTTCTCCTTTTCTACTTATGCGATGATCCCAATATGATAGTTACTTCCCTTGGGTACTAGTTGGTGCAATTTTTTTACTTCCCTTGGGTACTAGTTGGTGCAATTTTTTCATGCACATATTTATAATTTCATGTTTGCTTATGAATTATGTTCAATGCATATTTATATCATATGTTATGTATTAGCACTAGTTTATACTTATATATTTAAGCACTATATCCACTTATTGAGTTGTAGGCTCACTATTTTTCTATTTATCCCATTTTTCCAGGTTTTTAAAGAATTTCATACAGTTCAGTTTCTAATCAATTGAGGCTTGAGCCTAATATGCATTGCTATATAAGTTGCATTTTAAGCACGTTTATGTTTATATATACATATCTGAAATGAATGTATGTATAGTGAGATATTGAAGTGTGCAAATTTCAACTATATCTTTAGATGAGGCAGAGATGTTATTATATGTTTATAGTTGCCTCAAGGATAGTTTTATATATTTATGGATTAAATTTATGTTATGAGTTTTAGATATGAGTATGAGGTAAGTAATATGGTGAGTTTTCATGCAATCTGCCTCAAAGCCAATAGTTAAGACCAAGCTCTCCAATGGAATGTTTAAAACGATCCATTTCAACTCTTCCGAATTGGTACAGAAGTTGTAACATGGGAAAATCATGGGGTCTTGTCAAAGACAAATATTATTGCGATAATTTTCTTTAAAAAAAAATTTACAATTTATAGAGGCAAAATGGCGACTCAATTTATACTTTCATGGAAAGTAAAGAGCAATATGACTAGAGTCATAAAACACAATTTTAAAAAAAAGGCTACAAAATTATTTTTAGGCGCACCATTTGGCTTTTGACAATTATTGTTTGTTCTTTTTTCTGATTTTTATTCCTAATCCTCAAAGTAGCATATTGAAAAGATTAAAAAACAAAACTAATATAGCATTTGTTTTTCTACTCTAAAATCTAAATGGATCTAAATTTTTCTGAAGTCTGAATGGGTCTAAATACGAAAATTTGAATCATATATTTGTTTTTTTTAATATCTGAATATAAGTGGCATCTTGTTTCCTTTTATAATAAAAAAATCTTAAACTTAACTTTTTGACATTTACGTCATTGTAAATCAAAATAAAAAAGAAGGATTCTATTTTATAGTTTAGGAAATAAGTTATTTTATAGATATATTTATGGAATATAATATTTACTTATCATTCAAACTTTTTTCATTTAGATAAATAGCGCTGCTATTTCCCCCGAGTCAAACCCCGAAAATCCCACAAAAACAACGTTGTTTCGCTTTGATCCTTTTCCTTTTAATTTCAGCGGGTAACACGTTGTGTGAGCAATCCGTGTGAAACCAAACGACGTTGCTCTCCTTCAATTCATTTCAAACCAAACAACATCGCGAGTATATGATTTGTCCTTCTATTTGCTTTCAACTACAACACTCCGCTGGTTAAAGAACCATAAGTACAGAACTTCCAAATTGTAAAACCCCGACTGGTTCCTGAAAGTTGAGTGCAGAACCTCTATAAGTTGTGAGCGATGGCAATTGTGGCTGGAGAACTCAAGGAGAGTTGAGATTGCAGATTTTGTGGGTGTAAGAGTAAGAGAGTTGATTCAAAACGATTTGTTTGGTTTTTGTACTGATTCCCCCCCCCCCCCAAGTTAATTTTGATAAGGGTCTAGTCAAAGCTGTTTTATTATTTACCTTACACCTTTCTACAATCTCTCCTCCATCGTATGGATGCTAAAGTGCCATGTAATAGTCAATGTTGTACTTGGAGCACTGCTCATGGAAGATGAACATGTGTAAACTTCTTTATAAAAGAATGCCTTGTTTGTCACCCCACTGGTGATTTGTGTAAGATTGAGGTTAAAGGGGTTGGTCCTCTTTTTCTTCATTGTTCTTGTGCATTGAGATTGCAACAAAATATTCTTAATGAAGTTTGTTGAAGTGGGTTATTCTGCATTCATATTGTGTTTCTTTGATCATTAAGAATTAGTGTTTTAAGATGAAGGAAGAGGATGCTACTAAGTGGGATTGTATTGTGATGGAAAAATGTGTTAAACGGTGTGTTTTCAATTTAATCAAAATGGTGAGTTTTAATTTGGGGCGCGAGTCGGGGTTTAAGTTGGGGGAAGTAGTTTTTTCCTTAGACAAAAGTTACAAAAGCTTACTTTTTCTATTCAAATGTAAATGTTTGAAAATCAGACATAAGTTATAAAAAACAAACAAGTAAATTTTAAAAAAAAGTCTTAAATTAGTAAAATTTCAAAATTCAGACACTTAAAAAATAACCTATAACTAGACAACGACATGATATTAATATCTGAAATACAAATTATCTGTATAATGAAAAAGAAATAAAAAAATAAATGGTGGGTAATAACAAAAGAGCCTACTATAACATTCTGTACAATTCAACCACATTGGAAAGAAAAAAAAAAAAGAGTTCTAGTTAAACTAATTTACCTGAAACAATACTATATAGTAATCTCATTATTGTAATAATCGTATTCCATGCAATTAGACATACGGATATAAGAAAAAAGCATGGAAATTTATCAATGTATTTTGCCTGAGATAAATGTAAATAAGAAATGTTGTACAAAAAATTTGAACTTAAATAATATTTTGAATATATTATTTCCTATCACTTCTTCATATTACCTTTGGTGCCATAAGGGAGATGAACCAAGGAAGGAAACTTGGATGAATTTGCAAATGACTGTGAACATATAGATGAGGAAATAAACCTAGGTTGAATTTTAAACTTTAAATTTCCTTATTTTGCAAGTGCTATATGTGCTTCTGAATTATAACATTAGCTATAATAATACTCATTATTTAAAAAGACCTTACCCTATAGGTTACATATGTCAAAATTAGGTAGACTGGTATATAGGTTATGATTAGAGATGCCCAACGGCTGAGTAGCATAGGCATGGGTATGGCATAGCACGAGCACATTTTGATAGGAGATTGCGACACAGCTTAGTATGCACACAGGTTAGGTTGGATTGAAAATTTTAGGTAAGTAGGCCTTAAAAACACAACATGATTCTAAATAGGTGAAAGCACAATATGTGAAAAAGTATGCAATAAGCACGGTTCATTAGTGTACTAGCATCGAACTCCTGGGCCATCAATAGCATGCAGGTCAAAGTACATCAAAGTAAATTTCTTTTAATGACAAGTAAACTTAAAAATTTATGATTTTATATATAACTTGAAATTGAATCTTGAAATTGAAATAGGCATGAAGTGTACAATGCTCACTATAAATAAACATTGAGATGAGTACCTGAAGAGTTTATTACATTGAATAAATTACTATCTCAACATAAAAAATTACTACAAAAAATATTTTAAAAAGTATCCGTCAATTCAAGAAATGAAGAAACAATTTTGTAGAATAAAATGATATGTTAATTCATCTTAAGATAAATTGGTCATTTGTTAGTATCAAAGTAGTTGATTGATACAAGTTTAAAAATAAAAGTGGTGCAAAGAACAAGTCAAAAATTTAAGGTGGTTAGATGTACTTATAACAAAACAAAGATGGTGCAGAAATAATCTCCAGATATAAAGTACTTACCAGTTGTGGAATAAGAAAACTTGAAAGGAGATTTAATAAAGAGTAAAATACGGAAGAAATGAGAGTTGCCAAGTGATGGTTAGGAGTGAGACCAACAACCATCATCCCAAAGAAGGTAAAATAGGAGAAGGTAAGGAACATGACAACAATATAAAGCAAAAATTTTCCTGCAATATGAAAGAAATATTCATTACATAAAAGCATATACATTAGGAAAGAAAATCAATTGCAAAAAACACCATTTGTATTCTGTATGTAAGAGGAAAAAGGGGGAATTTTATTGGTTGTTCTTTCAAAATTAACCATGAAATACGTGATGGCACCAAATAGAAGTTTTTGCACAAAGGCATACGGAATCTCCATCGGACCCTGTGGAAGAAGCAATTGAGATTTTCATCATTTATTTATCCTTCAGAGTTCAGACAAGACTAGAACGTGTCGGATATACTTTAGTAGCAGTAATGTTACCTGGGCTGTTGCAAAAGGAATTGATGAAAACATCTCGGCTGCTATCTCTCAATAGAAAACCGTCCTCTCAATAGAAACTATGGGCTGAACATAGGCAGCATTGTTGACCCCAAGAAAGAGGCATGAAGTATACAATGCTCCCATCACCATGAATAAACCTTGAGATGAGTCCCTGAAGAGTTTATTGTAGTGATTGGCTTATTGTTTTAACATAAAAAGTTACTACAAAAAATATTTTAAAATGTAACAACCAATTCAAGAAATGAAGAAAGAATTTTATCTATGTGAGCCAACATCCCAAAACACAGAGCCAAGTATCAATGCAGCCACTATCGTAAAAGCTAACATTACGGCATTATATTGTGGACCCCTCCAATATACAAAATTATGCTTCCAAAAAATTGAGACAGTTAATTTTGTATATTGGAGGGTTATGCTTCCAAAAAATTGAGACAGTTAATCTTGTGAGTATGTTTAGGCAAACTTCATTGGTTCTGAGCCAACAAGTGGAACACTTAAACTCTCAATTGAAGACTCAACTTTCCTACAGAAATTATATGCATACTAAATAAATCATATATAATGAAAATACCATAAAAGTCAAATAATTGACGAAAGCACATGCTAAAACAACAATAACAATAATATGAAATCAATTCAATGACTTGTATTGCTCGAAATTTTTGTATACATTTTGCAAAGTGTATCCCGAGGCTTTCTTCAACAGTTGGCTGTGATAACCTCAAGCATCCAAGTAGTTAGATTGTAACCACTAGGAATTAAAGAGATTCCAACTAGTCCTTAGAAATAAACTAGTCAACATCCTGATCATTGATATATTAAACCCAGTAAATACCCGAAGAGTGGACTCTAGAAAATGAATGTCAGCTGAAAATAGTCTATCATAATCTGCGAGTGGACACCTACCTTCCCTCCATATATGACCCGCCCTCCCTTATTTTATAAGAACAAGGTGGATTACCAGTTATAAATGTCAAAATCAGGTAGACTGTTATATAGGTTATGTTTAGAGATGGCCAATGGGCCGAGCAGCACGAGCACGATAACAACACGACATAAGCACGTTTTGGTGGGCATGTGGCATTGCATGACATTTACATAGGCTGGGCTGGACTAAGAATTTTAGATATGTGGACCTAAAGATGGGACGACACGGCACGTGAAAAAGTACGTAATAAAGATGCTTCACTGGTGTGCTAGCACACAACCCATGGACATTTAATATCATGCAGGTCAAAGTATATAAAAGTAAAACTTTTTAATGACAAGTAAACTTAAAATTTTATGATTTACAAATATTTTGAAATTAAATCTTTTCATGTATTTTATCATCGTTAGTTTTTTTTTAATTTAAGTCTTAGTTAAAAAAAACTCTATTTGTTTGATGTTTTTAATTTATTAAATGAATAAATGATATTATGATTTTAATAAATAAAATACTTAGTCATTTAATAAATGAGCAGGATCATTTTTCAACTCATTTTTCAAAAATTAGGAACTACGGTAAAAAACATATTTACATTTGCACTAAGAAATTTAACTTTCGTTTGTAAATTCAAACCTTCTGTTCTGTGGGCAAAGATTATATATTGAAAAGTTCTGTTTGTAAAAATGGAGGGGAGCACTTGTGACAATGGTGTAACCGTAATGGAAGTATGGACTCGTCTCCAAACTTCAATTAAACATTGGAAATAATAACATGATCACACCAGCGAACAAGAACAAGCTTATCATCCTAACACACTAAAGTTGTACATTGACATTGGCTAAGTTTCATTGAACATATTTTCAATATATCTGCTTGCACTAGACTGGATTAATCATCAAGAAAAGTTCTGCAACTAACATTTCCTCACATTCTGTATTATTATCAGAATTACCAACAGTCTAAATGTTTAATTATGTGAAGCTAAATTTATATCTAAAGATGATTTGCAGGACTATCTGGCACTAATGGACTCACTGTGGGTCCAGCATTCATCTCCTCTGGAAGTTGAGGAATTTTACTGAGAAAGCAAAGATTCCAAAGAAGAAAACGGAAAAGGCAACAAGCACTGCAGCTGAAGCTCCTACCATCCCAGGGCCGTAGCCAAGGCTTTCTTTCAGATACGCCTTCACTGTGCCTCGAAACGTAGGTTCCACAATCATGGTTTCCACATCACCAAGCTGAGAGCTTATGATGCCCCGGAGAGTCCATGCAACAGGGCTGATGTAATAGAACCAGATCCACCATCCCGGAATACTCTAATATACCACAAACATAAGAAGTTGATTCATACTTTAAAGTACTATTTGATTTTTTTGCTCAAGATTATATAAAATACTTACCGGTTGTGGAACAAGAAAACCTGAAAGGAGATTCGATAAAGAGTAAAATGCGGAAGAAATAATAGCTGCCAAGTGCTGGTTAGGAGTGAGACCAACAACCATCATGCCAAAGAAGGTAAAGTAGGAGAAGGTAAGGAACGTGAAGACAAGATACAGCAAAAATTTTCCTGCAATATGAAAGAAATGTTCATTACATAAAAGCATTTACATTAGGAAAGAAAACCAATTGCAAAAAACACCATTTGTATTCTGTACATAAGAGCAGAAGGGGGAATCTTACTCATTGTTCTTTCAAAATTAACCATGAAATACGTGATGACGCCAAATAGTAATGTTTGCAAAAAGACATACGGAATCTCCACAAGACCCTGTGGAAGGAGCAATTGAGATGTTCATCATTTATTTATCCGTCAGAGTCTAGACGAGACTATAACTTCTCGAATATACTTTAGTAGCATTATTGTTACCTGGGCTGCTGCAAAAGGAATTGGTGAATACATCTCGGCTGCTTTCTCTCTATAGAAAACCGTCCTCTCAATTGAAACTATGGGCTGAACAGAGGCAGCATTGTTGACCCCAAGAAAGAGGCATGAAGCATACAAAGCTCCCATCACCATCAATAAACTTTGAGATGACTCCCTGAAGAGCTTCTTATTATATTGATTGGCTTACAATCTCAACATAAAAAATTACTATTAAAAATAATTTAAAATGAAACAGCCAATTCAAGAAATGAGGAAACAATTTTACCTCTGCGAACCAACATCCCAAAACACAGAGCCAAGTATCAATGCAGCAACTGTCGTAAAAGCTAACCTCACGGCATTATATTGTGGGCTTCTCCAATATATAAGATTTTGCTTCCAAAGGCAAATAAAAAATTGAGACAGCCAATTTTGTGAGTATGTTGAGGCAAACTTCAATGGTTCGGAACCATCAGGTGGAACACTTAAACTCTTAATTGAAGACTCCACTTCCCTGCAGAAATTGTATGCATGCTAAATAAATCATATATAATAGAACCATCATAAAAGTCAAATAATTGACGAAAGCACGTGTTGAAACGGCAGCAACAATAATATGACATCAATTCAATCACCTAGATTGCTCGGAATTTTTGTATACGTTTGCAAAGTCTACCCCGAGCCTTTCTTCAACAGCAGTTGTGGTAACCTCAAGCACCCAAGTAGCCGGATTGTAACCACTAGGAATTAGAAGGATTCCATCAAGTCCCTAGACATAAACAAGTCACCATCCTGATCATTAATATATTAAAAACAGCAAATACCCGAAGTGTGGCCACTGGGAAATGAAGGTCACCTGGAAATAGTCTATCATAATCTGCGAGTGGACACCTAGCTTCCCTCCATATATGACCCGCCCCCCTCGTTTCATAAGTAGTAGCTGTGGATTACGACCCAAAGATTATTTGCTGGAAAATAGAAGTAAAGGGATTACACACAAAATCACGGCAGACCAACCTCATCAAATGCTTCAAAGATCTCAATACTTGGTTGATGTATGGTGCAAACCACCGTTCGTCCAGTATCAACAGTATTACGAACAGCTCGCATCACAATGGCTGCTGCTCGTGCATCCAGTCCAGATGTGGGTTCATCCATGAAAATAATGGAAGGATTCGCAACAAGCTCCACTGCTATTGTTAAGCGTTTTCTTTGCTCCGTTGATAAACCAAAACTACCCGGAGAACCAACCAAAGCATGCCGTAAACTGTCAAGCTCTACTAAACTCATCACCTCTTCAACAAACTCCTGCAATGGGTTGCAGCAAAATGAATATCGCTACAGCGATAAGTATTCAACGGAAAGTACAATAATGTCGCAAGTGCCAAGTAACTCACATGTCTTTGATCTTTGCTGATTTCCTTTGGTAGACGAAGATTGGCAGAGAACCAAAGAGACTCTTCGATTGTCACCTGAGGAGAATGAATATCCTCTTGCTCAACGTATCCCGAAATTCTGGCAAACGTGCTTTGCTCCTTTGGATAACCTGATATCTTTATATCCCCTTCTATGTAACCACCAGTTTTCCTACCGGCGAGAACATCCATTAACGTGGTCTTGCCTGCTCCACTTGACCCCATTAAAGCGGTAAGAACACCTGGTGAGAATATTCCGCTCACATTCGACAGGAGTTGCAATTTCTTTTCGCGTATACCTTTTGACCTCATTACCTGATAACCACCCACGGCCCACCCAGATGAGAAATTAACATCGATTCTACGTATTAAATGAGGCAAAGGTATCGAAAATAGAAGGCAGACACACCTGGGGAGTATCAACGTAGTAACTGACATTATGAAAAGTCATGGTCAATGGCTGAAATGGCATGATCATGCCCTTCTTCTTGCCATCCTCCTGAGCGGAAGTTGTTTTTAGTTCAAACTCCTGACTGGCCACTGAATAATAAGATGATATTAAACAGTTGAAAACCAATTTTCTTTAGTATTGGCTAGACAAAAGTATAGCTACAAATCAATAATTCTCAAGGAAAACAAATGAATTTGACTGACCACCTTTTTTGGCAGAGTTTTCCTCTTGATCATCACTTTGCATCACCACCAGTGATTTTCTAAGAGCTGTAATAACAAAAACAATCAGAACATAATCAACTGAAAAAAGATGAAAAGCAAAACTTCCTCTTCTGACTTACGATTTAGGTAGGCCAGGGCCAAGGTCACGATGTTGTTGAAAAACAAAGCATAAAGAAACATAACACCGACTCCAAGCCAGTACCAATAATCATCAGTAGGTAAGCTGTGTGAATGAAGAACATTGTAACCTATTGTGTTATCTCCAACTGCAGATTTCTTCGTCCATCTTGTGGCAGTAAATTCATTGACAGAAATTGCACTCTGCCCATAAGATAGTGGTGACACCCAGTAAACCCAGGTCCACCAGGGCTTAATTGATTCTGAAATGAGAAACACAAACATAACTAATAGATCTGAATTAATGTCAAGGTATACAAAACAACAAAGCCTACCCTTTGGAATGATGAATCCACCCAACAGTAATATGGCCAACATAGAAGCTGATCCAAACGTATTGGCAATGACCATATCTCGCGCAATTGAGGCCATCATTCGGTAGAGTCCCAATGCCATTTGGTGTATGGAGAACAGCAACAACATGTAACGGAAAAATCTGACAAATGAAAAGGGACCTATGATTATAAACGAATTGCAGAAAGCATAAACATCAAGTGTACAAGGAAATACATACCTCCCAGCACCGGGGGCAAAACCAAGAGTGTAATAGACAATGCAAGACCAAACAACAGCTTCGATGATGGATAAAGGCACACGAAGAATCCAACTCGCAATGGACCATGCCCATGCAGGATGAAAGTAATTATCCCGTTGCTTGTAAAACACTGGGAGTCGAGATATCAAAACAGGTAGCTCCGAGAAGCAATTAAACATCATATGCACCATTCCGAAAAAATGACAATTGAGATATAGGGCGCCTTTTTTCTCATCTGTGGGATGTTGTCTAGTTTTTAAGAACATTGTGCATGTGAGAAATCCAACAAATGCAACCTTCAACACATGCAAAACACACCATGAGAGAAAAGCTATATTAACAAGCAAAGATGTAGACAGCTAAAGCATACCTGGCATGTCCTAAACATATAAAAAAATCTATGCCTGCTGATCAGCAAAATTTCTCGTTCAAAACATGTTCGAAAAAGCTCCCATTTTGAAACAGCATATTTTGTTGTGGCTAAAGCTGAAGGATGACTTTTAGATTTATCAAATGGGACGGCAAGTGAGGATTCTAGAGACTTTCCAAATCTAGAACTTTTAAAAGCATTTGCAATTTCTGAAACAGGAAGGAATACATATGGTTTTGAAGTATCAGCCCAGTATTTAGCTTGATCTTTTTTGGAAGTCACCTGTTAAAGAAAAACACAAAATTAAAAAAAAAAAAAAGTTATGAAGCCCAAAGAAAACATCATAACCGGTAATTATATTTTAACAAATCACCTCTTGGAGAAAATCTGCAACCCCTTTACGAGGAGGCAGCCGAAATCCTAATGACTCGAAAAACTCCAACACCTCTGCTCGAGGGCCGTGGTACACCAGATAGCCGTCTGATAATAGCACCAAATCATCGAACAGCTCAAATGTCTCAGGTGGAGGCTGAAGAAGAGCCATCAGTGCAGTAGCATCCATTTGATGAACAAAGTTGCGCACACATTTCACAATTTGAAATGTAGTTGAGCTATCGAGACCTGTTGATATTTCATCCATGAACAGGGTTTTTCTTGGCCCAACAATCATTTCTCCTGCATATTATAAGCTGGACAATTATTGTTATGTATACCAACAATGATGATGAGATTCCTAAGAAAATTTTCTCATCGGTGCAAATACAAGCAGGGAGGGACCTGTTGTAACTCTTTTCTTTTGACCACCTGAGACACCTCTGAGCATCTCACTACCAACTACAGTGTCCGAACACAGATCGAGACCGAGCACATTTAAGACATAATCTGTTGAAACACTGTGTTTTTTGCCGCCCACGGATGATGCCTGTTGAGCAAAGAGGTTAAACTAAATCAAGACAGATGTAAGTAAACATAAGTGCACAAAACAAACGAAGAAGGCAGTGTTTCAAATTGACAACCTTCATGAAAGCATCAATCTCTGGATTTGGCCGTATGTGCCTTTCCTTTTCTAAGCGAGTCAGGTCCTTGATATATGCTACAAACATGGAAAGAAAAATGAAACACGTAGGATCAAGACTAAGATTCTACTTAATTAATGGCCTTCTAATATTTATGAATGAACAAACCTGCGAAACTGTCATTTGCCCCTTGACATCTAGCAGCAAAATCCAAGGTTTCGCGAACAGTGAGCTCAGCAATGTGATTATCTCTTTGGCTTATGTATGCCGAAGTCCTTTGAACCTGAAATTCATCAAGCTCCCAGCCGTTGTATGCGATACTACCACTTTTCTGCAAACAAAGATGAGTTTGTAATTCATCATACAACACAAGCACTGCCGTTGAGCAGGACTAAAGTAACATTTTAGCGCAGATGACAAGGAGGATTATATTAATAAGAGCTTATAGGAATTTGAATCTTATTAGTAAGAGGTTCCATAAAATTACACATTTCACAAAGAATTTGACTATAATTACTCTTCTAAGCAGACGAAAAAAAATTTAAAAAAAAAAAATGGACTACAAGGCTAATAGCTCTGAAATTATGTACTGTTGATGTGATAAGCAGCAAGTACTAACGTTCAAGTTGCCGTCAAGTTTGCCAGCCAGAGCTAAAAGCAAGGTGGATTTTCCAGAACCAGGAGGTCCTAAGAGCAAAGTCATCCTACAAATGCCAAAAAGTTAATATTCATCATATGCAGGGAATGCTGATTTCACTTGACAACTTATAACACAACACGTGACACTAATAAAGTTCTCCAACGAAGTAGCAGAAAGCACCAAAATCCACCAAGCATACTGCACCACGACATGTAATCTATGGTTGCTGTGAAATAGAATGGTCATTTATCAAGTATAAGCTGGTGGGTAACTTGCAACATTAATTAGCAACAAAGAAAAAGCTACGAGCATTTACCAATTAAAAATAAGTAGAAACACAACAATTACAAACATGAACTAGGTGAGCAGACTGTCTTACTGAATTAGTTCATTGTGAAGTGATTAATCTTAACATCGCAAATGTCACTATTGTGAACTGTGGCGTGAGCACTTAAATTTACAGCAGAAGTACGTCAGAAATATGCACGTATGATATATTATTATTCCACGGGCTATTGCGTACCTTCCCGGCTTCACAACAGCACTTATATCGTTCAAGATGGTCAAAGGATGCCTCTTAGGCTTGAATATTCTTAAACCAGCAAGTACTCTCTGCACTCGAACCACAAGAAATCATAATAAAATAATCATTATAGAAGTATTTTATAAATTTTGTTAGAAAATTTGTTGTTTTCTTTTTAACACAAAATTTATAAGTACCTAGAATACACACAAATGAAATAATAATTCAATACGGAAAAAGATATGCAAACCTCAAATACATCTCGAGTTGCATTAATCAGAGTTGGCAAAGCTCTAGACCCTACTTTCACATCGGTCACAACTGTTAAGTTCTGCAACCTCACCTCTACTTTCGGCACTTCTAGTCCAACCCTTTTAACATTCAGCCAAAACACAAACACGCATCAGATTATAAAAACAATAGTTAGATATATACATAATATTTTTTTTCAAGAAAAATAAATAAATAAATAGTAATAATAATAAAAGAACCTGAATTTTGACAACAGACATCCATACCAAAAAAAATTGCTATCAAAATCCTCCCTGACTCAATTTAGAAAAAGTCTCACTGAAGGGCCCGAATGGGCTCCTCCTATCAGTTAAAAAGATATAAATTTTTTTAAATAATTTTACATTTGCGAGGTTTGACCTCGGTAGACTATCACTGCTCGACAACTAAATAAAACAGTAACGCACTTTGCCTCAGGAATTGACCCTGGAAAATTTCCCTGGCAGATCAACAAGTATAAAGTCAGTAATTTCTCTTGATCTATTTTCTTGTACCGTCGAAAAAGATCAAATGACCCAAAAAAAAAAGCATAATAAAACAGTAAGTTATATTTAATGTAATGCAGGGCTATTAGAATAAGATAATAATAAGACCTTGGCACTGTATAACTCACTTAAACATCGTTTCTATTAGTTGTAAGTTAAAAACTCATCACAATTTTTCATCCATATGTATGGAGAGAGAGAGAGAGAGAGAGCGGGAGAGATGAGTACCTATCGAGACGTTCTTTGATGGCGGAAAGAAGTCTGTAATTATCCTGATCGTTAGAGGCCAAGGCCTTCTTAACGACGAGTTCACGGTGACTTCGACTGAGTTTCCTGACATCAATCGTCTCGGTCTTTGCTTCGTCTCCGGAAGTTGTTCTCCTCAACAACGCGTAGTTTCTTTGCTTTTGCGACGGCAGTCTTGCGATCGCCGCCCACATTAGCTCCTCCTCGTCTTCCTCGGCATTCGAAGGCGGCGCAAATCCTTCTATTTCGACCTCGTAGTACTCGCTTCCGTTTGAGGCTGCCATGTTTATTGTTAGCACAGTTTTGTTTTACACTTTAGATTCCAATATGAACTAGGAAATTTGCTTAGTGTGAAATACGATGAATTGTATTTTTCTTTTATCCTAGAGAGAAAATGCTAGGATATTCTTCGAAAATTATGAGGGTGCAATATATGTAGAAGGTTGAAAATTTTTTGGGCAGTAAATGATTCTCATTAAACTTTGATCGTCAATTTTCACAAATCTTCAGAATTAATTCCAAAAAAATGAAAAAATCTCCTGAGTTAAGGCCCTGATTACACTAAGATTTGCAAGTATTCTATCATCTCTTTCCCGTGTTTATAAGGGATTTTTTTTTTTTTTGGGTCTCTATTTGTTATGTTCTAAATTGAAGAATATTGATGTGGCAATGAAGAGAGAGAACAAAATTAATGTTATTTATTGTCTCATTGCATATTGAAATTTGAAAAGTCCTAGTACTTCCATTCACATCATTCTACGACAATGCAATTGCATATTGTGAATGTCATGTAAATTTTTATGTAGAAAAACTGTTAATAATTTGGAAAGGAAGCTTAGTACACTTCTTGCCTTGGCAAGGTGCCCCCCAAAAATTTGGGAACAGAAATGCATTAAAATTAAATTTTAGTTCTATTATTTGCCCTCTCATATTCATATTTAAAATATTTGAGGTTTTACATGTAATTTCATATTTTAACTTCGCTCAACCAAAGTCATAAAATTCATAATTAAATGTTCCCAAAGATATTGGCCTCCATATCTTTCGAGTCTTTAAGAGGAAGACAAAGCACTTGTTTGTCTGTTGCAGAATATTTCTATAAAACTGAAGTTCTTGCAGATGTGCTGTGTATTATATATATTACAAGTTTCAATCGGGGCGTGCAAACGGAAAATTTGAAGGATTAGCATTTTCGGTTCTCCAGGATCTCTCAGGATTTGATGAATCTGACACCTGAGTTCGCACCAGACCCACATACTCAGGCCCATTTAAAACATTTAAACCCTTTTGTAAAATGACCAGCAAACAACTGAGGCTGTAAAAGTATAAAATAGTTATGCTTTCTCTTGTGCATCATCTCTGTTGGAAAACTTTTCCAATTTCAACAACTTTTGCAAGCAATCATGTTTCTGACCTTTTTTTTAATTGCTTTTTTTTTTTACTTTGAATTAAATATGTAATTAACTAACTGATGGATTTTCAAATTTTTGTCTGTGTATCATTCTAATCCTTAAAATTTCTAATTCATGTCATGGGATAAAACTTTTCTGATATTTGCTTCCTCAGCTTCCTTGTTGCGGCTGCTGGCTTGCAGAGTTTGCAGAGCCATGTAGAATAATAGAATTGTCAGCTTGTTCACCGTTCATGATGGGGTAAGATATTGACATGTAGCAGTTATAACTGAACTAAGTTTTTGCAGCATATGTCACTATCACTACTAATTCTCAAAAGAATTGTTTCCTTGCAATTTTTATATGACTGCGGCAGTTAGCATTTACCGTGCTGTATGGGACCTTGCTGAGTTAAATTTGGCACCCAAGAAATGGAGACAATTTGAACGGCTTGTCCATCCAACCCGTCTTCTCTCTCCTGTGTTACATATTAATTTATTTACGATCCCACATTCTACACCAGCTGAAGACATTTGTTCTGATTTGTAAGCTTGTTGATCATGAAAGCTTTGGTTTCAACTTTATGGCTAACTGATGATGTGTCTTTTCTTGCACATAACATCTACTCATATTTGCTGCAGCGTGTGCTTCAGCTGGCATCACAGTTCTTATTGACAATGATCTTGAAAGCTGTTCCCAGAATCATTGCGTACAGTTTGAAACTGCTACAGCCATAGCCTTCATTAGCTGGTTTACTGCTTTACCCTCTTTTCTATTAAATTTATGGTCATTGGTATCTCGATGAGAAGGTTATAGCACGTAAAAATTCAGAAAGAGGAAGAAAACTCCGGCTACATTATTAGACTATGAAAGCCTTAATTGATGCCGTGCCATCTTTCTCTCGTCTTTTTTTGCTCCGAGATGCCCAAAAAATGAAACTTGATTTTGTTTTTGTGTATAGATTTGAAAAAAGGCTGCAGAATGAAATACTTGGTGTGGTGATTATGAATGGGTGAATATCATTTTGACTGGTATATGTAATTGATTGAGTTTCTCGGTGCAATTGAAAACGACCATATGGATGTTCGATTGTGTGTTTGTGCCACTCAGGTAATTGACCAGGGGTTTTCATTAGTAATTTTTCCATACCTAAGGTGTTCGAAATGCTTGGAAGTACCCTTTTCTGTTTGGCAGTAGTGTAACTTAATTTATTGTTTTTTATCATCTTGAGGTGATTTTAAGAATAATAATTATACGAAAGATATTAAAATGAGCGTCAATAAATACATTTTCTTCAAATTTCAAATATCTATCGACTGTGGCAAATGATTATAGCATCAGCCTATAGAGCAAAGCTAACTTGATTTGCAAGTAACCTAGTATCATTAACAAATATGAATGTTCTTCTAATTTTAGTTTTAGAAATATACCACTTACTACATGTTATGGTATGAATGTACATAAAGCATAGATAAAAAGATTGCTTTTGACTCTTATAACAGAACTCTCTCATGATCACAAGAGTCTCGTTAGCATACTTTAGTAACGTAGAAGAAATGAACAACCGCCAAAATAACGTTGTTCTGTCTCCGTACTTTTTATGAAAAGAAGGCAGATAATCGTTATAAACTGATCACGATCTCAATGAAGCTCAACTACATTCCTAGCTAGCTAATTTCATGAGACCATATACACTATAAATAAAGCCTTAACTATCTGCGTGAAATTAAAGGTATTAACTATTTAAAACTTGCAAAGAGAGAAAACAATGTCCAAGGAAGATGATGATGAGGCTAGATTTTATCGCTCCTTTAGGAAGTATGAAAAGATAGTAAAGCAGGTACAGCAATCAACATCATTGCTGCTAGCTAATCATGGGTTTTATTGTTATTATATATCTACAAAAAAAAACAATTGCCTTTCTTTGTTTCAACAAAATGTTTCTAAGGCAGATAAAATAAAATTAATCCGCTATTCGAAGCTGATCAAGTAATTAATTTAATGCTCACAGATGAGGCGGTTTGACGAGATTGCTGTAATAATGGACGCTGTTAGGTCTAGTTCGACCAAAAAGAAAAGGGTATTTATTTTTATTTGATTTTCCTTATCAATGTTCCAATAATAAATTAATTAGATTATGCTTATTATTGAGTAAATAAAATTTAATTTGTTTGTAGGACTCTGAAGGGCAGGGCAGTTGTAGCGGTACTGGTGTGGCTGATAATCAAGAAAACTTGAACCAGCTTCTCGTGGAGACCATAACCAAATTTCTCAATGAGTTGAATGAAGAAGACAATGGCACTGACATTAATGATCCCAAGCCATCCAATGATCCATGATCGACGAAGCTGCAACTATGCCTTCAGCATTCATATCAGTACTTATAATTTTATGAAGCAACTACAATTATTACTGTTCTAGTTTTAGTGTGACATCTTAAAAAATTTTAATGATGTCCAAGTACCTTAAGAGTATATTTTAAGGATCCTTGGATCCATATCTTGTACCGAGAAAGTTTAATC
Source organism: Atalantia buxifolia (assembly GCA_030444775.1). Classification (NCBI taxonomy): domain Eukaryota; kingdom Viridiplantae; phylum Streptophyta; class Magnoliopsida; order Sapindales; family Rutaceae; genus Atalantia; species Atalantia buxifolia. The sequence continues at coordinate 14,450,387 of CM059838.1, forward strand.
TTGAATCAAATATTGGGTTGATAAAACTCATCGCAATCGCCCTAAAAAAATATTTAGGGCAATTCGAACATTGAGCTTTGTTTTCAGCCGGCATGAAAACTTGATCAACATGTGTGTGTTTATAATATTGAGACATCAGATAGAAATTATTTTGTGAAAGTAATTACTGAAACATTAAGACAAACAAATTATAAGATTACGATCGATGACACTCCATTATAGATAGAGTATATGACAATGTACTGCTTGTATTATTTCCAATTAATAAAAATAAAGCCTAGTTAGTTGTAGTTCTGAAATTTGGAAGTGGTCAGTCAAACCAAAATGAGCCATGAGAAGCCAAACATGAGTGAGGAATTCACCACCACGCCTCAGCTGCTGACCATGTTGGCTTCCTTTACTCTTGCTTGCTGCAAATGCCAGAATTTTCAACCAAGTGCAACCCAGTTTATTCCATTTCTCAGCTAGACCCTGTCCCTGAGCCTGTGCCTGTGCTTGTCAATCATAATTAAGGCATTAGTTATTACCCGTTAATTTTAAGTACTACAAATATGTAACACCCACTTTTAATTATTTATCGTTTTCCTCTTTTACCCTTATTTAATTGAGTAGGATAGTTATTATTGAGTGTTTGTGTGTGAGTAAAACTTATCAAATTGCTTTAAATAAATTACGTAAGTTATTCTTATTTTTTTAAAAAAAATATAAATATTTATTAATTACCAAGTATTTAAGAAGCCATTCTTTTTTTTTTAAGTTCGTCTTTTATTTTCTACACGTTCAAACCTTAGAAAAAAAAAAGAAAAAGAAAAAGAAAGAAACATAAGTTCAGGGAGAAGGAAAAGAAAGTTTTATAATTTCTTTTCTTAGTGTTTGCCTTAAGGTATTAAGTATTTCTTTGACTTATATGATTTATTTTTATGAATTGTTTGCCTTTAATTACTTGTGGTATGATTTGGGTAATATATGAGTGTTTGTAATGTTGTTATGATATGAACAGTCTCTATTCCTTGCTCAAAATCGTTTTCTTTATTTAGAATTGCGTGAATATGCTTATATATCATGGAACTAGACATTCTAATTTTTCCATTGATAGGTTTTGTGTTGAAATCGTCTGAGTATGCAAATTGTTATGGGTTTTCGAAGTTGGGTTACTGGTGCTGGAAAATTCCGATTTTCAGCAGCGGTTCTCAATTCTGGAAATTTTTCTATAAGGTTACACGTCCTTAAAAATTATGGCGATTTTTGTATCAACAGATCTATTTCTCCTATGCTTGTATATTTAATTTCGTAGTTTTATCCTTTATAGTTAAATTATTAAAAATTGTAACATGTGGCTGCTGCAGATCTGGAAACTGTTTTCCAGAACTGCAGAAGCTGAAACGTGTAACAGTTGGGCTAATCTATGAATATTAAATGCCATGTTAGGATTTTATAATGCAATTTCAATATTTCTTCTGTCTTTAAAAACTAGAATCGTGATTTTTGGGCATGTAAAATAAAAGATACGAATTTTTGAAATTCTATTTTCAAATCTGGAATTTTCTGGACGGGTTAGATGTTCTCGGAAATAAAACGTTTTAAAATAGTTTCAGGAGTCCAAAAATTATGAATTTTAATTATATTCTTTCTGAATGTGTATTCTGTAATTAGAAAGAAGAAACATATTATTTCAAGAACTGAAGAATATCTTATGAATTTTCTAAGTGGTAAAGGTCTGTTTTGGTAAATGCTGGACAGTTTTGTTACTTTGGTGAAAGGTCAATATTTTGACTCGATTTGGACTTGTGCTGATTTTGTGAAATTTTGTATGTAATGTTATGCATGTTCACAGTGCCTCTGTAAATTTTCATGGTTTTCCGACATGTGTATAGGTTATTAAAAATCAGCATGTGCAGGATACTCATAAGTATAGAATATGTCTAGAATATGTATAAGTATTAAGCTAGTATAAGTGCGTATGATTTAAGGATGATTGGGATTATGTTTAAGGTTAGAGATGATATTGATAAGAATATTTTTATGATGATTATAGGACGCGGGTGAGCTCGTTGGTTGTTTCTCGAGGTATTGAATTAATTGCTACGAATCGAGGTAAGTAGATTCATGCATGATGCGCTTCGTAATAAATGCAATTTATGTTTAAATGAAAATTTTTACAAAACTGATTTCTAAAATATTTAAATGAATTATGTAAAATAAAAACACTTTTAAATGAATTTATATAAATGTATTTTAAAATGAATTTTTCTTAAGAAATTAGTTTTCTCAAATAAAAGTTTTTTTAAAGAATTTTCTAAAAGAATTTAAATGTTCAAAGAAAAGTTCTTAAATGTTTTAGAAGACTTTAAATGCTATTTATGAAAAGATGTATGGTGGATTCAAAAATGTTTTAGCTCATAGTCCGTAATAATGTATACGATGCAAATGTTATGATGTTATGAAATGTTATGGCCAGCTTGCTGGTATGATGATGATCTTGTGCACAAGGATGTTACGAACAATGCGGGACATCTGACTGAATGAAGAACAATGTGGGGTATAACACCCTAAATGATGAATGATGAATGATGATGACTACGAGGCATGAGCTACCAATGTTTATGTTTTTAATGTTTTTATGAATGTTTTAATGTTTTTTAATGCTTTTACATGAATCCACCCCTTAAGTTAAATGGTGATATTATTATAAGATGTTACAAAATGTTTAAAGGTTTAATGATAAAGGTTTTCAAACATGGTGCATGGATTTGCTTACCGAGTTGACGGCTCACTCCTCGTCTCCAATATTTTGCAGATTGATTAGAGATGTGGCTTGGGTTCTTAGATGGAGAATTTTCTTAGTGGATCTTTGAAGTTGCTTTAAGTATTAAATTTGTCTAGATCTTTTTATATTGGATTAGAGACTTTTTATTTGAGACTTTATTTCAGATGATTTATGTAAGGATTCAGTTGAAGTATGAATAATGATTGTCTCTTGAGATTTATTAATAAGAATACATGATGTGAGGCTTCATTCCAAATTTACCCTTGTGTTTTCATGGGTAATTTTTGGGGTGTTACAGCAACAAACAAGCAAACAAATGCTACTGCCAAAGGTATAACCGCAGAAGAATGAATTTACAAGACAATTTTAATCTGGTGATTGGTAGTCTTTGCTCCAGAACTCTGCATATTTTTACGAATCTCGTGCTTCTATACATAGAAGTGCTTATTCCTGGTTTCAATATTAATTTTAGAAGAAGAAGATAATTATAAGAACGCAACAATAGTATCATGAAAGGAAATTTTAAAAGGACAAATGCAAAGGAAATGAGGACTCACCAGCTTAGCTATAGAAAAGAACGCCATCGATTCTTTTGAATGTATGCATTTGTACCCTGCAGGATTGGTTCAACAGCTTCTCCAAAAGTTGATGGCATATTTGTTAATACGAATTCTTTCAAAGTACTGGTCAGGTTTTCCAATCCTTTAGGTTGAGGTGGCTTCAGATTGTTGCAGCTTCTGATTTCTAATTCTCTGAGGCGAGGCATTGCTCCCTTCTCCACTCTCCATTCTTCCAAACTAAATAAGTTCCACAGTTTGAAGACACGCAGCTGTGGAAATCCTCCGGATTTGCATGTCATTTCTGTTCCTAAGTAGGCTTCCCTGTATAGCCTGAGGATGTTCAGGTGAACTAAATTCTCTAGCCTTGGCATTCGATCATATCGTAGTCTTGACATTGACAGAGTTAGGATTTTTAAATTAGGATAATAACTATCTAAGGCAGAAGAATAAATGTGGATATAATATATAGGTCCTCGCAAATACAGTTCCTGCAACATGACTCTTGCCCTGATGTATTTAATTTCGACAAATTTGTCCGTCCGTGCACATACCAGCTTAAAGGACTGAAGATTGGGCGATCCGGAAACCATATTTCTTATGAAATCTATTGCCATCTGAGAATCACATTTCACACCCAGCTTTCTGAGAGCAGGCAATTTTGTAGGGTCAGATTGTCGAGGAGTATATGATTCGATGGAGAGACCCCATAAAGTTTGCAGATTGTTTAATAAAGAGAGGCTTAGACCGTCTATGGGAGAACGAATCCAGTTCAAATAGAGATGCTGCAGCTTCTTTGCTTTCCATATGGAATCAGGCAAAAAACGAAGTTTAGTGTGTTTCACATCCAAGGTCTCTAAACGTGGCAAAATGCCCACAGATTTTGGAAGAGAATCTATGAAAGTTGACCTCAAGCCTAGATAGCTCAAATTTAACAATTTTCCGATTACATCATTGGACAACTTTGGTTTATATACGCCCTCAAGATCAAGCACCGTAAGCAACACAAACCCCCCTCTGTTACTTTTAGCGGTAATCATCTTGTCAAGAAACACATATATTTCAGTAGCAGGTGAGCCTTGTATCCGGGGGTCGAAAGCTACATAACTGCGCAGGTGCCAGCTCCATTCAGAGGGAATAAAATTGGTGCTGACGCCCAAATAGGTTGCCAGGCGACGAACTGCAAACTGCGGTTGTTTTTCTTCCGGGGATGATGACTCTAATTGTTGGTGAAAAAATCCTGCTTTTGCTGCCTCTGGAGAGAAGACGTCATATAGAACAGTAGGCATACGACACATCTTCGGGGTTCCATCTAACCTCCATTTTGTTACGTGAATTAGATTTCTAATGACTAATTCTTCAAAGTAGGTTTCAGCCAGATCAGTGTCAATGGGTGTCACAAATGCCTCAGTACACCATAGATGAATCAACCTCCTCACGGGGATCTCAAACGCTCTAGGGAAAAACCCCATGTAGAGGAAAAATGGCTTCAACTCTGAAGGTAGCTTTTGATAGCTTAAAGCTAAAAGACCACTTACCCCGCCGTCGCTCTTATCTACATCTGCACGCTCAATCACGCTTGGCCACTCTTGGTAGTTTTCTCCTTCGGTAGCAGATAACAAACCTCCAAGTAAGACTATTCGCATAGGTAAACCACCACATATTGTCAGGATTCGCTCCTTGAGCGTGATCAACTCAGAATTGTTGAGGACACCATCAAGTTCAGCTGCTCTTGTTAATGTTCTTAGCAATAGCTCCCAGCTCTTCTCTTCATTTAATCGGCGTACATGAAGAGTTGAACCAGCAGCCTTCGCCTCCAGTGGTATATTATTCTCATTGCTAGTGGTTAAAATTATTTTGCCATCCTTGGATTTGGATGGGGAATAATCCAGCGCATTCCGTAGAATTTGCCAAACTTGCGGTGTCTCTACATCCTCCACAACAATGAGATGGCTGGTCTCTTTTACTAGTGTGGCAAGAGTGGAAGCCAATTCTCCTTCCGGACTCGATCCTTCTACCAACATCTCATCGTTAATCTGTTGCAAAATGTCAATCAGAACATCTCTAACTTTGACCTTACTACGAACACGAACCCAGGCACGCTTTGAAAAATGCCGCTTCACATCAGCTCTATCGTATACACTTCTCGCTAGAGTTGTTTTTCCGGAGCCTGCTTCACCAAAAATTGCTATGACTTTATCATTGTGATTGTGTTCCAGGGTTAGTAGAGATACCAGCTTGTTTATTTGTTCTTCAAGACCAACAAGGTTTGTTTGGTGCTCAAAACAGAAGCCGGAAATTCTTTGCCAGGCCCAGGGCTTCTGATGATCACGGACCCTCGCGTAGCTAATGCCACCAATAACATCATGAATATTCAAAGTAGTCGCCTCTGTTCCTTCTTTCTTGTTTATTAAGCGGAGGTGATCATCAGAGGACAAGGCCTTGATCTGATTCTTCAATTTCTTCATCTCGCTGGTTAATTGAATCTGCCTACTCGAAGAAGACCGCCGCCAAGGGAATTTTTTGAAAACATTATTGTCTCTCATTTCGATTTCCAGAAATTCTTTTAGGGTAAGCAGAGTGTCTGTAACATCCTCGGCTGAGTAAACCGCTTGCAGTTGCAGGAGGCCGCCAGATGCTAAGCCCACATCGTCTTTTAGAGTTTCTTTCAACGATTGGAGATTTCTAAGAGCTTCCTGGACATTTTTCTTAAACCTGGGATCACTTGTTGTTGACTCCTCACGGAGCAGATTTACTACCTCATTGATTAGACGGGAAACAAATATTTTAGCACCCATGGAAATGGATAGTTACAATTGCAGAGACTAAGCAATTCAGATTGTCTTCTCTCAGATCATATGTTGAGTGTGTAATCTCATCTCATGTATGTGTATTTGTTCACAGGACAAGGTAAAAGATGTCGGATGATCATCAATTCAACTGAAAATACTTTATTATTACTATTCTTTTTTTTTTTGAATTGGAAAATGCTTTACTTAGCATGAATGAAATGTGATTGTTTGTATTATGATATCAACCTATGAAAATAATATCAGAGAATCAAAGAATAATTTTACACATTTGGAGAATGGCCTTGATGGGCTTTTCCAAGATTCTTTGATTTGCAAGTCATCTTTAGGCTCTTGGAAATTATTTAAATAGCAGGTTTACCGTTTGGTTCAATCCCTCACAAATTAAATTTCTTAGATTCCTTTCCTTTTATTTACAACAACGTTTTCTTTTGCTTTTTGAAAAAAGAAATATTCATGTTTGTTTCTTTTAATTTGAGGTAGCTTCAAGGATTTTTTTTTAATATTAACATTTTTATGAACGCAGTTTTTATTCAAAAACAAAATTAAAAATTCAGCAAAATCCATGTTAATGATTATTGGATTCAGTGCCAAAATGGAACTTTGTGATGATCTTTTTAATGTTTTATGATATTGTGATGGATAATTACTGTATAAGAAATAATACATAATTAAATCTGGACTAAAGAAAGCTAGCTCGTCTTCTATCCAAATGTGACAAACTAATACCAACACAATTTTTTTTTTTTAACCAAGAGCATATGAATGATATATACATTATATTTGCCTTATTTTAAATTCAATCTAAAACAAGGTAAATATTTGTTTTCTCAAAACATATAGTATCTGTCTTTCAAGAGCGAAAGCAAATAATAAGTAGCATTTACTTATGTATATGGGATTTGTGATTAACTTTTGAGTAACGGTAGAGAGAAAAAAAATCATCGTAGTTAGTAATTCAACATTCTTACTTAACATTCCGGCATCTTAATTACTTAGGCTATGCTTGCTTTTACTAGCAAGTTTTGAATGTACACTGATCCTTTTGGCTGAAATTTGGAAAAAAAAAAAAAAGATAATAAAATAAAATTTAAAAAAAAAACACTTTCCATTATTGCCAGTTGTCGCTATTATTCTAGAGATTGTATATTTAGCGGGGTTAATTCTGATCTCCTAAAATCGATTTGTTATTTGGTTAATTAGGCATAAAATGCGCTTATTTATGCACTGTAATGTCGCTAATTTGGTTTAGCCAAACACTTTTAGATAACAAAACCAGAAATAACCAGGCTCGCGTTTAATTAATTAGGAAACACAAGTGTAAAAGCCAAGGTAGCCTTTATTTATATCCATAAATACTATATCGCTTAAAACCTATTGTAAGATTACTTAGAAATTGTAAAATTACTCAATCATCTTTAAATATGGTTATCAGAGGCCAATAAGTACAATGGGTGATAATTGATAAACAACAACCCCCCCCCCCCCTTTCAACTCATAATATATTGCTTGATGAGAAGGAAAATTTAAAATTAGGTATTATCTCAGCTTTAAATGGTACAATAATGTCGAATCCAATTCGCAGGAACTTCCATTAAAGAAGGTTTTAGGTCTGCTTAAATGCACACTTGCAAAACTTAATTCTCTAATTAATATTAAAAAATGAGAAAAACAAATTTTTTATTATTTTTGGTGGTTTGCACGATGGTCACGTTAAGATCACAATATGAAGAAACTAGAGATGACTTGTAAAGGTTATGAGCTAACACGATCTCCATGAAGCCGTTGATAACTTAATGTTCCAGCTTTCTGAAACAGAAATAAAAAATGGTAATATTAAATTTCACATTTTATGCATAAGAGAAAGCATTGACTCATGTGAATAATGGAGCAATTGATCATAACCTTAACTTTTACACGTCTCTTAATTAACGTGATAGTATAGATAAAAACTCATATTGAGAGAATATTATATTCTCTTGATTTTTTTTTTTTGGTCATTTTGAGGTGACGTTAATTATGCAAAAGTGATTAAATGAATGTTGATAAGATATACTTCCTTCAAAATTTCAAATATCTAAGGATCGTGGCTAATAATTATTAACTCATACCAACAAAGCTAACTTGATATACAAGTAACCTAATTTTATTAACAAATATGAATCTTCTTGTGACTTTAGTGTTTGGATATATAATATTATGGTTTGGTATGAATGTCCATAAAGCATAAATAAAAAGATCATATTAGACTCTTATAACAACACCCTCTCGTAATAAGAAGTTTCATATAATAGAGAAGAAATAAACGTCACAAAAATAAAATAGGATGTCTTCACAGATATATGCTCCAAAGATTTTTCAAAAATAAAGAAGAGAAGCTTAAATCTGGTAGAACAAACTAGTATAATTTCTTTTTTTGATGTTTTTATCTAAGTACATCTGGATTATTGAAGGTTTTTTGAAACTTGAAAAACAATAGGCATAAGACAAATTTTCGGGGTTCCATCTAGCCTCCGTTTTGCTACTTGGATCAGGTTTCTGATGACTAATTCTTCGAAGTACATTTCAGAAAGATCAGTGTTAATGGGTGCCACAAATCCCTCTGCGCACCACCCGATGAATCAGTCTCCTCACAGGGAGCTCAAACCCTCTAGGAAAAAGCCCCACATAGAGGAAAAATGGCTTTAACTGTGAAGGTTGCTCTTGACACCTTAAAGCTAAAAGACTTATCCCTATCCCGCTCCCGCAGTTATCTTCTACACGGTCAATCACTCTTGACCACTCTTGGTAGTTAGTTTCTTTGGTAGATAGCAAACCTCCAAGCAAGACTATTCCTAAAGGTAAGCAGCCACATATTTTCAGGATTCGCTCCTTGAATGTTGAATTATTTTAGACATCATCAGATTCAACTACTAGTCTTGGCACCTTTTTGAACAACAGTTTCCAGCCGTCCTCTTCATCGGGTCGGCGTACATGTAGAGTTGAACCAGCAGCCGCAGCCTCCGGTGGTACATTATTTGCATTGCTAGTAGTTAAAATTATTTTGACATATATCCTCGGACAAGTAAAAGGATAGATGAGCATCTCGGAGAACTCATCAAACTTGTCATGTCTCGACATCTTCTGCTACAAGGAGATGGCTGATATTTCATCTTTGCTAGTGGCTGTTCACCTTTAGGAATAATCAATCTGGTTACTTGAAGAAGACGTGAAGTGCATTAAAGAGCAGCGAAATTTCTCCAGACACATTTGCTCTCCTTTTGATAACCGGAAATTCTTTTAGGATACTCAGAGTGCTTGTAAAATCCCCTACTGAGTAAACTGCCCGCAGGAGGAGGGCAGATGCTGATAAGCCTAAGCCGACATCGTCTTGATCTGCATCTTTTAGAGATTCATTCAACAATTGGAGCAATATAATCGCTACTTTGTTTAATTAGTTTATTTATTAGTTATTTTGCTACTATGAAATATTATCATGCAATGGGTTAGCTCTTTCATGTTTAGTGTGAGTTGGGAATTGTGGTTAGTTAATTGCTTATTTTTAGATATAGTTAGATTAAGATATTTTTACTGCAACTTGAGTTTGTAATTGATTTCTCACTATTTTAACTTTCCTCTTCCATTTGATTTCTCATTATAAACGTTTTATATATGTTTATATCATCGACAGTGCTAAGAGCTTTTCGGACTTGTTTTTCAAACTTGGGGTGCTACTTGTTGCATCGCCGGGGGCCAGATTTTCTATATTCTGAGTCAAATGGGAGACAAAAATTTTAGCACCCATGGAAATGGAATGGATAGTTACACCTGCAGGGAGAAAGCAATTTTGAGATATATACAACGCAATTGATGGAATCTCAATTATATTTTCTTCTCTCAGATCATATGCTAAGGAAAAAGATTTTTTGGTTGATTGTCAACTCAACTGAATACTTCACAAGATAAAATGAGATTCTCCCTTGAAGAAGTACAACTAAGAATCTTGAGAAACTCTGTTAAGGCATTCTCCAAATGCTATTCTTTGGTTCTCTGATATTATTTTCATAGCTCAATATGTATTATAATATTATTGTTTATACAAACTCTTGTAAGTCTACAAACTGATGTTGCATCATTATACAATTATCATATAGGCAAGGTTAATGTTATCTGTCTTTATTAAAGAAAATGATATTTGGTCACTAACCACGGCGATCACAAATAGAGACAGAAAAGATATCTCTATTTCTAAAAAACACATAATTTTCTATGTAAAATGATGCGATGTTGCCGTATTAGTTTCCATTTTGTTCACGTGGTGTCCAAATATCATTTCTCTTTCATTTTCTTTCTTTCTTTTTTTTTTCTTTTTTTTTTCTTTTTCTTTTCTTTTTTTTTTTTGTGTTGCCACTTAAACAATACTTTCATGTAATATCGGTCTTACTATAGAAGAGTACAACAATAAAAATTATTTTCTTCCTTCTGTTAGCCTAAAAGAATGGATGCACATTCCAAACTTGCTAATAGACAGGCATTAAGCTGTTAATTGCTTCTGCTTGCAAGGTTCGAATGTTTATTGATTCATTTGCCAAAAGAATTATATATATTTTATTTATAGGTTGCAATTGCTTCTGTTAATGCTGAATTCATTAAGATCACTTTGTTATTAGTTTTATTGTTATCTATGAATGAATTAACAAGTTATAGCTATGAAATTAGAATTATAATACTCTCCTAACCATTGCTTAACTTTTTAATTTTTCAAAATCCTTTATTAAGTGCCTGTTAATATTGATTTATAACTAAGATTCAACTACTTTTATTTTTTACTTATTAACTGTCAATCACCCACATAAATTTTATTCAAACTAAACTAAATTAGATCATAAAAAAATCATAATTATTATTATTCATCGCCTTTAAATATGCTTACCAGCTAAGAAAGCTCGTGACTGTTAGGAGGCCAAAGAAGGATATCACTTTTTCAATTCAAACACGTAATTAATACTTCATGAAAAGCCAAAAGAATATAAAAACTGAAAAACAGAAACAGCATCTCAGCTTTGAATGATGAAAGAAAACAGAATCCATGTCATCAATAAAATAATCAAAACTTTCATTCGAAAATGCACTGCTACAACCATTGAAGACCGCCGCTCACATGCACACTGAACAATGAATGCATCTTATCAAAATTCAGAACCCTGGACGCAAAACTTTCAATACACCTCTGATATAAACAGTATATGAACCCCTCTCGTATGAACAGTATATGAACCCCACACACATATGTAATGTTCATATAAAAGAGCGTGTCTTACATCATATAAAAGAGTATACACTGTTCATATAAAAGAGTGTGTCTTACATCATATAAAAGAGTGTATCTTACATTAACATAAGATGGGTCAAATAGGAATGGCCAACTTTCAAACTCAAAAACAATGTACTGGTAAACAATTAATTAACCGTTTAATGTTTTAACAACTTAACTGCCGCTCATAAAAAGAAAACAAAAATCATGCGTGAAACAACAATGCAACAATTCAAGAGGACATAAACAATGCAACGGTGGATGTAACTGTAAACAAGGCCAAATTTCAAAGGCCTCCTCATTAATTTCAAATTCACACGTACCATAAAAAAAAAGGTCCAGGACCATGAGCAAGTTACTGTGGCCATACTTAAATATCAAATACTTTGACATATTTGCTTGATATGTACGGTAAGTGGGATTTGCAAAGAATCAAAATAATAGTGAGCCCGTGACTCTAAAGCTTGTCTGGAAGTGATTACAAAGACCAGTTAAGCATCAGTTCCAAGTTCCGAAGTAGAAAAAGAAAGAGCTACAAAAAGAAAGTATGGCCAAACTAAACAACGATTTAATTAGATTAATATAATGCAAACCTTAGGCTGGGATTTAAATAGCACAAAATTTTTTTTCTAGAATTTCTTGGCATTTTCATATTTATACTGGGGCAAAAGGAGTTGGGTAAATAAATTAAAATGTTCACACAAAAGACCAGTTTATGAAAGAGAAAGCAAGACAGTGGACAGTGTTATCTTCAGGAGCAAGAACTTTCCATGCAACGGCTTGTTCATATGAGACGTGTCGCCCCATTGTCGACATACAGATGCCAGCCGGCAAGTAGGTAAATCCCTGATAAAAATGTCAGAAATTTCAGCTGCTTGAAATTCACAATCCACGTTCACATCTTTTCATAGTTTTCCTCTCTTTAAATTGAGAATTTAAAGAAGAATACACACTAGTAATATGCAAGTTACCTGTTGCATCAACTTGGCAAAATCAGCACACAATGCCTTGCGCCCAGAATCATCGAAGATCTTATCCAGTGTGATATCTTGTAGAGCCACTAGAGTTGTCTCCAGCATGTCAAGGCCAGCTTGGTTTGCAAAGATGAAAACTGGCATTGACTGCAGCATCAACAAAGATGCATTAGAAAAAATATATACACACACCTCTTGGTATCAGACAGTGTGAATGGCATCTGAACATTAGAGGAGAATTTTCAGAAACATTTTTAATACATGATATATCGTTTTCTTTGATGGAACTGTAAATGTACCTTTAATGAACAACACAATATAGCATCTGAATGCTGCCAAAGATTTTTCAACACTGAGTCACCACCGACAGAATCAGATCTCAACAATTCTGCCCCCAAATGATAACTGCAGAAGATGGAAAAGGAAATATTAGCAACTCACACAAAAATGCTAATCGAGCTGGGTCATTAAATCAACAAGAACACGTTTCAATTGACAGCTTATCAGTTTGGATTTGATAGAAAATAGTTCACTTGAAAACGAATCAGTAAGAACTGTTGGATGATATTTCACTTGAAAGTTTCTCATTATGGCGTGACAGAAGACAGCTTGACCACGTCAAATCAAGATTATGAACACAATATTACATTTTGACTCTCTTTTGCAACTGCAATTGACCTTGTCCAGACTATGGAAGTCAACTACATGCATCTAATTCATTGAATGTTTATCATGAAATTGGGAGAGAAGGGGGGGAAGGGAGGGGGGGAAGTTTTGGAGTTGATTCAGAACTTGCCTATAGCTCTGGCAGATCCAGTGAGCTAGTGTAAGCGCTTCTGGAGAGCCCGGCGAAAGCTTTGGTCCCAAAGTTGGGCTCAATCCTGACGGACATATGGCCATGGCCACCCTCTGAACAGATGAAATTACACTGCGGACATACTGACGTGCCATGGTTGCTACATTATCTTGTAGATTGCTCTCAAAAGGGAACTGGAAAGCGATAGTCAATACCGATCGTGTGTTATGGCATGATGAAGAATCTCCTGCAGCAGGGTTGGTTGCTGGGCCAACTTCAAGGCTGGATGTCAGATCTAGGGTTCTATGTGCGGTCAACGTATCCGGTGCATCAGGCTGTATAACACAGCATTAACATGTTGAGGTAGATGACAATAGTATGAAATCAAGCAAGATAGTCTACAACTACAAATTTTGTACCCACATGTTAACCAATTTCAAATATTAAGCTAATGTTTGAGTCGAATGAGAAAACTCTTTCTGCCACAACTCAAAACTGATGTAAATGCACAGTAGCAATTTTAACAAAATAAATTTCACTAAGTTAAACAAAGGAAGCCAAAAGTTTCAACTAAAGCAGATGTTTTTATTCTTCAGGAATATGCGAAGCTTATTATTTATTAACACAAGCACCAATACTGCAAAAAAGATATGAAAGGTTCAAGTCAAGTGCAGTGAAGTTAAACCCAACTGTTTTTGAATCCAATGGGATAATGCGGAAACCAGAGGGCAACAATGGACCATCATCTGGAAACATCTCATCAATAGGAGCAAAGACAAGTTCAGAACATGCCCCCACAGCATTTTCATCAACCCCGCTGCATATCTGACCAAAATAAAAAGCAATTACAGAATAGTAAATGAAATTAGGGCCCTTTTAGCTCGAAATTGCACACACACACACACACACTGAAAATTTGAAAGAAAAAAATTAGATAACAAGATACAAAAATCACCTGGAGTAGATGAATGTCCCTTGATACAAAAGCGTCTTCTTGTGCAAGAGAATGCCCCTCCAGTCGAATAACTTCAAGCAACTGAAAAAATCAGAAATAGAAATTATTAGTGTCGAACAGCTAAAAATAATTACACTGTAAAACATACATTTGATATGAACTGCACACTACTGTCAAATTCTCCTTGTTACTATAATCCTTAAGAAGGAAGGGCAGAAGACTATTCAATGACAGACCTCTTCATGCTCAATTGTGTGGCCCAGTGGCATGATTATTTGGCTCCCAGTAAACCTCGTAGGCCTCATTCCTGGATAAGCATAGGAACCAGCTTTCAATGACGCAGCAGAATAGGCATCAACATTGAAATCAGCCCACTCAGACCGATGCTCCCGCAGGAAGCGGACAAGCAATGCAGGAGGAACATTCTGGCAGGAGAAAAGAAATACACACAATTCTGTCATTTTTACACCCTAAGACATGATAGAAAAGAACATTATCTTGAACAAACAAGCCTGACAGAAACCAGATTCACAATTAAGAGTTCATCAAATATCCAAATGAGATTGGAGAATCATGTGTTCCATTCAGCACATCAGCATGAACATAAAACAGAGTACATGTTCCATTAACTAATACACAAACATATTATTTTCAATGTTAATCATCCACTAGCAGGAAGGTGAAAAAATTATAGAATGCTCAGGTAAATTTCTAAGCCTATATCTACTGCCCTTGACTTCAATTTTTCACTTAAAATGATGACATAATTTTCCATCCATTGAAACTAGCCAATCCAATGGTGTGGATTTAAGGTAAGATATTAGCATTTAAGTCCACATCCATCTATCATTGGATTGAGTAGATCCAATGCATTAAAAAATTAAGTCAAGGGCACCCCACCTACGTTAAAATTTTCAGGCAGTATAACATTTCAATCATGCTGAAATGTTCCTGAAGTAGAGAATAAGAATGCACTAGAGAAAAAATCAAAAGTAAGAATTAGAAGATTGTATTGAACTTGTAATGAAGATTTAAAACTTACTTGGAGAAGCATCGAGGCCTTTGCGCAGAGAATACCTCCAAGGAATGCAAGGGAATTAGTAGGAGTAGAGGCAGTGCTCAAACTCTTAGTTGAATTAACTGCAATTATCACATCTTCAGCACCATCACAGGTCATCAACGACCAACCATCATCATTAAACCCATTGACGGCATCATTGAAGCCTCTACAAGAGAAGAGGGGGGGGGGGGCGTGGGCGGGGAAGGATATGAGACATCACAATAAAAGTGCTAAATTCTAAAACTTCACAGTAGATATAAATGAACAAGTACAAATAGGGAAGTTGTACAACTACAACCATAACAAAAACCAAGCTGACCATACATTACCTGCTTAGTCTTTGGCTAAAAGTTCTAAGAACAGCTGGCTGCCTGCCCAGCCCATATACTACCTCGCCACTTGTCTCCTGTGCTATTTGCCTGACATAACGCAGCGCCTTCAAAAAAACCATTCAATCAGGAATGACCATAGCAGAAACCAGCCACATACTCAAAAGACAACTTCAACCAATATAAAGAAATAGCCACTTGTAACACAGGAAATTGTTTAACGAATGCTAATCCATCTAGCATGCCCTCTTTCTCAGAAACGGAGTAAATCTACTCACCGCAATAGTCATTCTCTGAGCCACTACTTTTGATGATTCATAAAGTGGCCGCAGCACCTCTGGCACACTCCATGCCTAAAAAAAGATAACTTGAATGCCATCCAACAAACAGTTTGATTTAAACAAATGATCAAACATTAACCAAGGCTAACCTCAAGATTAAGGTGGTCAACGATATGGATAATTGACCCTCCACCATCACAAGGACGAATCAGACAACCACTAGGGAGCATTTCAGCTCTCACAAACTGAGCAGCTGAAGCTGGATTTGGTCCAGCACCAGAACCAGAAAGAGACCTCTCACAGACCTTGTAAAGTTGACAACAGAAAGATAAAATTAGCACTTCTCATTAGATCTCCACCATTTAGAACTATTACGAATCACATGATGTTTGAAAACATGAACAAGAATTGTATAATCTGCAAAACCAAACAGTCTGAATTACCATAGGCACGACAACAGGATGGCCAAAAGACATGCTAAATGCATAAATAGAACGAGATTAGCATGACATCAAAGCAAATATAACCAAGTGAATCAAACCCCATGATATGCAAATGAAATTATAGTTAGCGGTTGTATCAGTGTTACTCTTATGTTCAGTTGCATTTGTGTTTTTGTGATCCACGTGCTTTGCACGCAAGGAGACATGATAGATCTTCAATTCCATTGTTGGATGCTACCTAGCTTAAACCGTTGGGTCAAGTGGTAGCTGTCGAAGATGCAACCATAATTAACTAAGTAGAGAACCCACCAAAAGATGGTTCAAGCAAGCCCATGTACAAAATGCCACATCAAGGGTGCTAATCAACAATGTCAAATATACTGTTAAGACACAACAATACGAAAAGATATGAATCCAGCAAAATGCATACCACAAGACTCCCGTTGTCTAAAGTTGTAGTGTATCTTAGAGTCCAGAAATCCCGTGCAGGAGCAAGAGTAGTTGGAGCATATGCCTGCAGCACTTTTGATTATCAATATTACTTTCAAAGGGAAGAGAAATACCCAAAAAAATAACAGAAGATATGAACACTTCGGACCATTCTCATTCACCTGTGTGTACAAAAGTTCAATTGTTCCAGCATTCCCAGCAGGAAACATTGTGAAAACTTCAAGGCTCCGGCAATCCCGAAACCAAGATGGACGATCTTTAAGGATCTCTGCAATCTGTTAAAATTTTTGTAAAATAGCTCAATTACATTGCCCCGTAAAATGCAAGAACTGATGGCAATACTTCACCATATTCATTGTCACATGTATTCTTACCTTAGTAGGTTCTAAACTTACGAGACCGCAAGCTCGAGCTGCCACTCCACTGCAACTTTGTGAAATGGCAAAGATCCCAACCGAATCCGGACCAGGCTGGCAAGACATTATATAAACAGCTTAGATTGCTTCTGATTTACAAAGAGTGATATGTTCGACATGACCAAAATCTAGCAAATTACAGAAACACATAAAATTCATATATGTTCACGTAAAGAACCTTCATCCCAGGCATCTGGACCCAATCGACAGCAGTTCCTGTAGCCTTTGAAAGGAACTCTGCCAAGGTCTCCTCTGCAATAGAAAGGAGTCTGCAAAAATCATGGTCAAAAAATGTAAGTTCAAGTTAGAGAGGAAGATTAGATATTTGTGGGCACAGCTTTTAAGATTACCCAGCAGGGTTATTGGCATCTCTCAGTGAATGCTGAGGAGTGGTCACCACAGAGTCACAGCTCGCATCAGTAGTCGCAGGTGCCTGCAGAAATATCAATTAAGAAATAGAAGTCAGATCAAAAACTGACAGAAGAACAAAAGGAACCGCTTGATACTTTAGCAGGGCAAATAGCAACACTAAGCCGTAGCCTGAAAAACTGCTGAGCTATGAATATTCTTTAAATGTCAAATGTGAACCAGAAAAATAATTTAAAAAAAAAAAAGAGAAAACAAGGAAAAACAATCCAAAGCAAAAGGCAAAGGGGGTTAACTTGGATGCAAAGAACTGTGCAAGGAAATTAAGTGAAGTAATCATATAATTCCCAAAATTATGCATACATCTGAAATACTTGCTTTAAAGACTGATCTTCTAGTTTGATCAATAATGTTGTCACCCCAGAACCAAATGTAAAATTTAGATGATTAGGCAACAAACACCAAATAAACAACCCAATATCAATTATGTGGAAGTACATTCTGCATTTTCCACATCAGGAAAACAAGAAAACATTAGATTAGATAGAGAAGAGCATACACTCACTGTACGTAATTGCTGCTTCATATACCCATTTTCACACACCAACTGCGACACCTGTTTCTGCAGCCGATCATTCTCCTCCATCAACAGTTTATTCATAGCTGTTAATTTCCTATTCACAGTCTGGAGTCTTGAAGCCTCTTTCCTCTGCTTCTCTCGACACCTGCACAACCAAATACAAGCCTTTGAACCCAAAACAAATCAAACCCCAAATAAATCTATTCACGTACGAATCAAAACAACAGCTAAAATTTATTCAAATCCCAATTCAAAAAATCCAATCTTTTCCCACATGCACAATTTGGGTAACAAAATTTCAGCCAATGATGCACTTCTAACGCAAATCATATGGTACAAATCTCAATCGAGTACGAGAGAAACAAAATTGAGAGCTAAGAAAAAAATGAAAAATTTACCTTCGATTTTGAAACCAAACTTTGATCTGTTTAGGCTCTATGTTGGAAAGAATGGGGCACTCACGGATCAGCTGTTGCCTACGCAAAGAACTGGGCTTGGGGCACTCAGAATAGACTCTCTCGAGAGCTTCCACTTGCTCAGCCGTATAACGAACATACTTGCCATTATCAAGCTGGTGCTTGTTGATACTCCCACTACTGCTCTCTCTTTGCTGCTGCTGCTGCTGAATCACCATAGCCATTACTTTTTTTGGCAAATCCAACAAGAAGCCCACAAGAGATTTAACCAGATAGGTCTATCTGTGAGCCAAAATTGACTCTTGAAAGAAGCAAACTAGGTGCTGCTTGTTTTGGGTTTAGGGAGCTTAAATATCCTTGTCGCCTTAGTAAAGTCCGTCGTTTGTGATGTGTTAAGAAAGAGAGACAGAGAGAGACAGAGAGTTACAAAACTGGTGAGGCTGAAAAGAAGATTATTTGTTCTTAAGTGTAAAGAGTCTCAAAGCCAAATAAGCCAAACGAATGATGATGGGTTCTTGAAGAGAGCTTATAATCAACAACAACAACAACAAACAAAAAGTCAGTATTTTAATGAAACCCTTGCAGTTATTGGCTGATGATCAAGCTTTGAACGCTAGATAACCCGTTTTTTTCTTTTTCCGAGTCAATTTTATTGCCTCAAATTAGACCAAACCCTTTAAGAAAGAACAAAGAAAAAAATCCTAGCTTTTCAGCTGAAAGAGCTCAAAATCACAGAACCCATTTTGATCTCGAAGCTCTCTCACAAGAAAGAGAGCAATACTGGGCTGTGACATTACAGCAAAGAAGCTGATTAATGAATCGTAAAAGAAAATGAAAATGAAAATGAAAAAACCCTGAGCATGAGTGAGTGAAGAAAAATAAAAAGATTCTGAATGGGTTTTGCTTATTTTGCTTTTTTGTCTGTCTCAAAGAGAGAGTGAGTGAGTGCTGTGAACTTGAAACAGTAATGGGGTGAGGGAACAAAAGAGAGAGAGTATTTTTTGATTTGCAAATGCAATTGCAATCGCACGCATTCCGACAAACTCACTTAGCAGAGGGTTGGGTTTCTTTATAATCTTCTTCGGCGCTTTTACGACCTTGTCCCTATGGTTGATACGAAATGACAAATTACCCCAAGCAATACATTGATGAGTCATGATCATGATCATCAGATCAGATGAGCGGGAGAGAGCCATCAAGATCATCGGCTAAGGAGGACTCTGACATGATACCCTGGGGCACGTTTTCGGAGGTCAAAATCACGAATTCTCTCGTGTTACGTTTGCCGCACAGAATTTGATTGGATTAATTATTAAAATTAGACTGAATTTATTATTAAGATTAAATTAAATTAAATTGTATTATATATTATGTTATATTATATTTAGTATAATATTAAATTTGATAATATTAAATTATATTTAAATAAAAAAATATTTATGAATATTTAAGAGTAATAATTCAAATTAATTTAAAGATAATTAACAAGAGCATTAAATATGTAGTAAATTAGTTATTTGATAGTCATAATTATAGTAGACAAATATAAATTAATAAAACTATTTAATTATTTAATTAATTTTTATCAGATATTTTAGAAATATTTATTTTATCAAAAAATTAGCAAATAATGTATATATAAAATCAATTATTTACTTGTATTATTAATGTCCATGATTATTTTTAATATTACATTGGTGATTATTAAATTTAATATACTCAATTATTGTAACAAATTATTAAATAGTTAATTTTATTGGAGTAAAAGTACCAATTTCATTAGACTATAAAAACAAAATAAAAAATAAATTCTAGTCAATCATGAATAAAATAATTAATTAAGTAAGTAAATTTTAGATTACAAATAAAAAATACTGTTATTTATGAAATAAATATGAATAAATTTGTCTCTTATTCTAATACTATCTAAACCCACTTATAAATTGGGATTATTAATCCCATGATTTGTCCTCCCTAATCCAATCCAAGCAAAGTATCCAAACATGGGATAAAATATTTAATCTCAAAGTTAATCTAATCTCATACTTAATCCTAACTCGCAAACATGCACTAATAGTATTATATTATCAACCAAAATGGAAAATTAAATTTTAAAAAATTTGTAAAAAAGAAAAGTATTTTCTAACTATTTTCTCGAAAAAAATTTAAGTCACAAAATGATTAATTTAGAGTAATTAAAAAAATTAATTTTTTTCGTGGAAATTATGACATTTATTAAAATGAATACAACGAGAGAAAACTTTAGAATGTAACAATGAAAATCAAATGTAAACTCTTCACTATGCTTACATGTGAAACAACACAAAATAATTTAAGAATATATTATCATTTTATCACTTAACATTTTTTGATATATTACAAAAGTTTTCTGACAATTATTTTTTTTTACCTAATGTTTTAGTTATTATTAGTTTGTCACTAAATGTTGACTCCATTAATAAATTATTGATGTCATTGGGATATTTTAAGAATTCCAATATATTCAATGATTTAGGAATTTTACAAAGTATAATATTTATAATTTTATCAATTAAGTATTTTAGACATGTAATATAACTAATTGATAAAAGGATTATTGCTTTGTATATATATAATTTTGTATTTTTTTTTAATTTAGAGGGTAAAATTACACTTACACAATTTAAAGATAAAATAAACTTAAACTATAAATTTTGTTAAAATTATTTTTAACTTCAATGGTTTGATAGTAAGATGATAAACACTAAAATATAAAGTGGAAAAAAATAATTATTAAAAAAGTTAGGTAATAAAATAATATATAGAGATAGTAGAAGATAAAAAATAATAATATCCCAATAATTTATCAATTGAGAACTACAGAGACAACATACGACAACCAACATGTTGCTTTTTGAAGAATTAATAATTTCTTTTTTCTTTTTTTATGTTATCATATAGTACATACGGAGTTGTATTAATTTCTAAATGGGGATTTCATTAGGCCAAAAGACGAAAGAATATTCTTTAATCAAAAAGTTATAAAAGAATACATAAAGAAAGAAGTAAAAGAGTGGCAGTCTCGAGATTCTTCTAGCAGAACAAGGACAATTCTAAAGCCTAACTAGAGGGGGCCACCGGTCCTTTGCTTAATGCTTTCTTTGAATAATAAAATAATAGTATCAAGGCGGTTTCTTAATTCCGGACCAACTAATTACCATTATTTTATTTATTTACTTTATATTATTCATGCATACACAGTAATTAACCCCAAAAAAAAGCCAAAATGCCATCTCAATCCTCAGATTGCTTTTTATATTTTTTTGTTTATTTCTTTTATTGTTATTTTTATTTATTAATTGGAAATTCTTGCGGCTCGGCGCCCACTGCCACTGGTCGGTGATATCGGCTCTAAACGCGTATTTATGCTGAAATGTAAGATGAGTTGAGCTCCGACCGCCCCCATTAAATATCTTCTAAAACCCCGTATTTTTTATTTTTACAATTCCAAACCCCATCTTCACTCTTCATTGCGGTTAAATATACACGGATTTCATTTATAATTTAATTAATTGTAGAATAAGTATTTGAACTTGCATGCAAGATGCTTAAATAATTTTAGATTGTCAGAAATGATCTAAACTGAAATATAAAGTTTAGTAATTCACTTTGGAAAGTGTAATGAACTTAAAAAAAAAATTCGAAAGGGTGAATTTTAACTTTGTTTTAGAGAGAGAAAGTCAAGATCATATGAGTTTTTTTGAGAAATAAAATGAAGTGAAATGATCTAAAAAAGTTATTAATAACATGAAAAATGCTCAAATGAATTCATATTATGAGAGGAACTGGATTAAAATTTTAGAGAGAAGAAAATTATTTAAGGTTTTTTTTTAGAAGGAAAGTGATAATTTCATTAAATCAAATTTGTAAATATAGTTTTGACTTCAGCTCGCCAAGGATCCAGCGATACAACATTTTCATTATTACTCTTTAAAGCTAACTTAGTTAAGGATTGAACTCAAGCATTACATGATCTAGGGATGTAATGGAAACTAATATTCTAGAAATCCTTATTTTGATGAAGATCGTTGAGAGAGAGAGAGAGAGAGAGAGAGAGAGAGAGAGAGAGAGAGAGAATGAAAAGATGATATGTTGGGTTTTTGAGAATTAAATTTTGTAGGGATATTTTTATAATTAACTAGTAAATGAGTTTATTAAGAGTTTTTGCGAGATGGAAAAAACATCACTCACATAAAAAATGTCATGATGCATTGTCCAAAAGGTTCCAGCAAGTGATTTTAGAACAACTTTATTTGATTGGTCACTTATATTTGAATTTTAGGAAGTTAAAAAATTAAATTTTATTTCAAATTTACCCACTTTTATTACAAATAAATAATAAATAAAATATTATGAAGTGTATTCACTGTATTTCGATACTTATTTGGGATACTTAGTTTATATACAACCTGATGTGTCATCACCATTTGGATATTAAATGATAAGGGTCAATAATTAACTATCATTTAAGCTAATTAAACAATGACATGTTATTTATCACATCAGTTGGTATGTAAATTAACTATCCCAACTGAATAAGTATAATATTAGGTTATAGTTATGTTAGAGCAAATTTACGATAGAACATGAATCTCAACCACACACCCAAAACGATAAATAATAAAAAAACTCATTATAACTTAAATCGTATACTTATGAAAAAGTGTTCTACCTTAAAGCAATTCCAACATAGCCAAACTCATAATATTATTATTTGATTAATAGCTCATACATTCATTAAAGCTCGAACTTCTTACCTAAATGCTCCTTTATCTTTCCATTGAAGCTAAACATATACTTAATCTCTTTTATTTTAGTATGCATACATGGCCTAAAGCAAGCTGAGACACTCGAGCCATGCTATAACAACCCTGATTTAACCTCAATTCCAGTATTGCCTCCTTTGTTCTTTTTTTATTTTTATTCATAATTTTATCTTATTGATATTACAAAGAGTGAAAGACCCATAAGAGACTTTGAATCATTAGAATTATGTAGCATAATTGGGTACGTGAACTCATTCCCCTCCGATATGCTGTTATTATTTACCACCAATGGCTTGGGTGACTCATTTGAGGTTTTTTAATTAAAAAATAAAATCCAATTCCTCTAAGTATTAAAAAAAGAAAAAACTTTTACAAAGAAAGTATTTCTGAATACTCCAAAATACATACGCCATATACTCACTTTAATACGAATCATCGTACATTACAATATCATGAATTAAAATGAATAAACAAAAAGAATCTTATTTTAGTTGTTTAAAATCTTTGGAAAAACATTTGAACTCCAATGTGGTTCAGATGTGAGTGACATTTTCAGCGGCTTTTGGCATGCGCAAAAAGCAATATCACGTGCTGACCACAAAACAAATGCTCAAGCTCCACAAATATCTTAATACTATTCTTAATGTTTAGTTTAAGATAAAATAATATCTATTTGACTTAAATTGAAGCTTTTCTCACATTGGACAAGGACAACTTATGGGCACCAAATTTTTTTTTTCTTTTTTTATAAATAATTAAATCGTCCGAGTGC
Organism: Atalantia buxifolia; assembly: GCA_030444775.1. Lineage (NCBI taxonomy): Eukaryota > Viridiplantae > Streptophyta > Magnoliopsida > Sapindales > Rutaceae > Atalantia > Atalantia buxifolia. The sequence continues at coordinate 14,474,457 of CM059838.1, forward strand.
AACAATCAGAATGCTAAATCACATAAATTAACAAGCAAGCAACAATATAAAATTAACAAAGATTAAAGAATTATTATTGTGCGCACCGGGTTGAAATTAATCTTTTTGCTACAATGATTGTGCATTATATAATACGATTTAATAAAAAAAAATATTGTAATGATTGTGTGAAATTGAGTTCATTCATGAAGGTATAAGCTCTCCAATTTTCCTAAAGTAGTTTATTTGAGGTCAAGAATGCGACCCCAAATCGAACAGGCAGTAAAGAAAGAGATGTCTTGTCAAGATGAATGTATATCAAGAATTGCTTTAGCAACTTTAACCAATTCATCAAAAAAATAACAATGTTGTTTGCTATGCAAATAATATTTGTTTATTTTCACTAATATATGATATTATATTCGAAAAATTCAAATCGTGCAATAATTTTCGAATAATAATAATAAAAACCTGCATTGTCGCTTTCACCCTATTTTAGAGGGAAAATAATTATAGTTATGTAGAAAACGCTAGTGCAAACAATCAAATTTTTTTTTATATATATTATAATATTATGATCAAGGGTCACTACATCTCCGGGGTTCACCAATTGAAGAAAAAGAGCATATACTGTTGTTAAAATACAAAAGAGATATTAGAAGAAATGGGCCATAACCCATAAGTAATCAAACAATTATGTAATATTGTTCTAAAGTTAGTAAACTAACTATATTCTTTGACAAGAAAGATTTTAAGTGAGGTTCATATCTTAAAATTAAACCATGCATAATCATTTGAGCCATTTGCCATAATAAAACAAAGATCGCTTTGAAAAATAATTCAATCAAGTAACTGAACCACTTCTTTAAGAGAAGACAAAGTTCAATTGCCTAAAACCAAAAAAAAAAAAAAAAAAATTTGAAGTGCACAAATTAGTTATCATGTTATGTCAATGAGTGTTTTTTTTTTCCTAGCAATGAAAGTAATCAAATATGTGATTAATTTGGTATTTTTGATCTTGAAGTAGTGGAAGTAGGTAAGTGGGTATGTTATTAATGTTGTGTACATTGGTATATATGATTGGAACAAATCTTTGTTTGGATTTGATAATGGAAAGCATGATATTAATCCATTTTCAACAGAAAAAGATTTTTACAATCTTGAAACAATGACTTTTCTTTCTTAAGCATGCCAATGAGTTAAAAAGTATCTGGCAACAAAATAAAATAAAAATAAAAAAGATATATATTGCAGAAAACAAAAGCAATGAAATTGACTTTCAACAATTGAAAGAGAGAGAAGCATTTTCATGCCCCATATTTGGTGCTGTCGGCATTATTGTGTATTTGTCAGTTCAGACACAAATTCCCCCCTTCTCTCTCTCTCTGTGTCACACTATAGGCATGAAAAGAAAGGAGGAGAGAGTATATTCTTGATGTGTACCTAATTTTCATTTTGAGTCCATCATCTGCTTTTGTGACAAATGGCCTGTATCTACTCATTCCCTTTGATTGTCTCTTATGGAAACATAACCTTCAAGCTTTCTAACACCAATTTGTCTCTCTCTCTCTCTCTCTCTCTTTAACCCTTTAACTTTACTGTTTGTTTGAGTGAATTTTGTCTGTTTGAAGTGATTAAAAAGAATTGGGTTGTTTGTTTCTATTTATCAATTTTTACTACTAACATATATTAAGAGTTATAAATTTATCAAGATTTTATTTGTGATACTACTATACAATGCTATAAGAAAATATAATCCAGCTTTAGATACGGCGGTTACTTTTAATTTTATTCTACTATTTGATCCCAATAATAATATAATTTAGAATTTCAAATGAGGTGTCATTTGTGCTATTTCTTTTATTATAGATGTATTTCAACGACTAGAACTGATATTACATCATACTACTAGTGGGATTAGTTTATATTAATCTTGTGAAGCAGTCCACATTTTAACTATTACTAAAACCCGTACTAATATTCGAGAGACGCATACTTCACTCATATTTCGTAAGGAACTAGTTTACACTAATCTTATGAATCAGCCCAAATTTAAACTCTCACTAATATTCGAAAGACACTTATTCCACTTATATGTCATAAAAAAGAAGACTTTCTCCATTCAGTTTTGTTATAATTAAGGAAGGAAATTAAATCTCATAATTATCTTTATTGGGCTCAAACACAAGCAAATATTCTCCTGCTATGCGAAGGCCTAGTAGTATCATTTACGCTGTTATATAAAGATGAAGGCATAACTTAACATTAATTTGTTATTCTTAATACGACAAGTTTAATTACTACTACATATTCACGGATCTTCACCCAAAGCACAAATTTCCAACATGATGGAGAAAGAAACATCATACACAAAAAGATTGTCTATGCATGACATAGATCTTACACATTTCCTCATCAATATATATAAAAAATAAATGTAGGACAATCAAGGATATATGATGAGCCATAACAAAGTCAAATGGGTATTTTTTTTATTTTTTTATTTTTGCTTTTCTTTTCAAAACTTTAGGTGATGGGATTAACATTCTTCCACTTTGTCCCCCTCTTGTATTTATTTTCACTTTCGATACATTCTTTTGGCTTCTTGTTATTGAAAATTGGTAATGCTAATTTGCTAATGGCTAATGCTTAGATGGGTGGTGGAGGGTTACTATCTTGCTTTAGCCACGAGCCATTGCTTTTGTCATAGGAAAGGAATAATGCAGTGCTTCCTTAATCCCTTTGGGCCCCATTGAGGTCCAATCATGTGGGCCCTTCTTGTCTGGGCCGTCTCCATACATATCCCCAAAATAATTTTCTTTTTTAAAAATAATTAAGAAAACAAAAACATAAAAACACAATTGCATTGTTGCGTAAATCAATGGAATGCTTGCGTGGCTTTGCTTTGAGGGTTGGTGTCGTTGAAGTGGAGACTCGACCCCACCCCACACAAGTCAGTCATGCGACAATGTGACCATTTAGCCCCTTATTTTTGTCTTTTAACCAATACAACAATTTATTTATAGAACGTATTCATAGTATTAGATTTTTTTTAAAAAAAAAAAATTGTTACAGACATTTAGAATCAGAATACGTTGAGTACACTCGTTAATGCATTCGGGACCTGAACCCCTTCTCACAGGAATGGGAAGAATTTACGTTCACCTTATCTAATAGTTTGAAGTTAAATGATAAAAGATGATTTTTGAAAATTGCTTCTCTCTCTCTCTCTCTCTCTCTCTCTCTTTCTAGATCTTGAAGTGTTTGCCTCTTGTCCATGAGCTTTGCTTGTTGGGCACACTTATTATTATATTGAAGGGGGGGTCTCCTTTTTACATCATTTCACTCTCCATGCCCTGTTGTTTTCACCATAAAGCTTTTACCCACAAATGGATAAAGATGCCAGGGCTCTTTCTCGGTGGTTAGGGGTGTTGCTCAAGCAAAACTAGTCAATTGGAAGAGAATTGGGTCACCCCCATACCATATCCCCCTATTACCTATCAAAGCACAATAGTTTTTCAAACTTAGTAGCCATCATTAACTAATTAACTACCACTTGTATATGACAATCTACCATTTGGCCATTTGGTGGATTAAGCTTAGCATGCACTTCTGCTGGTATTTTTGCAGCATTCTTAAGCTTAAGCTTTTGCTGGCCTCTCCCCTCACGTGAAATAAACAAAATAAGAGCGAGCCAAAAAATTGAATTAGCTCCTTGTACATGACATGAACCTAAAAGATGCAATACTGGCGCTATAAAGTAACACTGAATGTCATACCAGTAACATTAAACACTAGATTTAACATGTTACAAATGTCTTTCTTTCTTTAAAAAAAAAAAAAAAAAATTTACACTTCTCTTGAAGTTTTTATTTCAAATGGGATATTGTTTCTTCGTTATCTTGGGGCGATGGATGTTGTATTAAATGATTTTGGTGGACTTCTGGTCCTCGTTTGTCTCTTCTTTCCTGTTCAGCAATAAATTCTTGTTTCTTATGAAGAAATTTATGACCCAAAGTCTGATGTACAGTATGGGTATGGCTCTGAAGCAGAATCAAACAGAAATTTGACCATGAGTACCATTGGCAGTTGATGTAACAGTATGGTAAAAATGAAGAGAAATTTAACCATATCCTACATGAAGAGGGGATAAATTTTAATTCATCCTCAACTAGAGTGGCAATGTCTAATTTATTTTTTAATAAGTGTGAAAATTTTAATTTATCTTCTATTTTCATTTAGAATATGAGATAGTAAATAAGGGGCGTTTTGATAATTTTTCTTTTTCTTTTTAAAGTAAACGGGACGAAATTAATATTTTCATACTTTTAAGAATAGATAAAAAATTATCAATTTAATTGGGGGAGTAAATTGAAGTTTACCATTGAAAAGAAGAATAAGATAAAGAGTTCGGCTATCTTGAAACTATTTTAAGGTAGAGCATTCTTTGTAACCACACGATTAAAATTATAATAAATTTTTTATAATTTTTCACTTTGCGTGTGTGACTGAGACTCGTACTTCACCATATATCAGCTCCAACATTATCATAGCCTAACATAAATTATGAAGTTCAGAATTAGATAAATTTCAACATCCTTTGCCTGGATCTGATCTATTGCATGTTCATCAATGGACAAAAAGGTATAAGAGATGGAGGACAAGATGTAGTTTCAAAGCCAATTAATGAAAGGAAATGACCACACACTAGTTAAGTGCTGATAAGGCTCCATAATTCCTCCTCACACTTCAATTTTTGTTCCTCCTATTTGTAGAAATCAGGACTTTTGCATCATCATTAACTTTTAAACCTCGTGATTAGATCATTTTTTTTTCTTAGGACTAATCTCAGAAAATGCCAATGATACAGCGTTGTCGGTAACAACATTGTCCCTTTATTTTACGTTGAAATTTTTGAAAATTTGAATTTTTTTTTAGTATCGATACCCTCAATTTTATTTTAATTTAAGGGGTTGAATAATAATATATCATAAGTTGAGAATCAGAAATAAAAAATTGGGAGACGAATAACAAAAAAAACTATAAAATCGATCGTAGCATACACACTGCATTATTGCCCGTCCCCGATAAAATCACAACAATTTGAATTAAAAAATAATATGAAACACTAATTTTTCAAATATATATAATTATATTCATGTTGTAGTTAATGGATTATGCAAGAAAGTTAACGGGAAGGTAATGCAAGAGCAAGAAGAGTTCTGAAATCATAAATAATGTCCAGCGGTAGATGCGTTCTTTCTACCTACCTAATAAATAATGGAAACCAAAAATCTATCTCAGGGTTTCAAACTCCGAAAAGATGCATAGAATTGGTTGTTAAACTAATCCTTTAAACAAACATGAAAAGGACTGTTTGGTCTATGATCAAAATTTTGTGACACTCTAAATTAGGAATATTTCTGACCAACTTCAGTAGTTCCAAAATTACACGACAGCCATTAATTTTCCTTCATCACAACTGCAGAAAGATAGTAAAATCAAAGCGTCCATTTTGATTAATAATTTTGATTAAGAGAAGAAGTTGAAGAGCACAAAGCTTGAAAACTTAATGGAGATTCATGCTCATTTATCAGACTGAAAAGGATTGTTCTTTCCAGATTGTAGCAATCAAGTGAATGTGTTGGGAAGTGCGGCTATTGAAGATGGGGCCTAAACACTGGCCTGTTTTGAAGGTTTTCGCTTGCCGATAGTGAAAGCTCTGGCCCTGTGGCCCATAAATCCAATGTGCTATCAAGCTAAAACCAAGATTGAATGGATGAAGATATCGGTATGTAGTGCGGGAAATAAGGTAACCCCACTTGTGATGTGCTAGGATTTGATTAATCACCTACTAATTAATATGACAATGCATTTTCTCAAAGTCTGCGTATCTATTAATCAAAAATTTTATTTATAACATAATGATGAACTCAGCATTATCTCACGCAACCCATAAAATTAACTCGAGCACGTCTCACTCTGGCAGTGGTCAATTTTCAGAGGCTGAGTGCTCCAATTTCTCATATAGATTGAGAGAGAGCACAATCCATTTTCTTGGGAAACACGTGGGCGGGGTCATGGCCGATTGGGTGTTACAATTATGTTCCGTGAAAGAGAATTCTCACAAATTTCTTGTTTTGTTTATAACTTCATTTGTTTCAAGTAAGATAAAACCCAACTCACCTCAAGATTTCCTCTCACCAACAGTAAGCAATTTAAGGACAAATTCTTGGATCGAGTGGCATATTCAGAGCCTTGTCCCAATCGCTCATCATGAGAAGCTGCATATATATATATATTTTTTTATCCCAGAAGGATCAAATTTAGTACAAAATTAAAGTTCCAATCACTCTGCATGAGCAGATATCTGTCTGCGTGTTTACCAAACCCAAAAATTGTACCGGAAGATTAAAAGAGAAAGCTAATAACCAATCCTGCCAACTGCAACACAACTTAAAAACAAAATATGAACAAGTGCAAGTGGGGAGAATCTGGCCAAATGAGTCGGACACTGCTGCTCCTGAATTGCTAGGATATATATGGATCTTCTGATACTCTAATATATAGCCTGCAGAAACTGTTTCTTCTAAGGAAAAAAAAAAAAAAGGCAGACCAGGGCAAAATACAAACACTCATATAATAAGATGCGAGGAGATAACAAAATGAACATAATCCCAGCACAAAAACCTTGATCTTTTTTCTCCTGTTCACACCCCTAAACACTATTTATATTTTAAGTTGTCCCAAGCTGCGTACTGCTTCAGTTTCTTTGATGTTCAGGATTGTGCTCTCTCTTTTCTCTACTTGCAATGGTATTTCCTGTGGGGACAGAGCAGTAGAATTTGGAGGATATTCTTTCTGGACAGCAGAAGCAACAACAATTGGAGGATTTTCTTTCTGAACAACAGGACTAGTAACAGTTAGAGAATCTTGTTTCTGAAGGGCTGGTGTAACAGTTGGAGTATCTTCTCTCTGAATGGCAGCTACGGTAACAGTTGGAAGATCTTTTAGAATGGCAGGAGGAAAAATAGTCCGAGAATCTACTTTTTGAGCAGGAGCAGGAGTGGTCGGAGCATCTTCTTTGCGGACAGTCAGAGACTCATCTCTATGAACTGGGGGAGCAGCATATACAGGCACAGCCTGTCTAACAGTGACAGGAGGAGCTACTCGTACAGCCGGAGCCCGCATCATCTGAGGTGGAAGAACAGATGGTGATGGGTGTGGAGGTGCTGAGAAACAAGGTACTGCAGTTCTTACTGTCACTGGTGGTGCAATGCCATGACAGGAGGTCCTATATTGTCGGATAGGAACATATGGAGCAGCTCCAGCAGCAGGGAATTTCTGAGGTCGAACAGCACGTCCTTCTGAGCCATACTGTTGTGGCTGCACAGGTTTTTCATTTGCTCCGGTTGATGTTGGTCTGTGTCGAGAAGCTGTCTTAGGGCAGATTAAGGGAAGAATTTTTGATGTAGTAGCAAGAGGAGGCTGTGGACTTGTTGGTCTAGTGTTCTGAACTGGGAACTTTCTTGCAAATGGGATTGGGGAATCAAGAGAGCTTGCCATGGCCATCTTTTCCTTTAGGCGATAATTCAATAAGGCTCGCGCTATTGTAATCTGTTCTAACTCATCATTACTCTCTGGCTCAGATGAAGAATTTGCAGTTTCTTTTGCCACTGGAAAACACCAAAAAAGAAAAGTAATTGACCTTCAGGAGTTTCCAGGCAGATATCTCAGACATTAAAATCCTCATTAAAAAATTTAAACAAATATTCTGCTAATTTTTTTACATAGAATGTGGAGAATGGTGAGCTACTATCTGACTAAAGAGCTCACTAAAACGTAGATAATGGTCAGGCAAGCCGCTAGCCTTGTGAAACACAGCTGTATAACATATATACTAGTTATACACTCCATAAATTTGAAGTCTTAGATTGTGAATATTTAAAAACGATATGATTCTACGCAGAGGACATTGGCGGAAGAGGGTTCATGTAGTTTGGGCCAAAGGCTTACTTCAGTTCAATTATTATATTCCATCACACAAGACAGTTCATCAAAAAGAAATAAGACTGAAACTTACATTGTTTTAGAGATGTCCACGCCGCCATAGCTGCATTCTTCTCAGCTTGCTTCTTGTTCTTGGCAGGTTCCCCTGTAAATGCTATCCCAGCCAACTCTACAATCCCAGTAAAAACGGGGAGGTGCCCGAGGCCCGACCTGATTGTTGTATATTGCGGCAATGGAGCTCCAACTCTTTGTGCAATTTCCTGTAACAGGTTCTTGTACACCCCCGTCTCATCCTGAACACACAAAAACCAATTGCCATCACGTCAACAAAACTAGATGACCGCAGAAGCAATCGCAGGGTGGCTCAAGAATATTTTATGACCCAAATACCCCTAGCAGATGAAGTTAAAGTTCGTAAACAAGCAGGGTCATCAGAAACGCAAGTACAGCTGGTTTCCAGATAAAACGACAAACAAATCAAAGATTAGTGCTTTAGCTTTTAGTAAACACTTAATCCTACTCCTTACTTCTCTCGCCCAGAAACTTCCCATTGTCTCATTGTTTATTATATATTCGAAATAAATAATTAAATAAAAATGAATCACATTATTGTCGTCACCCAAGTCGAGAGAAAATCCCACTCAAATTTGCAACCACAAGCACACACACAAATCAAGGGGGATTTTCGTCGTTTCCCAGCGAACCCACTCACCGGCGATCAAAAGTTAACCAACTGATGTGATTGATCGTCAGCAAATTTTAGCCGAATTCTATTGGTCAATTTTAGTGATCAGCTAAGAAAAGAAATGAAGAAGGAGAGGGAGAGAGGGAGAGAGAGAGAGAACATCAACATACCAGAATCCTGGCGGCGAGGGAAGGGGAGGGACCACGGTGGGAGAGGGAGTTGAGAGCGACTTCGGCGGCAGAGTGTTCGGCCTGACGGAGAGTAGAACAGTAGTGAGGGCTCTCAAAGATCTCGCCGTTGAAGTTAACGGTGGCCTTGAATCTGGGCGCGTGGTCAGGACCTTCCCGAATGCACGTGTAGGAGGGGAGATTAAAGCAGCTCCTCTGCGCCAGCTCCTGCAGCTGGTTCTTGTACATTTCTAACCACCACTATTTCCACCTCCTCCACTCTCCCCCAAGTACCCACAACACCACCACACTACACAACAATGAATTTTTTTTTCCCCTTATAAAAATATAAAATATATAAAAAAAATCCCACTCTTTTCAACCTGCGTTTTGTTTTGGTATGGATCGGATCCGGAGATCAATCGGGTCGGGTCACAGGATTGGAAGTTATCTTTTCCTTCCTTAGGGTTTTGGTGCGAGTTGGGGGAGGGGGCGCGGAGCAGAAAGTGAGAGAAAGAGGAGGTGGTGACAAAATGAAAAGGGGGTGGTGAATGGTGATGGGGCGGGGGTGTGATTAATATTTTCAAATTTAATGGAGGAGTTTTTTTTTTTATTATTAAAATAATGGGTTTATCGGAAAGGTTTTGGTCAACTTAACGTTAGGCTTTCTGCTGTTGCTGGGTTGCTGCATGGATGGATGACATTTATTTATTTTTCTTTTTTCTTTTTTCTTTTCTAGATTTTGTCTACTTTTTGTTTTTTTGTTTGTTTGTTTGGTTTTTTTTACTTTTTTTTTTCTTTTTTTTGGCGGAGATTTGAAGAAGAGCGGTTTTGTATTTTAAATGTACGTGAATGCGTATATTTTGTATTATTATATGGGGTTCTTTTGTTTTCCTAGCCATTTGGGGGTTACTTTGGATGATTTAATGAGGACAGTCAAGTATGAACTGGATAATTTAATGAACATAATTAAGCATGAATTTAATTTTTCAATTTATATGCTATGTTTTAACCTTCTTATTTATGTAGAAAGCGAAATATTGGTTGTCATAGAGTTGGCTTCATACACACGTCTCCTCTGAATATCTGTAGATTTCACTCAAATTTTGCTATAACATGACTAATTTAAATATTTGTCAAATATTAGTAATTCAAAAAGAATATTGAGATTTTTCCCCCTTTTTTTTCTTTCTATTCAACCCATACAAGATAAAGGTTGGTATGTAGAGGAATTGATCCCTCTGTGAAGGGGAATTGATCCATGATCTTTTGCTTTCATTGCGGCGTTTATTTTACGGGGTTTACAATTTTAATTTTATTTGAATAAAGAGTTGGGTGTTCAATGATTCAAATTCGTAAGCTAAGTCCATGGATTTGTTATTATTGTGGATCCAATCCGATCCAATCACTGATTGAAATTTAATATAATTCAAATCAATAAAAAAAGTCAAATTTGATTCAATTTGATTAAAATAAAAGTTATAAATTGAACAAAAAAAACTATTAACTCTTCTAATATTTCATGATTCATGTTTTTTTTTAATTACCGCATGGTTTACAAAATGAAAATTGAAAATTGATTATTAGAAGCAAACACTGGTTGCAGCTTGCAGTTTTTACTCCATATTATTATTGAATATTTATAATTATACAAATTACGTTTCATTTCTTTTAGGAAAATTAGGAATTTTTTTTTTCTTTTGGGGGTAGATATTAAGTGTTTGCTTAAACAACCAATTTATTTATTTATTAAATAGACAGCCAATTGTAACTAGTACTATGTTCCGATAATTTTGATGGATGCAACATATATTTTGTAGTAAAAGTAATAAAATGATTAGATAATTAAATTGATGAAGTGAATTCAACATTTACTTCTTTTGTTGTGTATTGACTTTTGAATGTAATTCGACATAATTAGTGGCGGCATGGAACATTAAAGAAGTCTATAACTTCTATTATTATTGTTATTGAAACAAAGAATGGTCGCCATAAGTTGACTGCTCTAATGTTAAGACCAAAGATCCATATCTGAAAGTGTTAGGTATATGTACCAAATCTGTAACTTTTTGATTTTTGAAATAATCATTCAATTTAATCATTTAAATAATAACACATGTATAGTCCAATAATGTAAATTCTTGTTTAAGCAATGAGTGCACATAAAATTAATAGAACAATGAAAAGAAAAAAAAAGATAATATAAAACAAATGACGACACAATTAGACCTAGATATATGGTGTTCGATGTAATTCAATAATCCTGGCTTCAAGTTCGATTTTTTTTTTTTTGGAAAAACAAGAAAAGAAATAAGAGTCATATTATTAAATTATTATTGTCATCATTTCAAAGATAATTAAACTAGGACAATAGTGAGGCGAGCTATGATGATGACCCTATTAGTAATGATCAAAATTTTGTAGTTCATTTAATTATTAGGCCGTGGAAAAATGGTAAGATGGCACGGCTAGGTTTATATCCACCACCAATTATATGTTTTTAAGATAACACAGGGCTCAATTTTGAAAACGAAAGATTGATAACCCAAGTGAATGAGTCGAGTCTTCCATCTTTTAGAGATTGCGACGAAAAAACTTTTAATTTTAATGAATTGAGCTTGTACGAAAACATATGGAAGGGTGTGGAGACACTACAACACTCAAATCACCAATTTGATCGAGAAATAAATTAAGAAGGAAAGTGCATACAAGATGTTTCATAAATCAAATATGAAATATTTAGGCAAGCATGCGAATAGCATCAAATAACTTAATGTCGTCTCGACCGTATACACAAAAGTATTTGTAGAAGGTAATTTGATGGAAAATAATCAATTTTATTTTACAAAAGCTTGTTAAATACTCGATAAAATGTCTCTTAGATGATTACTCGCGAATAGGGATGGCAAATTGGTCCATCCAAATTGGATATCCATACATCCAATCCAATTGAATTGGATAATATCCATGGATATCCATATCTATATGGATAAAATCCATATCCATGTCCAATATTAAATATTGGATATGGAAATGGATATATCCATTATGGATAATTATGGATTTATATTTGGATGGACAATATCCATCCATAATTAGATATTTGCCATCCCTACTCGCGAATGCATTTTGTACCCGCGGGGGTTATTTGTTTATGGGCATTTGATCATGCACATTACGCGCGCCGGCCCGCCAAATGAGGACCGGCGGCATGGAGACTTGATTCTTATATAACCTTCTGGAAGATTCCAAAAATGTGTACATTTGTAAATAAAGTTCCAGCTGTAACCCGCAGTTGGACTAGACGGTGAATACTCCAAGCTGATCATATCTATTAAAAAGTCTTGATGAAGTTGTACGTGATTTCTCTCTATATCGAGTGGTAGCCTCATCTGAGCCAAAGCATCGACAATCTCATAAAAAAGCTCGATATACCTAATGACGCTCTCATTCTCTCCTATATGCTATCTTATTGTTGTTGTTGGGGGTGTTTTCTAAACTAAGGCCGCACGCCTTAAGTTAAATTCATGACATGTGATTATCTCTAAGTTTAAATTAGGAAAAAAAAATTTGATAAACTATGGATAGCGGTAGAAGAACCATTGTTGATAAATCAATTAATGTTAAATTATTTAAAATATTTGTAACTTATAAAATTTAAGCATTGGAATTTAATTATTTTTTTAGTATAATTTATCTAGTGATTATAAGTCATTATTTAATTTTATAAAAAAATTTTTTAATTTTATTTTTGTTGTTGTTTGATTGTTTTTTAACAGAAACTTTGAAAATTAAATAAGTTAATTTATCTCTATTTGTAAAATCTCAAATTTTAAACTTTTGGATATAAAAGTTGAAAAGCCTTTTTTAAAAAGTTAAAATATTTGATAACATTATTATTTGACAATCTCATTTTTTTCTTTTCATAATATAATTTTTTTTTAAAAATATATCTATTAAAATAATTTTATAATTTTTTAAAAAAATTCTCACTGATAACTTAAGTAATTAATTTTTTTTTAAAATAAAAACTCCTTTTATAAAAATTTTAATAATAAAGATTTTTTTCAAATAAACTCTATTTTTTTTAAAAAAAAAAACTTATACTAAGTAAAGCCAAAATCCGGTTATATGAGCGAAAAACAACTTAATTGCCAAACCATGTTGTGCTTTAAAATGCCAGTAAAAAGTATCAGTGTACGACTAATCAGAACCAGAACCAATCAAAGTCGATGATCAATAAAGTCATAAATTAGGCTTAAATCCATGATGGTGAAAATGCGAGATTAATGATGATGGGACGGTCAAACTCAAGGACGATCACGTGATCGTCGACGGAGGTCACGTGACCAATTTTGCAAATATCATTGGTGTTATCAATCGGATTAAATATTATTTGGGTTGTTTTGAAGTGCGAACGAAAATGGAGGTGGCCTCCACCCCCAAGTTGGTGGCACTCTCTTTAATCTTTTATGAAACGACGACGATGATGATTGATTCGTTCTTGTATGTACATATATAATGCGCAAGTCAGAGGACCACAGGAATCTCCCGCGTCGAGGACCTGGAATTACATAAATACCCTCGAGCGTTATCGAGGTGAGGGCGCGGGAGAGGGCGACCGAGGAGGGGGCATTGTGGTCCGTCAGGACGCTAGAAAATGAACACTGTATTTCATTATCAACGGTCATGGACGGGCAAGGTGAGTGGGGAACACAGCCTTTTTTATAATCTCCGAAATTGGTGAAGTTTGACTGATGAAATTACAGAAATGCCATTGCTCTTAATGGTGCCCACTCAAAACCATACGACGATAAATTCGAGCCACAAGTTGGAAGTTAGTGATGCTTGAGACATCCCATTAATGAATACGAATACGAATACGAATACGAATAGGAATATGAATATGGAGGAGGCCACGAGGAGGGAGAGGTCAAGGAGGTTGGAGGAGGGGGGCAAGAGCTTCAAATGTGTACGTGTTGGAAACAGTCGTTAGATTCAAATTTTGATTTGATTATTTATTTATTTATTTATATTTACGGCATTAAATGTAATGAAACTAAGCAACAGAGTATGCCTCGAAACGCGTTTTCGCACCGAAAATAAAGAAGCTTTGCATTCATATGCATCCCAGTATGATCAAAGTTTTTTGAGTCTGATTTATGTGATTGTGCACACTTTTTTTCTTTTCTTTATTGCATTACAATTTCACTAATATTATATATTAATATTTATATTTTAAATTAGGGCGAAAATCTTGAGAAATGAGAACACTAAGGGTAAAGTGTGAATAAGTTGTTTACTTACACTGAAGTAGGAGTGTGAAATCAAAATCAAAATCAAAATCAAAATCAAATTTATGTGTTTACATTACCTTGAATTGAAAGTAAATAATTTTAAATTATAATTTATCCTTATTTAAAGAATTATAATTTTAATTATAAAACTGATAAATAAAATATATTTGAAAAATAAAATATTTATTTTATTATATTTATAAATTAATAATAATTATTAATATTCTTAATTATGTAAATCATCATTTTTTCTTAATTTTAATTATATAAATAAAAAAATTATTAATAAGAACAATATAAATGAAACATTATTATTATTAATAATATAGTACAAATTAATATTTTCTTAAAATAAAATATTTAATATTATTATTTTTAATAATTTATAAATAATATAATAATATTATTTATTATGTTTTATTAAAATAATTATATTATATTTAATAAAATAAGAATTAGAAAAAAAAAAAAGAAGTGAACCCCTACTCTTACCTCGCTCGAAAATGAGATTCCCAACCCTCTCTTAAATTTTGTGAATAAACACTTTTAAGCTGAAAGGAAACCACTATCTTTGCTTTTGTTCCATGAAGTAAACTATAAAAGTAACCTTAACGAAAACGACCCGCTGTTAAATAGTTTTGAGTTTTTTTTTTTTTTTTTTTTTTTTGGGGGGTCGATTATAGCATTAAAAAAAAAAAAAGGAATGAAGAAATGGTGAGGAGTGGTAGTGGTGATGTGATGTGATATGTAGTGAAAAGACGTGTTGATTAGATCGAGGAACATTAATGACATTGTTGAATGCTAATTAATTAGCCAAGAAAGCCACGCATTTTTCTCTTCCTTATTCAAATTAGAAACTGTGAAAGTTCAATGACAACATAAATTCACAATCACATGGGGGCCTCCATAATTTCATTACTTCTCTCTCTCTCTCTCTCTCTCTCTCTCTCTCCCCCACATAAATCCCCCTTTCGACTTGAGGTTTACTGGTGAAGAAGTTTTGAGTGTTGATTTTTCTTTTGTTCTGTGAAAGCCGAAAGGCAGTAAAAGCTTTTGAGATTTACTATTACCTAGACTTAGAAGTGCTTTTTATGAAAAAGGTTTAATGTTTTAAGCTTGACTGGGTGACTTGCTTATTATCTGCATGCTACATATATATATATAAAACAGCAAGTTACTGACTTAAAAATTTAAAAAAAAAAAAGAATAGAATATTTTATTAGGAGGAAACAAAGTAGAAATAGAAATTCAAATGACATCAATGGGGCCTTAGCAAATCAAAGAGTGACTGTTGCTGAGGTTCATTAATTTCAATTCACAGACTTTATCATCGTTCCTTGGGAGACCAAATAAATAATGAAAAAGAAACAAATTAACACGAACATGTTCACTCACTGAACCTATGACAGTTCCCTTCCCCTGCCTGACAAAACAGTCATTAATACTGAGGGTCTATGAGGCGGAGGCACACTGAACTGAAAAAGAGAAAGGGGAGATAGCATATGAGAGGAAGTGAATGCCGCAAATGAAAGGTTAAAATTTTGCAGCAACAAAACAAAACCCCACGGAATGAATGGTTTGTGAGATCCACCGTCCATTTGTGTGTGATCCTCCTTCCGGGCACCCTATTTATCCATTGCAGAGGAGGGTAGTTGCAGTTAACCGTTGGCACGGTTGTGGGCCTGTATACACAACTTAGTTACGATCACAATCTAGGCCCAATGGCCTTATATCTTTTTCGCTTGGACCTAGCCTCTACATTTCTTATTGAAATAACCCAAATAACTAAACATAAGCTAGTTCCTTTTTTTTTTATAAATATTTTGAATGAGAAAATTTAATTAAATACCTAAATAAAATTTTCTTTTAACCATTTTTTGGCGTCCACCTCGTTTCCAAAATTTTATTTTTTTATTTTTATTTTTTTTAATTTTTTAGAATTTAGAAATAATAGATGTTATGCAGCAAGAAAAAACAATTTAAGATTTTAAAACTTGAACGTATTCTATAAACAAAAACTTAAAAGAAATAATGTTTTTAAGGTGAAATTTAATGACAAAGATTATTAATTTTAGTTTATGAGTTAGTTATAAATTAAATTGGGGGTATTTTAAGAAATAAAATTCAAAAAGAGTGTCTAAAGAATTTTTTTAAGGGTGCTGATGCAAAATGTTGATCAAGTCTTAAAAGGGGTTCCATCGTGCCAACATCACCCATGATGGAAGTATAGTCTCAACACCACCTAAGACTTCCTCATTGAAAATCTCACACTTACACTTACCAGTCAATTCGAATAGGAAGAACTTGCTAAGTAAACCCCCACACAGCATTCAGAGAAGTGTTAAAATAATTCACAGGAATTTCACCCAAACAGACACAAAGAGAACACTTATATTCCATTTCAATTGAACAAGCATAACCAAGTCGTAATGAGAGGAAAAGGAATATATCATAAAAGAAACACACTGTTCAATCGTCTGTTACTTTCACCTTGACTTACATGTAACACTGTGTCATTAAAAAAAAAATGCCTCTAGCTATTTGATTAATAATTCTAGAACTAGTATTACAAGTTGTGATGACACTAAGAGGATGCAACTTTTAGAAGGTGACCCATAAAACTAGGTATTAAAAAAAAAAAAATTAATTGGGGGTATAAAAGAAACACAGTGACGTGGGGAAAAAAATAATTACGAGGGCTTTTATTAAATAAAGACAGCCAGGCTACAAGCCGAGTACCAGAATAAATTGTGAAATCACCATGAAAAGGGGCTTGCACCCTGCAAAAAAATTTCATTTTCCACATCTTTAACCCACTGACAAACCCGGTTGCAAGTCTTTATTGCCACAGCCTGCACAATGAAATCAACCAAAACTCATAATATATTCATCGAAACAAAATGTGAAAACAATTGTTGCTTCATGCTAAATCAGTTCAATTGAAGCATACTTATCATGTATAAAGATAAAACAATTCCTCAGAGCTCATGGATGTCAACATTTTAATTCCCTATCCCACAACATTTTTTTTTTTTACAATTAACACGGCCCAGGTCAATAATTATCCTAATTACTTGAATATTTAAGCTCTTCATATTGGAACTTAATTGGACAAGATTAGGGCCAAACAAGTTCAACATGGTTTCCACAAGTTAATAATAAAGAAAGATTAAAACCAAACCTTGTCTGCAAGCGGATCAAATGCTGCATAAAGTTCAAAATCCTGTGTGACCCAGCAGAGTAGAACTGCCACATGAAGGTGATCACATGAATATGACAGGAAAGCATTTAGATCAAACATATAATTATAAATATGAATAAGTAACTTTCTGCAATTCATAGAAGAAACGCAGTCAAAATATTGCAAAAGGAGACCAATTGACAAAAGTGCAATCTTGACAGTCGAGAAAACTAGACCAAATTAATAGTTGTGCATTCCTGAAAACATGAAGCATGGCTAAATAAGAGCACACATTTTCAAATGGATCAGGTCTTGAAGCTTAGCAATATTTTCTATTTATTCCATTAAATTCAGTTTCTACAAAACATGAAACAAAAAACAAATCCTTTGGTTTTGAGATTGCATTATTGTCCTTTCAAAACAGTTGTTTATATAATGAATGGTCTCCGCAAGATAAAACTGCTCATGCAGATAAATAGACCTGTCCTGCATTTTTAAAATGCATTACAACTTTAGAAATACATCAGAAAGACAAATTTACCATAATTTTCATCTCTTCTAAATTGAGTCTTGTGGGGAGCAATTCCTTTATCATGCATGGAAGAGTAAAGTTTCTGGTATGCTCTATACAATCTGCAACAAAACAAACCCGTTATCCAACTTAAGCGATAATCTCAAAATATCTGACCGTTAAAAAAAAAAATATTCCAAATAGCAGGTGAAAGATTCACGAATTACCTTTTCTGCTGTTGAGGACTGCTAATTGGAGGTGAGAAATCAGAGGACACATATTGATCCAGATATATACTACGATAGATGAAATGCCAAAGTCCGGTAGGACCACCAATGCCAACAATTGATTCACTGAATATTTCAGGAGACTCTGTTAAAATCCTCTGCTGGCTCAAACGACGAGGCATGGATGAACGAGGCAATGGATCAACAGGCAAATCCTCAACACGCATTCCACCTTCTAGCATGGATCTCTGAACTTCACTTAGGACATTTGACCTCAAAAGGACCTGTTCTATACGAATCCTACAAAAATTTAATCAAATTCTCAATTTTTAAAGGAAAGCATAATATCTTGTTTGTAACATCAAAAGCGAGATTATTATTCCTCTGTATGAGGATAAAACACACTCTGTTAGATAAAAAAAAATATTGCAACCATAAGGTTTCACTAGACCAAAAATGTAAGGTCATTTGATCTAAGAACTAAGAAGTTGCAACATATAATTACAACAACATCCACTAATACTATACATCAAATTTGAAAACATATATACCTGCAATCTTTAAGATGATAAAAGGCATCCGAGCTAGTAGTGAGCAACATCAGGTATGTGTCAGCCTGCCATAAAATCATAGAATGGCTATATAATTACTTTGGCCCTTTATGTGATCAATATAGACCAAAATTTATGCAGTTAAATTCGCATGAGAAATAAATTTTGTGAATCCTTGTTTCACTCACATCAAAATAATGGACATAAGCATGCAAAAATGCCGTGGGATTATATCTTGGCAGGCAAATTGGTGAAAAAGATTCAGATGTCCTGCAAAGATTCAGGAATTTCAGTGAGACTAAACACTCACAAAAGGGTTTAGATATCAGAAACATTATGTCTATGCCACCAAAATGCAGAAACATCCATTTAACTTTGTATATTAAAATTCTAACATCTAAATATATGTAAAAAACACAACTTTTCCCTCAATCATCCATATTAAATAGGTGAAGTTAGAAAAGTATCATGCAATAGAAACTAACGCAGAAGGATGGAATTCTTATGGACGATTACGAAAGTGGTCAATGACTGATCAAGTTGCCCTAAGAGTTCAGCAAGGAAGAAAGAAGACTAGCAATTATGGGACAATACCAATTCAAAGCAATTTCTTTCATATGCCCAGAAAAAGCCTACAATGCAAATGTCATAGTATAGCAAAACAAGAGATGACTAAAAGCTAAATATATTCATGACAATATGAACTTCCAGAGGTATGGGACAAATCCATTTGTGTACTTATCGTAAATGATTATAAACAATGAGTGAGCTCATTCAACAACATCATAATTAACTAAAAAACCCACTTAATGAACGCTGATTGGCCCAGCAAAAAGAGTCTACATTACTTAGCAACATATGTTAAGATCCTTCAAATAGATTGAATTTAATCAATATGTAGAGTAGTCAAGAGGCTTATCCACACACTCCTTGGCTATTTTAACCGTCAAAGATGAAAGATTGGATGAGATTATTCTGATTACCTAAATGATTCTGATGACATAACAAAATTGGAAAGTAGCAACATATCATCAGGATGAAGAGAGGCTTTCTGTGCACCAACAAGGCTGACAACCTGGCAAATTAAGCTTCAAGTCACTATAATGCCCATGCCAGTAAAGCTAATGAATTAGTCTGTTTAGATAGAGAGGAATGATGAGGGACCTTTTACCTTGCATTTACACATTAATAATGCAAAGAGAACTCCTGAATCAGCGACATCTTGTAATACAGCACCAGCAGCTTGCCTTGTTGCATATGCTAGAGGAAGACAGGAGTATGCATGAAGGAATGTAGCTGGGTTCCTGCCAAGAAGAGAACCCGAAAATTTTCACTTTACTGCAGAGGAGTATCATTCAATACCCGTAGACAGCATAAACAGACTGGCCTAATTTCTACCTGTTCCTCCCCGAAAACCATAGTTTCCATGCCAATATACCATTTTAACGAAAACTATCCCTATCTCAAATTCTTATCAACTAACACAAATCCTCTGCATTTATATTTTTTTGTTAATAGGCAGTTCCATTTATTTTGGATCACACAAAATAGCGACATAAGAGATGAATTCAACAAAAGTCCGAATCTTGGAAACAAGGAAATTGTAAACTGCAAGTAACAAAGGGATATGAAAAAGGAAAAAGTTCAAACCAGCAGGTAAACCAAAAGTGGGAAGAAAAACTAACCAATTGAAAGAATGGATAAGTGATGAGAAGACAACATCTGTTCCCCCAAGCAAAGGTGTCATATCGAACTTCGGGTTCTTCTCAAAACATCTGTTTATGGACTTAGTTAAAATAAGTATCATCTGCATTCACATCACAATCAGTCAAATTAGTAGCGGAATGACAATTAGAATACAATACTGAGCTGATAATATAGAAGGTAACTAGCAAAGGAAAAGGCCACAAGCTTAATTTACAGCCATACAGTAAAACATAACCAGAAATAAAAGTTTTTTCAGGAGAGAGCAAGTAAACCTGGCCATAAAGAAGCTCCAATTGTCCCCTTAATGATTCATAAGGCTCTTCTGTGCAGCTGATGCAAACTAAGTAGATTGGTCCCTTGATGAGAAATACTACCTGGAAACATAAACGTGTCAACCCAATCTATTTCCTTTCATGCTTGAACTACAAGGAAAGGCCTAGACAGTGCTTGTAGGAACTAAAGCAATTTGCATTAAATATGTACTAATTTTTTAACAAGTAAAACATTTTCCACAGTAAAACTTTCTAAATAATATGCGTACGGCAGTAGGTAACATCACCAGAAGTCATGCAAAACTTTAAAAAAAAATGCATCAAAAAGAGTTATTTATACCAACCAATTACTGTTAAAAAAATCTACCTATTGTTATACAAAACTTTCTTCATAACATGCATAAAGCTAAATATGATGAAACACATTAAACACTAATCAAAGATACATTCTCAAACAAGCAATTCATTAGCAAGGGAATGGAAACATAGACTTGACTTTCATGTCTCATGATGAAAGGATAAATACAAAGTTAAGAACTTAAAGCAAAAAGAAACAGAAAAATCAGCCAATAGGAGTGAAATGAAAACAGACCTGATGTTTTCCTGCCCTAACCAATTTGATGCGATCTTTCCTGAAAAATGATGGAGTGATTAACAGAGTTAACTACTGAGGTTGGCTTTCTGAAAAAAGAAAAAAAATACTAGTACGGTATATGCTTCAATATAGAGTTTGTTGACATAAAACCAAGTAACAGATGCAGCACCATACCCATTCTCTACAAAGGAGATAATTGCTTGCAATGTTGCAGAAAATCCTGCAAGCTTATGTTCATCTCCATATCTACAGGTCAATTAGAGGTGCAGAAAATATATGAGACACTAATAGAATGTGCAAGGTTGTTCTCTACTTCACAAAAAGAAATAACTGAGCTCATGTACTAGATGACACTGACTTTCACAAGCAATAGGGACAAACCTGGAATATATCGGTTTTCCAGAATGACTCAAAATAAAGAAGTGTTTCTTTCTCTTTCTCCATGATATGGATGCATCGTCCTGCACTTTATTATATATCAAAAAAGGATATAACACGGCAGGTATGTTTATAGATTTAACTTGCCAGTCAGGAAAAAGGGAGAAAAAAGTTTCAAATAACATATTGCCATTTTTGGATCATATGCACGCTTTAGTTCAAACTTACGGTAAAACATTTAAAATGTCTCTTCTTGTCTATATTGTTACTTTCCTCTAAACTTATTTTTAAAAGTACATGATCATATCCATTAATGATGAAGTGAACTTCTTACTTTCTTTATGCATGATCGTAATTCTTTTCATATTGGTGGAAAGTTACCTCCTAAGCTCAGTAGATAATGTGTACAAAAAGCCGTTTTATAATAGTCAAAATAAGGCAGCTAATCTTATCCTCAGTTGTGATTAAAAACCAACTAGAAAAATATCCGTACACCAGTAGCACAACTGAGCAACATCTCAAGTTTCCAAAGTGTATATATGTACAATCAACCGTGTGGGTCAACCAAAGGAGAATTTTCTACATTAAATTTCTATCAAGACGGTCTAAGAACTCCAAACAACAACAATGCTTTATGACAATGTACAATACAGCCATAGCAAATCCCATGCAATGTTTATAAAACAATTCTATGTTGACAAAGTTGGGACACGAAATCCCAACATTACATGGCATTACCACAAACTAGCACGTGGCGAATTTTACAAGGGCCAACTGTAGGCAGTTTGAGAAATATCATTATTGCCTGATAAAATCATTAACCAGAGTGTACTAGTATTGAAGCACTTTGATGTTAATGTCTTAAAACACAACCAGATGAAACTTAAAATTCACTACCAGTAAGTTGAAATAAATACATTAGCGAACCAACTCACCTCATCGACGTGGCGTTTGCCGGGGACCCACGAGACCGATGGTGAAGAATCACCAACTCCATCAACGAAACCATCATGATCATTTATCACTTCCTGTATCCCATCATCGTCTTCATCACCAATTCTCGAGTTACTCGTCCCCTCGCTACTGCTCCCTCTCTCTCCAGCATACCCACTACTAGTCGGACTCGACGGCCCCTCCCTTTCCCCCTCCCGCTCCGCCTCCAACACCACCTCAGCACCACCATAACGATCGCTTTCGCCCACCGATCCATTACCGTTAGACTCGGTCAATGTTACCGACGCCAGCGTCAATTCGTCATCAATCGGCTTAGGGATAGGGTTAGGGTTAAAAATGAGTTCTTCATCGGAGGATGGCGATGAAGAGCTGGTGGACATTGGATTGGAATTGGGTTCAATTTAGGGTTTTTCTTTTTTGGGTACTTTGAAAGAAAAGTGTGGGTTTCTTTTTGCGAAGAGTGGTGAGGAGTTTATTGAAATTTAGCTAATTGAATGCCTACCAGTCATTGCTTGGCTGTTGTCGTTCTTTTGTCTGTGGAATTTGGTGTCAGTTGTGAAAGACGACGAGGCAGAGGCTCTCACCAGTAGGTGCTGAGCAAATGGATGTCGGGTTGATTTGGTTTTTATCTGGATCTTTCGGCGGGTTAGAGTTTGGTTTTGGGCCTCAGGCTACAGGCTTAGCGAAGCCCAAAATGACTCGAGAAAAAGAAAACTTTGAACCCACGGGCTACAAAAATTAGCTCAACTATATTGAAAGGGAAAGGACGAGAAACTGGACTTGTCAAAGACCCATTTGATTATCCTGGTTTATCATCAAAATGATCACAAAAGAAAAGACCAATAGCGGCTAAAAATAGTTCGTCTTTGGTTTGGTCTGATTTTATTAAAAATTGAACCAAATTTAATTAGTTTGGCTTATTAGTTTCCTTAGTATTTTTTCAAGATTGTTCATTTTCTGGAATATAGTCTACCTTTATCAATAACTAGGTACGTGTAAAAAATTATTTCGAAATTCAACACAATCACAAAATTGCCTTTAAAGGTTCAAAACCATGTGCTACCTTTTGGTTTTGGGCCCAAACTAGGTTCAAGAAAAAAAAAATTGGGATTTTCCACCAAAATCTTATTTGGACTATAAAAGGTCCTCTAAAAGAATTTCAATTCAATCCAACAAGTTCTCTTAATTTTTTGAAATTTTTCAAAAAAGTTTTGAAAAAAAAAAATAATATCAGAACTCTAAAGCGATTCCCCTTTTCCCTCAGGCCTAGTTTCACCAATATACATACAAACAAAAAATTAGCCCAAAATTCAACACTATGGCGAAATTGCCTATCTCTTGGCCCAAACTGGGGCAAAAAAAGGTTCCCAAAATCTCTGTTTGGATTTTGGACCATAAAAAGGCCCCCCCAAAAATTTTAAAACAATCCGATAAGTTCTCCTAAGTTTTTAAGAATTTTTTTCAATTTTTTTTTGAAATTCTTAAAAATTATTTTGAGCCTCTAAATTGACTTTTTTTTTTCCTGTTGTCTAATTTTCTCAATATTTACGTGTACACAAAGAGCTATCTCGAAATTCAATACATCACGAAATTGCCGTTTAAAGGCCAAAAATAATGCGCTGCTTGGGTTTGGGGTCAAAATGGGCCTGAGAAAAATAAAAAAATGGAAATTGGCTAAATAAAGGCCTCCCAAAAAGTTATCCACCTAACAAGTTCTTTTAATTTTTCAAGCTTTTTTTGATTTATTGGAAAAAAAAATTTTAATTCATAAAAATTATTTCGGGCCTCCAAATTATCTCCCTTTTTTCTATAGTTTAGTTTCACCAATATCTATATGCGTACAAAAAACTAGCTCCAAATTCAACATCATTGCTAAATTGCCTTTTAAAGCCCTAAAGTTGTGCCATATTTAACATAGTTTTTGGTTTTTGGCGTAAACGGAGCCCGGAAAAAGATTAGGGTTTTTCTGCTAAAAATCTATTTAAGCCATAAAAAGACTTTTAAAAGAGCTTACATTAATCCGATAAGTTCTTCCAATTTTTCATTGCAATAAAGTTAACCAATTAGCTAAGATAATTAGTGACTGAACATGAATTGGTCGTGAAACCAAACAGACCCAAATTAGTTCAGTTCATTTAAAATGTCAATCCCGTAGCTAAGATGGGACTGTAAGGGCATTTCCAATATAGTATCAAACTTATCACCAAATTACATTTTATATTATTTTTAGTGCAAAATGCTTCTCCAATATAACACCAAAACCAAAACTAAAATGGTATTATGAATAATATTGCACCAAATATGGTGCAATACTATTCATTTGGTGCTAGGAAAAAAAAGTCTCAAATATCCTTATTATTTTTTCTTATTTACATATATGTCCTATTTTATATACTATGTTAAGTTATTATTATTATTTTTGTTATTATTATTATTTCATTTTTTAATTTTTGAATATTATACTAAATTTTTAAATAAAAAATATTCAACACAAAAATTAATAATAAAAATTAAATGCCAGTAACATTAATTACTAGATTACATATTACAAAATTAAAAATAAATAATTAAATTAACACAAATTAAAAAAACTAATTGATCATTTATGGGATGGATTTAGTAATTCGAATAACTAGAGTATTATTATTGTTATTGTATTTTTCTATGTTAATGTAATGTTTAATTTTCATAATGTACCGATTTAGTTTATTAAATGCAAATTTAATAATTTTCTATATTTCTTTTGTTAATCGATATAAAATTATTTATTACTTAATTATCTATATTAATAATAATATTTATTGTGTTAATTGAATTAATTATTGAGAATTAAAAGAATAAAAAGAAGAATATTCTTTTTAGTGTAAAATTTAGTATAAATAGGTTAGAGATGAAATATTAATTTGGTGTAAAAAATGTACATTTTTTGTGTTGGTGTTACACCAAAATAATGTTAATCATTGGAAATGGCCTAAGGCACAACATTTACTATAAGTTATGTTGTAGGGTATCCCGAGGTCGGCTAGCCATCCCTTGGACAAGGAGTCAGCTCACTCGAGAGCGAGCAAGCGAGGGACCTTGATAACGGGTGGAAGCTAGCAGGAGGAATCGCGAACGACACGGCCTACCCCCTAGACGAAGAGATACCCTACTCATATTCGAGCAGGCAAGCGAAGCCTGGTAGCGGGAACCTGTGAGCACGAACCCCCTGCTCGATCGCGAGGACGATCTCCTCGAGGTCGCGGTGTGAAGAGTTCTTTTTCTTCTGAGCGCCAAGGGGCGGCGGACCCAAATAACGGTTAGCGAGGAACACGCCTTTATCCGAGAATCTAGGCACGAAGCCCATTCAGCCGACAACCACGAATATTCAACCGCCCACTCCATGAACGGGGGGAAAGGGAGAACGTGAGGACGTGGATCGCGGATCACGGGGTGCCGACTCAGGCGGTATAAAAAGGTAATCGGCGAAGGTAAAGGGGTTAGACACTTTGAAATCAGAAACCTTAAGAAAGAATTTAGTATTTTTGAGAGCCAAGAATTATTTGGCACCATTTTCCCACCAAAAAGGGTAAAACCCGATTGATCGACTTGAAGCGTCGGAGGGTTTACGCCGAAAAACACCCGCGCACTCGACCGCCAGGTGTTATACGGAACGAAGGTCGCGTAGGACATCATTATGCTCACCTCGAAAGTAAGCGAGAGAGAGTTCGTTGAGCAAAAATAGACCGTTGAGGAGAGATCCCGGGTCGTAGTCGAGCAGAGACTGAATCCCGCATCAACATTTTGGCGCCGGCTCGGGGAATCGAGCAAAAGCTTCATCGATAGAAAGTAGAAGAAGGCAAATAAGGAAGAAAACTATGGACATTGGTGAGGTAGTACTCGAGGAGCGATTCCAGCATAATGAGTCCGTGACACTCCGGGAGATTGCTAATGAAGCGCGGGAGAAAGCAATGGGTGAACGGATGGAACGAATGGAGAAACAGATGGATATTCTGATGGCCATCCTACACGAGAGAAAATGAACGGAGAGAAACTCCAGAAGGGGTGAGAAGTGGAGGGATGACGCCAGGTAACGTAGTTGGAAGGAGCAGCGACGACGTGGCAAGGGGCCACACTATCAGTGGACTTGGAGGTGTTGGGGGAGGTCAAGTTCACGGGAGAAGTCCGGGAGGAAGAGGACGATCCCCGAGGGCAATACTTTGATGGCCAAGGCGAGTAACGAACGCGGAAGAAAGGGAACTCCTAGGAAGACTTGTACGATGTCGAGCAGAACGGACCAGTCGCAAAGACGAGACCCCGGTCGCGCCATATCTTATTAAGAGGAGGTGCGTAGGTTAGCGCAGGTGATAGATGACATGCAAGGAAGGAACAGGGCACCAGGCTGGAGGATAATGCTAGACAAATGAATCCCCTCTCACAGGATTATGAGCGCAATATCCCGAGAGACTTCCGCGTCCCGACCTCAAGTACTGGGGCGAACGGACCCACTGGTGCACATAGAGCGCTTCAACGACATAACTGGGGTGCAGGGTTTATCTCAAGCTCAGAGGTGTAGAGTGTTCCCGTTGTCTTTGGAGGGACGAGCACGAGAGTGGTACCAGAAGCTTCCTCATGAGTATTAAGTCGTTAGTTCGCAGAAGCCGGGGCAATGGCACCTAAGATGATATGATGGAGTCGAGCATGAAGGCAGGGGATGGAACGCTACGTGAATACATCAAAAGGTTCCATCGAGCTGTTCGATCCGGGAGCCTTTAATCATCCCTGCATCGAGGGGATTGAAGGCGAAGGAGCGCGATTGACGCCCGTGGGTATAACCCGAGCGAGCCCCACTATTCGGGTACTCAACGAACAAAGTATATAGCAATTGAGAGGAAAAAGCGGCGAGAATTAAGACGGACTGTCTGGAAGGGTTGAGGAGAAGAGAGGGGAGCCGCACTGGTGAAAGGGTCCAATTAAGAGGAAGAACCACCACTAAGACAAGACAGCACAAAGGTGCAGTGGACGAGTCACCACCATCGCCTCACCAGGCCACCTCGTGACGCCAGCAGATGCAACCTCCCGCTCGCCAAACAGATTCCCGAGAAAGCATGAGCAGACATACGGCATCCCTATCAACATCAAAAGGCGGAAGACCGAGCAGACCGGAAGCACCTTTTCCGGACCGACGGTAATCAAAGGGAAAGCGTACGACACATGATTGATCGTGAGCCAAAGCTACGGGCGTTACACCCCGTTGAAAGTACCTTTGAGGAGGTGTTTGAGGTCAGAAAAGACAGGGGGTTATCAGACCACGCCCGCCCCAATAACGAAGATACCGAGCAGAGAGACAGTGGCGGTATTGCAAGTTCCATGGCACCCACGGCCACAACACGGCCGAATGCAGGATCTCAAGACCCAAGTCGAAGATTTGGTGAGAAATCGATACTTGGACGAGTTCAGATGGGGTCATCCCGATGGTCGGTTCGTCAAAGGGGAGCAGAGTGATGTGGCGTATGAGCGAGAACACCCAAAGAGGGGGTAATTCTTGGGGACCGACTTTAAGCCTGAGACTCCAATAGATCGAGGAAGAATTATGCGAGGTATGCCATGACCAAAGCAAGCGAGGTGTTCTTCAACACCCCAAAGAATAAACGAGCAAGAATCGAAAGTGCCGATCATGTGGACAGATGAGGACGAGGAGGGGATCCTGCACTCCACGAGGATGCCCCGGTTATTAAAGTCACTACGCTTAGCAAAAAGTTTGACCGACACCGGTAGATAGATACGGGAGCTCTGGTTGATATCCTGTTCAAGTCAACTCTGAGAGACGGGAATATCGACCTCAAGTTCGAAAGCACACTAATACCTCCCCGAAAGGATTCGAGGTGGAAAGCTCACTCCTCGGTATGGTCGAGCCGCCTGTTACAATAGGCACACCCAAACCGAGAAGACAATGTTCCCGGATTTTGTGGTAGTTGACGAGAAAGTCCTTACTGATGATTTTAGGCCGCCTTTCCTAAGAATGAGTAAAGGCAAACTTCCAATCATTACCCGCCCCAAGTATCGGGTAACGAGTAGCAGTGAGTAGTGCGAGGAGACCAGGGTTGCCCTGAGTCGCTTTTCCACAAAGAAATAAGGAGACAATGCAGATCACATCGCGATACCCGAGCGGGTCAAGAATAAGAAAGAGCCAGTGGAGGAGCTAAAACAATAAGCTCGAAGCGATGATCCTAAAAGACAGTTCGAATCGGATCGCGGCTTAGAGAAAAGCTTGAGCCGGTGCATTGCCTTCGAGCTCACGCAGATGTGTTCGCATGGACACACGAGGACATGCCGAATCGACCCCGAGGTGGCTTGCCACAAAATTAGCAATAAGGAAGGAGCTCGGCCAAATGAGGCAAAAAAGAAGATGCTTCAACCATATGATGCAGTGAATGTTGAGGTCGAAAAGCTCTTGAAGGCGGTTCATTCGGGAAGTCAATTACCCGTAACGGATATCGAATGTGGTCTTTGTTAAGAAGCCAATGGTAAATGGAGGATGTGTGTCGACTTCACCGATCTCAACAAGGCGTGCCCGAAGATAGCTTTCCTTTGCTCTTAAAATCGACTCAAATACTAGTAGATTCGACAAATGGTCACTGCCACCGAGCTTCACGGACGCCTTTCTGGATACAACCAGATTCCAATGTGCGAAAGGGAGGATTTAGAGAGCACCGCATTCATTACTAACTGTGGCCTGTTCTTTCTACAGGTTATGCCTTTCGGGTTGAAAATGCGAGCCACATACCAAAGGTCAGAACAAAATTTTCAAACCGATTGGAAGGACGATGGAGGTGTATGTAGATGATATGATCACAAAATCCAGAACCCGAACGAGCATGTCGCACACCTCGGGAGACATTTGAGCTGCTGAGGAAGTACAAGATGAAGCTTAACCTGCAGGTGTGCCTTCGAGTCAATCGAAAATTCCCGGGATTCACACGAGCCATCGCGGATCGAGGCGAATCCGCAGAAGATCCAGCGATCGCAGATTTAAGTCTCCTCGCACTTGAAGGAGATACAAAGCCTCATGGGAAACCACAAGGCTGAGTCGATTTATATCCCGAGCGAGATAAGTGCCGTATTTTTCAAAGTAATACGGAGAGGAAGAGAATGAATGGACTCCCGAATGTGAGGAGGCATTCCAGCACCTGAAAAAGTACCTTCAACAAGCACCCCTGCTGTCTACTCCGCGTGAAGGAGATATGTTGTTCCTGTACATGGCCGATCGTACCACGCAACGAGCCTTGCCAGCTTTGGTGAGGAGGAGGAAGGAGTTCAAGATCCCATCTATTATACGAGCAAGGCCCCGCTTGACGCGAGACCGATATCCACCACTCGAGAAACGGGCGCTTGCCTGGTGGTGGTCGCCGAAAGCTAGGCCGATTTCAGTGCATTTCCCATAATTGTCATAACGAATCAGCCATAACCTTGCATAAGCCGGACGCCTCTGGGTCGGCCAGAAACGGGTCAGAGCCGAGCGAAATGAGTTCGAATCACCTATAAGCCCCGAAAGCAATGATAAAAGCACAGTAATGGCGGATTTCGTTGCAGAGTTCACAGAGCCGAAAAAAGTTGACCACTGACCGCATTGATACGAAGAACGACAAGAATCGATCCGGATATCAAATTGATGGATCCTCGGGGGAGCAGGGTTCTAAGGTGTATTGTCTTAAAGAGTCCGTAAGAGGAGGTCTCTTACGCTGTGAAATTCGAGTTCAAAACCACAAACAACCAAAGCGAGTACGAAGCTTTTGTAGAATGGGCTTGAATCAAGCTAAGGCAAAAAAGCGATAGAGTGCAAATCCGAACCGATTCCTGGGCCAGGTGGCCAACCATGTAGGGAAAGATTTCAACCAAGGGATGAAAAGATGGAGCTGACTGGAGAGAAAGTTAAGCGATGATAGGAAAGTTTGAATCGGTGGAAGTATTGCATCCCAAGGGAGGAAAACCATCGAAAGCGACATCCCCGCCGTAATGGCAAAGCAAATGCTGCATCCAAAATGCCCAAGACAAAGGCTCATGAAGTAAAAACCAGCCCCAAAGATTGAAAGCAGAGCGCTGGAAGTGATGGAGAGAGCAGGTGTTCATGGACGGACCCGATCACCTCGCATATTGAGATGGGTGCTTGCCGAGGACAAGTTACGAGCTCGAAAGATTAGAGCTCAAGCCGCCGAGATACACAATGATCGACGGGTGTCAGATCGACGGGGTACACCCTTCCGCTCCTACGATGTCCGGGACGAGGACGACGCCGACCACGTGGCCGAGGAGATACATGGGGGTTTGTGGAAACCATTCTCGTGCGAGATCCCCGCCCACAAGGCCCTTAGCAGGATACTGCCCACGATGCACCGGATGCACAAGAGAAAACTAGAAATTGCGCGAGTTGCCAAAGTTTCGCGTGTCTCTCCACCCTACCACCCGAGAAGCTTACTTATGGTTTCACCATGGCCGCTTGCTCACCGGGAGTTGATTTGATTGGGCCACCGCTAAAGGGAAGGAACAAATACACGCAATCGCTGCAATTGACTATTTCACGGCTGGTCGAGGTGGAAGCACTCACAGGATAATGCAGAAGAAGACAACTGATTTTATTTGAGAAACCCGGTCCACGGATGGGATTCCTTACGCCCGGTGACCGACAATGGCAGCAGACACAACCATAGTTTCGCAGAGTTTTGCCGTAACTCGGGATGTAGCCGTTCTGTCGCCGCCACCCTCAATCTAACGGGCAGCTTAAGAAGCCTAATAAAGTCATCAAGAGGCTTCAAGACCAGCCGGAGCAAGAAAGGGAGCATGGGTTGACGAACTACCAAAGTGTTATGGGCATACGAACGACGCATAAGATCGCAACAGGGGAAACACCGACGCTTTGGCATTCGGGCACGAGGTCATTGTACCCGTGGAGATAGGGATGACCACACATCGAACCAATTATTTCGACGAGCCCGAAAACAACGACACTGATGTGTGCTTGAATCTGACTTGCTAAACGAGAAGAGGGAGCAAGCATCGAGCATTCATCTTCCCACCAACAGAGGGTTGCTCGCCATTACAACCAACGGGTCCATATACGACAGCTTCAAGGTCGGGATCGGGCTTAAAGGTTAATCGAGCACAAAAGACCCGACACAAGGCGTATTCGGTCCAAACTGGAGGGCCTTACAGGTTAAGTGGGTTAGTAGGGGCCGGCTTACAAACTCGTCCACGCAGATGGCCACGAGGTGAAGCGACCATGGAATGCAACGCATCTCAAGTACTTCCAAGAAGACTTCGTTAAGTTTTAAAGTTTTACTTTCCATCGTAATCCATTTTTAAATTCCCCGTCAGTAAGTTAATTACGCAATCAATGAAACGTGGAGGAATTTCATTCAGTTTGTCGCCGATACATGTAAAAATTGTTAAGGCATGCAAAGGCTCCACAAGTCTCAAAGCCTCGCTCGATGGCGAGACAGAAGCCAAAGATGCTCCGCCGACTGCCGGGAAGGCGAGCGTAACTCAAGTTTTGAAGAAAAATGCTAAGGCATGCAAAGGCTCCACAAGTCTCAAAGCCTCGCCGATGGCGAGACAGAAGCCAAGCATGCGATTTCGCCAAGCGAAGGCGAGCGTAACTTTTTGAAGAAAAATGCTAAGGCATGCAAAGGCTCCGCAAAAGAAAGCCTCGCTCATGGCGAGACAGAAGCCAAGCTTTCTGCGCCGACTGCGAAGGCGAGCGTAACTCTTAAGTTTTGAAGAAAATGCTAAGGCATACAAAGGCTCCGCAAGTCTCAAAGCCTCGCTTCGATGGCGAGACAGAAGCCAAGATGCAGCCGGGCGAGCGTAACTCAAATTTAAAAAAAAAAATGCTAAGGCATGCAAAGGCTCCGCAAGTCTCAAAGCCTGCTCGATGGCGAGACAGGAAGCCAAGCATGCGCGTTTCCTCGACCAAGCGAAGGCGAAGCGAGCAGAACTCGAAGTTTTGAAGAAAAATGCTAAGGCATGCAAAGGCTCCGCAAGTCTCAAAGCCCTCGCTTTCGATGGCGAGATGGAAAAAAAAAAGTTTCAAGAGAAATGCTAAGGCATGCAAAGGCTCCGCAAAGTCTCAAAAGCTTTCGATGGCGAGACAGGAAGCCAAGCATGCGATTTCTGCCGACCAAGCGAAGGCGACGTAACTCAAGTTTTGAAGAAAAATGCTAAGGCATGCAAAGGCTCCGCAAGTCTCAAAGCCTCGCCGATGGCGAGATAGGAAGCCGCGTGCTGATTCTGCAGGCTTAAGTTTGAAGAGAAATGCTAAGGCATGCAAAGGCTCCACAAGTCTCAAAGCCCGCCATGGCGAGACAGAAGCGATGCATTCTCGCTCGAACTCTTAAATTTAAAAAAAAAAAAAAATGCTAAGGCATGCAAAGGCTCCGCAAGTCTCAAAGCCTGCTCGATGGCGAGACAGGAAGCCAAGCAATTCCGTCTAACTCTTAAGTTCAAAAAATGCTAAGGCATGCAAAGGCTCCACAAGTCTCAAAGCCTCGCTCGATGGCGAGACAGAAGCCAAGCATGCGATTCTCTCGACAATGCAAAGCTTCTCAAAGCGAGACGACCAAGCAAAGGCGAATGAACCCTAAAGTTCAAAAAAATGCTAAGGCATGCAAAGGCTCCACAAGTCTCAAAGCCTCGCTCGATGGCGAGACCGAAGCCAAGCATGCGATTCTCGCTCGACCAAGCAAAGGCAAGTAACCCTAAAGTTCAAAAAATTGTCAAGGCATGTAAAGGCCCCACAGACTTCAAGTCGCTCCATGATACGCCGATTAAGAAAGACGAGCAGGCATTTATATAAAGGCCGAGAGGTCAAAAAGTAAATACATATATGTCTGAACGCCTGCTTATCAATACGTGTTTTGTACTTTTAATCCAACAAGAAATAAAGCAATTGTTTATTAATTTGCTACCATAGCTAAGTTGTTTCTCGCCTCGACATACAAAGTCTTAAGAAAAATCTACAAAACAAAGGAAATGTGTGCATATACAATCAAGCATGTGGAAAATCGAACTAAGGCCACCTCCCCGGCTGCGCTGCTCCACGGCCGCCCCGCTTCTCCCGGTTGCTCCACTTCGAGCGGGAGGAGTATCACCAAAGGGGCCCCGGAGGAGTACTCGCCTCGCAACGCCTACCGGGACTTCACGAGGAGGGAGATGTTCTCCCTGTCATGTGCACTGGGTCCTCGCCGCATTCCTTATCCGCTCTGCATTCATGTATACACTAATGCCAAAGCAGAAGATCACCCATTTTCGATCGATGTCGCTTTGCAAGAACCGCCATGATACACCGAGCAAGAGTGCCAAGCCCTCGTCATACATCGCTCTCACCTCCTTCTTTAAATCGGCTACCTGGGCTTGGGCGAAGCTCGAGGATTCGAGCCGAGCCTCGAGGATGCCATACCCGAGAGTCCTCCTTAACCCGGCTCAACTCCTCTTCAAGGGTGATGACCTTAGCCTCGCGCGAGAGATTCCCGCCGACTAGCTTCAAATTCTCGAGGTTAAGCTCACCACCTTTTCTTCTCAAAAAGATCGGCCTTGTTTTTGGCCGATCAATGTCCTCTTTCATCTTCCTATTGAACGACCGACCTTCGCCTTTGTAATAAGTCGCCATGCAACCAAGGTGAAAGCATTGATCGCATAGCCCTAACCAAATGCCAGAGTGCTACCATCGAAGTCCTCCAGTCCTTCTTGCTAACGAGTTTGGAAAATTCGCTGACATAAGGGACCAAGTGCTCAGCCTATTTTCATGCGACCGAGTTTCGGTCCACCGGCACAGAGAGGCAAAGACCCGCGCGGCCCCCACGCCACCGGGTTCTTTGGTCTTGTAGGGGGAGGTGGTAAGACCTCAAGGGACAGCTGCCCATCATGCTAGCTAGCGCTTACATGGGACGAGCATCCTTGCTTTGATCTTGTTTCACAAAGGGACGAGCACGCTTCCTTTCGAGAGCTCCGACCACAACATCCTCCATAGCTTGGTTCGCTGGTACTAACTGAGACTCGACTGCATACAATGAACTGACAAAGCAGTCTTTGCACGGCAGAGTTTGCTAACGCAGCACGACCCGCTGAGCAGAGCAGACGAAGGTCGAGGTGCACACCCCAAGAAGTCGCATTTTCAAGAGAAAACACAAGTAAGAAATTATGCGCTAATAAAGGAGCAGGGCTATTAGATTTCTAAAAACGAAAGGTGCAACCCGAATCGCGAAATGGGAGGGGACGCGAAACGTCCTCTCGTCTATTGTGCCATTTGACCCTGGACCCCCAAAGAAAGAATTTCTCTTCCAATTCCCACCACCACCGCCGGGAGATCACCAAGGGTTTTCTCGGTCTTGGTACTTGACATGAAGTAATACCACCAAATACCGCCTTTTAGGCTACTTTAGCCGGGTACAGTGTGCTTGACCTCACACCGCTGGGTGCACTGTGACCACATCTCGCCCACAGACGAACAAACCAGAGAGCACCCTCCACCCGTTAGATTAAGTTGAGCAGAGCTGTGTGTAGCCCATCTAGATCCTGGATGAAGTAAGTCACAGGGAAGTCTCATTCCGAATTTAAAACTTTCCAAAAGCAGGGTAACGTACCCCCTAGGTGGGCGACTAGGAGTGTCTTTCTTACTGTGGACTCGAGGAAATCTCACTAGGGATGCCAAATAGTTCGAGTTCTACCAGTCATCTACTATGGTCAGGCAATCTATGTAGTCAATAGCATAATCATCTGCTAACGCCCTACCGCCTGCTCCCTTTCGCCTCCCTGGTCGCGCTGCTTCAGAGGAGGATCTTGCACTAGACTCCTCACCAGAACCCGCACTTAAGGTATCCTCCGAACTCTGGGAACCCTTATCACCACCACTACTAGACGAGGTGGAAACCTCGAGAGACATTCTCCTAGCACTAGCACCTATACCGCATTTACTTCTGCGCTGCTCTAAAGGCATCCCGGGTCGAGATCGTACCTATACCTGCATTTACCTCGCTTGCTTCTAAAGGCATCCCGGTCAAAAGCAGATCTCGCAAGCAAGCTAGAAG
Source organism: Atalantia buxifolia (assembly GCA_030444775.1). Lineage (NCBI taxonomy): Eukaryota > Viridiplantae > Streptophyta > Magnoliopsida > Sapindales > Rutaceae > Atalantia > Atalantia buxifolia. The sequence goes on from CM059838.1 coordinate 14,510,029, forward strand.
AAACCTAGCTCGTCGTCATCAACCTCTATCATTTTTTCTTTCCCTTCGACATTTCTTAAAAATCTACCCTAGGAAAACACAACCAATCCCACTCAAATAATAACAATAATCCAAAATCTAAGGAGAAAACAATACCTGGAGCAACGTGCACTTGAACAAAGAAGACAAGAGCGGTACGGTTCGCCGGAGAGGTAGATAAGATGGTCGGCCGCAGAGAATTTCGAGAGAGGCTAAGAAATAAAAGATTGGTTTTTAGAACTAGGGATTTAAAGTGCTAAGAATGCCTTCTGCCCACCGCTATCCGAGGGGCGCGCATTCCAAGGGTTCCTCAGAATCACGATTTAAAATTCAAACGAGTGGACAGATCATCACCGCCTCTCTCGCATTTAATGGTGATATGACCTTTCGAGAAGGAAGCCCGCGAACTTCAGAAAAGGTGAGGCGAATAAAAGGGGAAAGCACCAGCCTCCCAACTGACTCCAGCTTCTAGTACAAGTTTCTTATATTTATCCATTTCATTATAAATACAAGAAACTAGGGGACCGGTGTTGTGGGGTATCCCGAGGTCGACTAGCCATCCCTTGGACAAGGAGTCAGCCCACTCGAGAGCGAGCAAGCGAGGGACCTTGATAACGGTGGAAGCTAGCAGAGGAACTCGAGAAAGTGTGCCTTCGCTGCTTTATGGGACGACTACCTACCCCCTAGACGAAGAGATACCCTACTCATATTCGAGCAGCAAGCGAAGCCCGGGCAATGGAACCTCGTGAGCACGAACCCCCGCGATCGCGAGGACGATCTCCTCGAGGTCGCGGTGTGAAGAGTTCTTTTTCTTCCGAGCGCCAAGGGCGGGCGGACCTCAAATAAATAACGGTTACAGAGAACACGCCTTTATCCGAGAATCTAGGCACGAAGCCCATTCACCGACAACCACGAATATTCAACCGCCCACCCATGAACGGGGAAAGGAGAACGTGAGGACGTGGATCGCGGATCACGGGGTGCCGACTCCCGAGGCGTATAAAAAGGTAATCGCGAAGGTAAAGGGGTTAGACACTTTGAAATCAGAAACCTTAAGAAAGAATTTAGTATTTTTGAGAGCCAAGAATTATTTGGCACCATTTTCCCACCAAAAAGGGGTAAAACCCGATTGACTGACTTGAGCGTCGGAGGGTTTACGCCGAAAACACCCGCGCACTCGACCAGCCATTTTTGTGTACGCAGAGATACGGAACGGGGTCGCGTAGGACATCATTCTGCTCACCTCGAAAGTAGCGCGAGGAGAGTTCGTTGCGAGCAGCTAAATAGACCGTTGAGGAGAGATCCTGGTCGTAGTCGAGCAGAGACCAGAATCCCGCATCAACAAGTTAAGAAAGTTCATGACGAGTCATATGACTTGGGCAGTCGTGTTGGATTTCAAAGATTAAATCAAGGTCCTTGGCCTTACTAAAATTTTGGAATAAGCTGATTACTTATCATGATATTAAAGTAATGGATTAATTTCGAGTTTTTTTTTTTTTTTCCAATGACTGGTACTTAACGAAATAGTTCCGTTAAACTAATAATTTTGATTAGATAAGAATTTTTATTAGTCGTAGTAAACAAGGGAGGAATAATCACATATGCATTAACGCATTGTTTTTCGACCCCTAAATTAAAAAGCTCCAAAATAAGTACACCAGATTTCGGAATAAACTATTAATTTCAATGGTTCGGCTATGTTGAAATTGCTCCATGGTGGAGTATTGCTGATGACTAGAGATGGCCAATGGGTCAGACGGCACGTGTCCGTACAGCATGGTACGACTCGACCACGTTTTGGTGGGGCACGCGGCACGACACGACACGACACAACACGCACTTGGGCCAGGTCGAACTTAGAATTTTAAGTGCGCAAGCCTTAAAAGCACAGTACGATTAGAACTGGGTTAAGTATGACACGATGAAAAGCCCGCAATAAGTAAATTTTATTTTTTTAATAAAAGTAAATTTAAAATTTTATGATTTTACAAATAACTTGAAATTTAATTTTTTAAGTTCATTTAATTCTTAGTTTAAAAAAACTATAATTGATTTACATTTATAATTTATTAAATAAATAATTGATATCATGATTTTAATAAATAAAATTATAAATATCATAATTTTATAAATATGCATTAATATTATTGTGAACTATGATCTATGACTCAATGTAAGTCCAAGTTAACAATTAAATTAACTTTTAAAAAAATTTATTATTATTGTTGTTGTTGTTGTTGTTGTTAAGTTTTAAAAAAAAATCTAATACTATGAAGTCAAATTTAATAATTAATATTACATTATCTTACTATTATTAGTTTATTATTATTGAATATGGACTTGAGTTTTGAATTTTTGATTCTATTAAATTTGAATAAAGGCATAGACTTGAAAAAATATATATAGACTTGAAAAAAGTACGCCAACAGCTTGACATATGCTCTTGAAAAAAAATTTAAAAAAATTATTGGGCCTTTTTTCTTAAGCACGACACTACACGGCATGAAACACATAGTAGGCATGAGCACGAGCACGAGCACGAGCACGCATGAGCCTTACTTTGTCGGCCCGGCCATTGGATATCCCTCCTGATGATCATACGATCATAAAAATAAATATTAAATCTACACTTACTACTACAATCTGACAGTCATCATCAGTGCTCTACAGTGGAGCTGCTCCATTATAGCCATTGCCTAATTTCAAATATCAGAAAATTTTGCACATATACAAAAAAATACTAATTCTTTCACATTAATATTTTTTTTGGTTAATTTGTATATAAATAATTATTGGTTAGTTTGCTAATTAATTTTTTAAAGATAAGTTAATTAATGTCAAGAATATTATTGAAACAGTATTATTGTAAAATGAAAGAAAGAGTAAGGGTAAAATATGATATATTTAATTGCAGGGTGTATTGAGGTATTTTTTATAATATAAAAAATAAATAGATATTTAAATCAAAATATAGAGACTGAACCAAATTTACTAGATGCAAACCTGCAAGTTAGAGTTCCGAAAAATAGTTTTTCAACTTCATAATAGCTTATTCTTCAATTATAAGCGTTATATAATTTTACACGAAATACTCCTAAGTTAGTTATCCGTGAAAGCCATCTGTCCACTGATAATTATCCAAGAAAAAGAAATGCACAAGAGTTGGACAAGCATATATCATCTTGCATTGCTGCCTAACTATACTCATTGTGATTTCACGATCGTATAAGTTATCCCTTTCATAATCTTGTCGCCTAATTTTAAGATAAAAGATAAGTTTTATCGTATAATTGATGTAACGGATGCAATTTATCTTTTCATCATCACTTGGATAACGACATTGTTACTGTAGCATTTGATGTTATTAGTTTCGTGGAGTTTATTAAGTGTACATTAGAGAGCATGCAGCACGGCTAAAAGTGAAAATGTATGTGCACCACGAGGATCTGTCTCGACATATCGTATTAAAAGTTTAGTTCAAAAATATGAATTGTAAATAATTAGAAGAAATTTTACTCTTACGACGCAGTGATGCACATGAACCATGAGCGCGATTCAAACCTTTTTAATGTATCATAGCTGAAGCCCATTCTAAAGACACCAACATCAGAAAATTTTAAAAAAATTAATCGCACAATTTAAATAGAAAGACTCATCAAATTCTCAATTTTGAGAATGAATCGAAAAAAATACCCAACACTCGAACCAAATAATTGTTTACTTGCATCTCTCATCCCTGGCATGTAAAAGGGATGGCAATGGACACCGTCCGAGATTTGTCATTACCAAATCCAAATCGGTACAAAATTTAAATTAGTAAATTCACTCGCAACCTGCAACGAGTTTTAATTTTTTTAAAAAAATCCACAACTGCAGATTTTGACAATTATCAAACTCGCAATGATTTTTGGCGGATTTTTTTTTGTAGATTTGAACATTTAAAATCAAAAATATTTAATATATAAATTTACAATAATAACCTCAAATTCCACATAATATACTCAATTTTAAATTTAACCAATGTAAATGAAAAATTAAAATTTCAACATCAATCCAACGCAAACTCTCAAATTTAAGTATAAAATATACAAATCCATTAAAAAAAACCACAAGCTAGTATTTAAAAATAATAATTACATTTCATATTATCATTCAACACAAGGAGAAGATCTTCATTTTATTCACCATCATTAGTACTCATCCAACATGATGTCCACAATAATGATTAAGATTAATATTTTTCAGAGAATAATACTTTTTAAATCTTAATCCAAAAAAAATTATAATAATAGAATAATTCATGCATTAAGTTAAAGAAAATTAGTCCATACAAAAATATTTTGCTTATTTGGCACTTTACATAATTACATTATTTTCTTTATATATTTTTTAGATTTAAATTTTTTAATTAAAATTAAATTAAAAATATTTATAAAAATATTACGAGTCTAGCAGATGTTCATGCGGGTATTCACCGAAGTTTAAGTTAATATTAAACTCATCCGTATTTAAGTATTAAATTTAATTTATAATACTAAACTCACTTACAATTCATGAAATCATCCGTATCGGACGGGTTTGGACGGATTTGTTAGTTCCATCCTAGGCACGATGAATTGTTAATGAGCCTAATGCATGAAACAAACAAAGAAGAAAAAGGGCCAGGCCCACGCAGCCGCTGATTTTTATACCGGGGCTTGACCCACGATTTTAAATTTTTGAGGCGTACTTTATAACGTCACCGCAATTAATTAAAGCAAGGTGAGAGCATCATGTCGACACTCTGCACCCGCAACCATACACACATACCCATGTCGCCATAAAGATCGAAGACGACAGAGCGATGAAAACGACAGGCGAACGTAAACAAAACGCCACGGGCTGGTAGATGTCAAAATAGTCAGCTAAACGTCACTATCTATGGACCCACGATAAAGAAATCTAACGGTCCAGAAAATTCCAATCTTACTAAAAGACTGTCATGTCTTTAGCTTCTTGGACTTCTTCCATGACAGACCGGCGTTACCCGAATTAACAAAGAACGTCTCCCTTGCTTTTTTTTTGATAGAGTCTCCCTTGCTTTTAATTTTACGGTAACAACTTTTTTTTTTGTCCTTTTATATGTGCAGTAATAATATTTTTTTATTAAATTGCATGTATCATTTTCTTTTAAAAAGTGACTTCAGATTTCAGAAACCGCTATATTACTCGGTACCCCCCCCCCCCCCTCTCCCCCAAAACAAAAAAATATTATATTTGACAAAAATTTTCTGAAATTACATTTATAATTACTTATAATAGATTTTTGGTTTAGAATTTTAAATTTTAAAGTACATAAAAAATTTGAGAAAATTTTAAAACTGTGGAATTTATGGGGTTTAAAATTTAAAACGCTTAAACTGTCCGAATTACGAGTTTTTTTGGATTTTTTTCACATTTTAAAATTTCAAAATAGAACAATTCTAAATTACTTATATCCAAATTAATATAAAAATAAATAACAAAAAGTTTTAATATAACTTAGGGACATCCAACTCAATTTAATGGGAGTTTTTATTTTTAAAGTAGAAGTCTAAGACTAAAATGTCTTTTTTTGTTATCTATTTACCTTTATAAAAATGAAAAAAAATGTTTATATAATTATTTAACTTAAGAATGATTTTAAGCATTAAAGTAGCGTGTAAATATAAATTTTTTCTTGGAGTACAACATTTAGATCTCTATTCACATAAATGAAAGAGATGGTTTATTATCTAATTAACTGATAACATAAGAAGTACGTAGAAATTTTTTATTTAATAACCAATTATAACTTAGATATGGTGTTAGATTGAAAAAATGTATAAATTGTTCCATTTACGGGTTTTGATTATTAATGAATAAGATTTATAATTTATGTTATACGTGGTGAGATAGACAATTAATTATTATAATATATTAATTGAGATATAAATTATGTATCTTGTTTTAGCGAGAGATTTCTCATTTTAATAAACAGAAAATTAAATTGAAAGTACACATTGTTTTCCAATAAACATCCAAGCTAAAGGGGTAACTGTAAGGTGGCAAGATCCAGTAAAAAAGAAGACTGAAGTTAGTTTACTAACATAGTTAGAGAGGAAGCATGATGCAAAATTGTTTGATTAATTGATATTAACATACTCTTACTCTATTTCAAAAAAAAAAGAAAAAAAGAAAAAGGGACTCTTACTCCTCCGAATCAATTGGCTGATGTCGGTTGCTGAATTATTTGAGATGCTGCTTCCTAGCAGCTAGCAAAAGCAGCTTACTGCACGAGGCAGTGTTCTGTAATCCACATGAAATTTTGCAATAATCGAGTTTGCATGTGTTTGTAATAATTATTAAGATAATTATCCACGACAAATATTATAATATTCTTATAAAATAAATTTCTTACCAGATCCGAGGTTTAGATTGTTATCCAAATGTCGGATTAAGCTTTAAAAAAGTAGAAAGCATTGGCATTATTTTTTTTTAAATAAGAAGAATTAGCATTAATTAATACAACCGATAAGCTCTCCAGTTTCTACCTTCCTCCTTAAGACTTCATCCTATCTAAGGTCTTAATTAGAGTAACCAGAAACTTCCAATCTAGCATTATAATATTATGTTTAAAAATAATTTTTTTAGCCACTAGGCTTAATGGTGTTAGGGGCTCGAATTCTTTGATGAGATTGAAGCTAGCAAAATTGGTAACTTGATTTTGTTTATGTCATATTATTTTTGCATATTGTTTAAATTTAGACTAATTAAAATACAATTTATTTAATAATTATATTAAAATATTAAAATCTAAATTTAATATAAAAAATAAATAAATAATTCAACACATCCATTTAATAATTATGTAATCGTGTCACCTACTCCGATACAATTTAATAACCTGCTTAATACTTATTTCACACACTCATTTGTTATTCATTTTTATTAAATAAATTGCACTCTTTTATGCCTTTATATATATATATATACCGGCATATATACACTGACATATGATACTATTCTTTTTATAATTTTATAAAATTAAAATACCATATAAATGTTAATCTTTCAAAAAGAAAAAAAGAGAGAAGAGTATCATGTATACTATTCATATTTTGATGATATGATTCTGTAAATTTATTTTAAATTGAAAACTTCAGTATAGTTTTAATTATGTAAATATGAATTAATTTTAATTAATAATCTGTCCATAATTAGATAAATAGGTCAAAAAAATTAAATTTTTACCCGAAATAAAAAAAAAAAACCGTGTGAATCCAAATCAAATCCACTTACTAAGAGTGTCAATTTTCACAACAATTCATTTATTCGTAGTTGTGGCAATCGGATTGCCTCAAATTTACGAGCTATGGATGAGACAACCACTCAATTATCCATACATATCATTTTATTGGTTATTACAGTTAGACATTAGACAACTTATGAACTCAGAAACTGAAACAAAATGAACCCAGAAAGCACTTTCAAACACAGAAAACTACTATGGCAGAAGACATGGACAAGAATTTAAATAAAAAAATAGGGGTAGATTTGACATATTGGTGAAAGTTAATTATTTAGAAAGAGTCACTATCATTAGCGAGCAGCGATTATAGCCTCTGCTTTTCTCAACAACCCCACCAACATCAAACCCAAACCCCACCAGCTACTGACCCTCGAGGCCTCAACCTCCTACTTCCCTTTTTTTTTACCAAATTGCCCCCACCTATTTTCAAGAACTTCAAAAAAATTTTAAAAAATCAAAATTGAAAACAAAGAGAAAATCAATCAACAAAAATTTAAATTCCGTCTAATATCTCGGATACAATCTCCAAGTTAGAGAATTACAAGCATAAAAATGATCCGGAGCCAAAAATGAAAAAAACAAAAAAACTACAAATGTCAAAATTTGAAGTACTGTAAAATCTATAATTAAATCTTCACTCAATGTTATTTTTTTAGGTTTTCAAAAATTCAATCTTGGAACCCAGTTTTTTCCCAAATTGCATTTCTGACCCTAGTCAAATCTCCTCCTTTCAAGGTCCTGCCCACTCCCTCATGAACCGAAAAGGAAACGATTCTCGTCCTCGCCATCTGCCTCGCCAAAAACTCGTGCGGCGGGACCCTCACGCTATCCTCGCCTCCACCGTACCCGTCATCGTCGTCGCTGTCCTCCGCCGCCCTCCTCCGACTGTCCCTATACTCGTCCTTCAAAATCTTCGACCAGTCGGGTATGTTGACCGGCACCGACGCCGGAGTCCCGCCAACAGAATCGGCTCGCTTCGTCAGTTTCTTCCCGTGCCGAGAACCCGAAACGGTAGTGCCTGGCTTGCGAGAGAACTCGGCCGAGTTCTCCGAGTTGCTGTTGTAGAAGTCCGACTCATCGAGTTCGAACGGCGGCGACGGCACCTCCCTTGGCGTGTCGCTTTGGAGGAATCTGTAGCTCGGTCTCGCGTAGTAACTCTTGCCGGTCGCCATTCCCGCTTCTTCCTCCTCGGTTTGTTTTGTTTAATTGTTAAGCGTTTGCCGCTTGTCTTTGAAGGTTTTCTCTTTAAAAGAGACTTGAGCGTTTGGCTCTGCTTTTATAAAGTTTCGCTTGCAAAGTGGATAAGGCTTGCTCTCTCTTTCGTCTCCATTTCGTCCTTTTTTTTTTTTTTAAAAAAGATCGGTAACGTTGAAATTACTGAGACGCCCTCCTCCAATTTTTTAACCTTTTTCCACGTAGGATTTTCAGTTTATCCACTTACAAGCATTCGCAGCTGCAATTTGGTGCATTGCATCTATATCTTTAATTGCTCACGATTGCTTTGTTTTTGCGAAAAAATAAAATTGATGGGGGAGAATTCTTGGTGCATAATAGAGAAGTAAAACGTAATGTATAGGAGCCAAATCAATTTTATCCAATTAACTGTAAACTAGATAAACTCCCCTAATAATCGCAGTTTTAAACCAAACGGCATTATTTTTGCCGGCGTCGATGAGTTACACGTGTGGGCGAAGCAATAAATTTGTAACGTATGGACATGGTATCCGCTACCGGACAAAGCGTGGCAGGAGTGGGACCGCGGGGGGGCAATTTGGGAAGACGAATTTGTCTCTTACGAGAACAATTTTGTACTGCCCGTTAGCGTATTTTGTCGTGACGCGAGATGGCAAGGACTAAAGAAGAGCGCGGGCTCGGGTTCGCCTGACCTGGCCAGGTCCTATAAAAGAGGACAAAGCGGCCCTGTTTAGACTTTGAGACACGTGTCTTCTATATGTGAGCGGCTACGTGGCAGCCTTTCGCTGAGTCTAACTGATCGAGCGTGATGGCACGTGAAGTGGGGCCCTTACTTTGGCTGCAGTGCTTCTCAGCTGCCTTGCCAGCTGGTTCTGGCCACTTCCCCACTCTCCCTCCCTCCGCTGTCCTATCAAATGCGACACTCGAGAATATCATATCAACTTATCTTCAAATTATCTCCTAATATAAAATATCGTAAGGTGAGAAAATTGAATTTTTTTTTTGCCCTTTTGGCATTATTCACAGCGTGGAATTTATGATGAAGTTCAATTGTTGTTGAACGTTGAATGGAAATTATGGAAGTTCATGCTTTACCTGTGAAAGAGATATTATTGGTTTATTCCTTTTTTATTCCAAATCAAATCCAATTTTATTTCCTTTTTCTAAATTACTATTTATTCAAAAACGTAAAATTGATTCTAAGATAATGGCTTTTTTGCACGGTTTTGCTCTCTCCTCAGGACACGTCTATCACAAGAATAAAAAGATAATGGTTTTTGCCTATCACAAGAATTTCCCCCCCCAAGTCTTTACGATAATGCTGTTTTAACGTGACATCTCAAGGTGTTTATGTGTCATAATGCTCTCCAAATTCAAAAGTTAATCGAAAAGGCTACAAAACATATTCCAATAATTGTAGCTTTTTAGCCGACTTCCCACTATTGATTAAGTCTATAACTAACTAATTAATTTTTTTTTTCCAAAAAATATATGACTCGATTATGCAAAAATAAGGATTTTAGCTTGTAGAGGGAGATCCAATAATCTAAGGTCGATTCGAATTAAGTAAATTACTGTTATAATATATAGAAAAATTTCTTTGTAAAGGTTATTTCATATCGCGAATTAACTGAGACATTCGCTTGTGGATAAGAACTTAAAAATTATTAAATAAAGATTCTTAACTAATACATCCATATTGTGATGGTAAATTAAAGAGTCCTATGGTTAATTTGCCGAGCTAAGGTGTGAATATAATAAACTAATTAGAGATTATTAGGTAAGGATTCCTGCATTATATTAAAGTGTGAATTTGATAACGTTGTGAATTTTTTCTACTATAATGGTATGAAAGTCCATCTTATACTTTAATAAAGTATAGGAATCCTCATAAAAAAAAAGCAGTTATGAACTAATATTCCAAATCCAACCATCATATAAAATAATATAGAGATATAATAATGTAGATATTAAATTATTAGTTAAATATTTACAACTTATAGTTTAATAAATGCTGAATTAGTACAAGCTGTTTCTATCTTAGCTGTTTTCTTTGAGAATAAATCATACTCTTCATTTGAAACTACGATACCTTTGCAAGTATCTTGTAAATGTAGCTAAATATATTTTCTTTATTCCTTATTCGATTAAAAGTAATTAAATGGAGATAGTTTTCTCTTTCATGAAATATAAGTAGAACAGATATTCTTTGAATAACAATAATAATAATAATAATAATAATAATAATAATAATAATAATAATAACAATAATAATAAAAAAAATTTGAGTTATGCTTCATGGAATTAACGAAGAATGGTTCCAGAAATTTTTTAATTGGAATATTAATAATAAAATAAAATAGTTACTGAAGATTTGTGTTAGAGTTTCTATCAATATAAAATTACCCTCAAATGATCTCATTGAGATTACTTAATCCATTATGAAAGATGAGCTTTTGTTTTGATCTTTTTATTTTTAAATAAAAACAAAATAAAATGATTCCTTTTCTTTTAAACTAGTGGACCACAAGTTATAGAAAGAAGAAACTAACCCACAAGTAAAGATGCGATTAAGTACACAAACTAGATCAAATCACATTGGTTGGGGGTTTCTTCCAAAAACAAGTTGTAAATTAAAAGAAAGTGGAGACTAACCTCACTTTTGCTTTGCGAGTAAATGATACGTAACATATGAATTATGGTTTACATGACGCGTTCATTCTTTTTGGTCTTTCAAAATCAAAGCACAAAGCGCTCTACTCATAACTAATATTTATCATGCTTTGTGAACCATCCAATTACTAAAGTGATTCCTTTCGCTTATCTGGATTCAAACCCCTTCAATAATGCAGTGGCGAAGACAGTTTTTCTTAAAAAAAGAGGATTAAATTAGATTTAGATATGGGTCGTGTTAGGTATGTTCCCTCTCTAAAATTATATTTTAATTAACGTTTGCTATAATATCAATACGCAAGTTAATTAAAAATGTACAATTTCTAAATATTTAGACAGAACAATAGAAATTGTTTTAATTAGTATAGACAGGTCTAATTAGTTAACTTGATATGACTTTTACAGTGATATAAGAAACTGGAATTCTATCATTCTCTTGTCAAATTTAAAGAAGAATTTGATGTTCACTTATGTGATACTAAGAAGAAGGAATTGTTTTATTTGTTTAAGCATTATTTATTATTAATATGTCAGACCACTTGATTAAATTATAAGTTCATAGAATATATAATTAAATAATTAAGCTACTTGATTAAATCCCGCTATACACAGATATGTTTCATAAACATTAGAACAAAATTATTGCATTTCATATTATTATAGGACCATTTAGTGACCCCACCATCTTAAGTCCTAATCATTCACTTCAAACTTTCAATACCCACAAAAGGGGAAAATAGTGGGGATACGATTTGGGTTACCTTATTATTAATGGTTTCATTTTCAAGCCATTAAGGATGAAATGCCTTTGAGTACTTGTGGGGCATGGCATGCAAACATAATGGTCGCTAGCTAGCCAGCTACTTGCCAAGAGCCTAGTGGCTAGTGTTCTTAGATAATGGCTTAGACAATGTAAGAGGGCCAGTGCTCAAACAAATGCTCGTTCATGAATCATTAACATCATTGAAAGACGTCTTGTAATAGGAATGAATGGGGTAGCATTAATTTTTAATGCCAATAAATCTCCATCTCTTGCCAAAAGTTTGATAAATGATATTTGCAGTACTGCGGTCCAAAATAGAATAATTGCATGCATGATAATGCTGTTACATGCCTAGCTAGCCTACCCTTACGACCAATAATATAGTATAATTATTGGCAGTTGTCTTCATCAGATGGCACATCATTACTAATGTGATTTCTTTTGAAATGCTACATGCCAAAATTAGGGTTTGAATATCTGGCTCCGGGTTGGGACGAATTTGTTTTTATTCGTGCGATTTTTTTGAAAAGGAAAAAGGAAATTACTTGCTTCGGGCAGATAACTAATAAAACAAACGAATATTGTACTTAGTTTCCTGGTTGTATATACCGAAAATGACTTTGTAAAAGGCCATGGCACTCCTGTGCCCAAAATGGGTGGTTGTGACTTGCAAGATTGAAGCTCTTGCCGTTATTGGACTTGGGCATTAGTTCATTTGATGATAATTTATACACACATGTACATATATAATAATGAGATTTTTTTTTCTAGATTACTTGCACCATAAAATTTGTAAGAAACAGCACTTTATTCAAAATACAATTTAATTTGTTGAACTAAAAAAAATTTACTCCACATATCCAGAAAAATTCCAAAACCGTCGCTATTTGCACTTAATTAATTCACTATAAATTTCAAGCGAAAAAAAATTGGTAGATACATGTAGGGGTGGGTATGGGTTGATTTGAATTGGATTTAAAGTCAATTCAAACTAAATCAGAAAAATTTGGACTCAACCCAATTATTTTCAACCTAATCCAAACCAATCCATTTGGGTTTGGTTTGAATTTTATGATCAAAATATTTTTATTTTGACAAATTTAATTATATCAAAGTTATAATAATGGTTAATTGTTATTAAATATTAAATTAATATTAAAATATGAAAAAATCTAGTGGATAAAAAATTATAAATAATAGATTTTACAATAACTTCATCCTTAAATTAAGGATACTAGAAAATTAAATTAAAGTTTAATCACAAAAATAATTATTTCTTAATAAATGAGAACGTAAATTTTAATAATAAACTTCTACAAATATGGCATCAACAAATCAATTAAAATAAAATAAAATTATTAGTATTAACCCTATTACAACACGAATTCTAATAATGTCCATATAAATCAAAACAAGATAAGACATCCCAAATCAAGTATCAAAGCAATCCATCATAATCATTCTCATTCACAGTACTTTAATCAAAAGATTCCATAAACAACTGAGTCTGCTACTTCACCAATAAATAAATAACCTAAAAAAATTATAATGTTGAATATTTATAAAGATGAGTAGATTTAGAAGAGAACATGATTCATATCAAAATCGTTTGAATAATATCAATTCAAAACTATCGCCTTTGTTGTTACACTTAATCTAAACTCTAAATTAAATAAAAATAAATTAGTTAAAAAAAAGATTAGTGATAAACAAATATATAAATTTTTTTACTTGTTATGATAAACAATGGAATTGAAATGGTGAGAAATTGAATTTGAATGTGAGATTTTGGAATTGGAAACAATGAAATTAATTTGTTTTCTTTTTTTTCAGTTCAATTTATTTTCGACTATATGTCATTTTGAGTTTTGGGAATTTATCTATGATCCATGGGTAAACTATTCCCAAACCATTATAAAATGATTTCTTACATGATAACTCAAATTTAATCAATTTTTATGATTTACCCACCCAAATTATTTTATTTGGTTTGGGTTTAGGTATACTCATGGGTCGGGTTTACGCCCACTCCTAGATACATGTGATTCCCATCATGTATGCGTGAATAAAAAATTATTGTGGTGGAACAATTTACGACTTGAGAATTTCTTGAACGCTTTGAAGTTCAAAAAATTAGAAAATGAATGATTATTGTAGATTTGAATTTAAAATTTGATGAAATTAGAAAAATAAAAGTGAATATATGTTTACATATTTGTTTGCTCAACTGGTATGGTGAATAAGTGTTAAAGTGATATACAAATGTCTTTAATAGCAGTAATTTTATTAATATATATATATATTTATTAGTAGAGAGAGAGAGAGAGAGATGGATATTAATCAGTTTTTAAAATATAAAGATGCTCACTCGCATTTCCCATATACCAGTATCATTATTTTTCAAATCTCATAGCTGTCATTTGCACCATGAGCTACGCAATCAGCAACTTTTAAAATGTCGAGGCCGTGAGCTCGGTGTATTTGATGTATGCAAACGCGGCGATTGAATAGAAACTTTATAACATAACTAAAAATATATGATAGATTTGGTGTAATTTGGAGATGCGCAAACTCAAAGAAGTACCTTTTTCGATAAATATATTCCATGCTTGACTCATATCCACCTCCATTATTTTTCAGATAAAATATGAACGTACACCATGATTATAGAGATATATTTGATACATCAGTCTTGGAGAAATGTAGTCAGTGACTTGTATTGATCTAGATCTTCAATCAACTTTATCTTTCAAACGTACGTACCCATGTGTTTGTAGTGACTTTTTTTGTGTTTGAATTACAGTATAATACACTGATATCTATGGTTAATAATCTATTGAAACTCTTAAATCAATTATGTACATGTGATTATGTAATCGGGATATTTGGACTTATAATAGATCAAATTTACTCTAAAAAAATTAAAGAAATCAGCCGCTATAACACGTGTAGGAGAATACTCAGAACCCTTGACTTGAGAAATAAAATAAGGAGATATCTATCGTTCGACCAAAAAATAATTTTGTTATAATTGCATAGCATTTTTAATAGAATAAGTAATAAACCATTGTTACAATTACACAACGACCGATGGGGATGTGCACATTAGCCAATTGAGCCGCGGCCACTTCACTGCATACGAATTGGCACCAATGTTGAACGTTTGGCAAAGGCCCAAAGGCATACATATAAATGAGTGATCCAAGATTGATTTTGAGCGGCCAGTGTCCTAGCAACACGTTTTGAAGAGAGATTTCCAGCGGTTTCCGAAAACGGCTTCAAGTTTTATTTGAAATTGAGATGCTGTCATTTTTAAATTATAGTTATTGAAAAAAATATAATTATGAAATAAAAATTAATAATATATAGTAAGTATAAATTTTAAATAATAATTTTTATAAAATTATTAAAGATATAATAGATTTTTTATTATATAAGTAAAAAATTATATTCACATAGTTTTTAAACTACAACAATTGATGTTTACTAAATATTTTAATATTGTAATTTTTAAAGTATAATTGTCTAACCTCAATCTCAGACGGATCTTAAACTGCAATTCCATTTACATTTAATGAATCAAAAAGTTGATAATGTGCGGCATAAAATTAAGAGAACCCAAAAGGGCATAGGCCATGACCGAACTGTTTGCAGGTGGTCCATTTATATTCTATAAACATGTCATTTCGATGGATCAAATTCGAAATAGGCCACTATGATATGTATTGTCGTCCACATTAATGCCCAGTTCTGATGCCCGAACATCGGCATCACATATTGTAGAATGCATATCATTGATTACAAATTCCTTCCCGAGATGCTCCTCTCCATTTTGAAAAAAAAAAATTTTAATAATTCAATTACCAGCCTTAAATGTTATTGAATTGAGCATATTCTAATTTTATCTTAATAGAAAATTCGAAGGCACCTAAACCCCTTAGCACTCTTGAAACAAAACTACAAGGTGTATTTATTTTTCTGATTGGAGAATAGAATAATTGATTGTGTTTACTCTTTAAAAAACTAAAGGAATGAGAATAGACTTTGGTTGAGGCTCATAAAAATGAAAATGAAAAATAAGAATCTCATTCCACTAGATTACTAGAGTAAGTAGAAATAAAAATGAAGAATAAATTGATTTTTTTCCTTAAAAAAAATTCCTTTTTTAACCCATTTAAATGTCTAATAACAACAACAACAACAATAACAACTAATTTATTAAAAAACTCATAGTATTATGTCGAATATTATAAGAAACATGCATATGTTTGCTTTGAAAGCAAATACACGTAAGTATACTACTATACACACAGTGCTCGGCCAGGATCTTGACAAGATGAAAAGGACAGAAAACAGAGCAAACAGCAATCACGCATGTACCTTCAACTTTATCTTAAGTTGTTCGCAGGTACTTGTCAAAAAAGTTTTTAATAATAACAGGTAACTTGACGGTTAGATTCGCAATAGCTCTTGGCGAAGGTTGAGTTTGAGGTTAGTTTGTCGTGCGGGGGCGGGGCCTTACGATTCATATTCCAAGCTTTGGGTTTTTGAAAGGGACTATGGTCTTGAGTGTCTCGCACCACATTATATGTTTAATATTTTTTGCTTTCTAGCTTCTACTTTGAGGGGTTAGGCTGTTATGTCCCCCCTTTCTTGGAGGTTTTTTTTTCCCATTTTTATTTTTATTTTTATTTTTATTTTTGAATAATAGCTTCGCTCGTTCTTGAGGTTTATTATTATTATTATTATTTAAAAAAAAAATAGATGGTTAAATTTTAGACTCTTTTTTTGTTTGTTTTTCTCCCAATTAATAGCAGTTATATGGAACTGTAAAGTGTTCTTTCAATCAAAGTTAGTGGGTTAAATCATCAATGTTATCAGGATAGGAATGTTACAAACTCTTTGGGGTTCGCTTTTAAGGCATCCATTATGACATCAATTTCATCAGCTGTAACATGAAATGTGACTCGCGCCAATAAAAACTAGAATATCGTTTATAATATTTAGCATAACACAAACTTTTATTCGGTAAGTTCTGTATTTGTATCTAGTGTACTGCAGACCTTTCCCGTTAACAATCAATTCAAAACGAACACTTATATAACCCTCATAACAATCAAACGATCACTTTATCTTGTTCTTTCTGATTAAACCGCTCAGGCGTCAAATGTCTTCCATAGGCATAGAAGAAACTGATGCTAAAAATAAAATCAACTCAGAGCTTTATAATGCTCTGATGATCAAACAAGATGAGCGGAAGGTGATTGAACTCTGCAGAAAAGTCCCTGATCACTCATTGTGCGTGTTTACAATTCATGATGACACAGTGCTGCATATGGCTGCTTACACCAAGCAAAGTGACTTGGTGATGAAGCTACTTGACGAGTTACCTGACCAGTCTCTCGACAAAATGACACGACAAAACAAAGCAGGAAACACTATTCTACATGAGACTGACTCCAGCAACCATGCTCTCCCCGTCGCAGACAAATTGTTTAGGAAGGCACCCGGGCTGCTAGGCATGCGCAATAACAATGGAGGGACTGCTTTACTTCGCGCTGCACGCTATGGCAAAGTTGACATATTCAACTTCCTTGCTGGAAAAAATTTCAGGTTATGATCATGCCACTAGGCAGCCCTTTCTTCACCTAATTAAATTATAAAACCAGCGTTCTTCACATTGCGGGTGACTGATTCCTGTGGCTTCATAATTAAATTACAACTCCAGTCCGTCAAGAGCAGTCTTAAGATACACAAATATGGCTTAGCCAGCGAGAAAGACAACAGAGAAGAAGGAAGAAGCAGTGGTGGAGAGGAGGAGATGTGCATATTCCGTTGTTTCTAGCTGCAAAATCAGGATGTGTGGAGATTGCTAAACAAATACTCAAAGTATATCCGCAATCAGTCGGGTACATTGATCACGAGGGAAGAAACATACTACATGTTGCAAACAAGTACCGCCAGTTAGAGATCTTTGGGCATGTAGGCCAAATGGAGGCATTGGTTCGGAGGCTTTTTCGAAAGATTGACCACCATGGCAACACAATATTGCATATGGTTGGTAAGGAAAGAAAAGATTATTTACCCGAAAAGACTGAAGGCCCTGCGCTTGTTGTGCAGGAGGAGTTGTTTTGGTACGACGTGAGATTAATATCACTAGTTCACTACTACATTGCTAGCTCTTCTAATTATTTTATCATTATGTTAGAGCTTGAGTTCAATTTCATGTGTTGCAGAGAGTAACAGAAAGCGAGCATACCCTATTTTGTGAATCACCGGAACAACGTAGGGTTTACTGCAGAAGCGTTATTTGCTGCTGCAAATTATGACCTTCGTGTTTTATCAAAACAATGGCTGATTCACACAGCAGAAGGATGCTCAGTCATTGCTGTTCTCATCGCTACCGTACCATTTGCTGCAGCATACACTGTACCAGGTGGTTCAAATGAGAGAACTGGTTACCCTATCCTCATTCATCAACCTTTCTTTGCAGTTTTTACTTTATCTGATGTTCTTTCTCTCACGTCCCCTTTGGCGGCTGTGGTTACATTTCTCTCAGTTCTCACTTCTTCGTTTAGATCAGAGGAATTTGTACTCTCTTCCTACTACAATGACCCTTGGCTTCATATGTCTGTTTTTTTTTTCCGTGTGCCTTATGATGGTAGCATTTGCAGTAACGGGTCTGCTCATAATTAAGAACAAGGAAAATTGCTCGTGCTTTTCTTGCTCTCCCCAGTAGGAGTTTTTGCCCTAACATATTTCCCTCTATATACCACAACATCAACAAAGAGAGCTATCGAGTACTAAACCAATATGACAGGGTAGTTCTTGATTCCTTAGATATTTACAGCTCTACTGAAGAAGATCTCATGTCTTTCCATTAGTACTCAAGTTCGATCTTCTAGTTCTTCCTTTATTCCATGAATTATGTACACATGCCATGCTCAAATTGTGCCTGTTAAAATAAGTTTCTTGCAATAATGAGTTTGCTGCACTGAAAAAAATTATGTCGCTTGAATTCCTCCATTTTTAATGGCTTTGACAATATTGATTGCGCCTTTGGGGTCGGAGATGAAGTAAAATCTAAGTTGGATAAGCTTCATTAGGGCTTTCAATGACAGGATTCAATTTCCAGTGGAACTTACAGAACTCTTTTTTATATTCTATTGATCCCTTTTCCTTTTTTGTGAATGATGCAAAGAGCGATTCCAATTTATATCTATTTTATTCTCTAAGAAACCACTTCACCGGTTTCATTTGCAAATTTGGTATCTTTCACATTGAAGCCATTGGAATCGGTCACCTGCATGCACCTTCAACTTTATCTTAACAGGTAACTTAATGGTTAAATTTCGGACTTGTTCTTCTTCTCCCAATTAAATAGCAGTTATATGGAACTGTTAATTATTCTTTCAATCGAAGTTGTGCGGGAATCGGACAGCACTTTATTTCTGTTTTATTTAATCAGCTAATTGAAGTTAAAGCTTCAATCTTATGGGGATAGGAATGGTACAAACTCGATGGAGTTCACTATTAAGGCATCCACTATGACATCAACTTTAACATGACGTGACTCACGCCAATAAAAGCATATTAATTTATTTATTTTTTTATTAATAAAATATTTAAAATATTTTTACTTGCATAAATATTTTGAGTAAAGTTTAATTAATTATATTATATGTATTTATTAATCACCATGTGGATTCACAAAAGACATAAATATAAATTATCTTATGATTAAATAAATTAAGTTTGCAATTGATAAATAAAGTTGAGCATTTTATTTAGTTATAGATTGTAATAAATTCATAGAAATATATTAATCACGTATTTAATTTATTGATATAATACATAACATTAAAATATTTCACATAATATTTAATTAACTTAGTAATAAATATTATTAAATTTCATAGGCATTGATTTTACTTGTAATCTTAATCTTGAATTAGTTATGATTTTATGATTGCAATTGTTATTCCATTTGAGTTGCCAATTTATTACATACTTGTAGTCAAGATTATCCGGTATCTTAGTGGAAACAATTATGAGTATTGATGTTATAGATTAACAATATAAAATTTGTACAATACATCTTTTGATGAGTTTTAATTAAATTCTCTTGCTAGTGTCAACATATTTAGTATGTTGAAAATGATCATTAGAGAAAACCAATAAGAATCAAGGAACGAGAAGTAATTAAATTGATTGGACAATTGAGATATCAATTTAATTAATGATACGGTACAAAAGATTATGCAGTAAAGAAATTAATGTAGCATGGGTCGAATTATTATTCGAAAACACTATCCCAAATAACATACAATTATGAGGTCAATTTTAATTTTTTAGTGGAGTAGATTTGGAATTAAATAATTGGACTAGTTTAATTACAGACCTAATTATTGTAGAATTACTATCATCGATGATCCTACGATTAGTTTATTTAATTGATCAATTACTAGATTATTTTCGATCATTCATCTTCTCAAATTGTTAAGGTATGATTTTCTAGATTACGAATTCTTATGTATTGTATGAGATCGGTCCTAAAAGTTTTTATAAAAATTTGAAAAATTGATTTTTCTGTAACAATAAGTACTTCTAATGTCATATCTAGGGATGGCAAAAATCCCCACTGGGGGACGGGTACTGCTAGGGGATTTTTCCCATTCGGGAGGGTATGAGGATAATTTCATACCCAATTGCTTATTCGGGAAGGGACGGGAAATTTTTTTTTTTACCCAATTTCTTATTCGGGGAGGGGACGGGGATGAGGTGGAATCCCCATCCCCTACCCATTTCCCCATTTTAATTTTTAATTTTATTTTTATTTTTTAAAATTACTAGTAAATAAATAATAAAATTTGAATTATAAAATAATAAATATTAGTTAAAATAATAAATATCAAAATATTTATATTATTAAACTTTTAGGCCTAATTAACTAATTATAGTCCTAAATTTTTATTTAGGATATTAAAAAAATCGGATAAATTCTATTAGCCCAAAAATTTTGTTTTAATTTTAACATTCATTAAATATTTTAAACTTAAATCTATTTTTATTTATTTTTAGATGTTATAATTGCCCACAGCGAATCACAATTTTAATATCTAATCTAATCTAATATTTGCTATTGATTTGCTCCGACTTAATTATTGTCTTTGTAAAGAGAAAGTCCACATTCATAAAGTCACCACGCCACCATTGAAAAAGTTAATTTTGAATCTAAATTCGATTTTATTTGCAACAATTATGTATTAGACTCACATTTGTTCACGATAGTTTGTAAAAGAAGTTTGTATCCTTACATGTGTGTTACTTACTAATTTTTTTATTTTAATATGATTAACTCAAAATCAAAAAAATATTAGTTATTCTCGGGGACCTTTTATCCCCTATTATTACTCGAGGAGGTGGGAACTCTCTCAAGTAATTCCCGTGAGGGACATATCGAAAATATCGGAGATGGGTACGGAGAGATTGTCCCCTCCTCCCCATTGCCATCCTTAGTCATATCTAGAGTACTAAAGACATTTCCCCGTCAAAATTAGGAGTCAAGTCAAGCTACACGGATACATTAAATATATCCTATGTGTTTCGTTACATTTCTAACTATTTTTGTTACATATCTTAAGAAAATCAATTTTTTTAAAAAAAGCTTGATGCGATATATGTTTAAGGTGAAAAACATCGTGACCAGGTGCGCACAGGCAGAAGGTACTATACTCAGCTTGAGGCGCCTCCTCTAGAAATTAATACCTCAAGAGGTATGAGGTTGGTCGCGTGAGTACAGCAAACCTGAGGGTGTTCGAGGAGAGACCAAGATCAAGTTAGATCAAAGACTTGGTCAAAGGTCAACATGCGTTTTGTCTTAAAGAACCCAGGCACGAAACCACGCAACGGCAGTTACATTGCCCATTCACCCACGATTGCAAAGATACACCATACACACTTTCACATTCGAGCCAAGCCGAGAGTTCAGGTTGGGTATAAAAGCTACAAAGAATGGAGATAAAAGGGGGTTACACAATTTCTTAATTGACTTCCAAATACTCTTTCCTCCTTTTTCTCTTGCTCTTGATAATCCTCTACTTTGTCTACTTTTCTTTTTGAAAATTAGGCTTTTAATTTTGAACATATATAATTAAGCCACGAATTTGTGGCACAAGTTTTTCCAAAAGAGACTCGATTACTAATTTAAGCGTTTGAGGGTTTTCATCAAAAAACATTTGGCGCCCCTCTGGATATTGTGAGTGCAGATGATTCAGCATAATGAGCTCGTGGTCGAAGTTATCTGCTCGAGTGGGACAGCTGCCGCGCTAAGTCATTTCCCCGATAAACAACATTTAAATGTTGAAAAGGTTACCTGCACTCAAGTCTATCGACCAGATTCCTGCATCAACAATATATTGATGGAGATGAAGCGCAATAATTTTGCCTATAAAAGCTTACGGCTTCAAACTTTATCTAGGACGATCGATGTTCAACCAAAAGATGCCGTGAATATATAGAATAAAGAACATTGTTGGACGAACAAGTTCTTTTTTTCAATTAGCAATCGTAAATTCTTAATTATTTTTTAATTAAGCATATTCCAAACTCAGTGGAAATCTCAGGGCACTATTAAAGTGTGTGTGTGTGTGTGCGTGTAGGTTTGTATGTAAGTATCAATTTACTTAAGTTCTATCTTGGGAAACTTCAAAATACTTAATAAGCGAGCTATGAGCTGTATCACAGAAGAAGTTGATGCTAGACATAAAATAAATTCCGAGCTATTCGATGCTCTGATGATTTCAGAGAACGAAAAGAAGGTGATAGAAGTGTGCAGAAAAATTTCAGATCATGCGTTGCATGTACTAACAGTACACGATGACACAGTGCTGCATATGGCGACATATTTCAAAAGAGATGATTTAGCACTGAAGCTGCTTGATGAGATTCCTGAACTTTACATCCACAAAATGACCCGTCAGAATAAAGCAGGAAACACTGTTCTACATGCGACAGCTACCAGCAGTCGCGCTCTCCCTGTTGCCGATAAATTGTTGAGGAAAGCTCCTGGGTTGCTAGGGATGCGTAACAACAATGGGGAGACTGCTCTGTTTCGTTCTGCACGTTATGGCAAAGCTGATATATTTAACTTTCTTGCTGGTAAAATTGCTGGTTATGATCAGCCCAGTAAGCAGCCGTTTCTTCAGAGGAATGATCAGTCCACTGTTCTTCACATGGCTATTATTTCTCAACACTTCGGTAACTTCGTACTTAAGTATTATTTTTTCTTTTTTATTGTATCGTTCAATCTTTTTGCATATCCTCATCCTTCCAAGTGTACAATTATCATGCTGTTAGCGTGCAAAGGCCATTCGTTAACGGGAAAAAACACGAAAAAAGTTGAAAAAATAGCTTAAATTAAGGTCAATGAAGGGAAATAACACACTTATCATTTTTCTGAGGTAAATAGACGGCTGCAAAATGATTTTGGAGACTGAGACGTATTATTTTCAGAAATGGTCATATATACCAATTTTAGGACACAAATGACAATTTTTTTTTTGAAATAAATTTTGAAAGTATGTGTTACCATTTTTTTAACACAAAAGGGGTATGCGAGTCTCACAAATTTATAAATTTGTGTGACAATTTCTAAAAGTAATGCAATGTCTGTGGCCGTTTTATCAAACCACGGGGTTCAGTGTCTATTTGCTTATTTCTTAGTTTGATAGCTAAAGATTGGTGTTGTGGTAAAAATTGATTTAAGCAATCTGTCTCGCCGGATAGGTGCTCAACAAGCTATCAATGAACAATCAACACGCAATCGACAAGAGATTTACATGTCTATTGTTTGTCTGGCGCGATAGATTTCTGAAGGATATTTATGAGCGAAATGCTCTCTTTTTTTTTTCCCCTTTTTTTTTCTAATATAGAAAAAGCGCAAGTGGAATACTTTTGTGAAACTGATTGAATTAAAAAATTCAAATGCAAGGACAGAATTGGCGCTGGAAATTGCAAAGGAATACAAGTATTTAATAGGGGAAAAAGATATGGACGGGATGACTGCACTTCAGCTTCTCTCATGCAAGCCAGAAGCTTTTAAACTCGAGCAAGAACGTGGATACTTCAAGAAACTCTTGCATTTTCGTAAGCTTCCTTAGCAACTTTCATGTGCTCCGGGTTTTTCCTTCTTTGTTCGTCCATAGCTTTCTGGAATTGAAACAATCATGCTTTAATTTCATGACCTCCTTGGGGCAATTGTTAACTCTCATATTTCTTGAAAAGTGAAATTCAGTTGTGATTCATCCTGGAGAGAAGAAACTCAAAGAGAAGAGAGACAATATGCGGCAGTTGTTCAGCTTGCCAAGTTTCTAATAGAAAGAGACACCTCATGGGAAGTTACAACTCCAATTCGAGACAAAGGCAGGCCTAAAATGCACAAATACGGTTCAGCCAGCGAAGAAGAAGGAGGACGCAGCGGCGGCGGAGATCATGTAGACACTCCATTGTTTCTAGCAACAAAATCAGGATGTGTAGAAATTGTTAAACAAATACTCAAAATATATCCGCAGTCACTCGGGTATATTGATCATGAAGGAAGAAACATACTACATGTAGCAATCAAGTATCGCCAGTTAGAGATCTTTGAGACTGTACGCAAAATGGAGGCATTGAGTCGGAGGCTTGTTTCAAAGATTGACAACAATGGCAACACCATTTTGCATGCGGCTGGAGAGAAAATAAAAGATTATATACCTGAAAAGATGGAAGGCCCTGCACTTGTTCTGCAGGAGGAGTTGCTTTGGTACGAGGTGAGAACTATTATCAATACTCCATTGCTACCTCTTCTAATTAATTATCATCGTAGTGATGCTTGAGTTCAATTTGACGAGTTGCAGCGAGTAAAGGAAGCGAGTATACCACATTTTGTGTATCACCGGAACAATTTGGGGCTTACGGCAGAAGGGTTATTTGCTGCTGCGAATAATGGGCTTCGTGGTTCATCAAAAGAATGGCTGATTCACACAGCAGAAGGGTGCTCCGTCGTGGCTGTTCTCATTGCTACCGTTGCATTTGCTGCAGCGTACACGGTACCAGGAGGTTCAGATGAGAGTACCGGTTTCCCTATCCTCATTAATCAACCTTTCTTTGTGGTTTTTACCATCTCTGATGTTCTGTCTCTCACGTCCTCTTTGGCGGCTGTGGTTACATTTCTCTCAATTCTCACTTCCCCGTTTAGATTAGAGGACTTCAAGCACTCTCTTCCTAACAAGATGACCCTTGGCTTTACATTTCTGTTTTTTTCCGTGTGCCTTATGATGGTAGCATTTGCAGCAACAGTTCTGCTCATAATTAAGAACAAGGAAAATTGGGCAAAAATCGTGCTGTACGCTTGCTCTTTTATCCCAGTAGGGGTTTTCGCACTAACATATTTTCCTCTATACACCACAACATCAACAAAGAGAGCCATCAAGTACGTAACCAAGATGACAGGGCAGTTCTTGGCTCCTCAGAGATTTACAGCTCTACTGAAGAAGATCTCATGTCTTTCCAATTGTACTCGAGCTCGATCCTCTAGTTCTTCCTTTGTTCCATGAATTATGTACACATGCCACGCTTAAATTGCGCCTGTTAATAATAAGTTTCCTGCAATAATGAGTTTGCAAGTCTTTATTGTCTTCTAGAAATTCTGCGTGTATACTGAATTCAAATGCACTTAAAAAGTATGTCGCTTAAATTCCTCCAATTTTAATGGCTTTGACAATATTGATTGCGCCTTTGGGGTCGGAGATGAAGTAAAATCTAAGCTGGATAAGCTTCGTTAGGGATTTCAATGACAGGATTCAATATGCAGGAGAAGCCACACAACTCTTTTTTGTTTCTATTGATCCCTTTTTCTTTTTCGTGAATGATGCAAAGAGTGATTCCAATTTATATCTATTTTATTCTCTATGAAGCCACTCTTCACCGGTTTCAAGGTGATGCCAGTTAACAAATTTTGTGTCTCTCACATTGAAGCCACCGGAATGGGTCACCTGCATGCACCTTCAACTTTATCTGAACAGGTAACTTAATGGTTAAATTTCGGACTTGTTCTTTTTCTCCCAATTAAATAGCAGTTAAATAGAACTGTTAATTATTCTTTCAATCGAAGTTGTGCGGGAATCGGACAGCAATTTATTTCTGTTTTATTTTAATCAGACTAATTGAAGTTAAAGCTTCAATCTTATGGGGATAGGAATGGTACAAACTCTGTGGAGTTCACTATTAAGGCATCCACTATGACTGTGACTCACGCCAATAAAAGCTAGAATATCATAATACAAAGTTTTATTCGGCTGTTTCATATCTACTGTACTAAAGACCTTTTCCCGTCAACAAGCAATTTAAACCCAACATATTCAATATAAACTAATTAAGCCAAAGCCTCATAAAAATCAATTAGTCACTTATCCAAACCTTCCTCAAATTTTAAACTGCTCAGCCTACGAATGTCTTCC
This sequence comes from Atalantia buxifolia, assembly GCA_030444775.1. Taxonomy (NCBI): domain Eukaryota; kingdom Viridiplantae; phylum Streptophyta; class Magnoliopsida; order Sapindales; family Rutaceae; genus Atalantia; species Atalantia buxifolia. The sequence goes on from CM059838.1 coordinate 14,536,487, forward strand.
GTAGGTATAGAAGATACTGATGCTAAACTTAAAATCAACTCAGAGCTTTATAATGCTCTGATGATCAAACAAGATGAGCAGAAGGTGATTGAACTCTGCAGAAAAGTCCCTGATCATGCATTGTACGTGTTTACAATACATGATGACACAGTACTGCATATGGCTACTTACACCAGGAAAAGTGAGTTGGTGATGAAGCTACTTGACGAGTTACCTGACCAGTCTCTCGACAAAATGACACGACAAAACAAAGCAGGAAACACTATTCTACATGAGACTGCCACCAGCAATCATGCTCTCCCTGTCGCAGACAAATTGTTAAGGAAGGCACCGGGGCTGCTAGGCTTGCGCAATAACAACGGAGAGACTGCTTTGCTTCGCGCTGCACGCTATGGCAAAGTTGACATATTCAACTTCCTTGCTGGCAAAATTTCTGGTTATGATCATGCCACTAGACTGCCCTTTCTTCACAGAAATGATAAAACCAATGTTCTTCACATTGCCATTCTTTCTCTGCATTTTGGTAAGTGATTTCAGTATATATATCCTTATCATGTTTTTGATCACTTCTTGATTGCGAACTGAATGCAATAACAGATTTAGCCCTGCTGATTGCGAACGATTATAAGTACTTAATTGATGAGAAAGATGTGGACGGGATGACTGCTCTTCAGCTTCTAGCATGCAAGGCTGAAGCTTTTAGTCGCGAACATGTTGAAGGAATTCTCAAGAAGCTAATCAGTTGCGGTAAGTTTCCTTACTTCCAATGTGATTTTAATTTTCCTCTTCTTTGATTTCCTTCATTTGCTTGGAAATAAATTATGAAATAATATTGTCTTAGGTACTCCCAGTTGTACACACTAACTTTGTGTTTGTTGAAAAGTTAAATATACTTGTAGTTTGGCCCAAAGAGAAGAATATCGACAGGAAAAGAAACAACGTGAATTAGCTAAGAAGCTTGCCAAGTTTCTAATTTTAAGAGATACTTCATGGGAGGTCACTGACTCAATCCAGGACCAAAGTAGGCCTAAGATACACAAATATGGGGCAAATCCTAGAGCCTCATCTGGTGATCAGAAAGGGATTGCAGAAGTCTCGGCCATCGATCATGCTGAAACCCCTCTGTTTCTAGCAACAAAATCAGGATGTATTGAGATTGTTAAGGATATACTCAATGTATACCCTCAAGCAGTTGAACATATCGATGATGAAGGGCGAAATATATTACATGTCGCGATTAAGTACAGGCAGTTGGAGATTTTTGAGCTTGTAGTGCAAATGGAAATACCACTGCGAAGGCTAGTTCGAAAAATAGACTACAATGGCAACACCATATTGCACATGACTGGGATCAAAAGAAAAGATTATGTACCTGAAAAGATGGAAGGCCCTGCTCTACTTTTGCAGGACGAGTTGCTCTGGTACGAGGTGAGATTTATCATATCTCTAATATATATCCTGATTTAGTAAATATGCCTTTTAAAAGTGATAAATGTTTATATACATAAAAAGATTTTATTATGTGTTTTTGCAGCGGGTGAAGAGTGTGACAATGCCCCATTTCCTGAAACACCGGAACAACATGGGGTTCATTCCGGAAGAGTTATTTGCTACTGCAAATAATGAGCTTCGTGCACAATCAAAACAATGGTTGATACACACAACAGAAGGATGCTCGGTGGTGGCAGTTCTCATTGCTACCGTGGCCTTTGCTGCTGCATACACAGTACCAGGAGGTTCAAATGAGAACACTGGCTATCCAATCCTCATTAATCATCCTTTCTTTGTTGCTTTCACCGTCTCCGATGTTCTATCTCTCACATTTTCGTTGGCGGCTGTGGTTACATTTCTCTCAATGCTCACATCCCCTTTCAGATTGGAAGACTTTAAGCAATCGCTTCCTAATAAAATGATCCTGGGCTTCACATTTCTGTTTCTTTCTGTGTGCCTTATGATGGTAGCATTTGTAGCAACAATTCTGCTCATGATAAAGAGCAAGGAAAGTTGGGCTAAAATTGTGCTGTACACTTTCGCTTTCATCCCAGTTGGAGTATTTGCACTCTCATACTTTCCTCTATACATAACAAAATCAGTGACAAGAGTTCTCAATTATTTACGCGACAAGGCAAAAGTATTGGTCCCTCATTGGCTTGTAAACATATTTTGCCTCTCATCCAACAGTTTTAAGGTGAAAGCTACAAGTTCTTCCATCCCATGAAATTTTGGACGTCGGCATGCAGTCTTCTTATGTTAGAATTGAATAAATCAGACATTGATTTGGGTTTCATTATTTAGGAACTTTGAGATGAATTTGGAGTTTTCAATTTGTAAATTTTCCTTTTCTGTGCTGTGTTAATTCACTGTGACTTGTTATCATTGATATTAAAAAACCATCAATAAAGTGAGTCCCCATAAATTAATCTTTCGAATTTTCTTGACTCTTCTTCGCATGCGTGAATTGTTTGTGTTGGTTTATCCTAAACGAAAAAGAGTCGTTACTATTCCAACCTAAGAAAAAGTTAAAGAAGGAAAATAAAAAGAGAGATGGAAGCCAAGTAGCAAATCTTGGAAGCTAAAATAAGGCAAGCCATTGATAGGCTTGCGGCGTTGGCATGTTTTGTATTTCTTTCAAGCAATTGGGAAGAAAATTATGAAGGACACACTTTTTTTCAACTTTTGATTGCAAGTTTCTTTATCTTCGATGTTGAGGGCATTAGTTAAATCTCTTAGGATTTATTAGGGGCAGATATTTCATTCTTACGCCGGGATAGCAGTCTCATTTCTGGATTAGTGTTTTTGTTGAGATCTTAAACTCCTTTATATTGTCTCCAAGTGCACTATAAACATAATGGAATTTTTTTTACTCATATTTGAATGTGGTCTCACCTATACTAAGTGAGCTAGATAAATTAGGTGAAACATATAAAATCTCTTATTTTCATTAAATCTTAACGAGTGAAATTGTTTCTCATTTTTCCTCTTGGCTATAAGAGATTCATCTAGTAGATGACTATATTATTGGTATTAGAATATTGGGAGATTATTAGTCTATACTCCATAATATCAAAAAAATCTCTTGATATAAAAAAATTTATTAGAAAATAGGCTTGATATTTTATCTTGAAAATATAAAATAATAGTTATTACAAAAAATACCTTATTATTAATTTTTTATTTACATCGAAACCTATATTTTTTTTTATGTTTAGTATATAACTCTTTTATTTTTTTTTTTTTATTTTTTTATTTTTATTTTCATTTATATAATTTATATTCAATATAAATACAAGTGTATTAGAAAATAAAAGTAATACTATGTAATAAAAGTCATTAGATATCACAAAAACAGTAAGAGGGGGAGGAGAGATGGTACGTATATATTAATTTCAATATAAAAATTAATAATTTCCCCCGATAATTTTAAACTTTGCACGATCGATGGCCCTCTTAAGCCTTTTCATAGACAACGATTCTTTTGTTTATTTTTTTCCTTTTTTGCTTTTAAAGTTGAAGTTGTACAGAATAATTCCACTCATCAACAATAATTTATTCTGTAAACAGTCATTTGCAAATTTTAACCTAGAAGAAGCTATCTGCATGTTTTTCACGTTGAAGTCGCCGAAATCAACCAACTTTGTCTTAGTGGGAACCGAACATTTTTTTATGGTTAATTAAACTCTCAACACAATGGCACATGCAGCAATTACAGAGCAATAATCTTGATGGTTTTTCTGTAAACGTTGGTGGGGTTATATGCTCTTTCGACAAATTAAAGATATTCAATCCTATCAAGATAGGAATAGTATAAACTTTGGTGGGTTGAGTTACACCTCATCATATCTGCTTTAGCGAAAAAGGAAAAAAGGTGAATCACGCCACAATGGTTAATTCAATAACCCCAACAAGCTACGTTCTTATTACAATCTAATAATTAGATACGTGTGGTTTATTCTTTACACACTATCCTGCCCTTTTTTTTCCCCCTCAAAATCTAAATATACTTGAGTTAATCTAAATTTTGAATAGACATAGATGTCTTAATCTGAATTATATATTTATTATTTTTTTGTCTCAATCTTTGGAAGATAAGTATTAAATTACTTGTTTTTTCAACTTAAAAAAACTAAAACATTTACTTTCATTTTTGTATCCTCACTAAATTTGAGTTTCAAACAAATAATATATATATATCCCAAAGAACATAAATACCGTAATATTTTAATATATATAAGCAAAACCACATTCAATTGAATATTTGAATACATAATAATAATTGAATTATAATATATAAAATAGCATAAGTTTCAAAATTTACCACAAATTCTCAATAATAGTACATAATATAAGATGAGATTATTAGTGGGTAAATGTTTATGGGTGGATTTTGGAATAGGCATGGAAAATAATTTACAAATTAGGGATATTTTTTACATTAGATATTAGTTGGCTTATTCAAATTTCTCTATCAAGTAATATTTAATCGATAAAACAAATTTATTTTGCTGAGGAATATTTTCTATTTATAAGACCCAGTGATACTCATTATTATAGTTAATGTGAGACATGATTCATTGTAACTATGACACAGCCTCTAGGTTTTTTTTCCTCCAATTCTTTTAGCATTTTATGTCCTAAATTATTTATTATGATTTTTCAATGAATTCATTTTATTTTAGGAAATTCAGAAATAAGATGCAGTAGAATTTAGAAATTGTAATAAGAACTAAAAAAAAATGAAAAATTTGATTACCATTTGGCGATGCACTTGAATACATTAAATAACAACATATTATTTAGTGCCTATTTGGCATGACTTATTTAATGGTTATAAGTGCTTATTTAATCTTATAAACTCTTATAATAATTTTTTCTATTATTTGGTTATTTTTTTAATAAAGTTTTTCAAGCTTAAATAAGCTATTTTGCCTATACTAGCGAAAACTTAAATTTTGGGCTTTGGGAGTAGAGGTTGAAAAATTATTTTTAAATGTTAAAATATCTAAAATATTTTCTACTTATTTAACAAACTTATTTTATTCTTTTCATAATATAATTTTAAAAAACTTGTCAATTAAAGTAGTTTCATAAATTTTTAATAAAAACTCTTATTGACAATCAAACAATTAAAATTTTTTGAGTAAAAACTCAATTTACAAAAACTCTACTAATAAAAGCTCAACTTAAATAAACTCTACTTAAAAAATTGTATCAAATGGAACCTCAGTTGTTGTATGATTAGCGTGATATTTTTAAATGTTTATGAGATTTTCACAGTGAAATAGATGTATGCAAGAAGCAAACTAGCAGAGCATTATCAAACAAGTGTATCCTAGTTGAGTACTAATATACTTTCCCCACATTAACAAGCAAATTGTATACCCAACGTATAAACCGATTAATTGGCAAGCTTATAAGTCATAGCTAATCATCTTTCACATCACAGGCTTCTTTGGCATCTTTTTCTCCAACTCAACTTCTCTGCTAATGATGTGCTCTGTTACAGAAGATACTGTTTCTAAACACAAGATCAATGCGGAGCTTTACAATGCTCTGCTGATCAGAGAAGATGAGCAGAAGGTGATAGAGCTTTGCCGAAAAGCTCCCGATCATGCCTTGTACATTTTAACAATCCACGATGACACAGTGCTGCATATGGCTACTTATTCCAAGAAAAGCAACTTAGTGCTGAAGCTTCTCGACGAGTTACCCGACCAATATCTCGATAAAATGACACGACAGAATCAAGCAGGAAACACCATTCTGCATGAAACTGCCACAAGCAACCATGCGATTCCAGTCGCGGAAAAGCTGTTGAAGAAAGCGCCGGGGCTGCTAGGCATGCGCAACAACAATGGAGAGACCGCTCTGCTTCGCGCTGCCCGATACGGCAAAGGTGATATATTCAACTTTCTTGCCGGTAGAGTTTCTGGGTATGATCTCGGTACTAAGCTGCCGTTTCTTCACAGAAATGATAAGACTAATGTTCTTCACATTGCCATTCTTTCTCAGCACTTTGGTAAGTTTTCAAAATTATTCCCTAGTGCCCTGGTTTGACGATCAAATTTAATTTTGAGTGTCCTTATGTATTTCTATCTTTGTTTATAATTATATTCTTCTTTTCGAAACAGATTTGGCCCTGCAAATTGCGAACGATTACAGGTACTTGATTGAAGAGCAAGATGTGGATGGGATGACTGCTCTTCAGCTTATGGCATGCAAGCCTGAAGCTTTTGATCTCAAACGGGCTGAAGGGTTTTTCAATAAACTAATCTATTGTGGTGAGGTTTTCTTAATACAATCTGAATGTAATTTTCGTTTTTGCCTCCGTTTTTCTGGGAAACATTGAATTATTTATTGCTTCTGATTTGCCTTTTATTTTTCTATTGGTTTTGACATTAAAATAAGATATTGTTCAAAGATGCAAACAAAATAATTCCTTGTTTGAGAGTTTAGATTTGAATAACATTGTTTGCTTTTTAAATCACTTTCCCGACACTCTTTACAAGAAGAAAATTCTAATGGAAAGTGCTTATTTATACCATTGTTAACTCCTTTTTCTTTTTTTTTCTGGTGGAAAAGTTAAATATAATTGTAGTTTGAGCCGAAGAGCAGAATTTGAAGAGGAAGAGCGGCAATATGAATCGGCTATGGGGCTTGCCAGGTTTCTAATTAGAAGGGATACTTCATGGGAGATTACTGATTCAATCCAAGACCAGAGTAAGCCTAAAATTCATAGATATGGGGCAAATCCTAATGCCTCACCCGTTGATCAGAAAGGGATTGGAGAAAGCTCCGCTACCGATAATGCTGAAACCCCTCTGTTTCTAGCAACAAAATCTGGATGTATAGAGATTGTTAAAGAAATATTCAATGTATACCCCCAGGCAGTTGAGCATATTGATGATGAAGGAAGAAATATATTGCATGTAGCTATCAAGTATCGGCAGCTAGAGGTTTTTGAGCTTGTAATCCAAATGGAAGTACCAATGCGAAGGCTAGTCCGGAAAATTGACAACGGTGGCAACACTTTACTGCACATGGCCGGAATCAAAAGAAGTGATTATGTACCTGAAAAGATGGAAGGCCCGGCTCTAGTCTTGCAGGACGAATTGCTTTGGTACGAGGTACGATTTCACTAATCCCATTCACTTAAGCTCGTGGTAAGGTTAGATTGTCAGGAAAAAATCTTAATTTTGCTATTAACAAACTTTGTTGGTTCTGGTGTGTATTGCAGCGTGTAGAGGAAGTGAGCATGCCCCATTTCAGGAATCACCGGAACAACATGGGGTTCACCCCGGAAGAGTTGTTTGCTACTGCAAATAATGAGCTTCGCGCTCAATCAAAAGAATGGTTAATACACACAGCGGAAGGATGCTCAGTGGTGGCAGTTCTCATCGCTACCGTGGCCTTCGCCGCTGCATACACTGTACCAGGAGGTGCAAATGAGGAAACCGGCTATCCAATCCTTCTTCGTCATCCTTTCTTTGTGACTTTCACTATCTCCGACGTTCTATCTCTCACATTCTCTTTGGGTGCAGTGGTTACGTTTCTCTCAATCCTCTCATCCCCATTTAGATTACAAGATTTCAAGCAGTCTCTTCCGAATAAGTTGACACTGGGCTTCGCATTTCTGTTTCTTTCTGTGTGCCTTATGATGGTAGCATTTGCAGCAACGATACTGCTCATGATTAAAAATAAGGAACACTGGGCAAAAGTCTTGCTGTACACTTGCTCTTTTATCCCAGTGGCAATCTTTGCACTATCGTATTTCCCCATTTATATAACAAAATCGATTGCTAGATCGTGCAAGAAATTCAGCAGCAAGACAGGGCTGCTGGTTCCTCAGTGTTTTGTCTCTCTTCTGAAGAGGATCTTTTGCTTCTCCAAATGTTTGAACGACAAAAGCACCAGCTCTTCCATTCCATGAGCTTCGACGGTTAAATCTGAAAGGGCAGTGTGCGAAATTGTTAATCTTGGGTCATTTGACTCCTTGTTATCAGGAGTCTGTGTGTCTTAAGTTATTACCGGATTGTATTGATTTGAATAATGATGATGCATTGTGTTGGCAAATGTTTATAGTCATTGTAGTAAAATGTGAGTGCACGAGGCATCATTGAAAGAATCGAATTGCTTAAGTAATTTCATATTCTTCAAAAACACCCACAATCAATTTAGGTTAATTGTACATATCACAGGCGGGGGAATTTAGGACTAATAAAAATGAATGATTAGGATCCTCTCCAAGTGTTTTTTTTCTCCTATTCTCTCCTAGTTTTTGAAAATTAATTAAAAAAGTTGGTTTAATTGTAAATGAAATAAATAAAACTGATTTAATTTTCAACATTAAAATTTAAAATTAAATTTTAACCGCTTATTTCACTAGGAGCGATTAGAAGAAAAAAAACAATAGGAGATAATCCTTGTCCATGGAGAAACTTTCGTATCCTTTAGCTTTGAGCTCACATGGGATGAGAAAATTCTAATATAAGTTTCATTTGTAATCTGAAATATTATTGTTATTGAATGTTGTCTCTATTTCTCGAGGGAATTTGAATTTATGTGTAAGAAGCGTTGCATATCAAGGAATCCGATGATAAGTCAATCATTATGAACAATGTGGTGCAAATGTTATGACATGTCAGTTAGATAATTTAACATTTGAAGACGAGCCGTTTTTATGTATGAGCAACCTTGTGCATTTTGTCCAAAAAAAATTAATTTTCAAAACTACCCACGAAAACTAGAAATGGCAAAAAATTCTGGGCCTAGCCCAGCCTGTAAAGGGTCCATCCAGACCTGCAGGCTTTAGGCCCAAGCCGCAGCGAATGAGCCTAATCTTAGGTTGAAAATTTAATAACTCATTGTGGATGGGCCTGGATATGAGCTCGTGGGAAAAGCTCTTGGATTGCTAGGGATGCGTAACGACAATGGGGAGACTGCTCTGTCTTTACATGGCTATTATTTCTCAACACTTCGGTAAATTTGTACTTAAGTATTATTTTATTTATTTTTATTGTATCGTTCAATCTTTTTGCATATCCTCATCCTTCCAAGCATTCAATTATCATGTTGTTAGTGTGCAAAGGTCATTTGATGTGCTCATAATTTATCTAGGGAAATTATCATTTTACCACCAAAATTTTACTGACATATCATGTCAGTACCAATGTTTGCCCAAAAATACATTTTACTATCAAAGTTTTGCACCGTTATCAATTCACTACTATTCCGTTAAGAAAAAGTTAATATTTAATGGAAATTGAGTTAAAAGTCAATTTTACCCCCAAGAGTTTGGTAATAAAATGATAATTCCCCTAAAAGTTTGGTAGTAAAATGATAATTCTCCTAAAAGTTCGGTAGTAAAATGATAATTTATCTATCAAATTAACAGATAATTTTACTCTTATAGCTGGAAATGTCTTTGATGCCCTTATGACATCAGTAAATTTTTAACGTTGTTAACGGAATGGTAGTGAATTGATAATCGATAACAAATACAAAAACTTTAGTAGTAAAAACGCACTTTTCTAAGAAATCTTGAAATCGACATGATATGTCAGTAAAATTTTAGTAGTAAAATGATAATATCCCATTTATCTATTATTTTAATACTTCTTTAACTTAATTTTATGTTAAATTATATTTTATTATATTAATTTTTATATTTTGTCATTGTAGAAATATTGAGAATATTTAAGTAAAAGGAAGCGAAAAGAGTAAACAAATTGGAGCTTAATGGAAATAATTGCGGATTGTGAGAGAAAAGAGGAAAGAATAATGCTTAAATGTACTTGTAGTTTGGCCCCAAGAGAAGAATATCGACAGGAAAAGCGACAACGTGAATTAGCTACGGAGCTTGCCAAGTTTCTAATTTTAAGAGATACTTCATGGGAGGTCACTGAATCAATCCAGGACCAAAGCAGGCCTAAGATACACAGATATGTGGCAAATCCTAGTGCCTCATCCAGTGATCAGAAAGGGATTGTAGAAGTATCGGCCATCGATCATGCTGAAACCCCTCTGTTTCTAGCAACAAAATCAGGATGTATTGAGATTGTTAAGGATATACTCAATGTATACACTCAAGCAGTTGAACATATCGATGACGAAGGGCGAAATATATTACATGTTGCGATTAAGTACAGGCAGTTGGAGATTTTTGAGCTTGTAGTGCAAATGGAAATACCACTGCGAAGGCTAGTTCGAAAAATAGACTACAATGGGAACACCATATTGCACATGGCTGGGATCAAAAGGAAAGATTATGTACCTGAAAAGATGGAAGGCCCTGCTCTACTTTTGCAGGACGAGTTGCTCTGGTACGGGGTGAGATTTATCATATCTCTAATTTACTAGTAATGAGCACTAATAAAAATAATAAATAAATTAATGAATATAATTTATTATTTTTAGTATCAACTATTTTTCTTGTTAGCTTATCAATTTTTTTTAAATTTTGAAATTTTTTTATCAAAACTCACTTCTATAAGGTAAATATTAAGTTGAATTTTAAGTGTTATAAGACTCATTAAAGAAAAATCATTTGAATAAACTCAATGAGGTGAAATAGTTTTTTTTTTTTATGATAAGAGTTAAGGTTGGAGGAACTTCAAAATATAATGTTTCTTTATAAGTTGGAAGTATAAAAATAAATATTTAATATATTATTTATTTTTAAATTTTAGCAGGGACTTTTTTAGTAAATTAAATTTAAAATGGGACAAATACCTAACTAAATTTCTAAATTTTAAAAAGTCAAGGGGTGCTGCAGCCACCCGGCTCTAATGTGGCACCGCCATTGAGTGTGACAATGGGCCCATTTCTTGAACCACCGGAACAACATGGGGTTCACCCCGGAAGATTTATTTGCAACAGCAAATAATGAGCTTCGTGCTCAATCGAAAGAATGGTTGATACACACAACAGAAGGATGCTCAGTGGTGGCAGTTCTCATTGCTACCGTGGCCTTTGCTGCTGCATACACGGTACCAGGAGGCTCAGATGAGAACACTGGCTATCCAATCCTCATTAATCATCCTTTCTTTGTTGCTTTCACCGTCTCCGATGTTCTATCTCTCACCTTTTCTTTGGCGGCTGTGGTTACAGTTCTCTCAATGCTCACATCCCCTTTCAGATTGGAAGACTTTAAGCACTCGCTTCCTAATAAAATGATCCTGGGCTTCACATTTCTGTTTCTGTCTGTGTGCCTTATGATGGTAGCATTTATAGCAACAATTCTGCTCATGATAAAGAGCAAGGAAAGTTGGGCTAAAATTGTGCTGTACACTTGCGCTTTCATCCCAGTTGGAGTATTTGCACTATCATATTTTCCTCTATACACAACAAAACCAGTGACAAAAGGCCTCAATTATTTACGCGACAAGGCAAAAATATTTGTCCCTCAGTGGCTTGTAAATATATTTTGCTTCTCATCCAACAGTTTTAAGGCGAAAGCTACAAGGTCTTCCATCCCTTGAAATTTTGGACTTCAGCATGCAGTCTTCTTATGTTAGAATTGAATATATCACACACTGAACTTTGAGCTGAATTTGTAGTTGTCAATTTGTAAATTTTCTTTTTCTGTGTGGTGTTAATTCACTGAGACTTGTTAGCATTGATGTCTTATATATGTAATCATTCTCAAGCTTTTTTTTAAATGTCGAAACACTTTTAAACTGTGTGGTTTAAAAGAGTCAATTATTAAATGAACTATAAAACCATGCAATTTAAAAAAGTTAGAAATTAATACTTTTAAACTTTATGAAAACAAAATGAGGGCACACTCGCACTTGAGAAATATATATATATATAAACACCATCAATAAAAGTGAGTCCCTACAAATTAATCTTTCGAATTTTCTTTACACTTCTTTGCATGCGTGAACTGTTTGTGTTGGTTTATCCTAAACAAAAAGGAGTCGTTACTATTCCAAGCTAAAAAAAAAAAGTTAAAAAAGGAAAATAAAAAGAGATAAAAAAGAGAGAGATGAAAGCCAAGTAGCAAATTTTGGAAGCTAAAATAAGGCAAGACATTGATAGGCTTGCGGCGTTGGCATATTTTGTTTTTCTGTCAAGCAATTGGGAAGAAAATTATGTAGGACACTTTTTTTTCAACTTTTGATTGCAAGTTTCTTTATTTTCGATGTTGATGGCAGGTATATCTTCCGTATGTTAAGATCTTAAAATCCTTTATCTTGTCTCAAAGTGCACTATAAACATAATGGAATTTTTTTACTCATATTTGAATGTGGTCTCATATTTCAATGGTTAGAGCGTTACTTGATGGTTTTAAAATCTTGGTTCAAATTCCAATATCCACATTATTTTTTGTTTTTATTTCACTAATCTATAAGGTCTCGTCTAATCCCCTCACCTTCAAGTAGAAATAGCCAATGGGCCGGGCCGGCACCAAAACAAGGCCCATGTGTGCTCGTGCCCATGCCCATGTCATGTTGTGCCCACTATTTATTTCGTGTCGTGCCTAAGAAAAAAAGTCTATTAATCTTTTGTTCTTCTTTTTTAATTTTTTAACAACGCATACTAAGTTGTTGGCGTATTTTTTTTAAAGTTTATATATTTTTCTTAGGTCTATGACTTTATTCAAATTTAATAGAATTAAAAATTTAAAACTTAAGTCCATATTCAATAATAATAAACTAATAATAGTAAGAAATTGTAATGTTAATTACTAAATTTGACCTTATAGTATTAGAATTTTTTTAATGCTTATAATAATAATAATAATAATAATAATAAATAAATAAATAAATAAATTTCTTAAGGGTTAATTTAATTGTTAACTTAGAGTTACATAGAGTCATAGATCATAGTTCAAAATAATATTAATGCATATTTATAAACTCATGATATTTATAATTTTATTCATTAAAATCATGATATCAATTATTTATTTAATAAATTATAAATATAAATCATTATAGTATTTTTGTTTAACTAAGAATTAAATGAATGTAAAAAATTCAATTTCAAGTTATTTGCAAAATCATAAAATTTTAAGTTTATTTTCATTAAACATGTTTATTATTGTAGGCTTTTTCATCGTGTGTCGTCTTGCAAAAATTTCATCTCTACAGTGCTATGTACGCTTTTAAGGCCCACGTGCCTAAACTTCTAAACTCGGCCCGGCCCGGCCCACGTGTGTGCCGTGCCGTGCAGTGTGCTCCACCGAAACATGCTCGTGTCATGTCGTGCTGTACGGACACATGTCATGCCCGTGCCGTCCGGTCCATTGACCATCTCTACCTTCAGGTGGTTTATAATAAAAAAAAATGAGCTAGATAAATTAGGTCAAACCTATAAAATTTCTCTTATTTTTCATTAAATCTTAACGTATGAAATTGTTTCTCATTTTTCCTCTTGGCTATAAGAGATTCATCTAGTGGATGACTATAGTATTGGCATTAGAATATTGGGAGATTGCAAATTTCTACTCTATTGAGATCATTATAGACCGCTTACCTCATATTATTTTCACAATATCTAAACACCCTCTTGATATAAGAAGTTTATTAAAAAATAGGCTTGATATTTTATTTTGGAAATATAAAATAATAGTTATTACAAAAAAAATTTAAAAATACCTTATTATTAATTTTTTTATTCACATCAAAACCTTTTATTTTTTTATGTTTAGTATATAAAATTTTATTTATATAATTTATAATCAATATAAATAAAAGTGTATCGAAGAATAACGTTAATACTATGTAATGAAAGTCATTGAATATCACAAAAACAGTAAAAAGAGAAGATAAATGGTATATATTAATTTCAATAGAAAAAAATTAATAATTTCCCTCGATAGTCTTAAACTTTGCATGATGGATGGCCCTCTTAAGCCTTTTCATAGACAACGATTCTTTTCTTTACTTTTCCTTTTTTTGCTTTTGAAGTTGAAGTTGTACAGAATAATTCCACTCATCAACAATTTATTCTGTAAATAGTCATTTGCCAATTTTAACTTTGCCTTAGTGCGAACTGAACTTTGTTTATGGTTAATTAAACTCTCAACACAATGGCACATGCAGCAATTACAGAGCAATAATCTTGATGGTTTTTCTGTAAAGAAATTCAATCCTATCAAGATAGGAATAGTATAAACTTTGTTGGGTTGAGTTGCATCTCATCATTTCCACTTTAGCAAAAAGAAAATGGTGAATCACGCGATAATGGTTAATTCAATAACCCCAACAAGTTACATTCTTATTAGAATCTAATAATTAGATACGTGTGGTTTATCCATCACACAGTAAGGTTGCGTGTATTTTTTATCTAAAATTTAAATAAATTTAAATTAATCTAAATTTTAAATAAATCTGAATGTCTTAATGTGAATTATATATTTATTTTTTTGTCTGAATCTCAGAAAATAAGTATTAAACTGTTGTTTTTTCAACTTAAAAAAATAAAAACATATACTTTTACATTTGTATTCTTATTCAATTTGAATTTCAAATAAATAATGTACATATCCTAAAGAACATAAATACCCTAATATTTTAATATATATAAACAAACCACATTCAATTGAATACATAATGATTTTGGAATTATAATATATAAAATAGCATAAGTTTCAAATTTCATCACAAATTCTCAATAATGTACATAGGGGTGGCCATAAACCCACATTCCAGACCAAATTAAATGGTTTGGGTTAAGTAAATCATGAAAATAGGTTAGATGTGGGTTTCGTATAAAAAATCATTTCATTATGGGTTGGGTATGGTTCACCCATGGGTCATGTACAAAACCCCAACACTCAAACTTGTCAAATGAAATAAATGAAAACAAATAAGTGAAAGCTCGTTATTATATTGTTCACGGCGTGATCAATTGTCAATAGTTGGAAAAGGAAAGCAACATGTAAAAACAAATCAAAATTAAATAAATGGACCATTTGCCAATATGAACTCAAAATAACTGCCTTTCAACCTGCAGCTTCTCTTTTCTAAAACTAAGACACAAAATTTCTCAAATGTTGTTTGTTCATTAATTGTTCTCAGCTGAAATTGTAGAATCTTATTTGTTTTCATTTATTTGTTGTTTTGATTTGCATTACAAGTTCCTGAATGGAGCCAATAAAATTCAAAATTAGTTTTTTTTAAAAAAACTTTTATTTTTCATTTAATATTTATATATTTGTTGGTGAAGGAGTAGACTCCATTAATCATGGAATCTCTTGATTAAAATACTGCGGATGGAAATGATTATGACGGATTGCTTTGACACTTGAGTTGGGATGTCTTATATTATTTTGATTTGTATGGATATTGTTAGAGTTTGTGTTGTAATAGGGTTAATACTGAATACTACTAGTTTTTTTATTTTCCTTCTTTAAATTTATTTATTGATGTCATGTTTGCAGAGGCTTATTATTAGAGTTTACGTTGTGATTTATTAAGAAATAATGATTTTTGTAATAAATTTTCATTTTAATTTTTTAGTATTATTTAATTTAAGGATGAAGTTATTGTAAAATTTATTATTTATAATTTTTATCCACTATATTTTTTCATATTTTAATATTAATTTAATAATTAATAACAATTAATAATTATTATAATTTTGATATAATTAAATTTATCAAAATAAAAAATATTTTGATAATAAAATTCAAACCAAACCCAAATGGATTAGTTTAGGTTGGGTTGAAAATATTTAAGTTGGTTTGGGTTGGACCCAAACTTTTATGGTTTAGTTTAAATTGACTTAAACCCAACTCAAAGCAACCTATGTCTACCCCTAAATATACATAATATAAGATGAGATTATTAGTGGGTTAAATGTTTACGGGAGAATTTTGGAATAGGCATGAAAATAATTTATAAAATAGGGGTATTTTTTACACTAGATATTAGTTGGCTTATTCAGATTTCTCTATTCAGTAAAAAGTTAAAAAAAAGTTTTATTTTATTAAGTCAAAATTATCTAAAATGTCCCATTAAGTTATAAAAATAAGCACCTCTACTTAATTAATTAAGTCACTTTAAGTCATTAATTTGAAAAAAAAACACCCTCTAAGTTTTTTTTTTAATTTGAGGTTGCATAATTAGTCGATAAAACTAGTTTATTCTGATGAGGAATATTTTCTATTTATAAGACTTAGTGATTCCCATTATTATAGTTGATGTGAGACATGATTCATTGTTACTATGGCATAGCCTCTAGGTTCTTTTTTTTTTCCCCTTCAATTTTTTTAGTATTATATGTCCCAAATTATTTATTATGATTTGTCAATTACTTCATTATATTTTAAGAAATTCATAAATAAGATGCATAGAATTTAGAAATTGTAATAAGAACTCAAAAAAAAAAAGAAAATTTTGATTACCATTCAGCAATGCGTTTGAATACATTAAATAACAACATATTATTTAATTGTTATATGATTGGCGTGATTTTTTTAAAAGCACATAAGATTTTCACAGTAAAATTGATGTATGCAAGAAGCAAAGTAGCAGAATTTTATCAAACAAGTGTATTCTAGTTGAGTACTAATATACTTTCGCCATATTAACAAGCAAATTGTAAAACCCAACATATAAATCAATTAATTTGCAAGCTTGTAAGTCATAATTAATAATCTTTCACATCAAAGGCTTCTTTGGACTTCTTTTCTTCTCTGACTCAACTACTCTCGTTAAAAGGTAAGAAAATAATTTTTATTCATATATTACCGTCCATTCTACAATGATATAAATACACAAGAAGCTATTGTAACAATTATAAAGAAAAGGAAAAATAAATGGAGGAGGATAGTAGTTGTCTGGTGAGTTGGTGGCAGTTATCATTATGTCTTTTACATTTCAAAAGTCATCATTGCATTCCAAAAGTCATCATTCCAAAAGAAAAAAAAAGAAAAGAAGCTATTGTAACAATTACAAAGAAAAGGAAAAATAAATAGAGGAGGATAGTAGTTGTCTGGTGAGTTGGTGGCAGTTATCATTATGTCTTTTACATTTCAAAAGTCATCATTGCATTCTAAAAGTCATCATTCCAAAAGAAAAAAAAAAAAAATAAATGGAGGAGGATAATAGTTGTCTGGTGGGTTGGTGGCATTTATCATTATGTCTTTTGCATTCCAAAAGTCATCATTGCATTCCAAAAGTCATCATTGCATGTTAAGAATCTTGGATGTCATCATTGCATATGCCTGAAGAAATTCTAGAATACATCTGAGGTACCATGTCATCCATACAACAATCAATAATACCATGATATGTGTGCATTTATTTTGAATCATTATTATGTAAGTGGTAATTGTATTTAATTCAACGACACATGTCATTCATTCATCAATTGGATGCAGTACAACTGAGGTATTTTAGAATTTCTCCTGCTAATGATGTGCTCTGTTATAGAAGATACTGATTCTAAACACAAGATCAACGCAGAGCTTTACAATGCCCTGCTGATCAGAGAAGATGAGCAGAAGGTGATAGAGCTTTGCCGAAAAGTTCCCGATCATGCCTTGTACATATTAACAATCCACGATGACACAGTGCTGCATATGCCTACTTATTCCAAAAAAAGCAACTTAGTGCTGAAGCTTCTCGACGAGTTACCCGACCAATATCTCGACAAAATGACACGACAGAATCAAGCAGGAAACACCATTCTGCATGAAACTGCCACAAGTAACCATGCGATTCCTGTCGCGGAAAAGCTGTTAAAGAAAGCGCCGGGGCTGCTAGGCATGCGCAACAACAATGGAGAGACTGCTCTACTTCGTGCTGCGCGATACGGCAAAGCTGATATATTCAACTTTCTTGCTGGTAGAGTTTCTGGGTATGATCTCGGCACTAAGCTGCCATTTCTTCACAGAAATGATAAGACTAATGTTCTTCACATTGCCATTCTTTCTCAGCACTTCGGTAAGTTTTCAAAAGTATTGCCTAGTACCCCGGTTTGATGATCAAATTAAATTTTGAGTGTCCGTATGTATTTCTATCCTTGTTTATAATTGTATTCTTCTTTTTGAAACAGATTTGGCCCTGCAAATTGCGAACGATTACGGGTACTTGATTGAAGAGCAAGATTTGGATGGGATGACTGCTCTTCAGCTTCTGGCATGCAAGCCTGAAGCTTTTGATCTCAAACGGGCCGAAGGGTTTTTCAAAAAACTAATCTATTGTGGTGAGGTTTTCTTAATAAAATCTGAATATAATTTTCGTTTTTGCCTCCGTTTTCCGGGAAACATTAAATTATTTATTGCTTCTGATTTGCCTTTTATTTTCCTATTGGTTTTGAAATTAAAATAAGATATTGTTAAAGATGCTAACAAAATAATTCCTTGTTTGAGAGCTTAGATTTGAATAACATTGTTTGCTTTTTAAATCACTTTCCCGACACTCTTTACAAGAAGAAGAAAATTTTAATGGAAAGCGCTTATTTATACAATTGTTAACTCTTTTTCTTTTTTTTGGTGGAAAAGTTAAATATAAATGTAGTTTGAGCCGAAGAGCAGAATTTGAAGAGGAAGAGCGACAATATGAATCATGCCAGGTTTCTAATTAGAAGGGATACTTCATGGGAGATTACTGATTCATTCCAGGACCAGAGTAAGCCTAAAATTCATAGATATGGGGCAAATCCCAATGCCTCATCCGTTGATCAGAAAGGGATTGGAGAAAGCTCTGCTATCGATAATGCTGAAACCCCTCTGTTTCTAGCAACAAAATCTGGATGTATTGAGATTGTGAAAGAAATATTCAATGTATACCCCCAAGCAGTTGAGCATACTGATGATGAAGGAAGAAATATATTGCATGTAGCTATCAAGTATCGGCAGTTAGAGATTTTTGAGCTTGTAGTCCAAATGGAAGTGCCAATGCGAAGGCTAGTCCGGAAAATTGACAACGGTGGCAACACTTTACTGCACATGACCGGAATCAAAAGAAAGGATTATGTACCTGAAAAGATGGAAGGCCCTGCTCTAGTCTTGCAGGAAGAATTTCTTTGGTACTAGGTACGATTTCACTAATCCTATTTACTTAAGGTTTTGGTATGTTTAGATTATCAGAAGAGGATCCTAATTTTGCTATTAACAAACTTTGTTGGTTCTGGTGTGTATTGCAGCGTGTAGAGGAAGTGAGCACACCCCATTTCAGGAATCACCGGAACAACATGGGGTTCGCCCCGGAAGAGTTATTTGCTACTGCAAAAAATGAGCTTCATACTCAATCAAAAGAATGGTTAAAACAAACAGCAAAACGATGCTTAGTGGTGGCAATTTTCGTCGGTACCGTGGCCTTCTTCGCTGCACGCACTGTACCGGGAGTTGCTAATGTGGCAACTGGCTATCCAATCCTTCTTCGTCATCCTTTCTTTGTGACTTTCGCTGCCTCCAACGTTCTATCTCGCACATTCGCTTTTCAGGGTTTACGTTTCTCTCAATCCTCTCATCCCCATATAGATTACAAGATTTCAAGCAGTCTCTTCCGAATAAGTTGACATTGGGGTTCGCATTTCTGTTTTTTTCTGCGTGCCTTATGGTGGTAGCATTTGCGGCAACGATTCTGCTAATGATTAAAAATAAGGAACATTGGGCAAAAATCTTCCTCTACACTTGTTCTATTATCCCAGTGGGAATTTTTGCGCTATCGTATTTCCCTATTTACGTAACAAAATCGATTGCTAGATCGTGCAAGAAATTCTGCTGCAAGACAGGGCTGCTGGTTCCTCAGCGTTTGATCTCTCTCCTGAAGAGGATCTTTTCTTTCTCCAAATGTTTGAACGACAAAACCACCGGCTCTTCCATTCCATGAGCTTCAACTGTTAAACCTGAATGGGCAGTGTGCGAAATTGTTAATCTTGGCCGTTTGACACCTTGTTATCAGGAGTCTGTGTCTTAAGTTATTACGGGATTGTTTTGATTTGAATAAAGATGACGCAACCATTGCGCTTTAGTGCAGTGGCCACGATTCTGCACTCACAACTGTGAGCGCAGCAGTTCAAACTCTCACGACGCATGTAGGGCTTATTTTTTCCTTAATTATAATATATAATTAAGTGAAGACAGTCTTCTCTTTTTCGAAATCTAAGTAGAGTAGACACCCCTCGAATATTAGAGAAGGTAAAAATCTGAGTAGTGTTATATAAGAATTAATGTAAATTAGTCAAATTAATAAATATCAAAAATTAATTAAATTAGTCACGCATCGTTGTCTGATTATAAATATCAGTTGTAAATCTCATATAATATGAGTTGTAATCTAAATATTACTCTCATGTAATTAAAAAAAAAAAGAATAAAGATGACTCATTGTGTTGGCAAATGTTTATAGTCATTGTAATAAAAATGTGAGTGCACAATGCATTATT
Source organism: Atalantia buxifolia (assembly GCA_030444775.1). Taxonomy (NCBI): domain Eukaryota; kingdom Viridiplantae; phylum Streptophyta; class Magnoliopsida; order Sapindales; family Rutaceae; genus Atalantia; species Atalantia buxifolia. The sequence continues at coordinate 14,556,833 of CM059838.1, forward strand.
GTAAGAATCGAATTGTTTGAGTAATTTCATAAGATTTGGTTATATTGGAGTTTGCTCTAAGATAGAACACCTCTTTATAACCACACGATTAGAATTATAATGAGTTTTTTATTATTTATTATTTTACGTGTGTGGTTGAGATTCGTACTCCACTATAAATCTGCTCCAACATAACTATAGCCAATTTCATATTCTTCAAAAACACCCAACACCCACAATCAAGTTAGGACAATTGTACAAATTAATGAAACTTTGATGGCCTTCAGCTTTGAGCTCACGTGAGGTGAGAAAATTCAAATGTACACCCACAGTTTCATTTGTGATTAAATTTGAAATATTATTGAATGTTGTCTCTATTTCTCGAGGGAATTTGAATTTATGTGTAAGGAGCGTAGCATATCAAGGAATCGGATGATAAGTCAGTCATTATGAACAATGTGGTACAAATGGTACGACATGTCGGTTAGAGAATTTAACATTTGAAGACGAGCCGTTTTTTTGTCTGGGCAACCTCGTGCATTTCGTCCAAAAAAATTTAATTTCCAAAACTACCCAGGAAAACACCTCTTGTAATCCTAGTGATAATAACATCTGGATCCATGTATTTTTACACTTTCTCAAGTAATGTGATAGTTGTCCATTTGTATCGAACAAGGCTCCACCTTAAGGTAAATGACTGCGATGCCCTTTATTGTCAAGTCACATGATGCTCGAAATTAAGGGTGACCACAGTGACTCAACCCAAACCAACCAAACAGACCCAAACTGAATCGATCCAGCTCGAAAATTTCAGTTTAATTCCGGGGTCCAACTATGTTAGCCATGATGTTTGGTACTCCATTTTTCTGTCTTTTTCAAATCTACTTTTAGATTCAACCCAAAAATTTTACAACAGGTTAGATGTATTTGTAGGGTTATTAACATTAAATGCCCCTGTTGTTCATGTAAAATAAAAAAAAATTAAAAGTTTTAAAATTTTGATATGTAAGTATATAATATTTTAAAATTTTTTAGACTATTGATTTCAATTAAATAACTTATTCTTACATTTTTTAATATTTATTTAAATTAATAATTCTATTATTAATTAATAAATTAATTAATTTAATATATAGCTAAACATTGTATTTTTTTTCTAACCATAATTGATTATATATATATTCACGTGTGATTTTTTTTTTAATTTAACAAAATGGCAGTCAATTTCCTCCCACGTGAGAGACATTATACCTTTTATTTTTCTCTAATGCAAGAGATTTTACTATCTCAAATAGATGAAATGTACAAAATACGAAAATGAATTTAATTTCATATTATATATAATTAATGTTTTATTATTTTCTTGTAACATAATATTTATTTAACATGCTATCAATTATTTGATTATGTAGAAAAATATATTAATTTACTAATAATAATAAAGCGTTAGTCTATCAATTAGTAAAACCATTAGTTTATCAATTCGTAAAATCATTTTTGTTCGTTTGAACAAGGATTTTGTATTTTTGGTTGAATTTTTGTCCTTAAATAAAAAGAGTAAATTTAATTGCATACTTAAATAAATTGACTTTTATTATTCCACCCCAACATTTTAAATAGTCATTAGCACACATTTAAGATATTTCATTAACTTAATTAAAGCAGGGTAAAAAAAATAAATCTAAACAATTACTCTATTTGAAAATAATTTAAATATTTCTTTATTAATTTTTTGTAATTAAAAATAAGAGTAATAATTTTATTTTATTATTTTGTTTCTATATTGTAAATAATTTTAATTATCTTCTAATATTAATCATTTTAGGAAAAGTAAATAAAAAATAAGAATTTTTTATGTAAAACACATTAATTAGTTTTTTATATGATAAAACGCATACTGATTGATAATAAAAATTAAATATGCATGTTTACCCTTTGATATATATATATAGCGTTATATTTTTGTTGGATTAATGGCTAAGTGCTGGAAAACAAAACCATGGCCATGACCAATTTTTTTATTTTTTAGTTTGGTAGTGAAATTGAAATTCTAGTTATGCAACCTAAGAGGGGGGTTAATCGTGATTAAAAAAAATTATTCAATTCTAAAGCAAAACTCAATTTAAATCTAAAAACAAATTCAAAGTAATAACAAATAAATCAATCACAATATAAAAAGATAAGGGAAGAGAGATTCAAATACGGGTATTTTTAAATGGTTCGGCCAACTTTGCTTACGTCCACGCCTCCAAGGATTCAAATGCTTACAATTGACTTCCAATGTGTCAATAAACCTTTACAACAAGAGATTATCTCCAATCTCTTAACCTAAATGTATCCCAACACTTACAAACACTCAAAACAAAAGATTACAAATTGTTTCTCTCTCACACATTGATGTTTAAAATTTCAAATCAATACCCAATGTGTGAATAGATGAAGAATGAATTGTGTTTCAAGCTCTTTGAAGATTGTATTCTCGAGTATAAGCTCAATGATGATATTGTGATCAATCTTTGTTTGAATTTGAATGAGCTTATTTATAGTTGGAGCCAAAAACTAGCCATTATATACTTTCTGCTCATTGTCGGATCACCGTTAACTCGATGTCGGATGACCGTTTGACTGATCAATATGATCGTTGGGCTAAATTTTCAAATTGTCGGATCGCCGTTTTCAAGCTGTCGAATCGCTGTTAGTGTCCAGAGGCTAATCTCATAATTTTGTTCCAGGTCGGCGAGCCGTTATCAGAATGTCGGATCGCCGTTAGTGTCCAGAGACTATCTTCAATTCTGCTCAATGTCGGCGAGTCGTTAGTGTCTAAAGACTAATCTTTCAATTTTGTTCCAGGTCGGCGAGCCGTTTATCAAGGATGACGGTGAGCCGTTTATCAAGGATGACGGTGAGCCGTTATTGTCCAGAGACTGATCTCAATTCTGTTTGATGTTGGCGAGCCATTATCAGGGATGTCGGCGAGCCCTTATTGTCCATTTTCAGAGTATTACGAAATCTTTGTTATTTTCAAAATTCTCAAGGTTTTTGTTTTCAATTGATAATATTACCTAGAGATATTTTTCATAGAACATAAAACCTTTATAGAATGAGAATTATGATTTTAAAAGAATATGAAAACTGTTTGAGCTTTTAAAGGATTAATGAATCTTAATCAAGTTTGTTATCATCAAAATCAATAATAAAGAAGAATTTATCTTAACAGAAATGACATTTTTTTTCCCTTCAATTCTAGCAATTTATGCATTCTCTTCTCTACATATATTGCAATACAAAAAAAAATAAAAAATTATATCTTCCAAATTGACAAGCCTGCGATGTCGGAGTATTATATTCATATCGGCATCTTTGAAAAGTGCTTCTAAAATAGAATGTGGTTTCCAGAAACATAATTGTAATTGAAAATTTTTAGGTGCAGGACTAATGTGTGAAAATATAAAAGTCTGTAGCTTTTTTATTCTTTTAACAAATAAATAGATTCTATTATAATTGATTTTGAAAAAGACAAGAAAAGGGCGACGAAACCCACGTGGCTTAATTCTATTGTAAAAATTTTAAAATGATAGACTTTGATTCGATTTAAGTGTTTTATAATGAACTAAAAGCTAATTAAAAGACGAAAAAGAAAAACTAATTTTTTTCCTTTCAAAATTCACTATTATAAGGATACTTTTTTTTTTGAATGATATTGTAAGGATACTTTAGTAAGTATCCATAGGGCTCTATGTCGTTGACTAAGAAAAAGTAAAAAAGATCGAAATAAAACGTAAAAATTTATCCACATGTTATTTCTCTTCCACTTGCAAATTGCAATCCATCACTCGGTAGACAAAAATGTCATTTCAATAATTTCACTACAAAACCCTAGCTATATAATCCCCAATTTCACTCAGCACCAGTTCTCTCCACTCGCTATCTCCAAACCCTAACCCTAATCTGTCATCTTTGTTCCCACCAAAAGAAGACAAAAATGCCGCCCAAATTCGACCCGTCCCAGGTGGTGGATGTTTACGTTCGGGTCACGGGTGGCGAAGTCGGAGCCGCCAGTTCACTGGCTCCAAAAATCGGACCACTCGGTCTCTCCCCCAAGAAAATCGGAGAAGACATCGCCAAAGAAACCGCAAAAGACTGGAAGGGCCTCCGCGTCACCGTCAAGTTGACCGTACAGAACCGTCAGGCCAAAGTCGCGGTGGTCCCGTCGGCGGCGGCGCTCGTTATCAAAGCCCTCAAGGAGCCCGAAAGAGACAGGAAGAAGACAAAAAACATTAAGCATAACGGGAACATAACGCTTGACGACGTCATCGAGATTGCTAAAATCATGAGGCCGAGGTCCATGGCTAAGGATCTGAGTGGGACCGTGAAGGAGATTCTGGGCACGTGCGTGTCTGTTGGGTGTACGGTAGACGGGAAGGACCCCAAGGATTTGCAACAAGAGATTAATGATGGTGACGTGGAGATTCCCCTCGATTGAGATAAAGGTTGCCTGTTTATTTTCCTTCCCAGTGAGAAGTTTAAAGCGATTTATCATTGTTGTTTTATTTGGTTATTGTTGGATATTGGATAAATTTGAGGATGTTATTTTTGGTTGAGGTAATTAGAAATGTTTTTTTCGGAATTTCAATTTTTGGGGATGATAGTTAATTTTTATTTTTCATTTTTATTGTTTTTTTCGTTTGCTGATTGATGCCTTGTGGTGGTGAATATCTTAGGTTTATTGCATTGTTTTTTTTTCGGGTTGTTTTAAATTACTGTCTGAAATTGACAAAGAAAATTATAGGTGCCATTTTCATCTTAGGTTTGTCAATCTGTTAGACCCGACATTGTACAGAGGTTTTCGTTGAAATTGTTATCGAAATGAATCTACAATATGCTATGTGTGAATTTAATAATTCTGTTTAGATTGCTACTCTTTTTTTCCCCCCTTTAAATCAGTGCCATCTGAATCTTTTTGTTTCACGGACCATTCAAGTAATTTGCTCAGTATGATTATGTTGTTGCACCTGTCTGAACCATTTGAGTTATTCTTCTTTTGTCTTCTTGTTAGCACTACAGACCTTATGTGGAGTCATGTTTGCCTATATCCATTTCATCTCATCTCCTAATGTCATCCTCAGCAGTTTGATTACTCCCTGTCATATGCGGTTTTTGGCTGTGTAATGTCTGGTGTTATTAACAGCACATTCTTTGAACGAAACAACATTTTTGCTTAACAGTGGTACTTATAAGAATTTTTGTTAATCTCTATTTAATAAAGCTGGATGGTTTAGATGCGTATTAGTTATCTCATAGAGAAATGTCATAGCTGCAAACTTGAAACAAGTTCACTATTTGCAATATTTTCACTGTACTAAACTGCATTGTTTTTTGTTTGACTATATTGGACAACTTGTGATTACTGAGCTTTGACCTATTCATGTCATTTCACAAGATGTGCACCTTGGTAGAGAGGTGGCACAGCATAAGTGACTATTGTTCCAAGTACTGTCAATTTTGTTTCTCTTTCTGCAAAGGTGAAAAGATGTTTGTGTTGTTTGCTTTTGCAATAATTATGTGACTAATTAATCGAGGATACTTCTAGGATATTAGGGCCGCTTTGTAAATCAAAATAAATTCCACCATTTTCTATTGATCTTTGAGATGGGATAAGAATTCTGAGAGTTGTAATGCCAGATGGATAAGGCATCGATGTGGTTTTAGTTTTTTGGATCTTTATGCTGATTGATACTTAACCCTATGATTTTATTGCCAGGCACAGTAGAATTTATAACAATGGCCACTTTTTGATAATGTTTGGTTATAGGTTGTGTTTAAATACTTGAGAATGATGGACTTACATCTTAACGAAAGCTTAACCTAGGGATAAGTTTTCTGTCATTTGATTGTTGGTGTAATGATCATATATATGTGAAAAGCATAATAATCTTCAGCTTCGAGTAAACAGGTGTGTCGGTTGATTTGTCATCCAATATCTTTTTATAATGGAGGGATTATTTAGCTACTAATGCTAGGGTTGGGCATTGGATCAGATTTGGATAGATTGGATTGGGATTTGGTTGAAATTTTGATTGGATATAATTTGTGTCATCTGATAGATTTATGGTGCGTTTATTTTTAGAATTAGGGAATTGAAGTTGAGAATCAATCTCCCATCTTGAGATTGACAATCCCCCAAAAAATGTCAATTTTGTCTCCAGTTAAAAAATAATTATAATCAATTAATATATTATGAATGAATTAATTAATTAGTGTATATTATAATTAATTAATATATTATTTTAATTATTAATATATTTTATTTATTATTACTATTAATGATAAAAATAATAATAATAATTAATTTGCATATTAATGTTAGTTAATAATAGTAATAATAATAATAATAATAAATATATCATAGCTATTTAATATATTATTATAATTAATTAATATTATTTAGAAATATTTTATTATTGTTATTAATGATAAAATTTTTACATTTAATTAATATACTATTAACAATAATTAATAATAATAATTTTAAATAAATAATCACAATAATTAAAATAAAAAAATAATAATTATGATAATATTTTATTAAGTATTTTTTTAATAATTTAATACAATTTAACTCGTTTTAATTTTTATTTTTATAATTTGAGAAAACAATTTATTTTAATATCTATTTTCAATGTTCATTCTAATTATTTTCATTCGTATTCATTTTAATTTTAATTTATTTCAATTTTAATATAGTAAACGCATCGTTAATTCGACTTTTTTGTCGAATTGAAAAAAGTCGATATCCTAAATCGAACACCTAATCCCAAAAAATCAGCTACGACATCTAAGGCTTTGAGCTCGTCCAGGTGTCCACGATGCCAAGAAATGAATAATTGATGTGGTTCTTTTCCTCGTACATTAATCAACATTTGTCTTGTTTTATTTTAACTTTTTATGACGTGGCTCCATGAATGTATGATTGTATGTATTTGGCTCCTATGTTGGGACGGAAAATTTGGAGAAGTCTATGTTACAGCTTCTGTACGTAACAGCAGCCAATGGGGAACTCCCACAGCCTGCATTTGTACGATTTTTCTCTCTCCTCAGGACACGTGTGCTGCTTCCCATTGGGTGCGTACGTTACAGAATCTGTAACGTAGCCTTCTCCGAAAAATTGATTTCCCGCTTGACTGGTTTGATAATTGAGGGGTTAAATGTGCCAGGCCAGGCTTTGCAATTGCAGCAGTTTGATTTGATACGTGGATGGTGACAGAGAAGTCAAGTTTGGTTTAGTATACTTTGTGTGGACATTAGAGCGACACCACCACTATTCCAACCTTTCTGGAGACGGTACGACGCAGTGATCTAAACATTTCAGATAATGTTTCAGGTGTTGGTTAATTTGGCTGGCCGGATTTTTTCTGTAAACCTCCCAACAATATAAAGTTGTTAATTAATGCTAACATAAACAGGACGCTTCCCCACCGTTCATTTATTAAAAGTTAGTTTGTTTGTGTTCGTCTAATTTGATACAACTCTATTAATACTAAAGTTGGTCCATAATTTTCTCTTGGCTTTTTCTGTCCATAGGGGCATTGACAGATTCTATATAAACCGTTCCACTTTTGATATCCTTCAAATCAAACAATTTCCAAGTTCTTCTCTGAAATTTACCTTTCGGCTGCTGCTACTCTCTTTCTCAGGTGAGACCAAGGAGAAAGAGGGACATCGTGTTAATTAGACTACATTCTTCTAATTATACCAACATTAACTTTGCCGCTGATTACTTTTCATAATCACAATTGCACTGATGGCTAAGGATCTCAGGCACAGAATGAAGCCCTGGATTGAGGTTGCACCATCGCTTATTGCTTTCCCCACGAAGTCTTCCCGCACTCCTACACTGGAGACAATTAGGGAAGAGAGAGCTGAAGATTATGAAGATGATGATGACGGTGACGATTAGTGTATTGTTTTCCATGTGCTTCGGGTATTTTTAGTCACAGTTTTCCATCGGTGCTCTAGGGACCAACTCAGTCACATGAAGCTCAATTTCCTGTGTCAAAGATGTTGATAAAATGTCTGCTATATTCATCACCCGATGAATTTGATCTCGTTCTACTTGTATATATATGTTGATGGAAACATAGCGAATATTATGCCTGTACGGTGTCTTCGTCTGTAAATACTTTCTATGCACTTTTTGCATGCTCTTGCACAGGCTGCTATCATTCTATGAAATAATTATGCTCTGCACTTGCGACTTCTTTGCTAAAAATAATTGTTAAAGTTGTTGTTATAAATTTAGAACAGTCCATTTTAGTTGTATGATTGCTCCTTAATTAAGCTACAAGTTCTTCTCTTAATTAAGTTATCCCCGTCTATTCTCCCTCATTTCTGTGATTTAAGGAATTGCTAGGTCCATGCATGAATTGACATACTTTCCATAATAAACAGCTCTTACGATAAAGAGCAAGTAGTAGTACCACATGGACAAAAAACAGTAAGAAGCGGCCAAGCCCGTGCCCTTATAAACAATTGCTTAAGTGTAATGAAAGCTACGGAGCCGTGCGGTGAGCACAGAGCGAACTATTCTTTCGCCTTTTACTAAAGAATACCGTGTGTTCGCCGCTTTTAAGCGGCATACGCCAATTTTTTGAGGGGTGTTCCTCTGCGAACGCTCCCATCAATTCCTAGTCCAATATTACATCTGTGTTTTATTATTTTCTCATAATTGAGCTTTATTTCATAAATAAGCAGACGACTCGTCGTGCAAAATGTGCCTGATTTACAATTCCTCATTTCACAGCCTTCGTTTTTAGAACACTAGCAGTGCCTTAATTGAATCCTTATGGTTTCCTGTGTGTGTTTTATCTTAGCTTTCACCAGTGCTTATATTGGTCGAGCCTTCAATCATTGATTGGACATCGAAAATGAGTTGATATCGCACTTGAATCTTTTGATATTGGGCATTTGTTATCTTAAATCATTAAGCAACATACATAACAAAATAAGACGTGTTAAATTTGAAGTTTCAAATCTAAGGGCTAGAAATGAAAGGGAATATATCTCAGTAAGGTTTGAAGTTTTTTTTATTATTTAATTTATTTACACAAATAAATCCAATGCTTGCATTACCATGAAATTGGTCATGGTTCTAATGTAAATCTCAGTAAATTTACATAAAGATGTCAAGTTAATTAATTATGTATAATAATAATAATTAATAATGACGTTAATAAATAATAATAATAATTAAAATAATAAAATCAATAAATTTTATAATAATGATAATAACAACATGAAGGACGACAACGACGACAATAATAATAAAGTAATAATTTATTAATTTTATTATCATTTATTATCATTTAAAATATTATTCTAATGATAATAATAATAATTATTTTATTTTATTTTATTATTTTATTATTATTTTTAATTTTTAATTATTATTTAAAATAATGATAAAATGGGCTTCGGAAATTTAACTGAGGGTAAAAAATTCATTCTTGGGAATGTAGTTCTAATTTCCCACCATTCGAGAATAAGAACTTTGGTAATGGTTCTCGAATTTGTGGGTCCCATTGTTCCTATTATAATTCGCAACTTTCATTTTACAAATAAGCAACTTCTTAATTCTGACTCCTCCATTCCAATTTCTATTGTTGTTTAGTAAACACAACATTAAACTTATTAGTGGTAAGAATATAATAGGCAAGGGAAGGCGCCAAGACTTTTCTTATTCTTCTTATTAACTCAAACCATTATGGATGTGTCTTATTTGGATGGTTTATGATTGTCCAGTAATTGAGAAAGGGTGTGAGCGAGATACACAAAAGGGATTAAGATTTGACCATGAATTCAATCGGCTTCAACTGGTAAATTTATATTTGTAGCACTTACACGTGCCGACATTTTGATGGTACGTTTGTTAAATTTCTCAAGTTTGTTATCTTATTATATAGGGCTTTGTTAAATTCGGGAATCATTACCAGAGTTTTAATTCCCTGTGGGATTGGGAATCAGAACTTCATTCTCAAGAATGGCTTTTTTTTACTTCCTAAATTTCTTAATACCCATTTTATCCTTAATTTAAGTAATAATTAAAAATTAAATAATAATAATAATAATAAAATTATTATTATTATTATTATAATAATAATATTTTTCCGACATTCATTCCAATGTGCGAGAAACATATTATCTACTTGTTCTTTATTATTATCAATTTGCTTTAATATCCCACCGTAACCTAAATCGACGCATCGGTTTATTAACTTTTTAGGTAATGCAGATTTGCAAGAAATAAACATGGAATTTCTTTAACAATATTTTTTATCTGTTTAACAACTTTAGTATGTTCTTCCACCATGCAACATGATTCTTTTTTAACCTATCATGCAATGGTTTAGCAATCCTATTAATGATTGCGAAAATTAAATTGCGGGAATTTAAATTGCAGAAATTAAAGTACTGGAAATAAAATTTATTACAGGCTTTGAATAAATTACAAATCTTTAAAAGATCAGCTGCTTACATTTATTTGCTTTAGATCTTGAGATTTAAAAGAAGAAGTGGGAAATTAATCTTAAAACTCTTAACGAGATACTTCCTTGATCTAAGATCTTGGGATAGTATTCCGTTAATGTTTTTGTGATTCCAGATTCCCAGAGAGAGAGAGAGGAGAGTATAGAGAGAATGGAGAGAAGAAGAAGAAGAGAGAGAGAGCTCTAAAACTGATCTGAGGAGTCTAAGTCTTCCTTCAGATTTAAATACAAAATCGACTCAACCGGGACTGTAGCTTTATGACCGGAACTGTGGCTTTTTAACTGTGGCGCGTCCTGTAGACTGTGGCGCGTCCTGTAGCATTTTAAACTGTAGCGCGTACTGTGGTGAGACTGTAGCGATACTGTAGCTTTAATGAATTTTTGAAAAATAATTTTGATTTTACATGGGAAATTCGGGTGAAGAGACATGTGCGCTCTCACTTGTGTCCAGAGGACCACCCGAAACAAAGGAAAATTCAAAAGAACTTAATATTACACACTTTTTTTTTTAATACAAAGAAAATTACAAATGTCTTTAATGCTTTATAGGAGGGAAGATTCCGAAGCAATCGTCTTCATTATCGTCCCCGAGAGAAATAAATGGTTCAGATTCATCGGCTTCAGAGGAGCTGACAACGGATGTCTCGGATCTGGAGGCGAGAAGCTGTTCCATGACTTTGAAATATTCTTCTTCAGTCTTTGCACCTGCAAGAAGAGATTGGGCTCTGGATTTTTGGGTAAGAAAGGTTCCTTGGGCTTTAATGTCTTCGATGGTTGGGGCAAGGAAACCTTTAATGAAAGCCAATCATGAATTGTATGGGTGGTTAATTTTGACTGTTCATCAAATTTTGACCACCATTTGACTTTGAATGTTCTTTGTAAAATTAATTGGGTATCCTGAGTGTGGTAACGGAGATTCCACATCCATACCCATGGTAAGAAGAAGTTTGTACAGAAATAGAGGAAAGGAGAGAACCTTCTTTCTGATTCTGTGGGTTTGTAATGGGCTTTGAAAAGATTTAGACACTCGGTGGCATTCTGGGTGAGGATTTCAGGACATGGGCCAAAATAGTTCCACCACTGTTGAAACCAGTTTGGAAGGCTTTGAACAGTTATTTTTGAATTGAAGAAAAATAACCATGAGTGGGATTTTTTAGGGTTTTGTAGGAAAAATGTGTTAAACCACGCTTGTTGATAATCCCAGTATGAGAAAGTCAAACAATGTGGTAGACGCATTTGAATCTTTGTAGTAAAGGTTTTTTGTTTATGGAGTTGGTCACCCCATTGTTTTGGGCTTAGGACTTTGAGAATGGTTGCCGTTGAATAGGCGGGCTCTGTATGGGAATCACTGAGGAAGAAGTGTTTGAATCTAACTGACTCAGTGGACTCTAAAATGCTTTGGTAATAGGACTGGGGTTTTGTTAAATCCCAAGGTTTAAAAAACCAGCCTATTGGAAAAATCTTTGAAATAGCTTGAAATGGATCAGAATTATAAAATCCATCCTCCATAGATAAAATGTTTTGGAAATGGGTTTTATTAAACCAATCCGAAGTTTTCTTTGAAAGCTTTGTTTGTGAAAGTACAATCTGGGAAGATGAGCTTTCACCAGAAACAATTACATTTTGAGAAGAAGGTTTTGTAATTTCTTGGCTCAAACTTTGAAAAGGGATTTCTTTAAGAGATCTTCTAGGTATTTCTTCAGAAATAGAATTTTCTTCTTTAGGAGAAATTTTGCTTTGAGAAAAACTTTGTAGGGCGAGCATGAGCTCAGGGGATTTGGAAATGGATTTCATCCACTCATTTACCTGTTCCTGCGAGGCAATGGCTTTAGATTTTGCTTCTTCATCCTCGATCATGTCAATCCAGGATTTGATGGGTATGGCTGATGAGAGTAATTTTTCTTTAGGAGGAAGAAGAGGCTTTGGATGGTGTTTGGGATACAGGGTCTTTGAGAATCCCTTTCCCTTTGTCTTTGGTCTTTTTTGGCGGCATTTATCTGTTTTGAAGAAACTCTCTGGTTAGAAAATCAGGGAGAGAATTTGTATCACCTTTAATAAACTCAATGTCAAAATCAAAAACACTTAAAATAGCTTGCCATCGTGCAAAAATCTGTTTTGATGCAATGTTTTGAACATCCTTTTCTAAAACATGTTTTGCAGCTTTGCAATCAATTCTAAGCAAAAATTTTTGATTTAACAAGTCACTTTGAAATTTAGATATGCATAAGACAATAGATAAAATTTCTTTTTTAATAGTAGAATAATTTTTCTGACATTCATTCCAATGTGCAGAAACATATTGTACTACTTGTTCTTTATTATTATCAATTTGCTTTAATATCCCACCGTAACCTAAATCAGACGCATCAGTTTCAACTATTTTAGGTAATGCAGGATTTGCAAGAAATAAACATGGAATTTCTTTAACAATATTTTTTATCTGTTTAACAACTTTAGTATGTTCTTCTGACCATGCAACAGGATTCTTTTTTAACCTATCATGCAATGGTTTAGCAATCCTATTAATGTTAGGACAGAAATCAAGAACATAATTTAAACTTCCCAAAAATCTTTGCAATTGGGTTTTATCAAGGATTTTATCAGGAAATTTATCAGTGAAAGAAAGAGATCTTTCAATAGGGGTGATAGTTCCTTTTGAAATATAATGGCCAAGAAATCGGATTTTAGTTTGAAATAAGGAAATTTTGCTACTAGAAATAGCTAGTCCACTTTTCTAGTTGCGAAATAAAAAAGTCTTTAAATGTTTAAAATGTTGATCTATTGATTGTGAAAAAATCAATACGTCATCAATATAAACAATACAAAAATCGAAAAAGGATTATAAATGTAATTCATAATTCTTTGAAATTCTGAAGGTGCATTCTTTAAACCAAAGGCATTACTTGTCCATTCGTATTGACCAAATGGAACAGTGAAGGCTGTTTTATAACGGTCTTTAGGGTGAATTTGAATTTGCCAAAACTCCGACTTCATGTCAAATTTTGAAAATATGAATGCAGAGTGAAGTTTTTTGAGTAAATCTTTTTATTAGGTATAGGGTACCTAATCCATTTTAAGGCTTTATTTAGGGGTTTATAATTTATTACCAATCTTGGTGTACCTCTTTCTATTTCCGAATTTTTATTGACATAAAAAGCGGCACAAGACCATAGGGATTTTGATTTGGTAATTAGTCCTTTAGATTCTAATTCTTTGATTTCTTCTTTGCAATGTTTCTCTAATTCCATATTCATTTGAATAGGACGGGCTTTAGTGGGTATTTGTTTTTCATCAAAAGAATTTTCATATGGAAAATCTACCAAATGTTGTTTTCTTTCCAAAAAGCGATTCTAAATCAAAGCACATATTTCCTTTTCAATTAATGCTTTAAATTCAGAAATTTTTCTTTGTATAAAATCATTTTTAATTGATTTTCTACCCTTTGTAAGTTTAAATCTTTTTGTAAACAGTTAGATTAACTTTGTTTTGATTTTAGTAAAACATTTATTTGGTTACGGTGTCGAGTTGGCTTTTATGATGTTTAAATTTCTGGTTTTAGGTTTTTCTATAAAAGGGAATTTTAAATTTATTTTCCTGCCTTAAAAGATATTCCATCATAATCAACAATATAAGGAGTTATGAGATTTATAAATGGTGTTCCTAGTATAACAATATGATGGATGTCATTTGTCGAAAGAAAGTAGTTTTAAATTCAAAATTATCTTTAAGAACAGATCTTCAACTTTAGAATGGATGTTTAATTTTGAATTATTGGCGGCGAAAAGTCTTTCTTTTGTTTTTTCTTTAAATTTATCGGGACAAAATTTCTTTAATACAATTTAAATCAAGACCACCGTGTCGAATAAGGCAATGGTGTCAATTTCTAATTCTTTGGAAAAAACTAAAGTAATTTTTATTAAATATTTTCTAGTGGTGATTTGATTTAAAACAAAAAGAAAATCATTTGGAATTGATTCAATGTTTTCAAGTTGCAAACCATTTTCACCAAATTTTAAATCATTTTTACTATTAGAATTTGATTCTTTATCAGAGTCATCTTCTAATTGTTTCTGTATTAAAAGTTGGATGGTTTCAGAATCAGTTTTCTGTTTTTCTTTTAACTCTTTAATCTCAAGTTTGATGTCTTTAATTTCCTTTTGAAGATCTTGGATGGTAGGAGTTGTTTTCTTTGTTTTCTTTTTCTCCAAGATTTCTGTAAGGTCATAAGTACTCTTCTTGATGATTGGAATTTTAGTCTCTGGTTTTTCTTTTATTTCCAAAGTCTTTAGAAGTTTATCTAAATATTCTCTTTGAAGAGTTGGATCAGAAATATGTTTAACAAGTTCAAGAAAAGTTTCTTGGTCTTTTGTCAAAACATTGATTTTATGAGGTTCGAGAATCGAATCATCATCACTTGTGATAGATGTTTCGAGTCAATCAATTCATCAATTTGTAAAGGATCACGTGTCTCTAGATAAGGAGAAATTTGAGTCGAATCATCGGACTCTATGAAGCGGAGGAGAGATCTTTGAAAGGGTTTCTTCATCGAGATCAAGCTCGTGAAGCCTTTTGTTCATTCCGCAATACTTTGCGGTATGGCCTTTATTCCACATTTATGACATATGGCTTTTTGTAGTTAAAAGGAGTTTTGGATTTAAAAGCTTTCTTTCTAGAGAAATTGGGCTTTTTATAAGGCCTCGAAGGTTTCTTATAAAATTTTTCTCTAAAAATCGGAAATGGGTTTTTATGGCTCTTATACTTGTTATGTTTTTGTAAGGCTTCAAAAACACTTACCATTACAATCTTTGGAATTAGAAATTTTAAACAGTGTCATAATTGAATTGTTTCTGAAACTACTATAACTCTTTGCTTAGATTTCCTAAGCTCCCATTTTAGTCGTTTACGTAACTTCAATCTTGACAAATCTTTAGACCTTCCTTGTTGATGAAACTAACCAATTCATCATAGGTGAGTTCATCATAAGGAATACAATTGTCATAAAGGGCTTTAATGGAATTTCTAACTTTTTCTCCTAAGAGAGTAGGTAAACCAAAGAAGAATAGCATTATCCAAATGAATAAATAGAATATTGGTCCTATTCGGATAAAAGCCTCACCTTACAAAATCCATAAACCAAGTGATCCGGATAAAATCCATAAACCAAGTTATCCATCAAAGATTTTGTAAGGTGAGGCTTTTATCCTAATAGGACCAATATTCTATTTATTCTTTGGATAATGCTATTCCTTCTTTGGTTTACCTACTCTCTGCTTAGGAGAAAAAGTTAGAAATTCCATTAAAGCCCTTTATGACAATTGTATTCATATGATGAACTCACCTATGGTGAATTGGTTAGTTTCATCAACAAGGAAGGTCTAAAGATTTGTCAAGATTTGAGATTCTGAAAACGACTAAAATGGGAGCTTAGGAAATCTAAGCAAGAGTTAGGCGTTCGTAAACAATTCAATTATGACCGTTTAAAATTTCTAATTCCAAAGATTGTAATGGTAAGTGTTTTTCAAGCCTTACAAAAACATAACAAGTATAAGAGCCATAAAAACTCATTTCCGATTTTAGAGAAAAATTTTATAAGAAACCTTCGAGGCCTTATAAAAGCCCAATTTCTCTAGAAAGAAAGCTTTTAAATCCAAAACTCCTTTTAACTACAAAGAAGCCATATGTCATAAATGTGGAATAAAGGCCATACCGCAAAGTATTGCAGAATGAACAAAAGGCTTCACGAGCTTGATCTCGATGAAGAAACCCTTTCAAAGATCTCTCCTCTGCTCATAGAGTCTGATGATTCTGACTCAAATTTCTCCTTATCCGAGAGAATGATCCTTTACAAATTGATGAATTGATTGACTCGGAAACATCTATCACAAGTGATGATGATTCTGATTCTGAACCCCATAAAATCAATGTTTTGACAAAAGACCAAGAAACTTTTCTTGAACTTGTTAAACATATTTCTGATCCAACTCTTCAAAGAGAATATTTAGATAAACTTCTAAAGACTTTGGAAACAAAAGAAAAACCAGAGACTAAAATTCCAATCATCAAGAAGAGTACCTATGACCTTACAGAAATCTTGGAGAAAAAGAAAACAAAGAAAACAACTCCTACCATCCAAGATCTGCAAAAGGAGATTAAAGACATCAAACTTGAGATTAAAGAGTTAAAAGAAAAAAAAAAAACCGATTAAAACCATCCAACTTTTAATACGAAACAATTAAAGATGACTCTGATAAAGAATCAAATTCTAGTAGTAAAAATGATTTAAAATTTGGTGAAAATGATTTGCAACTTGAAAACATTGAATCAATTCCAAATGATTTTCTTTTTGTTTTAATGGTACGTGGCTTCTAAAGACTTTATTAAAGAACCTATTTCCTATTGGTATCAGAGCCAAGGGAAAGTAGGTGTAATATAGTCGTAAAGAATCTTTGTCGTTTTAATTCCAAAATTGTTTTCTGTGTGTGTGCTGAATTTTTACTGGTAGTAAGACCCGTTTTAGGATAGGATTTCCGATAGAGGGTCAAAACCATACCTGTAGGCATTCATATAGACTTTAATTGAAGATTTAAAACAAACATGGATTCTCTACTCTGTAGAGCATCTTCTTTTTCCAGTTCTTCTACTGATAAAACCAGTGTTTCAAAGAATGTGGTGAATTCAGAAGAATTCATTGTTGAAGATTTTGATAAAGCAATTGACAATTGGGATTTACCAAAGGTCTCCAAAGATAAGATTTATAAAATGAAAAAGCTTGATTTTTTAAAGACAGATTGTGTTATAAAAACGGAAGAAAGAGATATCACACTTTCAAAGCCATTTGAGACAATTCATTTATTTTCTGAACACTCTTTAAAGAAATTAAAAGAAAAGAAATTTAATTATGTCCATATTGGTTTAATTCAAGTTGGCATAAAACCATTAACGAAAGAAGGTTTAAATACTTCTATTCTTCTTTGTCATCGGGGATGGGAGGTTCATCTCCTTTGATGATTCCTTACTCGGTAGTATTGAATCTAGTCTGCAGAAAGGACCTATTTCATTTGATTGTTATCCTAATATAACGATCTCTTTAAAAGACGAAAATATTTTGAAAAGCATGATTTTACGTGATCAAGACACATAATTACAATATGTTGGAAGGATCTGTTCGATTGCATTAATCTTCAAAATATCTTATAAAGCCATGATTTCAAATTTAACACGCAACAT
Source organism: Atalantia buxifolia (assembly GCA_030444775.1). Lineage (NCBI taxonomy): Eukaryota > Viridiplantae > Streptophyta > Magnoliopsida > Sapindales > Rutaceae > Atalantia > Atalantia buxifolia. The sequence continues at coordinate 14,574,580 of CM059838.1, forward strand.
AAATTCCAAATCAAAAGAGACGAGACTCTTCTCTTGCAGATCGACCTATCCAAAGCAAACACCTTTGTCATACCTGCACCCATCCAATGGAAAGACATAAACCTTCCGGATGAATGGATCCTTGAAGGAGCCACCAACCGGTGATTCCCGGACAACTTGAGCCAAATACGAGTTGCAAAATGTAACTCGATTTCGACGAGAAAGTCAAATTGTCATTTAGAAGGTATACATCATCCGGACCTCTACATCTTCCGATTTTAAAAAAAGGATTTAAATTCTAAATTCCATTTTAGAATTATTTGGAATTGATTCAATGTAAAAATTCTACATAAAAATTCCAATTTTTATTTAAAGCAATTTAATTTTAGAATTCCAATTTTGAAAATAGGTTCTTTAATAATAAAATTATTATTATTATTATTATTATTATTGTTGTTGTTGTTGTTGTCATTAAATAAATCATCGCCGTTTCTTCATGTTGTTATTGTCTTTATTATAAAATTTATTATTATTATTATTATTATTATGGATAAAATTTATTAGTGTTATTATTATTTTCATTATTATTGTTGTTGTTGTTATTTATTAAAGACATTATTATCATTATACATATTTAATTAACCGGACATCTTTATGTGAATTTGTTAAGATTTACATTAGGATCATAACTAATTTTATGGTCATGGGTGTATTAAATTATTTGGATAAATAAATTAAATTAAAAAAAAGAAAAAAAACCTGAAAATTTTAACTTGTGCCGCTTCCTCGCAACTCCCCTATTATATTAGCTTTCATTTCCAACCCTTCTTTTTTATTTGAAAGTAAACCTTTCATTGCATCACAACACGGAGAGAACATTTTTTCTGCTGGCATTGTTCCAAGCCAGACAGCACTTGTGTTTTCTCTTAGACTAAATTTGGCTAAGAAATGGGCATGAGCATTACAGTTACTGGGGATGTAATTCACTACAAACTTTTGAAATGCTTTCCTCTGCTTGTGAATCTCGGATATGACCCAGAAAATTTCTGATCTGCTAAAACTTTCATTTCCAACCCTTGGATTTGAAGTTTCAAATTTAATGTTTTTTATTTTGTTATATTTGTTACATTATCACACGTAGGTAACAAACGACGTTGATATTTGAGTTGTTTAAGCACGTTTTATATGATTTTGACAACAGGCATACTTATTTGCCGCGCTTTATAATATTGCATTATTTCCATGTGTTCCGTTGATTGTGACCTTTAGAAGCAAGCGTGAGAGATTGGTATATTCTGTGTGGACAATGGATCGACAACACATCAATACTTTCCTTCACAAATGATCTGACATTTCAACGATTAACGGAGTTGTTCACTTCATGTCAAAAGGCTTTTGATCAGATTATCACTCTCTGAGCCCCGGAAAGTTGCTTCGTTCTAGGTTTATGGTCAATTTGGACGGCCAGATTTTTTTTTCGAAAACGTCCAGGCAATATAAAAATCTCAATTAATGCTAACATTAACAAGATGCTTCTCCACCGTTCATTTCATAGGAGTGAGTTTGTTTGTTGTCGACTACTTTGATACGACTGCTACAAAACCAGGGTCAGTCCAGAATGTCCTCTTGTCTTTTCCTGTATGTAGGCTCATTAACAGATTCTACACAAGAACCCCACTTCTGATATCCCTCAATTCAGATAATTTCAACATTAATTATTCTCTGAAATTTACCATTGACCATCTTACTCCTGTCCCTCTCCTCAAGGAGAAAGAGGGACATCATATGAATTAGATTCTTCTGGTTGTGTCAACATTAATATTAACGTCGCAGCTAGCACGTTAATTACTTTCCACAATTGCAACGATGGCAAAGGATTTTAGGCACGCAACGAAGCCCTGGATTGAGGTTGCACCATCTCTTCTTGATTTTCCCACAAAGATTTCCAGCGCTCCTAAGCTGGAGACTATCAGGGAAGAGAGAGCTAAAGATTTTGGCAATGACGATGACGACAACTAGTTGTTTCCGTATGTATGTTCTCCGTCCGCGTTCAAATGAACAGACTCGGTGACGTGAAGTTCAAATCAGTGCAACGACGGTGTTTAAAACTGTACATCGCCCGATGAATTTTAATCCTGTTCTACTACTACTCGTGTGTGTGTGTGTGTGTGTTTGTGTGTGTATTAATGGATACATGGGAATTTTGCATCGATACTTTGTGACTTCATCTTCATATATTTAATCACAGTTCAGTGATCTAAACAATTGCTGGGTCCATGCATGAATTGACAGCCTTTCTGTTGAAGAACTCGTGGAGTAACAAATATGAAATGACCGAGCAGTCCCACATTGATTAGAAACAGCATGAAGCCCCCAAGCCTGTGTTCTTATAAACAATTGCTTATTTAGACAAGCATTACGGAGCCGTGCGGTGAGCACAAAGCGAACTATTCTTTCGCCTTTTACTAAAGAATACCGTGTGCTCGCCGCTTTTAAGCGGCATACGCCAATTTTTTGAGGGAGTGTTCCTCTGTGAACGTTCCCATCAAGTCTTACTTAGAAGTCTTTATGGTGATCCTTGATTCACCATTCCTGGCCGGTTCAACTTTTCCTCTTTGTTTAGAGGCTGGCGCGTGATATTCGGTCATCTTTGATCTTGTTTAGATGTTGGCCGGTATGTCTGGCATTTTAAATTTTGAATAACTTTGGGATTTTTAGGGCTTGTAAAGTGTTGGGGTGAAATGAAAAACGCCCACATTTTTTTTGTTACTAACGTTGGGCTGCCTAGATCCTATCTGCCAAATGTATGAGCGAAAACTCGTCTATTGTGCCCCATTCAAATACCTCTTCAACCCCTAACCTTTTTTAATTAATCCTATTAAAATATTTAAAAGTAGTAAAAATTCTTTCAGCACTCCATTGATGACAATAAGTACCCTCAATCGAGATCAACAGCCCTCCTACTAGGTAAGACCTCCATTACCACCACAAAATACATTCAGAAAAGCTTCCCAATATGCCATACTTTGAATACAACCACCACCTCACCAATAGCAACATCATAAAAAAACATACCTATTTGAAGACCACAAGACCCACGTAATGATAACCAACAATGCAGGCTCATCCCTTTGTAACACAGCAGCCAATTCATCAAAGATTGATTGGGCGTCTCGATGACCGGCAGACCTCACCAGTCAGTAGATTATCAAACATAGACACAGAGTAATCAACCAGCAAACTACATCCAAAGAAATCATGATCAACACTTTCGGCATAAAGAACACAACAGCAACACATAGGAGTTCAGAAGATACTAGGTGTTAAACGTTATATAAATAGTGCGGCACACTCATTTCTTTTTCACGCAAACACATTTTAAAACTGCGGGTTTAAAAGAGTTAGTTTTTAATTCTTTAAAACCGCATAGTTTTATAATTTATTCAATAACTAACTCTTTTAAACCGCACAACTTAAAAGTGTGTCCGCATTAAAAAAAATACAGACGTCCGCACCTGAGAATGATTACATATGCATATATATATATATATATATATATATATATATATATATATATATATTTTAAACCGCAGGAATTTTAAAGTACGGGAAAATGCGGGATAACTTTAAAACCGCATGGTTTTAAAAAAAAACTGTAAGCCTTTAAAAGCCGTGCATTTTAAAGTTTTCCTGACTTTCCCGCAAAAATCCTCGATTATATATATATATATATATATATATATATATATATATATATATATATATATATATATTAAAAAGTGCGTTTAAAAATTTTTAACAGAAAATTTATTTAACTTTGGGTGGGACTTAATTAAAAATTGTCCTCTTGTGTAATTTTAATAAATATTATTGTAAAGTATCTATTATCTAAAAGAATTTTAAGAGGTATTAAGTTGGTTGTCAAAAGTCCCACTCTAAATCTAAACACTTCGGAATTTGGGCCATACTGTATAAACATTAATGATTTATCTTGGTCCAATAGCCCTGTTTTATGGTAAGTGTTAGTCAGAAAGTATATTTAGTTTATGATATAAATTTGTTGTATAGTATACCACCGTTATGATTTAATATTGTTGCTTCTAAGGATTTGACCGAATGATTTTTAAATAATTTTTTAAATTGATTATTTAAGCTCAAATGTTGAAAAAGATAGGGTTAAAAAAATTAGGAAAATTTTTCACTGGACCACCTCTATTTTATTTTATACTTGTCCAACCATCACAAAATTTTAACATATTTTATGCAACACCTTTATTTTTAAATTTATATCAATTAATAACTTTTCACTAACATCATTAAATAATTTAAACGAAATGACAAATTTACTCCTAAATAAATTAAAAGATCATTTTATTTTATAAAAGTTTTAAAAATAAAAAAAAACTATAATTATAAAAATACCTCTTAATTCAATATAAAAAAATCCCAAATAGAGGTGCTAAGTTTATTTTTATTAAATTTAAATTTTTCAAAATTTTAATAATTATTTTTATTAAAAAATTATAATGTTACAAAATTTTATTAAAATAACCGAATTTATTTATTAAAAATAAATCCCAAAATTATAATAATTTAGGGGATTTTTATTAAATTTCAAAATTTTGCAGTTATTTTTATAATTATAATTTTTATTAAAATAATTTTTATTAAAAAAATAAAAATTCTAATTTTGGGATTTATTTTTATTGAATTTAGGGGTATTTTTATAATTATAATTTTTTATTTTTCAAAGTTTTTATAAAATAAAATAATTTTTTAATTTATTTAGGGGTAAAATTATCATTTCATTTAAATTATTTAACGTTATTTGTGCAAAAGTGGCTAATTGATACAAATTTAAAAAAAAAATGGTAGATAGAACATATTATAATTTTATGGCGGTTGAATGAATATAAGATTAAATAAAGGTGGTGTTGTGATAATTTTCTAAAAAATTAATTTGAGGTCTGTTTACACTCACCTTTTGCACAATAAGAAAAAAAAAGAGAGTTATACTATTATTAGCGATAGAAAAGAAGGAAAAAAATGCACTAATATTTTGTGAGAATTTTATAAAAATGGGCTAAAATATTAGGTTGATTTGTTTCTTAAAAAAAGAAAAGAAAGTTCCCTTGGTTGTGATAGGTGCAATTAACCTGTCATCATACTTAAGAATATTGTTTATCCAAAATTCTAGGTCTAAAAATAAGAAACAACATTTAATTTTTTTTTTTTTTCAATTTGACTGAATATTTTGCCATTTCCGTAAGCCAAAGCCAAGAGCTGAACTTAACAACTCATTCTCCCCACCGCCAATTTTCAAAGAGTTGGTTTTTTCCTTTTTCAGTTGTCTAAATTCATCATGCATGGTAAAATAAAACAACAGCTTCTCCGTAATTTTCCCTTAACAGAGCAGTTCCCGGTTATCTGAGGCATTGTATAAATCCCCTGTTTGCTTCAGCTATTTCACCATCAATAATCACACACACTCTCTTTCTCGTTAAGTGAAACCAAATCAAGGAGAAAGAGAGAGACACCAAATCAAAATTCTAAATTCTAATCACCCCTTGTAATCTAAATTGAACGAATTGCATCATTCATAAAATAAATTCACGTTGGTCTATTCGCAAATGGCTAAGCAACAACATAGACATAATAATTCGATGAAGCATTGGCTCGAGGTTGCCCCGTCAGTTCTTGATTTCCCATGGAAGCCTTCCACTACTTGCAAATTTCCCAATCTGGAACCAATTTTGGAAGACAATGCTGAAGAATATGAAGATGATGAAGAGGACGAGGACTAAAAGTTACGATTTGTTGCGTTGTTTGTAAGAACAGCTTTATTTCCGTCCATGTCTGAAATGAAACTACTCAGACACGTACGATAGTTACCTCGTTGTGTGAATTATTGTAAACAAAACGAATTCAATATAAATTAGTGTTGCTTTCACATATCTATTACGATTTTAAATTCTACATTTCTACTCTGTCTAAATTAACGACAACATTTTGAATATGGATTAGGATTTAATGTTGAGTTAAGTTTATACTGAGCACCGAATTAATGATTAGAGTTGTTTTAAATTTTTATTTTTTTTATTTATCTCATTTAACTACTATTAATTTAGTGCTCAATAAAAATTCAGATCAACACTGAATTCTTATCCTTTCAATGAATATATATATACTCACAACTCACCGACACCATTCCTTACGAATTCAGTAACACATTTTGCATATAGCTTAACCAATCCCCCTGATATGAGAGCAAAACATAGTGGCAAGATCCACCTCTTCTCTGAAAATTGGATCTCTTCTCTGAAAATTTCTTATAGAGCCAGCGAAGTTGTCAAATTCTTTTTGAACAAAATAATTTTGACCTTTGCCATGTTTATCATTTCATTTGCACCAGTTCGATCTAATTATTTTCATGGGTAATGTTTCCAAGTTCGTTGAGTTAAACGATTTTCCTTAATTGTCCAATTCCAGCCATATTATTTTGGATTATCGTGCTTCAACGTAATTTTGAAAATACGAATTTTAAAATATTTGATAAACACTCATTTTAACTTGACAGGTAATGTCTGTTGATTACATGTTTACTTGATAGACAATGAATTCATCCAAACAACTCTAGATTAAAAGCCAAACAGCAGTTCAATCTCAATCGTATATGCTAATTCGTCCATAATTTGAGCCAATTGTTAAATTAGTCTTATATAGCAAACGTGTAGAAGTAAATTGAAATTAAGCTTGATATCAGCAACTTCCTCTACCACAAGTTTTACATGGTAAAGTCTTTGTAATAGGATTCTGTTCATCTTGATAGGCCAATAAACAATTTTACAATTTGATGTTCCTCATTTAGAACAGAAGTTTAACAAATTTTCCTGAAAACCTAGAAACAATGACTAAAGAAGTACTATTGTTAATTAACAAAATTTCTCCACACCCTATATTTTGTGGTAGTTAGTTTTTTGACCTTTTCAGTTGTCTTTTATTATTGAAACATCCTTAATATAACTATTAACTAGATTTGGTCCACAAACTTCTCCTGGCTATTCCTCTATATAAAAGCACTTGCCCATTTCTCTTAAATCAAACTTAAAATAATTAATTTTTGTTTGATTGCCTCCAATCTCCATTCAACCTCTCTCTCTCTTTTCAGAAAAAGGCAGAGAGAGAAAGAGAGGCATATTCACGTACCCAAAAGGTCAAGCTATTGAGGGTCCAACATTAGTATTAACAACAAGTCTCAGCAATTACGCACTTTCCATAATCCATTGCAATGGCAAAGGTTCACAGGCATTTGGTGAAGCCCTGGCTCGAGGTAGCCCCATCTCTTATTGATCTGCCGTTGAAATGCTCTTGTGCTCCTAATCTGGAGACGATTAGAGAAGATATATCAGAAGAATATGAAGATGACGATGATGATGATTAGCGAATTTGGTTCCTATATGCAGTTTTAATTAGTGGCCAGTTATATTTAAGTTAAGATTTCTGTCCCCGTTCGAAAGAACGAACTTGGAGATGTGATTAGAAACACTATTATTGGGTTTTTGCTACGCATATGTGTATCAGTGTATATACACACACCTCTTACATTGCTTTTTGAGACACATGCATAGCAAAAATGGAGTGAATAAATGTATATATACTAAAAAGAAGTCCTACGTTATATGTTCAGTTCTACTTTATATGTCTTCTTTGGTAATTTTCTACTGCCACAAGCAAAACAAGTGCACAGTTATATTTGATTATATTGTACGAAGCAAAATTCATAGTAAAATTTCCACAAACATAATTACTTGATCGAAAGACTCAAAACTGAAACCAAAATAATACAATTACTATCTGGATGCTTATAATAATAATAATAATAAATTACCTAACCTCTGAAGTTGACTTTTCAAATAAAGATTACGATATATAATTAAGTCATATTATTTTATTTGTATTTTTCTTTTCTTTATCGATCATTTGAACTTGTGGTTTGAATATAGTAAAAGTCCAATCTCTAGAGATTTCATCCCCTTTTGCTATAAAATTACTTATCAATTTTATATCTGTGTCCCTTTCTCAAATAATTTTAAATTTAATTTTTAATACATACGTCCGCATATTTTAAAATTTAAGATTAGTAGCATACAATTAATGGTGTATTAGTGCTAATCGTGGATCTAACATGTAACTGAACAAAATTTTATTACTAAAAAAAAAAAAATTAATAAGTTGATGATTATGTTGCATTGACTTATTGGATGCATTTACCTTCTGGGACATTTATTTTCCTGCACGCAACAAAATCTGGAAACCCTTAAAATTTCACCATTTGGGACATTTATTTTCCTAATATGCAACAAAATTTAGAAACCCTTGAGACCAAATTTTAAACGCATGCTACATTTGTCTACATCTTGCTAGTGTTTATAATTATCAATCAGCAGTGACAGAGTGGTTGGGTTGCTGCCCTCGCGCTTGTAAGGGCAGCGGTTTAAACCTTCATAATATTTTTATAGGGATTAAAATATTTATGAATTATTCTCTTTTGCGAAATACGAATAGAGTAAAAATATCTCTCGTTTGTGAAGATTATTTGTACTTTATAAAATTTAATATAATAATATAAAATTTAATTATATATATATATTTAATTATAAACATTAATAAAATATATACTATAATATTATTTGTAAAAATTTATGTAATATAATAATTTAATGTATAATTATTATTAAAAAAAAATCAATTAGCAGCCCCTGTCAAAAATACGTTTTTAATCTACTTACTGACATTTATGTGACCTAATTTGTGGGGTTTGAAAATTCCAAAAAAGAAAAAAGGGCCACCGGCCAATTACCGACGAAATTTTTTTTATTGACAATGTTGCTCTCCTCTGATAGCTGATGTCTGGACACGTGGTTCTTTTGCAGCCATAATTGGAACTCCACAAAGCGACAATTACTAGTGACTTTCCAGTTTCCAGCCACAAGAAGAACAAAAGCAACGGAGGAAAAAAAAAAAAAGAATTAATTAATTAAGCAATTAATTAATTACGACAATTAATTATGTTATCAATTGGAAGAATTGGTTTAGATTAATAATATATATGAGGTAAACGTTACAGAATGTACAATGAGAGGGCCAAGAGCGAAAGAAATAAAAGGTGGTGGTCGGTTCAATTCAATATATAAAAATAGCGTTCCGCAATTATACAACTGGTCTACACTGTGGTGTTGGTCGGTTTTATAATATAATTTTTTATCTAAAATTATTTTAAAAAATGAATAATGGTAAAATAATTAGACGCGTCACCAAATGATAAGCTATTAGCTATAAAATTTATAAATATTCAGTTAATTATGGTACATGTCACTATAATTAATATAGGGTATGACAACCTTATAATTATTTGTTCATACCATATTTATGATAGCAAATATCGATTAATTTTCTTAGTAATCGCATTATAAAATTAAGTAGAGAGTTAGTTTACAGTATCTATAAGTTGCAGTCCTTTCACATGAATAATTTCCGACCAAATTTGTGAAAGAACTGTAGCTAATGGTTAATATAATGATGCCATAAATGAATTCATAATTTTGAACCAAACAAAAAAAATATATATATATAAAATATTTTTCACTGTCAGAACTTGGAATCACTTTTTACAAACGCAAAAACACTTGTTACCCGTATCAAATATTTCGTATTTTCCTTGAGCTATTAACAAAAGTATTGCAAGCAACTTCAATATGCAACCATAAATAGTCTTTGCTTGGAATCAAAAACTTTCACGTATATAATCTAACAATCCTGATCATCCTGTCACCAAAATCGCTTAGCTTTAATTTTACCTTCAAATGAATCATATATTTCTTTCCACACAGATTCTGGAGCTAAAAAAAACAACAACATTACAGCGCTTCGTAATCCAAAATTATATAAATTAAACCGCTTTATTGTCACAGCCTCATCGTTGCAGAGTGATATTTGCTACATTTTTCTTCTTCCTGTTTTCATATTTAATATATTAGCTTTTGGGTGATCGTCCAGATAAGTTCAACTGGCAAACTATCATCAGCCAACAAATAGGACAACACTTACTGCCTATACTATAATCCCTTTAATTATTGTGGAATTAATTAGAGTTTACTTTTTTTTGCCCAATTTTAAAATTATTGGATAACATAGGATAGTGGCTTCTTAAAGCTGGAGTGCTGGCTCAAGTAATGAGGATGGCTTTTTTAGGGTTTACGGAAATTTAGCTAATATTAAATTGAAACCCCACCCACTATTAAGGAACAAGAATAAAAAGGAAAAAAAATAAAATAATAAAGGTTGTTTTTTTTAAAACGCCTGATTGATCTTGATCGAACGTCACAAGTTCTTTTGCTGGAAAGATAGTGACGATATTATATCTACTTAATGTGGACTTTTTGGGAAATTAATTAAAACAACTTAATTTTCTATGCCTTAATTATTTTTCAATTCATGAAGTTAAATCACACATCTGTTTAGATATAATTAAATCACACATCCACTAATATTCAATTCATGAAGTTTTTTCTTCTTTTTTTTTTTAACTTGTTATTTTGTTTAGCTTGAGTGTTGCCAACGCTACACTCCATTTATAGTTTTTTCTTAAAAAAAAAAAAGGGAAAGAAAAGAAACATTGTAGTTGTGCTTTCTTTTTATGCATAAGAAACTATAGAACTGTCATTACCTCATATAATTGAATTAATAACAATTGATTTTTCTTAAAATAATTGTAAGTAGATTCACTAAATCTGGAATAATATATTGTAGCATACACATACATGGGTTATTGAATTAATAACAATTGATTTTTAACTTGTTATTAATAGTATATTTTTCTTAAATGCACGGCTTGTGCCGATGGTAGTCGATTGGCTTTTATCGCTGCTTTTGATGCTCTCGAAACTCTAGAACTTTCGTTGCTTGATCGTGTATGTATGTATACATACACATACCCATACATATATGTGAATAATAATAAGAGAAATTATCATTATATTATTTTTTTTATATTTATCGAACCACTATAAAATTTTAAAATATTCGTTGCACCACCTTTTTTTTTTAATTTATATCAATAAATTATTTTTATACTAATACTATTAAATAATATTAAAAAATATGACAATTTTACCTTTAAATAAATTTAAAAACTATTTTATCTTATAAAAATTTTAAAAAATAAAAAAATTATAATTATAAAATACCCTTAAATTAAAAAAATTTAAAATAGAGGTGCTCAACTGATTTTTATTAAATTTAGATTTTACAAAATTTTAATAATTATTTTTATTAAAAAATTATAATTTTGTAAAATTTTAATAAAAATAACTGAATTTATTTATTAAAAAATAAATGCCAAAATTTTTGTAATTATAATTTTTATTAAAATAATGTTTATTAAAAATAAAAATTCTAATTTTTAGAAATTTTTTTATTAAATGTAGGGGTATTTTTATAATTATTATTTTTTATTTTTTAAAATTTTTACAAAATTAGTCTTTTAATTTATTTAGGGGTAAAATTATTATTTTGTTTAAATTATTTAACAGTATTAGTACAAAAATAACTAATTGTTACAAATTTAAAAAAAAAATTAGTACAGAGAATATATTAAAATTTGTGATAGTTGGATAAATATAAAACAAAAAAAATATAGTACAATGATAATTTTTCTAATAATAATAATAATAATAATAATAATAATAATAGAGTGGTTCTAACGTTCAAATAATTAAACTTCCATAATCCATAAAAAGCATTATTAATTGCTTCTACCGTTGGATACCGCTCACTCTTTTTGATATCTAACCCCTATAGCCGTTGCAACTCGCAAACCATTTATACCATGTGATTTCCCATAAAACTTTGAGCATGAGGATCATGCTCATACATAAACACAATTACGAGAACAAAAATAATTCTTCGAGAAACAACACCTAAAAATAATTATGATGATAATAATAATAACAACAACAACAACAAATTAACATATACATACATATAGATGAGCAAAGCTAATAATGGTGGGACCCAAGGTTGAAAAAAGAAATTCAAAAAATCAAAGGTGATGGACGGCTAATTTTTATCTAAAAATATGTCATTATACGCATCCTCTTTCTTAATCATTCACCTAGTAATAAATAGGCCACCCTCTACATCCTTCCCATGCACCCATCACTGCGCTCTGTAGCAAACACAACAGTCATAGCTCTTGTTTCTTCCTCTCGTTTAATTAACAAAACAAAAATAAAAGGGAAAAATGGGGAAAGATGTTGAAGTTGCTGAGCAGCAAGGCGGCGGCGGCGGAGAGTTCTCAGCCAAGGACTACCACGACCCCCCTCCGGCGCCGTTGATCGATTTTGAAGAGCTGGGCAAGTGGTCTTTTTACAGAGCTCTAATTGCTGAGTTCATCGCTACGCTTTTGTTTCTTTATGTTACCGTCTTGACTGTGATTGGATACAAGAGCCAGACTGATCCCAACTTGAATACCGATCAGTGTGGTGGCGTTGGCATTCTTGGCATCGCTTGGGCCTTCGGTGGCATGATCTTCATTCTCGTTTACTGCACCGCCGGTATTTCTGGTGAGTTTCACTAACCCTACCTCTGAAACTTCGTTTTACTCACAACCCAACTCACTTACATACGCTGGTGTATGCATGTTATAAAATTATATTGATGTTTAAATAATTAAATTTGTATTTTGATACCTAGGTGGACATATCAACCCGGCTGTGACATTCGGACTGTTCTTGGGGCGCAAGGTGTCGCTCATCCGAGCACTTTTGTACATGGTAGCACAGTGCTTGGGTGCAATCTGTGGTTGTGGGTTTGCGAAGGCTTTCCAAAAATCGTACTACAACAGGTATGGAGGTGGGGCGAATGAGCTAGCTGATGGATACAACAAGGGCACTGGACTAGGTGCTGAGATCATCGGTACTTTTGTTCTTGTCTACACTGTGTTCTCTGCCACTGATCCTAAGAGGAGCGCAAGAGACTCCCATGTTCCGGTAAGTAGCTGATCATTTCCCTTTTTACTGTTTTACCAACTCAATTATTTCTCTCTCTCTCCTCGGTACTTGTTTAGGTACGCGTCGTTTTCTTTGATGACTAATAAGAGAGTTCTTAGTTTGTGGGGGACTGTACAAATTAAAGTCTTTTAAGCGTGAATATGATTTTTGAGGGTATTTGCTCATATTACGGTGAATGACACTTTCATGTAGCGTTATTTATTATTTGATTAATTTATAATTTGAACAACAATCACAAGAGGTCATAGAAATGTGACTGTCACATATTGTATTGCTCGCTAAAATATTTCTGTTAAAATAATATTGATAATTACCATGTTACATGGTTAAATTGATGTTATATGTTTAATGAATGAAGGTCTTGGCACCACTCCCCATTGGGTTTGCTGTGTTCATGGTTCACTTAGCCACCATCCCCATCACCGGAACCGGCATCAACCCAGCTAGGAGTTTTGGAGCTGCTGTGATCTACAACAAGGAGAAAGCCTGGGATGACCAAGTACTTAAATTTTTTCACTATACAATTACTTTTTCTTAATTATTAGAGTGTGTGTGTGTGTGTGTGTGTTTGTGTGTATACATGAATATGACTAATGTTATTGTTTGATGTGTTAATGGTACAGTGGATCTTCTGGGTTGGACCATTCATTGGAGCTTTTGTTGCTGCATTCTACCACCAATACATTCTCAGAGCAGCAGCCATTAAGGCTCTTGGATCCTTCAGGAGCAATGCTTAAGCTTTAAATATGATGTCTGGTGCTTCCAAAGTGAAAAATTTACGGCATGATCAGGAGTGCAAGTCTGTTACGAAGGCCCTTTAAGAAATCTCTTTTCAAGCTCTTTAGAGGGCCATTGAATTTGAGGTGAATTAGAGGGCTATTGAATTGTAGATATTTGAACATTATGCATTTTATGCCTGTGCTTTATCTATGTGTAAGGGTGGATTTTGGTATCCCATTTTAATTATTTTCTTTGGGTGTGTTTATAAGTGGTGGTGGTGTTTTTTATTTATCCTATTTTCTCTTTATTTTTCTTATCCTTAACCTTTTTCTTTATTTCAAGTAGTGTATTTATGTTGTTAATGTTAATTAATCCCCAACTCTAGTGAATAAAACTATGGCCTTTTTGTAGTTGCATTATTAACCCTGTCCCTTGCTTGAAGTAATGACTGCTTTTAATTGCACTTTAACTATATGGTCTACAAGACTGTATTAAAAGGAATTATGCCAACCAAAACAAAAAAACAAAAGAAGAAGAAAAACAACTTATGGTTAGTGCTTAATTAAACTCCATTAATTATTCTCTATCGACCTTTAAGCCATTGAGACGTGTGTCTTTTCCGATAATCTTCTCCCAAGGCTTCTTATTTTCAAGCCTGTGAGCCGAGTTGTTTACATTCTAATTAGTGGAACATGTTCTCACTCTTGGCATTCTTATCCTCAACCATTAATTAATTAATGATCCAAGGGGCATCGATCAAAGGGCTTTTATCACCACAAATTAAAAATACAAAAATAACCCAGCATGAGGTCAGATGAGTTGGCTTTTGTAGCGCCACTTATCAGAAATGTGATGCTGTAATTGATTCTTTATTGAAAAAATTAAAACAAAAGAAAACAGGTGGGTCAATAGACCCCCTTGTGATTCCTTAGCTTTTCAGATAGTGGGTGTCTGTGTCTCTCTTTCTTCATGGATATAATTAATGGATACTTAATCTTATCTTGCCCTTAAATCGTGGTCTCCAGATCATTTTCTAGAGTTGAGTAGTTGATGCTTAAGCTGCTTGATGATGCATATTTAGGCTTAAATTAATGGGGAAGGTAGGATTTTGTCCATCTTTCTTGTCTTTTGACAGAGATCTGTTTGTTTGGCTAATCATTTTCCTCTGATCTTAATCTAATTTTTGGAATAATTCTGTGAACATAAAAAGAAATTCCAATCCCATCAAATTCATGAAAAAAGAAGAAAAAAAAATTCCCAGTTTATGGAGTTACTGATCTCGTCGCTCATCAATAGATCTTTATCCAATGAATTTGAATTTCATTTTAAAATGGCAAAGAAATATGTGTGTACATGTCCCATCATGAGGTAAAATTTTCGTCTCCGAGAACTTTAAGTTCATGATATAAACAATATCCACATTTTTTTTTTCTTCCTATGAGCATAGTTAGGTTAAGGCAGCTATAGCATTACTTGACCACAAATTTTGCTGACCAAGAATTAACGCAGGAAATTTTCAATTTCTTATGGCCATAAATTTTAGTTGCGTAGCTAATGTGTAGCTTGTGTCTCTTTGTCAGTCAATCATTCGAAGTAAAGACAAAACTTAAGAGATAAAATTTTCAAAAGGCAACACCCAAAACAATCAATCATGTCAACATCTGGTTACATCAACAGCCGACTTTTGCTGAATAAAAGAATTGCAGAAGAATGTAGTAGAGGCTTGTGTATTTGAAAACTAGCTAGAGCCTAGAAGAATTCTGCAGAAGATACTCTGTTAGTCCGTTTTGCTTAAGACTCTAGAATTTGCTTTTTTATATTTTCTATAACACTACTAATTAGGAAAAAGGAAAATATATACCTCCGAAATCAATTTTTTTTTTTTAAATTCAAATTGAAAGCAGTACTTTTTGAGAAAAGCAAACGCGATAGATTAACTTTATTTTAATGGGAGAGAACAAGCATGTTCCTCCCACAAAATCGAATTTTTATTGGTCCATAAGTGGATTTTAGGCATTGGAACAACTTACAGGCCAATACTGTAGTTGTAGGAGAGTGAGCACTAAAGGTCCCGATAGAGAGCTACTGGATAAGTCTTGAGAGGTCCCTCTAATGTAGGAGAAATACTTGTCACACTGAGATGCTGTGCATAGAAACATGCAATATGGGTAATATGGGTAAGTTTGATATAGGATCCACTAAAATCTATATCATTAAATTGGGTGGGTTCACAGTAGGACTTATGGACCGACTTAAATTTTTATTGATCGGTTACATCATTTTTGCTTGATTCATCTAAGTTTTTTTTTTATTTGTAAATAAGTCTCGATAGATCTTCTAAAATGAAACGCAAATAAATTTCTTTATAAATTATAGATGATTTGACTAAAAAAATTACTGGTAAGAATTTACACATGGAGTCAAATCAACCATGAGACCTCGTTTATGATATTTTATAAAAGAAATTATCTAACAAAAAATTTACAATAATAAGTAGGGGACCAATATTAGTATTTAACAATATTATTTTATTTTCATTAAGTTGGTATACATTATCACATCATATTGTAAGTATTTTTTTTACCCTGTTTTTGGATCCCAAAAGTGTAACAAAGGTAATTCCCGAGCGGTTGATCTGTAACAATTAAAGGATGAATGTTAAAAAGGAAAAGGAAAAAAAGGATTATTTCATGTGCATTTTAATACATAAATAAGTTTGCATACAGAAACTGAGACGTGAAGTTCTTGCAAGTTGCATACAGATAATCAAAGGTACAAGATTAAAGGCATTGGCATGTAGAAATGCTTCAAGAACAGGCAATGGCGCACAGTGGATTCTTTAATTACAAATAAAAAAATTCTTGTGACTTATGTGGAGGTGCTAAATCTTGTGAAGAAGCCCGTTAACTCAAACAAGGATCTTGTGCACATGTTAAATGGGCCCGAGATCAAAGAGCGATAAAGAGAGGTGTCACTTGTCAGCATCACAACATTGATCAAAATGTTTTCATTCGAAGCTTGTGAAATTGCCGTACGATAAGAGAAAATGGCGTGAAAGGGTTGGCATGATTTTAATATTAGGGTGTGGGGAAGGGAAAAAAATAAAAAAAAAAGGCATCATTGATTTCAGTTCCAGCATGCTCCCCACTCAATACAGGCCACCATTATAATTACATTTCATCAAACGAGTTGTTTTTACTAATTCATTCTTTGCTGATACTCCAAGCTAACAAATCCCCACGCTTCTTCCATTACTTTTTTCAACAATACCGATAATGAAATGAGAAAGCTTGACTCGTTGGGATTACATTTGTATTAAACACTACTCAAATCACAGACTAGTTTTATTCCCAGTTCATGTACTTGTAATACAAATTATGTTTTTGTAAATGATGAGGTAAAAGAGTATTATCTTTTTTACTCATTTTACATCATTGGTAATTTTCCCAGAGAGTATGCTCGTGAATGTATGCAGATACTCAAACAAATTACTGGATTAAGTGAATGATTAATGAAGCAATGAGGACAATAACTAATGAACCTACTCTTGGGTGTTTGAGAAGTCACTCAAGTAAAAAGAGGAAACATGATTTCACGAGCCATATAGGGAGACCAACATCATAATAAATCAGCTTATGAATTCTTGACTGACGATTTTAACCCTACAATTACCATTGAACAAAATATCCAACAAAAATCAGACTAGTGGGAGAAGGCAACAAGCAACCGAAAATGTGTGCACAAATTTTTGGAATAGCAACCTTAACTTCTTTTAATATCTGATATCTCGAGTTGGAAGCCTATTCAGAGTTTAAATTCGTATGATAATAGAATAGTTCGGAACGTATCGAAATGTATCTACAATTAACATTCAATTTGAGGGGTTAGAACTCAAATAGGATTGACTTTTCAAACACACAAAAAAAAAATGAGAATTTTGCGAAGAATGGAATGCATCTTGGCAATGAAAGTACTCGTTTCCCTGGCTAGATGTCCAAAATTGACCTTCATAAGGGCAGTTAAGGGAATCCGACAATATCTCTCCGAGATGGCAGAGAAATCATTCCCATCATGTTGTTCTCACTTTCCAACAAATTTTTTTTTTTTTTGTTCCTGATGACCAAAATTCTAATCCAAGCAACAACCGCATCCCAAGACACTATAAAATTCACTCCAAGCCACCTAAGAATCTACACTCAAAAAATCACTTTCGCCTTTAGCTGAAAGTCACTCAAGACTAAAACAAGTGAAAGCACAATGAGTCAAATATCTTCCCCTCTGCTTTTCGTCTTCTCGGCTCTAGCCATTTTCTCCATTGCTAGAGCTCAAGGAAGAGCTCCTCATGGACTCGCTAACGAAAGCCCCGTGGCTTTCCCACCATCAGCTGTTGATTTCTTCCATCCGAAATCTCGAGAACCCGAAACCAAAGACCCTTGTTCTTCATCAAAATGTTCTCCATTACCTCTAGCAGCTCAGGTTGAAGCCACTGAAGCATACGAAAGCAAAGTATCAACATCCCAGAAAAGTGGAAGTGGACTTACTGCTGGTGGGATTGCTGGCATTGTGGTTGCTTCTACATTTGTTGTGCTTGTAGCAATGGGTGCGTACTATGTTGCGGTCACACGGCGAGCCAACGTGAATCGAGCAAATTCTGCCCAACCAAATGCTTGATCACTCTCAGAGCAAGCCTCACAAATTCCACCTTCCGCATTCTAATCCATGTCTTATAGCTTCTTTTCGAATGTGCCTTCTTTTAGTTTTTCTAGTTTGAGATATGGAATGTACGTATGATTTTATTAATGATTAGTTGTGTGGCATTTTAGAAATTTGTGATTATGATCCTGAGGGTGATTAATGTGTCAACTTGTCAGTATGTGGGAAATAAATAAGATAACAATTATGACATAAAAGGATCCACATTATCACCGCAAGCAGTGGGGGAAAGAAGACTGTTTGGCTCTAAAAGTCAAGAAAAGAACTCCAGAAAGTATGTTAAGCAATAATCACAAACATTGAAAGCAATGTAGGATTGATGAATTAATTATGAAAACAAACGGCTATATAGCGTCTGACCACAACATTAATTTTAGCTCAACCAGTGAAAATGGAACTAAGTCTAAGAACCATAACTTGATGCACTACACACACAAGTAGTAGTTCAGCAATTGCTTATTTCTCCGGTCCTTCAAATTAATCTCGGCCGAAAAAGAAAATCCCAATTACCAAAGCACTAATAATGAATTTAGCTGATGAGAAACTCACATTCCTTGGCACTCGCTAGAAAGAGAACTTCGAACCAAACGTTTGTGTTTTGCTAATTAAAAAGCATGTGACACGAATGGTGATTATCTCCTGAAGAATTTGACGATTATACTTGCCGAATCTTTTAGTTTTATTCAGAAGGCACCTAATTTTTCCAGAATTAAATGTAAAAATGAAAAGACACACACTCGCCTAATTGCTCATACTGCCATGCCCATCAAGAATTCCCACTACATGCATCAAGTAAATTTCATGGAACCAAGTGCAATGAAAGTTGAAATGCTATGAAAAGATAGCTAAAGACATTGTAAAACCATGCTTGCTAAAATTGGGAGGCAAAATTTTGGTTACGAGGATTCAAAAGAACAAGAGCGAAGAAGGAGAATAACAGTGACAATTCCAGGCTTTTGAGCCAATACAATGAAAAGAAAACCAATATCCATTAACAGAAGTCATTGTACCATATGATTTTGTCCATATCCAAGGATACACATCTATTTTATACTAAAAAGTAGGTAGGAATATGAATCGGGGAAAGACGCTGCAAGTCTATTTATCATGTAAATAGACAAACACAGTCATACATTTCTGGCGAGTTGTTTTCAATGCCTCTACCATCCACGAGAACTAAAAGATTCAATCACAGGTCCGAATGTCTGGTCCACAGCCTTGTTCCATAAATGTGCAAACTCTGATCGAGTCTTCCTTGCAAATATGGGTTCTCTTGTCTGTAAGAAGTACAAAACAAAAACTATTAGAAAATAATGCAACTACACACCAAACTTTTCCATGAAGATTCCGGCTGCATTGCCCTTTTTTGATAGATAATAATACTATCATTTATAAGCTCTGGTAGAGTCATAGTTTGTCATTATCATGGTAACATTACTGAAAAGATCCAACATTTATCAATCAGAGAGAATCCATAATAATATTAAATATAAACGAAAGTTTCCTGCTTAATCAGTCACAATATAACAAAGTTCAAGTTCTGCGGAAACCAATATGTATGATCCAAAGCAACATGTGCAAGTATCTCACGGTGATGCAACATTTGTAAAATAAACCCAATGATTGCTTGATGAACAATCTGGCAATTGCCTGCCTCTGAAATTCGTCAGACGAAATAAGACTTGGGCTATTCAGAGCAAGTCCACACTCACATTGCCACTCCCATGAACAGGGTTCTGGGAAACAGAACTTTTCTCAGGTAATCTTAGAACCAGTTGAGTCAGAAATTTATATCTTATCTATGAACGAAGCTTTAAAAGAACTGAAATTTCTCGCCATAGATATACAAGCAGTTTGTAGAGTCGCAGGCTGAACATCAGCCATAGTTTGAAAAAGGTATTTACTCTATGCTCCACATAAACAGTGTGGCAAAACCATGGAAACAGAAATTGAAAATGCCAAGGGTTTGAGACGGCACGGAAATAGGAATGTGCACTAAGGAACTGACATCTCATCAAATTCTATTATTAGCAAGATCAACTCATAGACCATGAAGAAACTGCAGGGTAACTGATAACCTCACAAAGAAAACTATCATTCACAAAAAGTAAAGTCATCACTATAACAAGATCTATAAAGTCTTCAAATATACCCTGACATTCTCTATTTTTTATTTATTTTTTTCCAAAATCAACAGTCAAACAACTAGCAAAAACAGTGAAGGACAAACATTAAGAAAAAAAGACTGAAATTTTGAAATGGTGTAAATGGGTTATAATTATTCAAAAGGTAGGAAGCCAAGACGATGTCATTTACGAGTGTAAAAATGATCAACCCTACTCGAAATATCTATCAAAGAAGCAAAAGCCCAGAAACTTGGGAAAATTATTATTTGGGAAACCTTGAAGAAGCATAAAGAAACAAAAGGGTTATTATAGCAAACTAAATTGTTAATCATAAGCGGACAAGTTAATATCTTTAGGGTTTAAGATATCAAAACCAAGAGCCAACAAAAAGGATTTAAAAAAAAAAAAAAGAGTACCTGGGACTTGATCTCATCCTGAGATTGATGATCTGAAATGGAGCCGTAGATGCATTTGCGTTGCTCAAAAACAACGAATCCTGTAATCGCACTTCCCAATGCAAAGCCAAGCAAACGCTCCTAAAACACAGTGATTAAAAACAAAAACAAAATAGTGTATGTTGATTTCTGATCAGAAAACAAACAAACATGAAGAAGATTGATTCATTAGAGAACTGAAAGATCACCTGAGCAAGAACGCTAATCATGGTCCTTTTTTTTTTTTTTTTTTTTGATACCCACAGATTTTGGGGAAGAGCCAAAGAGGGGGAGATTTTTTGCGGCAGCTTGTCATTATGAATGCCATTGCTGTCAGAGCTGCTCAGTTGCCCAAGTACGTTAGTGGGCCGTGACGGCCCACTTAGCCCATTTGTTTTAAGGTTATCAACGGTAACATAGTCGAATGCCATTGATTTTATACTCGAATCTTTCTTTCATCAAAATATGTATGACGGTTTGAAACTAGTGCAAAAATAATGTAAACTATAACATAACGTGAAATCATTTTAGAAAGTGGGTGCATAGAAATATAGCAACATTCTGGCGGACAACATTTGTCTATGAGGTTCCTGAAAAACGTAATTTTTGGTAGCAAAATTAAAACGGATGGTGGAAGCTCTAGAAACCTTGGATCGATTTCATTCAAAAACGAAAATTAAGAGGAGAGATTGAAGTTTGTTTACTTCATTTGTAGTTTCAGAAACGACTTCGTGAGGTAGGAGAAAATGAATGAAAACAGCAAGCTACGAACACTGTCTAGGAAATAGACCACTGCACGAACAACTTCTGTTTTGCCACGATTTAAGATCCTTAAAGCACCCCAATTGTGATGCCTCTAATCAGTCCACACTTAGAAATGTTCTAGGAGTTAATAGGATTTTGAATCACCAAATTTCGTTGAGAAATGAGAGAGATAATGAAGAAACATGAATGCTAGTCCATGATGAAGAAACATGAATGCTAGTCCATGATGATTCATTCCACCAAATAAAGCCACCATTATCTTTTCAATAATGGCACTAAACATTATCATGTGCTAGACCCACCCACTAAGCTATTATTTATTGAAAGTGATCTTATCACTTCAATAATTTATTCAATCAATTATTTTGAATAAATAAATAGTTAAATTAATTAATTTTGTCTTTAATTAATTAATCACATTTTGATCAAATCAAATGGTTAATTGTGGGCTTCATTTGTGACATGTTCTTACACCTTCTCCTAGTCTATATTAGGTCCAATAAAAGTCCAAAATTCTAAACCCAAATTGGTCTAGAAGTCCATAATCATTTATGAACCGAAACATGTCCAAAATGGTCATTTTACGTGCTCGATATTATATATAATGTTTAATTGAAGATTCATGAAATTTATTTTGTTCCTTAAACTATTTATGGAAAATCTAAATTTCTATCTTAAATCATATTATATTTATATATATATATATACATATATTCATTTTTAATGAATTATAATCTAAAACTGATTTTCTTAAAATTAGGAAATTTAATTTCTCATTTTCTAGTAACTCCTTTTTTTTCATTTCTATTAGATGTGTGACCTTTTAGATTCTTTGTTATAAGGTAGTAGAACTATTTTAATGATTACTCTTTATTCATTAAATGATGCTAAACTTTTTAGTCATCAATTATAACTTTTTTAATGACCTTAAAATACATTGGTAATACGTTTTACCAATAATAATCTTAAGGTTTCTACAAGTTATGAGTGACACCTATCAATATTTCACAACCACCCAAATAACAAGAATTATTGGATCTATAGAAACTATTCCATTGCATTTCTATGTCTTGGTCTCTTCATCATCCATGTCCAGAGAAAAGCACGACTTATGGTCTAGTGTGTTAAGCATTTATGCTTTATTTCAAAATAAATCTAAATGAATTTGGCATGAAATATAATTTGAACTCTTTTAAATATATTTCACCTTAGCTAAGAATTTCTCATGCCAATTCATATTATCTCACAGGGACATCCTTTTTGTATATTACAAAGTGATGAATTCCATATTGGGCATACACTTGTCTCCATACATAGCCAACCATGACAGTTATTGCTAGATCTCTTCCTTGATTACAAATCAATCATTATACTTTCACATATCAGAGATGTCTATGTACAAGACATCTGTGATGCCTCAGGTCTAAAGACCATTACTAGACATAGTGTCAATTACAATGTATAATAAACCATTAACACTCAAAACCATATGGCTTATTATTATTTGGTTAAGTTCAGTAAACTTGTTCTTGCAACAAGTACTTATGTGTTTGACTTGACATCTCATGTCAATGATATGAAACTCACAATCCATTTTAGTATCATATACCATAAGAAGTTATAACACATACTAGTGTTTATAGGAATTTATAACGTCTAATTATAAATCCACCATTAGAAACTATTTTAGAAGTATAGTACAAAGGATAAACGTTTCATATTCTTGACAAACTCGAGAATATGTTCTTTAACTATTTTACTTCTTGAACTATATTCGTTAAATTAATTTATAAATGTTGATAACTTTGCCATTTTATAAATATCAAAATGCTATTCAAATACAATAATTCCTAAAAGCAAACACCATTCGACTGACCTTCAGGGCATATTACTAGCACATTCAGTGTGTTGCACTCTCGTCATAGTATCCTCGTCGTATGCATATTTACTTTTACAGAGTTTCAGTGGCGCATCCTGAAAATTAATTTATCAAGGCCAAATTGCATAACAACACAATGTGAAAATTGAAATTTAATGGGTTTATGAGTTTATGAAAGTTATTTTAATAGATTTAAAGGGAGAAAATTAAATAATAGTAAAACCTTTCATATAAGTTATTGTGAGTTTTTATTTTTTAATTAAAGAGTGAGTTTTTATAGTTTTTAAAATTTTAAAGAGTGAGCTTTTATAGTTCTTAAAATTATTTTAATAGATTTAACGGGTACTAGAGACTCCAAGTAATTTTTCTCTTTAATTCTTGGAATTTATTTTCTCTAGTGGGGGCCATTGGTTATGAGTGGATCCGTCCCTGTTTCAGTTGACAGACAAACGTGACAAGGACCCCAAAAAATGATAATGTCTGCACTAGGAACATCTAAGCCTTGATGTTTATAATTATGATTATATAGTAAATGCATGTTTGGCTGGAAGATACAGTAACAGGGTAGATATGAAAATGAGAGAGAGGAAAAAAAAATAAGGGAAAAAGAAAATTAATCTCAATATTATTGTTTGTTTGATGTAGAATCATCCTCTTTCCTTATTTTCTTTTTCATTTCCTTATTTTCTCTTCTCTCCTTTCCTTCCGTTTTTTTCAAAATAAACAGAGGTTGATGATGAGGGACAAAGTGTCCTAAGTTAGTTTAGTTTAGATTGAATCCCCTTTTGGAGAGGCGTTTAATGGCACAGCGAGGGTGCATGTGAGCCAGAGCCACCATGCTACCAGCGCCTCCATACGTGACATTCAAATGTCACAAGTCACATTCCACAGGCTCTCTTCTTCTTCTTCTTCTTAAATCTTAATATTTCATGTGAATGTCGCTGCAGCTGCTGCCAACTTTGTAAGTGGTCCTAAACTATCTCTTTCTCTCCTAGACAACGAATTTGACAGCCATTAACTACTCCCCTGCCTCATCCCACTGAGTGTTGCACGTTTCGCATCGGCTCATTGCACTGAGAAACCATCTTCGCTGCTCATCTTATAGTACAATTTCCCTCAATATATGCAACTGCTTTTAAGTCATTACAACATGCATCATGTGAACATTCTTACTATCTCTAAGAAACAAAAATGTTCATACTAGCCCGTGTCTTAATTGGTTTATTGTGAGTTTTCAAGTTTATTAATGTACGGTAAACATGATAGATATTATTAACATGGAGGTAGATCAATTGCTAAGCTAAGTTGTGTTTATTTATTTATTTTTTATTCTTATGTCAATCGTGTATTTATATTATTTTATGTCAACATTGAATTCACATCCTATCAAAATCATTTGATGGAGTCTTGCTATTTCGCACATGTTCGAACATGCAGGCTAATTTTGGGACCGCTTGCATGCAAAATTGGATTGAAATTAACTCACATAGTCACATTCATACAACTTGATTTTTGTGAATTAAATTCCTCGCTACGTCCCTGCTCGCATCAAGATAAAAAAATTTTCCACAAGTTTCTACCAATCCTTCAGGGTGATTTAACTTATACTTCTAATTTTTGAATAAAAATATTAAAATGGGCAGAAAATTTTGCAAATATGGTTGGTCCATAAGCAATGGCGATGTGGCCATTACAGGCGACATATTGCACGGCATGTGGAGGAAGCCAGAAAAAGCAAACTGCATTTTCAAAGAAACAACTGTTATTTTCACCTCATATTGTAAAATTTGGTCCCACGCGAGAGATAGTATGTTCAATCTTGCATTAAATCTACGTACTCTTTACCTGCTTTTTGAACAAGTTGCATACACACAAAGGAGACCCTCTCTGTCTCTGGGAACTGTAAAAAGTCTATTATATGTCCCATCTGATCAAAGCTAGTGAGCTAAACTGAAAAAGCTGCTTTTGTTCTCCATTTAATGATGCTCCTCCTCAGGTTCGCTGCTTGCTGCAAAACAGCAAAGACAGCTTTAATGGTACTCTTTTAGATTTAGTCAATTTTCAAAATTTCTTGACTGGTCGGTACTTGCACGTTGTTCTATATATATGCCCTTAATGATGACTAATCTTTGAAACCGTTTGCAGAATAACAGTTCCATAATGCATTTTATGTCATTTTAGTAGTTCCTTATTTTTAGTTGCAATTGCTTTGTCTTGCAACAGTTTGAGTTCATGCAGTTGATTTTTTTTTTTTTTCAATGCACTCCAAAATTTATCTTAAGACAGAAATCATTAGCTTGTTGTTGCTCAAGTTCAACTCATTTCTGTGGATTGAAAGACATTAGCTTTATGAGATTAGAGTGGGAATCTTTTGGGATTTGTGATTGGATTTTTCTGTCAAACGAGGCTTTGTGCTTGTGGGGTTTTAGCTGTTTAGCTTAAGCAGAGATGCCTCTGTCCATTTCAATAAAGACAGCATCTTATCGTGTCTTCTACAGCCATTCTTTATCTCCGCTTAGCTGGAATTATGGACAAGTAAAGCTTTGATTCAATCAATTTGGGTCCTCAGAGCTTAGTGTCCTCATATAGTAACTGTCCTAGTACTTATCCAGCTAATTGATTCTAGGTTTGAATTCATTGAAAGTAACTTGATATTCGTGCTATATGACATATGAATTCCATTATTCTTTATCTTTTACAGAAAGAAGAATTTTCTGTCTTCGCTCTCATTCAATGTTCAACCCCCTTCATCTCATTTAGTAAGTGCAGTCATGAAACTGTCCATGTGTTTCTTTTTGAATGTCTATTTCTACCCCAAAAAAAAAGATTTCTGTTTCCACACTGTTAGCCTATTAGGTTGCATATTAGAAAATCTGTTTTGATAAGTAATTGCACGTTTTCTGATCTGCTGCCACTCACAGAAGCTTTTTATTTCAAACAGTGACTTATTTTGATGCAAAGTATACTCATGTAGTTGATACAAGCAACCGGGCTTGTATTTATTTTGTCCTTCAGTCTATTCAAATTATTGTGGTTCAGTGATCGTATTTGAGATTCAACTTTAATAGACACTGTTTTTATGCCCAGATGATTTTGATGGTAATTAATTGTGGGGGGACTCCATGGCTTGATGCTCGTTTGACAATGCACTTGTTCTGGTGGCAACAACTGCCACTGCTTTTATTGATTCAGCTCTTACAATCCAGTAGTACAGACCACAAAGTTTATGGTATGCCTTCTTTCATTTCGCTGTAAGCTAGCATTTATTTCTTCTTTCTTGAATAGATGTTACACAAGCCTTGGTCAGAAATTTATGATTTTGAAAGCTGACTTAAGTTTCTAGAATATGATTTCGTGCCTCTTCAGACACTGCTTAGGATGTTTGCTCGCTTGCAACAGTTCATACTCGCACTGAATTCTGAACGGACTTGATTTATGGTCTATGAGTATGACTTTGAATTTTTTTTTATTTTATATATATTCTGATCTGGAACCAGAATCCCTTACCCTCAATATTATTGTAAAATAACACACCAGTTGTTTTCTATTTCTTTCCATGGCCTATAAACCCTTGGCCACCTCTATGTTCAACCACAAGGTATGCCAAAGGCATCTTGAATTTGATGAGTTGTACTCAGCTGGCTGAATTCTACCCATTAGCAATTTCAACATTTTTCATCGTGATGAAAATGACACGAGGATTGCCACCAAAGGATACTAACTCCTTGTTTGCCCACCGCAGCTGAAGCTTTGCTTGCTTGCAAGAGTGCACTAGGCACTCCTCGACAATCCAGTGGGAGGATTGGGAGGTATCCATGCATAAGACAACGAGCATGTCTCAATTGTTATGAACCAAGAGACCCAGGTGTTGCTTCTTTGTAAGCTTTCTGTCTCTCTGTCTCTGTCTGTCTCTCTCTCTCTCTGTCTCTGTCTCTGTCTCTCTTCTCTCTCCTGTTTTATGTGGTGGACACACTTTCTATATGCTTTGTCCATAATCTGTTTGCTTAAAATTTTGCCTTCAGATAATAGCAGAAATAGCAAGCAAAAGCGTAACTGATATATATCTATAACATACAGATGTTAGATTGCCTGGATATAGCGCAGATAACTGGCTTTTTTTTTTCTGCCTCTGTAACAACATATAATGAAAACGCCATATGGAATTACTCTGAACTGAACATATTTTAGTTACATTCTGAGCATAGATTGCTGTGACTTGAACAAATTTCATCAGAAAACTAGTGATCAGACAAAATCTCACCCTGATAAGGTTATTTTCCATATATTATGTCTTGAGTAACCAAATAATCTTGCTCATTCCACTTGTGGAAATGCATTCATCTACTTATCTATATGCTCTAATGACCCACAGAATTTGTAATGGTGAGAATATTAGCTAAAACTATGTCTTCTGCATGACCTGCTGAATCTTGAGTTGTATCATTTGTAATCTTCTTGCGTTACAGGATGAAACTACATTCTTTATTTCCCTTTTACCTTGTCGGAAACATAGTGACAATGATAGAGGTTCAGTAGCACTTTCACGTCTGAAGTGATATAGTACATTAATCTCCATTTTTTGCCTCATCAAATAGATGTATTGATACTGAATATGGTAGTCTGTCTGACTAGTTGTTAATCCTTTTCTTTAGAGTAAATCTCTGAATTGCATAGTGACTGGATTAGAGTTTCCCTTCATTTTTTTTTCCTTCGTATTTAATGATTATCTATTATGCTCCAGCAAAGACTCACTGGTTTTCTAGAATCTATTGATTTAGTAATAATATAAATGATGTTCTAGGATCTTCCACGGGATTCCTGAAATCTGTGCCCTTTCTTTTGATCCAAATTTCTTCCCCTCAAACTCTCAATTTCCATTTCAAGAAAAGAACTGTAAATCAAGAAACAGGAGGATAGCATCATCAATTGGTGGGGACAGTGGTGTTCCAACACTAACACCATTGCAGCAGGATGATGTTAAGAGACCAAGAAAACAGAAACTAGCTGCAGTAGTCGGTGGTGCTGTCGCAGCTTTGCTTGTGATCAGCTTTGTGGTGTTTGTTTACATATGCTTGATGCGTGTTAAAAGAAGAATAAGGCGATCCGAGGCAGAATCTTCTGTACCATCTCCTTCTGGTAAGTTGACCCTCGATACTATAAGAGAGGGGAAAAATAATGCAGATCGATTTCTTAGTTATTTGGGATGGAAGCTTGAGATGAGATGCTGGATGTTTTATTGATAATTTGATCCCCATATGCAAAAACCTTCCCATTGTTGAGTCACATAAGGGCAATGGCATAACTTAGTCTTATCTGCTAACTTCAAGACTTTTTAACTGTCAAAATTCAAAAGAAAGCTGTAGGTTTTGGAGGGCTCCAAAGTTTCCAAAAGAGAGAGCTTTTTCACATCTAATAATTTGATAGAGAAACAAAACTGTAACAGTTTTTGAATGCTAGAAAAGGTTTCCATTGGAGCAGCTTTCGAGAAACGGGTTGAATTTGAACAAACTATGTCTATGTTATGGCCTACTTCTGCCGGACTTTATGTTGCCTTAACTTTTGGTTTATGTGGCAGTCGGGAATTTGGTGATTTTAGGTTAGTGGGGGATGTCTGAGTAAGAAGAGCACTGCAAGTTGCTTACGCATTTTGTCTTTTACTAAGATTATTTCAAGGTGAAATTCCTGTATATTTTCAGGACAATGAATTGTAAGAACACTTTATGCCTTATTCATCATGCTTGCAAAACAGATTGATATAATCGATATTAGCATCCTAGAAAGATCTGCAGATGCAACTGCTTGGAAGGATTTAGGATAGATTTGAGAAAATATAACCATCTCTGTTCTCTTTCTACCGGATATATTTTGAATGTGGCGACATTAAGGTTAAATCTGGTCTTAGGTCTTGAACTAGCATTTACATGTCATTTGTCTTTGCTGCTATAAAAGTTAACTCTATTTGGCTTCAATGCTATGGGAATCATAGTCCATTAAAGTGAAGTTGGTCTCTAGCTACTCAGATAAATATTATTAACAGGCTTTTCCCTTTTTCCATCTGCAGCTGAGCTGGAAAGAGGAGATATTTCCCCTTATCCTGGTGCTGTCTCTCCAATTGATACACAAAATTTGAGGCAATTAACAATTTTGGAGCTAAAACATGCTACAAACAATTTCAGTGAAATTAATATCATTGGTGAAGGTTCATTTGGTTTAGCATATAAGGGACTGCTTCAAGATGGATCTCTTGTGGCCATCAAGAGACATCTGCAGACCCAAATCCAGAATTTTGTTCATGAGGTAAAACTTGCACTCGGAAGGTCTGTCCATCTTGCTTTTGGATGACATAAAACTTGATACTTCTATTTCTTGAATTGTTCCATTCAGATACCATTATTATACTTCAAGGACTTGTGCTGTTCAGCTGTTGTACATATTATTCAAATTTCAGTCAATATGCAAAATATCAGTGTCCTAAAAATTCTTTCCATTTCAGAACTCATTAGCATGCTAAGTTGCCTTGATGCACTACAGGTGAAGCATATAGCTCGTGTTCATCACAGGCATCTTGTGAAGCTTGTAGGATTCTGTGAAGAGAACCATCAACAATTACTAATCTATGATTATATCCCTAATGGAAATGTTCAAAATCACCTTTATGGTAATCCATTCATCTCATCCTCATCCTTCCTGCCTGCCCCACCTCCCTTTATATTTTCTCTTTCAAGGGCATGTTTGCTTTTTCCAGATAATGAAGGTCTACCTATTGGGAAACTGACCATGCGGCAAAGATTATCAATTGCTTTAGGTGCAGCTAAAGGTAATGTATACCAATTGATGTTCCTTCCCCACTTTCTGCTGCACATTGAATCAGTTCAATTTTTTCAATCATACTTCTATATTTGATCAGGACTTGAACATCTTCACAGTTTGGTTCCTCCTCTCTTTCACATGCACTTCAGAACAAGCAATGTCCTTCTGGAAGAAAATTGCACGGCCAAGGTTTCTGACTATGGACTGCTGAAATTGGTAACGGGGGGTCATTATGCAGGATCAACTTCAGCCATTGACTGCTTTCTTGATCCAGAGTATGTAAGGTCTCTCATGAACCACCAGTAACCAGCAGTGTCGCCTTTTTTAGTGCTTGATTAAGCTAAACAAAATCTCAACTAGATTGTTCTGTAAGCAACTTGTATCAATTCCTGGAATCTCTTGAGCTACTGATGTCTAATCTAAATCATTTATGTCTCCATAAGGTTAAATCCATCGAAGCATTATTCAGCAGGAAATGATGTGTACAGTTTCGGGGTCTTTCTATTAGAGTTGATCAGTGGACGTGAAGCACATGGCAGGAATTATTCAAACTCAGACCAAAATTTAACACAGCAGGTAAAGCAAAAAACATTAAACCAAGGTAGAATCTACAATTGTTAGTATAACTATATTTGTTTTGAAGGCGAAGAGAAGCAGTGATCTTGGCAAGTATGTTGACAAAACACTAGGGGAGCAAACAGTTGATGCAGCAACAGAGATGATGGAGTTGGCGTTGCAATGTGTAGATGTTAGTTCAAGAAGGCCGTCGATGAGGCAAGTAGCTGGGGAGCTTGAAGGGATTCAAGAGAGGGAAATTGGTCGTTTGCATTCTGAATTTGGTGAAGAAATAGATGCTGTAAAACTCGGAAGTGAGCTCTTCAAATGAGCATGAGCTCGGTACATCCTCTCACAAACTGCCTTTTAACTCAATTCTTTATTGATTTATTGGTTGTAACATAAAAGGAAATTCGATGTACAACAGTTTTTTTTCCCCCCCAAAAGAATGTCGGCAAATGAAAATACTGCAGATCGGGAGTTTAATAAATTGTTGTTATCAAATTTCAAATATCACACAAACCTTACGTGTTCCAAGAAGTACCATCTTAACAGAAAATCATTCTTTTGTCATGGCATGTCATTGTTCCCAGCCTAAACCCTTGTGCTCTCCGACATCAAACAATTGGTAACAATAGAAAAATTTCACCCATTAAACGCAACTTGTTATTACTCGAACGAAGAGGATCGCTGGCATTGATACAATTGGGGCCTACTAAGCTATGCCTAAGGGTAATTGCACTCAGGTAGAAAATAATTTAAAACAAATTTAATGGGAATTTTTTTTTTTAAAATAATAATAATAATTTGATGAAAAAAATTAAAAGAATACCATGGTCCCAGCGGTCAAGCATGCCTAAATGGTCAAACGGCCAACCGGTTTGTGTTTGGTAATGAAACTCTACTGAAATAAAACGACGACATTTTGATGCGAACTCAACTGAACTTCAGTGACTTCACTTCCTTCTTCATTTTTATATAACATAAACCCTTCTCAGATCTCCTTCTCTCGTTCTATCGAGTCTTGACAGTTGACTCAGATCTCGAACTCAGCGTGAGAAACGAAAGAAAAAATGTCAACCCGCTACGTTCTCCTTCTCTCACTCACAATTCTCCTCTTATTCTCTCCCGCTCTCGCCAAATCTCAAAACGACGCCGCTTCAGACGACGACGAAGACCTCAGCTTCCTCGAAGAAGCCGACGCAGATACCAAATCCAAACCGGCATCGCACCACCAGTTCGGCGGGGATGGCGATCCAGACGACGATGACTTCTCTGACGACTTCGACGACGAAAACTACCACGATTTCGACGACTCCGAGTACAAGGTGCCGGAGATCGATGACAAAGACGTCGTTGTTTTGAAGGAAAAGAATTTTAGTGCTGTCATCGAGAACAACAAGTTCGTGATGGTTGAATTCTACGCGCCGTGGTGCGGACACTGTCAGGCTTTGGCTCCGGAATACGCGGCGGTCGCTACGGAGCTGAAGTCCGCGAACGAAAGTGTGGTTTTGGCTAAAGTTGATGCGACTGAGGAGAATGAGCTGGCGCACGAGTACGACATTCAGGGCTTCCCGACGATTTACTTCTTCGTCGACGGCCAGCATAAAGCTTATAATGGCGGCCGCACCAAGTAAGCAGTGAAAGAATACTTACAGATAAATAATACTAAATTTTGGATTTTTTGAATTATGTTCTGAAAATTTGAATTATATGATGGAAGTGTGCTCTGGGATGATTGATCAATTGCACTCGTGTGTAATTTAGGGATGCCATAGTGACTTGGATTAAGAAGAAGATAGGACCTGGTATATCCAACATTACCACATTGGACGAAGCCGAGCGCGTATTGACTTCTGAAACTAAAGTTGTTTTGGGTTACCTCAACTCATTGGTGGTATGTTTTCTGTTTGTTTGCTTGTTCTTTGAAGTTGCTCGAGCAGTTAATTCCTGTTGCTGTGCAAGAGTCTTGTCAGTTGTTCATGACTCAGTATTGGTTTATTCTGGTAATCTTGGCAGGGTTCTGAGAGTGAGGTGCTTGCGGATGCTTCAAGGCTTGAAGATGATGTCAACTTCTATCAAACTACAAATCCTGATGTGGCAAAGATTTTCCACCTTGATTCTAAAGTCAAGCGCCCGACTGTGGTCATGGTTAAGAAGGAGGCTGAGAAAATAAGCTATTTCGGTTAGTTTATTCCTTTTCTGCCGTATATTTAAATTTGAATTTTAGCTCTGCTGGAGTATTAATCTTACATCTATTTTCCTAATTCAGCAGATGGGAAATTTGACAAGTCTACTATTGCTGATTTTGTATTTTCAAACAAGCTTCCTTTAGTTACCATTTTTACTAGGGAAAATGCCCCTTCAGTTTTTGAAAGTGCAATTAAGAATCAGGTATGTTGGCATATAATGCATTTGAACTTGTAAATAAAGCATGTGTACATATTTTGTTCAAATGTTACTTTTGAATAAAATATATTTTAAATAAAAAAGTTTAGCTTCAAATGTTGATGTTATTGACATAGCTTGGCTGTTATGTGCAGCTGCTATTGTTTGCTGTTTCAAATGACTCAGAAAAGCTTTTACCAGCATTCGAAGAAGCAGCAAAATCTTTCAAGGGAAAGGTAACATAAATTCACTTTTGACACTTGCTACTAAAGTTGTATTGCTTGGCTTTGAAGATAAAGAAGCAATACACGAAAAGCTTCACTGTTATTTATTTCATTTTTGTGGAATTCACTGTGTTACCAACAGTTAACTTTTCAACTGTTGTGAGATTCACTGTGTTACTAAGTTACATGTTATCCTACTTATTGCAGCTTATTTTTGTGTATGTCCAAATGGATAATGAAGATGTTGGAAAGCCTGTGTCAGAGTATTTTGGCATCATTGGGGAAGCTCCCAAAGTAATCTTTCCATACCTTCTGTTTCTTTTTCGTTCGTACAAATTTATCTCTTGCTCTCTCTTCTCATATAGAAAGTATTGGTAGAACTTTTTCACATACAATGGAACTGATTTATTTGTTGGTATTTAATTCCATTTAGGTTCTTGCATACACAGGAAATGATGATGCTAAAAAATATATCCTAGATGGAGAGTTGACCTTGGATAAAATTAAGGTTGTAATTCTCTCTCGTCTTAGTTAATGCTTATTGGAAGAGGATAACTTCCACCTAACTTTTTAAGTGTTTTATCATCCTCAGACTTTTGGAGAGGATTTCCTTGAAGGCAAGCTTAAGCCTTTCTTTAAGTCTGATCCAATTCCAGAAACTGTGAGTTCTTGTATTTGGCTTTTTCTGAGTTGATTTGTCATCATAGTGCTGCTATGTAAAACTCATTGCCTTTTTCTGACTGTTGTAGAATGATGGAGATGTGAAAATAGTGGTTGGAAATAACTTTGATGAAATTGTCTTGGATGAGTCAAAGGATGTTCTTCTGGAGGTATAAAATGTTGTCTGTGAAACATAAATATAATTTTTGGCTCTCCTTGTTCATGGATTCTAATATATGGTCTGCGTGCCAGATCTATGCCCCTTGGTGTGGGCATTGCCAAGCCTTAGAGCCAACCTACAACAAACTGGCCAAACATCTACGTGGTGTTGATTCTATTGTTATCGCCAAGATGGATGGCACGACAAATGAACATCACAGGGCAAAGGTAATATTTGACGTCAATCTATAGTTTGTAATTGAAATATCCAGCATCTTGTTTATTAGTTGAATATTTTCCATTCAATAGTAGTAGTGAACTGATCAACAGGGCCCTTACCTGCCTGTGCATGGACTTGAGATATTGTAGACCTTCCCTGTGTGGGTACTACTTGGCTGGAAAGCAGCATTACTACCTCATTTTGTTTCTTTCCTCATTAATTTGGTGGATTTTATATTAGTGTTATAATTTTAACTGGTTTTGGATTATGATAATTTTTTCTTAGTTCAGCAAGTATTTGGAGCCGAACTAATATTTAAACCGTTAATGCCCATATTATTTCTCCCTGATGACTTGCACTAATGTGTTTTTCCTTCCCTTTGACCAGTCTGATGGATTCCCTACAATTCTTTTCTTCCCAGCCGGAAACAAGAGTTTCGATCCTGTAAGCAGTGTTTTTCTGTACCGCTTTTACACCGTATCTAGTAGGAATAAAGCTAACGAAAATTATCTGGTTTCTGATGTTTTCAGATCACTGTAGATGTTGACCGTACTGTGGTGGCATTATACAAGTTTCTTAAGAAAAATGCTTCAATCCCCTTTAAAATCCAGAAACCAACATCAGCACCCAAGACGGAGAAACCAACTTCAGAGCCAAAAGCTGAGTCCTCAGATGTCAAAGAGAGCCACGAGAGCAGCAGCAACAAAGATGCGAAGGACGAATTGTAACTTGCCCAAAACAAGGAGGATGATATACAACGGGTGTAATGCCAAATTATGTACCTTTTATCTGTCATCAGGTACTAGAAAGAAATATTTATCATATAGTTGAATATATAGAGTGGGAGAGTAGAACTGAATCTATGAATTTCTGATCCTTCAAAAACCTCGAACACAGCGCCTCTTTTTTTTTTTTTTTTTTCATTCTGAAGAGAAATGTATCATCATTGGGGTTCTGTTTCTGCTGAATTTTCTGCCCTTTGTTCTCCTGTTTATTGAATAATTTCTCATTCTGGTAACACCATTTTTGCTAATCAAAGGTGTCTCTAGATAACTCAAAACCTTCAGTCACATATTACAAATGATGAGGTACAGCGTGAATCCTATTTGATTCGCTAGAACTACTGAAATCGTCCCACTTCAAACGACTGTACAATAAATTATCTTAGTTCCTAAATCATGGCCATTAGCGTTCATCAAATAGTTTAAAAGTCACAAATTCCTAATGACAATACCAAAACGGAGCAAAATTAACGGAGGATTTTGATTTTTGAGATGTACTCATTTGGAGCCTTCTTGGAAATTAACAACGTGACTGGATCCAGTCTTACAATCACTATGATTTTTATTTAGCTAAACTATCTCGCATCTTCTTCACATAGTGACATATTATAAGAAAAGAGAGGAATTTAAACAAAATTTACGTCTTTATCGCATATTGTATATTTGGACAGTTGGCTTTAATTATTGGGCAATTACATAAATCTATCGATGGGGTTCAGACAATAGTTGTTACTAGTCTGATGGAGAACCAGGAATAGGATTTTGTAATATTTGCTTTGGATTGGTTGTTTCAGTTGAGACTTGGGCAGCTGGGCATCATGTGACTCCATGTGCAATTGTAATGTTTAGAAACCACTGACTGAGACTGACTTATTGTAAATTGTTTTAAGTGGTAATAGTGGTGGAAGTCTACTCATAAAATGCGGTGCGAGTGTGTAATCTTTAACTCAGTGCTCATTGCCTGCATCGACAATTTACTAGTCCATTTTAAATAGTGTCCCTACGGATCAAGAGGTAAGACTGGCCTTGACAAATTATGGCGGCACCCAATATTGAAGATGGTTTGATTTGCTATTGTGGCTCGTAGAGCAAATTATTTCATAATTTGTTCGAGTAAATTTATGGGAATGTGATACATTCAGAAAATTAAAAAAAAAAAAAACAAATATTCCAGTGAATGGGATGATTTATTCGAGTAAATATCCTCTTTTTTAATAAAATAATTAATATTTGATCGAAAATTAAAAAAAAAATCCTGTTAACTTTAATAAAAAAGTTTAGGACACATGAGTCATGACAATTGACAGTTCCCACAACGAAACGGCTGGCCAGAATACATGGACAACAACAAACCCAAAACCTAACTGACAAAGAAATTACAGAATTCATGCACCCACCGACTCAAAACATTTTTGCTTTAGTTTTAGTTTTAGCTTATGTTTAAGAGTTGTTGACTCAAAATTAAATAATAAATCTACCCAAAACGAAATCCCACCCCACATTCTACGTTCCCTCACATTTAATCACTTCATTTTAGCAACAAATTCCACTCTTTATTTTAACCCTTTTAGTCTTTATTACTCAAATCTATCTTTAGTTTACTTGCCCTTTAAGAACACAACACAACCGCAAATCTCTCTCTCTCTCTCTCTCTCTCTCTCTCTCTGTACTTCATTTTTAAAAATCAAAATTCATCGTCATTTCAATTTTCAATTTTCAATCCCGCATTCCCTGCCCCCATTCTCTGCCCCGACACCGTTTTGAATAAGAGGACAAAAGAAGGTGGGAAAAAGACTCCCCAAAGATATCCCATCATACGTGTCGAGATCGGATTCGTACTCAAATTCCGTTGCCAATTCATTTTTGTATAAAAACCGCCAGATCTACCGCTTTCATAAGTCTCAAAACTCTCGCAGACTTTCACTTTAACCATCAACGAACAGACGATAATGTCCGCAACCACATTGATTTGTTTCTGCTTACTCCTCTCTTTACACTGCGTCGTTTCATTAGATTCCCCGGCACCGTCACCGGAACATCCCGCAGATTCCCTGGCACCGTCGCCGGCGCCAGTGTCTGTATCTCCACTTCATGCTCCAGAAATCTCACCGATTTCGTCACCTCCAGCGCCTCCGCCGTCAGATCTGAGCAGCGCTCCATCGCCCTCGCCTCCTGCTCCTTCTCCGGCTCCGGCACCGGCGGAAGTGAGTGATTTGAACCACAGTAACATCAATGCCGACGGAGCCGGATCTTCCGGGGGAGACGACGGGGGAATGAGCGGAGGGAAGAAGGCGGGAATAGCGTTGGGGGTGATACTGGCGGCGGGTGTGGTTGTCGTTGGAGGACTGGTGTATAAGAAGAGGCAGGACAATATTAGAAGGGCTCAGTACGGCTACGCCGCTAGGACGGAGCTTCTGTAAAAGGTCACATTTTATTTTTATTTTTTTTCTTTCTTGATATTTTATTAGTTATATTGATGTTAGCCTGAGTATGGTGATTTGTTGTATTGATTCTTCATTCTTTTTTTTTTAATTTTTCTTTTATTGGGTTATATGATAGTTTGGTTGAATAATAATAATAATAATAATAACAATAATATTAGTATTAGTGAATCATGTATTATTATCATTATTAGACCACGCGGTTTATTGAATGAGTAGTATTATTTTAGTATTTAGTAGTTTTCTCTGGATTACACGCATCTTGGAACACGCATGTTACTGTTGATAGTCTTATTAATCCATTTTTCAATCCAGGTTTTTTTTTTTCTTTTGGGAATATTTGCAACCATTGTGTTTATACTTTAGTTTTCATCTTTGGTTAACAAATATATATATATATATATATATATATATATATTTTAAAGATCATATAAATATAACATTGCAATTTCTAAGTTCATACCATAACTCCTTAAGTTGAGGATTTGTTATAACTCGAAAATCCTCATTGAAGACAAGTGAGATTTACGGCATTATGGCAGAAACACCCTGCTTGAAGTGTTGACTTTAGGTGATAGGCTTTTCTTAATTTTTGTGTACTTGGCATCAGTAGTAGTCCTTATTGGTCAGACATGCTTTTAGAGCGAGTCTTAATGAATTAGAATTCAGTATTAATCAAATTTTTTACTAAGGACGAAAAAGAGAAGTTTCCATCTTTCCTTTATGAAATGCCTTAATTCTCACAAAGCCAAAGTCAATGTTATACACGTACGACTCTTTTTTCTTGTGTATGAAAAAACTCTCTAATATTAGTTGTTGAGTCAGTTGAGAAGTTGCTGTTTCTCTTGCCTTGCCTGTTTCATATGCATCACGGCCATCATAAGGCAGAGATTCTGTCATGCGAACAAATTTAACAACATCAATATTGCATCAGCGGCGTTCATCCTTTAGTTGCAATCCTCATAGTCACGTGAATTTTTCATTTTTGCCATAACATTTTCCGATTTCATTCCTATTTCTCTTTGTAATCAGCGATATATATTCAAAGCAATAACACTAATTTTTTTTTAACTTCCAAGCAAGCAATTCCCATATGACATTATTAAGAGACAACTTGAATTAAATCATTAGCTTATGCAATCCACCTGAATTAAATTAGTTATAGCTTTGCAAAAATCCTAATCCCTTTATTATAAAGGAAAGTACTTTTGGCTATCTCAATGGGCATTTAGTTTTTTGTTTAATGAGACTACTACTTATTATGTTTACAATCATATAATTATTGAAATTAGTTTACATCACATCTTATACAAGACCGCCTGATTACATTTTATATAAAGACTGCTCGATTTTAACTCTCTCAAATATTCAAGTACTAGTTTACATCACATCTTATATAGCACCGCCTAAATTTTCAAATATTTAAGGGACATCAAGTTTCATTTTTTAAAAAAAAAACTACCTGCACTCAAATTTTGAATAATGAAATTTAAATTAAACTCTTACAATATATCTGTGGGGGCTCAAACCACTTCCCTCACACTTGTGAGATGGCTCTAGCCACTGGAACAAGTCTTAGTGGATAATGGGCATCTAATTAACATTAAAAAATTGTTGCCAAGCTTTTAATGTTTTAAATACATACATATTTGAAATTAAAAGCGGAAGTACATTCTCTTTCTCCTTGTTTATAGAAACATTTAGCAACATATCACATAGAAGGTGGGTGACCTTGTTTTTCATCATTGCCAAGATTGACCATAGGCGGGGCCGAAATCAAAAGCCAAGCACCCTTATCATAGTTTTTTTCCCCCCTTTTTTGATATTTTACATTCTTCCTATTATTTATTGTTATTATTATTATTATTATTATTATCCAAATTCACCTTCAAATCAAGCATAAGCCTCAGGGATCTGAAGGAGGTGGGCTTCAAGAACTTTGTACATACCCAAGGCTTTTTCTTTCACAGACTTGACTCTTGATTTCCTCCAGTGAGAACAATATCACCCTTTACATAATAGGTGCTTAATGTTTTATTTCTGCTTCCACCTTCCGGAGTTGGCTCAAATTTAATCTCGTATGTGATCTTCTCAAGCTTATCCATCAACCCATCTCCTTCAATCAGACTGTACTTGTATGGAAAATTCACTTGGTCAATCTATTCTGTTCTTAAGAAACTTCACTGGGCTACCTGCATGCATAGGGATTAAAAAAAAAAAAAAAGAAAAAAACAATACTTTGTCATAGTTTAGATAAAAGCATAAGAATCAATATGTAGTTTTTTTGTCCGTAGTCTGCTCCTACGAGGTCTTGGGTGAGATTTTCCATGGGCAACTCCTTGATTGCGAGTAAACTTTACCCAATTTAAGAGTAGACATCACTGTCTGCTTGGGCGTGGATGCTGTGCTATAAGGAGTAAGTTTACGAGTACATCCGTGTAGGTTGAGATACCCACGCTAATAGTATCTAGAAATAATTTGAAGATAATTAGAGAGTTCAACAGACTTTGCTGCGTGGCGCTGAGAGTTGTTTTTAACTTGGCTAAATGGTGGTATTTATATGTTAAAATTTGAGGTTCTTGAAATTGATGCGTTCTACAAATGTTATGTCATAAATTAGTTGCCATTGTACTTATACTCTAGCTGTAACGTTTACTCAAAAGCACTCACGAAAAGTTATTTTTGAAAATTACTATCTCTTTGTATATTCATGGCGTTAGCGCTCTGTACAATTATAATAGTGCTCTGTAGAATTATAATAATTTCAACTAAATTGTTATTAACATAATTCAGAGAGAGATTATTGGACGGTTTATTTGGGTTGTCATATCTTTAGTGGAGTGTAAGACAATCTTTTCTGGCTACAAGGCAATTCATTTTCAAGGTTGTGGTTCCAAAGTGGAGAGGCCGAGTAAATCGAAACACCTATGTAATAGTACAAAATAAAAGACCCCAAATCATAGATCTTAACGATCCAAAAAAACCACCAGCCGAAAAGGTAGCTCCCGTCTTCGGTACTCCAAATGCTGAAAACAAAAGTCACAAAATCCCCTGAAAAATTGTTGACGCGCCATGGTTTTCAAG
The DNA here is from genome assembly GCA_030444775.1 of Atalantia buxifolia. Taxonomy (NCBI): domain Eukaryota; kingdom Viridiplantae; phylum Streptophyta; class Magnoliopsida; order Sapindales; family Rutaceae; genus Atalantia; species Atalantia buxifolia. The sequence continues at coordinate 14,615,589 of CM059838.1, forward strand.
GAAGGTATATTTTCTGAAACATTTCTCATACAAGAGAAACCCACAGACATAAGTGGTTTCACTAGAAGCTAATATATGCCATAGGAATACATTATTATTTGGTTTGTGTAAGAAAACAAAATGTAGGAAACATTGGACTTGTTTCTAGTAGGAGTGTTACAGGTTTATCTGCATACACTTGAGGAACATATAATGCTTTCCTTGGTGAACTACAGATGCTCCATCTGACGGAAAAATTTATATGATCTGCTATTACTGTGTAGTCTTTTGTGCCATGTGGACTTTAATATACAACAGCAGGGGTATGGTGGTCTCCCTTCAACTGAGTCTTTATTGTAAATCTGTTGATGGAAATTACCATATCTTACTCTTCTGCGGGAGGATCCACCCAGCGCCCGTGATCCTTGATTAGTTGGATCAAGGCATCGGTTGCCTGCTCCATTGCAATACCACGCTTCACCACAGTCTGCAATGTTCAAACATAAAGTCAATATGGATAATTGGAACTGCGGCAACAGTCATAATTTAGAGAAGGAAGTTGATTAACCAAGTCGATTATTTGTATATGTAAATATGCTAGCTTGAAATTGCTAGTTACTTGGTCTAGCAGCACACAGAAGTGGAATTTGTTCCATATATATACACACATATACACACATATATAAATTTCAATGATACCCCATAGAATTAATATATGTTCCAAAGCAGGAAAGCTGCACTACCTTCCCGACATACAGGTCAATCTTTCCAGGGGCCCCACCAACATACCCAAAGTCTGCATCAGCCATCTCTCCAGGTCCATTAACAATGCAACCCATGATAGCAATCTGACAAAGTGGGAGAAAGGAGAAGTATTGTCACTAATCTTGATTGTGAGAATAAAGTAATCACTACACCCAACATCATCTAATCAGAGAGCCAAAGGATTAAGTTAATACCGAAACACCAGGCAAGTGCGATGTTTTCTCTCGTATCTCTGCACTTATTTCTTGAAGGTCAAACAAAGTTCTACCACATGATGGACATGAGACATACTCCTGTAGCATGATTAGGAAGATACAGAAAAGATCAAGACCATCATCAACCATCACCTATGAGTTGTTGAATTATGTTCATTTTCAAGTAAAAACTTTATACCGTCTTTGTATTCCTCATTCTGCAACCTTGTAGTAAGTTGAAAGATGTATCCCTCAGAAAATCAAAATCTTGTCCTGGGGCTTCTAACAGCAAACCATCTCCAAGTCCATCCACTAAAAGGGCTCCTACATTGGTACCGGCACCAATGACCAAGTCATCCCTGAAAATAAAAGAAAAACGTTAAAACCGAAACTAATCATTCTTCCATCATAGTCAAGAAGTTGCAATGTTTCTCCAGTTACCTGTGAATCCCATTCGGAAACTGAATATGGTGAATTACAGGGAAGTTTAGATTATTTTCTGATAGATACTCAAATAGCCTGCAGCAAACATAAATATATGGATCATTAGCACCGGGAAACTGACTGCTAATTTAAATATAGGACCCCAGCAGAAGAAAATAGTGCTGCCCAGGCAAATAAACTGGATCAGGCCTCAAGGTGCCATTTCAGGGTTTAGTTACCTTAAAGATAAGTATTTCTGTAGTCATTACAATAAAAGTTTCAATGATCTTAAATATTGAAGCAAAGACATCAATGATCTTAAACATGAGCTTTCTCTCTGTCTCTATCTCTCTATCTATCTATGTAAGCATTTAAAAGAACATATTACAAAAGGAGATGTTCTCTTTGAATTCAGAAATCCTCAATCACAGAGAAAGCACTACCCTAGAGCTTCTTTCAACTTTTGTTCCCAACAACTCAGCAAGGAAATAATTCCATACATGTTCGAGAGCAGACCATTACAGCATATTCTCATCGTATTGGCTTATTGCCTCAATCAATAAACGATTTTCCAATTCACAAGTCAGTAAAATTATTACCTCCTCGCTGCCTGTACTCTGCCAATTTTATCTTCATTAAAGGGTAAATCATGAAGAATCATTGTTACATCAATATCTTTGAGGATTTCCAGCTCTTCGTAGGATTCGTCACCGCGTAACGATACAACCAATCGTGTTCCTGACCAAGAATCAAGTAATATGCAATGAGCATTGAATTTTGACAAAAAGAAAAAAGAATATTGAGCAACAAGAACATTATTAACTAAGAAAAGGATGAGGTCAATAGAGAACCCGGTCTTCAGAAACTATTACAGAACCCACCTTCTGGCAAAAGCTTGTATGCACCAGTTGATAACTCCTGAAGGTTTACCAGAACCATGGCGTGGGGCACTGGCTTTGTTAGCTGCTCAGACAAAGGAGTTATAACTCCCATACTTATATCTACCAACCGTTTCAGAGCTAGACGCTGGTGACAACACAAAAGATAATATATGTCATTTCATTCAATAATGTAACAACTAGAAAAAAGGGACGTAAAATTGTTTAGGAATACAGTAAGGCACAACTGTTTTAGGGAAAGACAACGAAAGGAACAGTTTTTTTTTTTGGGGGGGGGGGGTTGTCGTGGAAAAAACAGATATGTTTCCCCAGAGTAATCAAACATAGACATAAGCCACTTACAGCATCATGATCATCAACTGCCGGAAGCTCTCTTAACAAGATTGAATCGACTGTTGCTAGATCCTATAACAAAATCAAATTGTGTCAGTAAAATTCCCACTTGCTTGAAATATTTACTTCCAAAACATGGAGTAAGGATAGACCTTGAACGGCATGCCAACGACTAGCTTTGCTGCAAGTGACTTGTACAGTAATTCCGGAGCCTGAGGAAAAGAAGATTGATGAAGTTTTTGTTTCCCAATTCCTTCCAAAATCAAGGGGAAAAAAATGGGCAAAGAGTAGTTCCAAGCAATTACCTTCAACTGATCCAGAGAAACGGACATGAGAACTGAGCCATCACGGTGCAGAACACCTCTGTAATCCACCTCCTCACCCTATGACATAATGCATAATCAATATCTGTTTGAAAGTTAGAGACCAACAAGGAGTTTCGGACTATGTGGCAGTCAAGGGCAAACCTCCTTTTGAATTGGCAGTTGACCAGAACGACGCTGAAAATCAAAATAATGTCTGTGCTTTTCCTCAAATGGTGCCTGTCGATTAAAATATTCCATTAACCGAGAGTAAAAATGATTTCAATCTAAAGTAATAAAAGCAGCATAAGTACTGATGAATGATATTACAAAAATCCTACCACTCCTTGCTGAAGCTCAGCTGCTCTCATACCCAGGTTGGCCAACCTTCTGCAAGGGTCAATCTCCTTTTCTGGTGCTTCCGTAAGTGAAACCCTGATTGTATCACCCAAACCATCCTGCATATACAATTTTCTATATGAAAACAGGTTTTGGCACTAAGAAAATTTTCTGAAGGAGCACGATCACACACACACATGACCAATTTATTTCTATCAAGTTACGATTTTTCAGTTTCAGTTTCACAAACTGTAATCTCAAGTTTCCTCTAAAATTAAAATTATGGAGATCTGAAAAGCAAGATATTACTGAAGCTGATACAGACCAAGATAGTATCACAATGAAATAACACAAGAATTCTGAACTAATCACTTTTTTTGCACATTAAGTTTAGATTAAATGCGTACCTGAAGAAGGGTACCAATTCCAATAGCAGATTTCATCCGACCATCTTCACCTTCTCCAGCTTCAGTCACTCCCAAATGTAATGGGTAATCCCAGCCATGAACGTACATTTCAGCTACAAGCAGACGGTATGCTTGGACCATTATGACTGGGTTGCTTGCTTTCATTGAAAAGAGAAAATTATGGAAGTCCAATTTCCGGCAGATTCTTGCAAACTCAAAGGCAGATTCAACCTGTTGTAGATCACCAATAGTATGATGCATCAGAATTTAGAGCTAGAAATAACTAAACTCAAAAGCTGTCTGGCAGTAAGAGAGAATGGTTACCATCCCCCTAGGAGAATCCCCATAGTAGCTCATGATACGATCTGAAAGGCTCCCATGGTTAGTCCCAATACGCATTGCCCTTCCGTACTTTTTACATTTCTCAACCAATGGACTAAAAACCTGTGGTAGTTAAAAAGAGGGAAAAAGTGATTATACTGAAAAAAGAAATTACATACTGATCAATGTTGTTAAGTACATGATACTGATTGATTCCACATTGTGGCAAGTTTTAAGATGGCCATTTTTATATAGAAGACAAAATTAGCGCAGTTCTTGGAGAGAAACTCATGGTTTTAATGTAAGACAACAGAAGAGTAAGCATATATTGACCTCCTCAATATGCTCAAGTTCTTTCTGATACTCATCGTCTGTGTACTCTAGCTGCTCAAACTGAGCCCGTCTATCAGCTGCAACAAATCACCTTGTTAAAACTCAGGATATTTGAGATCAACTATATAAAACCAAAATGACTGAGCAACTGTATACCAAAATTTCCTGGGTTGACACGGATTTTGTCAAAGCATTCAGCAACTCGTAGAGCAACAGAAGGGGCAAAATGAATATCTGCCACCAGAGGTATATTGTAGCTACAGAAATGGAAAGAGATATGATTAATTCTCATATTAAAAATGAAATTCGTATTTCAGAATATGCTCACAATAATTCAGATTTACTTTTTCTGGACAAGTGAGTTTTTTATCTCAAAACATGCATCTGCCTCTCGCTTCCCTTGAACTGTGATCCGAACAAGATCTGCTCCCTGGTCTGCTATTCTCATTACCTGCCAAAAACATAACAGTTAACTAAATAAACTACCTGACAATCAATACCAGCACTGTATGCACAAAGTTCCATCAATAAGAAGGCTAAAGCTGTTGGCATCTCTATGAAGAAGATCCAAGATTTTTTGGAACCAAGTATCAACCAAAAGAACATACAGTTTTATGTCTATAAATGCAGTTTAAAAAGTAGTGGCGGTTGTTTAGCAGCATTTCAGTTGCTGCATCTGCTATAATGCACTTAAAAGCAATGTGTTGAGGCAACAATAACTGCATTTAGAAACTCATATTTCACTTCTTACCTAGACTATCCTTCTCATTCTTGATTAGATTATTAAAATTCAAGCGTCACATGCTAATCATCTCTTCCATTGGTTAAAATATGATAAAAGTACATATACTTGGTCCTAGAGGTGTAACAATGTGAATAAGAATTCAACACAATTGCACATATATAAAGAGCTCAAGTTGAAAGAAATTCAAAGAACCTCTTCCACTGTTCCAGCAACATCCTTGGTGTCATTTGTAGTCATTGTTTGAACTCTAATAGGATGCTCACTGCCAATGGCTACATTTCCCACCATCACCGTCCGTGTCTTCCTTCTGACAGTTTTGTGAATGGATTCACAATACTTTTGTCTGGGAACTATATTCAATAAATGATTTGTTAGACTAGACAAACCAGGCATAAAGGCTGAAAGATATGCATATGAAAATTTAATTTGGCACCCCAACTCTATTACTTCCAGGCAGCGAAAAGCCACTTTCAACTAAGTTCTTGTCCCCATTATTCCTCAGATTTATACATCAAGGTATCCTTAACATTTATTAATATTGGATCTACAAATTGGACTTCATTAATAACCATTTAATGGAAAGAAAACTGGAACTCAAGTATTAAACTTAAATGGTTCTTCCTTATTATTAAGGGAGCTAAAGAACACAATACATAGGATCTCAATAGCTACAAATGTTTATTTCTCCGCCTTTTCTACCAAAAGGATATTACAAAATATTCAACATAACGTGTCAAAAATAGGATACCTAATAGGGGGCTTCCTTCTGATGCAGGCTGAAGCTCAGCAATATCCGAACTGGAATTTGATGAATTCCTTATCACAGTGAATCTTCTTCTGCCAGACTTGAACTTTCTGAAATCACAAACTCTCACAAAATCCACACTTTTTGCAAACCCCAAGCCCGAGTCTCTGCTCTTTAGGCCTGGAAACGAAGCGGGCAGGGTTCCAGTCGCCATCTTTGCAAAATACTACACCTACCTTCCAAGCCCCACAACACAAATTCAATACAGTCAGTTATATCCGATAACAGTAATACAAATTTCAAGATCGGATACAAAATTTAACTCATCCAAGCCTCCTGCAACTATTTGATCCTCTGAATTCATCCTAAAGCCTTCACGAAAAGGAATTTTTTTTTTTTAGTTTTAAATCATTCCAGAAATAATTTTTTTACTTGCAATTTCTCAAAGAAACGATCATCTTTTTTAAAAAAAAAAATTAAAAATTCAGCTAAAATATAACTTCAAACTATTTTCTTTGTAATTTAAAAAAAAAGTTCTCAGCAAACACACAGCACATCTTACTAACTCTATTAACATCCAAATGGTGGTACCTTCACTAATTATCAAGCAATTCAACGCGAACTTCAATCAAAATCACAAACAAAACGCCCTTCCAAATAATAACAAAAAAAAAAAAATTCACTTGTTCCGACAAAATCGATCAACTAAAAGAGCTTATAATTACCTTTTTATAATGCTGAGAAGTGAGAACTAACTCAGAGACAGAAATGTGATGAGTCTGGAGAGTGGAAGCAAAGCGAACAAACAAATAAAACTCGTGGTTGTTAAGAGTTTGAAAACTTGAGAGGGATCCGTTTGCAAGGATTTACATAAATATAGACATTCGGTGGCCGATTTTATATTATTGGTCAATTTTCCTAAATCACGTCGCCGGATGCTGACAAAATCGTTTTTAAAATGCATCTTCTTTTGTCCGTGCATGCGGAATTGATAATGCGGGCTGCCCCCCCATCTTTTAGAATATTTATCGTTTCCCCTTTTTTAATTATTTTTTACTCGGTAGGTACTTCAAACTGTGTGACAGAGGCGGGCGCAGAACTTGTTTGACCAGATGTAAAACGCTTTGAGCTGACTAATTAAACAAAAAAAAATCCATCTAGTTCAATAATATTTAAATGAAAATGATTCAACACAGACGGCAACTAATGTCAATTAATCAGTATTTAATTACTTCAATACTTCATTGAATTTGTTGATATACAACTATCTTTCTTTTGACATTTGGAAATTTTTAATATTGGCGCGTGGTGGTTTTTAATTCAAAATTATTCTAAATTAAAATCTTTAATTGTCTTAAAATTGAGGTGACAAATATATTGTCATTGTACATTTGTGCTTTTATTGAATGACTGGGTAATAGCTGTATTTTCAAATTAAGCTTATAAAATATGCTTTAGTAAGTCATAACTATAAAAATTAACTAATTAGCCTAGCAAGACACGTTCTCACCTCATGACTAAAGTTAAGATTTTGAGTCTCCTTACATGTATTAATCATTATTTGAGTAACTTTTTTAATTTTTTTTTAGAGTATATTTTTATATTAGATTTTAACTATAGTACGTCGAGATCAATCCTATCTCTTAAAACAAGACTCCATATATATTAAATTACACTTCATATACTATTTTCTATGGTCCCATTAATATAAAATATATTATTCAAATACTAATAACGTCGCACAAGAATTTCAATTCAAGAGGCTACCTATCGATTCCCGAAGACGCGCGCCAACCACGGAATATCAACAATTTACAAAACTTATTCGATGCATTGAATTTGAATGTTTTACAAGGGCTTGGATGCAAAAATTGCAAGCAAGAAGCGCACGAACTCAATGCTCGCGAGAAGCGGGAGTCTCATGAATTTAGAAATCTTTTGATGAACCGTTTCCAAGATACTCCACCTACCCCTATTACTATTAGTATGAAAGCCCACATCACGCGTTTCTTGTTCACGCGCTAAGTCTCGTGGAAGGCAGGTACGAGATAGCTGCCTAGCTGGCTGCCTTCAGTAAAAACCCATCTGGCCCCCGGCCACTCGTGAACGGCACACAGCCTCCTTGGTGATTGGTACGTAACACGACTCGCCTTGGTCTGAGGCGCTTGATGCCACATAGCTAACTCCGTATTATGTAAGAAGATGAGGGACCTTTTGGGAATTTAATTTTTATATATTATTAAAACACCGTTGGTCTTGACTTGACTATCCAAGTCCAAGCCAACCTTTGCTGGCTTTATCGCATGAATGTTGACGCGCTGGACCATTTTGGGCAACCCCGCTTTCTTATTAATTTTTAAACAGTTTTTTTTTTTTTTTTTAAAACATGACAACGTGCAATGTACAAGAGCTACGGATACGGACGCCTATAAATATAATAGTATAATCCTAATAATGTTGGCATCATATTATCGAGACAATCATGAGAGCCCGCAGCGCCAAATATCAAAACTGGAATTCGTAGGTGGGCTAAATTGGACTAATGTGTTGTTTAACACGTTCTTCTTATCGAATTTATACTGCACATCACGGTCTTCACTTTTGAATTTGACAAGTCAAGAACCTACACACATTTTTGCACATGGGGTTGTGTTGTGACATTATATAAGAATTATCATTCCATCATTTAATAATAATAATAATAATAAAATATCTTATCAAATATTGAACTCAAGTCGACTAAGTAACATATTCATGATTTTCTCTCAAAAATTAGGAAGAATTTTAATTGAACCATGCCGGAACTAGATTTAATTTCACTTCGACTTCCACTCGGCTTTTAGTGTTGAAGCAAAATCTGTTCTTGACCAGCATAATCGAATAAATCTGTAATGCCGAGGCTGTTTTGCAGCCGCTTTCTTACCCAGCAGCCGGCTCTTCTACCAGAGAATGCTTTTCAAGAATGGCCACTGTCTCTTCCTTGGCGCTGGAACAAGTACACAAGAGTGAATTTAAATAATAATAATAAGATGGATCCCATTCCTACCTACTTGAAATGATAGCAAGTACAGTATTTCTATTAGATGAATAACAAATGTGTACTATCCACATGAAATTCCATTTAGAGTGCAAATATGATGCCAACACAACGCTTCAACCAATGCACATACTATTGAGCTAGCAGATCATCACTTTGTTGATGACTTTTAAGACCAAAAGCATCCACTTCTATTTTCTTTTCACGTGATTTTGACGTTCACATATCATAAACATATGCAACTCAATTGGATGCTTACCTTCCAGGTCGAAGAATCTTGAACTTTCCTAGCCTGGTGAGATCCACGACTGTTGATCCCGCACGACCTGATGGAAGCACTCCACCATCATAAACATACGCACAGTGTTCCCATAAGTTCTCAAAATCTTTGACGCTAACACTACTTGGCTGTCCACTTAGATTTGCACTTGTGAGAGCCAACGCACTTTCCAAACCGCGGGCAATAACCCTGATAAAGTTGGAATCGGGCACTCGAACACCTATACTTTCCAATCCAGGATTCAAGGACTTCTCAAGGTTACTTGACTCGCCTGCGGAAATATCAGATATCTACTTTCACACCTTACAAAATTCAATTTAACAGCTGAAAATAAACTAGACATATGTATAAAGGAATGGACACAGATCGACGAGGGAAAAATTACTCCTTTTGACAATAAATTATTAAAATGATCTTTCCATACCAGATAGTGTTAGACATGGGCTGACCCGACCAAGATGTGAGATAACTACCACCTAGAGTAGTTATCCCACTTACAAGTTAAATAACGTAGAGGTTTTTCGGTTTTTTTGGTAAGAGGGCTTTTTAGGAAAGTGGCTTCTTACTTTTCTCAGTTGTCAGTGGAGTGGAAGAGGAGAAGTTGATGAGGAGTGGTTCTTGATGAAGCCTGATTCTCTCCCTCTTGCTCGATATCCAATTATTCAAATAAAATTGAAAAAGCGGAAAACATGGTATTGTACAAAAGCTTTTCCAAAATTGTGATCGCTTTCTGACCAACCATCAACTGTGATTCAACCTTCGTAACTTCTTCTTTTAGTTCTAAGTCGCATACAACAAATATGGGATTTGGATTCTTAAATTTGTGTTATCAATATGCAATAATCTCAGATATTGATATTAGAGCCAGTTTAGGGTTGTTTTAATTTCATTAAAGCAAACTTTAGAAATTTGATGATGGTATGCTTTGATTCCGTGGATATTAAGGCCGTGATTTTATATGTTATATAGCTCCAACATATGCCGAATGTTCTTGGAAATTTATGTGCGTAAATTCGGCCGGGGAGTTAGAAAACATGAATCTTGGAATGTGAAACTAAAAGTCTTCCAAGGGACACAACTTTTGGTACAGCTAATTGTCTGGTATGATCTTGGTACCATTAGAAAGAGCTTTCCTTTCCAAATACTATATGCGTAATTTGGAATTACATATGTCAAATTTGGACTTATATAGAGAAAGATATGGCCGGTCGAATTTTTCTGGTTACATATTAAGATTTGCAGATATTTTATAACGATGATAAACAGTGCTCATGAGCATCGCTCGTTTTAGGGGCGGTTAAGCTTCATTTCCTCCACCGATTGCAAATCTGAGACCACCATCAGGACAAAATTTGGGGTCTAATTGTGGTGATTCCACATTCATACAAGGCCTGGACGATGACGTAACTTAAAAGGTTCTTAAAAATATTAGCCAATTCCATCTTACGAAAAAAAAAAAAAGTTGATTCTCAAATAAACCTTTCTTAACTATGGCTATTAATTCTTTTATGTATATCAATTTCTCATATGGGCGCAGTGCAATCCCACCACCATCATTCTCTAAATTTTGTCTTGAGTTCAACAACAGTCATGGATTTGCAACCAGTGAAGGATGAGAAGCTCAAACGCCCATAGTGTGAGTAGTGCTCACGGAGCATTGTTCGCCATATTCACAAAAAAGTTACAAATCCCAATCCGCAAGCAAAAAATTTCAAATTGTTATTTTTCTTTCTACTTAAGTCCAAATTATACATATGATATATTGTAGAAAGGTTCTTTCTAACGGTACCAAAAGTTATATGCTTAAACAACTACGAGTTTTATATTCTGGAATTCACTTTTTCTAACTCTCTATACCGAATTAATGCACATAAATTTTCACAAACATTATGCATATAATGATGCTATAAAAGCTATTAAATCACAGCCTAACATTCAAGGAATCAATTACCATCATCAAATTTGAAATGCAATAAAACATGCTTTAATGATCTTAAATCAAATTCGAAAGGGTTCAACTATAGTCTGGCTTTAATACCAATGTGAGAGATCATGACATGCTCATGATTTCAAATTCAAGTATCTGAATCCATAATTGTAGCATTCAAAACGAAAGCTAAAGAATCTACCAAGGTTGAATCGGTATTCATAATTGGTTGGGAAGCTATCACGTAATTCTAAAGCTTCCTCAATTCACAGCAGAAGAACCCAAACAATTGCTATGTGGCCAGACTAAATCCTTTTTAAGTTCTTAAAAACTCTTTGTATCTGTTCTTTGCCAATTGCTATCTGCTTTTGCGCTTTCTACAATGTTTTATTCTCCGCTTGTTCAATTTGACATGAATTTTCAGAGATGATAGCAAGATGGAGAAAAGTTAGGCTTCCAAAAGAACCACTTCTCATCAACTTCTCCTCTTAACCAAAAGTAGAGAGAGTAGGGAGGCACTTCCCCAAAAACTCTCTGACACGTTGTAAGTGGGATAACTACCCTAACATCTTGTGTCAGGTCAGCCTATCATGGGTGATCCAATGAGTGACCTGCCCATGTCTAACATGGAGTAGTAAAATTCAATTTAACAGCTGAAATACAACTAGATATAGATAAGAATGGATACAGATTGGTGAAGGCAAACTTATACTTGATAGCATACCTAATAAAGTAACAATATTTTATTTATTTATTATTATTATTATTATTATTATTTGGTTGCAAAGATACACACAACAGTTACTGACCTCGTCTTAATACGACTGTAACAGGCCCTGGAAGCAGAGAATCGAGCAAGCCATGAGGCAAATGATCTGTGACAGCAAAGCGATTAATGTCTGATACATCTCCAACACAGATTGCAAGAGGGCTTGTATGTTTACGTCCTTTAATCTTGTAAATTCGATTAACTGCTTCCAAAGAACTGCAATTACGATCAAATGAAAGGAAAGTGAAATCTTACTATCTTAATCTGGTGACTGCAAATACCAAATTTAAACTGGCCACAAAATTCTAAAACTTCACAATATACTGACTTTTGCTTTATTAATTATATTTACTACAGGGGCCTCCGAGTTTCTGAAAATCTTATTCTTATTTAACCTCCCTTCACGATCATCAGCCTTTCCTTCAGCAGATGTAACACTTCTTAGAAAAATACTCAACCAGTAAACTCTTAGAAAGTTCTGCCAAATTACCCAGGTAGGATGGTTGTTTCATCAAAACAGGGTTTCTAATCCATCTAAGATAAGTCTGAGTTCAATCTATCTAAGAATTACTCATCTAGCCACTTCAACATCTTAATTACATAGACAATGGAACAAAATCAACCATCTGAATTCCTATTATAAGGAAGAAATCAAATAAAGAAGGCATAACTTGGCAATGAATTTAACCTACCACTCTTATCTACTAGCTCAGCTTAAAATCTACATAGAGGATGCCCGGCTGAGTGAAATAGCACAGGAAATAAAGAACAATGAAATACCAACATAATTAAACTATTGCAATTAATTAAACCATATGACCCCAAAAAGGCATTTATAATCAATCTCAATGAATTGGTCATTCCAGTTGATTCAAAACCACTCTTTACATCCCAAATCATCTTACATCCCGACATTTCATTTTTTGTCCTTTATTTGAAATCTTTTGTAATGCAGTGTTCTCAAATTAAGGACATTCAACAACCAAAATAAAGGACAAAAAATGCTTGTGACAATCAAGCAAAATAAATTACAGCCGAAAGAGGAAAACAGAATTAAATGGCGGTACCAAGCATCACATGCGAATCCATAAAGTGTATCCGTGGGAACCGCAATAACTTTGCCAGTTTTCAGAGCTTGAATTGCCTCTTCAGCATGAGCTTCAATTGCAGGACGAACCAAACCCATCTTATTTTCAACACTAACTTGACCATTCTCCAAACTCAACGCCATTTTCTTTGGCAATCTTCTATTCAAGTGCAAGAATGAAACAAACCGCAACTTGGGCACACCTAAAAATGTTAATAACCATCAAAACTCACTTCAATATATGCAAAAATTAAAACTACTTTAGTATCAAGATTGAAACTTGAAGTAAACCCAGCTCCAAATAGTGTAAACAGCAACTGGGTTCGGTTGAGATATGAGTTTCAGGTCATGTAACGCAAAAAATAATAAAGCGAGTAAGAGATTCTGATTACTGACGATTGTGATTAAAGAGCACCTATGAGAGGAACACGAGTGTTGAGAAGAGGAAGTTTCTCTGCAATACTTATCGAGAAACTCATAGCAGTACTCTGCTTCGCTTCTTGCTCAGAAGTTGCAGTTCGTTAAGTCCCCCTTCCCCTTGGATGACGCACTTGCACTGTTTTGTGCAGCATATGCCCCATTCTATGGTATTTATCACCAACCCCCCTTATGATTGTTAGCGTTATCACAACGGTTCATTTAATAGTTATATTACTATATATCACCTCTGCTGTCCTGTCGATTAATGTTGGCAACCCAAAAATAGTTTTTTTTAACAAAAAAATGAAAAAAGAAACCCGAATCGAAATTGCACCGAATGAGTGTTTTCTTATTTATTTATAATTAAGTCAGATAATTGGAACCCAAATCTGAGTTAGATTTTATTTAATATTTTTTTGTGGTTTTAATTTGTTTAATTATACTGTTAAATGACACTAACTGACACTAACTCAAGTAGTCGATACATCATATATAATTGATGTGTTAACATCAAGAGGGTAGGTAATAAAATTTGAATTAAACATCTCTACTAACATGATTTATTTATAAAATTAAAACGATACATCATATATAATTGATAATACCATAAACATCAAGGGCAGTAAGTGATAAATACTCATTTTGCTACGATGTGCTTCTCACGTTCATGAAAACTACTCACAATTAAAGAACCCTACCGCAATGCCGAATTGCCGACTGCCAGAGATGCGTCTCCACGTATATTTTGATTAAATTTGATGGATTTTATTATATTTAAAATTCATTAGAGGCTTCTGTAAAGCCTGTTTCAAACCCCCTGTTGCCAATAAATTGAAAAAAAAGTCCTTAATTTGCACAAATAATAAATCCAAAATGGTTTCTGTGCTGTAAACTCAGATTATGCTATTTGTTAATGGCTAATTACTAGCATAAACAACCATCCAAGGACTACAAAACGTAAAATACCAATGAAACTGGAAAAGCTTCCATTTCTGAGGCTTTCAGCTTTGTCAAATATTAACATCTATATGGCATTATATTTTACAAGGTGTAAGCAATGCTTATCTTAGAGACAAGATAAATTTATGCATAGTGCTTTTCAGATTGGCGTAAACCAAATAGACAAAACTCAATCCCCACTAAAAGTTCCTGGATTTTCGACATCAGCTTGGTGGCGATCACGATGAGCCGTCTGTAATGGAGCTGGGAACAGACCTGGATGTTGCTGATTCGACCGAGCTTCCCGTCTTTGTTTCCATCTCAAGAACTCGACAAGAATAGAGCTGCCACTCATGGCAACTCCAAACCCTGCAAATGTTGCAAGGAGTATAGATAGAACTGCTTGAACCGCAACCTGCAAGATACAAATTAATATTAGCTTCAGGAAAAAATTTTGTTCTGAGAGTTATGTCAACAAAGTATTATCTTCTCTAATCATCCTATCATTAACTAACTAAAAGGCTCCACAACCAGTTGAGTTTCGGAGCACCTCACTTTTTTTAGGTTTAAAAAAAATTGCATAATGCTTACCAAAGAATAAAATATGTGAGCGAAGAGAACCACCAAAGCAAACTGAAATGATGCATAAACCCAGACAAATCTTCTTTTCACTGAACAAAGTTCAAGGATTTGAGTCAGAAAATCTTGGATACAAATAATAAACAAGAATTATTATATCAATCAATGTAAGTGTTGATTAGTTCAGCTGGAGAAAACTCTTAAGGTGGTACAAGAGGTGTGGGTTTGAATTCCAATTATGCCAGGGTCAAGGAGGGATTTTGCTTAAATTTATATGGTAATGTGAAATCAAATTTATTTTTCTGAAAATTGATACAAGTGCTCAGCACAGAATTGGTGTTCCAGCCATGCACCACTTGTCCTCATATTCCATTCTATAATCTACGACTTTTGCAAACAATACCTTTACATGATATTCAGTCATCTCAATTATATACCATAAGGTTCTTTGCCAACCTACCCATGGTTGATGAAGTCATCGATGCAAGGAGACCTAGTACACAAGAAAATGGAAGAGATATGGCAATTGCTCCAGTTCCCATTTTTGCAACCTGCAAACAAACGGATATGTTAACAAGGAAATATAATGGACATTGTCACTGATTTGAATGAGGATGAATATCTTACCAGAAGCTGTTCAAGAAAACAAAAATAGGCAAGCATGCTGACAATAACGAGCACAGGCACTTCCTGCCAAACCCTACCCACAAGATTTCAACTGATAAGTTCTAAAGCAATTAATTACTTTGGTAATTGAGTTCATAACATGATAAGATATCTGAACAAGTATCAATGCAGAGATAACAACAAACACGAATTACAGATTTCTCACAAAAATTTCACTGGACTTAAGGCTTCACAGAACTCAAATTAAGCACAGCTACATAAGACATAGTAGTTACGACATGGTGGATAGCATCGTACAAATGAAGATAGGAAGCTAATCTTGTATTTTTCAAGTCAAAAACCAGCGCCTCATATCACTTAAGCTTGAACACTTCTAATAAAGAGTTCATATCTGTGATCGACGTCATTACCGAATCCATATCTACACTATGTATCAAATAAAACAACATTTTAACAGCAATCATTGGTGTGTTTAACTAAAAATCTCTAGTAATAATAACATTGTATGAAGATCTGCCTGCATAGCATCAAAACTACAGTTCCAAAGAAATCACATTTTTCCGAATGCATGAACTATAAATTTCCATTTCTTTGCCCTTGATAGCTCAGTAATCAAATATTGCGAATCTAATTTAAACATAAAAATCAATGTCAATAATCATGTACCTGTATCCATTGAGATCCGACAGTTGGCCTCTTGCTCCATTTCGAATTCGAGTACTCTGGATCCGTAAAAGAGTGACTGGTAGGTTCTGAACCTCTTGTTTGCACACATCACATGTCTTGTTACCTTTCATGGTAAACCATTTAATAGCACATTCTTTATGGGCCAGAGCAAGTTCACCCTTGCAACTGCATTCCATTTTGAAGGTTTCACCTCCTTCACAAAGTTCAACCAGGCAAATTCTACAAACAGCTTCTTCCTCAGGTATGTCTTCACCATCAGCATCATTGTTTTCTGAAATGGGAGAATGTGATAAGACATTGCTGATAACCGCTAGTTGCATGTTCAGCAAACTGAGGGGAAAGGGGGAACGATCATTAAGAAATCACAGGATATAAATGTCTATACATAAATATGTTGAGCCTGGATGTTGCGAGAACAGAGAAACAAAAATGAAATATTTGAATAGAAACATGACTTTATATCTTTCTTCTAGTTGTCAGTCTCCAGCAATTAGAATGAAAACTCAATGCAAAGTTATACAAACTGCTTTGCATATTTAGTTCAGTAGAAGGATTACCGACAAGAGTGCCCTATGATGTTAAAACCAAAAATTTACCGGTATCCACTATCTGAGATGTGTTCGAAATCTCTTCTCCTTCCTTTACTCGAGGAGTTGCTGGAATTACTCGGAAAAACGAATCCATTCTCCTTATGCTTCCTTCTTTTCTATTCAAAGGAACTGAAAGTGAGCGAGATATCTTCTTTTGGGCTCCTGTTCTCTACAAAAAGAAATTCAAAACATAGAAAAAGCTAAGATCCTTGTATGTTAAAGATTTCACGTTTATACTTGGCAAAGAATAAAAATTAGAGAAGAGGATAAAATAGGAAAGAGAAATTGTTTCAAAGTTAACATAGGTATGCATTAAGAATAACAGCTAGTGACTGAACTCCCAAGCTCCTAGCTGTTTGCAACCATGCAGGCTGAAAGTGCATTCCATCAATAAATTAATTAGAGAAGATATCGAGGACAACAAGTGCAGAAACTTACACTTGAATTTGAAGAACCACCAAAGCTTCCACTGCCTGCAGAATCTAGGTTGGATTGCACAATTGGAGTTACAGGCAGCGATGACGTTCTCTTTATCCTAGGAGTAAATATTTTTGTTAGTGACAACGACCTTGATATTAAGGTCATATCTCTTGGGGTTGCACACGAAGTTTCCGAAGCTTGGTTGGCAGCCTTCTCAACATCTAAGTTACTATTTCGATACTTGAAACTTAGCTTTGGCAAGAAACCTTTTATGGATGATTTGGCTCTGGATGACGAAGGACCAGGGGAACCATTCATTCTCGCATCTGCAGAACAAGGCGTCAAGTTGAAATTTACCCTCCTGGGAGTTGGAGTGGGACTAGGAGTAGGGGGCATCTTCACTATGACAGAATCCCGTAAGGAATTTGCCAGTGTTCTAGAGGGTATCTCTAAGAAGAGATTTCTCCGCTTCCAATGTTGTAAATTACTGGTTTCTTCAGTGATTCCCATAGGGTCTTCAGCCTGAAAAATTGAACCATGGAACAATTAGATTATGAAGTGAGCAGGATCATGTGCAAAGAGGAGGCACGTAAGAATTTCTTCTATCAACCCAGCTTGTAGCCAACTTGGTCCTACAGCAATCGAGCAATTCGTGATCAAGGATTTACGAACACTTCGATAATAATCATCCTCTGAACTCTAATTCACTTCTTATTAACAAATATGGTTTACGTTAAATTCAAATACAGAGGCAGAGATTCAATATTTCCAAATTATTGGTTTCATTCAGCAATCACACAGTACCATAGGCTGCAGAGGAATTAAGACGTGTTTCAAGAAAAATTACAAGTAACCAAATAACTCACTCATTCTAGCTCATCTCAAAATTATCCACATAATATATACATCATCAAAAAGTTTGAAACTTTCCAAAAAATGATTTATGGAGATGAAAAATGAAGCTGAGATACACTAAATTCAAGTAAAGGCATTACAGAAAAGCAGATATTAGCAGAGAAGCTTAAAGCACGAACCTTGTGAACTGGACCAGCTGCTTTATCATTATTAGTGTTATTGTTATTGTTATTGTTATTCTGGCTTGAACCCACATCATGTTCCTCATCAGGCACATGTTTCTCCTCCTCTTCAGTTCGCATTCTTGATCATAACAGGTCCAACAGGACACAAAACAAAACAAACCCAGAACCGAAAACAAACAAGAAAGCAAGAATCTTTCAAGCTGAAACAGAAGTTACAAACGGTGGTGCTGAGTGGTGAGTTTCTTGGTAAGTGTGTGGAGAGTCGCAGTATGAAATATACAAATGTAGACACTGTGACACAGAGAGAGAAATAATTAAAAAAAATGATAAAATCATAAACGCTAATGATTCTTATTTATGGCAAATCGCTAAAGGGAGGTGGAGTGGAAAGCCTGGCCTACAGCCTATTGTGCCACTCCACTGCGCGCGGACTCTTCACAATCAGTAACTACCTTTTTTATTTTTCTTTTTCTTTTTTTGACCTTTTTTTTTTTTTGGTTAGTTATTTATTTATATTTCCAAATTATATAATAATACCCCATGCTGCAGCTGCTGCAGAAGAAGAGAGAGGATAAAAAATGCTTCGTTTCATTTCAGCTTCTTAAGAAGGAGACGGTTAGAAATATTATTTCTCAATGCGATCATTCAAAGGACATGCTCTGTTCCTTTTTATAAAATTGGTCCTAAAACTAGACATTTCAAATCTCCTTATTATACATACATACATACATACATATGAAATAGAGACCTAGATGTTAATTCCCATTTCTTTAATATGGCAACTCAAATTGCCATCACTTTTGATTCTTGCCTTCATTTATTAATTGTTCAAATGTATAGGATGAGAAATAATCATTTCATTTTTGACACAAAGAAAATAATCTCTCATTTTTTTTGAACATGCATCTAATATAATTTAGCATGTACAACACCCCATCAAATCTATTATTAATTGTTTAAATGTAATTTTATCTATCTCTTTTTAAAACGTTAGAATTTATTTATACAAATTTTAAAAATTTGAACGTCATTTCCCCATAATATATATACATATACGCACACACAAACACACGCAATACACATGATAATTTAATTAGTGATATATGTAACTTTATATTACAACTAACAAAATTTTGAATAACGACAAAATTGTTAATTGGTTTGATCAGCTGAATAATGATTTTGCTGAAACAAAATTGATTTGTATAAAACTATTCACATTCACACACCTCCTCCCCCAATTGACGGACATTCACACCAAAATTGTTTTTGTGTACGTTTAGAAAACATTGCCTCATAACTTTAAAGCTAACTGTTACATTCTCTAAATTCTTCCTTTAAAGGCGCATGACATGAGATGTTTGTGAACATTTGGGATGATGGATGATTTCGTGGGGATACACAAATCGATAAATCATTTTATTATGAAGTTGAAAAATGTGCATTACAATAATACAGTACGTTAAATTGTGAATAATAAATATGAAGGGGTATTAATGGGTATGATCCAAACGGCTTATCACTTACGGGCAGAGGTGGGAATTAAGCAAAATGGTTGGCTGGCAAGCGGTTGAGCGTTTCTCAGGAAAATTAATAGGGATGCATCTTCTTGAAAAGGAGAGGAATTTATTAGGCCCCCTATTTTCTTTTATAAATAAAAGTTTGTTCACCCAAAAAAGTGTGCGCCGGGCCGGTGACGGTGATGATGATGAATTGATAATGACAATTATCAATTAGGCTTCAGTTATGGTATTATAGTGGTACCATAATACTGATGGATTCAGCCGTTGGATCTACCTATGATGATAATTGTAGATTAAATTTAACGACTGTATCAAACTGTGGTATGATATTACTGTAGCACAATAGTTTTATCCTATCAAATAATCCGACAAAAGTCCAATCAAATCCTAATTCTTTGGATTTGAATTTTCTAATACCATTGTTAAGGGTTAGACTACAATACCATCCTACATGATTAAATTCCAAGATAATATGTAATTTGTTATTGTATGTGTGTGTATGTGCACGTGCGCGTGCATGCTTATAATAAGCGAAGACCAAGTTACAATACTCTAAATAAATCTTATGTTTGATTATTATGAATTAGGGAAAAGGACACAATAGTTTTATCCTATCAAATAATCCGACAAAAAAAATTAAATTTAAATTTTTTAGTCCAATCAAAATATTAAAATTTTTTTTTAATTTGAATTTTCTTATTATATTTATTTTAATAATATATTTTTATTCATTGTTAAATATATATTTGCATTAAATACGACTACAATTAAAAACATTCTCTACATGATTAAATTCCAATACATTTATTTTAATATTATGATAATCATTTACTTTAATATAATAAAATTTCTAATAGTTATAAAATATTAAAATATTTTTTAAATATTGTGTTATTTTAAAATGTATATATTATTACATTTATTTTAATATTATATTTCGTTTATTGTAAAATATTAGAGTTAATTCTTTTATAAAAGAGATAAGCGAAGACCAAGTTACAATACTCTAAATAAATCTTATGTTTGATTATTATGAATTATGAAAATGTTTGTATCTTATTAATCACAAAAGCATGCACATAACAACAAACTACTTAACATGTTAATAGCTAACCACTAGTATACTATGTACGGATGTTTGTATTTTGTATAAGTGCTAAGCTGAGTTGGGGCAATTTAACATTCAACACAAGCTTACTTTCTTGTATCTTTTGTATGTTTGATGTTAAACTATAACTCAAATGACACCAAGAGATTATAATCTATTTACTTTATTATTATTATTATTAGCATGTTAAAGAAAGAAGAAAATGGTAAAGATTCTTAGTTGTCGAATCTTGACTGGTCGGTCGATAATTCGTCAGAATTTCTTTACGCCGCGGATAAACTGTTTAATTTATTAAGGGACCAAATCAAAGGAATGTTTAATAGTTGACAGAATCTGTACCGTAGCCAGCTCCCTCCTTACTTTATGCTTTTCTAAAAGATGACAGGGAACTTCAAAGTTTGAAGTGGCGGGAGGCTTTTTGTTGGCTAATAGCCTTTGGATGGTGATCAACAAGCTGTCTCACTGGTCATTTTCATTTTATCTTTTAAACATCTGGTTAATCAGCAATTAAAAATCTTATTACTTTTATATAGTGGGTAGAAATTTTCTCAGGTATGTCAAAATATTCATTTAGATTATTATTTTCTGCCCATGTCAAATTTAGTATTGTAACAGTCCATTAATTTTTGCGACCTATCATTCTTAATTATGTGACTCCACCGAACCCATCACTTTCTGTAACAACAATCATGAAGCCGCACCTATCTATATTAAACCCATACTCAATATGATGTGTACTCGTATCCCATACTGCACCATACGTGGTGCTTGCTCTTTACATAGCAAGGGCTTAAAAATAATGAACTGCCTTAATCAAGAGATCAGAGATGAAAGATTATGTTAACGGCAGCTAAGGTGAGTTGACAACTAACGACTGCGGTTGCTGATGAAATGAGATGACTAAAAAATTTAAATTAAAGAAAGTACTTTTAGGATCTGTTTAAAGTGGAAGACTCTGGTCAATTTTTGGAAAGCAGAAATTATATCGTTGCAGAGGCAGTGCGGAGAGCAGATCTTGATGTTGCCACGAAGATAAGAATCCATAGTGGATGTAAAAAAAGATACCCCATTTGCTGACATGACCACGACTGCCGAACACAGCCAAAAGAAAGTAATAGAGAAAAAGAGAATCCCACTAATTTATAAACAATAATTGAATTTTGACTTATATCTAAACAAATTAAGAAAAGAGTTTTGTCGTAATTCCAGAATCACGCATTTTCCACTCTTTACTTCAAATTTGCAGGGCAAAGCTTATTTGTTTTTGTTTTTTTTTTTAAAAAAAATGATGCTGCATCCTGCATGTGTCCAAATCAATCAGCAGCAAAGGCTGGATAAGTCCTACAAGTGTAAGATGTCCCAAGCAGAAGTCGTTAAAAAGAAGAGAAAGCAAAAAGAAAAAGAAGCAGCGCAAGTAATACTCATGAGTAGGCATATGAAGACTTCACAAAGAGTTTCTTCTTGTATGTTTGAAAGGTGACTTCAGCTTTACTTTCTTCTTGTATGTTTGAAAGAAGACTTCAGCTTTTGTGACTCAGGTATTTATGTTTGGTGGGTATGGTAGGCAATGGCATCGAGATGTGTACTAAGAAAAAGGAAGAATTATGGATTCGATTTGTATTTGGCTTTATGGTGAAAAAGTTGAGCTAAAACCAAAAAAAAAAAAAAATGGCTATTGACTTTCTTTAACAAAGTACTCATTTTAACTTAAAGCTCACTTCACAGGCATATTTGTCAATCATTACTCTCATAGGCCTGCATTGGGGTACAATAATTTCAAATATGATTGAAATTTGTAACCAAAACAGGCCAAAAAAAAAAAAAGGGCAAATGTCCCAGATAAAAATTTTGGAGACTAAAACAAAAAAAAAAAAAAAAAACCGGAGCGATATTTAAGAACCCACAGACAAGCAATGGACATCTGTGCCAAATTCCCATCCAATCTTTACAAATGATAGTGGGAAAATCCAACTTTTTTTTTTCTTTTCTTTTTTTTTTTGATAAGGGGAAAATCCAACTTAGTTGTAAAGTAACAAGCTCCACTCAGTTGTAACATCCAACATCGGCGCATCATCCCTCAGAAACCATTAGCTTTTAGCTCTACAGATGACAAGAAGGTGGAGGTCACTTTCAGTAATGGCTAAATTCACCTGTCAGCAGATGATTAGTTTGGGCCAAGGCTGTCAACTTCCATGGGAACCATGTAAGAGTTCATTCATCTAGGTAGGCCTAGAATACAACCGCTGTCAACAATTATGGTCATCTTCACTTTCCGGCCTAAACCCCTTTTTTTAATTTTTAATTTTTAATTCTTTTTTTCCGAACTCCATATTTCTGTTGTATAACGCCCACGCTGGGGGGTCTCCAACTGAAAACTTGCAACTAGAGGTCCGGGGGCTGCAGCAGACACCGACTCTAATGTAGTATTTCTCAGTAAAGTTTCTTTGAATTGTAATTGGTGAGACCAAAAAACAGTGATGAGAATTCCGCCAACCATTCAACAGTTCCTTGTGTTCTCAGATCAATACAACAATTACGACGAAAGAATGGACGACAAGCTGTAACTACTAAAATTTTCATTGGCAGACATAAGAATCCTTCAAACGTTCAAATTGAAGTTGGCTACATGGCAAAATTGTGTCATCTAGGGTTATGGTCTAATTACCTCTCCAAGAGCATCACCATTTCACAGTGTGAAGTATGTGGGAAAAGATCCACTGCCATGGCTTTTACAGGTTGGAAAGGCTTTGATACGGGCATGGATTTGGCTCTATGCCTGGCCAAACCAGCACTGCTCATGTTCCTCCACCCCCTGTTGTCTTTATTTTTCTCAATTTTTTCTGGAGATGGTGTACAAAGCTCAATAGCATTTGCTACCAAGGTTTCAGGGTTACATGATATGTAACTGCAAAACAAGAAATGCCATACACGTCAAAGGTTGTAGAAACAATACATAATAAGAACGAGGAATATACAAAGTTTGGTAAGGAAACTAACACAAGCCTCTGCAGTTGTGCATGGGTCCTCAAAATTTTAACGACCTGCAACCGCCCAAAATCTGAATTAGCATAACCAAGATCAAGTCAAGGCTGAAGAGGTTCCGAGTACAAATTACAAGGTGCACTCTCATAGCCTTAACATGTAAGGTAAATTTAATCAAAGTATAAACCTTCTCAATAGCCATATTCAGTAATGCTATTTAACCCCTTTTTTTTTAAACTAAATTTTGTTTTAAGAATTACCCAGAGGCGTATCAACCAAGATATGTTAGCCTTAAAAGATGAAATACCATTGTAAGAATAAACAAGGAAAATGAAAGGGAAAATTCATTAAGCAAAGAAAATAATTAAATCCGACTTGAAACAAATAAATAAACACGATGTGGCAGCATAATACAAAACCTTCAGCCGTTGGTAGCATAAAAACATGGAAATGCTTCACTGGATGCACACTACATGAAACTTCTATTTTTTCACACTCAAGGGTTGACCCTAAACCCACCCTTATATTCTTCATTATGTGGTCTGAATAACAGTAAGGGGCTTCTTTTATAATATATTTTATTTCTCATAAACAATAGAAGGGCCGCCGTGATTACAGTAGGAGTCATTGAAAAAGATATAAATGTGGATGTCCACGTACATAGGAGCATGTTACTTACAGTGGGATGAAGTCCGCCACGTGGGGGATCAACAATAGCAACCACATTTTTAAACCGCTGCACCGAAGAATTTCCCTCTGAAGTGCAATCCTTCTGAAGTTGGCTTTGCGGTTCTTTTCCACTGCCTTCCAGACAATTGGAAGCAGCTATGTCATTTTCAGGGTCCTGGCCAGAGCACCCTTCATTTTCCGGAACATTGTCTCTGGAAGAGTCTTTCTCTTCAGCAATAGTAATTTCCTTGTTACTACCCTCAGATGCATGCTCATCTTCTTCCCGAAGGGGATTTAGGTAATCTTTCAGTAAAGATCCCATCACATCCTCTGCCTGTTGATTCATTCAAATAAACAAATGATTAAATTTCTACAATAATTACAACAAAATCAACAAACATAAATAATTTAAATAGAGTCAACCCCCGAGAATAACAAGATGTTCTTGCTCATGATTTGTTTTCAAG
The DNA here is from genome assembly GCA_030444775.1 of Atalantia buxifolia. Classification (NCBI taxonomy): domain Eukaryota; kingdom Viridiplantae; phylum Streptophyta; class Magnoliopsida; order Sapindales; family Rutaceae; genus Atalantia; species Atalantia buxifolia. The sequence goes on from CM059838.1 coordinate 14,640,525, forward strand.
GACAATCATATCTCAAATTTGTATCCTTTATGAACAACTACATTATAATTTCTACAAGTAAAACAGCTAAGGAGGGTCAAAAAAGTCAAAATCACACCTTTGCACAGACAAATCTACAGTTTTTTATGCCATTAATTTCAGCGTTCCGATGAGCATCAGAAACTGCAGAAGCATTCATTTCAATTCCGATAACCTGTAAATTGCAGAGTCAGAAAAGTCAAATCATTAAGAAAACAAAAACAAGATCGAATCAGCTTATTTCATATCCAATTCAACCAAAATTTCTAGATCACTACTCCCTGTTTACTGTTTCAAGAAGCCTCCACTATATAAATCTATGCCTTTTCAGGTTACAATGTTATCCAAACAAGGTATCATACGTGTTACACACGGTATTCAACACTAAAAGTACCCGAAGAATAACATGATATGTAGCTGACTATTACCATACCAACACGATGAGCTAATGTAAGCCCAATTGTTCCAGTTCCACAGCACACGTCAAAGAGCAAGGTATCAGGACCCAAATCAGCCCAATCCCCAGCAAGCGAATATAGCTTCTCTGCAGCTAGGGTATTAACCTGCAGTACATGCATACTCTGTAAATATCTTTCATTTGCTTTCGTATATGGATTATAATCATTTGTGCATGCAAGATATTCAGTATTGTGAGAGAATTTTCAATTGAGCAAAACGAGAAACAGAAACCAGAGGTCTAACCTGGAAAAAAGCAGTTGGAGATATGCAGAACCGAAGATTGCTTATAGAATCGTGGATTCTTGCTTCTACTACATCATTGCTTTCTTCTGGCTCACCATCCGCTTTTGGGATGGAAAGAAGACGCAATGGAGCATCAGCTGGAGCTACATTTGATACCCCTTGGTGATCCTACATAAATACCAAAAACCATATGATATAAGGATAAACCAAAGCAAGTATCTTACAGGTTACAAAATTTTGGGGCAGCAACTCAGGCTCAGACCAAATATTATTAAAGTACCAATAAAGCTAACTGTTTAAAGTATATGATGGCATATAATGCAATATCCTTGGATTTTACAAAAAGCCCAATGAAACTAAAGCTCCAAATAGTTACAAACCCTTGAAATAATAACCTCCCAACTCTCTCCCATTTTCCAGTTCCATACTGTCCCACGAGGCACTTCTTCCCAATATTTTAGTTAATTATGTACGTATTAACTTCTCTAATTACAGAGCAAAATCACGATAAGGAGCTCGCACCTGAATGACCAAAGCTGTCAGTGGTAAAGATGGAGAACTTGCAGTAGCTCCAGCCGCAAAAGCTTTAGCCAACCTCTCAAATTCACTGTTTACCAATGCATCATCAAAGGTCGCTGAGGAGACCTATGTAATCAAGATAGGGGGGTGGGGGGGAACAAATGCTATAAGAAAATACATAAGCAGAATGCATTGAAAGGAAAACAATAATCTACTCCTTCATAAACCAAATTACTCGGCTTGAGCCAATTGCAATTTTACATCATTCTTTTTTTAACATACTCCAGGACCTTCTGAACAAGTTATAGCTCATTAGTTCACTGAATCTGTCCACTAGTTCTTTAGACACAAACCTGTACTATTAGCATGACCTCTGAAATGTTGACCTCTAAATTCTCAACATCAAATGGCTTCCCTGGAGTTCTTCCTTCTCGAACCTTAAATACACATCAAGATATAGAATGTTAAATTTAAGAGTATATGAAATCTCAGGTTCATTTTAACAGCTTATTAGACAAATCCTAACTCAGTACATAACAATGATGAGAAAAGCCCAAAATTGTTATTAAAAAAAAAAAAAAAGACTCAGTGGTCACTGTGACCAACATGTACCGTTAACTGGCGCCAGAATCCAGTATTTTTGAATCTGTTCCAAACTGGTAAGTCTGATTGCTGCAGAAATTCCTGAAAGATTGAAGCATATTTACAAGCAATTTTTGATACATTTGGGCAGTCCACAGGTTCTTCGACTGCTGTCACACCCTCCCTGAAAAGTCTCTTCTCTTTCAGTAAAGTAGCTCCAACACTAAGAAGTGTCTCCCAACAACAGCAACCAGAGAGAGAGTGAACAAAAGAGAATGCCTTTTACCTAAAGTTTCCAAGCATGAATCCTACAGTTGGTTTTGCCTGGAGAGAATATCCAACAGAAAACTCACACTTGTTACGGTATCCATTCACAAATGGTGATCCAAGTATTCCCTCCAGTTTACATGGAAGACCACCTGCAGGATGTTAGATAGAACAAGGATAGAGATAAGGGACTTTTTATAACCCCGGGCTAATTTATAAATTTATGGTAGACATTTGAGTGAATGTCGGTACTTGTAAAGGAGTAAAACAACATATATATCAAGCAACATAACATCAAAACTCTTACCGAAATATATGTATTTAATAAAAGAATGATAATGATATAACAAATAAGTTTATGATATAAATTATTAAACTTGTACATTAAAAAAATTATTTATGAAATTCTTTTTTATTTTATATAGAATGTGATATATTTGAATAATTTCATTTAGCGAATAGAAAAAGAACAAGTATATCTGTGAAGGAAATAAACCATGAAATTATGAAAATATTGTTAATTGTTACTATATTGTTTTATAACTTTCTAATACTAGTGACAATGGTATAATACATTGACATACTTTTTTTTTTCAATTAGACCAAACCAAAACATTTTTTATAATAAGTTAAAACAGTACTAATATTTTAAGCCCCTAATGATCTCAATTTAGTCAATAAATTATATATTTAACCATTTAATAAAATAAGTCACTCTAATTGGAAAAAAAAATAAGGAAAGTGTTGAATTAGGGACATATTTGAAAATAAAATTAAAACCATATTATTATATGAAAAATTATAAAAATTTAAGGTGTATAAATGAAATTCTCTTGGGCGATCAGGCATGACGCAGCCCCGCCTAGCCCAGCAGTAGGTCCGCCTCTGGTGATAAGAATCCCATCACTTCAATTTGGAAAGACCTCATGGAGGAAAAACATACCTATCTCTCTCGATTTCATAATCCATTCTGGAAGGGAAACACCATTTGGACAAGCTTTACGCGCATTTCTAGTCTGTCCAAAACATTTGAAAAGTTCAGATATCTAAGAAATTGTACTGCATTGGTTTATAAGAAATGAAAAGCAAAACATAAATTGGCAATTCTAACAAGTTTTTTGAGCATCTGTGCGATTGAGTTCTTTTTGTGTTCCAATTGATCGCTGTAAGACATATGAGCAAGGGGTGTCACAACATCTCGTGCACTTTTACCGTTCGAGCCTGAACCATCTCCTGCTAAACCCTCATTGTTTCCATTACCATCTTCATGGGCCCCAGCAAGTTCTCCTGTCACCGCAGATTCACTAGTTTGCTTGGCATTTTCGGATAGAGTCATAGCTGATTTGATGTTCTTATCAAAAGATCGGGGAACAACATTAGCAACCTCTAAGGTCTTGTTGCCAATAGATATTCCTTCCAGCTCCTGCCTCATCAACACTCACATATGAGTCAAAAGCTCATCACAAAACTTAAGAAGCAGTAACACTAAACAGTAATAAACAAACGATACCTCCACTGCATTTTTCAATTGCTCTACACTTTCAAACTTCACAAAACCCACAGTCATGCCTTTCTTTTTCTTTGCAGATTTGTATAAAATTCCCTGCCAAAATAAGCATTTCTCATGAACAAGCAAGCCAATTGTCCTTTGGCTGCGAGTGATTCCATTTCAAAGCAATTGTGGATTTAAAAAAAGTAAAATATTCTTCACTGTTGCCAGAATACATTAATTAAAAAAACATATCTTTAATTTCTTAAGTTTAAAGAAACTGTTTTTGCACTCACATGATCTGCGAGAAACTTCTTCAAGTTATCAGAATACCACTTTCTAGGCAAATGCACCAAACATTTACTAAGCTCAACATCTTGATCGCCGTCGCCGTCAACCACCGCCTCCGTCATCATAACCTCCTCCATTGCGTCTTCCTTCGCTTCACATTTATCTCCATCCTCCAATTTCCTCACCTTCTTGGCCCGCTCCGACGTCGGGTCCCACGTGTTATCGGGTCTGATTCGGAGCTCCTCTTCGCCGTGAGCGTACCTGCAGGTGCTTCCATGGCAGCACGTGCCGACCTTCCGGAAGTAGGAGCAGAGACTGGTTTTGTGTAGAGGGTGAAGTGACGGGGAAGGCGAAGGCTCAGCTGATTCTGATTGTGGGCCCTCCGTTGCTACGTCCTCTCTTTTGCGTTTCTCGGCCGCGGCAGTGGTGACGTCATCTGTTGATTGCGGAATGGACGGTTGGATTTGTTCGTCGTCGGCGTTCTGTAGAGGTTCGTTGTGATTGGTTGAATCTTGACCGTTGATTGGAGGCGGGAGGTTTAGGGTTTCAGTTGGACATGATGCCATTGCGGTTACTACCCAATTTCCCCTACTACCGCCACACCACTGATTTATTCTTGGTCTGCGACTGTCTGGGTATTTATATGAGAACGTGATTTTTTTCTTTTTAATTATTATTTTAAAAAAAATGTTAAACTTGAAAACCTTAGTCCAAGCACGCATTACAAACGCGTACTGGCAATCATTTACGCTATATAACAGAATAACAGAATGCCTAGCGTTGAAACGTAAGAAAAAAATTGTGAGAGCCAAAACAACCACGGCCATAATCTGTTCAGATTATATGTTGTTATCTAGCAATCATGTCTTTCGTTTAATACGTATATTAAGGATTCCTCGACAGGCTTACACAACAATAATTAGATAATGCTTTGAACCAAGATACGAAACCAAAAAAAAAAAAAAAAATCAAACGAATTTCTATATGTAACTCATAGAACAACACGAAACCATATATACATGAGAAGTCATTGGCCCAACAATTTTTTTCCCCTTCTTTTTTTGAGTACAAAAGCCAATCATTTAGGAGCAGTGACAGTCCTCAATCATCAGCTGCATTGTTCACCTTAATTTCCAGCAGCCTCTCAACCGGTTGCCTGCAAATTGGACACCGGTTTGTCTGGAACTGCAAAACCTTCGCACATTCACTGCACATGCACTGCACAGGCAGAACAAAGGACATAAGATCGTCAACATATCCAGATAGCCAAGCCAATACACACCCCAACATTGGCCAAAACCTTGTAAATTGGTCTTTCACCGTTCTTCACCAATTGATCCTTCGTCCATGGAATATAGATATATACACATATATATATATAGAAATACTTCTTCAAGTAAATTTTAAATGGGAGCTGAAAACAGCACATGATGCCTCCCTATGTGGGTGGAGTGGGCAAATAACAAAGTAGAAAATGAATAAAATATTATTTGTGCTGTTGTTGAACCTTTCCGGTGCATTTAAGGGGAGTTGGCTGAAACATTTCAACCTACAGCATCCAACCATGGGCTTAAGAATAGAGCCACGACCTACAACATGCAACTGAGCTCCCAATTTTCAGTTCAGAGAACAACCTTTAACACTGGCTATGGTGATGTTTAGTGGAGATGAACACTTTATTCAAAACCAAAATTTTGAGACGTTCCCAACCGTCATCTTCCAAAGCTGATGACTAGGTTATTTGACAAGGAAAAATTTGTCTATCAGAAGTATCAAAAGCCTACATAAAGCAGATTGAAAAGCCACATATAGCAACAAATACGATGTGGATACACCTAATCCATTTAGAGAAGAAACGTCAAAGGCCTACCAGACATGCTCTACTGTTTCTTACAATCTGCATCTGATCTCAACTTAAGAGTTATTAATAGCCGATCGTGTGCATATATACGAGTATTTTATGTGATCAGATGACTTTCTATTCTTCTAAACTGCTGCCACTAATTGCTAATACAAAATTTGACTCGAGATAGATAAAACACTGACAGCTATGTTGTTAGTCCTCCCTTCACATCCAGGCTGAAAATTAGAGAGATACCTCTCCACCACCTTCTTTCGTTGCACCAAAAGAAAAATGAAAAATAAAAGACACGGATAGAGAAGAGAATTGAGTAATACTCTGAACATACCATGTGTCGGCATGGGAGAACTGTTGTGTCCCGTGGTTCCGACAAGCAGATGACACATTCTTTTCCAGAATCAGTCTCATCACCAGCTGCTGTACTCCCAATTCCGTAAATTTCCTGAAGCTCATACCTCACTCTGTTCACCCACAAGATCTGCTTAATCACCTGTACATGGAAGCCACCTTCCTCCTTCTTTTCAAACACTGCCATAGTAATTTGAGAATTCCCAGTTGGATTTGCTTCTGCTTCGCTGGCATCTCCCGGGCGTGCCTCAGCCCTCACAATTACAGGATAAATTTCCGCATTCACCTTAGTTAATGCTGCCTCATCAAACATTGACAAGTCAATCCCTGTTCCACAAGGTTGTCTAAACTTCTGGCCAAGACCTCGTTGGAAGGTTAGAGTGACTGGTTTAAGCAGTTCTTCTTTGGTTGCAATTAGGGTACAGTCTACATCTTCTTTACCGAAAAATGTGACAGTAATACTGCAGGAAAAAAGGAAAAAGAACAATAAACTACTAAGAAAAGAAGAATATTTGTTGACACATGCAAAATGCGATTCATATCAACCAACGTGTTGAAATCTCTAAAACGAATGAAACATAAACATAAGAATGTCTATAAAGTAGCATACAGTTAAGAGCAAAGCAAGATTACTATGACAATTAACCAGGTTCATAAATTCAATGATTAGTAACTTTGTCAACAATAAGCAGACCTTGATGAAGGTGGCTTATCTCTATATAACACTCATGACAATAACAAGGGAGTCCACCATTATTATATTATTTGAACATCAGTAGCACCAAATGTTTACTTTGGAACCAGGTCATAAACCACATTTTTTAACTCAAATGTTAACAATGCTTGTCCACAAAACTTCAAGCAACCAAAGGATAAAATCCTCAAGCATCACTCAAAATCCAACATGTTATTCAGCTAAAGGAAGAATTAATGTTTTTCAGATGCCCAAAAAAACCAAAAAAAACGATACCATTCCAAATCAAATTCAGCATCAATCAAAGAATTTTTTTTTAAAAAAAAATGATTAAACACTCCCATTTTCCACATGAACACCCTCAAACACATAAAAATTTCTCTCGTATAATTAGTATTCTTGATAGCTACAAAGCATTTGCATTTTCTTTTACAAAAATGAAACCCATATAAAATTTTTTATAAAAAAAAACACATCTAAGAATCATAACAAATCGTCAAATTTTCAAAACCAAACACATAAACAAAAAAAAAAATTAAAACTCCAAATAAAATTAATAAAAATTTCACCTTCCAGGCGCCGCGGCATCAAAAGTGAAAGCAACAAGAAACTGCCCGGGATTCTCCTCGTCACGCTCAACCCTAAGCGTCTCTTTTTTCACATTCACATCATTTCTAATCGTCACCGCCTTCTGGTGCTCCATGTACTGCGCCGGAGGCGGAGGAGGCGGAGGGTGCGCCGGGTAATGCCCGCTCGGCATGTGATGATAACCGTAGGCCCCGTGGACGGGCACAGGCGGAGGGTAGTATCCAGGGTAAATAGGGTAGTATTGGTTCGGGTATTGAGACGGGTATGGCGTGGCAGCGGCGAACACGTATTGGCTTTGGGTTTGTCTGGTCGCCGGCGGCGGTGTCGGCGGTGGGATGCTGCTGTGGTGGCGCCTCTGGCTTCCAGAATTACCCATTATTTTTACTATTATTATTTTTTTTTTTAATTTTTGGGTAAAAACGAAAGAAATTGGACGTTTGGTTTGGTGGACTTATTTATAGGCTTTGTAGGTTTTTTTTTTTTTTTTGGAAAGAGGAAATAAAGAGAGATTTTGGCTGTAAAAATGCTAAGAAAATGTGAGATTTGAGAATGAGTCTTTATCTCCTACCTTGTCTTTGATGGTTAAATAATAAAATAAAAATATTTTAATCGATGAATATTTGAGAATTTGATATTTATATGCTCATGTACAACTCAAAGACACCCACCTATCATACCTACCTCGAGGACACAGATTATAAAAAGTTCTATAATTTTAAAAACAAATTTGTGAATATTTTTTAGTCTTTTTCTGTTATTATTTTGTTATTTGCTCTAATTGTATTTGAAATTGTCGAATTTACTTAGTATATGTTACTTTTTAAAAAGTAAGAAGATGGTATGGTACGCTTTTCTGATGAATGTATGTATATTCTCATTTTTCATTCTTTGAAAAAAAAATAATTACTTGAATTTACACACTTAAAAAGTGAGCACTCAGTTGGACTGTGGGCCGCCCTGGCCCGGTCCATTAAATATGTCCCTTCCCAAAAAATAGGGCGGATTTTGATTCAGCAAAATCATTAGTCATTGAATTGTTCAGTTCGTCCAAAAAGCCCAATTATTTCGAAAGCATATGAAGCTGGATTTGAATTAGCTTTCAAAATAGCGAACATCAAGTCTCAAAAAACAATAATTAAAGTAATCAAACTCTTTTGCCTAATAATTAGGCACTTATTAGAGGGAGTTTGGTTATTTTACTCTTTTGCCTATAAAAGGTTTCGATAGTTGGATTTAGACCCTCAAAATTTACAGTTCCATCAAAGCAGTCCTCCAATCCAAGCTATCTAAGAACTTCATTCATATGACTTTTAGGCTTCTTTGATATTGAGACATTTGAGTCACAGCTGTTATGAAATACACACACATATATATAATTATGAAGTGAAAATTGATAGTGCACGGTAAATATAATTTTTAAATAATAATTTTGATAAAGATGGTAAAATTATAAGTCTTTCATTGTATAAGTGTAAGATGAGATTAACAAATCATCAAAATTCATCACACACACACATGTATATGTATATGTATATCAGTCCTCCTCTTGTGTGAGCACCCTCATTTTTTTTATGCGGACATACTAATATATCATGCGATTTAATAGAGTTAATTTTTAATATACTATTAAATCACAAGATTTAATAGAGTTATTTTAATTAACTATTAAACCGCAGGGTTTAATAGTATGTTCACAAAAAAAAAAATGAGGGCACTTGCACCTGAAAATGATTGTGTGTGTGTGTGTGTAGTTTAAGTTTCAAATTATAAACATATATGAGCTAGAAATTAAGGATAAATGGTTTACGTATCATTGTCAAACTCATAGCGAATAGCCTATAAAACTCTAAGAAGCTTATTAATTTGTTCTATTAATTTGCAGGCTATTGGGTATGAGTTTGATAATGATAAGTGAGCTACTTCTCCTTAATAAAATTCTGGCTAGTATATATTCATTTAATTTGAGACTTATATATAGTCTTTCTCTAATCAAGACATCTCTACTTTGCTAAAGTAAGGATATTAGTAAAATATTAAAAAAAATACAAATATCTATATATTGGAGACTTTTTTTTATTTGTTAGTGGCACCCTTGTTTTAACAAAATGAGAATGCCTCATTAGAGATATATATATGCACACATATAATCATTCTCAAGTGAGGGCTTACTACTTATTAAAATGAGGATGCCAATAAAAAATAAAAAAATATATATAGATTTCAATACACTAACAAATAAAAAAAATTATATTTAATTTTATATATGTGCAAAGACTTACTTGTTACCAATTAGAGAACAGTCATATCTAATGATAGAAGTGTGCCTCGTACTGACTTTCATTTGCCATTTTGGATTGAGAAAGTAATTAAAAAAAAAAAAAGAGTTTAACGGAATAATACATGGTTACCTCAGTTGAGTTAATTGAAGCCACAAATGAATTTTTAAAAAAAAGTACAAATCAATGTACAGATTCATTAACCGTAGATTTTTAAGCAAGAAGATTTGGATTGCCTCTCTCCGCTAATGTCAACCGAATATCAGCCTAGATTTACTTACTAAGCAAGAGAAATGAGAACAAGGGACTGAGACAAACGAAGATGGAGAAGAATTTCTTTATTATGTAGGGAAAAATAATGATAATTAATGGGTGCGTTTGTTGAAAATTTAGTAATGCCCAAAACTTTTAACCACATGCAATGAATAAACTTCAGCATTTGAAATGGCAAAGATACTCTTCTCTAATTTGCGTTGGATCTTTTCCAAATTGAAGAAATTATATACCCCATGAGATTGGACTTTATTTATTATATGGTGCTGGCGCTCAATGACTTATCATCTTTTTTTAAAAAAAAAATTTTATTCTACATTAACAATCAGAAAATAATTTTTGGACTTGTGTTTTGATAATAGTGCACTTGAATTTCAATTCGAAAATGTGCTTTAAACTTCAGACTATTAATAATGAATAGGTGTATTCCCGAATTTAAAAAGAAATTTATTCTCACAATTTTACGAGGAGGGTACTCACACCCTAGATATTAAGGATGAGACGAAAATATATTAAACGATTATACTAAGGAGTTGTTGACAACTTGACATGTTTTTAAATTGAGCTGTCAGAGCAACTTTAAGGCTCCCTCTCATATTTTTCACATTTTTCCTCCAACAATTTATATTAATTGACTCTAGTTTTATGTAAATTTACAATTTTTTTCTAATTTTTTTTTATTATTTTATGGTTTTCATATTAATTTAGCTAACTGTTTATTATTCAATTAAACTTTCATCATTTCATGATTTCATTTCCAAACGACAAGCGAAAATCAGTACCCTCATGTTTTCATTACAAACTACGAATGTCTTCCATTTGAAATGTACTTACAAACTAATGTTTGGATCCTTGAGTTAACAATGGCTAAAACTAGAATCTTTATGATACATTTGATCATAACTGCAAATTTTATTGCTTTCAGATGTTGACGACACACTATATTCACATGGTTATTATGGTTTCTTCAGATGATGCCCTAACAATATCGAAGTGTAATTTATCTAAGTTGTTTGTTTGTTTAAATGTACATGTTGCTCTAAGAATTCCCCTATCTAGAGTATATAGTTCTCATGCGCATTTAAACAAACAACATAAATAAAGAATGAGAAGATAAAAAAATATTATCCTGTAATGTTTTTAATTGATGCATCATTTGGTGAAGCTATAACTACGAGAATATAGTATGTCATCAGCATCTAAAAATAACAAAATTTATAGTTGTGACTATGTGTATCATAAAAACTCTACTTTTTGTTAGAGCCACAAAGGAATAAACTTGGTTAGTTGTCTATTAGCAACAAAACTTGAAATCACAAATAATTGAAATTGAAGCTGAAACAGAGAAATGAAATGATGCTAAATAGCAACAAATGCAGAACTTAAATCAGAGTAACAAAGCAAGCGGTAAGAAGAGAAACAAGAAGCAAAAACAAGAAGCGTAAACAAAGAACAACAACAAAGAACCTAAGTAAAAACAAAGAAGAAGAAACAAAGAATAACAAAGAAGAATAAAGAAGCAAAACCCGAGGCTGTCAAACCAAAGTGTCCTTAAAATGCAGTTAACCACCTACCGGTATGCTTTAGGTTTGTTGGTTTCTGTTTCCCGAGATACAACGGCACGAACAAATCATTAAAGACGAGCAGTTTGTTCCTGAACCACAACAGTTCAAAACTCGACCAGAAAAAACCAGAAAGAAGAAGAAGGAGACGGAAGGAAGAAATCGTGCAGTTTGCTTATGATTTTCAGTGCAATGAAAACAGAAGAGGGACTGCCTTTTTATAGTCATGTGGGTGTGTAACAGCAGCTCCAGAATTGAATTTGAAATTCAATTCATGCTTTTAATTTAATTAGGTAATGTACATTTTAAATTCAATTCATGTTGTATAACAGCCATTTTGAATTCAATTCAAGCTATTTAATTCGTATAACAGTCATTTGAATTAAACAAAATTGAATTCTCGGTTTTAATTAAAAAATTAAAAAGAGAATTAAAAACATGCCATGCAAGCTTGGACGATTTTGGGCTGACATTCGCGTACGCAGGACGCGCGGGCGCACACGAGTTCAACCGAATCGGTCTTGGATTCGCACCCCCCCTGCGCATGCGCGTGTGGAGAGAGCCTTTATCCATAATATTCTTGCTCATGCATGGTTGAGTGTTTACATATAAACACAAACTCCTAGGCTTATTTTTCCCATGTGGGATAAGCTCATTCCCTTTTAAATTTCTAACATCATGGGTGCACCTTGTGAGACAATTTCTCATTCACCCATGCACCATTTTGAGTAAACAAATATATATTCTTTAAGTATTTACGGAGTATAATCCGTACATCTCAAAATTTTCCACTTCGGATAAGTGGGACCCACTCAAAATGTGCCCTTAAAATGCTATTTTTCCAACACTTTTATCCATAATTAATTCACGTGGTCTAAATATATTTAAAGACTTATCAATAGAAGGCATTCGTAATTCGTAATTTCATTTACCATTTTGAAGCAAAAAACTGAAAAACTGAAAGTTAAAAATGGCTAGAGGTTTAAATAAATAATAATTAATGGTTAATTAAATTAATCAAAACAACCAAAAAATCACAAATAATAAAAAATCAATAAACATGCACAAAACTAGCGTAATTATCATAGACGTAGTTAAATTATGTAAAAAAAAAAAAAAATTCAATAACTAACGGAACTAATGTTCACGCTCAATTTGCAAAACAACTAACGGAATCAAGAGTGGACAGCTAATGAAGTTAGTCCTAAATTAAAAAAAAAGAAAGAAAAAAGAAAAAAATCATATTCTTACAATGACGTAGGGAGACTCGGTTATACTATAAATTTTAAACAAAGGGCTTTTCAGAATAACTAGCATAAACCCAGAGTAAAAGTAAAACAACAAGAACCAAACCCTTCTAGTCTAATTTTCTTTTAGGGGAATCTCTAGAAAGGTTTGGTTACCTGAATTATTATTGTTTTCAGAGGGTTGGTGTCGGCTATTTTGGAAGTTTGTTCAGATGCATCTTCAAATGGTTCCCACTCTCCAAACAGTTTGGGCTTCTTTGGAAGAATCGAACAAATATTAATTCGTGGCATCGAGAACTACAGTGCATGAAGCCCCCACAAACCCAGCCATTCCCATCAGAATTAAGTACTGATTTTGTTAGTGGGATTTCACAGGCTGCCCCGGTTGGTTTGTAAAAGATTTCTTATGTATGAGAACAAGATATCTCCCATTAACGAAACTGCAGTAAAATATACGGAAATTATTAGTTATATATTTTTAAATGACTATCGTATTAAAAGTGTTATAATATTTTTAAAATATATTATTCGTATACTCTAAGTTAATAAAAGACGCCTGCCGTCCATCGAACCATTAACTACCGTTGAAAAGTTAACAGAATTATGGTAAATTGACTATTTTACCCTTAAAAAATAAATTAAGATAAGAAGACAGATTTGTCCCAAAAATTGAGATAAATTTTCAATACACAATTTTTTTATTTTTTTATTGACAATACATTTTTTCATAAAAAATTATAAATTATTAATGGTACATATTATTAACAATTATCTATAAAAAATTATCCATATTATAACATAAAAAATTATTAACAATACATATTATTAACAATTATACATATTATACCATAAAAAAATTCGAGTTGAAGCTTGGAGTATAACTTCAAAAATTTAAGTTAAATTTTAGAAGAACAGATTCAATTGTGGATCAGCAATTTTTTTTTTAAGTCCCTATGAAACAACGTTACTTCACATAGAAGATGTCATCGCCCGATAAATGGGATGACATGTCATTTTTTATCAAATATATCAGACGACATATCATTTTTCTTAATCAAAACTTCTTCTATCTTAAAAGACTAAATTACCCTTATGATGTCAGCGTTTACAAATGACATCTAACGGTTTAGTGGATGGTAGACATATTTTATCAACTTAAAATATACAAGTAATGCATGTTAAAAGTGTTATAACATGTTTGACACGGATGTCATTTAAAAGTACACGAGTGATAATTTTCTTAAAATATATAGAAAATGCTTTATAGAGGGCATAAAGTGATAATTTTATACGCGCACACAGAGTTCAATTCTCAAGTGTCAATTAATACTGTCAAATTAAATGCACATTAGGTAGAAATTAATGAGGAAATGGTACATGTAATGTTGATGGTTGTTAAAGTCGTCATAACTAAAGCCAGTGACCTGTAAATCGACAACATTTTAACATTATTTACAACAGTTCATGATACGCAACTCAACTGGCTTTATTGTTTTACAGACATATATATATATATATATATATATATATCAATAACAGCGTAATTTAATTTAATACTGTACATTGTTGAGGTTCTTCTAACCAAAAATAACAATTTGGCTTAAATCCATGTTGTCATAAACAGAGGATCTAATTGTGAAATGCAACGGGAAGTACCTACAGAATAAGCAAGAGATATGAGAACAAGGGGGCAGTTGTGACAAAGAAGATGGAGGAGATGAGCTTATACAAGGAATATAATTAATGATAGTAGCTACCAGTGGTGCCTAATAATTGTGATTTATGGGTGTTTTCCGTACTGTGTATTTTATTTTTCCAACTCTTTCTTCTTTACCAAACACTACTTGAAGCAAGGGAGTGTATTTAACATGTAGTAAATGGATGCGTGGAGCTTTGGGAGCTTCAGGACAGCAAAGGATGAATCGGTCATTTCCGGGGTAAAGTCTCATCACTTTCATTAACCACGCTTTTTAATTCATGTGAAACTTTTGTACACAGATACGTACATTCTCTGAGTTCACATGCAATGAATAAATTTTAGCTTTAGAAATACAAAGATACTTTCTCAAATTTGCGTTGGGGCTAGCCCACCACGTTGAAGAAAGTATATTGTGTGCTGGTTCTCTTCTGTGTTGCAGAGTGCAGACTGCACGCAATTATTAAGTCGTTTTTCATGGAAGTCTTGTGAAGTTGATGTACTAATTTGTCTCTTAGGGTCAATCCAAAAAAAAAAAAGAAAAAAGAAAAGGATGATTTTGGAAACCAAATTCACAATTTTTCATAGAATATTACTATTCTTTATGATCGTTTTGATACAGTTCGCCTAAACTCGTAAACAATGACAAAGAGAACTACTTGTAAATTAAAAGAAATTTTACTTGTATAAACTTACAGAGAGACTTGAATCTTTTGATCTCAAAAGATTGATAGAGCTAGCATAACAAACCCTCCAATTTTTTATTTTTTTTTCTTTCTTTCTTTCTTTTGCCTGCAGCCCTTTCTTCTTTTTTCTCGGTGATTCTCTCATTCTATCTCGTGATATCTATTTGTTTTATCTCTACATTTGTACCAATTGAAAAAAGAAAATGGATTGCATTATCAATACAGACAGAGGTGTTTTTTAACGTCACACGCAGTACTAAATGTTGGATTTGGCAAAAAGACATCAGAACCGCGAAAACGTAATTGGTCCAACTCTACTCCTAATAAAACACAGACAGGAGAGGCGAGGGGGAGGGGGGGAGTTAAGGCATTTGTCATCTTTTTAACATCATCACCGAAAAACAAACGTGCCCTTAATAATTGATGACATGATGATGTAGTTGGTGGCGAATGAGAACCCAGCCGAGATCTCAATAATTCACATGTGATGCGTTGCATGGCATGCAGTGCAATGAATGCGAAGCAACCAATTTTGAAAGCACGACAACAAAATGTGGAAGTTGCCGTAAAATGCTCGTAAAAGTCGTTGCCTTGAAAAGTCATGTGCGCACAGCCCGATCTTAATTTGCAATCTGCAGTAACCCACAGTGTTTCCGTCCATCCCTACTCGATCAGTTGTCGTTTTCAAATTTTCTTAATTTGCATTTTGCTGTGCAGGATTTTGCGAAACTCTCTGCTGTGCGCTGGCTCTGCTTTATTTACTGTTTTATATATTCAAAGTACCATTAAATTGCCGACGCCCATCTCACCCCAGTAACCAGTTTCACTTCACCCACAAATGGTCCCCCGTGCCATAGTCGTGCCATTATCAATTAAATGTGTGACAGCCACTGCAAAAACGGTGGCTAAGTGAAGTAACCAGCTTAGTAATGAAAGGACGTATTTAGAAACCTTTTGATCCACAGCCCCCACGGCACACGACGATACAAAGTTATTAGTCTTTGCTTTGGTGCCGGGGGAGATTGGATGATATGAACTATGAACTTAATTGAAGCAAATGACAACTCGTCCATGCACTGATACAATCCGGTAGGTCGTACCATTCTTAGAAACACGAATGACGTGCCGTCGCTTTTTCCCAATGTGATAAAAAGAGCCACACCCTAATTATTTCTCTTCCAAGTCGCCCAAATTCAACTAACCCTAACTGTCCCAAATAAGGACATGTTTTGGATTAATTCAAGGATTCCATTGATCGAGATTAATCAGGATATATTTTATTATCATTATTAGTCTAATAGTTATTCAATATATTCTATTATCATTTAATGTTCTTTTATCATTTGGTTGGATGAATTTTCAAAAAAAAATCAACGAATTTCATAATGTTTTCACATTCTGGAATTAAATTAATTTTCTTTTAAGAAAGTATAATATATTTAAAAAAAAACCTTTGTATGTGATGAAGCGGCATATACAAGACATGACATTAAATAAATAGCAGTAGCGGCATGGTAAGGTTTTGTTTTTGCCAAAACTAAGCAATTGCATTACAAATGGATCACACTGAAAAGCATTTTTGCATGTTTTTTTTTTTTCTGATCTTAGAAATTACTTTGATAATTTATTATATACTTCTAAAATCAGTGAGGAAAATAGTTTCAACCATTAGGAGAATTCTATAATATTGGGGATATCATAGCAATGAACATCTCCACGAAGATATCCACAGTTTTTTTTTTTAATATTTTAAGAACTAAATTCACACTTTTATTTAGTTACCAAGAAACTGGCTGCCTCATTATTGAATGATGCTTAACCATTCAACAAAGCTGATAGTAAAACAAGAATGCTTCAATCATATTTTTCTTTCCAATATTGAGAAACAAATTTGGCCCTGTTGTCAACAAAAGTATCTTGTTAGTAATATTTCTGATAATGAAATAAAAAACAAACTACAAATATAACTTTTTATGATTCAAATGCAACAATGATTAGTACCAAGAAACTGACTGTTCATAATTGACTGGATGCTTTAACAAAACCGCTGGACAGCAAAATGCGCCAGTAAGATTTTCTTTTTCTCGCTCAAATGTTAACATAATTTAGTAGGCCCCCGCAAAATCTTGACTCAAATTATCAAGTACGCAAGGATTCGTTTCAATATGATTTATTATTACTCTTCAAATTATTTGTTCGGAGTTTGGACCTACCTACAATGAGAAGCATTATTTTTTCTTCTACGGCAAGCTAACCCCGAATGGATGGATCGAATTGCATTAATTGCCTGCCGTTATGTGTAAGGTTCATAAAAAATAAGCTGACAAATGCAATTACTTGCCTTCGACATTGTCAAACTCAAAAAGCACAACACTCTGCTCCGTAAGCACGCCATACAAGGACAAATTTTCGAGCACATTAATGCTGGACTAATTCTACAGTCCACATCTAAGGCTCTTGAAATAATGAAGCTTTTGAATTTATTGATAGGAAATAAGTCGACTAAGGGATCAGAGAAGGAATCTGACAAGATAAAGATACATTATGAAGGAACTGAGTACTATTGAATTGAAAGCAGATAATAAATTGCAGAATCAGGAAGTGAAAAACACTTCGAAATACAGACAAGTTAAAAGAAATGTAATCAAATTCACAGATTGCGAAACTCTAGCTCATCATCAACAATTTTAGTCAATTGGACAAATGTGCAGGGAAGCACCTTAAAGGGCCACGTCAGATTGGAGATGCTCGAACCATCCATTAGGTCAAATCTCAAAAGAACTATCAACAACCCATGACAGCACAGTTGTAGACGAACACTCCGACATGCTGCTTCTCAGCGAGTACCTTCCAATCCAAGGTTCCGTTGTTAACCCCTGACTTGGGACACCATGAGTTTAGCACAACATTTTCACCTTCGGGGCCTCTTTGCCCACCCACAACCAGAAGTTCATTTCCACAAGCTTTAAAGGCCAGACCCCAGCCATTTGAGAGATCAGCTCTAACTGGAAGCCTTCCCAACACATCCCATGTGTTCTTCAACTTGTCATACTTCTTGACCATGTTAGTCAAATACTCAACTGCATATAACTGATTATCCACAACTGCAACAAGAGGAGGAGCCTGTGCAGCCCTATTGACATTTGGGTACATCCCTTCTATCTTCCTCCATATCCTCGTCTCAAGATCAAACTCCTCCCCACAGGTCAATGAAACAGTGGGACTTGACATTCCACCAATCACATAGAATTTACCATCCATGAAAAAGCCAGAACACAATCTACGGGGTGAATGCATGCTAGGCAACATTTCCCATCTGCCTGATCTGGAGTCATATAATTCAGCAGATTTTAAAACATGCCCGTTCTTATCACTCCCACCTGCAATAATAGCAATAGAGCCAAGACTACCTGAGCCAAACAAGCAACGGGGGCGGTTCATTCCCTCACACTTCATCCAACGACGAAAAACCAAGCTATACTTCCAAATTGCAAAATCAAACAATTCACGCCCAAAAACCAACAATTCACTATCCACAGCCAAGGACTCTTTATCTGCATGGTTGAAACACTCATCACAAGGGATCTTAGGCAAAGCCATCCACTTCTTTTTCATCGGATCGAATGCCTCCCAACCCCGTGGATCACAAACCAAGTAGACCCAATGCTCCACAATACCCAATTGCTTCCTTAACCCATACAAATCCCCACTCTTGATTAAGTTATGAAACCTCTTATTTATAAATAACAACGATGCATAGTCGGATGTACATGCAAAAGCAAGACAATTCAAAGCAACATCATCAACAAGACCAGGGAGAAGCGAATCACTTGGTCCAATCCGACAACGACCATCATTCACTCCCGCTTTCCAACTCGATACTGATAAACTAGCTGCTTCTTCTTCTTCCTTTTCTACTTCCTCCATATTATCATCCAAACGTGCTTTCTTTATCATGTTAAAAGGGAGAAAAAAAAATCTTTTCCTATAATCCAGCAAAATCAAGCAAAATTTCTACCAAAAAAAAAAGTCAATCTTGATTAAAATTTAAAAAGAAAAAAGAAAGTGTCAACCCACAATTCTCAATGACACTCCCGATAACCAGAAAACAAATTCCGATCTTTGCACACAATGAACCTCCGCCTATATATTCTTTCCATAAAACTTAGCAAATGACTCATTTATACCCATCTCTCGATCTACACCCAAAAAATCCCACTTTCGCGGCATAACTAAAAGCCCATCAATTAACTTCAATTTCTCTATAAATTCCAAAAATACAACTTTTAACAGAGCAATCAAATAAAAAGACAAACCAAATTCCCCAATACAGCCGAAATTCCGAAAATTTCCAGGAGAGTTTCTCACTCGTTTACTCCAAACAGAAATACCTGGAAAATAAAAAATTACAGACAATAAATTAAAACAGCAAAATTACATCATATTTCAATAGCTCAGAGATCAATATTTTAATAATAATTCTGAAACTACGGTCGGATCCGGATTAGGGACCAAAAAAAGTAGATTTGTATCCAAAACAGCGGCTACTGCACTAGTTCGGATCCGAATCCGGTAGTTACCCGGATCCCACTTGACAAATTATACAAAATCAAAACTTTCGAAGCTGCAAAATACAAAGTGAAAATTTTGGGGTACCATACCGGAATTCGTCGACGGAGTTATCGGAACTCGAGAATCGAGTCACCGGAGATTTCATCGGAAATTGCTTGCCGTTGAACATGCTGCCGGAGACCGGCCAGTGAAGAGATTGTTTTGAAGGTAACTGAGCAAAAGTGAAAGTGGGGAAGAGAGGTGTGGTTATAAAAACTGAAAATTTTGTTGTCGTTTTGCAGTTATAGGCCTGTATTTTATAGAATATATCTTTTTGCCCAATATATTTCTTTAGTTCAAAATTATTATTTTAACGGATCATGACGTTAGTGTAAGTTGTATGAGATAATCAGTTATTTAACTTTAACCGTTAGATCCAGGTTTATGATGCATTAATAAACCAGTAGTTAGATCTAACGGTTAAAAGCAACAGTTGTACCATACAACTGTTGCGTAATAGATTTGGCCTATTTTAACTTAATTATTCTTAATATAAGAAATACAGAGGCCAATATATTAATAGTTAATTAATGGAGCATATCAATTTTGTGAAACTCTAAACATGCTTGAGAAGTTAAAAAATATTTTGATTTTAATTAGAAGGTGTTTATACTAACGAGTTATTATGTACAAACAAGTTTAAATATGTGGTAATAACTCTAAAGAATAAATTATTATATCAAACAACTTTAGAAAAATATTTTATACTATGTTAATCCTTTAACACACACATATGTGTGTGTGTGTAGTATACAAATTATTATTTCTATGTGAAGGCAACTTATTTAAGATGAGATCTATAAAACTTATAATTTATTACAATGTAGAACTTATTCTTATTTATAATTGGTCCAATTTGAAATCATAAATTTTTATGACTACATGGAGCTTATAAATATATACAGCATCACTATATAGAGGTGCACATATATTTGTACGTATGTAATTCCAATCAGTTACCAAAAGATTATATATTAATTCTATCAAGTGCATTGGAAATAATAAGAAATGGTCATATTAAAAAGATTTCCTATCTCAAACGTTTTAAATTGATATGTGGAGTTTCCATGTATTAATTGATATTTGCTTATGATAGCCATTCTGTATATCAAATACTTAATTTGGTCAACATTGCCAATTGAAAGGTCAATTATCATTAAACAACTTGAATTACATTTAAGACTATATTTATATAATTTTTAAAAGTAAAAAAAAAAAGTGCATGTGCTCTTAAAATGGCTTTTATTTTCATTTATAATTTTTATGAGTAACCTCTTCTGATATTAAGATAGTTACCAATATCAAATTCATAGACAATACCTTATCAAAATCATATGTAAATTAATACGATATCAATTCGATACTTTCTCGAGATATTTATTTGGTATCTTAATACCACATTTGACTAGTATTACATCTCATAAGCATAATCTAATAGAGATCAATGACTATTAAACTATATCAAACATGTTTAGAAGTGCTTTATACAAAAATTATTGGAATGTTGACAATCTTATAGCGCGTGTCTACTGGATTCTTATCATATTGATTATATTTACTTTCGACATAATTAGTTAAGAGGTACAAGTAATGAAGATTCAAACGAAGATTGTGCACACACAAGATTGGGCAAGAAAAATGTAAAAGGCAAGATAGGATATGAGAATAAAAGGAAAGTAGGAGGGCCGAAGGTGAAATAAGTTGGAAAGAAACGTAAGAAGAAAGAAAATGATAAAGATTGACTAAGTTTGGCATGCCATGGCGAAGAGTTGACCAATGAGGACCAGAACTTTATCTCATCACAAAACATGAAACTTGTGATATATTATTCGACATCTTTTTTTTTTTTCCTTCTTGTTTATCACTTTGGCTAGTTCATGCCAATCAATACAACACCACCCATCACTTTTGAATTAATTTTGTTTGTTGACTCAGTTTTTTAAGTACCCAATATATATTTTTTAATTATTAAAATTGATGGAAGGCTGAAATTACGGGATAATAAACTATAATAAAACCATATGGTCAAATTCAAGCGTTTACCTTTACCACGTCAAGAGTTAGAATGAAGGCATGAAGCCCTGTACATTCAAAAATTTTTTTTTATACATTGTGTTCAGTCACTGATTCCAAGAAGAAAAAAAAATAAATAAAGAATCTCATTAGATACTAACAAACAATCAATGTTACAAAACCAATACCTTGTAAGTTTTTTTTTTCTTTTTTTTAATCTAATAAAACATCATATTTGTATCAACCTTGTTGTCCAAAGTTGTTATTACAACTGGTAATCAACTTGTATAAGAAAAGAAGAATGAATTCACACAACATTTCGGGGGGTCATTCTGTAAATTTCACTTTTTTGGGCGTTGGTCAAATCACGGAGTTGACCGGATTTTTACTGAGCCAACAAGTGATGATACGAAAGAGTCAAAGTGGCGGCGTTTTATGGTCTTAAAAAAGTAAAAAAGTTGAAAAAACAAAAAACAGAAAGCCAGTTTCTCCTGCAATTTTTTATTTTTTATTTTTATTTTTTATTTTTACTTTACGGGTTGTGTGAATCTACAGTTCGTACAGTTCTCAGACGGCTGCTCTGTCGTCTGCAACTGGAGAAGATGAAAATCCAGAATTACCCTGCGACTTTGACTCTTTTCACTGTCTGGTGTTCGTTACGTTTGGTACGAATGTACTTTTCTTTGTTTTACAAGTACACTTTGGTAATTAAACAAGAAAAGCACTTTTTTCCGAGGAAATTACACAACGGTAAGCCTATAATAAGTATTATGAGCTGTTAACTCTTGTTCAAAATTAGACCTCCCATGGTCTCATGGTCGGCTGATAATTATTTGCTGCGAAATATATTATAGTGGGCGGTTACCTGAATTGTAATTAATTTCTCTAATTAGATAGACCTCTCATTTTGATAATTCCAAAATTTTGTGTATGGTTGAGTTTGTGAGGATAGTATTTTAAGTCTCTATAAAAATATTATAGGGGTTAAATTTTTTTTTTAACTATAAAAATAATTGTGTGAAAATAGTATTTTTTTTCTTGAAATGAGAAGGTCAAAATTTAAACTCTTATCCTAATAATTATATCATTGTAAATAACCCCATGTTACATGAGTTGTAATATTAAATATTAGCCCTTTGTAATAAAAAAAAATGTGTATATTTTTATTTATTTACGAATTAAAGCAACATTAGTTCTAAATGATACTTTATCGGGAACGGAGATTGCCTTTTTTTTTTTAATCCTAATAATTTATACTTTTATCACTTATTCCCTTCCAGATTTTGTAATATTCTCTTTGCGGATGTCACCACGGCTAAAAATAATTTTTTATGTGAAAAATTTGACGTGACTGGGTTAATGGGGGTATGATGAAATTGTAGTGAACATGGGGACAAATCAATAGCAAAAGCATTTAGAGGAGGTAATAGGTGCCAATCTTAATTTTTGTTATAAAAAAATACCTCTTACTATTTTTTAAAACATCAAGATATTATTTTTAAAAAAACATTGAAATAAAATAATCATGACATATTCCTCCTTTGAATAACTTGATAAGATGAAAGTCTTTTTGGTACTCATCAAGAAGATTACTACTTTAATCTTCTCTAATATACTAGAGCTTCAAATAGTGGCACATGATCTATCTAAAAACCCATTGATAATTTAATAAGTATTGCCACCAATCTTTTTTTTTTTTTTCTTGCCAATATCTTATCAGAAACACTCCTTTTTGCAAAATGCATTATTTATTCCTAAGCTCTTATTGATTAGATGTTAATTACATCCACGTGTTGACGAGATTTGCAAATTTAACCCATCCCTTTCAAATGAAAAAGGGGTTATTCGAAAAATCAAATTAGCTATGCCTTTATGGAGAGCACTAAACAATGTTCTATTCTTTTTATGCGTTAAAGGCTGTATTAACAAAAGAATTGAATAATATTGTAGTTGAAAAACTTGCAAAGAGAATCTAATACTTTTCATCTTTATTGTATGTGGAGCCATGTGAGGAATTAACAGCTCTTATTGTGCCATTTGTCAAGCTCCCATGCTTTGTACCTTGCCTAATGTTCTGGATTAGTCCATTTTTATGATAATTTCTTTTGACTTTATGATCTCCCAAAGTTAACTCGATCTCACTGTCATTTACCTAAATGTAATCATAATAGTCAACAAGAGTGTCGGCATTTCAATTGATATATACAAGAACATAAAGTAAACTATACTGAGTCAGCACCTGCTCAAGATAATAATTTTCAAGCCTAATAAGACATATAGCTTAAAAGTAACTCAATTTGAAGCCGAGTTCAAAGATACACACGAAATCATGAGCAACCTGCCTCTAAATTAGTAAAATTTCTAATCTTGCAACGTGAATCTCTTAAAACTGAAAAAATCCATGTGATCCAATTTTGATAAAGTGATTTAACCACATGTTAATGGGACATTCACATTAGGAGCATATTTTGGAATGTCGGGACAGAAATTAAATCTGATTAAAAAACTAAGATGATACCTTCTGCTTTTGGGGTGAAATCAGACCGGCGCGGCTGGATGAGTCTCATATTCTGTGCAGCACTGTCAGAAAATCCAAGTGGGGGTTAATTTGTTTCTGACAGAAGGTGTATGGGCGCCCCAATACTGCAACACAATCAAAGCAATCGCCTGCCAGTCTATGGCTTTTACGGATTCTTCTGTTTTGTACTGTACTCAATGAATTACAACGCGTTCAAAATTAAAGGGAATCATAATAATTATTTCAAATTTGGGAGTCCTATCAAGAAGTTGGAAATTTTCTGAAATACTACTTACTACAGATGTTTTGATAAAAGAGAACTCGATAACGCCGCGATAATCTGAGAAATTGTGTTGTCACAGAAGCAAACTCAGGAGACTGAGAAGGTGACGTTAATGCAACCAAGAACCTCAACATCCACAACCATATGATCCACTCAGAATCACAAAATTCACCGACATGTTGAACCTCAACATTCCCCTAGAGAAATGTCTTTCTTGACACAACAGAATGATGGTTTTATTTTATCAGCAACCTTTTTTCAGTTGCTTTACTAGATCTTTTAAGTAAGGACATTATTGGGAAAAAGTTTCAATGAAGCAGGCCCCCACCACTGAAAGCTCCTCATCCAAGCACCACATTTAAAGGGGATGATGATGGCTGTGGGAATTGTTATGTACTTTCTTTTTGGTATGGTGAGGTAAAGAGATGATTTGAGAAGTGGGTTCCCTCTGTTCATTGTCCCATGCATGGATGAGCTCGCCAAAGTCAAGGTGATGACACTTGGAGAGGACCGATTCGACGCCGCCCCTGACCCCGCCGTCTGCCATTTTATCTTCTGCCACTTACTTTTCAAAGGCGCTTCTGGAAAACTTTAGTTTCCAAATGGAAGCATTCCAAGTTCGAACACTACATAATGCACACAGGCGCTTTTAGTCACCTACAAACACTTCTTAGGAGCACTCACGAGTCAGTGAGGTCACAACCACCTAGACTTTATCATATCATAACATAAGTTTCATAAAATATTGAAAAAAGCAACAAGCAGTTGACATACAAAGAGAGCACGATTGTGTTCTCATTCAAAAGCTCAAACTCAGAATTTATCGTCAGTAGGAATATCATTATAATAAATAATCCGAAAAATTCTTCAGTCTGAATGCAGAATTTATAAGCTAATAAAGCAATACCTTTTGGGCATGCTGGTACATCACACCTCTTGTATTCTGGAAAATTTTGCATAATACTGTCTTAGCCACCATCTCCCCCTTGCTTGCCAATCACATGATAACTTTAAAAATAATAATAAAAAAAACCCTAGATTTTACACTGTACACAGAGAAATTCAAACTAAGAAAACAATCTAGTTAGTTAGAATCCTGTGTGGTATTATCCCTCCACAATCTGTCACGCTTGCACCAACATAAATACTGAGGGATTGGCCCATTGTCTCCAAGAACCCACGTGTGCTTGGCTACATCATTTAAAGTCAACCTCCGACTTGGGTCTGCAAATGACAAATTTTGTGATTTCTTTCTTCAGTAGAGAATCCAAGGAGCAAAAGCTAAAAACAAGGCAGCGTAAAAAATGAATGATGAGAATAGATGGGCAGTTAATTAATTCTGAATGATGTTAGTTAACAATGGATTTTCACTGGCCTTTGCAAAGAAGTCCTTCCAGTAAATTCCTTAGCTCTGGGTTCATAGCATCCGGGAATACTAAAGAGTTGTTAACGATCTGTAGAAGAGGGAATGGAGATCATAATTTAGATCTCTCTTTGAAATGCTTTGAAATGATGAACTGAAAGAGTAGTAAACAAACAGTGGAGTTGCAGAGGGAAACGAGAAATAAAATATTCAAAAAGTATTTTGACCACCTTGTCATATGTATCCTGCAGTGTTTCACCGAGAAATGGATATTGTCCTATTATCATGTAGTACAAAGTAACTCCCACCGCCCATGTGTCAGCAGCTTTGCCACCGTATGTTAGACCTGATGATCATAAAGGAAATTCACACAAAGTTATAGTATTATATATCCTGTATGTTGTTTATTATTGATTTCTATTGCAGCATAGTCCAATCCTTTAGGGACAGAATCCTAACCTAGACAGCACTCAGGAGCAGTGAAAACTGGAGTTCCAGGAGACCTACGAAGAATATCATTATCATCCTGCAAACCAAAATTGCATGTTTTAATATGATAAGCTTCCACAAGCAAAATATATATCTTTGGGTAAGGCAATAAGATCATTCCCCACTCCCAAAGCTTGTCATTCAATTTTTTTTCTTTTAACCCTCAAATTACTATTGAAGCAATTAGTCATAGTTAGGAGATCAAGGGTAAAGATGGATTCATTACCTCAAAAACTTGACTGACACTGAAATCTCCAATTTTCACTGTACCACTCAGCGTAACTAACAGATTATCGGGTTTTATGTCTCCATGCACTACATTCTGTTCTTACAAAGAAAAGACAAGGAATTAATCACAAAACCCGCTTCACTATCGATAGCAAGAAAGGAGGAAGTCTGCATATAAAAGAAAATGGACATGAATGCTACCTAAGATCACAGTTATTTCAGTTACAGAAGCATGTGCATGCAAACATGCAAAACGCTAAAAGATGCCGGGGTTGGAAAATCTACCAGAAGGGTAGGCATCTACTAGTCAGCACAGACATAAATAAACTTGTTTAAATACAAACAAGATATCACGCATTAAGCATACCCGACCCCTATCAAAAATAAGCGCAGAATAATCTAACTTCACCGGATTCTGTATCATCTAGCTATGTCAAGAATGATATTCCATTTCATTAAGATGACAAGGTGGTTTAAGTTTAGGATAAGAAAATGTGATCGGTGATTGAAAAACATGCAGCCGCCACTTCAGTCATTATATACCAAAAAGCAAAGGCCCCAGAAAACATGAATAAAACATCTCTCTCTTGTAATCAAGAATCGCACAGCACGTAAGGTGGCAACTGGTTTCTAAACCATCTCTGGTCTTTTTTCTACTTAGAAAACCTCTACCATGATGCCTATCCAGAGTTCCAGTGTGGTGATAATCAGAATAAGCTCAGGCATGGTCAGATTATAGCTCTATTGGTATCAAATGAACTGCAATTAGCTTGGAATCACTAGTTAACTATACTAATCATTAAACACTTCCCAGAAAAATTAAAATGCATAGTAGAGGACAAAGAACATACATCAAATAAAGCAATTTCTCAAATATTCTGATATCCATCCAATATATAGATACCATACATATAGGTCAGAGAAGTACAAACCAGCCATCACCATATCAAGCAAGGTTGATACAATAGATAGTTAATGAACCACTAATCATATTAGTTTTTCTTCTATAATGTCCTTTCAAGCTCTCTTTTTGGACGAAAATCTATTGCTTATCTAATATCTTAAAGTAAGTGTCTGATGAAATGTGAATACGTGATATGTAAGTCCATACTTGTGAGCATACATGAACCATCAAGGTGATAAACAGCTGAATGACACAGAAAATTCCTTTTTCCTTCTACATAATATCACATATCTGTCCAATTAAACTTCCTAAAATGCACAGGATGGGTTCTACCATATCGATGTACAAATGTATAACCAATTAACCAGACTTCACACACACATTCATACTATAATGGAGCATAATAGCAGGCTTTTGAAATCATACATGTCCATGCAGGTACATCAACCCAGATACTATGTCCCGCAAATACTTTCTAGCCATACTCTCTCCAATGGCCCCTGGTTGACCAAACCCATCATTGTCCCATTTTCCTTCCACATATTCAAGAACTGGAGGGAAGAAAATTTGAAAAAGTTCCAGTCAAGCACATAATAGAATTACCTATATAATGACTTCAATAGGGAGAAGAGAAAGAAAAAGGAAATAAATACCCATGTAGAAGTGATCTGAGTTTGGGTCATCAATCACCTCAATCAGATTAACTATATTTGGATGTTGCAACATTTTCATGATTAGAACCTGCAAGGGAAAGGCACTGACATTACCTCTACCATAAAGATGCAAAGGAGTAACGAACTATAGCAACTAGCACAAATTAAGCATCTGTAATACAATTAGCCAAGTATTAGCCTGTCAAACTGTCATTTTTGAACTAAATAAAGGAAAATAAGAGCATCCACGACCAGACAACGTGACTTTCAGAACCATATATCATAAGAAAATCAAACATAGGCAACAAAAAATAAAGAATAACATGAAGGTATGAACCCTCCACAATGTGCACAAAGAAGCCTTTCTCTAGCATGGTTGCAATAATAAACCACAGTATAATACTTGTGATCAGAAACAAGCTAGAGCATTTCCTCAAATAGCAAGTATGAATAGTCCAAATCATAATTGTGCAGTAAGTTTCAAAAGAACTAGTCAGCAGAATCTGAAAATAGAAGAGAATGAGACAGATACCTCACGATGAACATCAGTCATAGCCGTCTCTGAAGGAGCAACTCGCAGCTTTAACAAATGAGACTTATGAAAAGCCTGTAGTTCAAATTAATAACACATATAAGCAGGAGTTTTAACTTTTAAGGACATTTTTTTCCCCTTTTGAAGGAGGACTTTTCAAGCCTGTAACCCACCATACTGATATGACATTTAATTCCTGACCTAACATATTTACATCAAAGTGACTCCTTAGCTGTTGCCAATGACTTTACCCAAAACATGAATGTTTCTGCATCAAGACAGAAAAATAATACCTTAATTGCATAATACTTTCCATCTACGGAGCTTCGATAAAGGACCTGTTGTAGAAGCAAATAAGAAGGCTCAAATAAAAGAATCAATTCCTCAAACAAGCAATAGGACATTGTCTTACAAAATGAAGCTTACCACTTTCCCATAGCTACCAGCACCAATCTTACGTACATGTACATACTCATTGATCATCTTAGTCCCATTTTCATCCTGGAAAATGCAATGTCCATCATATACAATACCTTACAGTTATACTACAACAGAGAATACCCAATATAGAAAATCATACTTGTAAGACTAAATAAATGCATACAAGTACCTAGGCATGTATGTGGCACATATGACCTTATTCAGTAAGTTCATCTGTACACTTCAATTTCATGCAGTAAGGAAAAATCATCAATTAAGCAACAGTTAATGAGATAACACGAAACACTCTGTAAACTTATATCTGTTGTTTGGCTATCACATGCTAAATACAAATGTCTAGTGAGAATGTATAATAAAGGACACCTACAAGACGTAACAGCAGCATGCCACAAGCATCCACATCAGCTTATTGCATTTCCAATTTAATTAATGAAGAGCAAAAAAATGACCTAGCTTGAAAGCTGATGGGTTACAAAAGTCTCATATTCATCTTGTCATCATTCTCACCTCTGATCGAATGAGTTTATTAGATTCCTTAACAGGAAATTGCCTGCAAATCAGTCCATTCTGTTCTCTTTCCCTCAAAATCTCTTCAGATCGTTTGGCATGGTTCTGCATCTCACCACCATCTCCATCTGCCGTATTAGTAGCCTCGCCGTTGTATGAATCATCATCATCATCATCATCTATATCATCTCCTAACAAAAAGTCGCGGGAAATCCGATAATTCAACCCAGTGATGGGCCTCAACGCTTGTTTGGGCTTTCTTCTGGTGAACCCGAAACAACTACAACAACCCATATCTCTTATCCAAGAACAAGTCTGCCTAAACATGAAAAACCTTGAAAACCTCAAAGCAGTGATTAAAACTCTCAGCAAGTGAAAAAAGAAAAATGATCCCAAAACCTGCAAAGTGGAAAAACCCTTATCTCAACAACAAATCAAGTTAATAACCTGCCATAAACAGAAATAGCCATTTAAACTCAATTAAGAAACAATTTACCTGCTTCACAGAACTGATATCACTCAATCAATATCAAACAATACTCATGTGAGTGTCATGGAATTTATATTATTTTCACCCTTTAGGACACATAAGCAAGAAAACAAAAAAGAGTCAGAACCAGTCCGGCTAACACTCAATTTCTCAAGTGTGATGATCCACAATACACATAAGGCACACTATATTATTGAAACCAATCCCTAATCCCACCCAAAAATAAAAAATAAAAATAAAAGAACATGAAGATTGTTATTCGATTGACCAATCCTCAAACTGGGTGTTTGGGGGCTTCAACTTTCTTCGTATTAAGAACGAACAAATAGATTACATACCTCATAATCAAAATGACCCACATATTTACAAAAGATAAAAAGAAAAAAGAAATCAAACCTGATCAAAAGAGAGGGCTTTTATGCCCAAATCAGCTATGCTATTCAAGTGGATGCCACTCCGCCAAATGAAAGAAACAGCTTATGATATTAAAACCATTTCGATTGAGACACAACATCGCTATAACTCCACTTTATAATACACAATGTAAGCTTCAATGTTCACCACCAGCAGCACCACCACCACCTAGCTTCTTCAATAATACGTTGACCTTCTAAAATTTAAAAAAAAAAATTAACGTCACAAATGAACATCAAAATAAAACTACAATATGAATAAGTACCAACGTTTAATTTTTAGCTAATTTTTTTTCTCAAAAGAAGACGAAAACTAGCGTGTTCTTTCAAACAACATCAACCACGAATAATATTCACAGATACATACAAAAATTAAATATTTTATACATCACGTCGTACATATATTAAATATAAAAAATAATAATATTTCGATTCTTGAAGCCGTACCTATGATTTAGTTTAATGTAACTCGCAATTTCAAAAGAATAAAAAAAAACCCTAATCATTTCAGACGACGACTAAACCGCTAGATTCGAATTCAATCTCGAAACAGCATAATACTTTTGGTTAAAATCCGAATTCGAAAAAACCGAAATTGGATCGAATTTGGAGTGAAATTTGAAAACTGAAAAACTTGACGATGAGGAGATTTGAGAATTTTTATTTATTTAATGTAGATTTGAAATTTTCGATTGTGATTTGTGAGATATAAATATGATTATAAATTTATTAGAATCTGCAACTTTCGAAGGACAAAAATGGAAAAATAGATTTTCAAAGAGAAGGCGGATGCCGAGGAAAGTGTAATGAAGCGGCGATACTGGAAACAACGTGGGACCGGTTTTGCCACGTTGTTCCCACATTGTGGACCTCTGGTGGTGTTTACGTAATTATTCGGGTGTTAAAATTTTAAACGATTTTAAAATGGAAATTATATTCCATTCCTAATCAGTGCAATAAACTTATAAAATGCAAAATGATGCAAAATGTTTATTTATTATTTAACATCTTCGTCGATTTTATCTCAAGCAATGGACCGATTTATCTATTAAACATAAAATTTCATACTTAACTATATTTTTAATCATTTCATCCATCAAAAAATGTTAAAATATTAGACCCATCAAAAATGATTTGACATATATTAAAAAAATGCTCAATTAATATGTATATCCTATTTGTTTTTAAAATTTATCATTAAAAAAAAAGAAATATTTTTTTATTTACCCTCACTGCTCCAACAATCAATACAAAACTTTTTTGTAAATCAACAAGAAAAAAATGAAAATTATTGAGAAAACATCCGCAATAATGATGTAAATTCTGAAATAATTAATAAACAAATAAAATTAAGATTAATTTTGTTTTGACTTTTGACTGTCCAAAAATCACTTTCTAAACTACTATCGATCACTAAATGAACGCAACCACTTTAAAGTGGTAAATCACATTTTTCTCTCACATATGGATTGGATTTCAAGTTGTCAATTCTACAATGGAGAATATTTTTACCAATTATTTAGATGTAAATAGACAATATTAGAATTTCACAATAACAAACACAACCTACATAAGATTCCAACAAATTTCTTATAAAGGAAGAACACGCAAACAAGGATAGTTTTTGATCAAAATTGACTTTAAAGTTATACAATCATGTTGTGTGTCTTCAAATTTAATTTTTAATAATTATTTGTAAAATATTTAAACTATGGGCAGACTATTTACACTCTGAATATTACTCTGAACACTCTAAAACCATGTACACTCATTTAAAAATTCATAAAAAATAAGTTTTACTTTGTGCACCCTTTAAAATACCCAAAAAAATCCATACTAATAAAATCATTCAATTAATTTGTAAATAAATCATTTTTAACATAATTTGAGTTTCTTAGAACCGTTTCTTCTCTACCTCCGTGTAGTAATGTGTCATGGTTAATTCAATTTGACTTCCGAAATTCCTTCCCGTTGTTTAATTGTTTACGTGAAGAGGTGACACGATCGACTTCTACTTCTACTAAGGATTTCTTTTTTCTTTTTTTGAGGCGTTGGATTTATTTTCCTTTACGATACTGTATCTTGCAACTTTTCAGCAAGAGAGCTTACTCATCTTATTTTCATTTCCTTGAATCAGGAGATAGTTGTTTACAATTTGTAAAAAAAATTTTAAAAAAATCTTTAATACAAGTTTAGTCATGACTAAGAATTATATAATATAATATCGGTAACCATACATTATTTATTTGTCCTTATTAATTATTTATTTATGTGATGGTTATTTTTATAATAAATTATTTTATTTAAACATATTTAAAATAATATTTAGAGTGAAAATATCCCAACATTACGTTAGAAAGTATTATTTCAAATACGACTATCCTTGAGCGGTTATTAGAACAACAAAAATCATGCATCGACAGTTGGTAGTTAGTTGTTGGCCAATGGCTCGCTTGAATTACGACTATAATTATATTAAATTAGAAAAATGACATGAAATGACAAAGTGTTACTTAGAGAGGGAATAAAACTTGGCATATGATCATCAAAACCAAAATGATGAACAAAAAGAGTTGGATTCTTTCGAGCACGAAACTTCCTTGTCATAGCTGCTGCTTCTTCCTTGCACGATTGTTTATAACCATTCAAAATGTGAAGGGTCCGCAAGTGAAATGCAAGTGATTATGACTCATTCTTTATTTTCTTTGGTACCGGCCAGGAAACGTTACGTCTTACGTCGGTGCGTTGTCCTTTGTTGTTGCCTAGTACAGTGAGTGGCACATGCTTGATAATTGATATATTTGACCCGCTCAGCTCACTACTAAATAACGATCTTATAATAAGCCCTGTGGTGACTTTTGTTTTTCTTTTTTATTTCTTTTTCAGAAGGTTTGATTTAGCTGCCCGTACAGGAAACGTCACAGTTACTATGTTTAGTGGTGAATTGTCAAATTCATGATATAATGACATGGCCGAGTGGTGATATTTGAGAATTTCGCATCTTATGTTAATTATTATAGGTTTAAGGCTTTAAGTAGTGATAAGTTTGCCGGGTTAAGTATATGGTAACTTTAATCGGATCATTTACATGAGATTATGAGAAAATTTACATACAGTCATTCATAATTCAGTGGTTACCACCTCATTGGTGATGTTAAAAATTTGATATACGTAAAAATTATATTTATATCCTCTTTTATATTTTGGTATCGTAAAAATTATACATTTTATAAATTCCTTGTTTCGTTGACCCATGCGCAAGTGGTAATACTCTAATTCTTTATATCTGAACGTTTGGATTGGTGCACTATTTTTCCTTCATATCTTCAGTATTATGGATTATAATTTTTTTTTATTTTTAAGAATAAGTGTAAATCTCTCAATTTTTTTAGCGTACGTATGTTTGTTGAGTCTCAAACAATCTATATCAAAATTCTCGAATAACTTATGACGTTATTAAGGTTTACCTTGGGGTAAAGTCCGTAATGGTAAAATATATAAATACGTACAAAATTTCAATACTTCACAAGGACAATTGCGTTTACAACGGAGAGCCAACATGCCAGTCGATTTCAATATTTTCGAAGCGTAATACCACAAATGTTCTCATTAAACGATGACGTCTAAGGCCCCATAATACATGGGGATATTTGAAAGTCCGCTGATTTCTAAAAGGATGCCCGTTGGCGGCTGGGACAGGTTGACTTTTGCAATGGACCCTTCACGTAATTTAACCCACTTGTAGATTTGTCATTGGATTGTTTTTTAATTAGCAGATAAATAAAACGTGTTTATCAAAGGATTGGAGATGATTGTAATCAAGTGAGAGACTAAGCAGCATCGAGGGTGAAAATCGACCCAACAAAGCATCTGCAAACGAGGACACATGCAAGTGGAAACATTTTTTGTGGAATTTGAAAACAAGTGGCGAAAAGTGCAGCAAGTTGAGTTTTTCTTAATCAAAACAACAAGCTTTATTTTTTTAATACTATTACATATTAAATTATTAGATTACACAGATATTTATAATTATTATTACAATAGACATTATATTGACATTTATAATCAGATATACATAATTAAGATTTATATTATTATATTAAATTCTATAAAATATATATCCAGGTAAGTAACTCTCACAAACGAGAGATGTTTCTACTCCATTTATATTTTATAAAAAAAAAAAAATTATAAGTAAACTCTACATAATTTTACTTTAATCAAAAGAGATTGAATTCATAAGAACTCAAACCACTACCTCATAATTATTTTTAATTTTGAGAGTAGCAGTTCAGGCTAAGTGACCAAAACAATAGGCTTTGTTGGATGGCTTTCATTCTACCCACGGGCGGCGTTAAATAGTCTGTGGTCAAGATGGGCCGCCTTGTCTTCACGAAATTAGAAAGTCATGGGCTTAGATTTCTGTGGGTCTCAATTTAATATTGGAAACGTTCCAGATGGGCCGCCCTGTCTTTCATTAAATGGGAAAAAGGTCATGGGCTTGGATTTCTACGGTCTCGATTTAATATTGGAAACCGTTAGCTTGCAAGGGCCGGTTGCCAGTTCACTATTTTCATAATAGCTAACAATTCATAGGCAGTATAATTTTATAATATTTATAATTTTTTGAATGTATTTTTATTTATATTAAATATAAATAAAAATAAGTATTAAAATAAGAAATATATGTTTGATGTGAATAAAAAATTAATAAGAAGATTTTTTTTATATTCCTTTGTTATTTTAAAATAATTTTTTATAATAACTATTTATTTTATACACTCAATATAAAATATCAAACAAATGGCTTATTTATTACTTTTTATCTTTTATTTTTTTTATATACTAAAAGGGTTTTTTTGATATTATGAAAACATCAAGAGGGTAATGGTATTATAAGAGAAATGGCAATATCCAACTTACATTTTATTTAAAAAGTTTTTTTTTTCCAATATTTGGACAGATGATGGCGTTGTCTTACTTGTTGTCACATGATAATTAGTTATTGAATCCTTTTACCTTTCATCAAAGTAGTGAATTTATATTAGCGCAATATTAATTTTATATTCTAATTATGTTAGTGTAAGTTAATAGTACTACAGGTCATAAGTATACCGTTTCTAATAATTACAATAATTACAATAAAGTTCACTCCCTGACAATGCGAAGTAAATAAATACCGAGACAAAAAAGGGGCAAAGCATTTACTTAAAAAAGTTGAGAAACAACCCCCGCAGGCAGCAGCCGTTGGGTTGGTTGGCTACCAAACCATTGAGCTGTTTCAATGTGTATGACAAATTTGATTTTTCCTTTTCTTGTTTTTTTCCCCGATTTAATAATGCTATTCTCCAAAAAGCGCAAAGGTGATGTCACGAATGTCGCAGGCCACAGGAAACGAGAGGCCCGAGGTGTTTCACCATCTTACGGGCCGCTTGGTTTAGTTAAGTTTCATTTTCATTGGCGTGCGCACACAAGCAGAGAGCCCTGACCCAGCGAAGCAAAACAAAGCACTCATTTCCTGACCATGGTTGTTGGCGTTCTCGCGTTGCAGGGATCTTTTAACGAACACATCGCAGGCATTCTCTCTTTGCTCACGCATCATCACTCTTACCTCGCCACTTATATTTTCATATTTGTTAATATCGTTATTTCTTAAACTGGGCTGCTTTTTATTTTGTAAAAAAACTCCAGCAAAATTTGATTTATTTTTTTTTATTTTGATTAAGCAGCTCTTAAGAGGCTAGGAGTGAAGGGAGTGGAAATAAGGAAACCAGATCAGCTTCAGAATGTGAGCTCTCTCATCATTCCTGGTGGTGAGAGCACCACTATGGCCAGGCTTGCTGAGTATCACAATCTGGTAAAACTCTCTCTCTCTCTCTCTCTCTCTCGTCTGTGTTTGGTGTTATTGTTGTTACTGTTTTTTGTTTACGTGTACAATAGAATACATTTTGTTTTGTTTTGATGAGGACAGGACAGGGGTCAAGGGGTGTATCATTTTGGGAAGTTATGAAACTTGATGGAAATGGGGCTGTTGAAATAATTTTACTAAGATTGTGAATTGACTAACTAGTTGTTACCGAAAGAGACGTAGGGTATGTTATTTTACCTTTTAAAAGACAACAGTTGAAGTGTTTGGCAATCATCCACTTTTACTTAACATTTAATGTTTACTAACTACTCGTCTACTTATACTTGATTGCAATGAATTATTTTGTTGGACTCACTCTAGCTGTTTGTATGGCATGTTTGTTTATATTGATCGTGAAAAAGAAAAAAAGGAGAAATGCCGAGGACATAAGAATTCTAAGAAGGAAGCCAAAGTTAGTTTATTGATATATTTGTTTTCTTTTCACACATGGACAGTTTCCGGCACTGCGAGAGTTTGTTAAAATGGGAAAGCCTGTGTGGGGGACCTGTGCAGGTCTTATCTTCTTGGCGAACAAAGCAGTTGGTGGGTGTTTTTTTTTTTTTTTTAATTCATTCTTTGTTTCTTATCTTTGATCTTGATTTTGCTAGGCCATTGGAACACGAATTTAGCAACATTTTTGGTTGATTTACTTTTATTAAATTAATATTCTAAAAATTTGAGTGGCATGATTTTTCCAGGCCAGAAATTAGGAGGACAAGAACTTGTTGGGGGGCTTGATTGCACAGTTCATAGAAATTTCTTTGGCAGTCAGGTAAGATTTCTAAATTGTCATCTGTTCTCTTGAATAGATTGCATAGATACTGTATACCAAGATGGTAAAAGCATGTCATTAAATGTTGTAAGTGTATTCCATGTTGCCTCGGCATGCCGCACGTGCCATCATCAAATGTTGTAAGGGGGTGTTAAAATGTGGATAGAAATTATGATGTTGATGTAATCTGGATCAGGATTCGTTGTAGACTGCAGAGTTGTTTGTTTCAAATATGATTTCAAGTTGCAAAGCTGTTAACTAGATTGAGGCAATCTGTTAAACAAGGGATCCCATTTTCCGATTTATGATTGGATAAGTTACAGGATCCAATGGAATTTTGTAATTTCAATTTTCGTATTCATAGTGGTGATTTCAGTTGTGTCTATGTGCTCATTCATGCTGATAATCTTGTAATTCAATGAACATCCAAGAATATCCTTTCAGAGTAAGGTGGAACATTAATCCAGAAGAACTTGTTAGATCAAAATTTGAACATCATGAGTTGCTTATGCTGCCTTTGGTAGCACAAACTTTCTAGAAGATTATCTCCAAATACATTAAATTCCACTTCTAAGGCTAACTACCTCATGCTTCCAAACAAATACACATGTCAGAAGTGTTTTGCAAAGGGTTTCAACATGTACTTTTATTTTTATTTTTTATCTTTTTCTGCAGTATGTTTTTATTTCACAAAACACATAATACTGAGTTTCTATGAGTAGCGATTTGTTTCTTATGCTACTAATAAAATCATTTTGTTTTTCAGATTCAAAGCTTTGAGGCAGAGCTGTCTGTGCCAGCGCTTGCTTCTCAGGAGGGTGGTCCTGAGACATTTCGCGGAGTTTTCATCCGTGCTCCTGCAGTCCTTGATGTGGGGCCGGATGTTGATGTGCTGGCCGATTATCCGGTACCATCAAACAAGGTCTTGTATTCGAGTTCTACTGTTGAAATACAAGAGGTTTGCTTATGCCCTTCTAGTTTTGTGATTTATTTGCCAGCAGTGGTTTAATGGCACTGCTAATTCACCATAATGTCTTGTCGGTGTCACTTTTTACAATTTATTTATTGTATCATTGGGTATCTCAGGAGAATGCTACGCCTGAAAAGAAAGTAATTGTTGCTGTAAGGCAAGGGAATTTGCTTGGGACTGCCTTCCATCCTGAATTGACAGCTGATACTCGATGGTATATAATCTTTTAAGTGGCTTTTATTCTTATGATTCCATTTGAGTAAAAGGAAAGTTTCTTGTGCAGGCATAGTTACTTTTTGAAAATGACGAGCGAGGCTGGGGAAGGGACATCAAGTGGTGGCAAAGGGACCTCAAGCGGCATTGTTGTGGTTGGAGGAGAGAATCTAGGGTTCAGCCAACAACCTAAGATAGATCTTCCTATATTTCAGTAGTGGCAGTGAGACAGCTATTAGTTATTCTTGATCACATTTTCTTTAAATCTTGATCACATTTTCTTTAAGTCTTCTTTTCTTTTACCCTATAGTTAGCTTTTACATATGTTGACATTCAAAATTTTTTGAAAGGGTAAAATCTTCATCATCAAAAGGTTCTTTTCAGGCCATTGTTAAGACGGATATTTAGTCCTGCAGCCAATGCTGTGTGTATATATATGATGTTAACATTTCAATATTTGAAAAAAAACAATTAAGTGGTTCATTTGCCGTTGTTTGGTTGATTGGTTCTGTCCAAAGGCAATTTACCGAGGATACTAGGGATGATAAATATCCAATTATGGATGGATATTGTCCATCCAAATATAAATCTATAATTATCCATAATGGATATATCTATATCCATATCCAGTATTTAATATTGGACATGGATATGAACTTTATCCACATAGATATGGATATCCATGGATATTTTATTTTTATATAATATTTTTATTATATAAAAATAATAATATAAAATAATTAAAATTACAATATCAAATTTGGCTATTAAACTATTTATATTAGTAATATATATATATATATATATATATATATATATATATATATAAAATGGCGGGCCGGCGGCCGGTGGCGGATTTTCGACGGAGGTTTGATGACTTTCCGGCGAGGTCCGGAGGTGGTCCGGCGACCTTCCGACGAAGTCCAGCTGTGGTCTATTTATAATATTAAATTAATAAAATAAAATAATAATTAGTAATAGCATTAAATAAGTTAAAAAATTAAAGGGTAATTTTAGAAACTTTAGTTTTTAATATAAGAGAAATTTAAATTCTTCACTAGTTAATATATGAGGAAATTAGACTTTTTTTTTTTTTAACAATATCCATTAAATATAATTTAGTTTAACAATATAATTTTTTTAACTTTAAATGGATAAATTAATTAAATTTTGGATATCCATTAAATATCCATATCCATCCAATATCTAATTGAATATATTTAAAAATATCTATATACATATTCAAAAAGATTTTGGATGGATATTATCCAATCCAATTAGATGGACTAATTTACTATCCGTAGAGGATACGTGTATGTGCATGTCTTTAATAAGCATTGCATTTGCAATTTAAGTATTCTGTTTAGACTCTATGATATTTAACTCTTTTTCCATTTTTTTTTAATTTATTATTAACGCATTTGCTGAAATATGTGGCAAGATTGAATTGGTCGGCAGATTCCGACATCCCTGCAAGCAACGCCATAACAATTGTTGCTTATGAAATGAACAGTCGACTTTGATGCCGCCCTGAAGGATTTCATACTTCGTAATAAACACGCATCCATTAAATAAATTAAGGCTTCTCTCAAATGTCAACAAGGAATCTTTAACCAATAACCACAGCAATTATAAATGCACATATAAATAGGTAAATAATTTAATAATGATTTCTTTATTATTATAGGATCCAAGGACGAAGGCAAAATAAACAAGCCTTCACATGATTACTGCGTTTAAGAAAAAAAAAAAAAACGTTGGCAAAGGGTGGGGTGTAGTGTGGAGAGAATTAATAACACAATTTGATATATAAGGTGTAGCTGATTGGGATCCATGCTTGAAGGGCATGCAATGCAAAGGCTTCACAGCCTGGCCATTTCCTCCAATTTCGGGTGTCTTTATATGCAGGTGACGACTTCTTGCTTCATTGATGCTTTTATTGATGTATAATCCCATGATGAAGCAAAGATGTATTATCCCATGATGAAGCAAAGACGTTCCAAAAATTAAGGCTGACTCAAAGGACTTGAACTACTCCTCAAATTCTGTATAAATGTTTCAGTTCCATGCTTGTCATCTCATCACTCGTGAATTTGTTGGCATTTGAATACCAAGAATTGGATAAGGTACTAACAGTTGCATTTTAGTCAATAGAGATGACCAGGAGAAAGTCATATATTTTGGTGGCGTTCTTTGTTTTTTTAATGGGCACAGAAGCTGTTCTTGCTGCAAACAACGGTAATAACAGCAATGGAAATGGCAACAACGATGGCAATGGGAACAAAGGTGATGACAACGGAAATGGGCACAATGGCAAGGGCAATGGAAATGCCAACAAGGGTGATGGCAATAGAAAAGGAAACAAAGACAAGGGCAATGGAAAAGGAAACAAAAGGGGAAAGGATGATGATCCTCATACGACAGAATATGATGTGCTTACACCATTGCCTTCAGGACAGGAAAGACATTTTTGCAAAGGTAAAGGATCGCCTTGCTTCTTCAAGACTCTTGTGTGTCCGGCTGAGTGTCCTGGGAAAAAGCCTAAGAAGAACAAGAGGAACAAGGGATGCTTTGTCAACTGTGGCAGCAAATGTGAAGCTACTTGCAAGTGTAAGCATATAAAAGTACTTGCTTAATTAGTCATCTTAATTCTTCTCATTTAAGTTTTAGACATGACATGCTCTTTTGACATATCAAATTTTATGTTATTGGGCAGGGAGGAAACCAAACTGTGATGGATATGGTTCTCTGTGTTATGATCCTCGCTTTGTTGGTGGAGATGGTGTGATGTTCTATTTCCATGGAGCTAAGGGAGGAAACTTTGCAATTGTCTCAGACGATAACCTCCAAATCAATGCTCATTTCATTGGTACCAGACCTGAAGGAAGGACTCGCGACTACACGTGGGTGCAAGCCCTTGCTGTCATGTTTGATACACACACTCTCGTCATTGCAGCAAACAGAGTCTCGCATTGGGATGACAATGTTGATGCTCTCTCAATAAGATGGAACAGCGAAGCCATTGACATCCCCACTGATGGTGATGCAGAATGGAAGACTAAGACTAATGCTGATGAAAGACAGGTGCTGGTTGAAAGAACCGATGATACTAACAATGTGAGAGTGAAAGTTGCTGGCCTGGTGGAATTGCACATAAAGGTTAGGCCCATCGGTAAAGAAGAGAACAAGGTTCATAACTATCAGTTACCAGATGACGATGCTTTTGCTCATTTGGAGACTCAGTTCAAATTCACCAATTTGAGTGATCTTGTTGAAGGAGTTCTGGGCAAAACTTACAGGCCAGATTATGTTAGCCCTGTGAAGAGAGGGGTGCCAATGCCGATGATGGGCGGTGAAGACAAGTACCAAACTCCATCACTCTATTCTCCTCTCTGCAAGGCTTGCAGATTCCAAAGGCCATCCGGGTTTACATCAATCTAAGAATAAAGTACGCGTTTCAAGTGGTGATAATTACAAGAAAAATAAATGAAACTGTTCTTTATGTATTGTAAAATCAAAGATGTACCTAAATGAATGTATCAGAATGTCTTGTTTTCATTTTATACAATTTATTTGAGGGTCCGCCTACCGTGCAACAGTTGCACGGTACCCCACCTTTTATCTTTTTTCAAAGCCAATGGATTAATGGTTTAAGTGTTCAACGGTTAGGATGTGTTTAATTGGTTATTAACACTTAAGTCCCTACTGTTTATTATAAAATCATAAAAACTAAAAGTTTTTAAATATTCACTTACATAATTTCTGTTGTTTTAAATATTTTAAAGTTTAATCCATTGACTTAATTTGATTATAAAAATAATTGATGGTGTAAATATAATAATGTAATATCAAGTAAAATTTTTAAACACATGAAAATTTGATAAATGTAAATAATATTTTTTGTTATATAATATATATTTAATGTAAAATAAATAAATTGAATATGTTTAAAGAACACAGGTTATTAACCTTGATACTTTAGAAAATTATAAAATAAAAAAGATGAAATT
This sequence comes from Atalantia buxifolia, assembly GCA_030444775.1. Lineage (NCBI taxonomy): Eukaryota > Viridiplantae > Streptophyta > Magnoliopsida > Sapindales > Rutaceae > Atalantia > Atalantia buxifolia. Next base: position 14,682,942 of record CM059838.1, read on the forward strand.
TCAAAATAAGAAACATGTAAAAAGTCTTAGGTTGTAAAATTTTATTATTTTAATTTTATAAAACTTTACTTTTTTATTACATTTTTGTTTTTAGCATTAGTTGACATATTAGTTTATTTATACATACATTATGTTAATTTACCTATAAAATATCAATATATATATATAGCCCAACAAAGTCATAGAAAGATAAATAAAGAATAATATGAAAGGAAGTTGGTTTATTTTTTTAAGAATATTTTAAAAGCATTTGAGCTTCATGTTTCTTGAGAATTATCATTTTTTTAAGATATTTGAGCTTGTGAATCTTGTTGTAATGATAATTTATTATTTATTCTTGATTAAAAATAGTTAAATAATAAATTTATTGATTTTCAAATGCTCTTTTAAATATAGGGTAGTTGCTTAATTTTTATTATATTAGCATAAATTTTACGATGATAGCTAATCAACCATTGTAAAAGATATACCATGATTATCTTTACTCTCTCTACATCTCTCTAGACCATCATCACTAAAAAAGTTAAAGATTCGTTTGGCACACTATACTACATTATATTGTATTGTATTATGTAATGCACATGTATTATATTATATTATATTACATTAGCAGTATATTATAATAATTATAATAAAATTATACAATGTTTAGTAATTGATATTATCCTGTACTGCATTAATTTTGTACTAATATTAAATTAAAATTATTTAAATTTATTATTAATTACATTAAATTATTATTTTCATATTAATTATTTTTAAATAAATATAATATGATATAATAAAATAATATTATAGTATAATTTATTTTTATATTTTTATTTATTATAATAAAAAATAAAAAATTATAAAGTTTAATGATAATGACGACGACAACATTAATATTAATATAATAATTAGAATAATAAGATTAATAAATTTTATTAATATTAATATTAATAATATTAACAATAATTCAATAATAAATTTAATATATTTTAATAATAGTGACAATAATAAAATAATAAATAATAATAATGATAACTAATTAAAGCAATCATAACAATTAAAATAATAAATTTTAATAATAATAATATAATAATAATGACATAAATAAATAATAATAATAACAGTTAAATTTTTTTTAAAAGTCATTTTATGATTTTATTCAAAGAAAAGGATTTATATATAAAAATTTGTAACTTATAATATATATTCAGTTTTCTTATAAATAAAGGATAGTGCAGTGTAATTTTATAAAAACAAATAAAATTCAATAGTACCGTATAACTGTTACACGGGAGGCGGACCCTTTATTTGATAAACAAATAAGGGCCACTTAAAGTTGCCCTTGACATTATTTTCTAATAAATTCCGTACTTATGAGTTCAAGATCCGAGAAATCAGGATGTATACGTGTATAGCATTCAGTGTCATCCAAAAGACCAGCCGAAAAGTAAGGCTGATAATATCATCAGCCTTTCATGCTAAATAGTGTCAAAATCACCCAACACTTTGTGATAGATTTTTTTTTTTTAAAAAAATTTTGACAAAGTGTTTTCAAGAAGTACATTTTACAGCATTAATTTCAAAACTAGTTTGGGTGCAAAAGCCATGTTAGCTGGTGAAGGGATGTGGAAATGTCACTGATGTAATTGAATTAATCACATTTGCAACTTCAATGTAAGTTTCGAATTCTTATAAATTAGGGAACTCCAAAGCTTTCTCACATCCCGAAGAATAAAGAAATTACAGTATAATTAAGGGAAAAAACTATGGTGCAACGGTGATACCATACCGTGCCACCGTTGCACTCAGTCGTTGGATCCCAATAGATCTATCCATCCAAGTAGATTCAACGGCGGAATACAACAGTGACACACCTGACACGGTACTCACCGTCAGATTGTATAAATTTACCTTGTAATTAAGATTACAAAACAAGATCGAATAAAAAAAAAAAATTCCTAGATGCGGGTGTTTTATTTATTTTTTAATATGAACATATGGATAAGTTGTGCAGTTTAATAAAGTTAATTTTCAATAAAGTCGTACGATTTAGTAGTATCAAAAACTGACTTTATGACTTAAAAATATATCTATATAAAAAAAAGTCCGCACTAAAAAAAGATTTTAGATACAAAATTTTAATTTTTTATGTGATCTAGTAATCAATTTTGATGGTCCAATAGCATTATATATAATGGGATCCAACGCATATTAGATCATGCTACCTAATCACATGTACTTCGTCGTCATCATAAAGTAATTACCAACTAACAAAACTCATGCAAGCAAAGCTTAAGTCTCATGAGAGGCTAGTTGCTTATTTATATACGACCATTATTCTTTTAATGGACAAGAAAAGATCGTACACTCTAAGCTACCAATCAAGTTTACAGAGCATAAACTTTCTTTTATTAAAGTAAAACAATATGAACGTCGATATTAGTATTTTGTGTAAGAGGATGTGGATATCAGGATGATCTCTTTTATCTCAACAAACCCTTTGAATTTTATAATTAATTTTCTAAGTTTCCCCTTAGTGTATTATTGTAGAAGGGTTCCTCATGATTTGAGCAAAAATTCAAGTGGATGATTGATGGTTAATAAATCATTGCATCTGATTAGATAATATATTGCAGTTTTTTGCACATCCAAAATAGATAAATCAAGCAATTTAATGCGGGGGTAAATATGTTTCTACATTTTCTAAGAAATTAAATTAAAAATATTACAAGCATTAAGTCAAGTCCACATTCTCAATAGGGAAACGTAGAATAATATCAGAAGAGCTGTTACTCAACTGTCTGGTTACAGAAAGAAGAAACTTCACATGATTGAAGCCGAACGCCAAGGCCTACTTGCTTATGCTATTCCTATGCCAACTCCTTTAAATAGTCCTGCACCCCATTCCATGCAGAGTACTTGATAAGAGAAATAAATACAATCTCTAGCAGTTTATGCAAGGAGATATGGACACAAGAATTTCAAGTGTTCTTGTAGCTTTCATGCTAGCATTGATTTCGTTGGAAGCTAGTTTCGTTCAAGGTCAAGGTGGTGCGAATTTGGACAGCCATAACAGCAAGAACAATGGGAAGAAGGGTGCGTTTGATGCTGCTTCAACACATTACTCCTTGTTAACACCTCTACCGTCAGGGCAGGAACGAGCCTTCTGTCAGGCAAGAGGAGCCTGTAACATGAAAACTCTCGTGTGCCCATCTCAGTGCCCGGAGAGGAAGCCAAGGAAGAATAGGAAGAGGAAGGGATGCTTCATTGACTGCAGTAGCAAGTGTGAAGTCACTTGCAAGTGTAAGCATACTCACTAATCCACCTTCTGTACTCTCAATTGTATGATAATTGATAGGAACAATTAGATTTAGACAAATTGCACTTTTAACAAGTTAAATTGTCTGGATAATTCTGTTATGTAGGTTTAGATTCATATAGTTTCACTGGTTAACTTGGCATTATGTTGCAAAATCTTGAAAGAATCAAATGCATGGCAACTGTTCTGTTTCCATTTATTTGGTATGCTTATTGCAGAATTTTCTGGTTTTGATATTGTGTGCCGTGTCAAAAATGACATTTAGTGACTTTCATAGTAACCCACTTTAGGTAAGCCGAATTTAATATCAACCCATTTTGATATCCCGACGAAATATGCTAATGACAACATAACGATGCTTGCTAACTAATATATTGGTGTTTATTAGGGAGAAAACCGAACTGCAATGGATATGGATCTCTTTGCTACGATCCTAGGTTTGTTGGTGGTGATGGGGTGATGTTTTACTTCCATGGAGCAAAGGGAGGGAACTTTGCCATAGTTTCAGATGACAATCTCCAAATCAATGCTCACTTCATTGGAACTAGACCACAGGGAAGAACTCGAGACTTTACGTGGGTGCAAGCTCTTGCTGTCATGTTTGACACTCACACACTAGTGATTGCCGCCAATAGAGTCTCTCGTTGGGAAGATAATGTTGATGCTCTCACTGTAAGATGGGATGGCCAGACAGTTGATATTCCTACTGATGGAGAGGCTGAATGGAGGATAAATGATGGAAGAGAAGTTGTGGTTGAAAGAACGGATGATACCAACAGCGTAAGAGTCACGGTATCTGGCCTACTGGAGATGGATGTGAAGATCAGACCGATTGGAGCAGAAGAAAACAGGACTCACAACTACCAGCTCCCAGCCGGTGATGCTTTTGCTCACTTGGAGACACAGTTCAGATTTTCAAACCTATCTAAGCTTGTTGAGGGAGTTCTGGGAAAGACTTACAGGCCAGACTATGTTAGCCCTGTCAAGAGAGGAGTTCTCATGCCGATGATGGGCGGGGAGGACAAGTACGAAACGCCATCTCTGTATTCGCCTCTCTGCAATTTTTGCAGATTCCAGCGGCAGCCCGGATCCGCAATTGAAGGTGTATCTCAATACTGATAAACAATGAATAGTGTTGTGCTTCTTGTTAGTGCATTTGTAGCACAAATAAGGGCTATATATTTTGCGCTTTGCGATTTTCTTGTTCATTAAGCATCTAAAGGTTTGTATCTTGTCAATCTAAATACTTGCAAATAAAGTTTGTGCTTCTTGTCAGTGTATTTGTAGCACAAATAAGGGCTGCATATTTTGCGCTTTGCGATCTTCTTCTTCATTAAGCATCTGAACTTCTGTATCTTGTAAATCTAAATACTTGCACCTTGTTTCAAGGGCTACAGAAAGTCCAAGATAACACTTTCTTCAGTTATCATGTTTTTTCAGTTGCATTGCACACCGCACGTCCGCACCCCTCTCGGTACTCAAATTAAGGGCATTTCTTAGACTTGAAGCCATGATCTCTTGCTTCCATTGCACGAAGCAAAGCAACTTGGCTATATTGCTCTTGCACATTGATCAGAGCAGTCTGAAAACTAATATTATCAATATTTTCAAATGAAATACACCTTACGGTGATAGTGTGATATTCCTTCTCCTTTTTTTTTTTTTTTGTTTTTTTGGGTTAAAACGTACATTTTACGTTGCCAGCATTACAAATCTTATTCGAACTAGACACTTAATTGGGGGATCAATTCTGTAATAGCCCACAAAAAGTGAATGCTTCGGGCCCCGTCTCTTCAGGTACAGGAAGCTTCAACCGCTAAACTCTTCATTACTCCTTTACATGGGTCACCAAATGTATTGACAGATACTCCTATGCTACAACTTTTGGATCCAACACAAGCCTGTACAAGTAAACTATCGTCAGTACAGACTCATATAGGTTTTCATTAAAAAGGAGCTAAAGAGAAGGGACACCGGCTTTTCTATCACATGAGTGAGAGAGATCATACCTGCTGTACCATGGAAAGAGACCTTGCACTACTGCATCGTCCACGGCTGAAACTCCCACAAGTGCCGAGAGGAGTTCCAAAACTTGCAAATCTGATTGAAGAAATGACCTGACTAGGATTCGGGCACTCAAGTGAGAGTACCGGCCCTGGTTTTCTTTGAATTTTTGAATCTGACTCCCACATATCTACAGGCAAAGGGTGAGAATCTGTCACATGTGAGCATAATAAACTTCCAATTTGTTTTGTAACAAAAGAAATCTTTGTTGGATCCCCTCCAATTTCCTCAAACAAAACAAGAGTGTTTCCACTTGATTTCAACCATGAACGGGGCACATGATACCTGTGAGACAGATGATATCAGAGCCAAAATTCCTGGAACTATGTAAAAATTTTTCCCATTTACGAGCACTTACAGTGACTGAGATGGCTTCCCACAATTCTTAAGGCATTTGTTTGAACTATAACTTCCCCTGTAATTACAAGAGTCAGTGCAACCCCCATTTTGGGAGACATAGGTTGGCCAATAACGCCCAATGCTTTGTCCATTCACCCATGCCTCACCCTTCCCCATTCCTGTGAAGTCTATTGCAACTGGTTCACTTCCAGCTGGGGCATCAAATGTCGTCTAATTCAACATATATACCTTTTTGTTAGTTTCTATGCAATTAGTTCCATAAAGCTACACAGTCCATCTTTTGAGTCAACAGGCCTTTCTATTTCAAGTATCAATAAATAAAGATAAAACGCTTAGGTGATTTATGTCACCTGCCAGTTTAAATATCTGAAATGCAAGAATAAAACCTGAATAATCAACGATAACCAACGGAAAGGTTTTAACACGTAACCAAACTAAATATTGTAGCTTATCAGAAATTCTTGATTCCCACATTGAGATCCTTCAATTGATGCACACTGTAAAAATATATATCGAAAAATAAAAATTACCTTGTACCATACCAAGGGCTGCAGCTTGGGCAAGGTAGATTTTGAATCCCATTGTGGTGAACTACCACTGGGAAAATTTAATTCCTCCCCTTTAAGGCCGGTCTGCACTCACAATGATAAACATACATAGATTCAATATTGTTGCTCTTATACCTTCTGGAGACTAATATGGTCTGCTAATTTAGAAGTATACATTATTTAGTTTGTTTGGTCCTTTAGCTACCAAATTTGCAATTGACATGCGTTTAATAAATATTTCCTCTTCAGCAAATACTTTCCACTGAGTAATGAATATTGGGACATTATGGCAAACAAAAACTAACCTGATATGTCCACCGCTGTGAAGAGAGATCAATATTAGTTCCATTTCCTGAACCTTTCAGCTGCACCGGACCAGTGATCCCTGCTCCCCATGTTTCATAAAAAGCACCATAATTCTGGTATAGATAAATAATTGCGTCAGATGGTATTCACATTCCGTCGCCTTGAAAATAGAGTGCCAGAGTATTAAGCACTTGAATTTCACTTTTTCATGAAATGCTCACAAAAATCTTTTTCAGGGGGTTCTAACCTGAAGACCAACAGTCAAACTCAGGAGGTCGATTGTGTTTTTCCCAGGTGCAAGTGTGATGGGAAAATCCACTGAAACCTTCGCGTTATTGCTGCTGCCATGTCCACTTCCTGCAAATGCTCCAATTGTTATTATATAGAAGATCAGTGTTTTGGTGACAGTTCAGCCACAGTTAAGAGTACTAAAAGAAACTGTGAACATCATATAAGTTACTTTTGATTAGGCTTTATAAGGATCTCTGTTCACCGCGGTTAATAGGGAGCTAATATCATGATTTACCAAAATAAGGATATCCAGGAAACAAAACAAAGTAATTAAAAAAAATGTGACATGTAAAATTAGAACACAAAGTTTCCTACTTCATTATTTTTTATTCCTCACCTACAAGCTTGCCGTTTATGAAAGCATGAAGGGCATGGCCAAGTGATTGCACATGAAGAACACTTTTAGATCCATCTTCAAGTAAAGATTCATCAGCTTTGATGTTAGTGCTGCAATTTGCAACCAGAACAAGCTTTTTAAATATTTAAAACATCAAAGATAATTGGTTAGAAAGGCAATAATTATGCCATAAGAAGGCAGCAGTGAAATTACTTGACCGTTATACCTTAATGAATACCACAAGTAGTCACTTTGGTCAGCTGTAGTATTTATTTGCTCTAATAATCCAGGTTTTGTAAATGCGTCATCCTTTGAGATCCCTACAGGTTCATTTATGTAACTCCAGCCTGATCCAATTGCATCAGAAGAATCGGCAGCAACTTGCAAAGATTGACGACTGAAGCTTGGAACCAGGGTCACAGAGTTTATCTGTCTCAAAAAAAGAAAAAAAGAAAAAACTACTTAATTCTCACAGCCCGAGTTGACGGAAAACGTGTTTTGATAAAACTACGAAAAAATCATAATGAAGCTAACAAGGCATACCTTTGCAGTATTAAAAACTACATTCTTGCAATCTGGTAAGATGCTCACAGACCATGCAGGCAAGAGATAAGAGTTGCCATTGAATTTTACAGTTACATCAGAATTTGTGCCTATGTTGGCAAGAAAAGCAGAACATAATCCTGATCCTGTTTTATAAACAGTTGCCTAGAAAAAAAGATATTGTGTTGATTAAAAACCAATTCTTTAACCATGACCCATTCAGAAGAAGCTGTATCACCTTCATGACTAAATCTTTAGTACAAGAAATGGGAGGGCAGGCGTAATGTTCCTTAATTACTTTGATAAAAGGTAAAGATATATGGAACAAGGTAGGAATATATGCAAATATAAGCAATCAACCCTGCACAATTCTTGGAGATGCAAACTGATGAGTATTAACAGTATTGAAAACTTTGAGGCCTTAAAGAAATACATCTACAAATTCATTGAAGGGGTCAAAGTAACTGATGTTCTCATGCATATGTTAATTCATCCAAGATTTTGATACCTCCAAATTTGGTCCTAGAGATGGATATGTTGGATCAGTGGCCACCAAGGCTGCTTCACAGAGCTTTATGGCCTTATGGAGGTCTTTCAAATGGCCCCACTTGGGCTGTCTGATAAGTCCTGAAACAACAATAGAAGATGTTGAAATCATTCACAGATGGAACTGAGAGAAATATCTTTAGAATCTCAGCACTGAATAATTGTCTCATCTTCCATTTAACAAATTAAGAGCACATGGCAAATGACCTTTTAGCATTACATTGACCACAATACTCATACGGAAGCATAATGCCAGTTATCTTCTCATAACAAGTGGATATTCAGGAACAATAGTAAATAGATTGCGTACCATACTCATCAAGTGGCGCATCATAATCATAACTTGTCGAGATAAAGGGCCCACCACTAGTCCGGTCAAAGTTAGTTCCACCGTGGTACTGGAAAATTTTGCAACCAAGGCAAATAAGATGAAATACAAAGTTCTTGTCAGTATGATTCTGTACTTTATCCAACAGTTGAAGTCATAAGCATCAGAAACTATGTTCAAGAATCAAAAACTCACAAAGCACTACATTACCATATAATAATTCTGGAAGGTTCCACCTCGCTGGAAAAACCGTGCCACAGCAAATGCAAGGTCTTCCACTGGTCTGTATGGTACAGCACCACCAAAGGAAAGAAACCTAGCATTACAAATTATAAGAAATCACATTACTGACTAATTTCATGTAAAGAGATGAAGAGATAAACAGCCAATCTAGCTGAAGGGGCAGCTCATCCATACACAGAATCATTAGAATCAACGAGTTAGACACCATACCATCCACTCCAATTCTCAGTCCATATTTTGGGTTTGTTGTTGGAATTTGGGGTGAACTGATCACAGTAGAAGCCATTGCAGGTGTTGATCTGTAAGTAATTGAAAAATGGCTGTTACATATAAAGCGTAAAAGGCATCATTTAGAATCCCAAGTAACAAAAACAAATGAACAAATAACTCACAATGGGATCAGGAGCATCTGATTGCTGGCACATGACCCAGGGCACTCCAGTATCCAAAGATAAAGCCATGCCTGCTGCCCATTTGATATAGCTTTTGCCAGCAGCTCCATAAGCCGAATCAATGTTTCCATACTCATTTTCAATCTGACAATAAAAAAATGGGAAAAAAGTATTATCACTGATATTGTTGCTCAATACCATAAAGTCAAACTAATCATAAATCCATCATAGCAGTTACAACGACTGAAGATGATACACATTGAAAATCAAACACCTCTATCAATAAAAGATTACTTAAAGCCAAAAAAGGAACCTGTGATAGAATGATGGGTCCTCCTTGAGATGCATAAAGTTTCTCTTGCTTCATCATATCCACAATTTTAGCCGTAAATCGCTGCATTTCAGCCTGAAACAGATAACAGAACAATGCAACCTATAATTCAACTAATAAACACCAATAATTAACAACGTGAAAGCAGAAAATTGATATGGTAGAAACCTTGAATGGCTTATTATCAGTCCGAAACTGAATTCCAGGTATAAAATGCAACCAAAGAGGGAATCCTCTGCCAAAAGTTTCCAACGACGAACTTTTACAAACACGTCCCATTAAAATGACCAAAAAAATAATCATTAATTTAAGAGGGAAAAAAAAAAAAATCTATTTACCCATAGTTCCATTCTGCACAAACATATGGACCAATGCGAAGATGAACATATAGACCAGCTTGGGCTACCAGCTTCACGAACTTAACTAAATCATATCTTCCTTCAAAATTATACTGCACATTACCGAAAATTAATTTTGAAAAAAATCAAAATTTACAGACATATATACTTCTGAAATTGCCGAAATTTTAAGCACCCCGGAACAAGATTACAGTCTCCATTTTTTTCCTATATGTTCTTAGCAACCAAACACAAAAAGGAAAATTAAAATGGGAAACAAAACCTGGTTTCGAACAGGTTCGTGTAGATTCCAAAAAACATAAGTCTCAATCACATCTAAGCCTCCATCCTTGGATTTCTGGATAAGGTCCGGCCACATCTACACAACAAACAAACAAGCATTAGAACCGAACATAGTCGCGGAAAGAAATAATGAATTTAATTTCATTTTAATCATTAAGTATATGTGACCTCGGGAGTGCTGCGTGGATAATGAATGGAGCCAGATATCAAGACTCTACGTTTGCCATCAATGACGACTGCTCTGTGATCGTACGTTACATTGGCACCAAACGACGTCGTGGCAAGAACTACGAGCCCCCAGCACAAGACCAGAAGCAGAATCTCTTTGCTTGCCATGATAAAACTACTACAACAGTATAATAAAAGTACTACGCTACGCTGCTCTTCTTTTGGAAAATCTTGAGCTTTCTTCTTGATTTATAAATAAAAAGATTGTGCTTTTAGTTTCTTAAAACAGTGGTTAATGACTTGAAAACGCTTTCTTTTGTGGAATTATTTGCTTGCTTTTACTTTATGTCTTGTCTTGGCTTTGGTTTTTGCTTCCTGGGTTTAACTTGTCACTTCTGCTAAAGCGAAACGAAAACAAGCCGTACAAGAATCAAGACGAATCAGAAGGTGAAGCAGAACTACTCAAAGCTAACGTAAGCCCCTCTGTACTTGAAGAGTTTTTGGCTTGGCTGCGCATTCATTTGTTGATAATGATGATTCACGTGCATGGTAGTGGCCAAAACCAAATGCAGAAAATTGCAGTGGGGAAAGGATCGAGTATTTGTCTGTGAACGTGTAGGGCTAACCTTTTATAAAAAAAGAACCACTTATTTTATGCCATGGTTGTACGGACACGCAACATTGATTAAGTGATTGTTTGTCTGAAAGTAAAAATCTTTATTATATTTACGTCCACATTAATTTGTAAAGATATATTTTTTTTTTGCCCTTTATGGCGGCAATATACCGTCTCGATTATCCATGTGAATAAGAACAAGAGCAAGCAGAAGCTCACTCGCACCGTCGGACCAAAAAAAAGCCCAGCCCAGATACACCTTTTGTTCATTTTCATTAGTTGATTGCTATTAACTAAGACACCGCACCGTCATAGGATCTAAATTTCCATTATGTGCACTTATGTGTGAAAACAAAAATTAACAAATTAAAAAAAAAAAAAGACAATTGCCTCGACATGACTCAACCACTCATGTCAGGACTCGAACCACTTAAGTCTGTAGTGCGTTAATGATAGAATGTGATGGGTACGAGCGACAAATGAATGAGAGGTGGGCATGTGAGGCAAGAGTGGAGTCCTTGTTGTCGGTGCAAAAATGGGCGCCCCAATGACAAATGCTTGAGATGGCTAGACGAGTGCATATATGCTCACTAAGATTCCACCAAGATCCAATCACCCTACTCAGTCTTTCCAACGCGCGCCAGGAATTTTACTGACCCAAGACAAATTATTTGTCGGTCCATGCCCTCTTTCCAAGACCCACTAATTAATAGTATGAGTGATCCTAATCATCAAATAACAGTTGTTCGCAAGGGATTAATTTGTTTAATAATTTATTATTATTATTATTATTATTGCTTTTTGGAGACAACCTAATGATCAATTCAAAGACAAAGTTCTCACTCAAACGTGTCCTCCGCCCTCGGCGCTAGTCTTGGAATTTAGCTGTAGTCGTCATCAAAAATTCCATCCAATCTCTCTTTCTTTTCTTTTCTTTTCTTTTTCTTTAATTTTTTTAATCCCCGCCCGAATCATTATCTTTTTTAGCACGTATTGTTATTTATTTTATATTTAATTGGTTGGTACTACATGTCATATGCATGACTCATATTCATCACGATCTTGCAGCGATATTGTTTGAGCTTTAATCATGACACGTAGCTAGGTTCATCTTCTATGTTGTCATTGAGAATAAATCTTAATTACAATTTTTAGTAATAATTGATTGATTTACATTAAATTTGAGTTACTATTTTTAATATCTTGAGAATAGGGTTTGAGTTTGTTAAAGAGTGAAGATAAATAATACTATCTTTGAAGCATATTGATTTCATGGATGCTTTAGCCCAAAAATAGGAAAAGAAATTACAAAACAAACTATAACAAAGTTTGATATTATTAGAATACCATAGCGTCAATTAATTAACTAAAATAAAACCTCTTAATGTTTCCATTTATCAACAAGATTATATTTCAACCAAATCATTGAGTAAAAAAATTGTACTGAATAAATCAAAATTAGAGACCAGTGTCAACACTATATGATTTTTTTGTTATTATATATAGGATCTTTTTACGTATAAATATTATAACTTACAATCACACACGTGAATAACGTGTGATGTGAGATTCACTTACTGTCTATGTGAATGATTATAAATTACAGTATTTGTAACTTAGAGTTTGCCCCATATATATGCTTTAGTTTGACAATTTGAACAAATGACAATCAAAACCTCAAAGTGGTCGCACTTGTTGACCTTTTAGTGTTTGTGAAATAAATAGACAGTGGTGCGGCGCCTCAATCGACACAAGTTGTCATCTATTAATGAATGCCCTCAAGGTCAAGGCTTCAACTAGCCACTGCTCCCAATACAGAGCATCGTTCATAATTAGTAAAACAAATAATTGAAAATTTTACTTTCACTGCTCTTTCCCAACCTTGACCACTCTTATCTATATACATAATAATTAATAACAACCGTTTGAATACCATATGCATTTACGTTTCTACGAAGGAAGTTGATTTATTAACTGTTTACCAAAATGCCACTTAAATGTCATTTCCTAAGTAACCCACTTAGGTTCATCTCCGTAATCAGGGGCGGATTTTAACAAAGACTAGAGTGGGTCGTGGTGGTCCCCTAAAAATTTTTATTTTTTTAAATATATATAATTTCCCCTAAATTATAATAAAATTTAAAAAAAATCTCTAAATTATATATACATTATTCATTTTGTCCCCTATAACTAAAATGTTCAGTTTTTATCTCTGTCCGAAACGACAACAAAATTTATATAAGTGGACAATGCTACAAATAAGAAAGAAAACAACTTTTTACAATTATTTGAAGTAACAACTTGAAAATTGATAACGGAAGTAAATGTTACATGGAGTGGTCTATTACTGATTCTGATGGGTGATATATAGTACCAATTTCACATGTTATTGGCATACAGTTATAATTCGAGAAACAATACCAAAACAATCACAAATTCAGATTTAAGATTTAAGAATAATGGCTGTGATTGTGAGATGTAACCTCTGGGATTGCACAAGAGTTGAATTGAAGGACCATGGGGTCATTACCTTTATTTCGATTCCCAATTTTCTTTCTCCACAACTACCGAAATTTAATGTTCATACATGTATCCTTTTAAAAAAACGAATGTTAACAATTAAGATTTCTGGCTAAGATATTTTACGATTAAGATCGCTCTAGATCTTGCCTATATAACTATGTTGCGATTTTTTTTATATATACTATATAGTTTTCTTAATGACCTAGTCCAAGTATCTGATTGATCTACTAATGGGTTGTGCTTAAGATGGACTTTTTGTTATTGGACCGAGGTTCTGTTTTTGTTCATAACCATTGCTCAATGCACCCTGTCTTAACCTAATTACAACCCTCTGACAAACAGGCTCTAAAAATTCAACCCACCATGACTTATTATATGCGCCCTAGCAAGCCTTACAAGATGAGTGGATGCATTTAAAAAAAAAAAAAGATATCTGTAATCTGTTCATGCCTTCATGGCTGATGAAAAAAAGTTGGACTATTGACACCCTTCTAATTTCCTCATAAATCTCTCTTTTCAGTTTTTTTTATTTTATTTTATTAATATTTTAATTAAAAAAAATCTTTTTTCTCAATCTTATTGTTGCCTTACATATAAATAATTTTTTTTTATGGACGATAGATTGTTACATGTTAATCAGTAAGTAGAATTATATATATTTTAAATTATAATTTAAAAATAATTTTAGGTATGGTAATAAATTAAAAAAAAATTAACTATTCCAAATTTTTGTAATTAATTTTGGTTACATGAAAGCCAAGCATTGAAAAAAAAAATAATTATGAATAAAAATAATTTATTAAAAAATTATTAAATGTATTTAATTATTATTTATTTTTAATGTAATCTTATTTCAATTGGGGTTTTAAGGACAAATGGAGGGGCACCAATAGCTTCACTCTAAATGGAGAATTTGGAGAAAAGCTCGACACAAGAAGAGTCTGAAACAGCTGATTCTGAAATCTGAATAACAAACAGCTAATGGCTTCTTCGAAGAAAAGCAAAGAAGAAAAAGAGAAAAAGAAAAGCAAAGCCAAACCCAAAGACGCAGAAACGAAGAAGAAGGCAAAACCAAGTCCAAAGAAACCAAAGACGAGCAATAAGAAGACGTCGATTCAAAACGGCACCGTTAGCGAGGCCAAGGATGAGGTTGTAGTAACACCAGCTTCATCGAGCATTAATGATTCACAGCAGGACTCAGAAACCGAGCAAGATAGCAGAAGCCAAGAACAAGAAGCGACGACTGAAAAGAAGAAGAAACCCAATAACAATGGAAAGAAAATAGAGCGCGATGATGATGATGAGGATTCCAGAGTATGTAATTTTCCCATGGGTAGGATTAAAAGAATTTTCAAGAATCAAAGTTCTGATTTTGGTATTACTGGGGAGGCTGTTTTTCTTGTTAACAAAGCCACGGTACCCTTCTTTTTCTCTTCTCTTCTCTGCTTGTTAGGGTTCCTTTTTGAAACTTTATATTTTGGGATTGTGAAAATTTTAGAAAATTTATTATGCTTAAATCTGAAAATTGAGACTTATGTATGTGCATTGTGTGATTGGTTCTGGTTGGTTGCAGGATAAGTTTCTTGAACAATTTTGTGAAGATGCTTATGAATGTTGCGCTAAGGATCGTAAGAAATCGCTTGCTTACAAGCATTTAGGTAATCTCTCCCTGTCTTCATTATTTAATGGAAGTGCATGGCTTACTACCTTTCACATTTGATTGTTGTTTTACTCTAGTGTAGTGATTAATTTGATGTGTTTGAATGATTATATTGTTATGTAGATTGTGGCAGTGAATTATGTGATGCCACAATTGGTAACTGAGAAGTTTGGGATCTTGACCTTTAAAGTGTGACTTTTTCTTTTTGGTTTCTCCCTTTTGGTCTTTGTCCCAGTTGACCATGTTGTAACTAGTAGTTTTCTTGTTTTCGTATTCATACTTGACCTCAGAGTATATATAACAGTTACTATATTTCAACTTAGATTGACAATCTGTGTGGACTGCAACCTGCTAGAAAGACAATGTTAGTTTCTTACTTGACAGATACTTGATCTGATACCAATGTCAGATATGATTTTCACACACACACATTTAATTTAATGCAGAATTTGAGCTATTGTATTCAATTGAGGTCGTATTAAGATGCTTCGTTCTATTTGTTTCAGCAGCAGTTGTTTCTGAACAGAGCAAATATGACTTTCTTTCAGGTAATTTATTTCTCTAATCTACATATATCTCAGTGAAAAAGAAGAATTATCTGACCAATTGTGGTCTTCTCTGCGTCTAGATTATGTTCCTGAGAAAATAAAAGCTGAGGATGCATTGGCACAAAGAGAATTAGCTGAGGGAGGGGAAGGATAGAACCTTTGAGACACTGTAATGGGGATGCCAGTCCAATGGTTGCCACATTAGAACTGTTGGGATGGTAAATCTATAGCTTGCGTAACTGTCATTGTCAACATATGGAGTATGCTCTAGTAAGAATGATGTTAAAATTTTATGACTGAAGTTTGTATTTTTGTCCAACAAAATCAATCTCTTCATAGTGCACCCCAAGTATTGATGCTTTTGTCCATTAATTTTTTGTGTTTTGACTATTGGCATAGTCAAAGAAATGTAAATTTTTGCTCAGAATGGATAGGTGAGATTACTTCAATTTAACTGATTACTTCAATTTAACACCAAAAACTTTTACTTCTTTTTTATTTTGATTTTTATATTCTTTTGTCCTTTAAGTTTGGAATTTCAATCACATACATATGGACAGGTACGGCCAGACTTAAATACATTCCAATATGGTTTTATTTTGAAAAGTCACCCTTCATGGGGTTTATGGTAGCATATTATCCCATTAAGAATATATCCGACCACGCAAACATAAATGACAGCATTTGCAGATGCTTATCTGTTTGAGCTTCCACCAAAATTCACCACGATATGAACCTAGGAGCAGAAATCACACGATGTTGTTCAGATAGTATATGGTTCTAGGGGGCTAAGGATACTAGAGCTGCTTCTTCTTCTTTTCCAAATAGGCGTGGTGTCGTTGAAAGTTCAAGACAGCCCAGATCAAGTGCCGCAAACCAATTTCTGGCCACAGTGCTGCTGGGGCATACAACATGCAGTTGCTGCTCTGCCAAAGAAGGAAATTGCTCAGGCGTTTCTCACCAGAAGTTCGGATGAGGATGTCAGGATCCGGATATACACCCATGTACATATGCTTCTCAAGATCTACAAGCTTAATAGTATTTTTCTCCTCATTTTTATGCTCATCAGCATCTTCAGTAACATCATTTTGAGGATTACGCGGCTTAAATGCTTGAGACTGGGTTTTCATTGTAAAGAGGCAGGTTTCTTCAACAGTATGGACGATCTCCTCGGTGGAAGTATACGCCAGGCAGATTAGAATCACGATCTTGGTGTTTTTGGAAGTAGCTCTCATCACTTTTTCGGCTGTAACCCTAATAGGCTCACTCACTAGTCCTAAATTACCTATGAAACATACTCTGACACCATATTGACTAAGAAAACCATCTTCCCGAAGCAGCAACTCCATCTTTTCCAACATCAGATCCATCAAATATCGAATCTCGTTTTGCGTTCGTTTGAAATTATCTATACTGAAGGCGTAGATAGAGACATATTTCACACTCAATTCGGCGCAGTACTTCAACAGGGACATGAGGGTCAAAAATCCAGCCCTGTGACCAGCCCCCTCTCCTGTCAGATTGTGCTTCTTGGCGAATCTTCGGTTCCCGTCCAATATGAATGCAATATGATTTGGAATAACACCCACGGATAGTATCCTAAACACGCATTTCCTCATGAAAACTCCCAGCTTCCTGCACAGTTTACTTCCTTCAGCACCAACTTGCCTCTCCATTCTACTATTGCCTGTCGAACCCTCAAAATATTAATGGTGAGAATGCAGTGAATGCGGGTGGGATATTAACTTAAATTGCTCGAGTAAAGAGTTAGATAAAGGCAGTGTGGGAGGGCCATGCGAAGTGAATGAACAGAAGTAGGAGAGAAATTGCAGCGAGAGCAAGAGCACGTACAAGGAATGAGCAAATTGGAAAATTTCATTGGGATGTTAGAGATGCACAAATCAGGTTGGTTAAAACTAACTTGTTTTTAATTGGTATTAGCCATCTGCCATCCCATTCTTCCTAAAGAAAAAGGGCCAGCCCCAACAATTAAGATTGGTTCAGCCCAATCTTTGTAACTGAAACTGATTAATTCAGATGATAAAATAGGGATTTAAGAGGATTGAGAGGGCTGTCAACAGTCAAGCTAAACATATGCAACCAGGAACAGTTGGCCCAATGGATGTTCTTACAAAATGAGTGCGTTCAATTAGCAGAAAACACCTTGCGCATGCGCGTTATGACCCTTGGATTCGGCGGAGTATCCAATTAGATATGCCGGTGGAATCAGGGTGAGATATGACAACGGCATCAAGGTGAGGAGTGAAAAATCAGGATGAACGATCGATTTCCATGCTAATGTGGGACATGCCAATCCAATGATGGACCCATAATGAGCCATCATCACCGTTGATGGTGAAAGAAGGTAATTTTCATGAAGATAAAGGATAAAAATCATGAAGTTGGGCCCAGTGGCCCCCCTCCTCACAAATCTCCATCAATCTTTCATGATATGAGTGTACAACCAAAGAAATTGTATCATGTCTTTTCCAGTAAATCCCATGAGCAACACAATTAATGTCCTTACTCAGAACATAACCTTATTAAATCCTTATGTGTTTCCTGTATTCTCAAGCAAACTAGCTGCTGCAACGCTGTCAGATACATCACACTCTCCATTGATTCACTTCACCTTATCACATCCTATCCAACATAGATAAGAGTTGCTAACAACTGAGGTTTATGCTAACTAAAACTCCACACTTCACCTAAATTCACTGTCTTCCCTTCATAATATAAACCCCCCTCGCCCCTCTCCAAATTCATCAAACACATTGTGCAGCAAAGTAAATTAATCTCTTCGTTCTAGCTTTAAGCATTTTGCATTCTTTTCTAACAAACAAAGCCTTGCTACAACTTTCAAATACTGCAAAAATGATGATGACGAAGCAAACTTTCCTCTCTTTTTCACTTGCCCTTCTCTTTCTCCTCCATTGCACCATCACCGTAGTAGCTCAGCCAGCAGCAGCTCCAGCTCAACCTGCAGGCCCCATTGCTGCGCCATCTCCGCCTAGTCCTCCGGCACCTCTAGTCCTGCCGGGTCCAGCTGCAGGTCCGGCACCATCGGGCCCCACCAACGTCACCAAAATCCTCGAAAAAGCAGGCCATTTTTCACTCCTTATTAGGCTGCTTAAGTCCACCTCAGTCGCTGATCAAATAGAGAAGCAGCTCAATGACACAAGCAATGGCGTGACCATCTTTGCACCAGCTGACGACGCGTTTTCAAGCCTCAGTTCCGGCACTCTCAACTCCCTAAACGATGGCGAAAAAGAATCTTTAATGCAGTTTCATGTGCTCTCTACGTATATCCCGCTATCACAGTTCCAAACTGTGAGTAACCCGCTGAGAACAAACGCTGGAGATAGCAGCAAATACGCGTTCCCTCTTAATGTGACATCTTATCCCAATTCAGTGAACATTTCCACTGGCATTACCAACGCTAGCTTGTCTGGTAATGTTTACACCGATGGGCAGCTTGCTATTTATCAGGTGAACAAGGTGCTGCTGCCTTGGAACCTCTTTGGTGCTAAGCCCCCGGCACCGGCTCCATCCCCGGTGAAACCTGGCAAGCAGGATTCTGCTGCAGCTGCTGTTGACGATGACAGTTCTGATGATGATCATAAAGTGAACGTCTCTGGTGCTGTGAGTCTCGCGGCCATGCAACATGTGGTCTTCTTTGCGGCGGCTTTGGTTGCAGCAATGTTTTCTTTGTGATTTTGCTGAGTTACTGCTTTGAATGTTGGTGATCTTTAATCTGTCGATATGGTGAGTGCTCTCCAATAATTGTGTATTTTTTTCTTTTTCTCTGTTTCTATTTCCATTTGCATAATCTTGTACTTTGTTTGTGTTTGTGTTTTTTTTTTTTTTTAATGCATTAAGTGTTAGTGATGTAACATTGTACAAGATTTCAAGGTGTGGGGTTATGACAGTTTGGACTGATCATAACTTTCCCATCAATAAATGTAACGATGAATGAGATTTCTTGGTATTACCTTTTCTCTTTGACATGACCTGCCTCGATCAATCGTGAAAAATTCGACACAATTCTGCACGAATTTTCGGATTTATCTTTGCTCTTATGTTGGAATTCGTTTTATTCTAATAAAATAAAATTCATCAGATACGAAAGTAAAACACGCTTAAATTTCCAGTTTTCCACCATATATCAACGTGCAATGACGCTGCGAGCATAATTCAATCGAAACATATAATGATATAAGTTCAAGTTTGATTAATCAGGTCGCCAAAACCATAGCCGAATTCATAGTAGCTTCTTATTGTGGAAGCAAGAAATGAAGGTTCAATTTCGAAGGATATGTCTAAGTATATGTATATGTATATGTATTTGTATATGTGCGCGCGTGTGTGTATATATATATATATATATATATATGCCTAAAAAGATCTTGTTGCATGAACACAAACAGTAACAAAAATAATTTTTTAAAAATCTGTTATACCTACCAAATAAAATTCTGTAAATCCAAATTTTCTAATGCACGATTTTAAAGTGGGGAAAGCACATGAAAATTTTAAAACCCTGTTTTAAAATTTCGGATAAAAAAACTATATATATATGTATGTATGTATTATATTTTCACTTTTGGTTTACAGTTTCTATATCTCTTCCCATTTCTCTGATGCTCTCCCGCTGTTTGCTCTCAATTTTAAGAACATTTAAATATTAAAGTAACATCTTTTTATTTTTTTCCCCTTTTTTGTATTATTTTTTTAAAAAAAAAAACTTGATGGTTATTACTTAGAGATGATCACACAAGGCATTGTAATATGATCCTCTAAACAATCAACTTAACCGTCAAAATCAACCACTTAAATTAGTGAAAATCAAATTCTTTCACACATTGAAAATATATGTATCACTGTTGTTGAAGCATAACCTGAAAAATGTCATTTTACTATATTTGCTTTATTATTACGGAGGGGTTTTACTAATCTTGATACACGTAATTAATATTTTTTTCTTACCGTTGTCCATTTTTATATGGCTTTAAAATGAGGATTTTCTCCTCATGTTTAACTCTTTTAAATTTTTAAGTAAGATAATTTTCATGAGAACGGAGGCTAATATTCAAACATTCGGAACATAATAATTGATCCTAAATTCACAAATCTCCATCCATCTTTATGAACTTCTCTTGCAAGAGAACAGAAAACTCAGCAATTCCTGTCGGTGTAAGTTTAATAAACAACTCAAAAACATTTTTAGCCAAAATATATTTGCAGGTAAAACGAAATTAAAGCTATTATGTCCATCTCTGTGGACACAAAAAGCACTTTATTAAATCTTCTGTATTTCCTGCCTTTTCAAGCAAACTAGTTGCTGCAACACTTTCATATACATCACTCTCTCCATTGATTCACTTCACCTTATCACATCCTATCTAACAAAGATAGAGTTGCTAACAACTGATGTTTCTGCATGCATTGCTATCTAAAACTTCACACTTCACCTAAACTCACCCTCTTCCCACCATAGTATATAAACCCCTTCATTCCTCCCCAACTTCATCAAACTCTTGTAAAAATTACATATTTGTTGTTGCATTAAACAAAGCAAAAATGATGATGAAGCAAGCTTTGATCTCCTTTCTATCACTCATCCTACTCTTTCTGCTCCAGTTTTCCAAAACCCTAGCTCAGCCGGCAGCAGCTCCAGCTCAACCAGCAGGGCCCATTTCATCTCCAGCCCTCCCCAGCCCTCCCACGCCTCTAGTTCTCCCTGGCGCTGCAGGACCAGCCTCTTCCGGCCCCACCAACGTCACCAAAATCCTCGAAAAAGTCGGTCACTTTTCCTTTTTTATCCGGCTGCTGAAAGCCACAACAGTCCGTGACCAAATCCAGCGCCAGCTGAATGACACAAACAGCGGCGTGACCATCTTTGCACCTACTGATAACGCATTCTCTAGCCTCAGCTCAGGCACCCTCAATACCCTCAGCGACCCGCAAAAGGAGTTGTTGATTCAGTTTCATGTGCTCTCTGCATATATCCCACCAACACGATTCCAAACTTTGCGTAACCCTTTAAGAACAAACGCTGGAACTAACAGCAGATATGAGTATCCGCTCAATGTGACCTCATCTGGCAATTCAGTGAACGTTTCCACTGGCATTACTAACACTAGTGTGTCTAGTATTGTTTACTCCGATGGGCAGCTTGCTGTTTACCAAGTGGATAAGGTGCTGCTTCCTTGGAGCATTTTTGGGGCTAAGCCTCCCGCAATGGCACCGGCACCGGCACCCTTGAAACCGATAAAGCAGAATGCTACTGCTGTCGAGGACGGAGATGATAGTACTGAGGATGATGATCATAATAAATTGAATGCCTCTGCTGCAGCGAGTCTCATGGGCATGCAGCATGTGGTGTTCTTGTTTGGGGCTTCAATGGTTTTAGCCATATTTTCATTATAATTTTGGTGATTGATAGCCAGTCTACACGCATGGTGAGTGCTTCCAATAATCGTTCATTTTTCTCTGTTGCATCAACAACAGTGTTATATTGTACTTGTCTTTGAATTTTGAGGGATTTTCTTTTTTCTTACTGTATATCAAGTACTAGTGTTGTAGCATTGTGCTGGTTTGGGTTATGTAGTTTGGATACATAACTCTTCCATAAATAAATGTGATGTAAACGTATGAGATTAATGTATTCCTTGGTACCTTCTTTGCTAATTATTATTATTATTATTTATCTTTAAATTTCCATCAGAGTAATGTTCTTGTGTGGCTTTTCGGTTTTACGGTTTTACTATCATTATCAATGTCATTAACATTATCATTATCGTGTCAACATCATTTTGTCATTGTCATGATTCATGATTGATCAATTTTTAAATGAGAATGATTGAGTGAAAATGTTGATTGAACGAGTGAATTATACGTACCCTTGTCCCTCTCACAGCGATGATTACACACACACACACACACACACACATACTAAATGAATATGAAGATGACAACATCATTAACACCTGCTGCATTTTGGCTTTAAAATAGATTGACAAATGAAAATAAAAATAAAGCTTTCTTTGATCAATCGAAAACCAGGCATCTCCAAATTAAATTGGATAACCACAACAACATTTAGCCCCCCATTTTCACCCAAGTTAGCAGCTGCTAATTAAGCTCCAACATATGTATTGAAAGAACAAAACCAATATCATTGACGTCCTTCGCTTCAAGCTGTGGTACGTGGAAACGCTCAATGTTCTTCTTCGCCAACTTTCAATTCAAGGTAAAACGTTTTATATTGTGAAAATATTGAAATATGGTTAAAGGGTATGTTTTAACTCATATTTTGTTCTGACTTTGTAATTGTAATCTACCTACACAATAAATTTAGAAGGTAATAAATTTAATATCATATTCGAAAGTAACATATAAAACATGTATCTCAAGAATTTAAACCTAGTGTTGAGATAACTGTGTTCACCTCTTTACAGTCTTTTGTTTACTGTGTATCTCTAATAATGTTATGAATAAGATTTGTTTACTTTTATATATTTATCTAATACCTATCAATCATATCATTATAAAAAATCATTAAGTTTTAATTCAACATTAAACCCAAATCTATATGTCAAACATCCTAAAAAAATGTGCTGGACAGGCAGGTTTTTCTCTTTCAAAAAAATGGATCGGTAACAGTAGGATCCCTAAACGTTTTATAAAACAAGAAAAAGGATACAGTTGTAGTTTTGCTCATCCCTACTTTCGAATGTCATAAGTGGGCCGAATAAAATAGGAATGGCGAACATCCAGCAAGCCCAGATATCCAAAAATTTAGACTCATGTCTGACGAGATGGACCCGTTAGGGTGGTTGTACACTTGTACTTAAGACGGAAGGAAGATGGGTAATGTTTCTTAAAAAAAGCCTAAAAATGGCCCATGCAGGTCTCGAACCTGCGACCTTCGCGTTATTAGCACGACGCTCTAACCAACTGAGCTAATAGGCCGGTTTGGCACTCCTCTCAGTTTTTCTATTTAATGGTAATTCTGTTTTGATCATCTCACGCTCTTCAACCCCATCGATCAAATGCTAAAAAGCTATGCCCTTCTTTTGGGGAAATTCTAGAAATGCCGTTGTTTTGAAGTTATTGACATTGAATTGAAGGCACCAATTGTAATTTTCTCTACCTCCAATTAGAGTCAAGATATACAAAATGGTAACTTTAACATTTACTTTCACCTTTACATTCTCATAAACAAACGAGCTTCTATTGTTTCATATCATACGACATAAACAGAAAAAGCTTATGATTTCGGATAACGACTTTATTATAATCATAATAAATAATTATTATTATAGATTTATGAGTGTCTAATAGCCAGTTCTTTGCAACATAATTGGTGGCTTGAAGTTAGGTGATCATAACATACCTAACCTTTATTTGAGCTCAAAGTAAATCATCACAAATAAATATTACTATTTAAAAACTCATTTGTTAATCTCTTTCTTTTTATTTTTATTTAAATCATGCATTAATTGGCAGATACAATCTTGGTATGAAACAGAAAATTCTTAGTATGTCACTTTTGGTAGTATAAAACCCAAAACATTAAACTTAGAATGTGAGAAGCAAAAAACCAAGGTTGAAAAGAAAAAAGTTGCATCAGAGAAAAGTTATAGGTGATGCAAATTTTACATCCCATTTGTGTCATAGCAAATGCTTGAAAAGAATTGGGAAAATAGGCAACTATCGCTATTTATTTGTGTAAGCACCCATTTGGGGTAAATCATTATGGGCTGCAGTCATGTTGGAGTCAGCTTTTGATGGGCTCTTGTCCAATTGCATAATCCACAAATTTAATTGATACTAATTTATCATTCAATCATTGAGAAGCTGCTAATTAACATATAGAAATTAAGCATCAAGAATTAACGTTTTAACACCCATGATACCTGTGAATCCACCACAAATCCATGAATGACCCACAATGAGCTAGCTAGCCATCAGAGTTGACACTGCCACTTGGCAGAGTTTAGCTTTCATGAAGATAGAGGATAGCATTCATGAGGTTGGACCCGTCGGTCCAGCTCATAAAATAACCATCAATTTTCATTGAAATGCTCTGTCGCAAGAAGTACAACTAAAGAAACTTCTTTTTTAAGGCTATGGCAATATGCATTAAGCAACTATAGCATGAACGTTTTTTTTCTGACCATCCATTAGTAGGATGTTAAATTATTCTTTATCACTCATGAGAAAGAGATTTAATATTTCATGTATTAGTGAAAGTTAAAATTGTTTTTCCCCAAATATTTAAGATTGATCCAGGAGATTTTGATTCATTCTTAATTATAATTATGTATTCGGCCTTGATTTAAGATATTTAGGCATTCACCTAAAAAACTAATCTATTGTTTTGAATTATTTTTCCCACTTCCATTTATTAACTAATGTAGGACACGGCTCAATTATCTCTCCTAATGAAACTATCGCTGGACTTCGGTCGTTTCTTTCGAAACAATTTAAGTTTTTCTATCATCACATTCTGTCTACTAGAATTTGGCTCTGATGTCACTTGTTGGGACACTTAGCCTAAAATTTCTAGATATCCAACCCATAAAACTAACCTATTAAGTGAAATAATGTATTCTATTTATAAACCCAAATAACTTCTCATTATTAGCCAATGTAAAATATTTTTAAAATTTATCCAAAACACGGTCAACATTATGTTTCTATATTTAAAAGAAAAAATACTTATCAACATTTTTAAGTTTTACCCAAAATATATACGCAAGTAAAAGCAAGAGCTATCATATCCATCTTCATTTGCCCAAACACCCACTTGAAATCCCTCCCGTTTTTTTCCGGCCTTTACAAGCAAGCTAGTTGCTAAAACAATATCATATACTCCATTATTGATCCCTCCTCCACCTATCTCACAAAGATGGATTTGTAACAACTAAGGATGAATCTGCTAACTAATTAAAATTGTACATTTTACCTAACTTTATTCTCTTCCCAGACCTTAATAAAACCCCTTTCCCTCCTCTTCATCTTCATCAAACACTTTGTTGAAAGTGGTCCTTTCTTGCGTTGCTTTCCTTTCCTTTGCATATTGACTAGAAAGATGACTAGGAAACAATATTTCTTTGCATTTTCACTAGTCCTCCTCTTTCTCCTGCATTGCACAAAAACCGTAGTAGCCCAGCCAGCTGCAGCTCCGGCTCCCGGACCACCGGCCCCCACAAACGTCACCAAAGTCCTCGAAAAAGCCGGCCAGTTTACTCTCTTTATCCGGCTACTAAAAGCCACCTCAGTAGCTGATCAAATTGATCACCAGCTCAATGACACAAATAATGGCATGACCCTCTTTGCACCGACCGATAGCGGCTTCTCAAGCCTCAGTTCCGGCACCCTCAACTCCCTAAACGACCAACAAAAGGTTGCCCTAATCCAGTTCCACGTAATCCCCACTTACATTTCATTATCCCAGTTCCAAACTGTAAGCAATCCCTTGAGAACAAATGCTGGGGACAGCGGCAGATTCGAGTATCCACTCAATGTGACTACTTTTGGCAATTCAGTGAACGTATCAACAGGCATTACCAACACAAGTGTGTCTGGTACTGTGTACACCGATGGGCAACTCGCTGTTTATCAAGTGGATAAAGTACTACTTCCTTGGGATCTTTTCGGAGCTAAGCCTCCGGCACCGGCTCCGGCACCGGCAAAACCTAAGAAGAAGAAGGCTGATGCGGTTGCTGACGGTCCTGGTGGTAAAGTGGATGACTCTAGTGCAATGAGTCTCATGACCAATATGAAAAATGTGGTGGTCTTTGGGCTTGCACATGCTATTGCTGCAGTGATGTTTTTGTTGTGACAGCAGGAAATAATTCTGATGAGTTATAAATATGATGGACGGTTTGTATGTCGAACGGTGGTGATCGACAATAGATAAGGCGACATGGTGAGTGGTTTCCAATAATTTTGTCCATTTCTTTTCTGTCCCATTTGTATGATAATTTCTCTTTGTTTGCGATCTGCTGTTAAGATTTTATTTTGAGGGTTTCTTTTTCTCCTTTTTGTTTTCCTTTTTTATTTTCCCCAATTCTATGTAATTTGTGAATTTTTTAATTCTATTTAAAATCGATTATGTGTCATTGGACTTTGGTCACTCACTTTTTGCTTTCTCGTAAGGCGATCTGCTCTTATTTATAAATTTTCACTTTACCACATGATATAGATGCATATATATACTCTGGGAGATAATAACATGGACTTTGAGAGATGTTCAGATAGGCACAAAGTGATGCAAAAATCTTGGTTTATGTCGTCTTAATCAGGAGATTTTCACCATTTATTCGGTAAGATTTATCGATCTTGTAATGATTTGTAATAATTAAATTGGAAAAACCCAGTAAACACTTTGTTTGGGTCCAATCAAAAGCCCAACATTTATCCTGAAACAAGGGCTTCAAGTCAAGTGAGAAGTCGATTGGACAGGACAGCTTAAAAAACAAAGGGAAAGGAAAAAAAATATATATATTGGACCGCTTACCTAAGTCGGGTGCACCACATCGTCTGTCCCATCAAATACTATTTTGACACATGCAATTTCAACAATCATAATAAAAGATAAAAAAAAAAAAACATTTGAATTACATGGCAAAGCATATATTGTATGGTCTAATTGGGAACATCCCATATAAAATTTTCTCCACATAAATTTGGAAAATTTACATTTTTCTTTTACACTTTTCCAACGAAGATTTTTAAACTTTATTATAAAGTGCTAAATAGATTTTCACATTCCATACAAAATTTTCTCCTCTTAAATTAAGAAAATTTACATTTTATTTACGATATTATAATGAGGATTTTTGTGCTTTATTTAAAGTGGTAGATAGATTTTCACATGATTGCGAAAGAATTTTTACGCTGTTGTGAAATGGTTTGTAAAAATACGGTGTGAATGTTATTCCCACACTTTAACGAAGAACGGAACACTCAAAACTCATTAGAAAATTTCTATATGATAATTTAATTCAACAAAGCCACATTTTTCAACTTGTATCTCACATTAATTCTTAGTGACCATATAATTGCTTGTAAATTGCCCATTAATTAAGAACTTGAGAACCCATCTACAGTCAAGAATGATTTTGTGCCTGAGATGAGATGAGAGTGGTTCATACTTCATAATTTTGGAGCATATATACGGTTTTGTCAGTAAGTATGAAAAGATTAAGAAAATAAAACAAAATAAAAAAGGGTTTTGCCCGAACAACAAGTCGTTCACATCCGGAGTCTACAGCCAACTTGTCGTTCATCTTTATATATACATGAGAGTATTGTTTCGAACTCATTCGATAATCAATTTTGCACTCTCACCAGTCCCCCGGCCCACAAAAAAAAAGGCCGGCCCGTACATGATAATTATTGCCATCTGGGGTCCCAAGGGCACCGGCAATTGGCTATCAGTGTGTATATCACATGAATAATTATATAATTAAACATGCGGTTCAAGTAATTGATATGATCTTAATAAAGATCTACCTAGTTAAAAGTTGCTGAAGGGTCAATATCAATTTTCAAAAGGTCATGCATGAAAGATTATGTGATCACATCCACGAAACAGTGTTGGGTTGTTGAATGTAGTTTCACTTCGAATGATGGTTTTGTTGAAAATTTTCTTCGAACAAACCAATGAAAAAGAAGCTTTAATTCAATCAACTTGCAAATTACTAATCGTCCTTAATCTTCTTTCTCCTCCATGAAAACTAAGTTCATAATTCTCCCTGCAAATCTACATGATTTTACCATTAATGGCTCCTTAATTAATTAATACTAATTATTAGACTAAATTGATCGCTTTTACTTTTCCTCCACCAGGAAAGTTTTTATACCAAGTCACTGTATGATCCAAATGAAGAAACCCTTTATCATTGAATTAAAAAGCCTAAGCTTAATTGCTCAAGAACCGCAGGGCGAGCAAGCATTATGAAAAAGAAGATAAAAGTGAAAATGATTTGGTGCGAAATGCTTTAAAAAATAGAATAGTTGAAAGTGCTTTTTAAACAGTGCTTTTTCTTGAAGCAATATCTGCATTTGCTCTCATGATGAGAAATATGTACTGCATATGAAAGCGTACGTTCTACAAAACTTTCTATTTTCAATGATTCAATTCGTAATCATGACGTGATTCTAATGTTGGCAATCCGCTAAATGATAAGGCTAATTAACAAATTAAATTCCTGTAATTTCCTATAATTATTCTCCTTTCTTTTCTTAATTTTATGCCATTCCCTCTCTTTCTTAATGAATAAGAAACTCGTTGCCTTCCTAGCTGACTTATGACGCCTACATACAAGTCAATCAGGAATATTTCTCTTGACAGTGATGGGTGTTTGCAAGAAAGAGAAAATAGGTAGAATTTGAAGTATAAGCTACCTAGAGATATTGTTTAACTCAAAAGTTTAAGTTAATGAGTAAAAATAACAATCAATTAATAGAAATAAAATCAACTTTAAATTAACCCTTCAGTGAACAAATGGACCCAAATTTAAGATCATTTAGATCGCAAGAGATCAAGACAGGGGACGCCAATAAGCTACGATTGAGACATAAATTGGCTCATACAAAGTGAGCACATGGTAATGGTAGGCTTATTGATCACCAGAAGTTGACATGACAATTGCCAACGACAGTATTAAAGGCAAATTTTTCAACAATATATCACACTTTCTTCGACGTAATTGGTTCACCACAAGGAGCTTCTGCAATAGTAATGGGAAAGTTGATTTGTTTAGGTTGAAAATAATACGTTTTCTGTCCCAATTATTGCAAGAGTTGCGGAAATTAATAAATTGTAAGAACCACAAGTACAATAGTTTGGACATCAAGACTGGAGTCAAATAAGGCGTGAATAATTTAACATCATCCAACAGAAGAAATTCAACTAGGGGAAGGAAAAAAAAAATATATATATATATATAATTAATTAATTAATTAAAAGGGTTGCTAATAGCTGTTTGATATGGTGGCAATGAAAATGAACGCTTAACGCGCTTTTTGTGGTAGATTAATGCGGTGCAAATTTGGACCAAATTTTGCATCTATATCACACACGCACACATGTTCGAGCTTTCAGCATTTAGCCAATCGAAAAAAAAAAATGAAACTTCTTTTGCATCAATTGTAAGTCATGGTAAAGAGATTCATTCAAGTCCCGATATATTATAATTCAATCATCATATGCCTTCAAAATTTAAGCCCATCACTTGATATAGTGATCAGTTCGTGTCTTAAGGATTGTCTAAAATTTATATTTTTAGTCTAGGCCCACTTGTATATAAATTTTTGTTTTTTTTTTTTTTTGAGGAGATATAAATTTTTGTTATAATACTTATAAAGTCCGTGATCATGATATCATATAGAAATATGTGAGTTTAACTAACACTTAAAAAATAGAAATGCTCTTTTAACTAAAAAAAAAAAATGCTCTATGTATATACAGAGAAATTTCAGAATACGTTAGTGATATTATACCCAATCAATACATGAATACTGTAATTCAATTAAATATAACTATCAATTAAATAGTGATTTTTTAAAATAAATAAACGTATATTTATTAATTAAATATAATACCTACTATAGAATCTTTTGAGATCTGAAAATTCCCATTCTTTTCCAATATTCATGATAATTATAAGGCAATATAGAGGATAATATGGGCAAGATTATCATGACCCACTTCACATTGTTCAGCCTTTAAGAGGAAGAACACGTTGGTTTGAACCGAAGCTACAGGCCCTACATATCTTGATCCTCAATCCTCATATGCCTTTTATTTGAATCTTCAAATCCCACAGCCAAAATTGGTCACAGCTGCGACAGTACAATCAGTGAGAAAATTTGAAAAGGCGAATTTAAGGACTAAGAATTAGAGAAAAGAACAAGACAACAAGTGGTCACGACCATGTGTTTCAACACGATCGATCTTGGTTCGATCAACGACGTTATAATAATAAAGAAAGAAAAAAAGGTAAAAATATTACAACTACATGCATAATAGGGCCCCACTTGACTTGCCCCTACTCACTCACTCACTCTCCTCTCTTTGCTGAGTTGACTCGCTTTGCTGCTTTCGCTTCCTCTTGAGTGCAACTCGGCTCTAAAAAGCCTTCATCATTGTCCTAAATATGCTGTACCTTTTAAAATACCTAGCTTCGATGATGTGGGTTTCCACTGTACTGGCTGCTCAAATTCATGAACTTTGCTAGCTCTTGTTGAGAAAATGGCCTGCTCGATTCCACTCCAACGCCAAGAAAATCTCTTGTAAGCCTTCTCTCAGCTTCATTGGTTGCATTCTTTGCGTTGGCCATTAACAAACTTGCGTTTGATGACCCGGCTACGGCTCCCATATTGGTTGGACAAGAAAATGAATTCATAATTAATTCATTCAAGTTCTGATCGTTATCAGCAACTTGCTGATTTGGTTGCTTGAAAAACTTGTGCAATTCGTTCTTGTCGGTTTGGTTGAACGAGTTGAATGAAGTGCTCATTAGCCCAAACCCAGTACTGTTATTCGCATTGCTTCTTGTAGAACCCATTTGTGCTGCTTTTTGCAAGAGGGCAGTAGCTGACATGTGAGCTGGTCCTTGTTGTTGTTGTTGTTGTTGCTGCTGGCCGCTCTGGTTACTAGGATACAAAGAAGTCATGGACTCGGACAAATTATAAGCTTTGTTTTCTTCTTCCTCTTTTGGTATTCCCCGTGGCAATGATGATGACGACGACATTGAAAGATTGGCACCTCCTGAAAACCATTGCATTTGTGACAAAGATCCAAACATATTCATTGGTGCCACCATTTGTGACAATTCAGGCAAGCCTGTTGACGATGAGCCAATTGGCGTTAACATGGCATTTGAATTATTGGCTTGGTCTAGCCACAGCGGTAGTCTCGGCTTCTGCCCATCTGCAATAACATTATTACCTGCAAGCACGGATCCAGGAGCCGATTGTTGCTGCTGCCTAAAGACTGAGGAAAATTGGGGGATTGCAGCGGCAGCTTGAGGGTTTGTGGATGAAATTGTAGTGAACCTTGCACTTTCTTCAGCTAAAGCGTCACAAAAGGCCCTGTGTGTGATAAAGCTGTCCTTCCTGTTTGATAACCAACCGCAACAAAAAAAAAAAAAAAATCCATTTCCTTTGTTCATGCGAGCATTAAATTCATCACACACCAAACTAATCATTTGAAGCAATAAATAAAGATTCTTGAACTAGTTAGAGATGTTTGTTTAATTCGGATGACATTAATTACCTGGAGAAGAGAGTGCCACAGTCACATCTATACTCTCGAGTGCCGCAAATCTTACTATGAGCTTTCCAATCTGATTGAACTGCATATTTCTTTGAACATTTCTCACACTTCCATTTCTTTTCCCCATGTTTTCTGCTGAAGTGCTTCTTTATTCCAGTGAGGTCACCTAGGGCTCTTGATGGATCATGATGCACGCAGCTTTTTTCTGGGCAAATATACACCTTCTTTCTTACTTCTTTGTTTGTTCTTTGCTTCAGCTTCCATGGCAGATTGTGGCCTCTTCTGTGAAGCTGCAAGTTCTGGTCTCTTTGGAAACCCTTGTTACAAATTTCACATAGGAATCGGTTTGTGGCCATGAGAGATTTTGGAGATAAAGCTATCACTTCTGCATCTGGATCTGCTTGAAACACAGAACCCATCAACCAAAGTATAAGGATCAGAAGATGAGATATCAAGATAGTAATTGTTACCTGGTGTTCCGGGTAAATTTCTCTTCCTCTTCAGTTGATTTGAACTAGGGTTAGGGTTAGGGTTTGGGTTTGAATTTGGTTCCTGAACAAACCCTTTAAGAGTGGAGGGAACTGAGAGTCCATGATCTTGAGACATCATTTCGTAAGTGGAACTCAAAAGTAAATGGATGGTTTTGTCCCAAGCTATATATCTAAAACAAGACTAGCTAAACAATAAACTGAAAGCAGTAGTAGCAGCAGTAGCTACCAAAACAAAGAAAAAACAACAGAGAGAGAGCCTGTAAAGAAAAACAGTCCAAAAGAAATAATTCTCTCAAATTTTGCTCTTGCTCCCTAGAACAAACGAATCTAAATCAAAACTTTGTTCTAGTTCAAGAAATTAGACTCTTGTTGCCCAACAAAAAAAAAAAACATTTCTTCATCAGTTTGCTTTGAAACTCAGAAGAAAACACCAAAAAGAAAGCAACCTAGAGAGAATATTCTCCCTCTCTCTCTTTCTCTCTCTTCTCGCACTCTCTCCTTATCTAACACGGCTTCTCGCGAAGTCAGTCAGCCATAGACTCACCTGGACCACCGTCTATATTATTATATAAATAATATATATTTATGTGTGTGTGTGTGTGTGTGTGTGGTAGAGGAATGTATACTTACATATATAGTATGATACATATAATAAGACAAATAGAGTAGCTAGCTATAGAATGGTACGTACAATGTTATGCGTGTACACAATGTTGCAAGCATATGTCTATATATATATATATATCAAAGTTGATGATTTGGAAAAAGGTGATAAAGAAAAGTGAATTACCTTTACAGCCAGCCATTGGAGAGGTGAAAAATGATTATGCTATAATTGAATTTAGGACTACTATATGTGAAATCATGAAGGAATGAGAGAGAAAGAAAGGAAAAGAGAAAAAAGAAAAGATTGGAGGGAGGGGGGGCAGCCGTCCGTGAGAGCTGAGTGGATAAGGACCCACAAGAAAAGACAGGCAGTGAGTGATGTTTGATGGTAAAGTTTTTTGTATGATACAAAAGACAAGAGATGACTGCTTTTGTTTATTGTCCGATCAGTTTTTGGTTTGGCTTTGGCTGTATATGCTCACGAGACACACTCGCTCAGTCACATTTCTCTAGAAATTCGTTCCCCAATAAGGCAGTAATAATATAAGCAGTAACCCCTGCTGGCTGGCTGACTGGCGAAGAATTGGAGAATCTTGGATATGTTGTGTTGATTTTCTCGGTAAATTCTTGCATGTTACTTATTACACATTGGTAACACGCGTGCATGTAATGATAGATATACAGGTTTGAGCTTTAGTACTCCCTCTAAGCAGGTTCCCCATTATTTGAGTTTCTCCTTCACAAAATGGAAGGCTTTGATACTTTGTGGTTATCAATTAATAATCATACATGATCATAAATACAAATCTGTTGGAAAAAAATTGTTAAGTGAAGTTTACTGAAAAGAAACTTTCCATACGTACATGAAATTATCTATTATTCAATTAAATCATGAATTGAATGTGTGTCTTTTTGTAAGTATAAATTTCATATTATCTCTATTGGAAATTGACTATTTTCAAATCACCCTAAATTTTTTAAAACCTCAAATTATCTTATTTTTTTGTTCAAAAGATAAGAGAAAAATAGGGGTAGATTGATGCTTTTTCTTTTTCTTAACAAAATGGAGGGTAAATTGAGGTTTTAAAAAATAGGAAGGTAATTTAAAAATAGTCATTTCTTGAGGAGGATAATTCAAAACTAACTGTTTTTATAAATAGAGTGATGCACAATTTTTTTTAACTAATATGTATTATTATAATCAAATGCCTATTGATATTTATAAACATGCATCTATTAGACTATTGTAGATCAAATTTATGAAAGTATAGGAATATCTTTTCCACCGACAAGAGAAATATATCTCCATCCAATTATATAATTAGAGGAGGAAATATTGAGTCCCTATTACGGACTCGAATCGTTACTCTCACAACAGCCCACCCAAGGCTGGCTTTAAGAAAACCGAGGTCTTAGGCGAACAAATATAAATGATATCTTTAATAATAACAATAAATTTTATTTAAAAAATTTTATGCTTTTCTTTTGCATTTTTTCAAGATGCAAGGTGTTTTTTTTAGAATTTGATGTATCAGTTTTTATTTTTCGTAAATAAATATGAAAAATGAAGGCCCTTTTTGATAGGGGTGGGCAAAACCCCACGAAACCGAAAAAAATTGGTTTGGTTTGGTTTTTTTCGATTTCAATTCGCTTTTTTGAAGTTAAAATGCTTTTCAGATCAAAAGTAAAAAAAAAAAAAACCTGAACCGAACCGATAATATCATTGGATCCCTATACTTTATAAACTTATAGTATGGCCCAATTTTTAGGACATGTTTGCATATAAAAATTCTGTTATGACCTAATTTTTTTTGCAAATATTTCAAAAGAGTCCTTGACCGAAAGTCAATAGGCAAGATATCATTCGGATCCCTATGTTTTGGTAGTTTATGTTATGGCATAGAAAGTTATTTTATTTTATTCATGTTTTGGGCCAAAAGTTTTGATATTAAAAGCAGCGATGATGATTTTGAAAATTATTCATGTTAATCCAAGATCCTTGCATTTTTTTTTTTGCAAATACAAATTCGTAAATTATTTTATTTTTATTGATTATACATTGATTGCAGTAGGCCTTGTCCTTGTGTGCAAGTTAGGGTGAATCGAAAAATCAATTTGCTAATCCAAACTGTTAAAGCAAACCGTTATCGAAAAATTGAAACCGAACCAAAAAATTGATACCGAATCGAATTATCAGTGCCGGTTCGGATTTTAGTTTCTTTAAAAATTAAACAGATTTTTTGAATTTAAGACCTGAACTAAACCGAAACCGAAAGTTTTTCCCAAAATTAAATCAAACAAACTGATGCTCACCCCAACTTTTTGATAAATGAAAGGGAAATTATCTCTACACCACGTCTGTTTTGTCATATGTACAAGTAATCATCACAAAATTTTGATATGTTCTTTGCACCACCTTTATTTATAAACTTGTATCAATTAACTATTTTGACATTAAGAATTTAAATAAAATGATCATTTTACCCATAAATGAATTAAAGACCATCCTACAAAATTTTTAAAAATAAAAAAATAATAATCACAAGAATACCTCTGAATTTTAAAAATATAAATCTCAAAATCCAATAAATTGATTTTTATAATTATAATTTTTATATCTATAATTTTGCTATTATTCAAAGTTGGTTTAGACTATTATTATTTGGTGGTTAATTTAAACAATAAAAATTGTTTGATAATTGTGATTGTATGATTAATTAAAAAAACAAAAAAAGAAAAATATTTGAGATGAGTATTACACCTTTTTTTAGAGGTCAAAAGGATTTAAAATGGTAATTATATTTTTTATTTTTTAAAATTTTATAAAATATAATAGTCTTTTAATTCATTTAGAGATAAAATGATTATTTTATTTAAATTCTCACTATTATAGTGGTTCATTGATATGCATATAAAAATAAAGGTGATACAAAGAATGTGTTAAAATTTTATAATAATTAGATATACGTATAATAAAATAAAGTAATATGAAAATATATATCCGTAAGTAAAATGGTCTTATTAGTAATGGGAGGGGCTTAGTATTTTGATGAAGTCCTAGTCGATCTAGTCCGTCGTCTTATTCGCTTATGCAGCCCCTGAAGCCCTGAACAATAGGAGAGGCTTAATATTTTGGCTTGAGTGCTGGGCAAGCAAGGGAGCCCGCCACTCAATTTGTCCTAAGTGGCGATACACTTACATGCCCCAATTAATATGTCACGGATATAAATTCACCAATTTGATTTAAAAAGTTGTTTTCAACCTTTTGCTTTCCCTTCGCTAAAGAGATTTCTCTACCTTGGAACTCTTTTGTCATTTTCTCAAAAAAAAGAAAAATCCTAACCAAAGCCCAAAAATTTCCATTGTAAGATCCGCGGTTCTGGTGTCCCAAAACAAGTCCTAATAAGCGCCAAAATTTCCCCCAAAATTGTCGGCAACTCCAATCCCAAACCCTAACCCTAAACAAATTAATCAAAATACAATCCTCTGATTGCAGTTGAGGGTTCGTCAATCTCAAGCGACTGCTGATTTGTCTTAGTCTAGGTAAAAATATAGCCTGATCTTTGGAATTACAAGCTCCGTTCTCTGTTTTGCGTGTTTCGCACTTTTGGAACTACTTAAATCTCGGCCAAGTAATATATAACTTGCAGTTTTTGTTTATTTAGCTCTGTATCTCTTTGTTTGATGTGTGTGTGTGTGTGTGTGTGTGTGTGTATCTAAATTTTGTATTTTTAGTTTCCTAATTTATTGATTTATATTTTTTTGACCTCAATTGTTGTATAAATGATTGTTATATGCAGAAATTTTGCTGCATTAATTCCATGTGATTCTCAAAAAATTAAAGTAGGAGCCTTTCCGAAGATTTGACCTCATTTGATGATGGAGAGTTAAATGAATGAAGGTAAGTTTTTGAGTAGCTGACTACTATATTTTGTTTTAACATTTCCTTTACGTTTTAACTCAGTATGTCGATTCCATCTCTATGGTTAGATTGGAGATTTTCTGTTTAGTTAGTTGTATATGTTGGTCTGAAGTCTGAAATTTGATTCTATCTGTATCTTGAAAGCATTTGGTTTGAACAGATGGATTACGTGATAGGTGCTTTAGCCTCCTTAGTTTATATTGAATTAGCCCCTTCATTGTATCAAAGAGATAATGTTATTGGAATAAACATTTTCCTGGGAACATCAGCTCTGGATACTAACTTAGGTCCCTTAATTTATCACACCTTTATGATGATACTAGAATCAAACAAGAAGGATATGTTGGGGCCTTGTTAACATAGTATAAGATGCTTGTCTTTTTTAATTCTAGATAATTTTTCTTTTGTAGTGTTAATTTGTACTGATTGATATGCAAATGTCTCATTTGTAGTCAACTGATTAGAGTCGCATGTTTAGAAGTGGTCATAACTACCATGATGGAAAATCAGGCAACTTACAAATGTCAGTGAAGTGAAAGTGTTATACAGAATATAAGAATGTTGCTAATGAACTGGAAAATTGCATCTTCAGTATGGCTGCGGTATTAGATTGCCTTATCCAGAAATAGCAGGGGATATTGAAGCTCAAGACAAAATATTTTTTCAAGTCACTGGAGATGAAAGAACAGGTAAGAGTAATGTTTTTATGGGAAAGGTGTTACTCTCCCTTGCCTTAAAAACCTTATCCCCTCGTTAATTCTTGTGTTTAGCTGCAGAGGCTTGGAGATCTGTGGAAGATGATATACAGTACAAGGGGGGGAAAATATAAAAGGAAGAAATAACAATTAGCGTGGAAGAGCTACTGGAAACCATGTGAACATGTACAATTCATCAGTTCTAGAAGATGAGGTCACATTTGGCTAAATTTTCCTGACGTGCCTTTGAGCCTCATTATCTGGTGCTACATTTTGGCCTTCTGGTGTGAGACAGCATCCTGTTGCTATCTAGTGTTGTACATGCAAGATCAACTACTTTTTTTTTCTTTTTCCCCTATGTTCTGTGGGGTAAATTCTCAACTATTATATTGACAAATGCCTGAATTTGTGAATTGATGTCAGGGTTGGTTTGGCTTGGTTTTGTATGGTGTGTGTGGGTGTTTGCACATAAATAGCTAGCATATGGGATATTATGGTCTAATTGCTTTTCTTTGGAGGGGCGAATGACCAATTCAATAAATAATATAGATTATTTGGTCAAATGTGTAGATCAAGGCTTCTTAATATGATATTATCTTAAAATTGTTAATATCTTTTATAGTTATTGGTACAATTACTAATTTTCATCGTCGGGTTTGTTTTATGGAATATGAGATTCTTTTTTGCTCATTATTCAGGAAGATTCATTATTCTGAATTTTCTTTGAAGCGGGTCTGTTTGTTTCCTCCCCCCTTGTATTTATAAATTTTCATTTTTCTTATTTGGGATGCAAACAATGGATGGGATTTACATGCTGGATCATGTGGTTTGAGGTGATGCGGCTGTTAGCGTATGACTATGTTTTTTGTAGAAATTTTAAGATTAAAAAACATGTGGTTTTTAATTCTTTTAGGTTTATGTCATATACCTTTTGTAATATTTTAAGCTTAGTCATTGTCTTGGATTCAATTATATGGTAATAAGCTTAAAAATCATTCGGTATCCTGTCAGGAATTTCTGTCATGGGTTAGGTATATGTATATATATATCCAACAGATAGTGGTTCGTCTGCATGTTAACGCATTATTTTATTACAATAACTAGAAAACGACCATTGCTCATTGTATTCTATCGTTATGTTCTTGAAACCAAAAATCATTCATCTTTGCACGACATGAGGGAAGGGAGAGCTCAGGTGGCATGGGATTTGATTGGTCCTCCATATTATACATATCTGATAAAATCCTTCATTATATTCTAGTCATCCACCGTAAAATCCTTCACAAATTTCTATTCAACTACTTTTGGCTTTAGGCATTTGGATCTTCCTCTCAAAAGATATGGATGCTTTCTCTTACCCTGTCCTCGGTCCCCGAAACTACACACAACAAAGAGTCCCATGTGTTTGAAAACCTAATGCCCTCGGGCTGGTGAAAGAATTTTATAACCCTCTTCAACGGAGTTGCATAAGATTTGATTACTTTGCTTGACATGCTTGGATTTGAAAATTTAAGGGTGCGTTTTGCGATTGAGGTTGGACAGCTTTATTCTTTAAGTTACAACACTAAAGTGTTTGGTAAACACTAGTTGCTGTAACTCAGAAGTTATATTGTTATGATTTTTTACTTGTATAATAGAAGATTTATTATATATTTAATAATTTTGTCAAAATTATTATTTAAAATTTATGTTTACTACATATTATTAACTTTTGTTTCATAATTATAATTTTTTTTCCACAACAATTATATCTTAAAATATACAATAAATCAATCTCAAACATGACCTAAAATTTTTAAATCTCAAAAAGTGGTTCAATGATTATCTTTTTGAGTTGTGTCAGATCGATACAAAAGCATTTGAATGTATTTGCTACATATGTCTAATGAGAGAAACTTGACTTCATAATTAAAGGAGTGTCACATGCAATGTCTATTTGGTACATACCAAATCATGAACACATGACCTGACAAAGATTTTTTGTTGTTTTCTCTAGGGTACGGAGCAACTTTTCTTGTAGGAATTGTGAGAAGCATACTCTTGTGGACAGAATTTAAAGTTTAACTACAATGATAATTGTGGGAACGTATAGCGAGGGACATGATATGTTGCATTATTGATGTGCCATTGCGTGGTAACATGGCGTGGTAGCAAGAGAAAAATAATGGTCGCATGCATGTGTCTAATTGAATTATTTGTACTCTTCCGGCGTGTTCTTAACAAACATGAGCGTATGTACAGCCATCGTGAGTTTTCACACACATAATGTATATCAGACACAGGATGTACAGACACTAAGGTAGGGAACAAAATTGAACTCACACGAAACAAAGAGGATACAAATTTCCTTGGCTTCTTTATGTTTTGATGTTGCCTTAGGCATTTTGTAGCCTCCGTTTCTTGGCTGCACTGTAAGGTGTCGTTTCTGGGATTGTGCAGGCGTTAGGAAACAATTTAAGCAGTTTTTAGAATTTGACTCTGTATCTTACCTCTAGTATGTTAATCATGAGACTTCACGTCAGCAAATATCAAATTGTGAGGTGAAATAAGATTTATAGAGCTTTAAGATTTTACTGTGACAATCTTGATGTAAAAATTGCTTTTGAAATTTTTGTCATGCATGGTTTCCTCCAAACGATTTTTGATATGGTTTTCATACATTGACACAAAGTCTTAAAATAATGAAAATAATTTATTTTATTTTATTGTATTAGTTAATTTTGAACTAGCCAAAAGTAGTTGTACTTATTTTGTAGAACTACATGTAAGTAGTGAAGTATTATGTGAGAATATGCTTAGTGTTACTAATTTTTAGATTGTAATCTTAAATAAACTTTATTATATAAAGCTTGATGTTATTAAATAAAAAGTATTATGAGTTTATTATTTTAGCAACATAAAAGTTGTATTTGGGAGTTTATTGGTTTCTCTAATAACCAATACTTATTTGGAGATTTATGTTTCCTTCAATTAACCCCATTTGTTACCTAATTTTTCTGTTTTATTTAATTTCTTCTTATAAACTTTAATTGTTCGTATCATACATTTTTGTTATATTTAAAGAGGACAAAGCTACGTGCCCAGGTGCACCATGCCCCTATTTTTGAGATATGAAAATATATATCATTGTCTCCATTGGAAAACGTTAAATGGGTCATTTATTTTTTAATACCTTGTTACATTTCTAGCGTTAAATGGAAAAATACATTATTAAAAGGTAAGTCTAACCTTTTGTAATATACAGATTCATATTGAATAAAAATTTGATGTGTGCTTCTTGTGTTATCGATTTAAAGCGAAAAAAAAACATCTAATAAAACACTAAAAATCGTAATATCTAATTAGCTACAGGGACAAGATGTCATTCTCTGTTTGAATGTTTTCTTAAGAAAAGTATAAGCTGTTATCCTATCATGATTATAAGAAGCAAAACTCTAAGATATTGACCGTTTCAAGATCTTATGCATAATCTATCAAAAATTTGAATTGTAACAACATTTTAGTTCTATCTCTCGATTGCGATGAAATTGATTCTATTAGCTAACAGTATTTAAAACCTTTTCAACCGTGTCCGCTCACGTTCATAACAAGAGAAAGATCAATGGCAATATTAAAGCTTTTATTTACAGACAAGTAGAAGACAAAAACCCCACATAGGATTCGTATCTTGTTGAGCAGGAGAACAAGACAATTAGATCGATGCAAACAAGGTTGGACCCGTGACATGAAAAGTGCTGCGTGGAGCAGAAGCTACGGGTTGTTTAATTTTAAACCCTACTCTCTCTATTTACAAACAAATTGAAATGAAATCACCTGGGTAACATCGGTTTGTTTTCATCGATGAAGATGCATGGCATCATTACCTACTTTTTCCCTAACTGTTAAATGGATCATGGTATATTATATCTCTTAATCCAATGCAAATGGAGGGAGTCTAAGATATACACAAATGGCTACTTATGATTTTGATTTGCTTACAACATTACATGACTCAATGGAAGAGTACTAGGTATCGTATATAATATGTACAAATTTTACGTATTAATCCAGCAGGACTTTTAAGTCTTTAAAATTTACTCTAAATTACTAGATCTCATTTCTGATATATACAATCGAATCTAAACTATATCGTACATACATATCACTTTTATTTATGAATTCTATCTATTTGAATGGAGATAAAGTCAATATAACACATTAATCTTGGTAATTCCATGAGCATATAGACAATTCACCAACAAAAAGAAGTTTGCTAGATGTCTGTTTTTAAACCGGTGCGTGTTTAGCTGTCAATTAAGACAAACATTGGGTTTAATTGTCTTTTTCCCTTATATAATTTTTATGTGCCAAGTCTCACGGGGGAATTTATTAGTTGGCCATGAATGTGTTTTAATGGCGAACTAACGGCTGGGTTAGGCCGGACTTTTCTTTATGTTGATGCATATATTCAATTAATACGCTAATGCGTCGATTTTTAATTAAAGAGGGACGACTCTCAGTTAGTTTACGGGCTTTAGGCAAAACAGCCTTGTTTGCCAACGCAATATCCCAAAAAAAAAAAAAGTTAAAAAGTTAAAAATTTCATTAATACCACTTAATTTTTATTATTTTTTTTAATCTAAGAACAGAGTTTTTATTTAATTTTTAAGTACGTCCGCATTTCAACACTTTTTTCTTCTTCTTCTTCTTTTTAGCTAGAGTTAGATATTTGTTCTATAAAATATTAAATTGTATATTTATTGAATAAATTGAAATTGTCAAGGGGCTAAAATGTCAGTAGTGCTTTTACTTATTATCAAAAAATGTGATGGTTTGGTCTAATTAAAAAAAAAAGAAGAAGTCAATATTCTAACATTGTCAATAGTAAAAGGAAGTTACAAAATGATATAGTAACAATTAATAACATTTCGTAATCTAATGGTTTATTTTCTTCATAGTCATGTGTATTCATTTTCTTTTCATTGAATCAAATTATTCAAATATATCACATTCTCTATTACCACAATAAAAAAGAATTTCATAAACAATTTTTAAATATATAGTTTTAATAATCTATGTTATAAGCATATTTATTGCATTGTTGTCATTTTTTTATTAAATATATGTATGTTATTAAAAAATTTAATGTTGCATTGCTTGATATATATATATATATATATATATATATATATATATATATATATATATATATAATTTTATTTTATTCACACAAATATTTACTATAAATTTATAAATTAATCCAGGGTAATACAAAGTCCTAGGTCCGCTCTCGATGTATTTTATGTATAAAGTTACGTAAGT
This sequence comes from Atalantia buxifolia, assembly GCA_030444775.1. Lineage (NCBI taxonomy): Eukaryota > Viridiplantae > Streptophyta > Magnoliopsida > Sapindales > Rutaceae > Atalantia > Atalantia buxifolia. The sequence continues at coordinate 14,726,006 of CM059838.1, forward strand.
TCAAGTAATAATAGAAAGGAAGGTTGGTGTCTAATAGATAAGATTTCTCATCTTCATCCAAATTTTTTCATAAAAGGAAAAAAAAAATTACCACATAACCCATGTTACTTATTATCATTTATTTCATTGATTTTTTTTCGTCACCATTCATAAACCCCTCATGCGAAACATTGGTGATATTTACGGTCATGTGAATTCATAGAAACTGAAAATAAAAGTCCATATAAAAATGAGCTATCCGAACTAGAGAGACATTGATTCTAATACTATTACTAAAATTGTTTAACCCAAGCTAGGTAAGGGCCTAAGCAATAACATTAAAAACAAGTATTAACAAAACACTTGAATTTAAGTCGTATTTACTAGTTAGCTAAAAAGGAAATTGGACGAAAAAGATTTTTCATTACAAATGCATATGTGTGGAAGCAGTTCCGGAGGTCATTTGAAAGTGCACACCTCATATTGCGCAACTGCATATTCATATCAAACTCCAATTAGGGAGCTCGGGCTCCACAGCTTAGTTTCTGCCAATGAAAACTTTGACATACGCCGAATCGCACACAATAAAATGTGCAACTTCATTCACCTAATCACACTTCAATAGTGTTCTGATGCAGGAAAAATTATACAAATTAATAATGAAACTCTACTGCAAAAGTGAACGAAAAAGACACTGAACGACGTCCAAACTCGGAAAGCTTTTCAAGGTGGTGAAACCCCGGTTGTCATGTTGGCTTTACTGTGTCTTTCAGACAAGCAAAGACACGTATACTTTTTAACAGGACTTGGATCGGATTATACTATGTTGCATGAGGATTTTAATAGAGCCAGAAAGAGTATATTTGCATGATTGTACGTACGTCGCATTTTCTACTGAATTACTAGATTCAATGGGATATTTGCGAGCTTCATATGTCTTTATCTGATGGCTTTAATGTTCATGTATTAAGTGGTTAATATATAATTTTTTGTAAGTGAACTAATTATATTATTTTATCATCGACTTGATGAATATTATATTATTTAAGATGAAATTTTGAGATTTTTAGCACTAAATTCTAATATGAAAACAATTTTCATAACTGATTTGAAAGTGTAATTAAAACGGCCGAATTTTTGAACCGTTGGTTCAAAGTTGAGAATTAATATACGCATTTTAAGCCATAATTATGAGTCAACATTCCTTTTTATCAACATGCTATAATGGATTTTTGTTTCCATGAGGAGTTATATATAATAAGAAATATTAAGCTTTCATTCCGAAGAAAATAAACATAAATTTAAGCGGGCCAAAAATTTATTTACATAGAATTGAGCTAAGCTTCAGTCATAGAATTGAGCTAAACTTCAGTCAAATCTCTGATCTTTCCTTAATTTGTATTTCTGTGGGGCTAGTGCTTAAGCTTCAGTTTGCCCCAGTCGAATCTGTTTTACTGTGGAAGTGAAATACATCCCAAGTTATAATAATCTCAATATTTTTATTTTGGACAAGTTTTGATAAGGTGTGTATCAGAAAACCAATTTCATAATTTGTAAAATTAACTATTACTTCATTCCACCATTTAATAAATTAATATTTTCCATAAAAAGCTCGAACTCTTGCTGTCCAAGATGAAGTGAAGAGTAATTTATCACCGCACCCACGTTACGGCCCCTGTCTGATACATGAAAAAGACAAATTGCCATGTCCCGTAGATTCAAATTCTTTCTTAGGTCTATATATGATTGTGGACGGGAGACTTAACTGTCGAACTTAGAATTTTCAAATGAAAACATGTAATATTTATTGTACGTGGAATTGGATGGAAATTTCATTTTAAACGTATGTGTTACCGGCTACTATCATAATATCATTTTCTAATAACACGTATCAACAAATCATACGTCTAAATGGATCGCAGACGAATGCAAAACCAACAAAGTAAAGCCAAAGGGAAGCTTTTTACGTGAAATTTCATTTGGTCATTTGGTTGCTTGCCGTCAATTATCTTAAAGTATGTCCACATCTGCATGGTCATGTTGTGCGCAATATATATAAATGCCCTAACAGTGTTCTCACATAGTTACAAGTGATCTTGATCGATATCATCGCGTTTCTTGATTCCCTCATCTCGATCACTTCGATTTTCATTGCCTTGGGGACGAAGAAATCAAGGGCCCCCTCTGAGCTAACTCTTTCAGCATGGAGAGAGAGCATAACCCCGCTGCAAGTTTCCAATTTCCTCCTGGTTTCCGGTTCCATCCTTCTGATCAAGAGCTCATTGTTCATTACTTGCAAAACAAAGTGACTTCGCGTCCGCTACCAGCTTCATTGATTGCTGAAGTTGATCTTTATAAGTATAATCCATGGGAGTTACCAAGTCTGTTCTTCACCTCGTCTCGACACCAAAAGTTTCAGTTAACATGCTAAGTGATCTTAATTACTTCTTTCTTAGATAATGAACTAATCCTGTTACCGTGTTTTGTATGTGAACAGAGAAGGCTTTGTTTGGTGAAGATGAATGGTTTTTCTTCAGTCCAAGAGACAGGAAGTACCCGAATGGAGAAAGGCCAAATCGAGCCGCAGGTTCAGGTTACTGGAAAGCCACTGGAACTGATAAGCCTATTCTGAGTTCTGTTGGATCGGAGAACCTTGGAGTCAAGAAAGCTCTAGTGTTTTACACCGGCCGGCCACCGAGAGGAGAGAAGACAGATTGGATGATGAATGAGTATAGACTGGCTGATGCCAGGATTAAGCCCTCAAAGTCAAAAGGGTCCATGAGAGTAAGTGGGTATCACTGGTATATGCTATATAACAGTGACTACCAATCATCTTTTTTTTTTTTTGCCCCCCTTCTTTTTTGCCGTCTGTATTTGAAAGTACGGGGAACTCTAGGGTTTTGCGATGACGCCAATAATATGCATTTTAGGGTTCAACTTTGCTGCATGTTATTTTTTAGGCTATCACACGCCCGAATTTCATACTCAAATCAGAAATTAACTAAGTTTCCATTCAGCTCTCACTCTTAAGGGTCATCTGAGAGATTCGATAATTAACCTTTTGTTTCCATGACAAGAAAGCCTAACCCACTTGGATTTTGCTCAATTAGACTCAAAACACCTGTTAGTTGATTGATTAATTTTGGAACCTAGGTGTTGACTTTAGAAAGTGAAGCAACAAAATTACTGAAGCTTTTTTCCTTATAATAAGTTTAGTCTTTAGGGGAGACTGGGATACACCCGAAAAGCTTGTGAACCAACACTACCTCAAATTCCAAGGCTAGCAGGCAATAATACCCTCGTACATATACCATGTTACTGCACTCATCTACTTTTCTGTATATGTCTTCTCTGTTTTATTCTATCCTCAATCCCTCCAGAGTCCATAAACACTCTCTTGAATCTTCTAAAACTTAGTATTTTGTCTCCAACTTTCAGCAACTGAAAGCAAAAGGATAGAAACAAACAAACTATAATGAAAATCGACACATTTTCCTTTGAGTTCCGACATTCTGATACGTAATGAAAAAAATTCCAAAATATTTGGGAACAGGGTTACGGGCCACTGGGATATGAACCATTTTACGATATCTGAAGTATTCTATTCTCTTGTGCAGACAAGGGGACCTTAATTTTGAATAGATATTGTCATTTAGTGCGGCACGAGTATTAGAAGCACTAAAGTAATTAAAGTAACACAAGTTCTTACATCAAAATTGGTCAATGAAGAATAAAATTTATTAATTTAATTGTGCCAATTCTGTCCGACTCTGTTTTGAGTTCCTACATTAACATTCATACCAACTTTTGTCAATCATAACGTGATTGAGTGCATTAAAAAACGTTTTCACTTGTTCTCACAGTTGGATGACTGGGTACTATGCCGGGTTCGACATAAAGGCAACATGCCAAGGAGCGCATGGGAAATTCACGGCACTCAAAGGGCAGAATTGGTGAATTACTCACCAACGACTGAGATGGCTCGCCCTGCATATGTAAACCATAACGATGATATGATCAGAGATTGTCTAACGAAAGACTGCAGACTATTAGCTTCTATACTTGCCGGTGAAGCTCTACCTCCTATTCAAACAGTTTCAAGTCTAAGCTGTCAGGGAAGCAACAATGGCAACAGTTCTACTCCGGCCTATGGGGAATGTGCTCCTAGCAGAGTGAATTCCCCACTAACTGTTTCTTCTAAGGATACTCTTTTCAACCCGTTGAAGAGGAAGCCTAGTGAGGAAAACTGGTGTGAGAACCTGCTTCCATTCGACAAGAAATCAATTTGTGACAACAAGGATCTGGATTTTCCATTTAGCAAAGCACTGGCTAACCATGGTACAGACTACTACAGTCAGTGTCAAGAAGGCATGTACAATAATCCTTCAGATACCCTCATTGATTTCCAGGAGCTTAACGAATTGGCTTTCACTAGCTAATATTGGCAATAATGAACCCTTAAGTGAAGACCAATTGTCAGACTGTACAGCATAAAATGTAGATAAGTTATGACCCTGGTATCGGGCATGAGTGTGACTCAGCAGTTCATATTAATAATCTAGATTGTAATTCATTGTCTGTGTAAAAGCAAGGAGTATTTAAGTACCTGTTTATTGAACTTCCCAACTTGCAACATCTATAATGTGAAAAATGTTACGGTTACACATAAATTGATCATGCATGAAATCGGAAAGAAACTCTAAGAAGCATCTATTATGCAATAACATACAGGGTTAATAAAACAATGTTTGACAAATCAAAAACTGTAAAATATTACAATATCACATTTTGATCTTTTTTATTGCTAAGCGCTTTGTTAAGTGTAGGAGAAACGGTGAACTAATAGATTATTAAATAGTCAATCCAGTTAGCCATGTTCAAACCAGCTTTCGGAGGCCAATCCACAGTTAATCCCAGGGGCTCTTACGGTTGGTGTATTCTTTTCCTATTCAGCAGTTTTGTCCCAAGAGAAGAGCAGAATATGTTGAAAATCAAACCAAAACAAATCCTCAAATAATTAAACAATATAACAACATTCTGATACTGGTGGGTGAATAAGAAGCCTTTCAAATCAATTATTCAGTGCTCTGCAATAAAAAGAAAATATCTCATTAGATTTTTTTTTTTTTTTTTGGGTGGGGGGAACGCAGTTTATGAATAGAGAATCAGCATCCATACTCTAAAGTGAGTACTTTCCGGAGATATGACAACACATTATTTCAACCTAGTTGAGTTTTCTGATGCTACAGCAGGAAGAACTTAGTCTTCCTGAATGGGTTGCATTAATTTAGGAGAGCATAGAGTACCATCTCTCCACCATGACATCAATGACTCAGGTTTCATTCCACACAAGATGCTACATTCACCAATTTTCAAAGAATTCTGGAATATGACGCTGGCGAAATCCTAAACTAGGACAACAAGAAAGATTAGAGGCTAATGTCACAAGTCAATAATTTCCTATAGCATACAATTGTGTACTAAAGAGTGAATTTTGGCACCCTTGTACCACAACACCACATGAAGGGAAGAATTTGCAAACGCTATAAGACCAGGAAGATCTCAGCATCGAATCATAGGAATGGGCCACATATGCAGGGCAAATATTTCTGCAACTAATAAGTCAGTGACAGGAAACTCAATGGGGCTGCAAAACAACTGACAAATACAGCTTTCTTACATATGAGAGAGAGAGGCTCCCAAGAAGATTTCCCAGCAAGAAATTGAATTAAAACTTTATATTGCTCATCTGTCTACGAAGATGGAACAATTATTTAACTTAAGGATAAATTTCCAATTATCCCTGATGAAATGACAATTTTCAAAATACCCTCAAACTATTGTATAAACCTCAACTTACCCCCTATTTTTGTTAAGAAGATGAAAAAAATTTCATCAATGCAACCCACTTTTTCCTTTTTTAAATAAAAAAAGGTGAAGTTTACAATAATTTGGGTGTATTTTGAAGATTTTCATTTTTCCAAAGGGTAACCCGAAATTAATCCTTAATGAAAATTTCTGAGCAAACAATATTTCAAGCTGCTGATGCCATGGCTATAGTTCAATTAGGATATTGCTAGCCATTACAAGATGGGCCATATTATGCTAGTGTTCAAGTAAGAAATGAGAAATTAAAGACCATTAACGAGAGAACACAACAGAAGCTAAGCACCAACATTGAATCATGGACAAAAGGAGAAGATTAAGAACTTACTGGTATAAATATGAGGCAATCCCCAAAATTACACAAAGCAAAATGATGTCAATGCAGAAGTTTCTGCTGGACCTCACCTGGAAAAAAAGTGAGAAAGCCATCTGTTGGAACCAAGCCAATCTCTCCGCGTAAAGGGCAATTAACCATGGAACACTGAACAATAAAAAAATTCAAATAAAATCATCCATTCTGGTTAATTACCTTCAAAAGAGTTTCCTTCAGTCTCACATTGTTATTTTTTAGGTCAGAAGTTGCTTTGTCAACCTGCAAAGGCACCAAATTAGATTGCAGTGATGCATATAAGGAATCTTGCCACATCATTAATTCTGTTTGTGCCTCTGATAAAGAAGAAATATGATGAGCATAGCAACAAACTTCTAACCTTTGTATCAATTTCATCAATTAACGGAACTTGCCTATCCAATTCCTGAACATGCCAAATAAATTATCAATATGTGCTTTCGTCTGAGAGGATCACAAACTAAATTATATGAAAAATAACCAACCTCATTCATATCAAGTGCCAAATTTTTCAGTGTATCCAATCCCTCTGAAATAACATCAAGTCCTTGGTCCTGTGCATATGTCATTGAACCAAATGAGAAGGTATCGGTGTGTGGATAGAGTGGTATCCTTATGAAATCAACTGCCTCATTTGTTTACATTTCAAAATAAGAGGTACTGTATTGATTAAGAATGTTACGTGCCTGTTTCATTTTCCTCATTTCATATTCTTGTCTAAACTGACTCGATTCTTCACTTTGCTGAAAAAAATCATCTCCAATGTTCCCATCTGATGGTTTGTCTCCAAACAATCAAGCCTAATTACCCAAATTCAATTGAAAAACTGTGATTCAAGAAAAAGCAAGAACAATGATAAACACCTGAGTCAAATTTGATATTTTTATTAGATGCTGAAGTTGCCCATCCTCCATTTGCTTTAGTAGCATTCGTGTTCCCATCCGGTATTGCTTCAATCCTCTCTGATAGTCCAAGGACCAAATCGTGACGAGTTTCTTGTTCTTCCTTAGAAAGTCCCTTAACCTGTGAATATAGCAATAGTATTATGACTTCCAAGTCCTGGAAAATCCTGCATTACTTTCATAACTGATCCAGAGGGATAGTTTCGACAGATGGTGCTAGTCAATGCAAGAACCTTGGGAATTTCTATTTGATATTTGAAGTTTCTACCTAAAGTCAATCCCATATCCAGAAAAAACAAATGACCTAACAACACATGCATATTCATACGCTTAAAGAAGCATAATGTAGCAAAACTTCCCCTTTAAAAACTGTAATTGATAGAAAATTCAAAATAATTCTCCAATTTGCAAGTGTAGAACTTCATCAACTCTCCTCCCAACTCTGTACATTTTTACCTCTTTCAAGATAGACCTTTTTTCCCAGCAAACTCCAGTACCTTATGTCAAGTTGGGGATGTTAGTTGTTATTTTATTTTTATTTTTAATTTTTCATGGAAATGGGATTTATAAACTAGACTCAAGAAAGATATCTAGAAAACTCAAGTAGCAAACAAGGCTCCATTGGTGTCCTCTGCTTGATCCCAAAAAATATGTGTGCTTCTTTTTGTCATTTTCATCTAATCTTGGAGAGTCTTGTAGTTTTTCTAGTTAACTTCTTAGTGACTCTTCACAAATACTAACTCCTATGGTTTCTTATTCATCATTGTTAATTTTTTCTCCCTTCTCATTTGACTTCTTGTAGCAGAAAGCAAACTTTTGTCATTTGTAACCAATCGTTCAGAGTCAGACACAATAACAGCTGGACTAAAGCACTCCAGTTCATCCGACACCAATCAAGTTCCGAACTGCAGGCCGACTAATGGATAAGCTTCTTTTAGGAGCTAACACCCACACAATTAACTAATTTAAAAGGCAAACCTATATAAAAGAGAATAACACCCATCATAAAAAAGCGACTTGAGAGCTAAACTACAATGCTGTCAAATCCAATTATATGGCATTTAGATCACTTGTGCCGTCATTGCCTAAACATCATGAATCTACAAAGACTTATAAAAGGAAAATGTCACTCTTAACTTAATGCTGACAAATAGTACCATCTAGTTTTGACATATAAGTCTAAAATGCAGTAAATAATCTGGTCCTGGATTCACAAATCTGAAATTTAAAAAATAGCACCGGTATGTAGTTCAGAGAAGTAATAAATGAAACAATGACTAACAATACAGTTATGGAATAAAATTACCTTCTTGCGCGCCAATTTTTGCAGCTTAGGAACTTCCTCCAGCAGTCGGGCCTTGGTCCGACGAACCTCTGCCTTCATTGCAACCGCGGCCGCCCTGTTGGTCTCCATTGATGCTGTTTCAGCTTTCTGCAAAACTTAAATGAATTTGTCGAAGATCATGTAAGTAGAAGCAAATTCAAAGAGTAATGCCAGCCAGAGCCACAAACTCTGGCATTACTAACTGATGAGACACAAGAGTATTGGTTAAGTGTACAAAAAGAATTTTGGCCTCAGCATTTTTGTAATTGAAAATCTATTAAAACAAAATAATCCAAATAAAATTAATTTTATCGGACATTTTGTCATTAATGGTCAAACAATGATAAAAATTGAAGGGAAAAAAGGAGAGCTTTCTGACAAGGAGAGCTTTGTCGATTTCGGATTCGACGGTAGCGTAGAAGCGAGCGAAGGCGTCGTCGCCATGAGCATTGAGGTCACGCTGTTTCTCGATATCATACTTGTCGTATTTCTTGCAGATGTCGTCGAGTCTGAAGAGAACATCGATCACGCTCATCTTGCACCAATGAGAGACAGAGAGACAAATTTGATCTCGATTCTCTCTCTTTCTCTCCGATTTTCGCCATTTCTGTTTTGCTCTCTCTTCTCATCACTTTCTATTTTGGGAAGTCCAAAAACGAGTCGTTGAGCGCAGAGTGCGTTTTGTGAAGAAAGATGATGATGACAGCGTGGAGCATTTTACCGGTTTCTGTTTTTGGCGGGTTTACAAATTTATGTATCCTTAGCGTGGTTATTTTAGATCATCTCCGCTCTATTAATTTCATTTTTTTAATATTTATTTATTTATATTAATAAAAAATAAAAAAAAATTATTTTTTTAAAAATTTTATATAAAGATAAATTAACATTATTTTAATTAAATAATTTTTTTTAAAAATAATAATTAAAGTATTTTTATTTCTAATAAAAAATAATAAAATATAAATTAAAATTTTTTTATAAAATTAAATAGAGGGAGAATTATTTGTTATTTAAAAAATTTTAATTAAAAAATTCTTTCTTCAGTCTCTGAGCAATCAAATGCAGAGTAATGCTTTTGAACAATCATAATTAAGGATGACAATTTGAGTGACTGGATTAACAATCATAAATTTGGTTAAATTGTCTATGTCTAACAACCATTTGATTCTTATATTTTTTCACATCATGAAAACGCACAGTACCGCCTTAGATAATTTAACCAACTTATCATTATCGTTTTGATACTTCTTCAACGAATGAGTAAAAATCTGCATCAAACTTTGATTTGATGGCAGCAGAATTTGATCGAATCCATTATGAACTACACAATTTGACAATTTCATTAAAAATTAAAAATGGCTTAAAAAAAAAATTATAGTCTCGCATTGTGTTAATAGCATTTGTATCCTGTAGAATTGCTTTTGTAATTGCACCAACAAGAGCTACGCTTCGTATTGTAATGAACGGAGAAGAAAATGACGACACGACGGTGTACCGCTTCGGGTGCGTAAAATTTCTCAGATAAATTGTATAAAACAAAAGAGGAAAAAACGATGAAGAAAGAATAACAGAAAGAAGTAAAAACAAATGGAAGCAACTAATATAAGCATAATAGACGAGATAAAAAATGCAGGGGAGACAGCTAATCAGCTGCTTGTTACTAACATGTTTCATCACTAGAATAATGAAGAATCTGCCATTTCATATCATCCTTCTTAGGAAATAAGGAGAAACGACTGGAGAGGCTTGTGTATGGAACAATGTAATTTGTGAAAAATACAGACCATGGTAGAAATGGGATCTCGAGGTTTCCTTTTACCCAAGGAGATGGTAAATGGCCAAGGTTGGATGATGTTGAAAACAAAACAAATTTAACTTGGACCTGATGAATTCAACTTGAAAACGAAGAACCTGCAAAACTTTCTCAAGTTTTTAATCATACAGTTGCACTTTTTAAAACTAATTTGCTAACTGCGGGCGCCCTTAAACTTCGCTGTTGAATCAAAATCAAGTTGTAACTTATTGTAAGGCTACATGGGGAACTTGACATGCATTTTACCACATGAGAATCTCACAAGAATTACAACATTGGCTTCTTGCTCATCGAAGGCTCCAGCCCTTATAATATAAAACCAAAAGAGCAGTCTAATGATGGACAGTTTGCATCAGTGCACAGGCTTGTCCCCAAAGTGTTATCCTCTCTTCCCAAGAAAGAGGGAAAGGAACATGGCGTTCAATATGAAAAGGCCAGCACTTACTCTCAATTTAATATCTATCCACCTTCAATTGGAAACTTGACATGCATTCTACAGCATGAGAATCTCAAAATTGGAGCAATTGCTGCCGTAAGGTGGAAAGGATGAAATGTTTAAGCATCCATCGTCCACAGTAACCCACAACAATTTCAAGCACCAACATATATGGCTACCAAGACATTTTGGCATTAGCTCTGCTCTCCCAATACAACAGTTTCCCTCTAATCCATCAACTATTGAGTGTCATGACCAAGAAATTATGAAAATGAAATATAGGAGTCAAACAGTCGCTGGACTCTAATGCAACTACAAATACTCATTGGAGTCTAATGCAACTTCACCACAAAGTTAAGCAGCTCACACCAGCTCTACAGAGAATCAGGGCAAAAGCACACAGACTAAGGGGTTAATCACTCACACCCAGGTAAAACAGACAGATGAAGATATACAAGTTAATAGTTCCAAAATTTTCTTTCTAAATCATCGCCAAAGAAATTATCGATTTGACTCCCCCATGTCAGAATCTAAACACGAACCAGTGTCCTTATTTGATATCATTTTCATGGATAAACATTACATAAACCGACAAACAAAAGAAGATACTTCCTGACCGGTAAAAAACTCCAAATCTTAGAAGCAACACGGACTCATTACTATCCAACAAAAAGCCCTCTTGTTGGTTCACAATTTATTAGAGTAAATATACTAATCTTTATGTTATACCCCCTAAATTGGTACCTCATTGCATTAATTATAACACGAAAAAATTAAAATTTTAAAAAAAGTAATAATAATCTAATCAAAACAACTAGATCAATGATTAACAAATAAACGCAATTAAAGCACCAAAGGCTCATCCACTGCTTCAACGTGAAGTCAAAACCAACAAAGTCCAAATTTTTAGCCATCGTTTACAGAGAAAAAAAAAACCAAAAAAAGAACAAAAATCTAAATATAAAATAAGCCAGAGCAAACTAAAGTTACGATCAACAACCGTGATTCTCTCGGTTAGTTAGCGGATTTGTAACGGTAGAGCTTCCCGAAGACGTGAAGAGCGGTGACGAAGCCGATAAAGCACAGGCTCATGAGGAGGACGACGGTGGGGGAGATCTTCAGCCCGGGAGCATCATCAGTGTAGAATCGGAGCATGTTAGAGCTAGCTCCGGCGCCGCCGACCGAGCCTGAGCCGCTGCCGGATGATCCAGTGACGCGGCGACGGCGCATCCCAGCCGTGGCAGCGGCTGATCCTCGGGGAGCCACGACGCCGGGTCGCGAGGTGGCGGAGGAGGTGGAGGATTGCGACGAGCCTCGGGCCATGTTGTTTGTTGTGAGACCGAGTAAGGAATTGAAGGAGAATTTTTGTTATTATTATGTTTTTGTTGACTGTTGAGAAGCGATACAGAGAAGAGTGAAGAGAGGTTTGGGGTCAAAGCGTAAATAAGAGGAGTTGAGGGGATTGTTTCAGGCGGGGATTATGAGAGTTGTTAGGGAGCAGTTAAAGAGGAATCGGATAATTGGGATGGTTCGCGCGGCTTTTATCTTTACTGCTCTTTTATTATTTTATTTATGAGTTATTTTTATATACCTCCCAAACGTTGGATATAATTTCAGTTAGATGGTGAGATTAGTTGTATTCTCATTTATTTTTCCTACTGTTAGTATATATACACGTATAACGTTAGTATTTGATGGCAAAAATATAAAAAACATGTTGAAAATATAAAAAAATCAAGTAATAATAAAAAAAAATGATTTGAAATCCATTAGATAATTATATTATCTGATTACACTAAATATCTATTGTGTAAAAAGTGAATTTTCTCTTTCTCCACCGTAAAAAAACAATGGAGATGTTTCTCTCACATCAACAATCAAAGCATTTTTCATTTCACTCCCTTGCTCTCAATTGCTAAAATAAAAGAAAATAAACACAAAGAGCATATATAACCCATGAAGAAGACAAGCATGGGTGGTTGGAGAAGGCCGCCGATCAGTGATGATTGACGGCGACAGGGATATGCCACTGGTATTGGAGTTTGTAAGAGGTTAGTTACTTTATCAAAGTCTAAAATTTTTAATACCTTTGAATTTTTTGTTTTTGAAGATTTCATAAGCAGTTGTTGGTTGTGTTTGATTTGTCTTATTCATGGGTTGGTGGTAGAAAAATTGATTAAAAGGAGAATGGGTTCAACCATATGTGCCTATTAGTTGAAAAAAATTATTATTGGTTACATTTTTGTTTGTTATTTACATTATACATGGTCTAATAAGGCATATAAAACAAATAATTAGTGATTTTTATGCAAATAGGTATGTAAAATAAAAGTAGTCTTACCTGTAATTTTTATTTTTCCAGCCAAAGTTTGCTAAAGTTGATCTATTTATGAATTTGCAGTGTTTTTGTGCGTCTATCGCACAAACACAGTTTTTGTGTTTTTAAGTGACAAGGGCATGTCCCTTGTGCGACAGACCCACGTCGCACGAATACAGTTTTTTTTTTTTTTTGGCAACAATGCTTGCCGCACAGAAGACAGCTCCTGTCGCCCAAAAACACTGTTTTTGTGTTTTGGGTGGCGACAAGCTCCTGTTGCATGTACACACATTCTGTGTTTTTGAGCGACAGGTTTTGTCTCCCGTGCGATAAGATTCTGTCGCACGAACGCAGTTTTTATTTTTTTAGGTGATAGAGTATGTCCCTCGTGTGACATACCTATCGCCCAAAAAATACAGTTTGTACTTAATATTAATTCAAAATAAAAATAATAAACACACACATATATGTAATTAAAACATATATATACATTATTATTATTATCACAATTATTATTAATATCTTTATTAAAATGTATTACTATTATCATTATTTTTCTTTATTATTGCAATTGTTGTTGTTGTTGTTGTTGTTGTTGTTGTTTAGTAATGTCATTATTATTATTATTCTTAATTATTACTTTGCTTTCACTTATTAACATCTGCATATTCACATATAATAGGGACGAAAGGCCAGTTGAACCGTCTATTGTTCCACTGGAACTTTCTGCAGAAATGGATTAGTTTGAATTAGCGGACGAGAATGAATTAGTTCTCCTTAATTTGAATGATGAGATTCACATTAAGCAGATGGTTGCAATAGAAGATTCTCTTGAGATAATGCCAGCAAAGGACAATGGAAATGGCTATGTGGATGAACCTACAGAAAATGATATTGAAAATGATTTGCCTCACGCTGATAGCGAAAGAGAGTTTAATGAAGTTGTTGGTGCTGCAGTTGATGATGGGTTGGATGACTACCAATTTGGAGATGATAGTGGTTTTGATTCTTTTGAAGGATCTGATGATACAACACATTTTTCAGTGCGAGCAAGGCAATTAAAATGTCATATTATCTTTTTGTACTCAGTCATAGACACAAGATTGAGTTTTTGTATATTTTGTATAAATGTGAAACTAACAAACTCACATTATAGTGACAATGCCATGTATAAAGTATAACTTAGCTATCATGGCACATTGTTGTGTAGTTTTTCTTTTTGTATATATGGGCAACTGCTGAATGTATAGGCTGATGAAATTCAGTCAATTTGTGACTGTCACCAACTGTAAGTTGCGGAAATGCACATGTCACTGTAATTTAAATTATGGTGTCATTTTACTTAGTGATATTTTCCAATTCAATTAACTCATACTAATTTTTTTTTTGGGTACAAATTTAAATGTTTGTTATTTATGTTGTTGGTTTGGTGATATACAACTTGATGGTTTGGAATTTACTTATTACTTTAAACAAGTAAAATATTAGTGGTTTGGTGGTGATGGAATCCCTTAACGTAGTTTGGAGACTGGTATAATTTATTGCTAAAAGAACTAAATTATGTTTTAGTGGTTTTTGATTTCACGTATTAGTTAAACAAGTTTTTTGTAACTTAGGGAGACATCCACATGTCTCCCGGGAGATGAGCATTCGTCGCTCAAAATTATAGAATAAGGTTTCTTTAATTTGGGGAGACAAGCACCTGTCGCCCGGGAGACAGTGCTCGTCGCTCTAAATCACAACATGTGCGTCGCTGAAATTTTGAGCGATGAGAAACCGTCTCCCGGGCGATAGATGTTTGTCTCCCCAAATTACAGAAAGCTTGTTTCTGTAATTTTGAGTGATGAATGCTCGTCTCCTGGGAGATAAAAACTGTAGCATGAAATCAAAAACGACTAAAAAACATAATTTAGTTCTTTAAGCAACAAACTATACTAGTCTCCAAAATACGTTAAGGGATTCCATCACCACCAAACTACCAATATTTGACATCAACCGACATCTAAAAACAACTCTTGTCGCAAAGCAACTCTTAATTCTCACCAAGCCACAACCAACCTATAATACAAAGTGTCAAAACAGACATAACAACAATCTTAAATATGTCAACGGAAGTTCGGTCGACACAAGATTCATTAATTAATATAAAAGATTAATATGTCATTTACAACATAATATTCCCATTAAATATGTCAACGACAATCTTCCTCCTAAAATATTACCCATGGCCACTGTAAAAATTAACTTGTAGGTTGAACATTAAATACATTGTAAACATTAACATAAATAAAAAAGAAAAAAGAAAAAAGGAAAAAAAAAGAAACGTAAACAAAATCCATCACAAAACAGAATCGCGTGTGACATGGCTCATTGAGCACGTGCATGAAGAACGCAGAATCACGCTCGCAATAGCACCTGTCGCGCGCGCGATTCTTTAGAAATGCAAAATAGCCTCTTAAGCTCGTTGTTGCAAACTTTTCATGCTAGATGATGAGCTTACAAAACAGGAATTCGCATGAATGCACCATCAACACCTTAACCTACCTAAAACGAGACAAACAAATCCTAATAGGCATTTTGTCGAGCACCTCATGTGTCATTTATTAACTACCAATTTCATTAAACTATTTTTAATGTTTACACAACAATCAATCCTAATGCTTATCTATAATCATCTATACACTCATCTATCATCAATCAATCTTAGGCAAACAAAAAATAAAAGGAATTTATAATATAAGGCTTGCCAAAATTACCGAAAACTAACGTGAAATATTGTGGTCAAAATGGCGGAATTCGAGTCACGTGCTACGGGAGATCAACTTGCTGTCAAATGCCCGTCCAGCCGCTATCGCTTGTCGCCAGAAAACTCAAGACCTAGGTTGAATTTGGAGAGAAGAGAAGGTATATGTTTGGCAAGCTATTTTGTCCACAAACGAAATAATTGGACCTTTTTAGTAAAAGTACCCTTACTTTGTTGGTGTCAAAAATTTGGGTTGAACAATTGGTTTGGATATTTTAGTCATTTTTCAAGTCAACTAACAGTTAACTCATATGTATATTAACGGCAAGAAAGGTAAGTGAAAATACAATCAATCTCACCATCTAACTAAAATTATATCAAACCTCTGAGGAGTATCTAAAAATAACTCTTTTATTTATTTAAAAAGATAATACATTATTGTTATTATAATATTCAATTATTCATGTCATTCATTATTTACTTTAGGATATTTATCATGTTAGTCCCCACATATTACAAAACTAATAAATGAGTTCACAAATTTATTGCTTGTCTCAAAGGTGTCCCTCTATTCATAAAATTTTGATTAATTCGTTGCAAGCTATTTAACAGTTTACGACACTAGTCGTTGATGCGAGCCATCTTTGGCGATAAAGCCTATGGCAGCAACATCATATTTTATCATATTTTAATCCATTAGGGACACAATTCACAAAAATATAATCTGAATCATTACTAAATAAACAAATATATAAGTTATGCGCCCCTTATCTACGTTAGTAAAGGTCAACAATGAGCAACAATTAAGAAAAAAAGAAGAAGAAATTCAAACATAAAATATTTTATCAACCTCTTTGGTGCTCGTAATGGAAGACAGAGACGCAAACACGAGAACAGAAGGCAACCAAGTAAGTAATGTTGAAACTTGCACGAAAACTAGCGTTTCTGTTATTTGTTAATTAACAATTAATTAAATTAAGCAAAATTTTTACATAGAAACTGGGGGGGGAGCAAATTGATTAAACCCAGAAACAAGTCTAGAAGTTAATTAGTTAATTAAAGTCTCTAGAATTCTAAAAGAGGTAGCATAGAGCAGCTGGTTGGCTGGTGGGGAGTGATGATCAGTAGAAATTGGGAGAAGCTGGAAGAGGAGGACCGTGTAAAGGTCGAAGACGACGACGAGTGGTCTTGGCGCTGCTTTCACCAGCAGCTGATGCAGAAATATCCTTTGGTTCAACATAGTGAGCGATTGTCACCGACACAACAAGAATCACACCCAAGCAAAATACAGCATAGCACTGCCGCCCCAGCTTCCCCAACAGTCCCTGCACCGTCTCCATCGTATACATGTATACGACTTTTTTTTATCTTTCTATTGAAAGTAACTCAGTAATATACTTAGTGTTGTAATATAAAATGTTCTATGAATGTGTGTGTATATATACGGAAGAAAATTGAAAAGATAGCAAATGGTTTTGGTGGGTAGAGTCTACAGAGAGAGGGGAAACAGGGGGCAGGAATTAATTATTGATGAAAAAAAGGTGGAACAAAACCGGGGGATGAATTTGGATGAGTGAAGGCGAGGATTGTCGTTTTGTTGCAGAAAAAACTGACGGAGCCAGGGATTATTCTTTCAGCTTCAGATGACAGCATAGCGGTTTGTAGAGCGCATGCAAGCAAGTAGCAACACTTGGCCGATTCAATTCAAGAACTGTTTTAACCTTTTACAGCTTTTATTGCATGCCCTGCTTTCTTCCCTTTTCCTATGCGGACTTTTCAAGTCTCTGCTTGGCTCAATTTTTGCAGAATCATATGTTGTTATATTAATTTCCTTTCTCTTATTGGTTTCCTCACTTCTCTAGGGATCACAATTTCGCTTACTGTCGTATAACTTTCCTAAATTACGGAAACATAAAATAACGCGATGGTGAGTCACTGCCCTTTTTGCCCCGTTGTGGATACTGGATAAGGATTTCAAAGTCTCTAATGGGGTCGATTTTCTTCTCATATTTAGAAAGTAGAAAACTCTTCTTATTCAAGTGTTAAAAAAATTATAAAAAAAAAAACTTCTTTAGCTAATCATTCCTTTTAAAAAAAAAAATTAAATAGTACGAATCTTCAATGACAAGATAAAGATTAATGTCAAGTATTTATTATACAAGTCTTAATTTGAGTTTCATCTAATTCGGTATTCATCTGTTAGATAGTATTAACAAGTTATAAAATTTATCATCTAAAAAATGAGTGACATGTGATATTGGGACTTGTTAAAAAGATAATGACTTGTTTCAATCCTAATGTCTAGATTTTTTTTTTCTTCAATGCCAAAATTAAATAGTACGAATCTTCAATGACAAGATAAAGATTAATGTCAGGTATTTATTATCCAAGTCTTAATTTGAGTTTCATCTAATTCGGTATTCATCTGTTAGATAGTATTAACAAATTATAAAATTTATCATGTAAAAAATGAGTGACATGTGATATTGGGACTTGTTAAAAAGATAATGACTTGTTTCAATCCTAATGTCTAGATTTTTTTTTTCTTCAATGCCAAAATTCGAAACATAAATTTTAAGAAATTGATATGTCGGTATTCTTCATATCAAAGGCAAACTTACAAATAATTAAGATTTTATCACTATTTATAATTCAAAGAGATTCTAATAATTAAAGGGGTTAGATGATTCTAGGTTAATTTTGCATTCCAACTAGCTCTCAATATTTTTCTAATGAATTAAATTTTTTTAAAAAATCCAACTCTGCTGCTTCACATTGAAGTTTGTTTGAATATTGTAAAACGAGCGGCCTCTGTATGCAAAAGTGCAACGCGCTTCTCTTAAACTTTTGTTTGAAGGAGTAGAATTACAAGTCTCCATATCGTATATTAACTAACCATGGGAGTAAATATAGTTGAAACACAAAGTCAATATTTACGCTACTATTAATACAAATTGTACAAAAAAAAAATAAAATTAATTAAGTACATATGCAAGTAAACAATTGCAGAGCTCCTTGAGTATCAATCTTCATGATGTACCGCCAAATCACCCCAAGAACCAAAAGAACTTTTCTTTACAAGGTGATGAAACGCATTCGAAGGCTCAACTTATGAATCACCCTTTGCCCTAGCTAGGCCCTGAAATTAAGTTGCTCTGATGTATGATTAATTAATTTCATGAAACTGAATCCCACAATATTTTGCTTAATTATATAATTGTCCTCTTATCAAATGAAAATTCTTTCGTTGCTACAATATCGATCTCATGTTGTTGGCTAGGCCCCGGCTCATTTACATCCTTGTTATATTCTATGTAGAAACCTTGTTCAATGTCGTGCGGCGCTGAGCCTTCGCCGTGGAACGTGTGCGACGGAGACGGTGACTCGGAGTCCCAATACCGCTCCATGGATCTTCTCGGTGACGTCTGGACGCTGTCCATTTCGCCCCGGTAGTGGCGGAGGAGGTGCACCGGAGACACGTTGCGGGATGGGGTGGATGGCCTGCTAGACAAAGGTGTCACAGACCCTTTGTTTTGTTTAATGTGTTTTTTGGCCGTATGATGCCAATTCTTTAGTGCTGCTGCTACTCTTTCGTTGAATATGGTTGGTTTCATATTTGAACCCATCTGTTAATTAAAAGTTTCGTCATTAACAATATATTATTATGACATTTCAAGTAACTATAGAGTGACTTATTTGTACATACCTGAGTCACCAGGGCATACAGTGGGAGAGTGACATAGCTGCAAAGTATCTGAATGAGGACCCTGAGAAAAATTTAATCAACAAAAATTAAGCATGTCTGCCAGCAATTTGGTTAATTAATAATTCAATAATTATTAGAAAGCAAATTTAATTACCCCATTGTGATTCTGATGACTATATCCTCTGTGCGCTCATGGAAACAAGATTTGATCCCGAACTCGTACTGAAAAAAATAAATAAATAAATAAATAAACAAATAAATATAGAGCTTCATGACTGTCATTCTATTTAAAAAGAAAATGATGATAAGTGAGGAACAAAATCCAGAGGAGCTTACCCAACTCCATGCGAAGAAAGCAAGCTGAAAGGCGTTCTGCGATGAAGAAAACAAAAAAGAGATGTCACAAAAATCAATGCAAGTGAAAAAAGAAAAAAGAAAAAACCAATATAAATATAAATGGTATACACCGAGGGTTTCATGGGGTGGGTATAAAGAGAAACAAGTTAAATAGGTACCTGAAAGAGAACAAAGTTGATGAGATAAAGAATGAGGCGAGGCTGACTGAACCAAAACAGGTCGTCACCAAGCTGAACTACTGGAACTCCCTTTACAACTTCTCCTCTTTCTTGAATTCTAATTCCCATTTTGGTTATGATCACTTGCAGCTTGGTTCCCACCAGCAAGATCACCTGGAAGTTTATCATCAGCCGTTGATTAATAATCTTGCCGTTAACTAATAAAAAGGGTAAGCTAATTAAGGATATATAAAAGTTTGGAAAGATTATTAACTTAATTATATGTGCTTACAATTAATGGAATAAAGGGTAGCCATAGATAAGCATACAAGCCTGTACAGAAAGAATTGTAAGATGAAATATTAATTAGTCAGTTTGTTTGGTTACTATTATTGGATATGAAGATAAAATACAAGGAACATAAATAAGGATTGTTTGAAAATGTAATTTACTGACCATGAGTGTTGAAAAGCAGGAACACCACTGCGAAGAACCAGATTAATGGACTGAAATTGAAATTAAAGAAATAAAAAGGGTTTAGTTCGTTTATAATGTGGAATTTGCAATTAATATGTGCATCACTATTAAATAAATAAGAAGGTAAATGGACTGACCTGATTCCCACAACCACCTTGAAATCCTCTTCCAGTGACCTATTGATGTATTTTTGGAAGTTGAAGTGGGTATGGCTTTGTGGTGCCAAATGTGCCTGAAAATTCAAAATTATTGACAACAAAAAAACGAATTCCTTAAGTTCCAACATGCATTTGACAAATTGAATTCTGGACAATGAACAGATTAATTCTGGACATGCATTTGTAATTTTCTTCTTCTTCTTTTTTTCCCCTAGTATAGTCCAAGTCTTTCCTAAGCGAAACAATTAAAAAATATTTGTTCATATTTAAAACAAACAAAGTAGCTATAGTTGGTAGTAAGAACTACTCTTGGAAGCCTTGGACACCAAAGGTCAAAGAAACTAGATCATTAAACAGAGTGTTTTAATAATAATTTAAAAAAGGATTAAATCACAAATAAAAAAGAGGCAAACTACTTTAAAAATGTAATCAACAACACAACTCGACGCGATGAGCTTACTTTTTAAAATAAATAAAATTTTTTTTTTGAAGGCAAAGAATAAAATTTGAGTTTCTGACACTTTCAAATATGCTGTCATGAACAATTAGAAGATCCAATTCTCTTCAAATTGGATTAAAATTTTTTTAATCAACCCCCGTAATCTATACTCCTGAGTCCGAAAACCATTTTGGGTCTTAATTAATCCAACCATTTTACATGCATCTCCATCAAAATTATTCAAAGCTCTTTGTATATCTAACTAAAAATATTAATAATTCAAAAAAAATAGTTAACAAAATTAATAATATTCGATTGAAATTGCCAAACTTTGAAAACACAAGAAAATTACCGTGATAAATCCATGCCTTAGAGTTAAGTAATCAACCTTGGGAACCGACCGAACAAATTGCCTGAAAAAACAAACCTGAAAAAAAAAAAAATTACAAATCAAGAAAAATTCGAAACAACGTGAACAAGATTATTCCCTCAATTGAGTTCGAACAAATACAAAAATAAATAAAGGGAATGAATAAACGTGAAAATGCTTCAGTTTTTTGATGAATAAAAGTCAGAAGTCAAAAGTCATTTCAATGCTTTTTTTTTTTTTGGCGGAAATTATATGGTTTCTGGTGTAGTCGTAATATAAGCAGCCATGTTAAGACCGTTATGTACCTTCATTAATTTATGAACAAAATTTCTAAAGAATATGAAATTAATAAAATTGACTGATTATAACCCTCGTGGTCCTATACCCATCAAAGACAATGATATCTAATTAATTTAAAAACCTTTTGAAAAAGTTTGAAAAATCTTCTTCGCACGCTTTTGATATGAACAAAGTGTCATCCCCCTAATTAAATATATTTTTTCAAGTGACTATTTTTAAAACCAAGAGAATTTATATGTATATTTTAGCAAATATTAGAGGTGTTTGAGCCCTTTTTCCCCTACTTTTTCAAATCATATATAAAAGTGGGTTAACAAATTTGGATATTTGATGGTCAAGTTTGAAAAGTCAAGGGAGTTATTGAAGAAACAAACAAGAATTTTTTGGTAATAAAATTTGTTTGATAGTGGCCATCACGAAACTAATCTCTCGAGTTATCGTTTGCATACAATTTTGGGCAATTGATGGTTGATCAGATTGAATAATATAGCTCATAAGCTGTTCTAGTTTCTAATAATAATTAATGATGAAAGGGATTGGCGAAGTAAATATAGCTTAATTTGGTAACAATTTTCAAACTTGCACATGTCAATATTATTTTTAAGGGTACCTTGTGCCTATGAACTTCATTAAATTAATTACTATTAGCCATGCATGATATCCAGTAGAATGTTAAAAACCAGAAAGAAATGAAAGAGAGTTTCTTACTATCCAAATGAGGACAGGTGTCTTGGTCCATGAACTCAAATGCCTCCTGCCAAAAGATGTCTCTCTTGCAAATCTGAACCTCTCAGGATCTGTAGATAAAATCAACGAAATATCAATGTCAGCGTTCAGTTTAGACATAATATATTTTTTCTGAAAAAAATGCACCTTTGAGCTCACTTTGTAAAAAGCAGATGTTCAAATTTTTCGGCAAATTAATTGGACTAACCGTGAGAGAACTGATACTCAATGGTTCTTGTTTCCTTTTCCCATTTCTTCCACTTCTTCATCTGGGTGTTGATTAGCCAACAAATCATCCAAAAATAAATAAATAAATAAAGAATGAGAATGGGGGAGCTGAGAGAGGCGACGTTTGCGGAGAAATTAGAATTTAATTACCTTGACCCTGCCCAAGGCCATTGTAAGGACACTGTAAAGGACATGGAAAAGTGCTAAGACAAAGATGAAAATATGGAGTTGATGCAGACCGTCCACAGACACAAATGGAACTTTGCCCTGCCAATTGTTGAAATTTACGTGCAGTTTAGTAAAAATCTAGATTCTAATTATTACATATCAGGATTTATGTATGGCCCAATGATATCTGGCCGACTTATCATTATTTATAATACCAAAATAAATCAGAGGATTGAAGTTTCAAATGAAAAAATCTTAAGAAAAAAGCTCGTTCAACAAAAGAATCTTTAAACTTTTGCCTTCACACACAGGACAAGATTAAGTTATGGAGAATTTACGCAACATATTAATCTCATTGCCTATTGATGGAATATAATATATTATTTATAGATACATACTGGTCAAAGCATACCTTGGTTGTACATTCGTCGGTTGTTGATCCCGCCGCCAAAGCTCTTCGGATACTTCCACCCGAGGCCGCCACCGCAGCCAGAAGTCTCCGGCGGTTTTCGTGTTCAGTAGTCTCCTTCTCATGGTTTAGCTCTGCTTCTGTTTCCTTATCGCATGGATGCCATGTATTTGCTACACTTTCTGGTATGCATATTTTTGATATCCAATTACCTGCTACTGTTAGTAGCAACGATATGAACCCCAGTAGCATCAACTCTACACACCCAAAAAAAGAAGAAAAAAATTGTTAAGAAGCTTACACTTTGGTTATAATATTAACGGTATAATATATATATATGAATAAGTAATTAAAATGATGAAGTTCTTGTACATGTACCTGATTTGATCTTCTCGAGTGCTTCGTATAAAGCTCTCTTGTGTTTCTTTGTCAGCCACTGCAAAGGTGCAAGAGTTTCCAAAGCTGAGTATAAAATCACTCACAAAAATGAAGCCCTTGAGTTCTTGTAAAGAGTTAAAAATCACTCACCTTTCCGATAAGATGGATGATGTGTTCGATAATTATTGAGATCGTAACCAAAATAAAACAAACGACCGCAACGGCCCATGTCGGCGTCTGCTCCAAAGATCTTCCTCCGCTAGCTCCGGCCATATAATCAACTCTCCTGTCTGCGAAATATTATCAATGAGACTCTCGAGAATTTCTTATTAATCCAATTAATAATAATCAGATTTGGTAATGAGTAAGGTCTGTGAGGGCGAGAATGAAAGAACGAACACTGAGTGCAAAAAAGGATGCGTTAATATGAATAAAGCTTTTGCTTGTGGGGGCTAAAGTTGTTAGGAGCAACTTCATAGAAAAGACGAAACGAGCGGGCCGCGCAAGTGGGACGACTTGACTTTTAAACGTGTGAGATAAAGGGTGCCGCGGTGAACCACTTCCCTGAGTCAACCCCTTTGAAGTTTGATTGGACAAGTCAATCTTCTCGTCTTGTTTAGTAATTGAAAATTTTAAAATACCGTTTGCATGGAGATAATAGTATGGCTGAGAATTGATCGCGTCGTGTTCTTGCTAGTTCCATGATCCAAAAAGAAAAAAATTTATACATTCTATATATTTTTTTTTTTAATTTTTCATGTACTCGACAAATTATTTGAGCTTTTCTATGTATATCGTGAAATGATGTATAATATTTTATTGGCTTATTCCTCCAATTATTTTGATCGTAATCTTCTTGTCATGTTTATTATATATGCAAATAATGAAACATGTGCAAAAATATGAATAAAGAACACATTTTCGGCGCATGGTGACACATACTTGCCAACTCTGGCATTTAGACAATTCAATGTTTAGATACAAGTTAATTAGTTTTAGAGATTGATACGATCCGCAGATCTTATCAAGAGTATCAGAGTAACGATATACTTTTGTAAATAAATACCCTAAAAATTTTTATTTTTATGAGGGTATCATGTCATGTGGGAAATAACTAATTTTTAAATGTTCAAAGTAGTAAATTAAATCATATCAACAGCCAATTAATGAAATCCATCTCGTCAATTATTTATTTTATTTTATTTTTTTATCTTGGTAACTAGCATTACTGCATTGACCCACATGCATGTGCTCACAAAAGTACCACTGCAAGTTGATATTTGTTTAAGATACAAAAGTCTTTCATAATCTGAAACTAGCGATGGCCCTGCAATTTTTTTAATTTAATTTTTTATTTAATGTGTTTAGCAATTGGCCTCTTCGCTTTAATGGGATCTACGAAATAATTAAAAAAATTATAAAATTCACCTACTTTGTCATTTGGCACTGAGTGTTTGCTGAAGTGATACACCCAACCAAACTATAAAATTTTTTGGCTAATAGACATTTTATCTCTTTTCCTAAACCAAAAAGAAGGTGTTCAAAATAGAAATTTTTATTTTCTTTCTGGTACTCTACAATTAATGTAGATGTTAAGTGTAGGAATTTGTCGTTTGTTCACACCCGAGTTCTCACTTCTTGAGATATATGTTTAAAATTTTCATTTATTTGATTGTTCTAAATCACCATCTTGCTATAAATGAAAATAGGAATCTGTTCATAGCTTTTAACAAAATTTGACGACCTTATATCACCAATCAACCTCGATAAGGCAATGATTAAGCAAATTAATCAATAAGGCAATGGTTAAGCAAATTAATCAATAAGGCAATGATTAAGCAAATGAAAATTGGAATCTATTCATAAATTTATTTTCTTTCTGGTACTCTACAATTAATGTAGATGTTAGTGCAGGAATTTGTCCTTTGTTCATACCTGAGTTCTCACTTCTGGAAATATATTTTTTAAATTTTCATTTAGTTGATTGTTCTAAATCACCATCTTGCTATAAATGAAAATTGGAGACTTGGAGTCTATTCATATGCTTTTAACAAAATTTGACGACATTAGAGCATCTCCAAAAGGCTTTATAAGTTTTACTCTTCAAATATTTGTTTGCTTACCTATGTGGCAAATAGAAGAGTGAAAAAATATATTATTCTCCAAAAGACTCTTCAAATAGAAATGATTTAATATTATTTTAATTAAAGAACTATTTTTTTAAAGGAAAAGTCAATAGTAATTAAAGCACCTCTCTCTCTTTCTCCAACAAAAAATAATAAAAAATAAATTGAAGAGGAAGAAAGTAACTCTCCAAATTTGAAGAGAGAGGATCACTTCTTATTAGAAAAATCTTAATTAGAGAGTTTTTTGGATCCTTAAATGCTGATGTGGCTCTTCAAATAAGTAATAAAATCTTATTTGGAGAGTCTTTTGATGATGCTCTATCACCAATCAACCACAATAAGGCAATGATTAAGCAAATTATAACCTTATGTACAACAGTTCCGCTATATTTGGTCAGTGAAAATTAATCTGCAGAAGAAATTTTTGACTGACAATCACTGACTTTCATGTTATGTTTTTAATTTTAGATTCAAAAATTATCCCTTTTTAAACTAATTTTGTTTATTTTCAATTTTTTTTTTCTCAGACTTTCAAAGATTTGAACTGATCAACTCCTGGTTAAAGAAACCAGTTCTGCTGCCAACATAATTGATACGGGAGCTTATAAAATTATATATATAGGAGGGGGGAAAAGGAAAATATATATATATATGTAAAAGGTGACGGGTTAATATATCTGAAGGTAAAAAAGTATGTCCAAATTAATTATTTTACATTTTATACCTAATTTTCTCATGAGGTTAATTATTATATGATCATAGTCAGTCAAAAATGTCCAACCAATGATTGAGCTGCATGCATGCATGCTAAAAGAGTTTCATTATTCAAATAGTTTTTTATTTATAAAGTTCCTTTCTTTGGCAAAGGTGTGGCGCCTCAAATATTATTATTGACCACGTGGCTATGTCATTCAAAATTAAACTACTCAAGCTATTCGAATCATACAAGCTTTGTCTGCGTCCGTTCTTCGTGTCTAGGTTCATATTCACATCAGAGTGCGTACGTGTTAGTTTAGGCGTTTGAGTGGTACCCTATGTTTGTCATGACTAATGTGGAAAATTCTATTTTGAAAATCGAAAAACAAAAAACAAAACAAAACAAAAACAAAAAACAAAATGGATCATCAAACCGCAGGCAATATTTTGTGACGTTCAATCTTTGAAAACATTTAACTTAAAAAAAATAAAAAAAAAATTACATTACAATTTTATTAATGATATAATTAGAAAAGAGTGTTGCTAGACATCTAGAAAGACGAGAGAAGCACGAGAGAATCTGTTTTTTTATTAATGTTTTAATTTTTTCAATTAAAAAGGACGAGAGATTTTAGGAGTGAAACGGACATGCTGCCGTTTCTCTCGTGTTTCTCTCGCCCTTCTAGATACCAAACATTTTCCATTAGAAAATTATCGAAATCAATTGACTTAAACTTAATCAGTGGTATAGTGGTTAATTATGAGCGAAATTGAAAAATCAAACGTAAACCATAGGAATCCATCCCACGCGGCACGTCCTACCGAAATAAAATGACTCTATTTTTGTTTTTTTTTTATAATTATTATGAAAGGATTTGAAAATTCCATATACGTGCGACGAGTTTTATTAATGATTATGATGAGGTTAAGATTATTAAGTAACTCGCAAATTCAACGAGCTGTTTGATTACGTGACATGGACCTGATGTGTTGGCATTATTGCAATCTCAGGTTTTTGGCAACTTAATTCCTTATCTTACTTGTCTTCTAGGGCTCTATGATTTTCTCCGAGCCGACGAATGAAATGCAT
Source organism: Atalantia buxifolia (assembly GCA_030444775.1). Taxonomy (NCBI): domain Eukaryota; kingdom Viridiplantae; phylum Streptophyta; class Magnoliopsida; order Sapindales; family Rutaceae; genus Atalantia; species Atalantia buxifolia. Next base: position 14,753,541 of record CM059838.1, read on the forward strand.
TGGGTGTGACCCTGACTCTAATTTGTACAGGGCTTGAATAATTGAGTTCCGGAAAGCTATCTCGAAAGCACTTCAATGTGGGTTGTGGGAGCCATCCGGACTAAACAAATTAACCATTTTGGTCGCCATTGCCGAAGATTTTGCCTTAAAGGGAGCGGGAGCCGTATGCATGCTGCTTGTGCCTCTGCTCGTGAGTCCTGACTCCACACATGTTTGTGCATGTGGTTTGGTTTGAGTCAATCTGATTGGCCCCTCATATTAATTAATTTGATAATTTATGGATAGAAGTGGAGAATGTGGTTGGTTGTTACTCTCACACGACAGAAAGTCTGGGATAATTTGAAATTGTCTTATATACGTGTGCGTGAGTGTAGTACTCTTATTAAATGCCACACAAAAAAAAAAAAAAAACCTTATCAATGTAGTATTGACAGCAATAGATTACAAAAAAGAAAAAAAAAGCAATACCTTGTTTGGTACGTTAAACAATATAAGTATCTTATCAATAAGTGGTTAGATCAGATGACAAATGATTCTCCTTAAGTGGTTTGACTGGGTTTGCTCCCCAGTTCGAGTCGCAGGAAAGTCGCCCTTGTTGGGAGATCCATCCTCGCCCCTCGGGTTGAATTCGGATTAGTCGGGATCCAATGTGATCTTCGGATACCAGATGATTTATAATAAAAAAATATATATATAAGTATTTTACACGTATGTCAACATTCTTACTAATAAAAATTGATTTCAATTTGTGAAAAAAATGATTATAACCAGTCGTATTGTATTGTGAGTAATAATTGTGTGACCTAATTTTCATTAATAGTACAATGGGGATAGTATATGACTAGTAAGGAGTATTTTGTTTTTAATAAACAATGTAACACCTTGGCCACATTTGGAAGACAAGATCAGAGGGAGGGATTGGATTAATTTATGGGATTACTATTAGAGCACCACATTTAGATTGCTAATTGATTTTGAATCACTTGTCCAACAATAAGTTTTAATTCAAAAATCATGAGATGTGTTTTCTCGTGCAGGGATGGGCAAAAAGCTTATAATTTGTGTTGGATTAATAAAGTTCTTTCACCCAAACTAATGTTCAATGTTTATCAAGGCTTTGAACTTTTGGATTTGTTTTAGAACTTTATGTTAGTGTTATGGACTATGAAGTATTATATTGCTATTTTGCTTTATTAAATTTAATGTTTAATGTTTATCAATTAGCAAATGTGAGGGAAGGGATTCGAGCTCCCGCAGACGTATTGCAGGGGTTTAATTTAAATTTCCTTCTTCAGAGCCTCAGAGCTTAAGTGAAGGCAGTTTTTCTCCCATAATAGGAGTTTGACGTCCCTCGAATATTTAAGAAGGTTAAAAATTTGAGCGGTGTCATATCAGAAATGATGTAAACGGATCTTAGTATATGTACGATTGTAAAATACCATGAGCAATAGATCTTCTTAAAAAAAAAAATATTATCAAAACTCCTTAACCCGTGATAAATAAACCTTTATGATGTGTTTTTTGGCATGCAAGACCCGCGAACCATTTGGTAGACCCTTCGTCGAGTAAAACTAATCATTGGTCCGATCCATATGGCACGCCAGTGGTAATTTGTGAAAAGACTTTTGTTGACCATTAAAGTAGCCCGTGTGCTGGTAGCCCATTTGTTTTGAATATGCATGCACGCATGCCAACAGGAGGAAGCAAAATAAAATTTTGGAACAGATGTGGATCAAAATAGAGAAGTATTCAAATGTTTATGCAAATAAAGTAAATAAGCAAAACTGAAAGGAGACTTGAACGAAGATGAATTAACAGGCCAATCTGAGAGATCTGTAAAAGCTGCGCGTCTTCTGCAATCGCATTTCGCAGTCCCACCAAAGGGAAGATATTAATTAGAAAATGGATGGTGATCATGCAATAGCTGTACATGATCAATTGAACTACAACCATCCATTATTGGTTGGATTATTAGCGAAAGGCCTACGAAGACACATGTTGATATTCGTGTACTCAGCATTATGTCAAAAGTATATTTTTTGATTCCGAATATAAAACTATATTACAAAGAAATTATGTCATTGTCAAGTATATTTTTCTTATTTTCACAACCCCGTATATTTAATAGATTTCTCTATGCATATTATACACATTTCTCTTGTTTCTCATAAACCTATTTTAAATACACTAAATTTAGTTATATAGAAACTCGTGAAATCAATAAAAGTCAACCATAATATTTTATAGTTCTTAAATTTGAATTAAACTTAGGGCCAGTTTAGTAATGATGTAACTTTTAAAATAATTATTGTTAGCTGTGCTGTAAAAATAATCAGCTGTAAAGAGAATCAATTAAGTATTCGGTAAATTTTATTTTCAAAAGTACTATGAATTTTAAAAACAATTATGAACGTTTGAAAATTTTTACTATTAAGTTACTGAGAGAAAACAAATGATTAAAATGTACATAATATAGGATAAAATAAATTTATACATATAATATTTTTAATTTTGTATTATAAGAATTTTTACTAAAAATAAAATTTATAATATATCATTTTTTATTTTTTAATCTTAAAATAATTGATAATTAAATCTATAATATAGTGAAACAAATTTAATAATAATTCACCCAACAAATTGATATTCATCAATATAAATTTATTAAAATATTGATTTTGTTTATAATTTGAATAAGGATAATTTTGGATTTAGGTAATAATTTTAAGAATATTTATGAAATTGTATTAAAGGATAAAATTAATTCTCAAAATTAGAATCTAAAAGTTATTTATTCCTTATTTTTCAAAATCAACTATAAGAGAAGTTGATTTTGACAAAAGTAGTTTTGATTTTTTTTTACCAAACACCAAAATTAAATTTTAAATTTTTAAAATCACTTTTAAACCTCTAAAAAATAATCTCAAATTGACCTTACATCAGAACTCTATTTAAAATAAACTTGCAGATGTTCCATTTCATTTTATTATTATTATTATTTTTGAGTTGGTCCAGTTAATTATGCGCGTCAATTTCAACGACACAGCTTGAGACACATGTTACGATGGAAGAGCCGTGATCATGAAACACACAATTCAAGTCTCAAGTGGTGGGATGAATCCGCATGCACAGTCGCACACGCTTCACAACAGTATCTATTTATTAACTAAGAAGAAATTTTGTAGTTTCTGTCGTTTAATTTGTAATGAAGAAAAATGAAACCTCAATCTAGATATTTAAGAAAGAACTGTTCTTGCAATATTGTTATACCTTTTCTGCATTCAGTCAAAGCATAATTTCCAATGTTTTTTTTTTGGTTTTAATAAGATTTCTAATTTAAACGTTATGGTTAATCTTATGATAAAAAATGACCCCAAAAAAAAAAAAAAAAAAGAGTGAGAGATGCAACCTGCTGGTCAGATCACCGCGAAATTCACTCTGGAGTATGACACTTTTTTTAATTTTTAATCATGGACCGATTTAAGGTGCAAAAAAATTGTTTATATCCCTTACTTTTTCATTAATTTAGTAAAATAATAAAATTTTTATTTTATTTTTATATATATCCCTAACTCAATTACCCTTATATTTTCATCAATTTACTATAACAATAGAATTTTTATTTTATATTCAAATATGTCCCTAACTCAATTACCCTTATATTTTCATTAATTTAGTATAACAAAAGAGTTTTTATTTTATATTTAAATATGTCTCTAACTCAATTACCCTTATGCTTTCATCAATTTAGTATAACAAAAGAATTTTATTTTATATTCAAATATGTCCCTAACACAATTACCCTTATGTTCTCATCAATTTTATATAACAGTAGAGTTTTTATTTTATTTACAAATATATCCCTAATTCAATTATATTAGTTTTACATATTATTATTTTCAATTGAAATTAGTGACTTATTTTATAAAATGATTAAATTATATATTTATTGAATAGATTGAAAACATTAGGGAGCTAAAATTTTATTACTGCTTTAATTTATTTTAAAAAAACTTCTAATTGAAAAAAAATATAATATAACATCGTCACTAGTGTTAAAAGTACATATAGAAACAACATAGAGTAAAAATTATTAATATTTTCATAATTTTTTATGTGAATTTTCATATTTTATTTATTAATTATATTAACTAAGAAGACAAGTTAGAAAATAAAATTTGAATATTTTAAGGAGCTTTTTATAGAAGAATTATCAATATCTAGTTCTTTAAAGAGAGTCAGAGTGTCTGACAGAGAAACAACTAGGGGTGGGCATATTCAAGTTTGGATCGGGTTCGGATCAACTTGATTGGTTTTCAGGTTAATCGGGTTAGAAAAAAATATAAGCCAAACTCAACCCGAACATGTGATCCGATCCGATTCGATATGAACATATTCAAATCGGATTAGATTATATTGTAGATTTATGCTTGTTTTGGCTTTTATTTTTTTGGATTTTCGGATCAGATTGGGTTTGACCCAATCCGATCGGGTTGGCTAAAATCCAACTCGATCGAGTTAGAACCTTCAGCCGAATCTTATACAAACCCAAATTTTTCGGATTGGGTCGGGTCGAATCAGGTCATGTCGAGTTATTTACCCACCTTTAAAAACAATTGCACCCAAATAATTTTTTGTTGAATTTAGTTTAGTTTATTATTAAAACTTTTGACTAATAATACTTTTACAATTTGAAATGATGAATAAATTTTAATTGTTTGATTTATTAAGTCTGGTAATTTAGTACTTCACTTCAAACATAAAAGTTTTATTTGCAATTTTTAATTGATTGTAATTACATGTATTGACCTATTTTAATTTGAAATTCTTAATTATTTTTTAATCCCTATATAATTACAAGTTATTATAGGTTACAATGTGAGGTTCTATAATTGAAAAATAATGTTTTCATATTTGAGTTGCTTCTGTTTTCTTTTTTTTAATACTTATTTTTGTCTATAGTACATATTTAGAGGGATAAAGTTCTTAGTATTCCTCCTTATTTAATATAAATTTAACCCGGGATAATATTAAGTCTTGGGTCTGCCCTTACGATTTTCTCTGCGTTCATTGTGATTAGTGTACTTTTCCTACTTCTCTCGTGGATTGCAAAATAATGCGTAGCTAAAGATTAGAAATGCTTCTTTGTATAGTCATATATTTATTATACATTCAAGCCTTCATCATGATGAATCTGAGTAATGATAGGCATTTTAAATTTTTTATTCTAAAATTTATTTCAAAAGATATGTCATTCATTTATTAATTGGTAATTAATTACAAGATTCGAGTAAATTAATTGTATTATTTTCACCAATTAATTGATGAAAATCACGTCATTTGACGTTTTTTTGGGATAGAAAATTTGAGATGTGTAGCACTACTCTAATGAATCTTGTTAATCATATTGATTGATTTTATAATTTATCATTAAAATTGGACACTTTCTTAAGAAAAGCCTAAAAATTTAATTGGTCTTAATTGGGTAATAACTTTATTTTTCTATCCACGTCAAGTTGATTTGTGCCTCAATTTAATATAAAAAGTATTAATTCAACAGCTAATTAACTTTTATTTTACAGTCTAGATGTGTACCAAGACAAAAGAAAAAAGAAAAAAAATTAATGAACAATATTGTAAGAATAATAAATTTATCAAAGTTACAGTGGCTTCCATAAAATTATATTAAATCTAATACACATGCATGCTAGACGCCACCAAATTACCGAGGATTCCATGTTTAATTACTCGGGCCTCACGATGTTGCTTAAGATGGCTCTCTGTCAACCGGAGTTATGTATTTGACTGAAGGATCCACTTTCAGAAATTGCAGATCTCTTGTAATGTTAGTTTGTTAATGAAATATTAATTTTTTTCCCCCCAAAAAAAAAAATCATAAACAAAGCGGTCAAATTTGGGATGGATTGGCGAAAATGTAGGTGTTCTAATCAAATATTGCAGTTCTTTCAGAATAACGGTTTAATCAGTACTGTAAAGGGGTGCTCGTAGTCTAACGCCACGACTGTTCGGACTCACTCTCGAATTGGGCCTCAAGCCCAGACACTATTAAAATTATAAAAAGTGATATGGGTACGGCCCATTGGGTATTAAAATTATAAAATACCCATGCCAAATTGAAAACATCGTGCACTTTCTTTCTTCTTTCAGTTTCATACTTGATGGTTGATTCAATGAAGTGGATCCTTGCTCACACTCTTTGTCCAGGTACAAAGTTTTGTTTTATTATTATTATTTTTTTTGGGATAAATCTTTAATTTTTTTTTTTGTTTTTATTTCAAATATTCCTTGTTGCAGCTGTGTCAGAAAACAAACTTGAACCCGAAAAGTACCCAAATGATTAATGATGCCAAAGCAACGACCTACTTCGAGGCACTTCTATTAGTTATATTTGCGCCGTCGTATTTTCCCGTATTTTTGCATTTATCTTTGGATAATAATACAACCACCAATAGTCATATACGTACTTTTCAACAAATCTAGGTTGGTAAGATGTGTGTTATGAATAGATCGGTTGAAAAATGAAAGCAATTTTAAAAATAATTACGTGGATCTTGTGATAGTTTTATATAACCAATTCATTCATATAATGTAAGCTGCCAACTCAGTTTGTATAAAAGTATATACAATTATTTATAACTCTATTATTATTGTTGTCTTATTTGTTCTTATAAATAATATTATTGAACTCCCATAATTTCTATCAAAAGATCCATGTTGTGAAAAATTTTAATATACTCGCGAGCGCACGAATCTATAAATATAATAGTAGTAACGAGGTCGAACCCACAGGGATGATTATGAATTGAAAAGTCTAATTTAAATTTAAAATTAATACTAATTCTAACCTAGTTGAACAAATTGAGTTTTAAGAGAAATTAAACTAATTAAACTAAGAAAACATTTAAAGTAAAGGAGAATTCAATAAGACAAAAATTACCAAGGTTTCAGAATCCACTATTATTCAACTAGTAATTATCTAATTATCAATTAATCCCTAATTTTAAAGTGACAACTCGAAATCAATTTATGTCATCTCGTAGATATAACAATTAAGCCCAATTAAAATTAATAGGTTCTTTTTCTACTTAATAGTATGATATCTAAGAATCACATATTGAATAACAAAGAGTCAAAGTTTTCCTAAGCACTATGTATAAATAATTTAACAAAAGATACATATTAAAGACAATTATTTATAAACTTTATAAATTCAAGTATAGATTTAATCAAATATTAATCTTAACAATCAATAATGCATAATAGAATTGATCAAAAGATTTAATAACATCCAACTAATCATGTGAAACAAAAATTATAAACATTAAAACATGTATGTAGGAAATTAATTAAATAAAAAAATAATTATTTTATTAAATAAAATTTTATCTTTAATCTTAATATAAAAAAATTAACTAAACATATTTATATTGAGAGCAACACAATAAATAAAATCAGCCATGAGGAACCGAACTATTGCTGCTGCTGCTTTTCTTCTCTGCCGATTGCTGCTCTTGCTTTCTGCGTTTGGCGGCTGCTCTCCCCAAAAGCCAATGTTCAGCTCTCCTTTTATAATCTCCAAAGTGGGCCACCGAATCCTTCAACGAAGCCCACTCACCAAGCCCTTTTATATTATTTCTTTAATAAAATTTGAAAGCTAGCCACACGTTTTGACTTAAAAGCAAAAGGGCAATTAATAGTTTCTTCTTTTAATGCCCAATTAATAGCATTCCAAATTATCAAATCTTTGCCTTCCAAATGCATACCCTACCGTCATTGACTTCCGATTTTGTCTTTTTGATTTTTATTAATTCTTGACTGCATTTTTGTTTTCTAATTTAATCTTTACTCCTTCTCAATTTAAACTTTTTTATATCTTTTTAATCCTTAATCTTTAATTAATTTTCTATTCAACAAAATAATTTAATCTATTAAAAATAAAAAATAAAAATAACTAATAAATATACAATAAAAAATAATATATATATATATATATATATATATATATATATATATAAATTATGCTCATCAATCCATGTCAACGTTAATTGAAAATTTCCCGTTCAAAGAACTCGAAGTAGCTTGCAATTAAATTCCTTTTGTTCAGCTATTGACTAGTACTGAATTTACATAGTAGTTGTAAGAATATCGAAGACCTTGTTCTCCTTACTTTTTGGTTAATCAGTTAACTTAGATTCTAAATTTCTTTGGTTGCTGTTTTCATTCTCATTTCATAAATTTAAGTGAAATATGTGTTCGGTTGGCTTTCTTAGAAAATGTAACTGTGAAACAGATGAAAATGGCATGCGTTTGGTGGTAATAAAAATGAAAACAACTTGAGCAAAGTCTGGGTTTGGAATTCGATTCTCTCAAACGATGGAGGAAGCTATTCTTCCGTCTTCAAGTAAATAATTATTAAAAAAAAAAAGTATTTTCATTAGGATAACGATATGTTTTCTGTATTTATTTATTTATTTTTAATTCAATCAAACATTTTATAACGAAAAATAATGTAACTTCAAATAAAATTTTTAAACATAAATTAAAAAAAACTATTGTTTTAAAATGTTATTGATTAACGAACATGTATTTTATTATTTTTTAATTATGTCTGCCGCACGTGTATTATAATTTTTGTTTTAAAAATATATAATATGAAAAATAATACTAAATACACACTTAAATTTAAAATAACATTTTAATTTTGTGAAAGTACAGTATGAATTTAAAAATAATACCGAACGAGTCCTGAGTTTTTGGAGCAAGTAAATTATAATGAAATTGCGAATTACCCCGCTATGGTCAATGAAAATGTTTTACCAGGCTACTCTGGGGGAACACAGTAGGGCGTAGGAGGGACATTGAATCGGTCAATTGTGGAAAAAGAATGAAAGAGTCGTCCTTGGATGACTTAAAATTCGTCCGTATGCCTGCTGCGGAGACTTTTCTTGGTTTAATTTTCATCCAACAAACCGGCAAATCATTATGACTGCGGATACAAAGTCTATATAAGAGTGGCATCAGACGGCAAGCACCAGACTACCAGCTGCGTGCGACTTTTGTTGGGACCCAAACAAACATCATGACCTTCCAAGAAAAAATAAAGTTACCACTTACCGGGGCCGCCACGGCACCGTAACATATTATTTACTAATTTTTCGACAAAAATCAACAACATGCACGTATTGGGTATATGATGTGAAATTTTTCACTGGGTCTTGACGACCCCGTCCAAAGCTTCCACATGACCACATCCTAATAAAAATTTAACGTTATCCTCACTTCTTTTAAATTAAATCCTTTAGGCTTCCATAATTATAAGCCACTTGTGTCACTTCAACTCCGTAACATGTGTTGGTCACAGTCTGATAAATGTTATGCACCATGGATTCTCTGCCAAAATGCGATGACTTTTTTGTTCAAATCTTTGAACACTTTTTTGTTCACTTTTTGGATGCCCCCAATTAATTTCCCCAGCTATCCCCTTCCTGGCACCTTAATGCCCTGGTCTCTCACCATCCCCTCGCCCGTATCTGGGCCCATTGCTTTTACGTCTACATATATATACAATAATACAAGGTCCGGATACGGTGTAATTATGATATTTTATGACAGTTATATTCAATCGTTGAATCTATTTAAATAAATATAGTCTATTTAAATTCAATGATTAGGTATAAATGTGGCACGATACTACAGTTACACTACAATTTCTTCTAAAAATACATTTCAAATAATGATGTTTCAATTATTTTTTTTTAAAAGTTCTAACCACCTTGCAACAGTCCACCACTAATTTTTGTCTCCTGTAATGTTAAATTTCATTAACCCCTTACCTTCCTTTTTATTTACATTTTATTTAACGTTATGTGTTTTCACAGATGACTTTTTAAAATATAATTTTATTTTATTTTATATTATTTATTTTTTTATTTATAAGTTTATGTGCTTTGGTTAGTGATATGCTAAAATGTAATTTTATTTTATTTAATATTATTTAACTTTCTAAAAGAATAAATATAACAATAAGCCTATGACTATATAATATTAAATAATATTTTTAATAAAATAAAAATATTAAAATTTATTCTTTTTAATAAAATAAAAATATTAAAATTTATTCTTTTTAATAAAATAAAAATATTAAAAAATAATATTTATTTTTTAGGACTCACAATTGCTTATTCTATTTTATTTAATATTGTTTAATTTTGAACAATAAATATAATAATAAGCTATGACTAAATAATATAAAATAAAATATTATTAAAAATAATATTAATTTTTTGAGACTCATTATTGATTATTTCATTTTATTTAACATTATTTAGTTTCATGAAAGAATAAATATAATAATAAGCCTATGACTATATAATGTTAAATAAAATCAAATAAATAATATTAAAAAAATATTTATTTTTAATAAAATAAATAATATTAAAATTTATCCTTTTGAATAAAATAAATAATATTAATTAAAAATTATATTTTTTTAAGATTCACAACTGATTTTTTATTTTATTTAGTTTTTTAAAGAATAAATATAATAATAAGTCTATAACTAAATAACATTAAATAAAGCAAAAATAAATACTATAAATAATGTTAAATAAAAAATAATTAATATTAAAAATTATATTTATTTCTTAATGCTCACTAGTGATTATTTAATTTAATTTAAAATTTTTTAGTTTTTTGAAAGATTAAATACAACAATAAGCATGTAACTAAATAATATTAAATGAAATGAGAATAATTAATATTAAATAATATTTTTAATAAATAAATGATATTAAAAGATAATTTTTTAAATAAAATATATAATATTAAAATAAATTTTATTTTTTAAGACTCACTACTTATTAAACAACATAAAATTTTAAATAATTTAGACTTACGTGTTAAAGGTTTTAATTCTTTCGCTCTTTTGTGTCTTTGATAAATAGCAGGGAGCATAATGTTAATATTGAAATAAACGAATCTCTGCAATCCAATGATCAAGAATTGAAACCACAAAAAAAATAAAACCAGGTGGTACTTTGCAACCCTTGCAAGGTAGTTGAGTCCTTTTTTTAAAATATATGCTTAACCTCGTCAACTCTTTTAAGGAGATATTACCTTCACCGGGGCAACTTTGATCATTTGGAAGACTTAAATTCAAAGTGACCACAGTCTATATAATCGTTGGAAGACTTCAGCTGTTCACATTCAACTTAATATTTTGGTCTTATTCGGCAGTCCACTTCTTCTTCTTCTTCTTCTTCTTCCTCTTAATTAATTATCTGCCTCATCCATCATCGATTTCGTTCAGAGAGAAGACGTGGTAACCGAGATGGCGGCCGGTGGAGGAGGTCGCACTTTGCAAAACACGCCGACATGGGCTCTTGCCACCGTTTGCTTCGTCTTCATCTTCATCTCCATTTTCATCGAACACTTGATTCATCTCCTCAGTAATGTAAGTTCAAGTTAAAAGAAGGATTTATTAGATAATTAATTAAAATCATTTTTGCTTGCTTTCTGGTTATTACGACCTTATATACCTACTTGTCTGGTTTCGTTTCGTTTCCTTTTTTACGTGTTCAGTGGCTCAAAAGGAATAGGAAAACTGCATTTTTTGAGGCTGTGGAGAAGCTCAAATCAGGTGTGCGCAAATAAAGAATTAATTTTATTTCGAGTCTTTGGCCTTTTTTTAATTAAAAAGACCAAAGTACCCTCCAAAAAATGTATCACGCTATTTGTCATTGTCATATGGGGGGGGGGGGGGGTTCTTCTGAAGTTTCCAACGTAAGGGTATAACAATTAATTTTGCCAAATAAGAGGAGGCTTTTGGTTAATCTCCCTTAGTTGCCCTTCCACTAATTGTGTTTTTCATTGTTGATGGGCACATGCAGTGCTTATAGTGTTGGGGTTCATGTCTCTCATATTAACGGTGACTCAAAGATCGATTTCCAAAATCTGCATACCCACTAAAGTTGCAGACACTATGCTGCCTTGCCATCAGAGTCCACAGATCAAAACCACCAGAGCTTTAGGATATCACGAACAGTTTTTATGGACTGATTCTTTACGGGAAAGAAGATTGGCAGCAGATGAACCTGTCAGTGCAGCTTCTACTGATCCTTGTGGCTCTAAGGTTAAATTTTCATTTTTCAATATGATTTGATTATTACCAAATGATCTTCTGGTGAGTTTAAGTAAATGTAGTTAATTAACAAGTATTATCGTTGGTTATATCTATTTGCAGGGAATGTCGTCTCTTATATCACAAGATGGGCTAAACCAGCTTAACATCTTCATATTTGTGTTAGCTGTTATGCAAATTGTGTACTGTGTTCTCACTATGGCTTTAGGAAGAGCCAAGGTACAAGACTCACCATCATGATATCTTTATTTATTTATTAATTGATCCATAATTATAAATATTCTATTTTTAAAGACTATATATTTATATTTTAGAATAGATATATAAATTTTTCTCTTAGCGTTCCTAATGCATCTCGATCCATTCATGTATTAAATGTCAGGAGGCGCAATAGTCCTCAAGTTATAATGTGCAGACATTTGCACCCGATATGTATTGTAAATTGAGAAAAGAAACTTCTTATTTATTTATGTATTTGCTCGGCCCTAATTTCTTTATACTGTCTTGAGTTTCACAGATGAAGCAATGGGAAGCATGGGAGAGGGAGACTCAGACAGTTGAATACCTAACTGCCAACGGTAGGTTGCACTGGTTGCCTCCTCCTTACAAAATAGAATACGTTGAAATTTCTCGTGTGTGATTCTGAACGTTCCCATTTTTCAAAATTAAAAAGCAAATTTGTTTTAAATAATGGAACATTCTTTTGTGTATTGTTATTAACATGGTTTTTGCTTTCTATATATAGATCCCAATCGATTTAGATTAACCAGAGATACGACCTTTGCTCGTCGCCACACGGGCAGTACTTCTTGTACAGGCACAGCATTCATTCTTTGGACGGTAAGGCTTTTTAATTTTTGGCTCACATTCACTATAGCTATAGCTAGCGTCTGCGGATTAATGTGATGACTGACCCAGCGACTGTGAATTAAATCAAATTTAAATTTTGGCGCAGAAATGCTTCTGCCAGCAATTCTTCAATTCAGTAGCAAAAGTTGATTACCTCACTCTTCGCCATGGTTTTATCTCGGTAAGGGTGTTTAAAAAATTATTTAAAAGAATATTCACGCATTAAAAAAAAAAAAGCTATCGCTAATTAATTCAGGCTTCTTTATTTTCTTAATCTACAGGCTCATCTGTCGTCAACGAATTACAATTCATTTAATTTCCAGAACTACATACAACGATCCTTGGAGGATGATTTCAAAGTTGTAGTTGGCATCAGGTGATCACAGACGAAGATATATATATATATATTTTTTTGTGGTGCTAATCATTTATTCGTTTATTTATAAAACCTTATACTTAACAATATTTATTACACATATATAATAAAACATTTCACTTTTTATGGACAGCCCATTCATGTGGTTTTTAGTGGTCATCTTCTTGCTCGTAGACGTGCATGGTGAGTAATTAACTAATAATTTTTTTTTTAATTTCATTTTCACTATTATATTTTTATTTTGCTCTCTCCCACAGCATCTACATATTGAATGAGTAACATCGTCGTCTACATGAACATAATTACAGGTTGGAATGCGTATTTGTGGGTATCATTTATCCCATTAACTGTAAGTACATATTGTTCAATTTAATTAGTAAACAAAGAATTCAATTATCAATTTTCTATCTTGTTTGATTAATCAACGCATATATATGCTGCCTGCGCACTTTGTAGATAGTGTTAGCTCTTGGAACCAAGCTCAAAGTAATAGTTGCAAGAATGGCTCTTCTGCTTCAAGATGAGCATAATGTAACCAGAGGGTCTCCCCTTGTACAACCCAACGACAATCTATTTTGGTTCAATCGTCCGAAATTCGTCTTGACTCTTCTGCATTACATTTTGTTCGTGGTAATTCAATTGATCGATATAATCAAAATCCCGCATTAATTGTTATGAATAATTAATAATTATTACTACAATTAATTGAAATTAATTACTTGTAATTTTCATTTTCCAGAATGCATTTGAGCTGGCTTTCGTCATCTGGGTCACGGTATCAATTTCTCTTTCATGCACGTAACGTATTGGCTGCATATTTTCAGAAATTGTTCTCACAAATTAAACAATGAACGCCACCTTGTTATTATCTTGTTGTTATTGCTATTATTTTTAAATTTTTCATGATCTTGTCTTTCAGTGGCAATACGGGATGAAGTCTTGTTACCATAAAAGAAAATCGATAATCATTATCAGAGTGGTCTTAGCGTAAGTAATAAGTGTGTGTATATATATAAAGTGCAGATGCGCGCATTCTTTTTTAATGTGGATACGTTGTTAAGCCGTAAGATTTAATAGCACTAAAAATTAATTCTACTAAATCCCACAACTTAAAAATGTGTCCACATAAAAAAAATATATTAGCGTCCGCACTAGAAAAGAACTTCGTGTATATATATATATATATATATATATATGAGCTAAGTAATTTTTGTTAAATTTTGTTGTTTGATTATTATGTACGTTTGAACATATTTCCAGGGTGACAGTTCAAGTCACGTGCAGCTACATCACGCTTCCTCTCTACGCTCTCGTGACACAGGCAAGCGTTTGTGATTGTCGCTGAATGGGTGCATCTAGAATCTGAAACATTAGATTTGTAACTTGAATTGTTGGACATGCATGCACATGTATGAAACCTGAAATTTTACGCCTAAAATTCGTTGAATTTTGGTTTTAATTTCTACACACGTACAGATGGGCTCGACTGTCAAAGGGGCTGCGCTGGAAGAGCAAACATCAAATGTTATAAAGCAATGGCACTCCGGGGTGAGGCAGAAAAGGAAAACACAGCAGCGAGAGCGCACGTCACAATCCAATTCCAGCCATGAGAACTCGTTAACCATTCGGAGCAGCAACAGAATTCTGAGTTCTCCGGATTTTGCTTCTCATAATCGAGCGCCGAGTCTCGGAGACATCGTCAGTGTTGCTAGCAAAATTGAGATTATGGAACCAGATGAACTTGGCCCTGCTGTTTTTACACCCGATGATAGTACAAATAGAAATGGCTGAAACCACAGAAAATAGGATTTTTCTTTTTAGTTAGTTACATGATTAAATTGTAGAAGGAATTATGTTTAGCCTATATAAATTAAATAGAACAATTATTTTATTGCTCGGTGTATATGGTAGGGTGTGTGTGTGCGCGCGCGCGCGTGTGTGTATAGAGAGAGAGAGAGAATTTCATCTCATTTTTGCTCTCAAGGGCTTCATTAATTGAATGATTTTCAACAACTTTTTTTAATTGACCAGCCACGCAAGTTAAATTTGATTTGTGAAGAAGTAAGGAATTAAGAAATTAATTCGTGCTTCAACCCCATAATTTTAAAAGAAAAAAAAAATCCTAATCTTAAATTGTACCATCATATCACCGTTCTTCTTTTTGAATACTTATACATATTATTACCAATAGAATACTATTAATATTTATAATTAGACATTTGGTAAAACAGTAAGATAAGCCTAAATCAAATTTATAAAACACAACTATTATTTCCACCCTTTATCGTTATAAATATTCGAATGGTTATTTCTTCTGCCCATACTATTAGTGAGAAGTTTAACCTTCACCCAATTATATAATTACAGTACTTGTTAGCCTACCACTTCGCCAAAGTGGCAAAGACCAATTACAATCATGTCACTATTTCTCAAATTTTACAAAACTCTAGTCTGAAAACTCAATTTGTTCCCCCCATAAAAATGGAGCACCTGGTAACCACGACATAAAATAAGTCCAGATCGGCCCATACAGTATGGTGGACAGCGGCGTCTCTTATATAGGGGCGAGTAGGTAACCGCAACCTTCCATTTTCACATACGTGAAAAAGGCCCATCTTTTGCGACTCATTGGGCTTGGTTTTCAAACAAAGAAATATTGTTGTACAGTGCGAAATTTTTGCACCCTAAAGCATAGAACACTTTTAAGTAAAAAAGAAATTTTTTTTTTTTATATTTACTATTATATTATTATAAGACTTTCCGTTTTGCTGTATAAAATCAAGTACCTCTCATGCAACACACAACGAGACACGCCAATTCATGTTAGTTTCAAGCAGAGAGAGAATTATATTGAGCACGAGGCTTGGCACACCATGTCCGGGCGAGGTCAGGATTGAAATATTTAGGAGGGTAAAATTATTATAAAAATGAATATTTAGGGGTTATAATTAATAAGTGTATTTATAATTGAGTTAAAAGTGTTAAGTATTAAACTTATCGAAGCCAGATCATTTTTTTAAAAAAAAAAAATTATTTAAAGGCTATGTTTATAAATATGTCATTATGTCATAATTTTTTTTTCTGGGTTAAAAAAATTTAGAATATGCATGCTTAAACTTACTATCTAGGCCCCCTTAGATCAATATTATTTAGGATATACCTCACCCAATTTTTTTTTTTTTTATTTCTTACACCATAATCTCATCCAATTTAACTAAAATATTAGTTCCAACACTGCATAAAAGTTACATATATACAAAAAAAAAAAAAAAGGTGGTAATAAGAAGCAGTAACTCACGGTGTGTATTGTGGTGACAGCTGGCAGCCAATAAACATGTTAACATATGGTACAAGGACAAACCCTAGACACGAGACAAGGACAAATCTTAGAGTTCTATGGCAAGTTGCGTCGGTTGTTGAAAAAGAAAGGCCCACATTAATACGGACCAGGGCCCGAGCACATAACACTACTGCAACAACTTGTGTTTTAGAATCAAATCATGCTCATGCTGTGGGGCAATGCATGTGCAGTTAAAAAGTTGAAGAGCCACATCTCTCGCGTACATGTGGCCCATTGTTATTGAGAGTGGTTAGAATTGCAACCTTTCAGCCAATTTTGACAAATCATAGTCATTCTAAAGGCATCGCTGACCCACCATTTTCATTTTTATCCCCGATAAGTACATTACTCCTAATGTACTAATCTCACAATTAGAAATCTGCTAATACATCTTTAATCAACATTGTTAATATGTTTTCCAAAGTTATAATTATAAAAATAGTATAACATTACCTAAAATAAGAGATTTTAATAAACATATAACCCGTACCTAAAATATGACATCTAAAGCCACTAGTAAAAAAGAACGTAATATGTTAATCCCAACAACTAAGTAGATACTATCTACCTTACAAAATTTATTAGTAAAATATTCTTTTTCATCCCATATCATTCTCTGCCTATCAGCATCACTATATATTTGTTTTATATTATTTTTATTTTACAGTCATAGGATTTCTATCCACCAATAGATTTGTTAATAACAGAATCTGTAACTTAACCGTGTCTGAGTAGATATTATTCATTTTTTTTGTTTTCGGTACAATTCAAAATGTGTCTACTTAATTAGGAAATTAATTTAGAAACTCTCTCATTAGTGATGCATGATGTTAAATACGTTTTAAGATCTTTAAAATATAGAAAAGTTTTACATTATGAAGCTTGATACCAATAATAAATTAATAAATAAAAACCGGCCTATCTATGTCATGAAATATCTAAAAGAATATTTTGACCTCTTTGGAAGTGCTTTTGATAATAGTAAATGCACTTGAGATCACACCTAACGATATCGAAGACAAATGGCATATTGATAAGGCGAAAGTAAAAGTTGAAGCCGATGTTGTAGCTACCTCCATTGAAAATATGCCAAGATACACAAGAATTGAAGAGGCTAACAGAAAATGAATCCTTTGCCCAATATATTATATCATCTTTTGTCCAACAATGGTCACATGAAGGGGATCTCCATTTTTCCATTTTTGTCTGGAATTGCGGGCATTATGTGTTCTTGACTTGTTGGGAAACAGAGACAAAACAATTTCTTTTGTTAGATAATAAGACTTGGGCAACATGCGAGGGAGCAAAACAAAAACAAATTCGTTCTGGGGGCTTAATCGTACGTGATGTAAATTGTTGTATAAATCGGACTACTACTTCCCAACACCATCCCCTACAACTTTCAACGGCTCCAACATTACTGTCCCCCATTGATTCAACCACTAACTGACCCTCCACCCCTTCATCTCCCAACTAATCTCACCCAAAAAAAAAAAATGGAAAAAATAATTAACCCCAACTGACTAATTAGGTTATTTGTTGCTATTGATTATCAATGGCAAACCGAGATTAAAGTAAGATTTTTTTATTTAGTTTATTTAAGATGTGTAGGGGTGGTCAAATTTCAAATCAATTTTTTTTTTAGTTTATTTAAGATGTGTAGGGGTGGTCAAATTTCAAATCAATTTTTTTTTTAGTTTCTTAACTTATATACAGAATTTAAACTTAAATGATTAGCTAAAGAAAGTTACTTGAAAACTAGCCATTAAAGACTAAATAAGATAACATTTTGTAAAGGAAATGCTATTAGATACATTCATCTAATAAGATATAACATATGTGCCCTACTTTTATTTTTTTAAATGGACAATACTTTTTCTTCAACATTTTTTACATAAAAATACTCCCAAAAAAATAAAACATATAGTATTATGTTCTATGGTCCGAGCCGGAGACCCCAAGTCTGAAAAAATTGCTTTTAATGAAGCCTAAAAAATATGGTTAAAAAGTCATAATAAATACTTTATGGCGTCTTTGCGTCTAAAAGATGTTGAAATTAATTTTTGAACATGCGCATGGGTTTTATTTCAAACCTAATTGTGTACTTTTATTAAACAAAATTTTAGTTTTCATTAATTAATGGGTCGGTTTGGTTGAGATTGGTCATAATCAATCTTACATTGTCATAATTAATCGATAATGAAAGCCCAAAAACTTGTTGAAAAAAATGAAAGAAGAAAAAATGTAAACTCAAACACCAAAATCTCAGCTCCAAATCAGAAGATCTAAGCTCGATAATTATGTTTTTAAGGATGATTAATTTTATCCATAGAAAATGATGATAATGTGGCCCTAACCTACTTTTTTTTTTAAATAACAAATTTTGCAAAATGCAACCAATTATTCCATTTTTGTCCGGCATCTATTATGCCCCAGTTGAATGGTAGTTATTATTGGGATACCATTTGTCTCCCTAAATTGGACCCACAATTTTTGTATTCAGATTTAGCCAAAAGAGCTTTTCAGGCACAAAAAGCCAAATTAAGTAATTTCTTATAGCATTATTAAAAGTTAATTCCCAATCCATTTATGTAGTTATTAGAAGCAGCCACACTTCACAGAATCTAATCTCTTTTTCTAAAACAAATGTGTAATCTTTTGGGGATAGATACTTGATACTTGTATATATAAATAGTCACATGAAAGGATTGTTTATTTTTTTAATATAATCTATTTTTGGTAACTAAAAGAACTACGGTAATTCTTAATAGAAATAATTAAGTACGATGGTTAACACTCGAGAATGAGACAGTTCACACTAAAGAATAATTTTATATTATAAAGTTGAATAAATATTTTTTCAAAATTTTTTTATATTTTAAAAAAATAGATTTGAACAAAAAAATCCTTAAAAAACATTTTAAAGTATAAATAACATTTATCACTTTTTATTTAAGATGCGGAAATATTAAATTTCAAAACCTAATAATATAATTCCTTAAAAATGAAAAGGTTTTTTTTAAAAAAAAAAACATTGAAACAAGTTCATAATTGTTGTAAAAGCATCTAAAGCCAAGGACATAAAGGGCCCATTAAAAAAGAAAAAGAAATGCTTTTTATTATCCTGAATTCTATTCAATGATGAAGGTGATAGATAAATTAAATTAAGCTGATTGAAACTAAAAAGAAAAGAAAAGAAAAAAAAAAAAAGAGGCCTTACTTCTGGAATTTGGTTTTGGGTGTAAAAGAGAGATTAAAGATTGGGGTGAGGTCAGTCTGGAGGGGCATTCGGGTTAGGGAAGAGACATTGACACATGATAACGAGTACGATGAATGCGGGCGATTGAAGCTTCCAACAACGGAGAAGGCTACGTTACAGATTCTGTAACGTACGCACCCAATGGGAAGCAGCCACACGTGCTCTGAGGAGAGAGAAAAACTGTGCAAATGCAGGTTGTGGAAGTTCTCCATTGGCCGCTGTTACTTACAGAATCTGTAATGTAGACTTCTCCACACTGCCCACCGCCCCCCGTCATCTAAAATCTAAATCACACTCAGACAAACATTAAACACTTGATGCCGATTTCATGATTAAAGCAAGAGCAGAAGATGCTCATAAAATTAAATTTTAAAAAAGCAAAAAGAAACACAGAAAGAGACAGAAGCAGCAGACAGAAAAAGAAAGCCAGAAAGATTATTTCTCAGTGCAGTTAGTATCTGTCAATCAGTGACTGCAACGATATCCCAAAGTGACCGGCAACACCCTCGAGGGACTTCCATTTTTATTTTGCTTTGTTTTTAGGTTTATCTTCCACGTGAGTGAGTGGCGCTGGGGGGTGGGTGGGCATGTCCCGATTGGGTTCGATTTTGTTCGATTTGATTTTGTCAAAAAAAATAAATTGAATCAAATTTCTCATTTTATTTAGAAAATTTTGAATGAAACATGAACTAAATTTAGAAATTTAACCAAATTAAAATATTTCAGTTCAGTTTCTACGTTTGATTCATAAAATTTAATATTTTTCTTAATATATTAACTAAATTTTTATATTTTTTTACTGAAATTATATTTTTTTAATCAAATTTAATTATAACCACTGATTATTCATGGTTTATGCAAAAATTTTAATAAAAGAATATTATTGTATATATAAATTATTATTTTTTAATTTCATTTTAGTTCAAGATCAAAAACCGATTAGTTTCATTTTTTTTGAACCATTCAGTTCGGACTCATGGAACCGAATGCCCACCTCTATATGTGACTATCATTTTGTCTACTCAAAATGAGTGATTTTAGCAAGTGACTTTATTTTGTTGTGTGAACCATGATTTGTTTAGGCTTTGCACTAAAATGTTATTTAGTCTTATTGTAAGATACATAAGGGTATATTCGGTATTAAGGTTGGACAGTTATACCTTAAAAGTTATACTATTAAAGTATTTAGTAAATACTAATTGCTGTAACATGAAAATTAAGATAATTTAATTCACTACTTGTATAATAAAAAATCTGAGATATAATACAAATGTTTTTAAATATTTGACAAAATATTCTTTCACTCTATTATTATTCCTCCTTTACCCCACGGGTTCAATAGTACAAATACAACTAAAATTTATAGTGAAACATAATTTAACATAAACATAATATTTTAATACAATACCATCTTCATCGTATTAAAAACCACAAGGCATGGCGCTGTTTGTATATAGTGAAGAGCAATGCAATAGTGCAAACATGGAAATGGCTTTGGCTTTTACCAAGGCCACTGGCCACGCACATCAACAGACTCTTTTATCATTCTCAAAAAAAAAAAATAATAATAATAATAAATAAATAAAAAGACTCTTTTATCATATTTTGGCGACAAATGCGTTGGCTGGACATTCTCACAATCTTCGGTATGCATTATAATAATCCTGGGTAAATGTCCCCTACCTTTCTCCTTCCACACGTGCATCCACAGAGCGTGCATTACACTACCCCATTGAGTATTTTAACATTTACCAAATGCTCCACAAATATATTTGGTTCCATCAATTAAATCCACAATCCATATTACGTACCTTCATCTGATGGCCTCATTTCACTCGTTAATACGTTTAATCTTTACTAATATTGACACACAGACACAACTTAGGGACCTAATGATACAAACTAACAAAATTTACATTCTTATTTAATAATTGTCAAAATTTGGAGGTCCAAATGTTATTGTTCTAAATTAAATTGAAGAAAGCAACTTCCAACCGCATCTCACTTTTAATTTTGATATTTTTACTTACTTAAATGACTCCCACATGCAGATTAATTGAATATGATTAAATTAATCACAAAACATATACAATCGAGATAGTTTATCTAAGCCGATTAATGTTGGTATACCATAATTTTTTAATAATTTTCAATTGTTTGGGATATTTTTAATTTGTAAATGCTTGTGTCGGACTGTTGTTGGTGCTGGGGCAATATAATAAATAAAGAAAAATATGAGGGTAAATACAATTGAGAAAATCAAGGCGTGAGAGTGAGAAGAGAATGTTATGTTGAATGTATGTGGTGGGCTTATGAAGCAACACTAAAGGCGCAGACTAAATCGATATCATCAAACTTTCGCTGTTATGTAATAATTATGTTCCTTTTCACTTATTTATTTAACTTGCCCACCTTACATTTATTTAGATTAATTAAATACAATGTATGATATTTTGCGTAAGACAAAAGACAAAAGATTTACGTCTTAAAATTTAAACTAATGGATAGATAAACTCTGAATATTTTGGAAGCGAACACACTAACTCCTGTCAAAATCTATTTATTTTAGATTTATGCAATACTAGAGAGATTGTGTAAATATTTATTTTTTTTAAGAATTGAACAAGAAAGAAGTGTATCACGCGCCTGAAACTGAAAATTGGAAGTTGAAAGAGCAGCAGCATCTCTGGAAAAATATAAAAGGAACAAAAGAGTGATAAGACAATAGATAGTAAACGAGTGGACTGCTGGTGCCTGGTGCTGGGGCTCTGACTCACTGAGTCCCAACAACTAACAGCACGCCCATGATAGTTGCTGCCAAACTCTCTTGGCCCCATTCTTTTTCACATTGACAAATGACAACTCCTTCCTTTAATCTCTTTTGGCCCCTTTTTTACTTTTTTTTTTTAATTTTTATTTTCAATAATGAGTGGCCAACTGGGGACTGTTGTGTAGTGGCCGTTTCTGCTCTCACATTTCAACTCAACTTTCATAAAAACACAACTGAAAAAGATTACCCATAAATATTGGTCCATTCCTTTTCAAGATTGGACCATCTTTTTTTTTTTTAATTTAATAAAATGTAAAAAGTTGAATCAAAGTGATACTGTCTGTCTGTAATTAGATCAAGTAGGATTTACATTAAATATCAAGAGGGCACATTTGGATTTTTATTTTTTATTTTTTGGATGGAATTGATAACTTGAGATATGAAATCTAAGGCTATGATGAGGGGACTTTAGTGGGCGCAGTTGTTCTTATTGTTGAAGTTATGTGATTGTTTTTTTAGGGAAATAAAGAAAGTTCTAAAGAGAAGTTACAAAATTAGATTTTGTTTGTTGTATTGTATTGTATTGAATTGAATCAACGAAAACTCCCCTTTTGTCTTGGACCATGGTGGGAATAAATGGAGGGCTCTGAATAAAAAACAGTGAAAAAGAAAAAGCTACTTCTTAAAATTATCAAATCACTCCATGTAAATTCGCAAATATAGGAAATAATTCGTAATTTTACTACTTCTCTCAAACTCTTCCATGCCGTCAAATTACATCAATAAAGTTGAACAAATTACGTTCTTTTTTTTTTTAAATCAATATACTTCTAATTGAAATATAGAAATAAGTTCACATAATTTACTATTATAACAAAATAATCACTGAAAGATCAAGATTGGAAAAAATATCCTTTGTCGAGTGACGAATTCATATCCAAGTGAGTTATACTTGTACTTAATTGTTTTATTTCTATCTTAATCAAATGGAAATAAATCTCACCTTTATTAATTTTAGATTTTTTTTAATATTAATACACCGTCAATTCTCATTATATTTGGATTTGTAGATCTGTAACTAACCATGTTAGTACCTAAAAGAAAAAAAAAACTCAAAGAATTCATATCAAATAAGAATAGTTATTTATGATTCAAACTTTATAATTACTCTCTTAAATTTACTGATGAAAAGGATAAAATAATCTTATTACATGCTTAGTTCTTACCAGCAGAGATAAATAATAGAGATGATTTTGAGACAGCAGATAATTTTGTGGACTAATTCATCGCTTTTGCAAAGTATGAGGGCTAGTTTTATAATTACTCAAAACATTCCTACAGAGTAATACTATAATTTACCCAAGAAAAAAAAAAGGGCAAATAACAAAAGAAGAAAAAGCCAAGGCAAAGAAAGAAAAGAAAGAAAGAAAGAAAGCAAAGTGACAGAAGTAGGGGTAATGTCTTAGCTTGTCCCCTCCACCCAACACAGTCTCTCTTTAAACAGTGTTAATTCCAAAAAAGCAATCATCTCAGTCCTCACTCACTTGGCTTTTATTTTATTTTTTTATTTTTTTATTTCTTATTTCTTTTTTGCTTTTTGTTTGTGTTTCTGTTCTTTCTGTAAGCAGTTGTCTATGTCTTATGTTTCTCCTGCTCCCTCCTCTCAGTACCTGCAACAAATGGGAGAGGAATCATACTTTGAATTCCTTGTTATTATTTGATACCCTTTCTCTTTCTTTCATCTCATCCTTTTTTTTTTTTCCTTCCTCCTCCCTTCTTCTTAAAGCCTTAGCATGACTTTCTTGTTCTTTTCTATTCATCTTCTTGCACCCTTCTCCTGTTTTAGCTTTATGGTACCCCTCAAAAAAAATGAAATTTCTTCCGTGATTTGACCCCATTTCCACATTTTCCCTAGTTTTTTTAAGCTTTGTGGGTGCTCTTGTTATCACCATTTCATTACTATTAAAGATATTTAGTGTGTGGTTTGTTAATGGTCTTTTACAAGTATTGAGAGAGCACAAAGAATACCCTTTTTTGTTTTTTCGGCTGAGGTGTTCATGGAATTTGATCTGAACCATGCAGCAACTACTGAGGGGGAAAAGATTGCATTTTGCAATGGAGATTGTGGGAAGAACAACAGTGGTTGTGTCTGTTACTTGAACTCTTCATCTTCTTCTTCTTCATGTTCTGCAAATTCTTCTTCTTCTTCCTCTTTATCTTCTTCAATATATTTTGAGCTTTGGCATGCTTGTGCTGGTCCTCTCACTTCACTGCCCAAGAAAGGAAATGTAGTTGTTTACTTCCCTCAGGGTCACTTAGAACAAGTTGCCTCATCCTCTGCTTTTCCACCTATTGAAGTTCCCAACTTTGATCTCCAACCACAAATCTTTTGCAAAGTTGTGGATGTTCAACTGCTTGTAAGTACAGGGTCCTTTTCCTTTCATGTTGGATTGCTTGTGAATTCTCATATTCGTCTTCAGCATAAGGCATAAGGCTTAAGGCTATACGATTTCCCATTTTCTTTTTATTTTTTTAAATTTGATTATTAATTGTAATTTCTCTATGTAACAGGCTAATAAAGAGAATGATGAGGTCTATACTCAGGTTGCTTTGCTTCCTCAACCAGAGGTATGATTTTCTGCCTACACTGTTGCTAATTGGCTTCTTTGTCTTTGTTATTAGTGCGTACTAGTTGCATTTCTTGATGAAAATTTTCAACTTGTAAGTTTTTAGCAATTATTGTATATATTTTATGAGAATTTATATTCTTAACGTGTTGAATTTAAATTTCTGTTGCTCATACTGTATCCTTTGGCGTTTTATATAGTTGGAAGGGCTAAATTTGGAGGCAAAACAGCTTGAAGATTTGGGTGTGGATGAGGAGGGGGGTGGAAGATCACCTACAAAATCAACTCCTCATATGTTCTGCAAAACACTTACAGCTTCTGATACTAGTACCCATGGTGGGTTCTCTGTTCCTCGTAGGGCTGCCGAAGATTGTTTCCCTCCTCTGGTGCGGTTCTATGCTTTTATATGTTTGCTATGCTTTAGAAAATCAGATGGTAACATAATAATGGAGATTTTCTAGTTAAAGTGATGGTATTTCCTTTATTTCAGGACTATAAACAGCAAAGACCCTCTCAAGAGCTTGTTGCCAAGGACCTGCATGGAGTGGAGTGGAGGTTTCGACATATTTATAGAGGTAACGTTGGGAAACTTCTCGAAACCTCTGTCTGTTTCTTATCAAAGAACAAAGAAAAATTGAAGGAGAAATCGATAAAGTTCAATGTTTATTACCTTTTAGGTCAGCCAAGACGGCATCTGCTTACTACAGGATGGAGCATCTTTGTGAGCCAAAAGAATCTCGTTTCAGGGGATGCAGTGCTTTTCCTGAGGTTAAAAGAAAAAATTAACATTTTGATGATGCATGTAACATTACATTGTAATTTTCTCGTTTTGTTATGAATTGGAGCCGAAAGTCACTGTTAGCTCTGTGAATATGGTAGCCAGTCAAAAGGAGAAAAAAGTTATTACAAGGAAATCATTTTCACATCCTCAAGTTTTATGAAAACATATAAAATTAGTGCCTTCTCTAAATCCCAAAATGCTTAATGCATGAGAAGATTTGAACAAGTTTTGCTAGTCCAAAACAGTGAACTAAAGGGTATTCCAATGCTGTGAGCAAATAATTCATTGTTTCATTTCCAATCAACAACATCCTATTGTCATGGGTTTCTCCAACCCCATTTTAGTGACCAGAACCTACAAATTTTTCTTTCATTTTGTAGGGGTAAAGATGGAGAGCTGAGGTTGGGTATCAGAAGATCTGTTCAACCTAGAAATGGTCTTCCTGATTCAATTCTTACGAAACAGAATTCATACCCCAATGTTCTTTCAGTAGTGGCTAATGCAGTATCAACCAAGAGCATGTTCCATGTTTTCTACAGTCCAAGGTAATTGACCATTGTCTGCTTAAATGGAGGAAATGAAATTCATAATGATACTTCTCTGTTGGTCCCACAGTCCCACCTTTTTCTTTTTTGCGCCCCTCTTTCTACTTGGTGACTGTGAACAGTTGCAACTACTACAAGGCATTTTGTTGTCAATGAGACTAACAGCAGAAGTAATTCTATGGATTGGATGTAAATCACTCTTGAGCTGTGATTTTATTGAGCAAACTTTATATGAGGCTATCCACTCCCGTTGCATGAATTATAACATATATATGACTGTAACTTTAGCACTAGCGTGTGAGTATGAGTTCTTGAAAGAGTTATGTGTTAAACGTTTGCCTCAATAAGAAGGGTATAGTAAATTTAGGTAATAGAGCACATCAGCTACATATTACAACCCCTTGCCTTTGACTGTGAACCTCTTTACGTGCTTGGATTGCTAATTTTTGTTCATTCTGTTCTTTGGTTAACTGAGCACAAGTGTACTGGAAAAAGGATTCAATGATAGAAATTATATCATAGATTTTGATGCTGGCTCCTGGGAGTCAAACAAAAATGGTCAAGCTGTATCTTGTAAATTAAATGACTATGATTTCTTAATTTCAGTTGGAAATTAAGCTATGAAGCTTGAATTGACTAAGGAATGGCTTCAATGACTCAGCAAGCATTTCTCTTCAGAACGCTTGTTCTGCAATCATTCAGCCCATATTCTAAGACTGTATTCTAGAAGTTTGAGCTAATAGCTCTTGTTCTTATGAAATTGAAGATGAATCCATTCATTCTTGCATTTTTGATTACATGCTGGGTCAGGCTTGCTTTATGAGAAAAGAGATTTTTATTTCCAAAATGTTGAAATGCAGGGCCAGTCACGCAGACTTTGTCATACCCTACCAAAAGTATGTGAAGAGCATCATGAATCCGATATGCATTGGAGCAAGATTCAAAATGAGATTTGAAATGGACGATTCTCCTGAAAGAAGGTATTGTACGAGTCAGTTACACAGCATGACAATAATTATATTTTTACTGGTGATGATTTATTCTCATGCTGTAGTGCCATTTCTCCTATCTTGAAGGTGCAATGGTGTAGTGACTGGAATCACTGACTTGGATCCCTATCGATGGCCAAATTCAAAATGGAGATGCTTAATGGTGAGCTTTATAATTATGCTATCAATAACTGATCTACTGTATTCTCATTCTCTTTGATTTGGACAAATCTTGCATTTTATTGTCTCTTGTCTACTTGCAATTTTTGTTCTTTATCCTGAATATGAGGAAATTGCTTCCTTGTTGAGCTTCCACTTGTTTGCTTGGTAGACCGTTATTTTAATAAATTCTTGCTACCTTTTTACCTTTCATACACAATCACTAATAAGTATATGTACTTCAATTACTCTTGGAAGACCACTGAATTTTCTTAAGCTCGGTTTGTTTTTATAATATAATTCACACAGCATTAATTAGGCTGATTTAACAATACCAGGCTGATTCTAGGGAGCCAAGCAGCTGATGAAACTCCCTCACGCCTGAATTCCTCCATCTTATCATGCTAATTTGATGGACCCTGCTGGGTCACATTAGATTACTTATGCATACATGTTTTATTCATTTCTGTTTGTGAAAAATAAAAAAAAAAGTCGATTCTCATCATAAACACCAATTTTATATATGTTTGGACAGGTCAGATGGGATGAGTGTATTGGGAGTGATCATCAAGAACAGGTTTCCCCCTGGGAAATTGATCGTTCTGTTTCTCTCCCACCCCTGAGCATTCAGTCCTCCCCAAGGATGAAGAAACTGCGGACTGGTCTGCAGGCTACTCCACCCGACTACCCTGTCAGTGGTAAAAATCGTCCCAGCTAGATAATAATACCAGCATTTTCTTCTTCACACTTGCTAACTTCTCCATGTTATAATCTGTCTTCTTGCAGCCACAGGTGGTGGGGTTTTGGACTTTGAGGAATCTGTAAGATCCTCTAAGGTCTTGCAAGGTCAAGAAAATGTAGGTTTTGTATCACCCCTATATGGATGTGATACCGTTAACCACCCCCTGGATTTTGAAATGCGAGCACCCGCACGTCAAAGTCTTGCATTAAATGGAATCAGAAAAGATAATATTAATGAGCTTGTTAGAGCTCGCCCCACCTCTTACACCGGCTTTGTGGAATCCAATAGGTTTCCAAAGGTCTTGCAAGGTCAAGAAATATGCCGATTGAGATCCCTGACTGGAAAAGTGGATCTCAATCTAGGCACTTGGGGAAAACCCAATTTTGGTTGCGATTCGATGAACATTTATCAAGCATCCAAGCCCAATATCTACCCTTCACCGTCAGAAAGCCTTTCAAATATGTTTTTCCCTTATGGTGATATGCCCAAAACTGTCCAACATCACACAATGCGCCCTTATGCTTCTAACCTCCAGAGAGAAAATGTTAACTCATCTTCTATCCAGATGCCAGCAATTGGAGCCGAAGTAAGAAAAGCAAATCTTCTGAACGAGCATAAGCCTGTGGAAAATATCCCTACACTCACTTTCAAGGCAAATATGAGGAGTCAGAAAGATGGAAGCTTTAATGGGACAGCAGCTGGATGTAAGCTTTTTGGGTTCTCTCTGACTTCTGAAACACCTACTCCAAGCTCTCAAAGCCCCGGTAAGAGGAGTTGTACAAAGGTGAGCTATATAAGGAACAAAATTGGAAAGAATTTGCCAATATTTAATTTCTGCCTTTTCCTTTTACTAATGATGTTTCATTAACTTGGGGAAGGTTCACAAGCAAGGCAGCTTGGTTGGAAGAGCTATTGATCTCTCGAGACTGGATGGGTACAATGACCTGCTAAGTGAACTAGAGCACTTATTTAACATGGAAGGCCTTTTACGAGATCCTGCTAAAGGATGGCGGATCTTATACACCGACAGTGAGAATGATGTGATGGTTGTTGGGGATGATCCTTGGCAGTAAGTGTCTAATATTCTCTCATCACGTTTAGTTCATTCTCTATTATGCTTATGCTTCTATCCAATGACAAGATCTTTAGCAGTCCTAGACTAGCGAGCAGAACAATTGGGTGTGTCTTTTTCTGTTGTCTTAACAAACGAGTTTTTCTGGTAGCAGTGAATTCTGTAATGAGGTGTCCAAGATCCATATCTATACGCAAGAAGAAGTGGAGAAGATGACCATTGGAACCACCGATGATACTCAAAGCTGCTTGGATCAAGCACCGGTAATAATGGAAGTTTCAGTTTCGAAGTCTTCATCAGTCGGCCAGCCAGACTCTTCTCCCACGGTAGTAAGGGTTTGAAGTTCCTAGACGTGCTTGATGATATGTTTGTATGTACAACGTAATAAATATGAACCTAATTTAGGGTCTTATGTTTGCCTGAGTGTGCATTCCTATTTGGCCTTCTACTGTCGATAATCAGAGTTGTAAACTGTTTTCAACTTGTGCTTTCTGCCTACTGGCAACATGCTAGCATCAATAATTCAGTCACAGTATGTTTTGACGTGATGGAAAAGTGCTTCTGTTTGGCTTCCATAACGAAAAGATAGCCCGATTGGGGCCACATTACGGTGAAAAATAGAATTCGGGCTCCTGCTGATTCGTTGCTCACTTGAGTGTGGGCCCTATGCTTCTACAATTTCTTCGTGTAAGACACAGCAAAATTGGATCAAATTTAGAAGACAAAGCTGGTTAATGGACCTACACGATTCAGTTTACTACATGCACGAAACTTGATTGGAAGTGATGTGTTTCAGTTGTCTAGAAATGCCCCGGTGTAACATCAGACATGCAGTAACACAGTACAATAAATGCATCACAAACAAATCCGTCATGCATTATGACAAGCTAATCAAAGAAATGTTGTGGACAATTTTATCACGTTACCTCCCAGCCATCACCGAAACAAGTAAAATTACGAAAGTTTACATAAATATTTGAGAAAATAGAACGTGCAAATTTTATTTTGTAGAGTTGATGAACCGGTAAATTTTATAATTCAGCACTTGTTCGTGCGTTCCCTGTTTTAAACTAAGGGAATTTCACAATTTAAAATGAATATAGAACGTAAGTGCAAGTGAGAATCCTACAAAGCGGCCATCTCTCACTGTTGCTTTAAGAGCTCGCGACCTATAATCATTCTTCTTATCTCGCTGGTGCCTGCCCCGATTTCATATAGTTTGGCATCTCGAAGGAGACGTCCAGTGGCATACTCATTCACATAACCATTACCACCTAAACATTGAATAGCCTGGAAAGTAGAATATGAGCTCAATCAACAAATTGACAATAATATGTTCAGAATTTGCCACTTAAAAATGCTGCATAATAATATAGTCATTGCACAAACAAAAAGATGGGTTAAGACTAGGAAGAACTGTAGGTTCACCTGCAGAGCAACTTGGGTTGCTCTTTCAGCTGCACAAAGTATCACTCCAGCACAGTCCTGAAAATTGCATCAACAGTCAGTTACTGTCTGCTTCAGTTAACAATCTCATGCTATTAGACAGATATAGTCATTTTCATTTTCCCCTTCCACTCTAAAAAAAAAAAAAAAGGAAAAGAACAGAATTCAGATTTCAACAATACCTTAGGGTCAACTTTTCCGTCGTCACAGTCCCTGGCAACAGAATAAACATAGGACCTGAAATAATGGCAGTTTGTTAACTGCTGCTATGAGGAAAACTAAAGTTTTTAGACACATTGACATGTTACAAAATCAGAATCTCTTGTACCTTGATGATTGTAAAGCAGTATACATGTCAGCAGTTTTTCCCTGTAAAGCAATTGTGCACGTTAAGTAACAGCACTTATCCAAACAATCGTTATTCCCAATAGCAAGTATGAACCTGGATAAACTGAAATTCCCCAAGTGGACGGCCAAATTGCTCCCGCTGACGAACATAAGGAAGAACAACATCAAGGCATGCCTGCATGATACCCAGGGGCCCAGCTGCCAAAACAAGCCTCTCCAAATCTAGTCCTGACATCATAACATAAACTCCTGAAAAGAAACAAGAAGCTTGGATCAGAATGTGATCAACTGGTTTTCAAATAATTATGAGCACAACAAAAAATCCTTGGTTCTGATAATAAAAGGAGATATCTAAAGAACAGGCAGAAATTAGAAACGGTTCTTCCAGTTCTCCAATAGACATGCAGCATCTATGGAAGATAATTAAAAATTTTAGGTTCACCGAATGAGACACAACCTTTTCCTTCCTGCCCAAGAACATTCTTATCGGGAACAAAGCAATTCTCAAATACAAGCTCACATCTGCATAGACCAATAGCATTATTAGTAACAAGTAGCCAAGGGGAAAAGAGCAGGGGTGGACTTCAAAAACAAAAAGTTCAAATAAAAGCATTTCAGACATACGTATCACTTCCTCTCATCCCAAGCTTGTCTAACTTCTGGGCAGTGCTGAATCTGCAGAACCAAATCAAACTTGCTAAGAATCAATGATCATCACTGTAAGCAGACCTCATGTGCTTATTAGAAATATTTTAGGAACTTATGAACAAGGATCCTTGCTCCATTTTGTCTAAAACAGAGTTTTAAATGAGAATTTTTTTAGAACAAGTTAATCTTAGAGAAGCAAAACAGAATGGTTTCATCCCTATTTGTTGTCTAGAATCCATCTCTTATGTCCAATGCAATTATGTTTCCATCCTCATGTTATAAACCCTGTTAAGATTTTTATTAAGACCATGGTGAGTTGAGTCTATATATAATTCTACAATTTGATTAGCTAACAATTAAAGCAGGCTAGTCAGCACAAAGACCTCAACAGATTTGACCAAGAAATGGTAGTAGTTCGACAGATGATCATTGTCAAAAGAGTTAGTTGCCTGATCATTACAGAATCATTTATCAAAACTGTTCTATATGTCCCAGATAACCAACAACTCATCCTAGGACCAACTACAGTCTAAAACCACAAAATTTGACTTTATTAAATTTTCTAAAAACTTTTGAGGAAAAGGTTTTATGACTTGCCAACGTTGAGTAGTGAAGAAATAAATTAGCTTTGGTGGAAGTACCCGGGCATTCCTTTCTCTATGATAAATGCTGTGATTCCTTTTGAGCCAGCTTTAATGTCTGTTTTTGCGTAAACAACCTGAGGCACATTGATGGTCAGCGGCAACAAATGAAAAAAGAAATTAAGCAGAATAAGAAAAAAATTTATACCAAGAGTAAATTCAATAACTGTAAAAGGTAGCTTATTATCATACTGAAATAAAATTATAACAGACATGCATGACAAAGCAAAAGAATTTTTCAAACTACCAACGTCTGAGCAACTGGACCATTGGTGCACCACATCTTGTTCCCATTTATAATATAACCCCCATCTACGCGATCAGCTTTGCATTTCATGCCAACAACATCAGAGCCAGCTGCATTGAATACAAAGACATCAGACAAATTGCCTAACAAAAAGGTAGACAGCCCCAGAAGAAGCATAGGCAAATTACCATTAGGTTCACTCATGGCAAGAGCACCTACATGTTCTCCACTAATGAGCTTCACAAAAAGAGACCATAGGTAAGTTAAAATGAAGTCAAGAAACATAGGATATTGCCATATTTTCATAAATGCAAATAGCAGAAACACGAAGGAAATCACAGGGAAGCCCCTTAAAAGTAACAGTACAATGAAATTAAGAACTATATTACAGAATAACTTCAACTAGACCATAAAGTATCATAAAAGAGGATCACAAATTACAGAAAAGATTTATCAATACTGCTACGAAAGCACAATCATTGTAGACATAAACTATGAATCAATTTACAGCAGAATCAGAATTCAACAGAGAATAAGTCATATGCTATAGAGAAACTGTACAAATATTCAACCTTGCAACAAACTAAATGAAAACAGATGGAAAATCACACCTTGGGCAAGTACTTGTCTTTCTGAGCAGGGCTTCCATGCCTCACCTAAACAACCATTAAATAAATAAATAAATAAATGAATATACCTTAAGCACCATTGAACAACCAGGCAAGTACTATTTCAATTTGACAGACCCTCAGTTCTCTGAATTACCAATTGATTGATGCACAAATTAGAATGGGCACCATACGAGAGACCAACAGACCCCGACGCACGGCTAATTTCTTCCATTGCTATACAATGATACAAGTAACCAAGTCCAAGCCCTCCATATTCCTCTACAAGAGAACCCAAAGTTTAAGGTTTTAGTAGAAATGAATAAAGCTGAACCAAGTCCAAGCCCAAAGACTAAAAATCCCAAGGTAAAGACAATCACGACGAAGCAGAAATAAATAATGGTTACTTAGCTTATGCAAATAATAAATAAATAAATAAATAAGATAAGAGAAGCATACGTGGAGCTGTTATTCCATGGAGATTGAAATTTCCCATGAGTTTCCATAAATTAACATCCTGTAGCCAGAGAAGCAACCAAAATCACAAATTTGATTTCAACGCTATTTGCACTGATATCATATAAGTAAATACTAAGAAGTAAAAAAAGCACCTGTGGGAACGAATTTGATTGGTCAATTTTTGCCGCATGAGGAGCAATGTTTTCTCGCGCAAATTGCCCCACACTTTCTTTAAACTGTATGGCATATAGGCAAGTCATTTTTCACGTGGAAAACGAATAATGAATGAAGACGCAAGAACAAAAGCACGTGGAGGTGGAGAGAAGGACCTGTAATTGAGTGTCATCAAAGAGCAGAGAAGTGGAGAAAGCCGCCGAATGTTTCTGCTTCTTCGTCAAGAATGAAGCACAGAGAGACCGTGCACCCAAGAGCCTCTGCATTTCTTCTCTCTTACTTTTTCCCCTTTTAACTTTCTCTCCTTTCTTTGTGTTTTACGGACTGAAGTGAATTCTTCATGTCTCCGACGTATTATAAACAGATTTAAGTTGTACGTACGTACGTACGTACGCGTGTCGAAGTTTGGCTGTTGAAAGTTTCAGAGTTCTCTGAAACTGGAAACACTGGATTCCCCCTTGTTCATGAACTGACTAGTGGATGCGATAGGACAGCAGTTGGCGCTGAGTCAAGTTTTATCAGCTAATTAATATTTATAATAATAATTTTTTAAAATATTATTTTTTTTATAAATAAAATATTATTTATTTATTTATTATATAACTGATTAAAATTCCCCTACGCCGCCACCGACTCGACAGAATGGGACTGGAACGTAAGTGCGGTGGGCCTTATTTGCATTTTGCAATATCTTCCCTTTTCTTTTTTCCGAATGCGCGAGCTTTTTGCTAGGGGTGGACACTTTCGGATTCGGATCGGATTCAGATCAATCCGATCGGATTTCGGATAATTTGAATTAAAAAAAAATTCATCCGAATTCAATCTGAATTTCCGTCTGATCCGAATTCGATCCGAATTATTTGGATCGGATGAAAATTCGGATTCGGATCGGATCGGATGAATTTGGATTTCGGATTAATTTTCGGATTCGGATTATATTTTGGATTCGGATTAATTCGGATTGAAATCGGATATGGACTTTTTCACAATTCTCACAAAAAATTTATAAAATCTATAATTAATAAAAACTTACTAACCATTAAAAAAAATAAAAATAAGCTGACAAATGACAATGTATATTGTATTGTTTCCTTGACAATATGGCATTGACATATATATATTCTCATATGCATTCATTTTGTACAAACACTCTTATTTCATTCAATTAGTAATGCTCTTACAAGTTAGATGCATAAACATTACTCCAAGTCCAAACCTCCAATATAAGCAACACAAAATAAACATTGCTCCAAGTCTCAAAAAAACAACACAAAATAAACTTTACTCCAACTCTAAGTAAACAACACAAAATAAACATTACTCCAAGTCTCTCAGCAAACAACACAAAATAAACATTACTCCAAGTCTCTCAGCAAACAACACAAAATAAACAATTAAACATTACTCTAAATCTTCAAATAAATAAACAACATAAAATCACAAAATAAATATTATCCTTATATCATCCAAAAATAAAATAAACCAAAATAAAAAATTATTATCTAAAAACATTTAGATAGACATCATAGACTACAAGTTCTTCAAACCTAAAGTACAATAACAAAAAATTAAATTCACAACACACTTTGATGAGTCCTTAACTTTTGCTTTCTAAATACCAACTTCAATTTTCCTAACATAAGATCACAAACAATTATCATGTTACAATTGACTTAAAACCAAAAGTAAAACAATTATAAATATAATACCTTAAAACCAAAAGATTCATTAAATTTAAGAGTTACCTATTCAAATATCATGACGAGTACGAGCACCCATCGTTGTAATTGTTGAAGCTTGTGATTGTACATACTCTTTAAAATGAAAAAAAAAACATAATAACTTATAATTAGTGCATGAATAATATAAAAAAATGTGTTATAATAAATTTAAAAGGTATGTATATAAAATGTAATACAAAAAAGTTACCTTCTTGTAACTCCATTTGATATATATGATCTTTCAACTCTTGATTAAGGTCGTAGATGGGAGTGGCAAAAAGTTTAGACTGCAACCAATTTTCAGTACAAATCAATGCTTCAATCATAGTGGGAGTTAAAGAACTTCTATATTAGTCAATGATACGACCCCCAGTGCTAAAGGCAGACTCCGAAGCCACAATAGATACCGGAATTGCAAGGATATCCCTTGCTATTTTCTGTAATATCGGATACTTTGACCCATTCACCTTCCACCATAATAAAACATTTAGTTTATCATTACTAGGATCTTCAATCGGGTCAAGTAAGTATCTTTCCACCTCAGTCGTCACAAGTTTGCCCTCGTTTTGAATTAAAACTTTCTTAGCATATCCAAGAAAAGGACGAGCAACTCGTAAAGTATCATCACCATGTTCCATTATATACCCTTGTTGCCGATCCGTGTCATCTACAAGGTGCAGAGAAGAACTAGAACCGCCACCGCCACCACTGACACTGCCACTAGGAAAACTCTCACTAGGCAATGGTGGTGAGGAGTTCCATCCACTATATACATCAAAAAGTGAATTCAACATGCCTTTCATCATCGTGACCATTTCTTCAATCTTCGCACTATCATCAGAAAAAATCATACTAAAAATATGTTTAGTAAAATCCATTTTGCAGCGCGGATCAAGTATTGAGGTAATAATCAAGATTTTGTTGATTTTCTCCGTGCACTCCCAATATTTGTCATATTTTTCCCTCATACTAGAAGTCATCAAATGCACATAAACATCTTTTCTTTTTTCTAATGCACTCAATGAATTTTCGATTTAGCCAATTGTATCGTAACAAAGATTATAAGTGACACTTAAAGAAGCTGAAAAAGTCAATGTAGCATCATAAAAGATCTTTAAAAACCTCACAATTCTTTCGGCATGTTCCCAATCTTCAAGCTCAGGTGGCCCCACCCTTTTTTTTCCATTTTCTTCCTCTCTAAAGTATACTTCATACGGTTTATCCACTTCTGCCATCCTCTCAAATGCCTCCCGAAATTTCAACGCAGTCATCAGCATCAAATAGGTGGAATTCCACCTAGTGATACAATCCAAAACCACAGTTCCATTAGGGCCTTTCATATTATCTACGCACTGTTTAAATGCTTTCAATCTCGAAGTGGATGATCTCACATACTTCACAGCATTCCGAATACTGGCAACTTAGGCATGCAACTCTTTTAACCCCCCTGTGACAATCAAATTTAAGATATGTGCACAACAACGCACATGCATGTAATCACCCCGCAACATAAGTGCATCAACATTCTTCCACATAAGCATTTGGTTCTTCACATAATCAATAGCAACATCATTGCCCGATGCATTATCAACAGTTATTGTACACACCCTCTCTATTCCCCATTCAAGCAAACAAGCCTCAATCTTTTTGCCAATCAACTTCCCTTTATGGTCTTCAATCACGCTGAAACTGATAATCTTCCTATGTAAACACCAATCACCATCAATAAAGTGAGTTGTGATTACCATATAACTCATGTTCTAAACTGAAGTCCATATGTCAGTTGTAAGAGACACTCTTTGCTTATTCTTACATATCAAACTCTTCAAAATTCCCTTTTCGTTCAAGAACATATCCATAACATCTCTACTAATAGTTCTCCAAGA
Source organism: Atalantia buxifolia (assembly GCA_030444775.1). Lineage (NCBI taxonomy): Eukaryota > Viridiplantae > Streptophyta > Magnoliopsida > Sapindales > Rutaceae > Atalantia > Atalantia buxifolia. The sequence goes on from CM059838.1 coordinate 14,791,388, forward strand.
TGGTATAATAAACTGAGGAACAGCTACATTGCAAAAATGCCTATATTGTTAACAAAATTAAGTGGCAACTCGCCCAAGATAATCATTTTACTGACTGCCCTTCTACAAGCTTCTTGATTCCATCCTTTGGCCAAAACCATATTACTCGCATTTCCTTCACCACTCTCGGCTGCCAATTTTTGTTGTCTTTCATCTTGCTCTCGCTTTACATTCAAGTATGCTTCACATACTTTTAAATGACTTCCCATATTGCTAATCCCATTAAACCTAGGATGGCACTGATATATCTTGCCACAATAGTTGCACTTTGCTTTATATTGATTGTCCTCAAGTACAGTGTAATGATTCCATGTCTCGAATCTTTTCTTCATTGGTCGTCTCTGAGTTGGCTTCTTCCGCTTTGTATTTGTCTTTTCTGTGGGTACTTGTACACTTTCAACTTCATCATCATCATTGGAATTTGATTTTGAATGTCCAGTCATCTGAAAATACAAATTCATTCATCAAATTATTATTAGGAAATAAAGCAATTAATAACATTAACTTATCATAAAATAATTCTACTACCACAACGCATTTATATGAAGTTGAAATGTTAGTTTTAGAGAATTGATATTGTTCCTTAGTTTATTAGTAATTAATAAATTAATGTTACAAATGAATAATCATACATTAAATAATGATGATTATTTAATAATTAATAAATTTGAATTTTTAATTTTGATGAAACGATATTGTTTCTTAGTTTATTAATAATTAATAAAATTCAGCTAAGCTCCTTAAATAATGAATTATCAGACAATGAAAATGAAATAATGAAAAATTAAAAGAAAAAATTTCAACTATGGAGACTAAAGAGAATGAAAATATGAACAAATCGTATATTTCAAAGTTTCAATACATGAGAAAGTGGAAGAGGTTGAAGAAAGCAAGAGAAAGTGGAAGAATCGCTTCAAACCCGAGAGCAAGCGGCTCGGGTTTGGGGGCAGTTCGCAAGCGGCTAGCCGCTTGCTCTCGGGTTTAGCCGAAATTCCCAAATCATTTGGGGGCATTTTCCAAGCGGTTAATTGCTTTGCTCTCAGGTTTGCTCTCGGGTTTGGCCAAAACGCGCAATTAAAAGAACTAAAGAAGCATGGAAATCTAACTTTCTAAGTTTCAAGTTTCAAGTTTCAACTTTCAATTGTCATGGGTCATGTTTAATTGCTTACCATGAGTAAAGTTGCTAGCTGCTCGGGAATAGTGGAAGTGGGTTATCGGTGTTTGACAACGTGGCGTGATCGGCCTACCGGACGGATCGGGCCTCGGTGGTTGAAGAGGCAACTGTCAGCTGATTTAGCTCAATTAATTGGGTTCCGTTCGCCTAGGTTTCACTCGAAATCGGCTAGCTTCCAGTCGATTGGTGTCGGCGGGCTGGCGGCAACTGAGTTTTGGTGTGGTCGTTAATGGGTATGGGTTCAAGATGGATGACGGGATGGAGCTGGACAGCTGGTTTTGGCGTTTTGCTTTTGCTCGGCTGCTCACTGTGTCGTTCGACTTTCGTTAATGTTTGAGTGTTTGACAGCTTGAGTGTTTGGCTGTGACTCTATGAGTTTGTGATTGAGATCTGAGAGAGTGAGAGTGATGAACTATTGAACTGGAGTGGTGAACTGGTGTCTAATGTCTGGTGATATCAATTTTTTTTTTGGTTTACAGTCCAAATCCGATTGGATAATTCGGATTGATCCGAATCCGATCCGATCCAAACCAAATCCGATCGGATCACACAAATTTCATCCGATCGGATTTGCCTTCAAATCCGAATCCGATCCGATGCCCACCCCTACTTTTTGCCTTATCTATTCTTTTTCTTCTACTACTACTACTATAAGTAATGTGGATTTTTTTATAATAATATAATACATTACGTTACGTACAATACAATTTACAATAATTGATTTTGAATTTTTACATTTATTTATTTATTTACTTTTGCAATAATTAAAAATACTGAATTTATCAAATAATTCACGAATGAGAGGCTACAATCAACCCACCGAATTCCCCTCCAAATCCATCCCCCTTCTGTTTTGTATTCTTTCGCTGTCATTTTGAAAATTTGTAGTAAAAAAGTTTAAATTGTAATTTTCTTATAGAAATAGAATCTCATGAGATAATTTTGTATTCTCTTCTTCTTAGTTTTATAATAGATTTTTTAGAATATTGTTTTCGTAGTCAATTGTATTTATATTATTACCTCATAAAATTATAGAAGTAATTATTATACAATTCTATAATTTTTGTAGCTAATTGAGATCATTCGAAAGCCAAAATAGCTAATTACAGCTGCCATATGTAATTTACAACAACTCAAACTAGTGAGAGATAATGGATAACTACATTTAAGTTTGTTGCAAGTTACATTTTACGTCCCTTAGCAGGACCCAAATGGTAATAATCCTAATTTGAAACTTGCCTAGGGCACGCCATCAGACCTCTAAAGACCCCCCAAGAAAACCCCCAAGGCGTGCTAACTTAAGTTGAGCCCAATAAAAAATAGGTTTCCTTGCTCGTGCATACTTTTGGGCTCTGAGTAGTATGAGTTGGACTTAAGTGGTAACAGTACAAAATTTAAAACTGTAACAAACTTACAATTAGCCGACATTTTAATTTACAAACTTGTATAATTATTTTTTTAAAAAATTATATAATTAAATAAGGAAAATATATTGAATGGAACCATTTTTTTTCAGAATAAAAAAATAATTGTTATATATAAAAAATTTTAAAAAATATAACTTTTATATTTGTAATTTCAAGATTTTATGTATTGGAGTTCATCCAAATATTTTGAGTAATGTGAAATTTAACAAAGTCAGGGGTACTTTTAGATTAAGAGAAGATCCAACTTGAATTTTAAATTTCCATATATGACACTGCTAAAACTCAAAATCACAGTACGAATTTTGAACTGAAAAAACTCACCAACATCACCGCCCAAGGGAAGGAAATCCCCCATATAAAAAACTATGAGCTGAGCTAATCACTGAAAAGGTAATGGAATCAGGAGGAGTAGGAGCAACAGACAAGACGGGGTCGTCGCCGCCGCTGCCGACGAAGCCGAGCAAGTTCGCCGTGTATCAGACCCCAGCACTATCAGCTGCGCTCACAGCCAACAGCCTGCAGCCCTCTAAATCGACTCTTATTTTCATCTTCTGGCTTTCCTCTGCCTCTGCTTTTGTTCTTCTTTCCATCATCTCAAGGCACTAACTTTTTTCCTTTTCTTCTTCTTCTTCTTATTATTATTATTAACCTATACCTGTATATATTATTATTTTTTTGTTATTCTATTGGTTATGGGTGTGGATTAATGTGGATTTGGGAAAGTGGGTTTTGGTTTTTGGCTGAGTCTTTAAGTGAAACGACACAATGGGGTTGCTATTTTAGCTGCTTTGAAGGGTTTTAGTGAAGATTTATTAGCGTTGCTTTGCTTTTTATTGTTTTTCCTCATCTTTGGAGTGTAATGGAAAGGAGAAGGAGAGAACTTGGAATTTTGCGAAACCAATATTTCACCTGGCATATTAGAGTTGCTCTAATATCCTATGGTTTTTGTATTTGACAGTTTATTCTTTTAAATAATATTTATAGTGACATTTGTGTCTGAAAGAAAATTTAGTTGGGATTTTGTGGCTTTTGTTGATGAGAAATTAGAGGCGAAGCTTGAACTTTTATAGCTTCTGGTGGTCTTGAATTGAGTTTTTGCGGTTGCCTCTCTACAGTTGGTTCTTGGCAGGATTGAGCATGGCTTGATATGAAGGGACAATAGCTCATCTTTTAGATTGCAAGAAAAAAATAACAGAGAATTGGAAGCATTTTTGTTTTGGGTGGCATAGGCCATACTGGAGATTAACCTCTCCAGGACACCCCGCACCCCACCCCCCCTCAGTTTTCCATTTTACTAATAAGATAAAGAAAATGGATAATGAAAGGCGTAATTTGCATTTTGCTTCTTCGGTTTCATGTTTATCCAATAGGAAAATTGCTGTTGAAGTGTGTTCCATTTTTTTTCCCCTCTTTCTTGTTATTGTAAAGATTTATATTTTGTAGCTTTGGTCTAAGTTGCTATAGTATAAACCTAAACATGTTTCTGACTCGGTCTTTTGTTTCAATTAATTAAGGGAGAATGGGTTGATTGACAAGCTGAGATCCATAGATATATCCAAAGATGCAGCTTGTAAGTTTTTTTTTTTTTTATCCCAAATGGAATCTCATTGATTGATCACACTAAGCACTTTAGCTTTGTGGCTGTATTTGAATGTTCAATTTTTGTTTCAGATTTCTTGGCGAAGACAATACAAACTTTGGTGGGTTTAGTTTTCATTGGAAGTATGTCTGCCCTTCTCAAAGTTATCTCTCTGCACAGAACAAGCAAAGTATCTAAGAATCAACCACGACTAACAAACCAGCAATTAGGGCTTTTGGGAATAAAGCCGAAAGTTGAACAAGCTCTATCTGAATCTTCACTTAAACCCCCCAAGTCTAAACCCCACTTGTCATCATCATCTCCAGATGCCCTTGTGCCACTTCATCAGTCAATAACCAGTTCAAATCGTAAATCCCAAGCTGAAAGATCAAATGCCAGTGGTGGTAATAGGTTGAATACTTTCAGTACTGCATCCAGATCACAGATTTCCCCATCTTCTATATATCTTGTCTCTGCTGCTAGTTCACCCCTTCCATCTCTCCACACTTCTCCAGCACGTGATCAAGCAGTCTCAACCCCTTGGTCAGGCAAGAGACCAGCCCATGCCAAAGAGATAATAACTGAAGAACAACTTGAGCAGTTCTTGACAGAAGTAGATGAGAAAATCAGTGAATCAGCCGGGAAACTGACAACACCGCCACCGACTGTCAGTGGTTTTGGCATAGCCAGTCCTGCTACTGTTGCAAGCTCAGCTAATACATCTGGAACTAAGAGGAGCACACCTTTGAGGCCTGTGAGGATGTCACCTGGTTCCCAGAAATTTACCACTCCTCCAAAGAAAGGAGATGGTGAATTTCCTCCTCCAATGTCCATGGAAGAGTCTATTGAAGCTTTTGAGCATTTGGGCATCTATCCTCAAATTGAGCAGTGGCGTGACCGCCTCAGGCAATGGTTTTCTTCAGTTTTGCTAAATCCTCTACTCAACAAGATTGAAACCAGTCATATACAGGTTTGCTATAATCATCATCATCTCCCCCTCCTTTCTTACTATTAATAATTATTGTTTTTATGTAAATTTTTTTTCGCAGCTTCCTTTTTTTGGTTCGACTTTGTTGGTTTTGGACATGTTATATTTGATGACTATTTACATGTTATATTTGGTGACTATCTAACTTGCTTATCATATGTTTGTAATAAAGATTTGTGATCTTTGTTTGAGATAAAACAAGAAGCATATCTTGACATGATTTAGCTTGAAAAATGATTTTTAGAATCAGCAATATTTCTGCATGATTTTAATTTATTTTATTTTTGCTTATTCATGACAAGACACGTGATTCAGAAGTTGGCATTGCTTTGAACTTGGTCACAATTCACAATTCAGGCTTTCCAGAAAATTGTTTCCAAACTTTGATGCATGCTCTTCAATTTTTCTCTTAGAAAATATCTAGAATTATATAGCAAAACTGAGGTCTGTTGATATCATCATCTTTATTTTGCTTCTACTTAACATCTACTGTCAAGTATCTAATTATACTCAGCTTCAATTTTTATAGGTAATGCATTCTGCTTCTAAGCTTGGTATTTCAATCCCTGTTAGTCCTGTGGGAAGTGATTTACCAACTAGTGGGAGTCCAGCTGCCGTGTCTCCGATTGATAGGACTAAGGAATGGCAACCAGCATTTAACCTTGATGAAGAAAGCCTTCTTCATCAGTTACGTGCCAGTCTTGTTCAGACTCTTGATACTTCCATCCGTAAGTTCCTTCTAAACAACTTTTATGGCAATAATTAAGCTTTTCTGATTGTTACATTTGTTGGGATAGGCTCGGTTGTGTACTTTTGCTAAGGAATTTCTTTGGTTCATCTTATCACATGCAGCAAAGTTTCCTTCCAATATACAGCAATCTCCCCAGCAAAATGCACTGATTCCCATCATGCAGGAATGTGTGGATGCCATAACTGAACATCAGAGGCTTCGTGCATTGATGAAAGGAGAGTGGGTGAAAGGGATACTGCCACAAAGCAGTATTCGGGCAGATTATACAGTGCAAAGGATCAGAGGTAAGAAGTTTTTTTCAACCATACTCTGGTCCACTTTTGTAAAATTTAATCTTGAGCTGATGATGCTTGTGAATTTTGCAGAGCTAGCTGAAGGAACCTGCCTGAAGAATTATGAGTATCTCGGAAGCGGGGAAGTCTATGACAAAAAGAACAAGAAGTGGACTCTTGAGCTTCCAACCGACTCTCACTTGCTCCTATATTTATTTTGTGCCTTCTTAGAACACCCGAAGTGGATGCTACATGTGGATCCCAGCTCTTGTGCTGGAGCACAGTCTAGCAAGAATCCTTTATTCTTGGGGGTTCTTCCTCCAAAAGAAAGGTTTCCTGAGAAGTACATTGCAGTAATATCTGGTGTTCCTTCCACTCTTCACCCAGGAGCTTGTGTGCTGGTTGCCGGAAAACAAAGCTCACCAATCTTTGCCATGTACTGGGATAAGAAACTCCAGTTTTCCCTTCAGGTGCGTAGTTTATGGGATATGCGTACTCGGGGTCACTGATTACAACACCAAGGGAGGACAAAAGTTGAACTTAGCAGAACCTAAAACCTAACTAGTGGAGAATAAACGCTCGCTACTTTAGTTATGTTATCATGCAAATAAATAGTGTTTGCGGCAGCCTTAATCTATCAGTGTGAAAGAGGGCTTTGACCCTGGTATATGTGCTTGCAGACACACCCCCACGCATTTAATATAACCAGGATGATGAATACCTTGTTTTAGGACCAAATTGACTTCATTTATTGGGTGGTTTGTTTAAGTCAATTTACTAGGGAAGGTAGTCCAATTGCTCACAACTAGGATGTTAGTACTTAATTTTGTCAGTGATGCATGTGTGTCATCATATGAAATAACAATTGTTTTGGTCTTTATTTTCAGGGAAGAACTGCACTGTGGGATTCTATCCTGCTTCTGTGTCACAGGGTTAAGGTTGGATATGGAGGCATCATACGGGGCATGCATCTTGGATCTTCAGCCTTGAACATCCTCCCTGTTCTCGATCCAGACGGTGAAGACTGAAGTGTGCTTTTGTTTTTTATTTCCTGTTTATTTCAGGCGTTGGCAAGGGAAGATTCCCAAAAGCGACTCTTGTCCATCTCATCATGCTGTTTGTGCAGCGCATTGTGGGTATATCGATCAGTAACTGTTCTATCATAGAGATGGCTGTAGAAAAATCTTGGTGGATTCATTGAGCACGCAAACATCATTCTTGGAAGTGCACGTTCACAGCCCAGGTAGTGTTAAGTAGGTTGTAGTTTCTAGACCTTATATCTAGTTGTGATGATTAACACGAACAAGTATTGCCTAAGATGCAACTTAATTGGAGAAAGAAAGGGAAGCCAGCAATTAAACAATAACAAAGTCCGTCAACCTCCGTGGGTAGAGCGCAAGGCTGTCAACCTTAAATCCATCCGCATTGAACCCGAAGGCACAAAGACACAACAAGAAGTCACAAATCCCATTTCGTTGCTTGGTTTAATTTAGATTTTCTTATTTCTTTTTTTAAAAAAATCAAATTGAAGCTCGACGTAAAGCTTCAAACTGAAATTCTTTCAACTGAGGCAAGGACACAGATATTCACCGAAGTATAATTACAATATTTGGTTGGATTCTGTGAATTAAAAGAAAAAAAAAGAAAAGAAAAACGAAGAATTCAGAGAGAAAGCGATTAAACGGAGAAGCGGAGGAAGAATACGATGAAGAGGACAACTTAAATGGTGGGCTTTAAGGAGTTGAAATTCATTCCCGCCTCCAGCCATAGCTGAATTTGCAATTGCCAGTTTGATCAAGACGGGTTTCCCGCAAAGAGCAGCAGACGGCTCTTAAGTCTTATCTCAATATGTTCGTGTCATAAAGAAGCTAACATTGGTGTTGGATACACCCGCCCAGGATGCAAAGGTCATGTTTGTGACCTACCGCTAACTGTCGTACTTGTGGATTGCAACTTGTTTCTTTACCTCATTTAGCAAAGCTCATACCCTCATCTCTTTCCAATTGCACCATTCGATGAGTTGGGAGCTTTTTGTATTGGTTGCCAACAAAAAGAAATTGATCCTCATTATATAGATCGCGGTCAACTTGTATTGGTTGCCAACGAAGCCTTCTCATTCCTAGTAAGCGGTTATGTGGGAGCTTTTTGTTGTGAATTTTTTCAATGATATTATGTTGGCATTTGGTGATTTGATAAATTATACATGGAGAGGTGAATTATATTTGCTTATCTTTGATGGTCAAGTCTTCATTAGTACTAAAGTAAAGTGAGGCGAGGAAAGAGCTGAGCATGGGCTAGTTAATGAATAAGGAACCAGAAACAACACAATAGAGGAAACGTGTGACTATTTTCCTACAAATGGCGGACTTCCGCTGAGACATAATATTTCATTGTCATCAAAAGGTGAACCGAGAGGCCTAGACAGTTTGGTACCTTGGGGCTGGGATGGGGGTACTGAAGGTTATAGATCAAACCTTGCCAGTTCAAATAAACACATAACAATTAAACCAGAAACTTTCAATCATGAATAACCTCCAGAGGACACAAGTCTATTTTTTGCCATACAAAGAGACCGATGCAGTTACTTCATTCTTAGTTTTATGTCAGGATAAAAAATTTGAAAGAAACCTTTCCTGGCTAGGGTATTGTATGCTTATTTGATGTCTAGCTGTTTCGTTCTTTGTCTATATAAAGCTCGTTTGATTAGTTAGTCATCTGTGTTGTTGGGTGAGTTCTGCATACTTGCTTATTTACAAGCTGAGTGGTGGTTCCTGTATCTGCTTAAACCTTATTGCTATTACTGTACTTTTGGCAAAAATGAGAAAAAAGAAATTGAGCTCTTGCTTTTCATTTCCTGTAATTTTCTTCCAATAATCTGTGGGAATGCACTCCCAACTCCTCTCGTTTTCTTATTCTCTGTTGCTTGCCCAAAATGTAAAAAGCATTTTTGCCTAGATTGTGATATTTACATTCACTAAAGTTTGCACAACTGCTCAGGTTGCGAGAGCTTGAGGCACTTAAGCCTAGTTGCTGCTAATGAAGGATGACAGATACGTATTGCCCTGGGTTTTTGCGATCTCTTGCCACCATTACAAAAGGTTGCTCCTCTGAACTAAAATTCCGCTGCAAATTCAGTGTAACATCTACCTTAACCATCCGCCTCCTGCATAGGCATTAAGCAAAAGAGAGAAAAAGGACACATTGATTTTATTTATCAATATGAATGCAAAAATTAAAGGGCATAAACTTGGACTGGATAGTTTAGTTTCTGATAGCTGCTACTGCTAGTTAGGAAATCCCAACTTTTGGTGCGTTTCATAGATGAGAATTGAGAAGCTAAATATAAAAAGTCAGCGAGAAGAAAGTCTTTTGATTAAGATATCCTAACGCGCCCATCAAATGAAATTTAGCTGTAGGTGCCGTAAATAGAATCAATACCGATATATAAGTGTATTGTTAATTGGCGTATATCACTTCACGGTCAGGATGTTTACCTACGAGCTGCAACAATAGAAAAGGCCAGTGATGTGATATTTTGAATATTCAAATATTTATGTTATATACTCCGAGTGCAAAAATAACAGTCAACAGAAACACCCGTAATTGTAATATAAGAAAATATTTATCTAGCCCAGGTCTCCTCTAACTAACTACCAATCAATTCCAAGCACTGGCGGTGAAAGATACCAATAAGCCATGAACCAAAAGAACAGACACTGCCCAGGGCGAAATCATTCACAGCAAAAATTTATTTCTCTATATAAATAATTCAATGAGAACATTTACAAGCTATTTGATCTGAAAATAAACAGAGACAAAAAGGGAGATCCTTGTATTGCCTAAGGGGTGCTCCCCCACTAAATCCAAAGGTTTACCAATGGATCAATTCCAACTTTAAGATTAAATGCTATCACTTCTGTACAATTTATCAGCGCCAGAACTGCAGACCTCTTATAACAACTGCAGGGAAATTACTGATAGAAACCTGTTCATATCAAACAATAAAGAGAAATATCTAATAGAACATACAGAAGTGAGGAGGGTATGACAAATAAACCTGTAGCTCTGCTCGAAAAATCCTGCAGGCACTGGCACAAATTTTTAATAGGAAACTCTTCTTTTTCTTTTGCTAACTCAGTGTTGCTGTGTATTTCTCACACCACATTGAACATTTCACAAGGTCCATAATATGTATCCACTTTCTTCTACTTCAAGAGGGGCTGAGCAACAAACCACTCAGTGAGAAAGCCTTTGATCCCAGAAATGGTCAACCATGATCTCCAGTAATTTCATGATTTTATACGGTCCAAAATTTTCTATTCAGAGTCTGAGTCAATAGAGAGATACAATCGCGGTCTTACAGAGCGTTTCTGGCGGGGAAATGAGAATGGACTATCCGACCTTTGCCTGCTTGCCTTCTCAGATCTTCCTTCGTTCATACCAAGAAGCAAAGAAGCTGCAGAAGACAACATTCCAGACAACTTTTAAGAAAAAATGAATTTGTAAAGCAAATAAGATGAACAGTGCAATATAGTGATTCTGCAGCGATCAGAGTCAAAGCTTTGATATGTGTAAAAAATTCCTGCCACCAAAATGGCAAGAATGCCTAACTAGATCCCAATCCAAAACGAGGAATGATGGTTATAACTAGAGAAAACATTGAAAATTAGACCTTCACACACAACTACCCATATTTATTCCTTCACCATTGACATCTATAACACTGAATCAAAATAATTACAAGCTGCTCATGAAAGCCAACCAGCAAGATACTTCCTTCACCCAATCCATCATGATTTGATACCTTTATATTTAAACAAAACTTTCTCTCTTCAAAGAATAAGGGAACAAACCAGTGTCAGCTAAAGAATCCATAGCACTTTCTCTGGAATGTACTGGCTGGTTCGAATTTAATCCGTTTGCAGCTGCTAACTCATTTTGACCGCCGGTGACACCATCCCCAAGCCGAAGGGAGATCCAATCCTCAGTACGAATGCTGTTGGCCACGTCAGCTTGATCTCTCAACTCAGTCTGTACAGAAGTATCTGAAGGCCTCGTTGGAAGAAATATTTGAAGAGAGGGATCTTCCCGATCAAATGCCAAGGGATTGTCCACTAACGCATCACTCATATCAGCAGCAGCTCCAACAGTACAACCTGGGACTAAAGATGCGGAACCCATTGAAGTATCTGGAGCCAATGTATAACCATTCATTGGAGTTGAACAGTTGATAGAGCCGTGCTGCAAATCCATAAAGCCATCTGGGACATCTACATCCGGGCTAAACAGCTGGAAACCTGGCCCTCCTTGAGTTCCAGATGGTAAATGCCAAAGAGGCATTCCAAAATCATTGTCATTGGAAGCAAGATAACCCAAGCATGAGTCCCCCCCAGCACCAATAGCAGGATCTTCAGGGTAGGAATTGGCCATTCCCGCAGAGGGCACAGAAAAAGAAACCCCACCGACATCATTTCGGTTGTCCCTATATATGTTTTCAGAAGATATTAAGAGGTCATTCTCATCTTCCGAATCACTAAGAACAATAACTTCTGCATTGCCAACTGGTGCACATGGATTTCTGTCAGTAAATGCGTACGTCGGGTCAACATTCAAAGACATAGATTCATGCTCTATTCCATTGTTGGTGAAATCGAAGGTTCCACCAACATCCTGATTTACGCTTGCATCTTCACCATCCCTACCACTTCCAGTAGCGCTGCTGCTCATTGGGATGACTTTCAGATCATGATTTTCAAACTTCTCCTGTAATCTACTACCAGAAGAGCCATTCATGTCTTCAGGTTTGCTAACTTCCCACAGCCCGTTGCGATTCTTCCTGATTCCAAGTTTCAAACCAATAGGACCTTCTGAAACACCTTCCTGCTTAACATGCTTCAACATTTCCACTTTTGGTTTATCCTCCCCACCAGCAGGAGCACAGAGAGAACCATCAGGAAAGTGCCAGGACACTAAATCTCCAATTTCCCGACGGTCACTTTCACTTCTAGTTTTCACACGCCAAGAACCATCAGGCTTCACCTCAAGTTCTGTAATGTCTTCTCCACAATTTCTCATCTACACAACAAACATAAACCACACAGTATATGTAAATACATCTAATGTAAACTTTCTAAACATTATAAATTCAGAAGGTCAGGAAAAGAACAATACCTTAGATGTGATGCGATTGAAATATGGATCAATAATTATATTCTCCAGTGAGTAGTTCCTAAGACAAATAGGGCACTGCCACTGCACTTGCAGACCAATGCTTGTCAGAAATAAAAAATAACAAGAAGACAAGGAAGCTACAAGGGGAAAAAAGAAGGAAGAAGAAGAAGAAAGAAAGAAAGAACATGTATTGATTAATTGACTAGCCTTTCTAGAACGTTGGTTGAGCTCCACAAAGACGTCTAGATCAAAACAGCCCATGTGAACACAGGGTTTAAATCGTCCTGCAACCTTTATCCTGGAACCACTCATCTAAGCACCAGTAAAAACAAGAATACATCAATGTATACTAAAAAAACATTTCAGCAGCTTAGCAAGCAAAGTAACTATATCTGCATGTTTAACACAACCTCAATCTAATCCCAGAAAACAATATTATATTAACATGGAAAATAGAAGAATTACATAACAATAACTTTCCTGTGTAACAAAAATTTACTATTAGGGTAAAGAAATGGTAATTAAACAAGCGATAAACTCAACCACAAAATTAACATACTCCTCATTAACCCACTTACAGAAGTTAACTGAAAGTTAGTATATTCATACAATATTGCCACTGATAGCAGAAAATTTTCAAGCGTAAAGTCTAAAAATGCAGACCATTAATATCATTTAAAAAAAAAATTATGTATAAACACATTATATGCTAAAAAAACACATGATACGTATTACCCCAGAAACCTATTCATGAAGTGACATAGAGCAGGAGGAATACAACTGTGTTTAAAATTTAGAATGTCTCAAGTGTGGACCTAAATTCAAACCCATCCAACCCAAATTCCCTAAACATTAAAATAATCCATTTGGCCTAAACCAGACCCTCAATTTGATGGGCATGGTGAATATGCTGCGAAGTTTGTCACTCAAACTGCTGCTTCACTTATTTTAAGAAAATAAAATTTAAATAAATGTACGGACAAATGCTGATACCTCCGTTGCTAGTGCAATAGGTAGAGATGTGCATTTAGGAAAAGGGACTAACGAGTCAAAGCCAAATCACTGCCTTTGAATTCAGCCAAATATAGTATATTTTATGTATGTAACTCAATCTGGTAGGTATGAATCAATCATTGCAGTTACTATATATATATGTCACCGTTTGATCTGTGTTTTAGCCATTTTTGATTGAGAACATAAACACATGCATGTAACTCACAAGACAACATAGATTGACACCAAAAGAATCTCAACTTAGACAGACAAATGTAAACGGCGCACTTGCATTAAACATGTGCACCTATCTTACCGGACAGCGTAGATTGACACCAATGGAATCTGCAACAACTTCCAGATCACTGTCACTGTCAGCATTATCCGCAGCATTTCCACCACCAACACAACGGCAAACACGTGCAAGAGCATCTTCAAAATGCTCACCCTCAGACTCCTTAGGAATCAAGTTGAGAACCTGACATTACCATGAAAACCAGAAAACCACAGGAATATTAAATGTCAATTTCAAGAATAAAAACAGAAGGAATAAACCTTGTTCAGAAGGTGCAGCAGAAACAATTGCATTTAAAAAGCCATTCATGTTGTAGAATAGGGCACGCTTGGGGGGGCCACAACACACCCAGCCCATCCAACCGAAAGAAAACTCAATCATTGAATTTAAACCAATTTCAATTGTAACAATATCAGATAAACTTAACTGTTCTACAGAACACCATAGCCAATAATAGTCAATAGAAATTAGCCAGATGCCATTTCCAATAAGGAATAATCACCAATACAGACATAAAGGGGCGAAGGCTAATGAAACACTAATTGTTCTGAGAGTGTGAGAGAACAAAATTTAGAAAGGTCAAACAAAGACATTCAGAAGAAGGGACTACCTGTTGAACATTTCGTCGCTTAACAATTCTAACTCCTAAGCAGAAGATGCGCGCATCACATCCAGTTAATAAAATCTTATTTATTCCGTCTTTTGTCCATGGTGTGATCTGACAACACAATAGAAGATAGCTTAGAGAAAATGTAAAATGCAACAAACCATCTGATAAATGTTATCCCAAATGCGTGGGCACCAACCCACCTTCCTACAAATGCATGATCACATCCACAAGGAGAGAAGTACTAATTGGAAAAACAATCAAATGCATGCTTGTGCACATGAACACACTTACACAAAAACGCAAATGTGCATGCACAGAGCTCATAAATACACAGGGAGCTGAGAAACATATTTGAGGTACAACGAAAACTCACAATTGGACCATCATCACGACCATTAGCCCCCAGTAGCTGTGAGCCAGGTCTATTAATAGCACGCACTGCTACTCCTGTATAATCACAAAAAATAAGATCATAAGTCTTTTTTTTTTTTTTTGGGGGGCAGTCAAAACCATCCGTCATTAACAGCCAAAGATAATGATCACCTATTCATTATGGAGAACCAAAAGATCTCACTAGATACTAACTACTAACAGAATCCGTTAGTTGCATAAAACTGCACAAGATTTACGACATGAAGAGATATGGTTCACATGAATAATATATTCTCATTGCATCAGAAGAATTTAAAAAGACCACAGATCATCTCAAACTTCTCCAATGAGAATAGGAGACAATTCTTGCTAAGTTTATGCAAGAAATAAATCAACAAATTAGTCTAAGCAACTTCAATTACTGTACCATTGACCTGTAGATCTGCATACTGCGGCCACTGCATCCTAAATGGGACTTTGTCATTCAAAAGCATACACCATGCCTGAGTAAAAACAACATAAACAGGACATGAACTCATATTTAATTTACTAGTAAACATAACAAAATCATTCAATTATCTAACCAACCTGAACATCATACTCTTGCTTTGATAGTAAATCCTTGTCCGTCCTCGTTATTTGAAATGTTCTCTCCAAAATCCGTGCTGGATTTGTGCTGGAAAATATTTGATTTGAGAAATAAATTAAATTGTGAATAATATTGGGAAACAATGTCCACAAGGCCCACGCACGCACATGCACACATGACCCACAGACCACCTTACTTATATAACTAAAATCAACAGATAAAAATAATCTACCAACAATAAATTATTTAGAAGAATAGCCAGACATGAGATAAAAATTAAGGTACAGTGAATAATGCAGGTTTGAGTGATTCAGTTCAACCCAAGTCCATGTGAAAACAACCAATATGTTAGGTTTGCCTCGCGCATTATACATGACAAGGTCATCACCAGACTACAGCTGCTATAAACCCATTATCCTTTCATCTAACTTGATATAGGGCATGGTGAGCTGCTTACAATCTCAAGTACTAATTGTTAGAAATTATATAATTAAAACACTTGAGGAAAATAACTACAGCTACTCGAAGCAGACAACAAATTGCAATTTGCAACATAAACCATATAGTTATTTTACTCTAAAAGGATGAAGGGGGAAAAAATAGAGAATATTTGCAAACCAGATTCCTTCCAGAAAGAAAAAATGGTAGTCAATATATTAAAAACAAGCTTACTGAACCAACTTCAAAATTACCAATTGCATCTTTATGCTAATGACCACCAATTCAACTTTACCCATGCAAAGATAAAAAAATGTTAACATAAGTATGTGCTAGGTCTAATTTCCTTTTTTCTTTTTTTTTCCAAAAAAAAAGGAATACATCTTACTGCATTCATATCAAAAGTACAACGAAAAGTCTATGCTAATTGCATTCAGCTCAAATAAAATTATTCAATTTCAACTACAAAGAAAACAAAAAGAAGAAAAATATGGTCTGTTTGCTACTCATTTCAAAAATGTCTAAGCGGAACACAAGAATAATCAACTCACCCATCAGTTGGAATATTTGTAGTAGTCAACTTCAAAGGATATAACGGATGGCCAGTTGTGACCCAGAAACTGCATGTAAATAAAAAAAACCTTGAGCACAAAATTCAACAGTTGCAAGCAACTAGTAATAGGAAACTATCAAGGATCAATGGATAAAAAATCCCTTCAAGGGTAAGGCAATGACTAGTCAAGATTAATAGTCCATCAAATTCATAAAACAAAGTTAGGACTGAATTTTACTGTTGACCATACAGTCTGCAGAGTTCACAAAATTAGAAATTAAACATATTCAGCAGCATACTCCAAAAGACAACATGCCAGCCAAATGATTTGAGCGAATTCATACCAGCCAGCTTTAGGCAGGCTAACAGTTCAGCCAAAAATATTCCAGTTCAGATCATATTCATTCCATTTAAGTCAGCCACACATTTCTTTTGATGTAAGTTTGAATAAATATTTGTAAAACACGTACATCTCTTTCAATAATATTTGATTTTAACTGTTGACGTTTCCTTACAACATGATATAATGATTTCTCTTAGAAATTCTCTTTCAGCTTGATTGCCTGTCTCTAACATCATGGTCGTGTCCCCTAAAAATGTATGAACTTCAGAGAACATCCTACTTCTAGTCATAATAGCCCTTAGGATCAGAAAGAGACAACTGTCTAAGCTTGCAAAGGTCTAAGTGCATATTTGGTCAATCAGTTTTACATCAATGCCAGAGGTGTCCATTTAATTGCATTTGTGACCAAGAGAATGAATTAGATAAAAAAACAGCATACCATTGATAACAAGTGCAGAAATAAGAATGAATAAGATAAAAAAACAGCATACCATTGATAACAAGTGCAGAAATAAATAGTGAAAAGAAAAGAGCAAATCACAAAATAATTTGACAGCTAATTCAAAAAATATATAAACTTGAAGGAAAGAATTAAATAATTTTTTATCACACTTGATGTGATTTATAAATCACACAAAACCGATCACATTACAATTTACATGAAAATAAAGGACTTTGTGATACATACGGGTCAGCTCGGCTTAGTCTACAGATCTCACAATAAAATAATTCAGGAACTGGTGGATTTCCCTCTGTAGGTTTCTCTGGGATTATAACACAACTCATGTGCTGCCACACAGAGCATCTAGGATCCTCACACTGCCAATCATCGAAAGAAGGGGACAGAAAGAAAGAATCAGTAATTCATTGAGCTAAAAGGATTGGGAACACAAAATTCAATAGCTACATGCTATAATACTTGTAATATGCAGCTTTCTGCACTGCACAATTAAGTGCAGGTGACATCATAAATATAACTCAAAAACGATCCAAGCATATTAAAAAGCATACAGAATAAGACATAATTAATATAACCTTGATCATTGACTCAGTTTCCAGGGAACTTCCACAAGGACAGCGAACTTTAGTATCTGATTGGATGTAGTCATCCATTTCCCCTTTAATTTTTATGTTACTACTATTTGAAACACCCTGAGCTCCCTTTGATGCCAAGTCAGGGGCCACAGAGACCTGCAATTTTCTGGGAATAAGAACACAAGATTTATGCAAGTCAGAGGCAGGAATAAAATCATTACATTGAAGCATTTAGAAAGACATAACAAATCATAAAATTTTTGTAACTACAGACTAAAAATATGAAAAATGGATAGTAACATATGTAAGAAAAAATATTCACAATTAGCCAACAACGAGTGCTATAAGCTGAATCATACAATAGAGGTACGATAATTAAGAAGATAACCTGTGTGTGTCATCTACTAGTTTTGCCACCTCTTCTTTACGGACAGCACTCTTCTTTGCCCACATCTTTGAAACTGGGGAAAAAAACACATAAGATACAAAGTTTTACAATTTCCACAATATCAATATAAAGGACAGAAGTCACTAAAATAAAGGTTTAACAGTGGGCGGGAGATGCTCATAAACAACATCCGAATCACCATGAACACCACAGTAATACACACGTTCAACTATCCCTTAACACAAACCACCCACCCAACTCCCCACTCGCCCAGAAGAAGGGTGCCACAACACCAAAAAAGAAGAGGGGAGCAACAACAGTAACAAAGAAAAAGGAACACACAAAAAGAATTGAATTAAAACACATCCAAATTAAAAATTAGATATTAGACATGAAACATGAGTATATCTGAAGTGGATTTAGAACCCGCCACTTCTAAACTTCAATATGTAGTAACTCTGTTGCACAAATGTAAACATGCAATGAGGTTGCCTTTGATACACATATCCTAAGACTCAATAATACAATTTGAAGTCCAATCTTTCTCATCGAAATAGGTAGGGATATCCACATCTGGAGAATTCATATCTCTGTCTCCTTTCCTGAGAAGAAGCAAGAACATTACTCATGTAATTAAAAAAAAAAAAAAATTCTCCTCCCTCTGCCTCTGACACATGCATCTCATTCTCTTCCACCCTCCCTCTCTGCCTTTACCTCTACCTCTTTCTCTCCAGCTAACACATACAGAACCCCCCCCCCCCCAACCCAAACCCAACACCCCAACCCCACTTTCTCTTACTCTAGTAGAAAAATTACGACTCCCTAACATGCAAATACAGAAACATGAGTAAAATGAGCCACATAAACATAACTGAAATTAGACAGAAATCAAATTCAACATTCAATATCGCCTTAACATCAAATCAAAGAAATAAAAGTTAGTATGTAGCGAACCTTGCAAATGAACATCAAAACATTGAGAAAACATGGCAGCCAAACAAAAATAGAACAGCACAAACATCTTTAGTTTTCCACAACATAATAAAGGTGGATAATCACTAATTAAGCAATAGAACAACATTTTTCCATATTTAGGAGGATAGAGATGGAAAAAAAAAATTACCTTGATCATCAGATAGAATCCCTAATATCCGATCAACGAGGTCCTACAAATATATTATAAAATATCAAACATGATCAGTCAATGGCATCGAAGACAAACCAAGAAAGATGGCTTAAAACAGGAAATAAATAGAAAAAAATAATCTTAAGAAATGTTAGTTCACTCAAAAAAGCCGGTCAGTCACCCAAATAAATGAAAATTCCAAAAGAATACATGAAGCAACAGCAAAATATCATCCAACACTTTACTCATTTGAAGAAGGGTAACATGTATCCACCTGTAAGTGTAAAATTTAATCACATACTTGCTACCCCTTTCTTTCTCAAGCCTAAAATAGAGGGTGCCAAAGAGAGAGTTGGGGCTATGTTATATTGATTAGGAAAAGCAAGGAACAAGAAAGAAAGTTATTCAATAAAGAGAACAATAAATAATTAAAGGTAAATGCAAAGCTATGTAGAAGCATAGATAACTAGCAGCTGAGGTTTTAAATCTAACTTATACTCAAAAGTATTCATTAACAGAAAAAGAACCATCAATTTAAACATAGGATTGTGAACAAACACAGACGTACACATTAATGTCATTGCAAACAAATTGAGACTTAAAAACACGTTCATCAATTTGACACGGTTCCAGTAACACGGTACTTGATAACTAGACCATAAATGCTACTATTTCATCTGCAACTATAAGGTACAAATTCGTAGAGACGGTGGTTCTGACCACACGTGTATACACCAGCACATGGTAGACAAATTGAGACTTAAAGCAGCAACTGTATTAATTAACACAAGATTCCAATAAAATAGTACTTGATAACTTCACAAAAATGCTTACTATTGCATGCAAGAGATCAAAGTCACGACAATATAACAACTATAACAGGCATCTAACCTGTTTCTTTCCCTGCTTTGAAAGACCCAATTGAGTAAGTACATCCTTCAGCTCCTTTATTCGAAAATGTGCCAATTTTTCCTGCAAGAGTAAATGAAAGGTGACCAGACACGATAAAATGGAGGGGAACAACCCTCAAATAATATGTTTGCAGGCTCAACCAAAGCTTAAAAATAGGATCATCCTCAAAAAAGCACTCACGACTCCATCACCTGTTTTTTTCATCTCCATAGCGTTCAACTAATTTACTGCACACAAGGCATACTGCATAACTTCACATCACTTAAAATTGAAATTACTCAATTTTCACCTAGGCTATCTTCCAAATCACAACTCCCGAAGGAAAAACTAAAACCACAATAACAAAACTACTACTAAACACCATGACCAAACTTAAAAACAAAAATGGAATTACCTTGCAGCTAGCTACCAAATCCATATCTCTATTTTTTTTCAACTCTTTTCTTTGTCAACAAAAACACAGCCCGAATCAGTATTCAACCAAAGCTGCAAATTCCGATAATCAATCAACAATCAGCCCATAGAGTATCCTCACAGCTAAAGATCTAATCAAACAAAAAAAAACAAATTAGAAAAATTAATCAAATGAAACTACACCAAATATGGGTCGACAAATTAACGATAATTTAAACATGAAAAGAATCGTAATTAATCGGAGAGCTTAAGTTTTGAGTTATTCAAAATTGATTAATCGGTGAACTAGGGTTAGCAAAAAAGCATTGGAAGGAATCACCGACCTTCTTTATTGACCGAAGGAAAAGAATGAGCGAAGAACTGAGCAAGCATAACCCACCAAATTTTTCACAAAAGTCACGGACCTATCGCCGATTATCAAATTCGATTTTTTTAAACGGGATACGTCCGGGTTTAGTTTCAGTGCAAATTCCTGCGGGACATTGTGATGCACGCCCTTACGTTATTATTATTATTATTATTATTATTATTATTATTATTATTATTATTATTATTGTTATTATTTTTGGTTATTTTTCTACAGGTGGGAGCATTTAGGTTGTGGCCATATTTACGGGTATTCTTTGTAAACATCTGATCGTTGATCTGATGGAATTCGAGTAATTGACTTCTTGAATCTTAACTTTGACTAGCGGTGGCAGCAAGGCAATCTCTGCGATAAGGATCACGGGCCAGTGGGCCACGGGGAGGTTACGTAACATTTTCACTTTTCTAGCTTTGAGTATTTGGGTTAATTATGAATGGCCCCTTCGTCTGAAGAAATATTAAAACATCTCTTAAAAGTTTGAAAACAATCACGTCTGTTAACTTGCTATAAAAAAATATAAATAAATTAAATCTTTCCTTGACCTTCTTTTTATGTCCAATAATTTCAAATAAAAATAGTTGTTCTGCATGTGCAAACTTACTTTCTCGGGGAATTAGCACACAACAAATACATTTTAATGTTTAAAATTTATTAACAAATTGACTTGCAGTCCGTCATCGTTGGAAATATTAATTTTATTCATGTAACAAATAGATAACTACAAATAAATAGATATTCCTTTGCCAATTCATATTATTTAATGATCTAACCATTAATAAAAATCATAAATGCAAAAAAGGTATTAATGTGAAATTTTCATAAATTTTTAGCGTATTGAAACAGATGTCCAATGCTCCTCAATCAAAATTATTATAAATATATAACCATTTAAAAGTATTTGGAGGTGGACTCACTTAATATATTTTAGGCCAAGGCATCTAAGTTGTGCCATAATTGAGCTATTTAATGTAGATCTCGATAAATTTCTAATCACAAACATTAGCTAATAATAATATATTATTAAGAATTAAAAATAAAAAAGTAAGGTTAGGCATAGCTTAAATATAATTTCTGAACCATAGCTTTCCCAAAAGTTTAACTCATGTGTTTAGATAAAACAAAAGCTTGAAAATTACACAGCATCCTGAGATTAAAAAATAAGTTTATAATTGTTCAAAAGTAAAAAATATATTTTAATAGTGTATTTATTATTCATATCCATTTGTTTTGAGTAAGTATTTTTTTTAAGGAGATCTATTAATCATGATATTTACAATCATACATATATTAAGATCTATTTACATCAATTCTGATATGGCACCGCTTAGATTTTTAACCCTCTTAAATATTCAAGAGACGTCAACTCCCCTTATGGGAGAAAAATTAGCTTCACTCAAGTTCTAAAACTCCAAAAAAAGAAATTTAAATTAAACTTCTGCAATGCGTTTGTGGGGGGTTCGAACCCCTTCCCTCATATTTGTGAGAGAATGGCTATAGCTAGTTGTTTTGAGTAAGTAGTTGTTATGCTATAAATCAATATTCATCATAATTTACAAATTTAAATTTATATCTCGTTGTTATTTATTTTTTCAATTTCTTTTATTTGTTTGATACAATATTCATATTTATTATTAGATCACACATACATTAATGTAAGTCAACAAGTATACACTTTGCAATATACGAGCCACTGAAAAATTGAATGTATTGACAAACTTTTTACTTGTGAGTTAATTTTTATTTATTTATTTATTTATTTATTTTGAATATTTTAAAGTTCAAACAATAAATGTTCAACGGGATACCATTGAAACTACAAGCAAATGGAACTCTTGATGTTGAAATATGAAAATCAAGAGTCCTTGAATATAAATATGGAAGAAATAACCTTTATCTTCAAAATCTTATTTGGCACGCCAGATTAAAAAAAAAATGGGTCGGTTGTGAATTGGAATTGTGATTCATCAATCAACATTATGGCTACGTTTACTTATCAGATTAGGCAATCGAAATTCGGAATCGGAATGATTGCCGCATTTACTTCATAAAAATAAGATAGGAATTGGAATCAAAATATTGGGGCCCACAACTATTTGGGAATAGGGAATGAGAGACTGATTCCCATGGGGAGGTGGGAATCAGTCTCCCATTCCCGAGACTTTCCATTTTACCCCCAATCATATTCAAATATTCCTAAACTACCCACGTTTTAATCAAAAATATAAATACCAAAATTTTTTTTTAAAAAAGAAAAATCCATATAACCCGTGACCCGTGCTCTTTCTCTTCGAAACTGGATGCCGTGATCGTGGTCGGTGAGTCGTCGGTTCCGAAATCACAGGTCGTTGCTGTCGGTTCTGAAGCACCAGCCCTCGTTGTCGCAGCTTGTCCCTGTCGTTGGATTTGAAATCGCCGACAGCTGTTCGTTGGTCTCATCGTGGGTGTGGGTTCTATCGTTGGCGGTACCCGACTTCAGCGACTGGTTTCTCTCTCTGCTTCTTCGCTAGCGTCACTCGCTGGCTGAGCAACTCGCACGATCTGCTGCTGCGGTTCGTTGTGATCTGCTGCTGCGGTTCGTCGCGATCTGCTGCTGATGATGATGATGACGATGATGATGATTGATGATATAATTGTGGTGTAATGATGAAGATGATGTAATTGTGATGACGATGATGATGATGAAGATGAAACAGAATTTTGATGTTGGTGAAGAAGAAGAAATGAAATTGATAAGAGGAAGAAGAAGATATTTGTGATGATGATGGTGTTGATGAAGAAGATGGAATTAACCATGGAGAACTAACGAAGAAATTGCAGGAGCGGAAGAAAGAAAGAAAAAGAAGAAAAAGAAGAGGAAAGGAAAAAAAAACGAAGAGAGATAAATTATTATTATTATTATTATAACTATTACTTTTATTAACAATAATTATTATTATTATTATTGTTGTTGTTGTAGTAGTTATTGTTATTTAATTTCATTACTATCATTAATTATTACTATTATTTATTTATTTTTAATGTTATTATTAAATTTATTATTATTATCATTAATACCAAAGGAAAATTATTATTATTATTATTTGGGATTATTATTATTATTATTATTATTATTATTATTATTATTATTTACAACTAAGGGCATTTTAGTAATTTAAACAACTTAATTAATTCCGATTCCGATTCTTTGAAAAAGTAAACACGTCAATAGAGTTCTAACTTATTTTGATTTCGATTCCTATAGTTTAAGTAAACAACTTATTCTAATTAATTCTGATTCTGATTCTTTAAAAAAGTAAACACGTCAATGGAGTTCTAACTCATTCTGATTTCGATTCCTATAGTTTAAGTAAACAACTTATTCTGATTTCCGTTCCTCATTCCGATTCCACTCATTCCGATTGCAGTCCATTCCGATTCCAGCTCATTCCGATTATTGATAAGTAAACGCGCCGTATATGTGGCAACTTGTATGACACGAGAGACTGTACATGGGCCGGGCCGGGCCTGGGTTTAGAAAATTTGATATGGGTCGGTTGTTTGAAAATAATTACTTTTCTTTTGAATCAGAGTTCAGGGAAATCCAGACAAGCACAAGCCCCTACGATTGTAATGTTTCTTGTTCAGCAGGAAAAGTTACCGAGTTAATATAATAAAACACAAGGCTTCTCAGTTATCAGAAGTTAGATCGTGAAGCCTCCGCTGATCAGCTTCGGCTATTTACTGAGAAAGCGAATCAAATCTCAAAACGAAGTAAGCTCTTACAAACATTTCAAAGCACTGGTTTACTTTTTTTATTTCGAAATTTAACTGAATTTTTATCATTGGGTGAACACTCTTCCTTCAATTTTATTACGCAGTTAATGGAATCGATCCAAGCCAATCACGGACTTGTCGGCCCTAACGACCCCATTCAAAGAACCCAGTAAGCCCTTTTAGTTTATTTTATTTTTCCTTCTCTCTTCCTAGGGTTTTCTGAGTAATTTTTGGAGTTGAGTGCGTATACATTTATTTATATTTTTTTAAGTATTGAATACCTTATTGTCTTTTTTTTTTTTTGAATTTATGAAATTTGTGTAGGTTACCATATGTGACCGGTACATCTGTTGTTGCGCTGAAGTACAAAGATGGCATATTAATGGCTGCTGACATGGGAGGTTAGTTCTTATGCCTGTTATTTGTATTGATTTTTCAATGTGGTTTGTTTTGTGAATGTAAGAGTTTGATTTGCATTGTAAATTTGTGTTTTATTTTTTATTTTTTATATTTTAATGATTTTGCTTCAAGTGTTATAAATTTAACTTTCCTCTTGAAACCATGGGCATTCTAACTTTGTGTTTTATGATAATTTCATGTCTATTATTTTCACCTGTTTTATTTTTAATGCAAATGGCTACAATGGTGAATCTTTTCCTTTTAGGAAAACTGGTATGTATTACGTTTATGCTGCAGTTAACAGTCTATTGTCTCTATGATTCCATTCTTGGGGTGAGAATTTCAAAGGCATCCATCACCAATTACAAACATACGGAGTAGCCCAGTTTGGGGCTTAAAAGTTTACGTTTAGTGGTTATCAACGTTGTTCTTTCCATAAATGGTGTATCTTGTTTTATCTAATGAAGTATAGTCTGGAATTAGAGAGGGTGCTTAGTGATAAAAAAGCGAAGGAATTAAGAGACTGATATGTTGGTGTGGAATGTTGTAGAGACCAAATGATTGATCTTTAGTTCTCCTTATTTTGCTTCAGCTTCCTCAGCATTGTTGTTTAGTTAAATAAATTATAAATTGCCTGGAATTTGGAATGTTTAGTATCCTTTTCTACCATATGTTGTTTTATATTGACATTTTTGAGTATGAAGGCTGACTTGTTGCTATAAAAATAATGTAAAAATTCAGGTTCCTATGGGTCAACGATCCGATACAAGAGTGTGGAACGGATTAAACCTATTGGAAAGCATTCTCTACTGGGTGCCAGTGGAGAAATAAGTGATTTTCAGGAGCTTTTGCGTAATCTTGATGAGCTTATGTGAGAACTGTTGGTTGATTCATATAGATAAGCCGGTAGTTTTATGTGAAATTTCTCACTCTCATTTATGGTTTGATGTTTGGTGTTTGTAGACTTTATGACAATATGTGGGATGATGGGAACTCTCTGGGGCCAAAAGAGTTGCACAGCTATTTGACCAGGGTCATGTATAACAGGCGTAACAAGTTTGATCCATTGTGGAACTCTCTTGTGCTTGGTGGAGTGAAAAATGGACAGAAATATCTTGGCATGGTAAGTCATTTTTCTATCTTTAATGACAGTCAGCAACAAATTGGTCATTTCAAATCCTGCTCGGGGAGATTTGATTGGGTGCAAGCTTAATGGTTAGACAATGTCTATTATGGCACACTTATCTGTCTAGCTACTGTTCAGGTATCAATGATAGGAGTGAACTTTGAGGACAACCATGTCGCAACTGGGTTTGGGAATCATCTTGCAAGGCCAATTCTTCGTGATGAATGGCATGAAAACTTGAGTTATGAAGATGGCGTTAAGTTGCTGGAAAAGTGCATGCGTGTGCTCCTGTATCGTGATAGATCTGCTGTCAACAAGCTGCAGGTTTGTTGAATCTTTATTTCATTTACTGTATGGTTGTTGTGTCATGCCATGGATATGACTATTAGTTGCTTCCATGATATTCTTGTAAAGCAACAATATTTGGGCCTAATTTAAGTACTCTGGGTGTACTTAGTGGAAAGGTGATTTGTAGTCAACTTTAAGTTGTTATAGTTGAGGTTTTGCATGGTGATTCCCTTGTTCGCTTTTTGGGGCGCTGTTGAATTTTGAGCTAATCCTTTGCATGCACTTAGATATTGGTGAAAGTTAACCATAGTAGCAAACAGAAATCAATTTCGAGGTTTCTCCTCATATTTAAATAGCCATATGCTTGTCTGCTTATTTTACATCCCTCTTTTTAACTGAAGATGGAAAGACTCCCTGGAACCTTGGGGGGCGGGGTTTCCATAAAATCATCATCATACTGTTCTGATGAAATTTGATTACAAGGATTGCGGTTTATTTATTTAATAATGAGCCTTGTTCAAAAGATAGCGGGCTCTGTTCCGGGATGCCTCTGTAGTTGAATGTCATCAATGAACATTGCTTTGATGCGAACAAATAAAGTGCTCCAGGGTGTCTCTCCCGTGCTTCCCTCAAACTTGAAATACCTTGTTTTACATTGTAATGAATTATCATACGCTTTTAATGGTTTCCCATGTATATGTCAAGCATAGTTCATGTATGAATTCACTTGTAAGGATGGCCTGAATCTGAGAAAAGGCAAAAAATAACTTGGGATCTGTTTGAATGCTGAAAATTGCAGATAGCAAAGATCACTGAAGAAGGGACAACAATTTCCCAGCCCTATGCATTGAAGACGTTCTGGGGATTCACTGCATTCCAGAATCCAACAGCAGGTGCTGAGGGATCATGGTAGTTGGCATGAGATAGCTTCTTTCATGTCTCTTTCCCTGTGTTACTTATGGAGTTCGTAGCCTCTTTCATGTCTTTTTCCTTGTGTTACTTGTGGAATTAAAGGACACATAATGGTTATCAGAATCATGCATCTTTATCTTTGTTTAAAAGCCGATGACTTGTAAGGTGCCACTTGATCCAGAGGTTCTGATGGTGAGATGTTGGCTTGTGAGAGCAACTTTTATTTTAAAATGATTTGAAATTTTAATGCCTGCCTCTTGCTTGCCCATGTTAATACCCATCATCCATACATAATTGTGCATAATGGGAAAGATGTCGGCTGGTTTTAATTCTGCAGTGTATCTTTGCAACAATCAAAATCAGACTGGTCAATACAGAGCGACTGGATTAATCAGGAAAATGTTATCCGGACACATTGTTTCAAAGTAATTTGTAAACACGAACGGATGCTTATAAGTAGCTTTTCTGGAGACCGGCTGACAAAAAGATCTCTAATAAATTTATTTGTCTCGGTGTGATATCAATTACATTAAGCTTATATATAAAACAACAACAAAAAAACAATAATAATAATATTAACAACAAACAAACAATAAATAAATAAATACACTAAAGCTCACTGTCTTTCCACTCCGCTCGGCTGCCCACTAACTTCCCCCAGTTCCATGCAAAGAGGTAGGTACCGGCAGGTAAGCCAAAATCGGAACCAGAATGCCATCAAGTTATTCAAGTGAAAAAGAAGCAACAGATTAAAAGAAACTAAGAAAATGCAACGTGAGAAGGATGCGAACCTCAAGTTTGACCATCTGTTGACCGCGGACGCATCGAACCTCGCAAAGAGAAGACAGCAGCAATAACTATAAAGCTTGAATCGTAAGTGAAGTTAGAGAAGCAACCCACCTCATATAAGCCTCAGATCAATAACTTGGCAGGTCTTTTGATCTTGATAACGCGAAACAAGCACAGCAAAAGGTTTCTCACGCGGGAGAAATGATTCCGGCAGCCAAGCCCTGTCGGAAACAAGAGCACGGGTGACGGTATCATCTCACCTGCATGACAAACATATTGATGTTGATGCTGCTTCATTGCTAAACAATCTTCTTTCATATTTCACATTTGTATGGTTGATTGTTTTTCTTCTCTATATTATTGTAGCAACCAGCAAAGCATCTGCTCTCTCTCTCTCATCTCTTCAAATCTCCGTATAGACAAATGAAAGCAAGCAAATTAACTTATCTATTAGAACCATTAATTACTTTATTTTAGAATTCTTATTAATTCAGACTGGCTCCTCTCTCCCTATTGGCTTTTTGTACTGATTATTCGGGGCTTGGGCAGTCACTTTCGTTGTCTTTGCATCCTCTGCATCAGTCCAGCGTGTGTGGCTGGCATTATTGCATCCCGACAAAACAAAAAATTTGAGACATTTTTCTGATATCATCTCCAGTACGTCACCTGGTGTACGGATGCTGATAACGACTCGCGGACATAACTCACTTATTAAAAACTGGCTTGTAAGGGGAGAGTGTCCGTAAGCTTTAATCTCATTTATATTATTATTATTTTTTTTTATGTGGGATATTAATCCTAATATTTTACCATTACTTCACAACCCACGTTCACGGCGGCCATCGTTCATTCGCAACGTCGGTCACAGAGCCGCACTCTGTTCTAAATCACAAGTGCCCATAATAGAACTCATCAATAAAAGCCGTGTTATAAAGAGAGGGCGGACATGAACGTATATTTCTACTGTTCTTCTTTAATTGCATCCTAAAATATGCATTGCATGCATATAAAATAATGTCGTATCATCAATAATTGAGCGCTTTGTTTTATTTTTTGCCGGCTCTGCTCTCTCTAAGCCTTTCTATTTTCTCGTTGTCTTCTTCTGACAGTGAATTCGGTCAAGTGGGGCAGCTAAGAGATAAAAGGAAAAGCAAAATGAATACGTGAAAAGTATTGTCAATCAAAGATCAAATTAGGGGTGTCAAAAAAGCCCGTCCGGACCGGACTCGGCCCGGACCGGGTGATCCGGTCCGGACAAAATTTGGACCGCACTCATAAAAATCCGGATTCGGGTTTGAGAATTTCAAACTCGGACATTTTCGGGTCCGGGTTCGAGTTTAACACCGAAAACCCGGAACCCGGACCCGATTTTTTAATAAATTAACAAAAAATATATATAAATTTATTATACATAAATATATAATTATGAATTTATGATATGTTGGATGTTATTTAGATTTATTGTGTGATTATTGTGTTGTTAAATTTAATTTAATTTATTTTTTTTATATAGATTGAATGAGTTTAGGTTAGAAATTGGATGAATTTAAGTATTAAAAAGTAGATTGAAACAATTTTTATTTATTATTTGTGTAAAATTTACATTGTTAGTATGTTATATATTTGTATTTGACTATTTTTTTTTTAAAACATGAGATTGAATGAGTTTATTTGACTATTTTTTAAAAGAAAGTAAGCATTGTTAGAGAAATGAAAGAAAAAAAATTAGAAGAAAAAAAATTAAAATTATTACATGCGGGTTTAGAAGCCCGGATCCAAAAACCCAGACCCGGGTGTGCCGGTCTTGAGCCCGGACCGGACCCGGAAAACCCGAGTTTTAACCCGGGTCCGGTCTTGTGTTTCAAGCATCTGGTCCGGTCCCGGACAACACCAAAACCCGGACCGGACCCGGATTTTGCCAAGCCTAGATCAAATGATTTGTTCTTTTACTATTAATTTGCTATATTTCAAGTTTGCAAATTTTACATTTTTAGATTTTTAGTTTCACAATCTAAATTTTAAACTTAAAAAATGACGTCGTTGTATCAAGAAAAAACGATCTAGTGGCCACGACGCAGTTTGTCAGTCTATCATTTCAGTTTCCATTCACTATAAAATCGTGCTGTGTGTATATATATATGTGCTCGATAAAATAGTTTAGAACCTTTTTGTACATATTATTACTTTTAATTGTAGAATAGCCGAGAGTCACTCCACTTTAATCGAGTGGTTAGGCAGCAGTTCTAGCCTCCATAAAAATATTGTGGGAGTTTAAGTTCTTTCTCAATTATTGGGTAAAGGTCAATCTTCTCTTTTATTAATATGAGTTAAGTCGATATCTCTTACTCTATAATTATAATCTCATGTAAATATTACTAAATAATTTTATATAAATATGAGTGATAGTGTAATTATAAATATCAGTAATAATCTCATATAATAAGAGTTATACTCTAATTATCATATTTAGTTTTAAAAAAAAAATTGTGGGATAGCTAAATCTAGAAAGTCCAATCCAGTTTTGCATTAATTTCAACTTAAAAGCAAAGTCATGTCTCTCTCTTCTTCTTCTTCTTCTTCTTTTTTTCTGTTTCAAGTTTCTTCTTTTCCTGGGTGATCAATTTGCACCATGACTTGAGTACCGATGTTGATCTAACAATAAGCTTATCCTATTTCTTTTGCGTGGTGATTGTGATTTATGGGTGGGCTCGACCGCTCAAGCTGGGCAAAGGGCATTGATTTTTTTATTGGGTAGCTTCAAATTTAGTGCCTGGAGGGTGATTGTTGATTGAGATGCAACTCATGCAAGTGGGCCTATGTCAAGGTTACAAATTGCGGCAAGTTTCTAATTTTCATTTTCATGCCTATATTTATATACATTTATTTACATAAATCTTCCTTCCATTTGTATTTCATAAATCATTATCACTGTAAATTCAACACAAAAATTGTCTCCTAAAATTATAAAAGATGAAAAAAAAATGTATTTGAAAGTGTTTCTACGTGAGGCATTCAAGAGCAACATAATTTTTGTTGAAGTGTATTCTAATTTTTTTAATATACATATTTTTTAAAAGGTAAAGTAGGTGGACAAAGCTCAAATTAATTTTTTAATTCCTTATCTCCTTTAAAATTTTAACTTAAGTAGTCAATTGGAAAAAAAAACTATTTAAAAGGACAAATATGACATTCTAACTAAGTAACAAAGAATTTTATCTTCATTTTTCACTAACATTATAGGTATTGTTTCACAACAAAAACCAATTGAGGCATCATCATGAACACCTACAAAAAATTAATATATAAATCTTTTCATTTGTTAACGCACTTATTTAAAAAAAAAAAAAATCCTTGAACTGTGATCATGCATATAAAACATTGTTTTGCTACCATAGATCTATGAGTTGTATGTCTTGCTAACAAAATCATAAATCTATGATTTTAGTCACATCCACACTTTTTTAATGTAAATATTCTCGTTAGAGACTATTAAATTATAAAGACTATTTCAATTTTAAATTTACACCATGCATGATCCTACGAGCTTGACTAAGTAATTTTTAAGTAATTTGATTTAGACGATATTATCAAATAAGCTTTGCGCTCCTTCTACCATTTAAAATAAATAAATAAAACAAAATTACGACATACACATGGTCAATGGTCACCTCAATTACTAGTAATAGAAAATTTTGAGAGGGATAGAACATGAAATCACTAAAAAATAAAAAAACCGACAAAGTGATTCTTCTTGGCCAAAAGATATAAATATGCATATATATATATATATATATATATATATATATATATATATATATATATATATATATGGAAACATGTTTAGAGTTAGCAAAAGACCCGAATTTTGACCCAATTGATTCGGCTCGAAATTTTCAGACTTTAACCCAAATTTAAAGGTTATAATTCAAGCTTGAACTTAAAAATCAAAACTCGATCAAGTTCGAGTCAGACTTCGAGCTTTAACCAACTTGAACTAGCCCAACCCGGCCACTTAATAATTTTAAAAAAAAGTGCATTTTAATTTGAATTATGTGTTTTTATTTGAATTGTATATGGTTTTTGTTTAGGCTTAGTTATTTATATGATTTTATAGTCGAGATATTTATTAGAGTACTTTTTATGTTTAATTTTAATATATTAAGGGCGGTAAATTTAAATTATGTAAATATTTAAAAAATTTTAAAAAAATTTGGTCAAACTAGGGCAAAGCCCAGCTTGACCTTGACTTGATTAAGGTCGGGCCAACACAAAAAAAAAGTTTTTTTTTTTTAATCGAATTGTCCCCCTTTATTTGTATCATCAACCTGGCAAATTGCCATGACTAAATATGTTGAACATAAAAAGTTAAAGCTCCTTTAATCTTACTAAAATGTTCATTATAATTATAATTATTTCATTGCATTCGCAAAAGCGAGATGACCGTGGACTAGTTAGGCTTGAAACTTCTATCATGGGCTTCTGTTTTCGGCCAATTTCGCAATTATACAAATGTTGAAAATAATTAATTTAATTAGAGTTGATAAAATTTAACGCGACCGAATATCCAACAGAAATACTATACGAATAAATGGATATGTGTCGTTAAATTTGACATAATTATTAAATAGGTCAGGTTCAAGTTGACAAATTTTTTTTTTCACATTAGATCAGGGTTAAAGTTTTTTACCTTTTTATCCTATCAATGATACGATTATATTTTCTCTTCTAAATTAATTTATGAGTTCTTAGCATAAAAACTCAAATACTGGACATGATTTTCTCTTTTTATTTTCATTTTTTGGAAGTATGAACTTATACACAATGTTTCATTTATAAAATTTTATATAGATTTAAATCTTCAATTGTGTAAATATGTGAAATATAGATAAACATATACATTCTATAATATCAATATGTGTGTGTGTGTGTGTAATGTTTGATGTAAATTTTCTTAAATATATAAATATTAAATGGGTTATTGGACAACCTATTTATTTTTCGTGTCGGGTTAAGAGTCTCAATAATTTGACATAATTATTAAATATGTTGTGCTTGGGTCAACTTAAATTTAACATGACACGAAACTGATACAACACGAACACGACTCGATAACCCGTTTTGCCAGCTTTAAATCCAACGATAAAAATAATTACTTAAGAGAATACTATGTAATAATTTTTAAACTTAGATAATATAGAAGATATTTAAGATTTATTTTTTTTGATCATATAAAATTATTAATGCTTTACTTCGATAATGGATGCTTCAATAGTATTTAGTTTTGTTAGTTGATTTAGTACGGTTTTTGACTAATAAATATTGAAAATAACTTGAACAAGAATGATACGAACACTAAAGTTTATAAGGAGAAATCAAATGGAATAGAAAAATTAGATGACAAATGGGGTTAATTCGAGGAAACCCAAACCTTCAAATAAGTATTGATTATTCGAGTAACCAATAAACTCCCAATGACAACTTTTATGTTGCCAAAATAATAAACTCATGATACTTTTTATTGAATAACATGAAGCTTTATATAATAAAGCTTATTTAGGATTACAACCTAAAAATTAGTGACACTAAGCATGTTCTCACATAATGCTCCATTAATTACATGTAGTTCCACAAAATAAGTGCAACTACTTTTGACTAGTTTAAAATTAATTAATACCATAAAATTAAATAAATAAAATAGATAATTTTAATTATTTTAATAGTTTGTATCAAAGAATGCCTAGTGAATATCGAGATTTTCATTTTAGTGGTACTAATATTTTTTTTAAAATTAAGATTGACCACCCGTTATAAGATATATTCAATGTTGGATGGCCATTTTAAATAATAATTTCTAAAAAGTCAATATTTTTCTTGTTGTTGACAACAACTAGGTTCTAATATTTCATTAATTATTGAAAAAGTAAAGAAACTAGGTATTTAATTCCAATTAAATATCTTCCTATAAGAAAGTAACCTTTTTAGTGCGGAGGAAAAAAGTAAAAGCCACAAATCAAACATTTTGCAAGCCACAAATTTTTTTTAATGGATTCGAATGCAACAAAAAAATATTGAGACAATTCCAATGGAATATATTGCGATGATTTCATGAAAAAGCATCCAAAGCCATCATTGCAATTTTTTATTCTCAGAAGATTTATTCTACTATCATCCTTACCAATCTTGAACGGCAGATCATGAAGAATAATTGGAAAAGATTTAAATCTTATGATAAGGGAATTAATAATAAGATATTATCTTTCCGTTAATTGAATAATCAACTTGTATTAAACTTACCACACATCTCAATCAAAGCAACATAGGTGAATTCTATTCATTTGTGTTATGTTTGTGCTTATATTAGTTACATATTTTGAGTTGCTGTATGCTTTCTTTGTTATTTGTTTTTTGAAATAATCAGACATTTCGTTCAACCAAGTTAGTGAAAATCAGTACATCATCACATATAGTACGAAAATATGACGTAGGAAATTTATAAATCACCTACTTCGATAATGGATGCTTAAATACTGCAATTAATAAATTAAAACATCCATATTCATTTAAGAAGTTGATTATTCGTTAAAATAGAATTTAATTATTAATTATTGTTATTTGCTGGAGAATTTTTAAACATTAATTATTGATGAACTTATGGAGTTACTTTAGGCTGTGATCTTGGCATCTGAAAGATATCAATATCTTATTGTCTATAACCGTCAAATAATTAGATTTTATTGACTTTTATTAATTTCTGTCAATCTGACGTGGGTACTCAAATTGTAAGGTGCAATACCCTTTGGATCTTTGGATACCATTATGAAGTATCAAACCATTTCAACGGCTTTTCTTTTCCTCAAAAGTACTTATGGTTAGTAGAAGCACATTTTCCTTTTTAGTAATCCCACCTTCATATTATCTTCAAAGACTGATGTAACTGGTTCCAAAATTCTAATTATAGCAAGACCAAGAACATGAGCTGAAAAAAAGCTCAATCTTTATTAAGGAAATTAATAATAAGATATTATCTTTCCTTTAATTAAATAATCAACTTGTATTAAACTTACCACACATCTCAATCAAAGCACTATAGGCGAATTCTATTCATTTGTGCTAGGTTTGTGCTTACATTAGTTACATATTTTGAGTTGTTGTATACTTTTTTTTTTTTTTTGGTTGAAATAATCAGACATTTCGTTCACCCAAGCAAGTGAAAATCAGTATAGCACGAAAATATGATCTAGGAAATTTATGAATGACCCAAACATACTTGTGAGAATATTTTTCTACGAAAAAGTGAAAGTGGCATTTTTGATTTTTCCTAATAAAGAATGTGTTTCATATACAAGTCTAGTAATGAGTCCGCAGAAACTTTCCTTATTGCCATGAAACACCTCCACTCACATTTAATACTTCAATTTGATTTTGAAGGGGGTCATGATCATGAAGTCATGGGGTCTTGTACACTTTTGATAAGATTGCAAATCCCCAAATGAAGCATGCCACCTGGCTAAAGAAGCTTACCCATCATTAGGTGCCTCTCTACCCCAACTTCTTTTCTGAATTCAACTGACATATAATGTTTTCGGAGTGATTAATGTAATTGTACAAATTAAAGCTTATTATATAACCTGATTTTATTGCAACTAAAATCACTTACTTAATATATGAAGCAAAATATTGAGTTCGATTGATGTCACGTACTTGCCTAACGGAGAAGAGAAGCCCACGTTCATCGAGCGAACTATCATCAAACCGAGCGAAAATTGCTTCTTAAATCTTTGATCATCGAAGCAAATTAAAAGTGCTTTTTGGCATTGCAGTGTTGCGTATGAACTGTGACACAATTACGCAACACAAACAATTGACAGTTGACGTTTTCCTTCTGCTTTAAATGCCTTGGAAAAGTAGTGGCGAAATTACTGTAGACGACAAAATTCATCACTGCCCCAAGAGCCAAGGGCTTATTAAGATCACATACGCATACAGAAATTAATACAGAGAAGAAGAGCAAAACCCCACACCAAATTAACTTTAATACATATAAATTTACAGAAAATAAAATAAAAGAAGAAGAAAAAATGCAGTCGATGTTGAATCTCCATGGAAGCTGTGGCCTCCCTCTTTGTGTTTCTGGGATCACTCCTCATGATCATCTCAATCTCTCCAGCGAGTACATGGATACATTTATTTATAACTCTCTCTCTCGCTCTCTCTCTCTCTCTCTCTGTAATTAATTTCGAAGTTGTTGTTCTGAGTTATTTTCATCAACGTTTTGGTTGCAGGATGGCGGATCATGATCGCAGAAGGGAAGCGATGAAGAAGCAGAAGCAGAAGCAAAGATCATCATCACATGCTAGACACGTGCTTCTGCGTACGGATCACCGTCGTCATCACGAAGAAGAAGAAGAAGAAGAAGAAGAAGAAGAAGAAGAGATCATCATCAGTTCAGAACAGGGTGAGCTGCAGCTACTTGTTATTGATGATTGTGATTACGAAGATCTAGCTAGGGTTTTGCTGGATCTGTCCAACATTTGCTTGGCTTCCACAGCAAAAGCTGCTTAGTATATGCTTTTACTCAATCAGCTAGCTCGCTTCAAATTACCATTATCATTATGTAAAATTTAAGATATGATTTTTCTGGCTTAATTAATTTGGTCTGATGTTTAATTGCTCTATTCCTTCTCTTTTGGGCTCTCATCCCTATACATGTTCCCCTTCTTTTTTGCTTCTATCTTTTCTTGATTCTTTGTCTTTCTTTTGAGCACGTAGCCTGCGTGTACTGAACTGACAGCCACTACCAGATGCAACAACACTGTCTCTCCATTTTTGGATAATACCAAGAAAAATAATATATGCATTTCTTAAGTCAGCATCTTATCAGCAGATTTGTATGAATTAAATTAGTCCAAAATTAAAGATAACATATGATTAATATCCATATTAATTAAACCAGATATATCAGTAAATTTGTAAACGTAAAAAAAAATTATTATGTTTATCCCTTGTAAGTTGTAAAGAAGATGAAAAACGGCAGCTTCCAGATTTAGAGATCCATCCAACATTCAAACAAGTCATAGAGCAATAAAAGCCAATCATGCTATTACAATTTTATTTACCGGCAAACCCAGAGTCTTGTGATTAATGGTCAAGACTGTGGACACGTCCTGTCAATTTTTCTTTCCCCTCTCTTTCATCAGTCCCTTCCACACCCCCTCTCGCGCGGGGGGAAATTAATATATATTACTTACTATTTTACAGTTTTTATAATATCTAATTAACGCTCTTAATACAAGGAATTTGAATAAAAATAGGGTTATTTGTTTGAGATTTGATCTTAGAAATATAAATTATATATTTAGCATTGAATTAATAATTATCAATGAATTAAATTATAATGACCGTTAACGATGATAGAAAAATTTAGTACCTTTCTTTCAGAATATTAGAGAAATTTTTTATTCATATAGTTTAAGCAAAAACTTGATAGTACTGCTAATATGAATTCTACAATGTCGAAAACTTTCAAATGTACAAAGTAGAGAGCTACAAGCCTACAATCCTATTAAAAAAAAAAAAGAAGTCTCCTATCTCCCCTCCATCTTCGGCTATTCGCTTCACACTTTTACTTAGCTTTGTTGCCCTGTATCCATCCAAGAAAGATGAGGATACCTGATGGACGTAAAATATTAATATATTTTCTCTCTAATTATAAATGGACATAATATATTAATATATTATTTCTCTAATTATATATTAATTAGTCTCTTTTATTTATATGTTTAGATAATTAATTTATTTTGTTGAACAAGATAATTAAGTTAAGTTTGGAGGTTAAATGTACACAAAAGAATCGAAATGGAAGTGAAATAAAACAATTATCGTAAGAGTGACAAAAACGCTAAAATGTCAAATTTAGAAAAGGAGAAATGAAAACCAAAAAAAAAAAAAGGAATTTAATGGCTGCACCTGCACGTGCAAGGCAATTCGAAAAATAATCAAATGGGCTTGATGCTTGGATTTGGGCTGATCGATTAATCTATTTTAAAACAGAAGCATAAATTGCAAAGCGTGCACCTTTACATGATTTGACTTGCGGAGCTCTTGAATTTACCACTTCTTGCAGTCAGTCCAGTTTGCTTGTCGTGTTTTTTTTTTATCACGAATAACATACAAATGGACGAATTGTACAGACAAAATAATTGGGCAACCAACAAAATTTTACTCTTTTTTAACTGACTTGTATGGTGAGTGGATCGCTTAATTTCAAAGTTCACCCATCTTCTATATTAAACAAAGCAAAAGATATTATGCCAAGAAATGGAACAAGCAATTCAAAATTATTATAATTGCACGAGTAAATCAAATGCATGAAAAATTAAACCGAATATTTATATGCATGTAAAGAATAGACCACAGCGAAGTAGAAAGCACGAGTAAATCAATTCCGCAGAAACAACAAAATGACAAAACTTCTGAGCCGATTCAGATGAAACCGAACCACCTCAAGTATCAATACAAACAAAGACCAATAACTGTTAATAAAATTGAGACTCCAGGTTATAGCTGCGCCACCGCCTGTCAAGCACCCAATTTTGGGAATTGGTACCAGACACCGAAGGCAACAAACTAAAACCTACAAAGGAAAGCAAGCATCGAACTATAACAGTACCAAAAATAACCAAGTTTGTATAACTACAATTATTAAAATAGACTCCATCTGCGGATAAAGCAACATTGACCAACCCGGTTCACTTCTTCTTGGCTGCAGACTTGGTGACCTTGGCACCTGATGGATCCTTCTTTTCAACATTCTTAATCACACCAACAGCAACAGTCTGACGCATGTCCCTAACGGCAAAACGACCAAGAGGTGGGTAGTCAGAGAAGGTCTCAACAACCATGGGCTTGGTGGGAATCATCTTAACCATTCCGGCATCTCCATTCTTCAAGAACTTGGGCTCCTTCTCGAGCTCCTTGCCAGATCGCCTGTCAATCTTCGTCAAAAGCTCAGAAAACTTGACCGCAATGTGGGAGGTGTGGCAGTCAAGCACTGGAGCATATCCATTTCCAATCTGGCCAGGGTGGTTCATGATGATCACCTGTGAGGTGAAGTTGGCAGCTTCCCTGGCCGGATCATCCTTTGAGTTGGAAGCAACATAACCACGCTTGAGATCCTTGACAGAAACATTCTTCACGTTGAATCCAACATTGTCACCCGGAAGGGCCTCCTGCAGAGCTTCGTGGTGCATCTCAACAGACTTAACCTCAGTTGTCAATCCAGAGGGGCCAAATGTCACCACCATACCAGGCTTGAGGACACCGGTCTCAACGCGACCCACTGGGACGGTTCCAATGCCACCAATCTTGTACACGTCCTGAAGTGGCAGACGAAGGGGCTTGTCTGATGGCCTCTTCGGCTCATTGATATTGTCAAGAGCCTCCAGCAGGGTTGGACCCTTGTACCAGTCAAGGTTGGTAGACCTCTCAATCATGTTGTCACCCTCAAAACCAGAGATGGGCACGAATGGGACTTTCTCGGGATTGTATCCAACCTTCTTCAGGTAGGAAGAGACTTCCTTCACAATTTCATCGTACCTAGCCTTTGAGTACTTGGGGGTGGTGGCATCCATCTGCACAAATGAATTAGCAAAGGCAACATTAGCACACTAGCTAATTAAGACATAAAACAAAGCAAGTGAACCAAGCAAATTAAAACATCGCCGTAACTTATGCAGTGCTCACCTTGTTACAGCAGCAAATCATTTGCTTCACACCGAGGGTGA
Organism: Atalantia buxifolia; assembly: GCA_030444775.1. NCBI lineage: Eukaryota > Viridiplantae > Streptophyta > Magnoliopsida > Sapindales > Rutaceae > Atalantia > Atalantia buxifolia. The sequence continues at coordinate 14,831,274 of CM059838.1, forward strand.
AAGCAAGCAAAGCATGCTCACGAGTCTGACCATCCTTGGAGATACCAGCTTCAAAACCACCCGTGGTGGAGTCAATGATGAGGACGGCACAGTCAGCCTGTGAGGTACCGGTAATCATGTTCTTGATAAAGTCACGATGCCCAGGAGCATCAATGACGGTGCAGTAGTACTTGGTGGTCTCAAACTTCCACAAGGCAATATCAATGGTAATACCACGTTCACGCTCAGCCTTGAGCTTGTCGAGCACCCAGGCATACTTGAATGACCTCTTGTTCATCTCAGCAGCTTCCTTCTCGAACCTCTCGATCACACGCTTGTCAATACCACCGAGCTTGTAGATCAAGTGTCCGGTGGTGGTCGACTTTCCAGAGTCGACATGGCCAATGACCACAATGTTGATGTGAGTCTTCTCCTTACCCATGGCTGTTAAATTAATTGAAACCTGGAGAGAGGGGGGGGGGGGACATGAACACATTAATCAGACAACTTACTATAGAAAAATCAGTACACTGAAGGGCATTCACAAACACATCCAGCAACGAACAAATTAAAAACTCATAATCCATTAACAATCAAGAGAAGGAAACAAAATACATAAGAATCAAAATAATCATCATTCAATGATCAGACACTAATAACAGCTTTCTTGATTTTCGTGTCCATTAATCAATCTGAAACTATGCCAAACAACAGTAACAATTCAGAAAGTACTGGCAAATCTATTCAAATTTTGCTAAACAAATATTACTTTGAAGCAGAAATATTCAAAAACATGTGCTAAAAATATTCATAAGTTCAAAAAGTGACCATATTAACAGATTCTCAATCAATGGAACAAATAATTCAGATTAGATTCAACAAATCAGAAAAAAAAAAGAACAATTGATAACATATTGACATAGATCAACGTAACACAGTCGCTAAATAACAATAAATCTTGGTTGAGCTACACTATAATAAACACAAAACAGCAACGTTTAGATCATATTATATTTGAATGCACCTTGTAAAGAAATCATGAGCCATAAATACATAGATCTACAAAACAGAGTTGCTACATATTTATAGAATTAGACTGAGCTTAGCTCAAATAAGTACAAATCGAAAGTGTTTAGATCATATTATATATTCAACAAACCTATGAATTAATCACGAAATATACTTGTATCAAAACAGAAATAAAGTACTTATACGATAGCATATAAATCAATCGAATTTCCAAGTAAACAAACAGATCGGATCATCTAAATGCACAATAAATTAAAAAAGACCGTCAGATGTTATCAATCAGATACGATTTCAAATCAGTAAATACAATCAATCAATCAATCAATCAAACAAACAAAGCATTAGACGCAAAACGATAGATCAAGCTGAGTAGTTGATCGCTTACCTTCGAAGAGACAATTGAAACCTAGCCGCAGAGCAAGCAACAAAAGAGGGAGGGCAAAGAGTGATGAGGAAAAAGGCTTGCTGAGTTTTTATAGAGGCCAGTCACGTGACCAACTAGGGCGACATCTGATACGTTCGCTGCTTCTTCATTTGTCAGTTTACCTAAATACCCTTATAGTTTCAGTTGTTTACCGAGTAAATAAAAAATTCACTGAATCCATGAATCTCGATACCTGCCAAAAGCCACGCTGTATCTGTATAGTCAGCTCTTCGTTTCGTTTCGTTGGTATATTCGCTGTAAGATAATTTCAATACCAAAAGAACTGTTAGTGATTTTCTCTTCATAGTTTTCAATCACTTCTGCGTTATTTAATTAACGTTTAAGGGGCAGTTCCGTTGTCTTTTATATGATGATGACGGCTGGTAGCAATTGGTTGAGGCAAATTTTCTCTCACGGAACATTTAACAAACACTTGTTCTGCACAAAGAGTTCTCATAATTCTAAAACTTTGTCTAATTACTATTTGAGCCAAACCCAGATTAACCAGCATTTGAAGTTGTCCTCAAATGCAATTTTCTGTTCTTGTTACTCAGCTATAGCTCTATCAAGGTCTTCGAGCAGAGGAGTTGGTAAAAGGTCAAAAGCTGACAGCAAGCCTGCACTTGAGGACGCACAATTTCGTTGCGCAGTGTCTGAACTCCCGCCAAGATTCAATAATGAAGAGTTATGTAATATTATGACTCTTCAAGAGGATCCTTTAGTGTGTTTGGAGCTATTTAACTGGGCATCAAAGCAGCCTAGGTTTAGGCACGACGCGTCCACTCATCACATCATGATAAGGAAGCTTGGTGCAGCGAAGATGTACCAAGAGATGGATGATGTGGTTAATCAAATGCTTGCAACTCCTTGTGTTTGTGGTACTGAGGCTCTTTACAATACAATAATATATTTTTTCGCTGAAGCTAGGAAGTTGAGCAGAGCTGTGTATGTGTTTAAATATATGAAGAATAGTAGGAACTTGGAATGTAGGCCTTCAATCAGATCATACAATATTCTCTTCACAGCTTTTTTGAGTCGGGGAAAAAATACTTACATAAATCATGTGTATATGGAGACTATTAGATGTTTGTTCAAGCAAATGGTCAATGATGGGATTGAACCTGATATTTTCTCATTGAATTCCATGATAAAAGGGTACATACTCTCAAATCATGTCAATGATGCCCTTAGAATATTCCATCAAATGGGTGTGGTCTATAATTGCCTGCCCAACTCATTTTCCTACGATTACTTGATCCATGGGCTATGTGCTCAAGGTCGAACAAAGAATGCTAGGGAGTTGTGCGATGAGATGAAAAGGAAGGGTTTTGTTCCAAGTAGTAAATCATATAACTCGCTTGTGAATGCATTGGCTCTCAATGGGGAGGTTGAGGAGACGGTAAAATTTCTTTGGGAGATGATTGAAAAGCAGTGGCCTGTTGATTTCATTACATATAGGACAGTCTTGGATGAAATCTGCAGAAGAGGATGGGCTGGAGAAGCGATGAAATTGTTGAAGGAGTTGCAAAACAAAAACCTCATAGATGGCTATACATACACGAAGCTTTTAGATGTACTTGAAGATGACTTTGGAAATTCAATCTGACACCATTTAAGGTAAAAATTGTTAGAATATCTTTATTTCTAAATTTTATATGGTTTAATATGCTGTAAACCAGACGCATTTTGCCATCGCTTTGATACTTTAATATAAATTAGGATCATAGGCATTTTGAAATTAAGAGTTGTGATTGGATGGAATCTGGTATATAAATTGGTTCAAAAAAATAGCAATAGGGAAATCAAGAACAGACTTCTTATATAAATACATTTGTAGGTAAATGTGAATATGCAAACACCCAGGTGAGAGATCTCACTATTAAATGGACTTGTGGAAGAATAATAGTTTGTGATGTTTTGCACTGTGGTTATATCTTCCTGATTATCTTGTAAGCTTAGTAAACTAGTAGAAATTTGACTGAGAAGGTCCAATGTTTTCTTGCAGATAAAGATAGAATTGAAGTTTCCTTTTTCTAATGGCTGCAGTCAAGCAACTGCAAACAGTTGAATTCTATGGAGCTTGATGGTCATGAAATCTTAGTGAATGTGCAATTTTAATAATTTTGAGAGGGCTGAAATTATCAGATTCTCTGTTGTAAAGGTACAGGCTATGGACTTAATATATGTGATACTGCAACGTGATAATCACTGCAACGTGATAATCTTTCCAGTTGATGTACTTTAGTTTTCCTGGCTGTGTATGCATTTTGAATGTAAGAAAATTTTGAATAGTACCGAATTCCTCGACAATAGATTGAGAAGTACAGTCATTCGAAGTTAATGCTAGCATGATCCTTAGATCTGTCAGTATTTTCTAAACAATGCATTACTCAAACGGTCATTGATAATCATGCAAAAGTAACTTTGGCATTGGAATGGTAGGAAGGGTCACAATCACATTTGGTATACAACTTAATCTGGCTTGGTTAGTTGGATGTCAATCTCATATAAAGTAGTAAACACAATAACTGCTTGAAGTTTCCTTTTGTCACTGATGTGATGATACCATGCGATTGATGCCTTGTAATTTGTAAAGAAGTGATAGGTTTTCCCTTGAAATTTCCAATAGTGCATAGCCACACATCTAAGCTGATTCTGGTATTATGTTTTCTGATGAGATGATACTTCTGCTTTTGCCTTTAATATTTTACCATGTTTTTCTTTGTGGGAAAACACCTAGCTATATTTCACTGTAAATATTGATGCCTTAGATAGAAGATCTTGATAGTTGTCAATCCCTAATTTGTAGGACTTGATTTAGTCTCTAATTTGGAGGGATTTGATTTAGTTTTCTTTCTTGTTGTTTTCTACATGTATATATTAACCTAGAGTTGTATTGTTTGAGATATCAATAAAAACATAACAAATTTCTCCAGATGGTATCAGAGCCTTGTTAGGCTCCTTTGGGAATTTTTTTTTCAGCCTTCATTGCTGAATTCTTTTTCTAACATTTTTTTTCTCCATTTTTAGATTATTTTCAAATTCCAACCATGTCTGAGATTGTTGATGAACTCAACCCTACTCAATTGAGTGACAACCGAAATAGTGACAGCATAAATACTCCATCAACAAGAGATTTGTAGAATATTCTGGCAGCCCATAGATTGAATGGGAAAAATTATTTAAAGTGGTCTCAGTTTGTTCGAACCTTTCTGAAAGGAAAGGATAAAATTAGTCACCTACTTGGTACCGGACCCAAACTAGGGGATCCCAGATTTGATGCCTGAGACGAAGTAGACTCTATGGTTATGTCCCGACTGTGGAATTCAATGGTCCTAGAGAGCAGTGACACATGTATGTTTCTCCCCACACAAATTCATCACCTATGACCCTTGTCCAAGCAATAGGAAGATATCCACAGCTGATGGTTCCCTATCAACAGTTTCTGGTCAAGGAAATGTTTTACTAAATCAAGCCCTCACACTTAAAAATGTCCTCCATGTACCAAATTTGTCAACTAACCTTTTGTCTATTCATAAACTTACAAAAGATTTGAATTGTAATATTATTTTTTATCCTTCATAATGCATATTTCAGGACCAGGGTATGGGGAAGATGATTGGACATGCTAGAGAGAAAAATGGGCTTTACTATTTTGCAGAATCAAATGGGCAAACTAGAACTGGAAACTATTTACCTCTGTCATATTTTTTTGAGTCTTCTATTTCTGATAAAGACAAAATCTGGCTTCAATACTTTCGTCTTGGGCATCTTTCGTTTAGCATTCTTGAAGTAATGTTTCCATTATTATTTAAAGGAATTGATGTAGAAAACCTTCACTGTGGTATTTGTGAACTTGCAAAACATAAACGTGCTTTTTTTTTTCTGTTAGTAATAAAAGAACATCTATTCCTTTTGCACTCATTCATAGTGATATTTGGGGTCCTTCCACAGTTCCCAATGTCTCCGGAGCTCGCTGGTTTGTTTCATTTATTGATGATTGCACTCGTATGTCGTGGATATTTCTTTTAAAACATAAGTCTGAAGTGAGTTTCATTTTTCCTATTTTTCACAACATGGTCAAAAATCAATTTGAAGCTGGAATAAAAAAGTTTAGATCCGATAATGCTAAGGACTATTTCAATCAAAATCTATCACCATATTTCCAAAAAGAGGGTATAATTCATGAGTCATCATGTATTAATACTCCCCAGCAAAATGAGGTTGCAGAAAGGAAAAATGGTCACCTTTTAGCCATCACCAAAGCTTGTTTGTTTCAAAGAAATGTTCTTAAAAACTATTGAGGAGAAGCTGTTCTAACCGCAGGCCATCTTATAAATAGGCTGCCTTTTCGGGTTCTTGGGTTCAAAAGTCCTGTGTAAGTTTTTTCAAAATATTTTTCAGACTTTCACACTACTAATCATCTTGTTCCTAAAATTTTTAGTTGTGTATCTTTTGTTCATATTCACTCTCATAATAGGGAAAAATTGGATCCACGAGCACTTAAATGTGTATTTATTGGTTATTCCTCAACTCAAAAAGGATACAAATATTTTCATCCTCCAACAAAAAAGTTCTTTGTGTCTGCTGATGTTACATTTGTTGAAAAAGAAAACTATTTCGCTCAACCTTATCTTCAGGGGGAGAAATCACTTATGGAAGATGAGAACAAAGACTTATTTTTGTTGCTGGAACTTGATGCTCATCCTCCTCCTTCATCTACAGACCCTCCAACTCTTACTCCTATTGATTCTCAAGGTTCCCTAAATCCTAATTCTATTTCTACGGAAGCTGAAAACCCTTGTACTCCCGACTCTAAGTTTTTTGGACAGGATAAATAGGTTCAAAGTTCTAATCGCCTAATATTGACTTATTCAAAAAGAAAAGCACCCATTGTTTAACCTATGCAAGTCCAAGAATTGGAACCAGCCCCTGGTAATGAAGTAATTAATCACACTGCACCTTCTCAAGAAAAGATTTCTAGTTTTAATGAAGATAGTGACAATGATCTTCCTATTGCTATTAGAAAAGGCACCCGAAAATGTACCCAACATCCTTTATATCAATTATTTCACTTTAAGTCTTATGATAAGTTATCACACACCCACAAAACCTTTCTCACACATATAAACACCATAACTATTACCAAGACAGTATCTGAGGCATTAAGTCATATGGAGTGGAAAAATGCCGTGAAAATAGAAATGGAGGCCCTTGAAAAAAACAAGACGTGGGATTTAGTAGAGTTACCAAAGGGGAAGAGTCTAGTAGGCTACAAATGGATGTTCACTGTTAAATGTAAGGCAGATGGGTCCCTAGAAAGATATAAGGGTAGGTTGGTAGCCAAAGGGTATACTCAAACTTATGGGATTGATTATTTGGAAACATTTACTCCAGTTGCCAAAATGAACACTGGGAGAGTTTTATTATCTCTAGTTGCTAATGGTGGTGTATGCAGCAATTTGATGTCAAGAACGCCTTTTTACATGGTAATCGGATGAAGATATTTACATGGAAATTCCTCCTAGTTTTGGTTTGAATTTAGAAGGAAACAAAGTATGCAAACTTAAAAAGGCCTTGTATGGCCTGAAACAATCCCTTAGAACTTGGTTTGGACGATTTTCTAAGGTCATGACAGCTATGGGATACAAACAGAGGCAAGCTGACCATACTTTGTTTGTCAAACATTCAGCTTCAGGAGGAGTAACAGCATTATTAGTGTATGTAGACGACATTGTGGTAACAGGAAATGACTTGGAAGGAAAGGAAGCTTTAAGAAGATGCTTAATTAAGAAATTTGAGATAAAGGAGCTCGGTCGATTAAAGTATTTTCTCGGTATTGAAGTTGCCCACTCAAAGCATGGAATCTTCATATCACAACGAAAATGCATACTGGATTTGTTGAAGGAAACGGGAAAAATATGGTGCAAGCCAGCTGACAGCCCTATAGAACCGAACCATAGACTTAGTGAAGCACATGAAAATGCAGCAGTGGATAAAAGAGCATATCAAAGGCTTGTAGGAAAACTGATTTATATTTCTCACACTAGACCTGACATAGTTTATGCAGTTAATGTTGTGAGTCAATTTATGCATAACCCCAAAGAAGTTCACCTTAAAGCTATATACAGGATCTTACAATATTTGAAAGGAATACCAGGGAAGGGAATTTTGTTCAAGAAAAGAAAAGGACTGACACTTGAAGCTTATACAGATGCTGACTATGCAGGATCTATTATTGATAGGAGGTCAACATTAGGTTATTGCACCTTTCTTAGTAGCAATCTTGTGACTTGGAAAAGTAAGAAGCAAAACATAGTTGCTAGATCAAGTGCAGAAGCTGAGTTTAGAGCCATGACAATAGAGGTTTGTGAGCTACTGTGGCTGAAAATTATACTACAAGACTTGAAAATTCAATGGAAAGCACCTATGAGACTTTATTGTGACAACAAATCAGCTATTAGTATCGCACACAATCCAGTTCAGCATAATCTCACTAAGCACATTGAAGTTGACCGGCATTTTATAAAGGAAAAGCTGGACAGTGGCCTAATTTGCACTCCATTTGTATCTACTGGTGGCCAGTTAGCAGATGTGTTAACCAAAGGTTTGAGTAACAAGGTGTTTCAAAGTATAATAGGTAAGTTGGGGATGGATAATTTCTATTCACCAGCTTGAGGGGGAGTGTGGGAAAATACCTAGCTATGTTTCATTGTAAATATTGATGCCTTGGATAGAAGATCTTGATAGTTGTGAACCCTTATTTGTAGGGCTTGATTTAGTCTCTAATTTGTAGGGATTTGATTTAGTTTCCTTTCTTGTTGTCTTCTACATGTATATATTGACCTAGAGTTGTATTGTTTGAGATATCAATAAAAACATAACAAATTTCTTCACATTCTTATTCCATCATTGTGCATTTTTGCCAGTGGCTGTTAGCAAGATTCACTCGCATGTAGATAGATGAAACTGCCAGTTGCAGAGAAGATTTTGTCACTTCACCTTAAGTGCTTACGCTGGTAAACACTGCCATGGGGAGCAGCCAAGCAGGTTGCCAACTAACAGCTCTTTGTTTCAAACTTCAAGTGGATACAAACAAAATCCAGAGCGAAGGGACATTGTCACCTCACGTTAATAGAATATTTGCTTATAGAGCTATCCATTTGTGAAGCAACCCGGAATATATTAATGAATGATTTTGCTGATGGCTCCAAGCTCTACATTTTTTACATTAGTGTTGGGCGGCATGAGTTCTGGTGTCTGGCTTCAATGGACGGACGAACTTGAATAAGACAAAAGATTCCCTGTCCCCTTCAGTGACTTGTAAACGTATCACTAGTATGTTTTACTAATAAGATAAAGAGCTTGATTTTTAAATTTTTTTAGTCATTATTCTGTTTTTATGGGAACCCAGTTGTAAAGCAGTCCTAAAAAGCTTTGAATTTGCCTGCCCGTTTATTAGTAGTGGCTCGCTATGGATTAATAATTTATCGGTTTATGCCAATTCTGCTTTAAGGTCATTTTAGACATTTCCTTTAACGCTGGTCATAACTGTGAGATTAATGAGCAGGGTGTCATGTTTGTGAACCTTAGCCGCAGCCGCCTGATAGCATGTCCACGCAAATCCCCACCGGCCTACCCAAAAACAAAGTTCAAAATCATCTCGCCGGCGCCGCTCCGCCGCTGAAAACCACCTGAAAACCGTCTTCGCTTCTCCTTCTCATCAAACCTATGGCGCGCTGAATCAACTTGCGATCACCGATCAGACAGAGTTGAGGAAACCGCGCACCACCACTTTCCGTCGATATTCCACCAGCACTGCACGCAGCAACACACGACGATTGGCTTTCATCTGACCTTGATTTGTAAGTTTCAAACTTTATTTTTTCAAATTTTAAAAACTTCGAATTGTTTTCTGGGTTTTTTATATGCTGTGTAGTATGATACAGAAAATAAAAGCTGGAATTTTTTGAGGCTGTTTTAAGTTGATTGGTTGCTTTTGGGTCTAGATAATTAATCTTTTTAGCACTTTTGGGTGATGGACTGAGAATTGTAGAGCAAGATTTATGCAAATATTTTGAATAATTGTAGAGTGCGTCACATGGAATTATTTATGACAGAATAGTACAATGCGGGTAATTTCCCCTCTTCATAATAACTTGGTACATGTGAGCCAATTTAGTCTACATAAGAGTGATGTCTGTGGAAATGTTTGTTGCTGTGTGGTTACCCAGACGTTTAGGCCAATTGTTCTTGCAATGACTTGTTTTATGCGCATCAGGAATCAAAATTTCTAATGATGCATTTGTTTATTGCTTAAGTCTTACAGATCTATTTTTAGCGCATTTTAATTTTTTGAAATGCAAGTCACTCTTCGTGTTATGCAGATTGTCAATGATGACCATGCATATGTGGTTGGTGGAGATGTTTTCTTTGCAGTTTATAAATCTCTGTATTGGTCAGCACATCAAAAGCAGTCCACTGAGTGCTTATTATTTGACCTTCAAGTTTGATGTGTGGTGGACTGATTGCTTCTTCTACATCATGAAAATGAGATTTCCTGGTATTGTGCTGTCGAGAGGGTAGTGTTAGCGAGTGAATACTCAATATGCACATCATTAACAACAATGACAAAACATCAAAATCGTTGGGCAGATTTTTCGTAGTTCGCTCGGAGAGATGGAGTCCAAGTATTTGCTTGGTTTGTTCTTTTGAGCGAGCCGCTGTTTCATGCTAGTGGTTGTGTTTGAGGCATTGTGTCTTTTATTGATTAATGAATGCTACCAGCCACTGGCCTTGAGACACTTCTTAATAATGCACACAATCGTTCTCCTGCAAAGTGCATCAGATGCTGCTATTTGCATGTATAGGGTTTGAAACTTATTTAGATTCTGAAGTCTTCTCATTGGATGGTTTCTTCTCTTCTGCGGGCATGTTAATCTGTATGCATCCCACCGGAGGTATTGAAGTGGAAACCAAAGTTCCTTTTTATCTTTCTTGTGTTAGGAAATATTTATTTGATAAGCAACTATAGTTGTTTGAAAGCACTTGTGCTCAAACCTGTCTTCGTATTGCAATGGGATTAGGGGACATTTTTAGGACTGAACTTGGTTTTTATCTTTTTAATTTTATTTATCTCCTTGTGTTTTTTGTGGCACTCCTCTTGCCAGATTTTAGTCCAAATTGCTTGATAAGTTACCTAATTACCTAGTGATTTTTGTCTGTTATTTTAATGGTTAAGGGGCCATTCTGGTCTTTTTGTGTGTTTTTATAAACAGGTTTTGCGGCAGTTAAAAGATGAGGCATTCAAGACAGCAGGATTGGTGGAAGGATCATATGTAGTGTGTGGTTGATGTAAGAGCAACAGCAAAAAATAAAACAAAGATTTCTCGAAGAGTGATCAGATCCGAGCTGATTTGGTTGGAAGGGGCATGGGATTGGGGAATATGATCAGACCATGCTTCCCAGTTGAGCAAGACAGGAAGCACCTGCTGTCTTAATAAGAGCAAAAGCCAGCTGCAACTGGGGAAGAAGAAGACCCAGAGAATGCCACCCCACGTTATTATAATATGTTTTCCTTGTGGAACTTTAGTAGGGAAGCACTCCATAGCATATAACCGAATTGAGTCCGCTGGCAGCTCCAACTAAGCCCTACATTTTTAAATCCACTGTTGGGCGGCATGAATGGGACAAAAGATCAGTGACATGTTAAATATTGCATCATTATTTCAACATATGTATGTCTTATGAAGACATTTAAAGAACTTTCTTCTCTAAGCCATGATTCTCTTTTATCTCATCTAGTTGTGGAGCAGAATCCTAACAGAGTGAAAGTCTTTCTAAGTTGCTTACCTCTTAAGTTTGGGGTTGTTATCCGGCTTTGATTAGAATATTCTGATTTTATGTTTGTGAATAGATTTTATTTTAAAGTAAAAGAAGTTTTCAGAATATCTTGGATCATTTTGTGAGACACGATAAATATTGTCCATCATAATGATTATTTGGAACTAATCGGCGGCTGTGCTGCTCTCCACTCACTAACAATTTGAATATCTTTTATTTTTCAACAATTTGGAAGATATTTTATTTTTCCAAATTTTTGGCTGAAAGCTAAAATAACAATTAACAATAAGAAAATTAATAAAAAATAGATTATCGGAGTGATAATGTTATTAAGGTTAACAAATAAATGGATTCCAATCAATTAGAAGCATTTGACTTTGCTATATATCTAATAATCTGATCTTGTTACTGTTAAAATGCATTTCTTAATCTCAAAAAAAAAATTATCAGATTTGTCTCCTTATCAATTAATTAGTAATAAACTGACAGATATAATTGGTAATTTTACTTCAGTATATAAAGAGTTTTTTTTATGACCTTGTAAAATCCAAAGTCCAAAGTACATAATTTAGTGGGGAAAAAATGGATAAAAACCTACGGGGACAATAAAGTAATTGCATGTAAGAATCAGTTAATGGTGCAGCCATTATGTTTACACGCTGTAAACCAACATACGATACGACATCCGACAAGGCATCCGTATTATATTCAAACCGTCAGATCTGCCTTTCCGATCCAACGGCTGAGAGAAAAACCCTAGACGCAAAGCCCAAATCTCTCTATAAAATCGCAGCACCCTCTCGCGCAGAAACCCTCTTTTACCATACGCTCTCTCAATTTTCCCAAAGGCGGCGAGAGAGATCCATTTTCGCGAATATCATTTTATTAAGGTTCGGATCTCTCTTTTATTTTCTTAAGTTTATGTTGAAATTTTTATCTAGGCTGGAATTGTTTAATTTGTTTCATATTCGTATGTGTTTATCATAATCAGTGGGGATTCGATTTTTATGTGTAAAGTTTGGTTAATTTGCCGATTTTTTAAGATCTGTTTCTCTCTCTCTCTTTTGTGTTTATGTTTGTTATTTAACTGCATGTCTTACTGTTTAAAATTGTTTGTTTTTATTTTTATCTTTCATGTCAAACATGCATTAAGATTTTGATTTAGTTGATGTTATTGTGAGTTAATAGTCTGGTTCAATCTTTTTCATGAATGATTTTGATAGTTAATGATTATTGATAATATGTTGCTGTTATCGTGTATTTTTATTAAAATAAATTTGAATACAAGTTTGTTTGGACTTGTGGGTAATTGTTTGAACAAATTTCGATCAATTAGGTACTAGGTGATTACGATGCTGTTGTTGGAATATAAAAAAATTTGCCATATCTGATCTTGTCATTGATTCCAAATTGTAGAGTTGCTAGACTTGCTTGTTGTTGTTAGAATTGGGCTTGTTTTGTCATTGGTTTCCTATATGAGGATTGGATTTCTATCAAAATACTTATGTTTTTTTGGCCTTGGATCTTTCTGAATTTGTGTTTTGTTTATTTGCTCCAGGTTTTTGCTAGATTTGCATAATGGGTAAGGAGAAGACTCACATCAACATTGTGGTCATTGGCCATGTTGACTCTGGAAAGTCTACCACTACCGGACACTTGATCTACAAGCTTGGTGGTATTGACAAGCGTGTGATCGAGAGGTTCGAGAAGGAAGCTGCTGAGATGAACAAGAGGTCATTCAAATACGCCTGGGTGCTCGACAAGCTCAAGGCTGAGCGTGAACGTGGTATTACCATTGATATTGCCTTGTGGAAGTTTGAGACCACCAAGTACTACTGCACCGTCATTGATGCTCCTGGACATCGTGACTTTATCAAGAACATGATCACCGGTACCTCACAGGCTGACTGTGCCGTCCTCATCATTGACTCCACCACCGGTGGTTTTGAAGCTGGTATCTCCAAGGATGGTCAGACTCGTGAACATGCTTTGCTTGCTTTCACCCTCGGTGTGAAGCAGATGATTTGCTGCTGTAACAAGGTGAGCACTGCATAAGTTACGGTGATTTTTTAATTTGTGAGGTTCACTTGTTTTGTTTTATGTCTTAATTAGCTAGCGTGCTAATGTTGCCATTGCTAATTCATTTGTGCAGATGGATGCCACCACCCCCAAGTACTCAAAGGCTAGGTACGATGAAATTGTGAAGGAAGTCTCTTCCTACCTGAAGAAGGTTGGATACAACCCCGAGAAAGTCCCATTCGTGCCCATCTCTGGTTTCGAGGGTGACAACATGATTGAGAGGTCTACCAACCTTGACTGGTACAAGGGTCCAACCCTGCTGGAGGCACTTGACAATATCAATGAGCCGAAGAGGCCCTCAGACAAGCCCCTTCGTCTGCCACTCCAGGACGTGTACAAGATTGGTGGCATTGGAACCGTCCCAGTGGGTCGCGTTGAGACTGGTGTCCTCAAGCCTGGTATGGTGGTGACATTTGGCCCCTCTGGATTGACAACTGAGGTCAAGTCTGTTGAGATGCACCACGAAGCTCTGCAGGAGGCCCTTCCGGGTGACAATGTTGGATTCAACGTGAAGAATGTTTCTGTCAAGGATCTCAAGCGTGGTTATGTTGCTTCCAACTCGAAGGATGATCCGGCCAGGGAAGCTGCCAACTTCACCTCACAGGTGATCATCATGAACCACCCTGGCCAGATTGGAAATGGATATGCCCCAGTGCTTGACTGCCACACCTCCCACATTGCGGTTAAGTTTTCTGAGCTCTTGACCAAGATTGACAGGCGATCTGGCAAGGAGCTTGAGAAGGAGCCCAAGTTCTTGAAGAATGGAGATGCTGGAATGGTTAAGATGATTCCCACCAAGCCCATGGTTGTTGAGACCTTCTCTGACTACCCACCTCTTGGTCGTTTTGCCGTTAGGGACATGCGTCAGACTGTTGCTGTTGGTGTGATTAAGAATGTGGAAAAGAAGGATCCATCAGGTGCCAAGGTCACCAAGTCTGCAGCCAAGAAGAAATGAGACGTTTTTATGGGTCTGTCTACAATAGTTAGGGTTTATTTTCTCTGTTTATGCTATTTTTGTCATGTCCTAGTTGGTTTTACAGGACTTCATTTTAATTCTCTGAATTTGGTTTTATATCATTGAGGTTTTTTTGGAATTTGATAAACCAGTTTTTGGATGTTAAACATTTTGTTTCAAGATTAGCAGTTAGTGCTCCATTTTAAAAATTTAGTCGGTGCTCATGTAGTTTGTAGGTGTTGTATTGTTGCGGTGTGGTGTCTTGTGCTAATTTTTAATTTAAGCTGATGTTTTGCCTGAGAGATTGGGCGACTGTTTTTGACGGTTCCATTTGATGTTTCTTTGTGAATCATATGAGAGAGATGAGACAACAGGATTGCCAAAACGTTTCTTAGGAATTCTGAAAGAAACGAGAAATTGATGTGCATGTGATGCAGCTGAGATGATGAAAATTAAAACTTTTGCATGCCTATGTGATGAACTTTTGCATACCTATGTGATGAACTTTTGCATCCCTATATGCTATCTAGCTTTGCAACCTGAGCAATATATAATCGAAGTAGAGAGAACTCAATAATTTTATATGGCTTGTCTGCACCGGGTTATGTTACGTTCCTCTAATTCAATCTATCTTTGAAGATCTACGCAAGGTAAGTTCATACTTTCAAGTTCTGGTGACATAGCTAATTTATGCGAGTAAAAAGCTTAATCGACTCCTGAGCATTGATATGTTAAGTAACGAACGTACAATTTTGCCTAGATTCTGCTAGCATCAACGACGTGTTTCCAAGCATATTTATTTTTTTAAGTGAACGAGATTTCTGAATAATTTTGGCCGTGTTTCTAGTCTCATTTGTTTTCATAGCAATTTAGAATATTTATCAATTTATTTTGCCTGACAGCGAAGACAAACCATGTAACAGCAGGGACAGATAAAATATAAGTTAATATCTGCTTGCCTTAGAATCAAGCGTTGTCTTCTTATCAAATATCAATAATCTAAGCATTTCAATAATCATGAGAATTTTAATTTAGATCAAAATGGTGATGGTTTATGTGGTCAATTAATCTGAGTGGTTTACTAGTTTGTATCAAGTTAGAAAAAGAGAGAATAAAAGAGGAAAATCTTTGGCATTTTAGGGATAACATATCGTTTATAATTTCCATCACATAAATTACTTATTATTATAATTTATGGAAAAAGTATGACATATCGTCTATAATTTCATAATATAGGTGACATATTGCACAATTTATGAAAATTTGGTAACATGTTGTTTATGGTTTCCATACATTGATAACATGTAATCTGTCAACTCGGGAGTGAAAATTGTATTCATAGTCGTTATAAACTCACCATGTATATGACATGACCGACTTGTCCAAACAGTATGTATGACATATCGTTTGCATATTTTAAGGACATAGATGACATGTCTTATATTTAATTGATTTCATTCTTTTAATCCTATTAATGTAAGTTTTATTATTTTACATTGACAAGTATTAATAAATTATTATATAAAATATTAAAATAATTTAAATTAGTTAAATGAATATTTTGAAGTATTTTATGTATAGTAATAAATTAGTGACTAAAATATCAAGAAATTTTAAATTATTTTATGCACCATATAGCATACTATAGACCATATATGTTTTTTACACTGCAGTACTTTTGTAATTTATTATTATTTAGCTTATCCGCAACCCAATTCTTTTCTGTTTATTTGAGCAGAGTTTGAACTAAATCCTCTTATTTTCAACACAAAAGATTTTATTATGTGAACTATATGGGCATCATGGTTTCACAATAGTTACACAATAATTATAGTTCAAACACACTATTAATGCAAATAAAATGCATATAAAATATGCACACATGCCTACATTTTCTTATAATTATATACATACGTTTTGAATTGTTAGAAACTTTCAATCTACATTTATATTGCAATACAGAATGTTCTGAAAATCTACATGCATACATTGCAATATAGTTCAAAGATCTTATGAGCACAGTTTGAAAATATATTCTCACAAACAATGTCCGAGAAAAATTTATTCAAACAGTTGCTAAGTTACATATAATTAGGCTTGGTGAATAAGTCGTCTTTAAGTAGTTTCGTGTCATGTTCTTATCATTTTGTATTAAATTACATATATCTGAACTCACTCATTATCATTATTATGTAAAACCCATTAATTTTAGCATTTTATCTTTGATTTAAAACAAAAATATAAATTTTTAGAATAAAGTTCTTTAAGAATATAGTACCAAGCAAAAGAAAATATCAACAGCCGTTCAATATTGTTTTTAAATCTTATTTTCTATTTTTTTGAATTCAAAAAACACTAAATAAGTGTTTCGTAAATTAATCTGTAATATCTTATAAATGTTCTACACTTTTAAAAAGGAAACAGGAAAACAACATTTTATTTTTTTTAAATGTTAGAGCTCCGAAATAAACAATTTCCTTCCACCATCTCTAAATAATAATAATAATAATAATAATAATCAAAATCATCATCGTCATCATCATCAACGGCAACAAATTGGTGGCGACATCATCCTCATTGTCGTAAACATCATCGACATTGTCATCGGCGATGCTATTGCTGCTGGATCGCGCAACGTTGAAAACAGCCCAAACGGAGACAACACTAGGGACCAGCAGCTGCTTCACAACCAACGATCAACAATGACGATAACGGTGCTTTATTTATTAGCGATGGATTGGCTGCAGTTGGATTGTAAGAGATTTGGCTGAGTTTTTTTTTTTTTATATTTTTTTTAAGCAAGGACATTTTTGAAATAATAATAGAGGCATAATAGGTAGTCTCGGGATAGGAAAATGAATTTCCTCTCCCTTAAAAACCAATCTCTTATTTTCTAATTACAAATTAAGGGAGGCTCTAAATTCTGACCATAATATTTATTTTTATTTTATAAAATAAACATCATCAATAATTTCAATCCCACTGATTTAAAAAGTAAATATAATATATTTGTGGAGAAAAGAGCCACGTCAAGCCCACCATCTTCATTATCATCCATAAGGATAATAATGTAATTGCATGCGAGGATGTGCTAATGTTGCAGCCACGATGTTCCATTGCACACTTTAAAAGCCAATAATAAATTCGAAAGCCAACAATAAATTCGACAAGGAACCCATCTATTTTATACCGTCAGATCTGCTTTCCACATCCAACGGCTGCGACAAAAACCCTAAGCGTAAAGGCCAATCTGGCAATCTCTCTATAAAAACACAGCATTCTCTCATACACCCTCTATTTTCTCTACACGCTCTCAGTTTCTGCAAGTCGGCGAGAGAGAAACCTTTTAGCAAATTTCATATTAAGGTTCGGATCTCTCTCTCGTGTTTATATTTGGGTTTCTGATGGTTATTATGATTTGTTTCTTATTTATATTTGTTTTCACAATTTGTATGTTTTAACTTCCGGGTTTTGATTTTAGTGTTGTAAGATGGAGTTGATAATTGATATGTAGATTTGTAATTATCTGTTTCTTCGTTTGCAATTTTTTTTTTTTTGCAGATAATTCCATTACTGCTTTTACTATTTCTGATTTTGTTTATTCAACTTTATATGTTATTGTTTAGTTGTTTCTTGTTAAACATGTATTAAAATCTTGATTTGGAGGATTTTGATTGGAACTAATTATGACGATTAAATCTCTTGACAGTGAAGTAATATTTGATAATTTTGATTGATGATACGTTAATGAGTTACACTTTCTTATTGTGCTTGTATGTGTGAGGTTGATTTGGTCTTTTGTGTATTTGTTTGAACAATTTTGAATCCATTATGTTTTATGTCTTTAGAGTGTATGCTTTTGATGTGAAATCTGGTGATGTTATGTTCTAAGAGAATAATATGGTTTAACTCAAGTTGTTATGTTATTCTTCTTCTGAATGTGTTTCCCATATTTGTTCTAGGTTTTATACTAGATTTGCATAATGGGTAAGGAGAAAACTCACATCAACATTGTCGTTATCGGCCATGTCGACTCTGGAAAGTCAACCACTACCGGGCACTTGATCTACAAGCTTGGTGGTATTGACAAGCGTGTGATCGAGAGGTTCGAGAAGGAAGCTGCTGAGATGAACAAGAGGTCATTCAAATACGCCTGGGTGCTCGACAAGCTCAAGGCTGAGCGTGAACGTGGTATTACCATTGATATTGCCTTGTGGAAGTTTGAGACCACCAAGTACTACTGCACCGTCATTGATGCTCCTGGACATCGTGACTTTATCAAGAACATGATTACCGGTACCTCGCAGGCTGACTGTGCCGTCCTCATCATTGACTCCACCACCGGTGGTTTTGAAGCTGGTATCTCCAAGGATGGTCAGACTCGTGAGCATGCTTTGCTTGCTTTCACCCTCGGTGTGAAGCAGATGATTTGCTGCTGTAACAAGGTGAGCACTGCATAAGTTACGGTGATTTTTTAATTTGTGAGGTTCACTTGTTTTGTTTTATGTCTTAATTAGCTAGCGTGCTAATGTTGCCATTGCTAATTCATTTGTGCAGATGGATGCCACCACCCCCAAGTACTCAAAGGCTAGGTACGATGAAATTGTGAAGGAAGTCTCTTCCTACCTGAAGAAGGTTGGATACAACCCCGAGAAAGTCCCATTCGTGCCCATCTCTGGTTTCGAGGGTGACAACATGATTGAGAGGTCTACCAACCTTGACTGGTACAAGGGTCCAACCCTGCTGGAGGCACTTGACAATATCAATGAGCCGAAGAGGCCCTCAGACAAGCCCCTTCGTCTGCCACTCCAGGACGTGTACAAGATTGGTGGCATTGGAACCGTCCCAGTGGGTCGCGTTGAGACCGGTGTCCTCAAGCCTGGTATGGTGGTGACATTTGGCCCCTCTGGATTGACAACTGAGGTGAAGTCTGTTGAGATGCACCATGAAGCTCTGCAGGAGGCCCTTCCGGGTGACAATGTTGGATTCAACGTGAAGAACGTTTCTGTCAAGGATCTCAAGCGTGGTTATGTTGCTTCCAACTCGAAGGATGATCCAGCCAGGGAAGCTGCCAACTTCACCTCGCAGGTGATCATCATGAACCACCCTGGCCAGATTGGAAATGGATATGCCCCAGTGCTTGACTGCCACACCTCCCACATTGCGGTCAAGTTTTCTGAGCTCTTGACGAAGATTGACAGGCGATCTGGCAAGGAGCTCGAGAAGGAGCCCAAGTTCTTGAAGAATGGAGATGCTGGAATGGTTAAGATGATTCCCACCAAGCCCATGGTTGTTGAGACCTTCTCTGACTACCCACCTCTTGGTCGTTTTGCCGTTAGGGACATGCGTCAGACTGTTGCTGTTGGTGTGATTAAGAATGTGGAAAAGAAGGATCCATCAGGTGCCAAGGTCACCAAGTCTGCAGCCAAGAAGAAATGAGAAGTTTTTATGGGGCTGTCTACAGTAGTTAGGGTTTATTTTCTGTCTTTTTTATTTTCATGTCAGTTTTTGTTTTGCATCAATGTTTCTGCAAACAGCCCTATTTGCTTCCACCGGTTTGCTGTTGAGCGATTGGGATGTTATCCTTCTGCTTAACTGGCTGTCGTGGGGGTTCGGATTTTTATATTTCTGAATTTGGTTAATAGCACTAAATTGAGTTGTGAAGTTTATAGACCAGCTGTTGGATGTCAAAGTTGGTGGTTTTAATACATTTGGAAATTCATTTTAAGCTCTTTGATAATTATCCTTACAACAGTGTTACACATTTTAAATTTTTTATTTTAAAAAATTATTTTAAATAATATCATTAATTAATTTAATGATAATTTTTTTATAAAATTTAAATAAATTAATTATATTATTTCATTAATTAATTAATAAATAACATATTATTTAAAATAATTTTTTAAGATAAAAAATTTAAAATATGTAATATTACTGTTATCCTTAACAATTACAAAACACTTAAGTTCTATTTATTATTTGATGTACTTTGCATTTGGGACTCAGCAGCTGCGGTCCCTGATCGCCCTTGCATCTTTGTACGTCAGATATGAAATATTGAAGAATACACGGATCTTGGTTCGCATTCAATTGTGGAAACGTCGGAATCCTCAGTTTAATATCATTAACTAACGACGCCCTCTTTAAATGGCAACATATTCACCTCAAGTGATTATGAAATTTGGAGATATTCAACTACAAAATTCCTATTAAGGATATACAAGTACAGGATGACTAGAAACATCCGCTAAATTAAAACAAACTCTGCACAAGAAGAGATTAATAATCAAAAACATGATTGATGAACCCTCCTATGGCCCCCACGAGATCGGGATGCAGCTGAAAGCGTGAGAATCGAACCATTTGCATTCTGATGGGAATTGGCTGTCCTGTTTTTGCTGGCAAGTACCACAACTGCACCATAAAAAAGATATTTAATTGCCTAACAGCATATAATAGATATTAATGATATTGTGGAAATTATCCAATATTTTCAGAAAAACTTAAAAGAAGAAACAAAGATAAGGATCCAGTTTTGATTTCCTCCATATGGTTTTCATATTTAAACCATAAAACAGATTTCACAAGCTTCCATTATGATTCTAATTTCAAAGAATAATATTGCTGCATACCTTGTCACAATTCCTTGTCACCACCAAGCTGTGCTTTTGTTGCTGCTTTTTCTGCCTCTTCCAAAACAAATGTTTTAAGCGATTCAACATCCCTTGGCCCTGATTGTTTGCGGAGTATATGAAGGGGACAAAAAAAAAGATGATTCAGCCAAAGATATCCAATACATTTAATATAAAACCACTGTGGCAGTAATCCAAAACATACGACAAGTGCAGTGTAGTTCCTTATTTTAAATAGCCGAAAGGAAATGTAGATTTCCATAATTAAAAAGGGTTTCTGTATTCCGTTGTTATGTTCTACACAGCCTAATATTTACATAAATATCAGAAATAGTGTCAAAGATGATAAACTGGTGTATCTTCATCACTTGAGCATTGTAGTTACATAAATGTTGATGCTGTAAACAGATAAGATACAGGGTAACAAGTCCTTTCAGGTGGATACAATGCTATCAATAGATTACCAGGATCACAAGCTTATTTATGAGTCACCACCGAAGATTGTCAATAATTTTTTTATCAACTAAAAAGCTGATACCTTTGTGACAAAATGTGGTGACTCATGATGTACAAATTTCAAACATTTCTAGTTCAACATTTTCTCACAAAGGTATCAGCTTTGGTTCAAACCTTTCTCACTCTCTCTTAATATTCTTACCATGTGCTTCAAATCTTCCTGTCTAGCACAGCGACCATCCTATAAAAAATTTCCTTTAAAAACGATTTTGCTTTTCAATCTTCATAACCTCATTCAGTCAAACTCTCACTAATCTCTTAAACTGTTCTCACAGTATTGAGCTATGAGCTGTGCGAGGTTTTGGAGTCCCATTGGTTCAGGTCAATCCAGTTTAATCTACCTCAATTTGGCTCAATGAGCAGGAATGTCATTACACTCACTTGAAAAAGACCCTCAGATTACTAAGATCAATCAAAACTAAAGTATGAGTTTCCTAAGCTGAATCAAATTAAATAGGAAATATAAAACAGGGATCATATTAAAAAGGCAACTAGCAAACCCTCTTATAAATAAATGGATTTGAACTTTACCTTGATATTTTGCAACTTCGTTTCCATCGTAAAAGACCTTAAATGTAGGATAGGAATGGATATCAACTTTAGAGCATAAAGTCTTGCTTGCACCGCAGTCAACTTCTCCAACCTCTATTTCATCATCCCCTTCCATTGCCTTTCCCAGATCCTCCCATAACGACCCCAAGTTCTTACTGAAATCCATTGGTATAATTATTAGTAGACAAATAACATGAAAGCATATACCTACAATTGATTTTTGGCTTATCTTTAGGAGATGAGACTAATTACCAATGCTTACACCAAGGCACACAAAATTTCACAAACCATGCGGTGTCTTTTTCCTTCACCTGGACATAATGAGCAAACATAATTACTTAAAAAGTCATATCCCAAGCCAAGAACTCATTTCTGTGTCAGTACTTAGATTAACAGAATGAAGCAAACAAAATCACTTCCCCAGAGAGAGAGAGAAGGGGGGGGGGAAGACATCATAAATGACAATAGAAAAAGCACATAGCATAAATAAAAAGTTCAATTTGGCACCCCTGGCTAACAACCCTCAGCAAATAGATTATCGACATTCAAGCATGACCCACTTGCCCAATCACCAGCCAAAAGATTCTAAGTAGTACTGCATTTAGCAATTAGGATTTAAAGAAAATGTCACAACTCTACTCTAGTCATTTGAATCTAATGAAACAGAACTCGTACAGCATAAGAATCTAAAAAATAGCAAAATTTTCAACTCTTGAGTATTTAAATAAATGAAGATGCATCAGATACAGTCGGCAACATAAGATTTGTCGATGCAAAGGAGGGAAACAACAGAAATAAAGAAAAACCCATAATCCAGAATCGCATTCATGATGCTACCATGGATCTGTAATATCTTGATATCTGAATGAAAAACAAAACAAATACAAAACAGGGTAAGATTGTAAATTATAATTACCTTGTCAGTGAATGTGTCGGGAGTTAACGTTATGACTTCGGATCTCGAATGAATCATTGCCAAGCTAAGCGAAAGCAAAAGAACAAGTGATGTCGGATTGAGAGAAAAGGACAAGTTGCTGTGGTTTCTCATAGCTGATGATGGCTCTGAGACTTCTCGAGCTGGCCGACCTTGATTTTGAGTTCTATCGTGCCCTCTCTTCTTCTTGCTTCTGAAAAGAATAGTACGAACCTAAAAGGCACGTGTTATCACGTGACCAGTGGTAAACTACTTATTTTTATTTTCTTTTAATTTTTCCTTTTCTTTCGAATTAGTTATTTTTTTTAATGATCCTTCTAATTCACTTTTTAAGTTTTGATAAACGACCTCTCAAGCCTCAATTCGTTTTATGGAATTTTTCCTAAATATCATTATTTTAGAAAATGGAAATTAATCCAAACAGTTTATTATAAATTTTCTGAGTTTTCATGTTAAGACTACTATAGAAGACGAATCATTAATTGAAAATTAAAAACTGAAAACTTAATAAAAAGTTGGTGTAGCTGCCTTTGGTAAATTCTATTAATACAAGAACTTAGAGTTTAAACCATATAAATTCTTTCTCATATTTATATTCTTCTCTTGTTTTAAGTGTACGGACTGTCTAAATATTAGGCTTATTTTATTATATAAACTTATAAAATAATATCGACATTTGAACTAAATATGTTCCTACTCACATAACAGAATTTACAGAATTTGAAGTTATTGTAGCTAGAGAATGAGTAATAGTGTTATAAACTTTTTTAATACTTTTTCCCTCATTGTCTCTCGTAAGTTTTTCAAATATTGTGAAAAAATTAGTTTGATTGTCAACATTAAAATTTAAAGGAAAATTATCATTACGTCACTTATATTTTGTCTTATGTTCATCCAACTACCATAAAATTTTAACATGTTCTATACACCACATTGAAATTCTAGTTATGCAACCCAAGAGGGGGGTGAATTGGATTTCTAAAAATTATTGAAATATGAAACAATAATTCAATGTTAATCTAAAATGAATTTAAAGCAATAACAAATAAATTTATCACACTATATAAAAGGATAAGGGAAGAGAGATTCAAACACGAGATTTTTACGTGGTTCGGCCAACCTCGCCTACGTCCACGCCTCCAAGCTTTCCGGGCTAGAGGATTCCACTACGCAAGCCTCCAAGGCTTCAAATGTTTACAATTGACGTCCTAGGTGTCAATAAACCTTTACAATAAGAGATAATCCCCAATCTCTTAACCCAAGTGTATCCCAACACTTACAATCACTCAAAAACAAAAGATTACAAATTTGTTTTCTCTCACACAATATTCAAGATTACAAATAAAAGCCCAATGTAAGAGATAGATAACGCAAGAATGAGTTTTTAAAGCTCTATGAAGGTTGTTCACGAGTATAAGCTCAATGGTAGTGTTGTGATCAAGATCTGTTTAAATTTGAATGAGCTTATTTATAGTTGGAGCTGAAAACTAGCCGTTATTCACTTTTTGCTCACTGTCGGATCGCCGTTAGTGGGATGTCGGATCGCCGTTTGTCTGGTCAATATGACCGTTGGACTGGATTTTCAAAATGTCGGATCGCCGTTATAGCGATGTCGGATCGCCGTTAGTGTCCAGAAGCTTAAACTTCTTTTCTGTTTGAAGTCGGCGAGCCGTTATCAACGATGTCGGGGAGCCGCTATTTTCCAGAAGCTAATTTCGCAATTCCATTCCAGGTCGGCGAACCGTTATCTTCATGTCGGATTTCCATTTTGTTTGATGTCGGCGAGCCGTTATCAAGGATGTCGGTGAGCCGTTATCTTCCAGAAGCTAATTCTCACCCCGCTCCCAGTGTCGGTGAGCCGTTATCAACATGTCGGTTTTCCGAGACTCGGATTTCCATTCTTTGATGTCGGCGAGCCGTTATCAAACATGCCGGTGAGCCGTTATTTTCCGTAAACCCCGATTTCTCGATTCGATCGATATCGGCAACCGTTATCAGAAAATGTCGGCGAGCCGTTATCTTCCAGAAACAGATTTCTCAGTTCTGTTCGATATCGGCGAACCGTTATGTAGGAATATAGGCGAGCCGTTATTGACCATTTTCGAAATACTCCCGTTTTTGACCATTTTCAAAATACTCAAGGTTTTTCAATATGAAGCTATTGCTTATTAAACATTTTTCATAGAATGTAAAAATCTTCATGGTGTGAGAATTATGATTTGAAAGAGTATAAAAATTTTAGACTTTTAAAGATTAATTAATCTTCATCAAGTTTGTTATCATCAAAACAATATTAAAGAAATATTAGTGTTAACACACATTTCTTTTTAAATTTATATCAATTAGCCACTTTTGTATTAACATTGTTAAATAATTTAAACGGAATAATAAATTTATCCCTAAATAAATTAAAAGAATATTTTATTTTATAAAAAATTTGAAAAATAAAAAATTATAATTATAAAAATACCCTGAATTTTAATAAAAAATATATCCCAAATAAAGGTGCTCAGCTTATTTTTATTAAATTTAGATTTTACAAAATTTTAATTTTTATTAAAAATTATAATTTTACAAAATTTTAATAAAAAAATAACTGAATTTATTTATTAAAAAATAAATCCCAAAATTTTAATAATTTAGGGAATTTTTATTATATCCAAAAATTTTACATTTATTTTTATATTTATATTTTTTATTAAAATATTTTTATTAAAAAATAAAAAAATTATTTTTCAGATTTATTTTTTATTAAAATTCAGGTTATTTTTATAATTATAATTTTTTTTTATTTTTTTATAAAATAAAATCTTCTTTTAATATATTTAGGGGTAAATTTACCATTTCATTTAAATTATCTAATAGTATTAGTGCAAAAGTTGCTAATTGATACAAATTTAAAAAGAAATGTGGTGCATAGAATATGTTAGAATTTTGTGATGGTTGAATGAATATAAAGTAAAACATAGGTGGTGCAATGATAATTTTTCAAATTTAAAATTCAACCTTAACTACTTTTTTCATTAAGAAAAAAATAAGTAATGTTAAGAAAGAATTATTGTCCGATAAAAAATCACTAAAACAAAAAAAAAGATTATATAAATGTGAAGTGATGGAATCCACTCTCTACTTATATGATTTATCAAATTAATAATATCTTTCAGAAATAGATAAATAGAGAATCTTATAAAAGGGTGTTGCTAAGTTAAATGAAGAAATTGGTTACAAATCAAAAAATTAATGAGAAATGAAAAATTGAAAAGGACCTAAAAGAAAAGCATTATGGGTAAGGGTTCTTGATCAAAAGAAGATCAGTTTTAATTGAAGCCATGAAGTCACAACACAAGCACCAGTGGTCTAGTGGTAGAATAGTACCCTGCCACGGTACAGACCCGGGTTCGATTCCCGGCTGGTGCACCTCTTCGAGAGCCGTGATGACATAGCACTCGATGGTTGGGTCCATCGAAATTGTCTGACCTCGTGGTGACATGTAGCACCGTCTGAGCTCTCTTGGACCCTTTTTATTT
The DNA here is from genome assembly GCA_030444775.1 of Atalantia buxifolia. Classification (NCBI taxonomy): domain Eukaryota; kingdom Viridiplantae; phylum Streptophyta; class Magnoliopsida; order Sapindales; family Rutaceae; genus Atalantia; species Atalantia buxifolia. The sequence continues at coordinate 14,857,747 of CM059838.1, forward strand.
TATTCATCAAGATTCAAGATTATAACTTTTTTTTTTCTTTTTCTGTTAATATGAATGAACATGTAATCAAATAAAAACAGCAAACATGTGAGAGAATTGTTAGCAATTAAATAAAAACATTAAAACAGTAGTTCCATTTTATTCACAAAATCAAAATCCACGGGCAAGAAACCCCGCATGAAAGAGCTAAAATGCAGGAAAAAAAAAGCTCTAAATAAAACAAAACAATAAACAAAAACTGAACTCAGAGCACAGCTTCCGCAACCAGCTTAATTTCCAAGCAAACTCACATCTGATCATCTTATTGACCAGCTAAATCAATCAAACCCCATAATCATGTCATTACCGAAGTTCTTAATCACCCTCGGCACCTTATCAAATTCTGCCCTCATCTTCTCTTTCTTATCCGGCGGCGCTACGCCCGCTGTTGGCAAGATAACAGCTTCACGCTGAGCATCGGTAAAGTTTCTAAGCCTATCCTCACTCACTCCGAAAGCAACTGCAAGCTCAGGATTAGGCAGAGTTCGGAGAAGTGAGCTTGCACCCACAAGGAACTGCGGCCTGTTCTTGCGCGCTGATGTGGTGAATCCAAAGAACTCAAACGGCCCTGTTCTTGATGAAATCTGGCAGAAAGCAAAGTACCTCGGTACCACAAACACGTCCCCTTCACTCACTTTTCTGCTTATCGCTGCCGTTCCGTTTGGATAGACAATCTGAATTCTTCCACTTCCCCTCAGTACAATGCCGTATTCCGTTGCTGTCGGATTCACATGTGGCGCCATCATCGACCCCTGCGTTAAGAAAAAGGAAAGAATTAAAAAAAAAAAAAAACTCGTGAATTATAATTCATGTTTGCTAATTGTTTGTTTGCAGATTTCTGGGATTCGAATCTCGCTTCCTCTTTTACTTACCGCGGTGAGATTGACAAGATAAACGCCGATGCCAGAGTGTCTGAGAGGGGAATAATCGGAGTCATCGACGGCAATGCTCCATCCATAGTTGTTCTTAAAGTCAGGGTTTCGGTTGTAGAGGTTGTATGAATCCGGAGCTTTTCGGGTTCCTCGTTCTTTCTTGTTTTCGTCCCCGAATACTGATTTCAAGAGTTTCCTCCATGACCATTTTATTTCTTCTCTGTCTTCGTCTTGTTCTCGATGGCGCTCTTGTTGGAACTCCACCATTCTCTTCACGTGTCGTAGTCTCTCTTGTTCTTGCAACTGCAAGAACTTTGACCACATGCTTCTTGGCTCATGAGAATCGGACAGGTGCACAATTGGACCCTGATTTTGACTGCTCAAGATCTCCTCAACTTCTTCGCTACTGACCTGTGTGATGAACATTCAATATGTTAGAAGCTAAAAATAGTAATTTTCGGGAAAAAAAAGGGGAAAACAATACATTTGAGCTTACATTGAAAGCATTTGAGAGTGTCTCAAGACCAAACCCAGAAAGAATTGACGTGGGATATGTTCCTCCAGCGATGAAGAATGACTACAACAAATCGCAAAATGAGACACGTTAGAGCTTTTTGAAGTATCTAATTAATTAAATATGGAATACACACGCACACACACACAAACCTGGAAAACTCTCAATCCCAGGCTCTCAGCAGGATCAATGCTGCAAATTATATGAAGCCTCTGCCCCTCCCCTGTGTTCACGATATAGAATGCTGAACCGGCCGAAATCCGATAAATATCTCCAGTCTTCAAAGTCCTTTCTGCCAGATCATCTTTGTAAATGTTGCCAACTTTAGCCTCCCCTGCATGCAACAACCAAAATTTTAAATTAATTAGAACAGAATTATATACATATAGACACACACATACAATTTTTATTTTAATTTTTTTATCGTTTGTAGTTTGTAAAGAAGAAAATGTCAAATTGATGTACACCGACCTCCGCGAATAAAGATGATGAAACTGGAGTCAATGTACTGAGGAACAAAGAGGGATTTAGGCTCCATAGTAATGAAGCCCATGTGCAATTGCCTGTCCAAAATTCTCCCTCCAGGGCTCCTCACAATTCTCATTTCTCCGGCTTCAGTCTGCACAACACGCCTCGAGTCCTGCAAAATGAACCAGTCCTCTCCTTGTGGATATCTTCCTTTGCCTTCTTGTTCTTGTTCTTCCTCTTCTCGCTCTCTTTCTCTCCACCCATCCTTCTCTTCATCTCCTCTATAACCCATCACCGTGGTCAGGGCATGGGACAAAGCCAACCCCAGCAGCAAAAACGTAACAAGATTCCTCATTGGACTAATTTTCCTGAGACTCAGAGCTCGATATTGTATTATTTGGTTTGTGCAGCAGAGGGGGTGGGGTTTATTATAAAGGGCATAGGGGGGAGATCATGCAGAGAGATACGTGCCTTTAACGCAGAGTTTACGGATTTGCTGGCAGGTTTTGGTGTAGACAGTCGAGTTTCTGGTGAGAAATATCCGATTAGTGCTCCTTGCGACAAAGTCTTTTTTGCTTGTATTTTCTCATTATTTAGAATTTTCTCTCCCTCTCTCTCCCTCTGCCGGTTTGATCTAAAATTCACTACATTATTACATATCATTAATTCACAATTTTGGTCAGGATTAGTATTGTTTCTAAAATATTGTATGTATGAGAATGGAAGCAATCTAGAGTCAAGACGAACACATGCATAACATTGAACAGAAGTAAATGAAGCCAAGATGAGGAAACAATGAATCAAATTTGGTTAAATTTACAAATAAGTGCGTAGATCAATTGGTATGGGGTTGTTCAATCTTAACTAAAGTTCTCGGTTCGAGACTTGAGAATGCAGCTGTGTTAAATACTTGTTGGAAGAATTTTACCGCCCTAATAATCCTAACTGATTCGAATTTGAATTAGTCAAGACCCACTAAAATATTAAGATACAAGATAATTTAATATAAAAAAAAATTGCCCCTTCTCTGTTGGCCGTTAGTAGGGTAAGCGGCTGGTTATCAATAATACATTGGGCCTTGAGTCGTCTGTATTGGGTGGCAGCAGGCCCCAGCTAAGTTTTCGATGGCCAAGAGTCCAGCCCAAAATTACCCGGTGCTTGATTCACGCAAATTAGATGGTCTAGTGAAATTTTCTTATCAATTTTAGGATTTTTTTCCCCTTTAAAAATAAAACTATAATTATATTCAACATAACATAGATCATATTTTATTTTGAATGTAACAAGACAGCAATACAATAATAGATTTGGACGAATATCAAAATCGATTGACACAAGATTTATTATTGTAATAAAAATAGTTAAATCACTATATTTCTCACAACGGAAATTATAGGGGAAAATATAGTAAACTAAAGATACAACATAAAATCTTTCATATTTTAATACTAGAGAGTGCATACGTAAAAATTCATCATAAATTTATAAATTCATCATCGTTATATATATATATATATATATATTATAAATTCATCATCTTTTTTTATATATTTTTTGAGACTTTTATTACAAATATATTAAATACGCAAAAAAAAATTTTTATTATAAATTCATCATCTTTTTATATATTAGATACAAATTTATTTGAAACTAAATCAAATTAGAAATAGTTAATGAAACTTTCTATTGAAAATGTATGTAATTTAAACAAAAACTTAGAAATTGCAAAAATTCTTTTTTCAAATAGAATCGATATAAAAATGTGACAAAATCTTAGGTCAACTATACAATGAATATATTCATCTTTGCTTACACGCAACATTTTTTCCTCCCTAAAAATTAGATTTACATTCGAGTAAAAAATTTATGAGAAAAATGTTAATTTATAATATAACAGATCGAAGTAAGGACTAAAATCCTACATCAAGTGCCCAAGCTTTGGATAACAGTATTATTAAATTCTCAAAATAAATTAAAACCCTCTTTACACTCAACGGGTCTCAGATGTCAAATTTTCAAAATCCAAAACCACTTGGAACTTTTAACATCACGAACTCACGAGTCGCCCATATGCCCGGCGAACACAGCGGTCAAGTAACTACCGCGCAAGAAAATCACTTTAAAAAGAAATGTCCGGGTCACCCGCTGACTCAACTCAGTCTGAGGACGTTAATAGTGTGAATGTGACACCCGAGATCCCAATTGAGATCGTGAGCAAAGAAGAGATGGCTCTCATTGATGCGGCCTTAGCAGCAACTCGCTGCTGTTCCCCATCATCATCATTATCATTTGCTTCTCAATCACAACGAAACGCGAGGTTCATTCACTCTATTAGTTTTCTTTCTAAGAGGTCGTTTTCGGGTCGAACTGAATCCGATATTGAGGATTTGGGTCATTTGGGGATGACCCAGAAGAGGAATATAATTGCTAAATCGTTATTGGATCGGTTTAGGAAGAACAGAGCGTTGTCTGTTACTGATGTGACTGACACGGTATCAATTCCTTTTGTGTGTGTTTGTGGGTTTTTTTTTTCAAATTTTGTTTGAATTTTGGGAGCTGGGTTTCTTTATTGCATAATTTTGAAGTTTATTAGTTGTTATGTCGACTTTGGTTTGTGTGTGTGTGTGTGTCTCTCTCTCTCTCTCTCTCTCTCTCTCTCTCTCTCTTTTCTCTTTTTGTTCGGGGTAATGTGATAGCTTGATGAGATTTTGTAGATTGTGAAAATTCGACACAACTTCTTGATTGAATTTGGCGTCTTCATTGATGCTTTATATCTAGCTTGTAAATAATTTTTGGGTCTGATAATGCCAGCTAGTTCTGTTGGTAAAATATCTTGTGTGGAAACAAGAGGTCTGGGGTTTTAACCCCACTCGGACGGGAGGGAACGGAATTTGGTTGCCATTAAGTTATATCAGAAAAAGTTTGAATTTACCATGAATAGGTATGTTATGCCTTTTTCCTGCCTACTGGATTTAGCCAAGTTTTAACTTCCTCATAATTGCTTTATGCGACTGAAAGGAATCAGACCAAGAATAAGTTGTTAAATGATTCTTTCTGATGCAGTTTGTCTTGTCTTGTATATTTGTATAAACATATAATTATATGTTGGCATGTCGCTATGAGGCTGGGAGGACATTCTTTCAAATGTATGGAAAATAAGCTTTATAAGGTTGATTTGCTAGTTTGGTTTACCTTTGTTCATATTTTGTGTTAACAATAGGAATGGTGCGAAAAGAAAATGGAATTTAATCTCCTCTTTGGCAGTAAAAAGGTTAATAAAGTTATGAAAGTAGGCCGTGCGCGTCATGCTGAACTTGAAAAAGAGGTAAAACCTAAAGCTCAATACTTCTTGAACTTTTTACTGTGGTTGTCTCCCGTTGCCAATTAATTTGTCACTTATAACTTAACGTTGATGCACTCTTGGTCATCATCTTAGATTAGTGCAGGCCTTTCCTTTCTCTGAAACCTTATGGATAAATCTAAATTATATAATTAATCTGTAGCATATTTACAATGAAGGTAATTAATGTATATTGAAATGAATAGAATTTTTTTTTCAATACTTTTGCAATGTGTAATATATGCATGTAGCATCTCGATTCCAATTCGCAATGTAACTACCTAACTGTCCCAGAATTTTTTTTTTCAATTTTCTGGTATTTGGTAATTTGACAAAAGCTTGTATTGGGAGAATGGAGATCTTCCAACGTATTATATTTTCTTCATACATGTTTGTCAGACTTTATTCTCATCTGCTATGTCCTTCTATGCAAACTGTGTAGGGTCTTCTCATCGTGTCTGAAATGACTGCAGGTCACTGAAAAAGTCAAAGTTCGTGTCCAGTCAACTGAAGATATATGGGCTGTTAAACTTTTTAATTCCATAACTGGCGTTAATCAATTATTGTTCGAGGGACTAACACGTGAGCTGCCAATGTAAGTTCAACCATTTGGGTTATCTCCAAATTCTATCTTTCGCATATCATAGTTTTGGTATTTCCCAAACTCCCCCCAGGAAATGATGTTTTTTTTAATTTCAATTGATGCTTACATAATTTTGTTTGCTACAAAGGACATTGGTTTATGGTCCAATCGGTGAGTTATTTTTCCTTGATACCTCAATTTTACAATTGGACTTGGAAATGGATAGTTCTTAGAATTCCCTGGAATTTAGATTATTTATCTTGATTGATTGATTCTATTTGCATGGCATAAAGTAGCTTCTCTGAAGTGGGTTTTTTTGTTTGGTTTCTTTTTTAAAAAATTGGACTAGATATAATGTTTAAATTTGAGGTTGCTTTTTACCACTTTACAATCTAGTTGAAAATGCAACACAGATTCTAATAATTCTTTTCTTGCTGATGGGTCTATAGTTGCTTATAACATCAGATTAGGCTTTATAAAAGGTGTATGGATGGTGGGAGTGATTGATGAGATCCAGATGCCTGTGAAGGAAACTGATAGAAATCCAATATTAGTGGATACAAAGACTCGAGCACAATGCACACTTCCTGCTGAATCTCAAAAAAGAAATGGAAGGTATGTATATTTTGATGGTTTTTGTTTCGATGTGATTATGATTGAGGATTTGTTTTCTAATGAATCAGAATTTGTTTATGCTGCTAATTTTCTTATCTATTTTGCTGTACTTTGCTCCGAAAAGCTAGGACAAGAATCAATAATAATTACTTGCATATTTATTTTGCAGGCTTCAACTAATGTGCTACAAGTATATGTGGGACAATTTAGCGGCCGACAATTTCCCATCTATGCAGTTTTATGATTTCTTCTCCCTGAATTCTGATTGCATCTTGTCTGAAGAAATAATAGAGAAAACTTACAATGCAGGTTTTCCAGCAAAGGTAAAAGTCTTTTTCTTCTTGAATTGTAGTCCCTTTGATCAGGTGAATTGAAGGTACAGTTTGTGCTGATTTCATCCTCATTCTAGTATGGCTTAAACATACATTTTTGTAAATAGAGCTGAACTTGTATAGTGCTACTCATTTTTCATTTTTGGAAATCTGATAAAAATTAAACGGGTTCTTCTTTTTAAGTTATGAAAATGATTCCTTCTCAGTGTGTAGGCTTAAAGATAAGGTCTATTTTACAGCAGATGATTTATTGTCCTGCTCTCAGAGTTGCCTTCTACTTCCTTTCTGTCATTGCAGACCCTTGGTGACTTAGTAAAATACTTCAGAAATATGTGGAACATGCTGCCTGCTTCTCACAACCAGCTGTTACTGAGGTGAGCAAAATAATTTGCTCTTGTAGGGATAGTTCATGGGAGAAATGACATTTACTGCATGTGACTTGGATTGGGAATCTTGGGAAAGCTAAGTTTGATAACTTAAACCATCCTATCAGTCAATTTCTGCCACATCGGTCATTGAGCAGTTTGGTTAAAGCATGTAGAATTAGTTTTTCAAGACTTTGTGTCAAATGTAAGTAGATAATAATACTTTTCTTTCTGATTCAACATGCCAGCTGCTCCACAAAAATGATAGTTCTTTTTTTTCTTGGTCAGAAGCAGTGGGATTATTGCATTATATAAAATGTATTCAAGCTTTTAACATTTTTGCTGCAATAATTTATTTGGTTGCTTTGAAGCAGATACGAATTTCAAAAAGATCAGTCACTGCTCGGAGAAGAAAAATTTGCATACGATTATGATTTGTTCAAGAGCCAAATTGAAGTTTGTCTTGAATTCTGGAAGGGTGAGCGAGAGGCCAGTTTCACTCAATTGGAAGATCGTTGGAAATGCCGCTATTGTCAATTTGAGTCTGTGTGCCCTGCCGTTTTAAAGCCTGAAATCACGCCTATTCCCTCGGAGACAGACGCTAATAATACACCGAGCTAGGGAAAAAAAAAGGAAAAAATCTGACTACATTTCTCCGTACAGTTCTTCAGATAGCTTCCTCATTAAGATGAACTAGTCTCATGTTCGCTTCTTGCAAAGAAGAAATATTTTTTCCTACAAAGCTTCTTTATTGGAAATTTGTTGATCGGTTGTGTGTTCTCATTTGATGTACGTTCATCATGTAACCTTAGGATCTGTTGTAGGATTATGTCATTCATTGTTGTGATTTCATTTGTATTATTCTTTAAACACTAGATTATTACATCCACAACTCATTTTCACCAGCCCCCTCTCTCTCCTACATTCATTCCCATTTCTCATTTCGCTTTTAGTTTTAACCAAAATATTTGTGTAGATTAACTTGAATAATGCACTTTAATTTTGAATTCAAACGCATTTAATAGGGTGCACTTGCCTATATGTATAATCAAATGTCACTGAGAAAACTACAAGACAGCAAGGGACCCTGTTATATTTGAAGCTTACTATTCTTTCGTGATTAACATGAAAAGAAAATGAAATTGGTGTCCCCACTTTTAATTTTAATTGTGGGATTTTATTAAATTCCTACAAGAAATTTCTTTACATCAATTTATCACTAAGGTTTTTTGACAATTACATTATACCACGTAATATTTCGCCTGTTATCATTTTACTACAAAACTTTAATAATGTATTTGAGAAATTTCAATTTCCTAATTCTTTTTTAGATTTTTATCTTTTTTTTTAGATATTTGATTTACAAGCTTTTTTTTTTTTTTGCTTTCTTTCAATTATTAGAGTTTTATTATTTTAAAATATCCCCAAAATAGAATTCTAATTTTTTTTGACAAAGTGACACCAGTTGAAATTTTTTTATGCATTTATAAACAAACTAATTCATGAAATTATTTTCATTTGTACAAAATTATATGAATTATTTTGGAGGCTTTATCATATAATCATAATAGTAAAATTTACTTGTACAAGTGAAGTGAAAATAATATCATGAATTAGTTTGTTTATGGATGCATTAAAATTTTTTAATTAGTGTCACTCTATCAAAAAACCCATAATTCTATTTAGGGATATTTTAATATTGTAAAATTTTAATAACTAACATAAAGAAAAAATGGCTCATTAATTGAATTTCTAAGGAAAAAGATAAATATCTAAAACATAACTAGAAAAATAACTTCAAGTTAAAATTTCTCAAATACTCTTGTGACTCAAACAATTTTTTAACACTGTTTAGGTTTTAATGGTAAAATAATATTGTCAGAAAATTTTGGTGGTGAATTGACATAATAGGAAATTTTTAGTAAGTATTTGATAAATTAATAACAAGATGGGAATAAAATATCAACCAGGAAAAATAAAAGGTTAAGAATTTTCTTCCTGCTACATCCTTTTGGAAAATAAAGTTGAAGAAATGTAAACCAAACTACCAAAGGATGTCTGTATAAGAGAATCCATTTCTATCAAGTTAAAAACTGAAAGCAAATGGGTTTGTACAGCTTATTCATCACACGGCGAGCTGCACTTCTGCCTAATCATTTTTATTCGATGATTCTTCGTTGAGGGTGAGATCTTTGATGAAAAAATCATACTGGAATTTGAGGTAAGAATGGGGATCAAAATCAAGGAATTTGAGTTTTCCAGAAACTGTTGCCGGAGAATTGATTTCAATACGGGTGGCCTTTCCCATAGCAAGCAACTCCGGCAATAAGTCGGTGTTAGTTTGGCTCTCCGAAGCTGTCTCTTTACTCCATACGATACTGTGAGTCCAGGGGAATGCCGATTTAATATTCTCGCCATCAGCAGAAAGTTGAACCTCCAGTGCAGCCATATTCTCATCGAACACCAGTGCTGTTAGTTTGACATCTATACCACTTCCACGGCGATAGAGTCCAAATCTGGCTACAGCTGCAAGACCGTGAAATCTCCTGAAAGCAAGAACAATTGACTGTCTTCCCATCTCTGTCTTTTAGATAGGCACCAGCTTTCGGATCCTTTGTAGCCAACTGGTTAATTATTAAATTAATCAGAGACATCAGAAGGGAAGCCGTAAACATCTGGGGGACAGGGTATATAAAATAATAATAATAACAACTTACATTATCAAGGACACTTTGGGTCTCTTCATCTCGTAAAACGAGATTAACAGCACCAAGATTTCCGTAACATCGTAGTGAATTACTTGGTGCTAATTCAGATCTTCCTTTCGCTATCAGGCTTAGTTGTTCCACCACCTGCTCGACTGCAGACTTAAAAGAAACCTGAGGAAAAAAAAAAAGTATTTCTTGTCGTCATGATCCCATTTAACATATACAACATGTGCTCTTAAAGCAGAAGTTCAAAAAACCTCCAATAATCTCACATGAGGATAAAATGTGAAAGATATTGAATACCTGAACCGAATTAAAATAGTCAGCATTGCTAAGTAAAGTTTCTCGCAGCTTCTTTTCCCATTTAGCCCATTCCTCTGCATATTACTCTTTGGAGTAGTCCCACCTAAGCATTGACCAAAATATATATAAAATGGGCAATGCTTTAATGATGTTACAAAAAAAGAAGCAATAGTATTCATCTGAACTTTTGTCATCAACCTTCCTTCTCTTTCTTCCTCAATCTGATACAGGTTTATACCCTCTTCCTGCACAGACTTCACATCGGCAGGCAGAGGACTCCTGCAAATTCAAACACTAATTAGATGATCAAAACTAGAAGATAAACAAGCAGTGTACAACTTTATGCGTAATCAATCATGTTAGAAGAAATCCTTACTACCTGTCATCTTTCAGCAATGGCATTTTAACAAATGAACCAAATTGGTCAAGCAATTGATACTCGAAACCTTCGCGACCCTGTAAATTGAGTGCATATGTGTAGTTATATTAAAAGAATAAACATCATATTATATGCTGCTGGAAGCACAAACAAACATACCCGGTAGTAATAATATTGGTGATAATACTTTAGCATTATATAACCGGCATTTGGACAGTCCTTATCAAGATTCCCCTAGATCCATAGAGCATTAAAAATGAAGTAAGTAAAATGATAATATGGTTATTATTAGTAGAGGTATCCAGAAAACATTACAAACTGAAGAAGCAGAATTGAGTACACACCGAATGGTTAACTCTTTGAAGCACACGAAACATGAAAACAGCTAATGCATCAAGATAAAATGAATTTGACTCCGTTCCTGCACATTTAATGAATTATAATGAAAGTCATTTTTTAATTAATCATTTCACAATGGTGTAATAATGTGTGTGTGTATAAATTACCTATAGAATCAGGCACTACAGGAATTGCAGAGGATCTGGTGTGATGGCAAATGTCTTCAATCTGCAAAAGCAGCAAACCGCTATTAGGAGGAGGCTTATTTGACATGTTAATTAATTAGAGGTGTAACACTGCAAAAAATATAAAATTTATGATGCAATTTAAAGGTAAAGCCTTGGGAATATGCGTCACCTTGTTCCAGACTTCTCCATCCGGTCCAATATTCTTGTCAGCAAGTAATATAGAATAGGGGTTTCTCATGCGCTCAGAAGTAACTTTATTCCAATATTCATCTATAAATATGAACAAATGAATAGGTTTACAATTAGCAATCCAGGGAAAAAAACCCAATATTTACTGATCCAATACATAATATTTGGAGTAAACTTAAGGAAAAATAATCAAAACCACCCTATTGTTTTCTTGTATTAATCATCTCATGTTTAAAACTAATTAAATTAAAATTCTCTACCACAAAAAAAAAATAGTCTGTTTGCTTTCAGCATTAAAAAAAAAAAATTGAAAGTACCCATATGTAAAATTGTAAAAGGACCCAAAAAAAAAAATTAAAAGTTTACATAATCGTTTTAGTGGCTTTAAAATATGAGGAAGGAAATGATTAATTTTTGACAAATAATATTAGGGTTTGGTCATTTTTGACAAAAAAAAATTTCATGCATTGAAAATTCTTCATACCTTTCATCGTAAAGTCACCTGTCAAACAACCAATCGGTCTGCTATCTCCCAGACAGCCTGGTATATTTTGTAATTCCTTGCAAAGAGAATGCTTACCACAACCCGGGATTCCTGAAAATGACAATGATCAGTAATAAATATAGAGACCTATCTTGAAGTTCAGAAGTAATTTTGGGGAAGGATGAAAAGAATATCAAACTTTAAAGAAATAGATAAAATCAACAAAAAGGGAGTGAACAAGCAAACTTGTTTGATATGCTTATGTATTTACACAATCGATTTTAATTTTTATATCTATCAAAGAGATTTACAGAATATCTTATCGAGAAATCAATGCGGCAAGACTGACTTGCAAATCTGCAATGAGACCCCAAGTGCCTCTGGTACATAAATAATGCTTTCCATCATTCGATCCGCAGAACTTTTTAGGCCGATAATTACACTGAACTGCTTAATCACAAAGAATTTCACACACTACTATATGAGTTCCATTCATCTTGCTTGAAGAACTTGACTAAATGGTTTTTCAAGTAGCTGTTTTTGACCAGCCACCTGAGTTCAAATCCTGTCATCCTGAGTGAGATAGGGGGCTAAAAAATCAATTTAAGCTTTACCCACCCTCTAAAAATTCCATTCATCTCTTGGATTAATTCAATAAAGAATTCAAACAAATCATTATAAAATTTAGTATACTAAAATTGATGCCACTTGCAATAAGCATAAGTCTGTACCTGGAAAGAAAACTATCACACCCGCCTCTCTGTGAACTGTATCCTTGCCGAGAGACGGAGAGAGGGTCTTTGCCGGGCGAGATAGGGGGCCAAAAAATCATTTTGGGCCTTATACACGTCACCTTAAAAGAAAAATGAAAAAAAGAAAAAGAAAAGGAAAACGTTCCATTCATCTCTTAGATTAATTCAAACAAATCATTATCAGTTTACTATGCAAAAACTGATGCCACTTCCAATAAGGTCTCTACCCGGAACAAAAACTAGCACGAACGGCTTTTTCTGAGTAGTATCGTTGTGGACAGAGGCTCTTTGCTTACCTGTAGAAGTACCCAATGTACTCATTTGCCTGCAGCGTTGAAAATAATATGAAAACTTTTCATCAAAATAATATGAAAACTTTTCATCAAAGTGCCATCAATAAATTAAACATGTATAAAACTAACACTACTTGTATATATAATAATCATAACAATCATCCATTACAACAGCAAATTAACCTTACCTTACGTACGGATAAGGCTTGCCACCAGGAAATGACAGTCCATTGCGGAAAAGAAACGTTCTCAACTGTGGACAATAACAGACAAAGAATCATCATCATCATCACAGTTAATACTCTTTGGCGAAGCAAAAGAAATTAATAATTTTTTTTGCAAAAAATAATTAATAATCACGACATTCATTGTAGCCACAGATATTTGAAGAGGGTACCATTATAATATTTCTAGTGATCTATCAAATAGGTGATGGCAATTTATTTGTTTAGTTATTATTATTATTATTTTCTTTTTCAGCAGAAGCTGGAATAGGGTTTGGGGTCGGACCGGAGCTTAAAACATTTCAATGGTTTGAAAAATAAAATAAAAACTTTTTTTTTTTCACGTTGCTTGCTGAACAAGAAATAGAGCGGAAAATTATTAAAAATTAGTTCACGGGCTTGCAAAAGCAAATGGCCCATTAGCTACCAATTGGCGCTGCCGCAGAGTGGCAGTCCCAAACCAGCCTTAAGTTCATAGGTTTTTTTTAACGCTCATCTAATGCTCTAGTAGACGTTGGCTAAAATTGCGTTTACCAAATATAATTACAGAAAATACACTAGGGTTTTATTAGTGATGCTGTGTCAATTTTTATAATATTGATAATATAATTGTTATGGAATCTTAAATTTAAGTGTTTTGATTTTTATCATTCATTTAATTAAAAAAATTTAATTGAAGCTAATAGGTAACCTTTAGGTTTTAAGTAAATATAGATTTTTTTATATTTAATTAATTGATAAAAGAAAAAATCTATTATGTTGGGATGAATATCATACAATCAATAATGGGATCACTTGATTTAAATACTAGAATGCAACTAGTAATTTGCAAGATGTGGCATTTATTCATAATTTAAATTATTTTTTGCCTAAGCAGTCGATAAATATTTTTTTAAGTCACCAAAAAAAATGAAAAAAAATACAAATACTTATGGAATTAAAATTACTATGTACTATCCATAACTTTGCAATTTTATATTACATATTTTTTTAGTCAAATATTCATAACAGCATTGAAATAAATGTAATTAACAAGTAATGTTATTTCAATAATAATTTATATAAAAATATTACAGAAAGTCTTATAATAATTTGTTATCTAGGAGTGCCACAGATTGACAGTCTCTCCCAATTGACACTTGACAGTCCCTCCCAAATATGCGAAATCTTTTTCAAACTCCACAGAAACAAAGATTTCGTCTTTTGGAAACTTGAGAAAAGAATCAGAACAATGCAACGCAATTTTATGATGGCACATGGATGAAATTCTGCCCGAAAAAATGGACTTTCGCGGGTATGGTTACCGGAGGGTTGATTTCAATACGAGTTGCCTTCCCCTTCGAATGCAACTGTGGCAAATCGTCTGTGTTGGCTTCCTGATATGAAGCTCCCTCTTCACGCCACACCTCAACATGGGGCCATTGGTATCTGGAGTCAATCTTTTTGCCGTCAACAGAACCAATTTTAGCTTCCAATGCGGCCATTTTATCGTTGAAGAACAATGCAGTGAGTTCCACAGGTACATTTCTTAGGACAATATCTCTATAACTGGCTACAGATGCGATCCGTGAGGGTTACTGGAGGCAAGTTTAATATCAGCAAATCGCTGCTGGTGTCGCTTCATGTCTCTCTCTTTGCAAATGAGATCGATTTTTGGATGCTTCGAAGCCAACTGCATAACAACAATATAAATAAATAAAGAGACCAAACATTTTCCTAGGAAATATAAATTAAATCAAATTCATTCACTTACTTTAACAAGGAGCCCGTGGATATCTGCATTAAGTAAATTAAGCTCCGCAAAATGAACGTTTCCAAAAAATCTCGGGTTTTTACTTGGTGCTAATTCATCTTCACCCGTGGCAATAAGGCTTAATTGTTCCAACACTTGCTTGATCGCAGACTCAAATGGAACCTGCAGAGAAATAACAATAAAAATACAAACATTTAATTAATTGCTAACCAATTTTTAAACGTTTAATTAATATGTATGTACTCTCAAGACACAAGTATTAAAAGAACTTCATAAAATTAATTTATAAGCTAATTAAGAGGCTAAAAATAAAGATGTTGACCTGAACAGAATGAAGATGGTCAGCATTGGTAAATAAAGTTTCTCGCAACTGCTTTTCCCAGTTAGCCCACTCCTCCTCATATGAACTCTTGGTGAGTCCCCATCTAAATACATGTAGCATAGTACTCTAAATATTTAAAATTTATATACAAACAACTGTATCTAGATAACCCACACACAAGTCTCAAACAACTGTATCTACGATAAACCACACACAAGTCTAAGTAACAAGAGGAATCTTGACTGCAAATCCAACCTCTTAACTAAAATACAATTGAAAGTATGAATCCTGCAAGCTATTAACACACATAAAGGAAAGTGACATAAGGCGGGGGATTCATCCAGGGAATTATATTTTGCATCCAATCATATATCATATATTAAAGGGTAGATTTTTGCCCCTGGCCATCCTTTCCCTTTTTTTTTCTTCTCCGGTACTTTTAATAATTGCTTTCTGTACTATTTTAAGGTCTGTTCAATATTGTGGTGTTATGACTTTTAAGTCACATATGTTGCAAGTGGAAAGTTTTGGCAGTGAAATAAAAGATCATATTTTTGGTAAATATAACTTTTAAATAATAAAAAAATATGGGAGTAAAAATCACTTTTAATTTCTAAACTATAATTGTAAATGTTTATGAAACAATTTAAAGTTATAGCTTACAAGTCATAATTGCTAGATAACAATACGAAGCTGAGCCCAAATAATCCAATTGGGGGAACTGCACAAGGTTTACATGACATGAAATAGACGAATAAAATAGTATTGAACATATGTGTGCATGTAATGTTCTATATTTACCTTCCTTGTCTCACTTTTTCAAGCTCATATAATTTTAAACCATCCTCCAGAACAGACCTCACATCATCAGGCAGAGGTCCCCTACATATTTAAGCAACAGAGAACACAGTGATTTAAAAAAAATTTACATAATGTTCATGATAATCTCTCTGAAAAAAAAATCCCTCCGAAAAAAAAAATCTTATTAGATAGTGAATAGATACAAAAAAAAACCATAAATGAGGATCAATGTATATAAAGACAAGAAGACAAGAGAAAAGTCTAGCGACAGCATAATGAAATACATAAACGGGAAAGGCCATAAGTTAATTTATATTTCATCCAATAATCCTTGAAAATATATATCCTTACCTATCTGCTTTCAACAATGGCATTTTGACAAGAGAACCGAAACGGTTAAGCAATGCACCCTCTAATGCTTTACGACGCTGAAAATCAAAAGCAAAAGAGCTCAAGCAGGACAATGCTGTTTATTTCTTTATTTATGTCTAGAAAATTCTTGTGCTGAGAGCATTGCCATCATACCATGCCCTCATGACGGCAGTAAAATGATAGCATGACATAACCAGCAATTGGAGAGTTCTTGTCAAGACTTTCCTATATATTCATATATCATTAACAAGAGTATAAATGAGATGACTATCTGCATATTTAAAGTAAAGCTATTGCAAGAACACTCCAAATTGAAGAGGGAAAGAAGAATATATACTGGATGATTAACTCTTTGAAGCACACGAAACATGAAAACAGCAAATGCATCAAGACAGAATGGATTTGATTCCGTTCCTGCATATTCAGTGGACTACAATATGGTGACTAGACATTAGAAAAGGCTTGCATATGTTGCATTAGGTGTTACGTATAATGCTCATAAACTTTTCGACCATAGATGCAATTTTTCGTCCACCATTAAATTAAAGCAGAGTATATATAGAAGGAAACCACAATAACCTCTAGAATAAGGTATAATGGGAACTGCAGCGGCTTTGGTGTTGCGGCAAATGTCTTCAATCTGCATAAACAGGAAAGGGCCATCAGGAGGCATATTTAAGGAAAGAAGATTTATTTTCCCCCCAAAAGGCTGGGTGGCCATTTTTCTTCAGTCCCTATAAATGTCAACGTTAAGCATGTTTACCGCAGGGAGGACTTCTGTTGTTGCATTCCTGTCTGCAAGAATTAGCGAACCTGGGTTTCTTGCGTGCTCGTGAGCAACTTTCTGCCAGTATTCTCCTATCAAAATATTTGAATAAATAGCTTGATGGTTATATCAGTTTGGAAAGAGCCAAGGGAAATCTATAACTGCTGCAAACAAGTAGCAACAATGCATCATACCTATCATCGTAAGGCCACCTGTTATATAACGGACTGGCCTCCCATCTCCAAGACCGTCTGGTGCATTTTGTAATTCCTCGCAAAGAGAGCGCTTACCACAACCCGGCATTCCTGAAAAGGACAATTAATTGGATATTCACATGCTTGATTTCCATTTTTCAAACTTCCCAGAGGTTTATTTAACAAGTCATTAGATATCAATAAATTTCAAAGTACAAAATTCTGAAACCTTAATTTTTTTTTCCTTGCCAAAAGATACCATCCTTTTGGATCCCTAGTCAAATCGAAAATTGGATTGATAATTGATATTGATTTTCTAGCCAGTTCATAGGAAGGATTTTGCCCCCAACAAGAAAATACCTGACTTGGATATCATCATAGGCCTTAAATTAAAGAGCTAACTGAACTCGTAACCAAAAAAAAAAAAAATCAATTACACTAACACGCATTTTGCAGATATCCATACCTAAAAAGAAAACTATCAGACCCTCATCTTTCTGAACTGTATCCTGGTTGACTGCAGAGGTGCCCATTGTACTCATTTGCCCACAAAATACAACTCCCGAGTTAATGACAAGGTTTCAGCGAAAGCCTCCTAAAATAGTAACACTGATATGTAGTTACACTGCAAATGAAATTAAAATGAAACTTACCTCAGGCTCAGGTAGCATGGCTTGTTAGCATATTTGAAAACAGCAGACGCTCCATTGCGGATGAGAAACGTTCTCAACTGTGGATGTACAAGAAAACACAAAACTAATAAGCTATAGCCACAGCATCATCATGTATTAGGTAAAATATGAATCTGTAGAAGAGATTAAAGAAGATACCATACCATAATGATATTATTTCAACTAATCCACTCAACAAACGATGTGTGATTGTGAGTTTTTGAGGGAAGGCAATTTTTTTTTTTTTCAGCAGAAGCTGGATAGGGTTTAGTTTTTGCCTTTGGCAGAGAAAATAACATTTTTTTTGGGTTTAATTTGTAGATATATAAGTAACTCATAGCTTGCTTGCTCAACAAGAATGAGAGGGAAATTATTAAATTAACAATAGTTCACGGGTTTTTGCAGAAGTAATGAGCCCATACGTCTATTAAATGTTTTTTCTTTGGGCTTTGGGATTCGCGTGGATATTGGATACCGGCACCTTTTATTCATCTCATGAAGCTCCTATTTTAAATATAATTAAGCACATATATAAATAACATTAATTCTACTTATATGTATACACACACATATGCTTTCTCTTCGATTTATTTTACTTGCATAGATATAATTTTTCCTCTCTCTCTCTCTCTCTTTTCAATCTATAAAATTAGTTTGCACAAACTTAAAATATTTATTGTTTTATTGATTGTTTTTATTTTTAAGAAGCTAGGGTTTTTTAAGTTTTGTTGGGAGAGAAAATTTGAAGTGAAGGATAAAGATTAATCTTTATTTGGTGTTGTAAGCAAATGAAATCATGGACTGCTTCTTCAGGAGTACACACAGACACGCACCGAGTAAACAAGGAAACGACATTAGGAAGATGAGGGTTACGGTTTCTGTGCCTTTTTTGTCATTATTTAAAACCTAGCCAAGGAAAAAAAGTCTCTGATGCTTTAGAGCATCTCTAGGAAGACGAGGGTTTGATAGTGTTCTCTCCAGGTAAAGATTTGTAAATTACAAGTGTTGACTGATTTCTGTATTAAAAAAAAAAAAAAAGTAAGACAATATCTAGATATTAAAAGATTTATCAATGAAAAGAATGTTTATTTTTAGTATTAAGTGGAGCATAACTGAAAAATGAGTTTTAAGAGGATTTTGCAGGATGCAATAGTCTAACTGTATTTTGACATATGAACACAAACTATGGATTCATGCTCTAATTAACCATTAACATATTCTGAAAGAACATTGATGCTTAAAGAAATAGTAATGATATAGTTACAAACTCTTATATAAATAAAAATTTATTGATTGGATGAAAATACAAAATAATAAAAA
Source organism: Atalantia buxifolia (assembly GCA_030444775.1). NCBI lineage: Eukaryota > Viridiplantae > Streptophyta > Magnoliopsida > Sapindales > Rutaceae > Atalantia > Atalantia buxifolia. Next base: position 14,876,933 of record CM059838.1, read on the forward strand.
TAAATCATGTAGGATGAGAGATATTTAATTCAATCAATTAAATTATGTCACATTAGTTTATGCAAGAGTTTGTAGTTCTATTAACTCTTAAAAGAAAAAGATTAAGTAGAACGAAGAAAAAGTTAACCATAAGATCATATAAAGTTAAAGAAAAAGAACGAAATAATCAATTTAGGTTGTAACACCACACAACTTTATAGATCATTTCATGTTCGCTCTATTACTCTTCAGTTTCCATAACAGTTTTATCCCAAAAATCGAAAGCATCATAACTTGATTGTCAAAATTAAGCCCTAAAAAAATTGCTGCGGAGTTTTGTTTCTTGTAAATTGCAACGTGATCTAAAAACTCAAGTGACTATTGAAACGTTTAAAGTCTAATTTCTTGATCACACCATATGCATTAGAAATATATCACTCTTATCACAAGACACAATTAAGCAACCGCATCATATATATATATATATATATGGCAAATGAGAAAAAGACTGATCAAAATAAGGCCAAAAACCTATCAGGCCAATAGAAGGTAATCTTTTTTCCCCCCCTTGATAAGCAATGAAAAGTAATCCTGATAAAGGAATGACTTTGTCCCGATATGGCTACTGGAGTTTGGAATGTTGATTTCAAAGTGGGGGCCTTGCTCTTCGAATGCAACTATGGCAATGGTAGTACTTAGTTATACATGCCGGATGATTCACTCTTTGAAGCACGCGAAACATTAAAACAGCTAATGAATCAAGCGAAACTGGATTTGAATTTGTTGCTGCACATTCCTTGGACCACAATGAAAATCATTTGGCCGCAGAGATTTAATTTAAGGGTTTTAACCTTGATATCAATAGATGTAATGTGAGCTTGGACCCGAAAGGTTAAAAACACATGGTACAGCCGTGTAGGAGGTTGCTCCATATGGACTGCATCCTTAAGTATTCCATGAAGAAAAGCATTTTGAACATCTAACTACTTCGGGTGCATTTGGGATTGAGGTGCTATAGCTTTTAAGCTACAGCTGCTGTGAATATGAAACAAACATTAATAATATGTAGTAAATATAAATTTTAAAAAATAATTTTGATAAAATTATTAAAGATATAATGGATTTTTTATTATACAAGCGAAAATTTATAGTAACACAACTTCCAAGCTATAGCAGCTAGCGTTTACCAAACACTTTAGTGCTGTACCTTAAAAGCTACAGTTGCCCAACCTCAATCCTAATTTTGAATCACTGCCAAAGCTAACACAAGATTGGATGGTTGTATGTTTAACAACGAGACTGAACGTCTCCTCAAAAGTCAATTCCAGTAAGTTTTTAAAGCCCTTGGTAATTAATCTCGCCTGAAATCTCTTAATATCTCCACTTTTTGTATACTTTATTTTATTTACCCATTTAGAATCAATTATATTGATATACTTAGGTCGTGGTACAAGTGTTCAAGCTAAAAATAAATAAATAAATAAATAAAATTTCTGGATTTGAAGTAACGACAGAATTAATTCATCCTTACATGTTGATCCATTCAGTAAACAAAAATTTAAACCCTGATCAACATACAGCGATACAAAGATGTGTCGACAGATTTTGAGTGTTCAATGAAAAAAAAAAAAATAACACATGAGGATTAGGGTTTGTGCTCTACCATGTTGAGTGAAAATAGTTAGTTGAGAGAACTTTTTGTAATTGTCTACAGTCAAACCCGAAATTTTAGGGACTGACCCTTACCCTAGACAGTTTGCTTGCTAAACACGAATAGCACTACATTCGGTATGGCTTTTTAAAACTTAGTCCCTTAAATTATTTATGTGAAAAACTTTCTAACGCCTTCCTTGATTTCGAGGTTGTCATTTAATACCTTGAATTGGGCATGTAAGGGGACAGTTGTCAGCTTATTTTGAATACCAGAATTGGGCACATTAGGGAAAGTTGCCAATTTCTTTTGACTATTATTATAAGGATCCTGCTATGTTACGTTTAATGTACCATACACACCCAATAGTTGGTAGCCATGTGTCCTGAAGAGAGAGAAAATGCATTGAAAAATAAGTAAGGAGGAGTTGGCTGTAAGATACATGAACCGTAACTTAGGCAACTCCTTATTATAATAGGTGTATATAAAGTGAAATCTTAGAATATATTAAAAGTGTCGTGTTAGTCATACAACAAGTAAATTTGTGTGTATTTATTTTAAAAAATCATCATGTAAATGGGGGTTATAATGCATTAACTACCCAACAAATTAATTCAACTTAAGGTTCAACCTGAATACTAATCAGAAAAATAAGTTAGAAATTTTAGAATATATTGGAGGCAGTCAATTAATTAATGTATGTATAACATGTGTATTTAGATTTGATATAAATCCATTTACATGATATTTTTTAAAATAAATACACACACGTAATAATATGATTTACTTGTTATATAGCTAATATGATACTTCGATGTATTTTAGAATTTCCTTGGTATAATGGCGAGACTGTAGCAACATATATATTTTCACATAGAAAGCTGAAGTAAAGTGAGGAGGTCTCTAACAACTCAATTAAAGAATTATTAAATTGAACCGCCATTCAAAACTAGATGGTAAAAAATTAAAGGAGGGTACCTAATTTGTTAAAGTCACAATGGAATCAAGAAGGAATTAGATAGTAAATAGTTAAATTAAAGGAACAGAAGAGTATAATCGAAGCAAGGCGACAAAAAACTACACAAACGAATTCACCGAATCAAGAGAAGGCACATCAGAGTGCTTCTCCGCTCTAAACGTTGATACCACAAGATATCGAGTAATTTAAAGATAGAAAACGACAGTTCAGGCTGTAAATGGCACTTCAATTGATAAGGCAAGGGAACCACAAAGGTAATCAAGGGCACCTAAACCAAATCCTAAGTATGAAGAGTATGCATGCAGGACGTAAGACTCATGCATGCAACATGCAGAACGTGGAATAAATCCTAAGTATGAAGAGTATTCATGCAGGACGTGAGACTCATGCATGCAACATGCATAACATGGAATATTTAAATGCAACTGTGGAGGAACTGGAGCAGTTGGCCACGTCAGTTAGCCGCTGGAGGATTTGTAGCTTTAATTATTGCATTTAAGTTATATATTGTTGCTTAGTTGATCGGATTTGTAGCTAAGCTATTGTATTTATATTTTCTTTTACCTGTTTAGCTTTGTATATGCCTTCGCTTTTGATTAGGGATGGCAATGGGCACCGCCCCGCAACGAATTTTCCATTACCAAAACCAAACCCAAACCTATATAAAATTTAAATTACTAAATCTACCCGCAACTCGCAGAGGATTTTAATTTTTTTAAGAAAACCTACCTGCATCGGGTTTTGACAATTACCAAACCCGCAATAGTACCCGACGGATTTTTTACGGATTTTCGTATTTAAAGTCACAAATATTTAATATATAAATTTATAATAATAACATTAAATTTCATATAACATACTTAATTTTATATTTAAACAATGTAAATAAAAAATCAAAATGTCAACATCAATCCAACATAAATTCTCAAATTTAAGTATAAATTACACAAATCTATTTACAAAACACAAATTAGTATCTAAAAATAATAATTACATTTGATATTATCATTTAAAACAAGCTCCAAGAGAAGATATTCATTTCATTCACTACCATAAGCACTCATCCAACACGATGCCTACAATAATAATTAAGATTGATATTTTCAAATACTAATTCGAAGAAAAACATTATAATAATAAAATAATTCATGTATTAAGTTAAAAAAATAGTACATACAAAATTATAATAGAAATATAATAATCCATAAATTAAGTTAGGTGTAGGGCGCTGGCTCACTGTCACAAACTCACGGCTGAAGAAGAAAAGAATGATTGAATGAAGACAGAGATAAGAGATGGTCAGATGGTTGTGCGACTAAGTTAAAGGGGAAAAGCCTTTAGTTTTCTTTAGGTCATGACTTTAAAATAGGAGATGAGCCACGTACACACATAAACAACTTTGAGCCTTTGGCTATTTGTAATTTGAATAATTACACTATTTTTTTTTATAAATTTTTAGATTAAAATTAAATTAAAAATATTTGAAAAAAATATTGCGGATCTAGTGGATATCCATACGGGTATCCACCGAATATAAGGTTAATATCAAACTCACCTGCATCCATGTGTGGGTTTTAATTTATAATACTAAACATGCTCGCAATGGGTAAAATTACCCACAGCAGACGGGTTTTGGTGGGTGAATTTGAGTGGGTTTGCGCGCTTACGGATACAATTGCCATCCCTACTCTTGGTTGTATATCTCAGTAATTGGTTACTTTTAAAAAGAAAATTATCAAACACACTTGTCTTGTGGCTGGTTCTCGCCGAAAGCAGGGCATCAAAGTTTATCTTTTGCAATCATTAGTAAGCTTCTGACTGGGACCTTATCATCAATTAATTTGTACGTCTAAAAATACAAATTTAGATCCTCGTAGAGCTGAAAAAAAATACTAATAATCTGCTGGATACGTGACCAATATAAAAGGAGTTACGGAGATAATGTTTTGTTCGCTTTAGGGAAACTGCAAAGAGATATACGATTACAAATGCACTTAATAGTATTCCAGTTTTGCCGATGAGATTATGAATGGAGGATTGATTTCAATACGGTCTGCGAACCCCAACTGATGCAAACGCAGCAATTTTTCAGAATGACTATCGAAAATTTCTGAAATATTCCATATGCGAACGTGGAACCACGACCATGAAGAAATTATTTCTTGATCATCAACAAAAAGTTGACCCTCCAATGCGGCGGACCGTTGATCAAAGAGCAAAGCGGTGAATTTCACAGTGATGCTTTGATAGAAAAAGGGTGCATAACTACTTACAGCTTGCATACCGTGACATCTCTTTTTAGCAAGAGAGACATTCGGTGTGATTTCCAAGTCTCTGTCTTTCAAAATGTGCACAATGTTGGGATCCTTTGCAGCCAACTGGTTGTTATAGATTGAGACAGAGATGTTTAGATTAGATACCGAGAGACCCTGACTCCAGTGTAATGAGACAATTCCAAAATATAATAATCCAATCATTTACTTACATCATCAAGGAGACATCGAATCTCTGCAACAGGTAAATTAACGATAGTTTGACTAATGAGCGTGAAACATCTCGGGGAAACACTTGGTGAAAATTCATAATCACCCTTTGCAATAAGGCTTAGTTGTTCGAGTACTTGCTTGAACGCAGACTCAAATGGAACCTGATCATCATTTTGTCAGCTCAAAATTGGAGATACCATCACAATATTTAAACAATATTAGTACAAGATGTTGACCTGAACAGAATGAAAGTAGTCGGCATTGCTAAGAAAAATTTCTTCCAACTGCCTTTCCCATTTAGCCCACTTCTTCGGACAAGATCCTTTGGAGTATTCCCAACTGACATCATACGACATACATAGATACACGTAAGAGAATAATAATGCTTATGTGATATAACATTACATTTTGATATCAACTAATAAACGTACGTAATTTTTAGGGTAGTCCACAAGAATCCATGCACTCTTAACAGAATCAAGCGTCTAACTAAACATATACAGACTGCTACAGATAAGCATAGCGTCGATAACTAAGTACATCTGAAATTCCGTTCCTTTTCCTAGAAGCAAGAACAATTAATTGGTCGCTTTCCATGTCTTTGTCTTCAAAAAATTGAGCAAATTTGGGATACTTTGCAACAAACTGCTTACAGCAGAGAGAATATGAAAAGAAATATATGTGTAAATAGATGGCCAATCAGGCAAGAGTAAACGTAATTATTCATTTAATCACTTACATTATCAAGCAGCCTTTGGATCTGTGTATCAGGTAAATTCACAATCGCATAATTAATTTTTTCGAAATACCTCGGCTGAGTACTTGGTGCTAACTTACGTTCACCTTTTGCAATGAGGCTTATTTGTTCGGACACTTGCTTGACTACTGCTTCAAATGGAACCTAACATAAGGCATTGAAACAAATATTTCTTGTCTTCAATTTGTCATACCAATTTTAACATGTTTAGCATGTGCACGCAACGCAAAAGAACCTCAGATACTAACCTGAATAGAACCAAGATAGTCAGCATTACTAAATAGACTTTCTCGCTACTGCTTTTCCCATTTAGCCCACTCCTCTGCAAACGATCGTTCGGTGTAGTCCAATCTAAGCACAGATAGAATAGTAAATGTGAAAATTTACGGCAAGGTGAAGGCCGAATGATTTTATGATTAGGAATATAAGAATCAACGAGGCATGCGAAATTTGGTCATCAACCTTGCTTGTCTCACTCGTTCAAGCTCAAACAGTTTTAAACCCTCTACCAGAACAGACCTCACTTGATCAGGCATAGGACTCCTGCATATTCAAGCACTGCAGTGATCATTACCACAGCAACATTAAAAAATTAGAAGATTAATAACTTACAAAAAACTCATATTATAGATGATTCAACAGAAGAAAATTCGACTAGGGATTCAATAAATCTCTAGTGACATTGCAAAAACAACTGATAATTAAACTGTGTCCTGAACTTTTTCGAGGTCTAAGGGCCCCTTCCCCCTCAAGCCAAAATCAATTTTTAAGAAAATCAAGGTACTAACTAAAATTTAGCACATTTGTTGGTAAATTTGTATGTTTAGGCCCCTTAAATTTGCAGTTAATATATTACGGACCTTTCAAGTTTGATGTTTCTACACAACTGAAATTTTGGTTTCAACTGTGTGGAACTGTGAATTGTTGAAAGGTAAAAAGTAAAAGGGGGCTAACATGTTGGATTTATTTTGAGTACATTGAACCTCATGCTCATTTTGACAACAACTGGCAAAGTGAAGATGGAACAGCTTGCATTTGTTGTTTTTCAATTCGGTGCAGAATTGCAAGATTTTTGACAACTACTTTTGTGACTTTAAGCAGTGAAGCTCAACTATAAATAAAGCTTCATTCAGAGAGCCATAATTATCCCAAAACTTGAGAGAATAACAATTCAATTATAGAATTGTTAAGAGAGTGAGTAATTGGAGAGTGTGTGATTGAGAGATTTTTTTTTTCAAGTGTGTGAGAATACTAAATGTATTTGGATTCTGGGAAGTGAGGTTTCTTATTCAAATATTATAGTCCAATAATTATCAGTGATATAATTATTTTCTTTTGCTCCCGTGAATGTAAGTATATTGCCGAATCACGTTACATTTTGTAACTTTTATTTTTTCTTGTGATTATTTAGTGCTCTTGACTCCGCAATGATGCACGAGGACTTAAAGAACCAAATAGGGGGCCACAACTTTATATTTCATCGAGCAATATCCTAAAAAAATCCTTAACCTATCTTTTTTTAGCAATGGCATTTTGACAACAGAACCGAAACCTCTATGGAAGACATCCTCAAACTGTTTACGATTCTGAAAATTGAAAGCATATAAGACCCTAGAAAAGATTTGCATAATCGACATTGTTCAGCCGGGAGCATAATCTACATACCATTCTGGTCGTATGGTCATCATAAAATGCTAGCAGAACATACCCAGCAACTGCAGAGTCCTTGTCAAGGATTCCCTATATTAATTCATATAGCACTTAGAATATAGATTTTAAAGAAGATGCAAATCCAAATATTTGAGAAGGAAAGATATATGGTTTACATTTCAAATTGACAAGGCAAAGATGAATATGTACCGAATGATTAACTCTCTGAAGCACACGAAACATGAAAACAGCTAATTCATCAAGAGAAAATAAATGCGAGTCCGTTCCTGCACGTTCAATGGAACTCAGAAAATCATTTGATGGCAGAGGTATGAAGGTAGTAACCATGAAGTAATGCAGCAACTTTAAACCTAACCAAATTGCATTGACCACTGATGGTAACTTAAACACAGTAGAGGGGTATTTTAGAACTTCATTGTCCGAGATAAATTTTAAAGGCGGTGACTATGCCTATCATAAACACACAGTTCTATTTCTCCGTAGTCCTGATAGACAAACCAATTGTCCCAGTAGATAAGGATCTTCTTATGAACTTAGCTCTATCGAGCTTTTAGATATTTTGTGCCGCTTATTTCCTAAAGTGAAAGCTAAGATGAGAAGATGGAAAATTCTGCGTTATCCATAAAGGCCATATAGGCATAAAGCATTACATTAGCTGGCAAACTCTCGTACATGAGTCAAATATATTTTGATGTAAAAGCTACCAATCAGAGGAAGATATTAATTATAAAAGATTCTCACGCATTGCTTTCAATAAAGAAGTCATTGGAGTCTGAATCATATGCAAGTAAAACCTCTCATAAAATGTACAAAATATGGATACTCGATATAGCAAAAAGTGATTTGTAAATGAATATTTCATTTGTATCTCCAATTGCATGATGAAAAATTCTAATCGAATCTCAAAGCAAGGAATTTTAGTAATTTAAGAATAGGTTTAGAGGGACACCGAAATTCTCAACCTTCAGAATCAGGTATAACGGGAATAGCAACGGCCCTAGTGTTGCGGCAAATTTGTGAGACCTGCATAAACAGAGGAGGCAAAAAGGGACATGCATTTGGCATCATTAAAAAAAAACAACTGGATTTTTTCCATTCTATTCCACACGGAATCTATTTGGATCTGATCCCCTGGGGTCTAGCTTCTACGACAAGAGGACAATCAATTTACATACCTTGGTATGAATAGGAAATGGGCAGTTCTGGATAGACGGCCAAAAAATTCAAGGATAAAAGAAATTTATTTAAAAAACAATGATTTTTTTTAACCTAGTGTCAAAATTTTTGCATGTAAAAATAAGGATGTTACCTTTCCCCAAGATTCTGCATACTTGTCAGCAAGTAGTACAGAATATTGGTTTCTTCTGCGCACACTAGTAACTCTGTCCCAGAATTCTCCTATAAATATGTATGAACCCAAAAGAATTCATAATTATAGTAGTACTAAGAATAGTACTAAGAACCCAAAAAGATCTTTAATCAATCAAAGACATAATGACTGTAGTAGACCTATGAACAAGCAGCGTACCTTCTCCAAGACCATCAGTTGCAAGGCTCCCACTCAAACTATGAACCGGCCTACCATCTCCAAAGCCGCCTGGAATGTTGAGTAATTCCTGGCAGAGAGAATGCTTACCACTAGCAGGCATCCCTGAAATTGACTTGAAGTTAGATCTCTAACATTTTGAAAAGTGAAAAAAGGAAATTAAATAAATGGTGGGCAAACAAACGTTTGGTATAAGCTTTAGTATGAACAGACACTTTGATTTATTTTTCCAAATTTCACTTAGACCTCTGTAACAAGTTATTCAAGAAATCAGCAAAGTTTGCTTTCAAAAATTCTGAAATATCAAAGCTGCAGGTTTGTATTAATATGGCAAATCTTAAGAGGCATAAATCACTTAAAAATCACTTCTTGATTTTCATAGTAACAACAAACTACAGCTTAAATAGAGAAGCAGTTCCCCATTCACATCTTTGAATAATTCAATAAAGGATTGATATGAATCATTAAAAAGTTAATTTGGTCTTATCAAAAAAAAAAAAAAAAAGGTACTTTGGTACGCTATCACATGGACGCATTTAACAGTTTTAACAAAAGCTCTACCTGTTGGAAAGAAAACTATCAAACCCTCATCTTTCTGAACTGTATCATGGACTAGGGGCGCAGGACGACCCTCTGCTTCGTCTCAAGATCATCCTCTTCATTTTTACCTCCTTCGCTAACCACACCAACTGAAACGTAAAAAGAAAATGAGCGAATCAGGCCCTGCAAAAGAATATTATTCAGCATTACCATTCATATAGCATCTTTGATTTCAAGCTGTGATCTTTGCTTTCCTGAAGAGGTACCCAATGTTCTCATTTTCCTGCAATGACAAAATAATAGCAACTTTTCAGCAAAAATGCTAGAATGAAGTCCTCTATAAGATAGCACTGATTCGGTAGTGGCATCAATATATGGCCATCGCAATAGTCAACAGTACCAAAATGCTCAAGGAAAATTGCAAGCAACTTTGTGATGTAACAATGTCAGGGGCAGACTTAATTAAGTGCATGATTGTGCTGAAAACACAAACAACTAGAGAGTCTAAACAGCCACTCGACATCTAATCACTGCCATCTAATCGCTCACCTAAGTACACCTACCCTTAACACCTCAAATCCAAACATACCCCAAATCTTTCTAGCCCTCCGTTAGGGACAAATTGAAAACAATTGCTCTTTAATATTTTTAAAATCAATGTGGATTAGTGTGATTCTCAAGCATTAGCAACTACATGACCACAACAGCAACATAACTAAATTCAATCATCCATTTCCACCCTATAGAAACAGTTGCAACAAGTGCATAGACGTGACGCATATCCACATTAAGATAAGTAATCAAATTTAATTTTTTTTAAATCTTCCTGCAATATTATTACCTCAAGCAGCTGGCCCTGTAGTTAGCCGCGGCACCATCCTTGCAAAGAATCGAGAATCCATTGCGGATAAGAAACGTTCTCAACTGACGGGTAGGCAAATCATCAAAGTTAATTAAAACGCCTTGGTCTAGCTAATAAAGAGATTAATTTTTGGATTACAAAAAATATATATGTACAGAATTAATTCATCATATATATATATATACACACACACACACACACACACACACACACACACATACATACATATCTATCTATCTATCCAATTAAAAAAAAAATATTAATTCAGACCGCAATATACAAACATCCGTACAAAGAGTGCAGATATATAGAATTTTACTATTAGTTTTTAAATGGGGGGGAGAGAGAGAGTTCAGAGTAAAAAATATAGAGATGATGAAGACTAGGGCTTGCTCTACCATGTTCAGTGAAAAAAATATAAACACGGTTCATTGAGATAACTTTTACACAGGAACTCACATATAGATAGTTTTGCTCGCAAAACACGAAAGAGCACTAAATTTGCCTGGTAGTTTGAAGCGAAGCCCCTGATATTCATATTAAATGCAAATAAACCGCAAAATTTATCAAATCAATCAAAAGAAGTCCTTCTAAATTTTCAGGTGATACCAATATACCTGACTGATGTAGTAGACTGCCTGTTCCATAGTAACCAACATAAAAGATCATATTTTTTATTCATTTACTCTCAATTAACAACATTGCTCAAGTTGTATCCTAATTGTCAAATTCGATATTAGTAATTCTAGTTATCAAAATCTTAATAGGTTTATTATTTAATGAATTTTTATGGGTAATTTTAGCTATTTTAGTACAACAGTGAAATTAAAAAAATCAATATTCCATTAATCATTTTAATAATCGTCACTGACGGCGAAGCCTGCAGGGCTGTAGTGTAATGGAAGTAAGAATTCAAAAAATTATAGGACTTAATTAATTGATCTGGAAATTTATTGCCTCATTCATATTTTAGACAAAATTTAGGGACTAGCTTATAAATTAAGCCCGAAATTCAGCATACGCACATAACTCTTAAATCTCATCGAACTAGGGTTTATCGGTACTGGAAAACTCTGAAATTCAGTAAGTACAAGAGAGGAGTGCGCAATATACAATATGGTGCAGGATAGCAAGAGGAGTCGACCCAATATATTAGTCACCGGAACCCCGGGAACTGGTAAAACGACGACGTCGACTGCTCTAGCAGAGTCGACGCAACTCTGTCACATTAACATCGGAGAATTGGTCAGAGAGAAAAATTTACACGACGGCTGGGACGAGGAGCTCGATTGCCACATCATCAACGAAGACCTGGTATTTTTTTAAAGAAGAATCTTGAGCTAAATCTCCTAGCTTTTTTGTTTGTTTTGAATTCAATAAATGATCTCTTAAATTTGTTAGTGTGCTTAATTTTCCATTCAATTACGGTCTATGTAATTTATCTAAAACTTAAAATTGATAGTTCCTGAATTCTGATTTTTTTTCATTTTTGGATTATTTTTATTTATATCAAATTATTTTAATATTATAAATTTCATTGTGTAGAAATTAAATTTACTCTGGAAAATGAAATTTTAAAAATAAATTTTGGGCATGGGATTTGGGCTCCCTTTAGCATCGAGGTGTTGTTGCCATTGAGAAATGAAAGCTCTAAACGCAAAATAATAAAAGTTTATAATGAAATGTGTTTTTTACAATTAATAAATGTTGACAAAATAGTAAAGGTAATAAAAAATTTTCATCAAACAATTATGAGGCAAAATCAGTTAGCTTTCAACCACCTTTGCAAGTGGTTATTAAACACTTTACAATTTTGGCTAGAGAGCAATACTGAATAGAGCCTTAAGCAAGTGGTTGTTTCTCAAATTCTATTGGGGAAATTTTAAACTGATCGCAATTGAATCTGCTTTATCATATGTATTTTGATTGATTGTTGAAGGAAGGGCATCATCCATCACTCGTTCTTGTGCGGATTTTGTAGGTGTGCGATGAACTAGAGGATATAATGGAACAAGGGGGAAATATTGTGGACTACCACGGATGCGACTTCTTTCCCGAACGGTGGTTTGATCGAGTGGTTGTACTTCAAACTGAAAATTCTGTGTTGTATGATCGCTTGACTAAGAGGTAGCTGATATTGGGTGTTTATGACTAGTTTATTTCAGTTATTTTTACTTAGTTACTCTTTCAAATTCTCAAGAATTGACTTTTTTGGCAGAGGTTACACTGGGGCAAAGCTCACAAACAATATAGAATGTGAAATTTTTCAAGTTCTGCTGGAGGAGGCGAAAGAAAGTTACCCAGAGGATATTGTTTTGACATTGAAGAGTGATACAATTGAGGACATCACTAGAAATATTGCAACTTTGACAGATTGGGTCAGGATTTGGCAGCCCGCATCCTAGAGAGTTTAGCGGGTGGTGAACGTTAGCTGCTATACTTTCAAAATCAAGGAAAAGCACAACAGCTGCAAACATGCACTTCAACATCTATACAATCCTAATGTTTTACATTTGCTTGCATGTTCGTCTTTGGAATTTGATGTGTTAAGTTCTTCGTTGAATTTGTTTTTGTATATGTAGTTCTCTTGGAACTTCCCTTTGCTGTGGCCCAGTAAGAAGCATCACAACTTAAATGGGATTTTTTTTTTTTCCAATTATAATTTGGCTAGTTCATGAAGTGAATAATGAGATTATATTATGTTGCAGACTTGCGGGATGATTTTATGCGTAACTGGTTTTAATTTATAGTGAAAAAACAAGAACGTGCTGTTATTTCCACTTTTCAGGATTAGTCAGAACTCTTGATTAAAAATGTATGCTGAGGCCAATTCAAAAAACCTTGGTCTTTGAGTGTCATTCGGTTCATTATCTGTAAATAATTTAAAAGTTGAGAAATAATTAAGTAAAAAGTCTGCACTCTTTTGTCCAGTGCACAGCCAGTTTATTGGGCGTATATATTACAATGAAAAAAACTTCTTCACCAACCAAGAGAACAATATAAACCAACTCAGAACGGAGCTAAGAAAGATGGTAAAAGACAGTTAACCAAAACGAGCCGTCTCTTATTACATATTCTGGCAAACCGAAACGTTGAGGTAAGCTACTGCGTCTCATACGCTTGAAGTTGGTGCTTCTGTTCTGCTGTTTTATGTTAAAGTTTTTTATGAATGAAGTGGATCGCAACTGGGTGCATTTGCTCGCCACATGTTCGATGAAATGACACAGACACACTCACACTCAATTGAAATATGAAACTGCATTAGCGTGGAATTTGTAAGGGGTTTCATTTTGTTTACTTCATATACTGGTGGCGACTTTGGTCTGTTTTGCTGGCTCAACATATCAACATATCTTCAATTTTTTATGGGCGGTTCCCATTGGAGCATATATCTGGATGATGATGAGGATAATGATACATAGGATATAAACAATGTGCGTCTTAGGAATTTCAAAGGTAAGTTTTTGTGAAATAAGAAACTCAAATTAATACGAGAGCGGAGGAGGTATATGAAATATTTGAAGGCATACTTGTGCAGGTACTATTTAATGAGTATGTTTATTGATGAGACCTGGTGGTATTTGTTTTGTAAGGATTTTAAATGAATAGTTGCTATGTTCAAGAATGTTTGGTTTATCCTGATAGGGGCTTGAGGTAGCACGGTGAGGGTGAAAATGAGCTGTGGGGTTTGAAACTTGATACTAAATCCACTTGCATGGAGCTTAATATACCAGCAGAAAAACTGAGCTTGATATGTTATATGCTGGCCAAAACTGAACTAGTGTTTCTTGTTTGTTTGGTTTTAATACTTGATGCTAGACTGTTGATAGAATATATTGCAAGTTGAATTGAATTAAAAAAAAAAAAATAACCTTGCTTTTTCGGCATTTTTAATCAGGTTACCCGTCTCTTGTCAAGGCATCCAATGTCTTGATTCTTTCTTAAAAGCCTTTCTTCCATCCGAATTATAAGCTGCTGAATCACTTTCTCTGTGTCTATTGGATCCAACGACAAAATACCTTCTAGCTGTGGTAGAAGAATGTTTATCAACAATTTGCTCTCAACTAAACCCCCCTTGTTGAGATACTTTTCATCCCTAGAACCTCGCATACTTAAAACTGGAGACATCCTGAGACAAACAAGGATATACTCCAGTGAGGATGTTGTTGAATATTCTAAAGTAAGTCATGACTCCAATCCTCTGCATTTCAATTCTGAATCAGCTAGAAATGCTGGCTTTGATGATCGACTTGTTCATGGGATGCTTGTTGCTTCAATGTTTCCTCAGATAATTTCCTCCCATTTTGTAAGTCCTACAATTAGTTTCTCTTCTTTCTCTTCATTTCCATGTGTAGTATTATGGTTACTGCTGATTTTATAGGACAGAAAGTGAAAAATTGATAGCGGCACCACACATCTGATTTTTGTTTTGTATGAAAGAGGCAAGCATGAATGGAGAAAAACTAAAAATAAACGGTTAGGAGTTTAATTCATTGCTGACTGCTAACCAATGCATATTTTCTGTGGTTGAAACTAGTAATTGAAAAAACATTATTGCATTGATGGGGAGTATATCAGATGATGTGATTTTCTCAGAAGGCTTCACCTGATTGTGGGCTTTTCCCTGATGACTGTTCTTTTTAGTAATTCCTTTTGACATGTTTGATTTTCATTTTTCAATTCCAAAGTCTGAGAAGCAATCCTTCCCCCAAAGGATACCTGACTTCTTAATTGTTCGGTAATTTGTAGCCCGGAGCTGTGTATGTTTCCCAAAGCTTGCATTTCAGGTTGCCTGTTTATATTGGAGATGAAGTTCTTGGTCAGCTAAAAGCTGTTAATGTAAGACAGATGAAGAAGAGATACCTGTAAGTTTGAGCACTTACGAAGTTTCTCATTTTGTTTGAATATTTGTACAGCCGGTTAATTGGGTTCTTGATTGTATGGTTTAGAGTAAAATTCTCAACAAAGTGCATTAAGAATGGTGAGCTTCTTGTTCTTGATGGTGAGGCAATGGCATTCCTACCAACTCTAGCTATGGAGTAATGCAGTCTGTCCGATAGATGGCGTGCTTAGCTTCGTTTTCTTGGAGATGCTAACTTGATCAGGGCGACTGCTAAAGACATCGACTGCATTAGATGTAATATACGTGCTTATTATTATTGTTGGACACGTTGAGTTCTAGTTTCTGATACAAACACAACCGTTGTCACTGAAAATAAGAAAGTGGCAGGTACGGTATCTTCTTGTGTCCACTTATTTGAAATTGAAGCTAAACATCGGGGTGTGTATCGCATTTCTGCAAACTACATGAAGTAACCCCCTTTTTTTCAGTAACTTAGCCCAAGTGACCATGAAAGGACTGCTTATGATTGTTCCTAAAGAAAGAGCCAACGTTAAGATAAATCATAAAGCTGTTGTTGTACTAGGTCTACTGATTACTAGATGCAGGGATGCGTCGAGTGGACAATAATGGATGATGTCTAATCCATTGATCTAACCATTCATTCTTATCCAACTTTTGATCAGCGCACGATCCATTAATTTCACTTCATTTCAAGTAGCAAAATCGCTAAACTGACAACAGTGCAAATCTGATAAAACAGCAAAAGAAATTGTTGTTCAGGAAGTATAAAGAGAAATCTCTCCGCTGCAAAGCAATTCAGCGCAAAATGCTTTCGGTCAATGTCATCGCAATGTATGTATCTTCAAGCCTCCATGGAAGAGCATAGAAAAGTTCTCCACAGAATCATTCATTATAAATTATTCCTCTCAGACTAATCTATACACAATTTCTTCAGGAACAAAATCTCATTTTCATCATCATTTATTCCTCATCATCGGCAATTTCTCTACCAAGGAGCATCAAAATCTTGTGACTATGGGCATATATAATATAAGTCTACATCACTAAGCAGCCGGATCACGTGGAAAAGGGAAAAAAAGGAATAGAAAAACTTAATAAAATTCCAGTGTGCCCAAGATAGTAAATGGAGGATTTATTTCAATAAGGGTGGCCTTGCCCTCTGAATGCAATTGTGGTAACATGTTTGCCTCCTTAGGAACAACTCCCTCTCCAGTCCATATGGTGACATGGGGCCACTCATTTTTAGAAACTATCTTTTCCTCATCAACAGAACCAAGATGAGCCTCGAATGCAGCCATTTTGTCAGTGAAGAGCAAAGAAGTCAATTCCACAGGAACATTTCGATTGACGTATGGTCCATAACTAGCTACAGCTGTAACACCGTGACTTCTCTTGTGAGCAAGAGTAACATGGGCCTTCTTCAGGTTATGCTCCAAGTCCTTCTCTTTGAAAAAGAGATCAATGGTCGGATCTTTGCCAGCCAACTGCTTAAAACAGATGAAAGAAGAAAGGGTCAAAAGGAGGGGCAAAAACAAATAACCCTTGAATCTGCCAATGTAAAGGACTGCAGCCTCCCAAATCTTTAGTTAAGGGCCTGGTCCATATTTATTATCCCCTTAAAGTACCATAAGAGATGCATTAATTTCTAGTTAAAATGTCATGACTTAAAGATGCCTCAAGTCTGCGATGATTATAACTCTTTGCAACATAAAATTGTATTGATCTGCCCTCAAAACCTGGACATCAAACTCCTTGCTATTGCAGACAAACAATATGACAAGGCATGTCAGCAACAGCAGAACCCTGATAGCAGAGTAGCAGACCTTAGCACAATTGGTAAGGTCATGTTAAGAGAAAATGTCGTTACCTAGGTCAACTGCCAGATATTTCACATTTGGAGACTTTTAACAGACTCTCACACTAGAGTAATTGGGGAAAAAAAAATTACATGCATTTTTATTTTCCGAATGGGCATAACCATTAACTTACTTCTTCAAGGAGACTTTGGATCTCTGTAACAGGCAAACTAACAGCGGCAAAAACAATGGTTCCAAAGTTCCTCTTCTCAGTACTTGGTGCCTTATATTCACCCTTGGCAATAAGCTTTAGTTGTTCCAACACTTGCTTGACAGCAGACTCAAATGGAACCTGGGAAATAGCAAGTATGAAATGGTAAGTAACAAGGGGAAAAAAAAAAAAAGGTAATAAATGTCATAGATATTTATAGATAGATAGATAGATATAGACATACGTACATATATGTGTGTGTGTGTGTGTTTTACTTTTTCTGAAGTGTGAGATTCTAAATAGAGCCATCGCTTTTCCATTTTAAAATCTGCTCATGATAAGGCTCACCATGTGCAGATTTTAAAATGAAAAAACAATGGCTCTGATTAGAATCCCATACTTTAGAAAAAAAATAAATAAAATAAAGCGCAGGATCCCTTAATAGAACACAACTCAACACACGCACGCGCACACACACACACACCATGTACAGATTTTAAAAGCCATTGGATTCAATGGGATCACACACTTCAATTAAAGTACGGGATCCCCTAATAGAACACAACTCTATATATTACTGATTAATTTTGACATGTTTCTATTTGAACCCATTTTATTTAAAAAAGATAGTCTCACAAATCCAATAGCCTCCAATTGGGATCTCGCACATTAGTTAAAGTGCAGGATCCCTTAACAGATCACAACTGTATATATATTATTGATTAATTTTGACACGTTTCTATTTGAACCCATTATATTTAAAAAAGATAGAAATAAAAATTTTGACCTGAATAGATTGAAGATAGTCAGCATTGCCAAATAAAGTCTCACGCATCTGCTTTTCCCATTTAGCCCACTCCTGTGCATATGATCCTTTGGTGGATTCCAATCTAAGCACAGAATAAAAGTAATTATGGAAGCACTAAAAATGGCATTTAAAAGTAGACTGGAAAACAGACTCGAAAGGTTAAATGAGAAACTATGTTGAAGTAAATTAAAGGAATCACAACTTATTACAATTATTGGGTTTGTCTGCTAAGTTTGCTCAAAGGAATAATACTTGAGAATATTTGTTGGGTTTATCTATGAAGTTTACTCAGGGATATTACTCAAGAATAGAAATTTTCTGATTTCTTTTTGAATATAACAAAATCATGAAATAAAACATATGGAAACAATATTTGAGATATATCACTATACTAAATAATTTTTTACTTGTAGGATTGTAAGAACCGTGGACTAAACAAATCTTAATAGCCCAAATCCTCCACTCCCTTCCCTTAAAAAGCAAAAGTAGATACAACGAACAATAAAACTGACGCTGGTTTTTTATTTTTATTAAGAGTTGGAATTCTAGAATGCATCTAGGAGGAGACATAATAAACACTTCCAAGAAGTCATAGCAACATATAACTCGTCACAACATGGCTTATACGGCTCATAACAGGAAAAAGTGAAGCAAACCCAGCCACTCCAGTTAAACATGTAAGTGACATATGCAGACTTCTTGAAACAATTCGTAACCAGGATTTAAATGTAATTAATGAACACCAAAAGAACTAAGCTGATCGGTATGTGCAGGCTAGAAACAACTCTTATCTCGGGCAAACAATGCTGCCATACAAAATCTTCTTCCCAGATGAACAAAATGAAGATGACAAACTTGTTTACATTACCCAACAGATTACTGTGTAATATTTTTTTGATGAGAAACATAAGAATTAATCACATTTATTTAAAGTTTGATTATTACCTTCCATGTTTGCTTGTGTGAAGCTTGTACAAGCTTGTACCCTCCTCCAGAACAGACCTCACATGATCAGGCAGAGGACTCCTGCATATTCAAGGACCATAGTGATCACTGCCATAAATGCAAGCCAAAACTAGAAGATAAAAGAATTGCATAACATTTGAGTCCACTTCTGTACAGATCTGGTTTCAAATTTTGCTTTAGGGACTCGTGTCTTCAAGTTTATGCAAGAGATTTCAACATGTGTTTGAGATTTCAAGTCCACATCCTTACAAATCTGTACATTAGCCAATCCCTTCCTTATAAATCTCTCCACTACAAGGGGTATAAGGAAACAGAAAACATGCAGAGATCATGACAAGGTAACAAAGAAAAGTCCACAGACTTGACATGACCAAATTGCTGAAGATAGGGCCATGGTAGCAAAGAGGAAAGAATGAGTCAATTACACAGCGATATTGTAGAAACAAACAATGGCGTCTACGATGTACGAGGACATAAAAGAGAAATGAAGTAAAAAATAAGCATCACCATGGAATATCAACAGGCATACAAACTCTTGCAGAAACTTATAAACTGATGTGTCAGCACACCTATCGGTTTGATGATTTTCACACAGATGCATAATCATAATTACATTGAATTTTATTATTTTTTCCAACCAATTATGTATTGGCTCATCAATTTGTAAAGAAAAAGTTTGTATAATAGTTGCATCCTTATCATTACTGGTATCAAAATTTTTAGAAAGTGAAGAAAAAAAACAGCCAGACTTTATGTTTCAGCAGGTATCTTAGGGGAGAGATCCTCACCTATCATCTTTCAACAATGGCATTTTGATGAGAGAACCGAAACGTTCAACTAATTCACCATCGAATTCTTTACGGCTCTGAAAATTGAAAGCATAAGCCCAGGCATTCCTTCTCATACAGGCCAGTCAACATTATACTTCTGGAAGAAATAAACACCATACCTTGCCCTCATAAAGGTGATAAAACATTAGCAGAACATAACCAGCATTAGAAGAGTTCTTATCAAGATTCCCCTGGATTCAAATGGCATTAGAAGTAGAGCTCATAAGATAAAAATCTGTGTAAACATTTGAAATTAAGAACAGAAAAATAAATAAATACCGGATGATTAACTCTTTGAAGCACACGGAACATAAAAACAGCTAATGCATCGAGAGAAAATGGATTGGACTCAGTCCCTGCAGAGATATGAACTATGAAATTAATAGGTGAAATCCTGAAAATGAAACATCAACGGTCAACACCACTTTAATCCTTAAACAAATTGCATTAACCATTTGACAGTAGCTTATACACAAAGTAGGAGCATTTTGGAACTTCGATGCTTTAGTAGAAAATTAATGGAAGTCTGCTACAAAAGAATAATTCTACATGCCTCAAGTTGTGCAGTGAACAGGTAATTATAAGTTTTACAGCAAGTAGCAACAATACCGCCAAGTGTTAAAACAGAGAACAAATGAAGATAAGTATAATATGTTCTTCCCCACCTAAACCCCGTTCCCACTCTCTGAACCTTTTGGTTGCAGGTGTTTTTATCCAGAGAGCACTATAGAGTACCTCATACCTTCCAATCACAATGATTTATGCTGCACTTCTTTCTAAAGTTCCATCCTCTTAGTAGACCTCTCATAAAACAAATTATAGACAGACAAAAATGAAGATCAACTAATAGGGTTTGACCTAAGACTTAAATGAACATCTTATCAGCTAACAACAAGGGAAAACA
This sequence comes from Atalantia buxifolia, assembly GCA_030444775.1. Taxonomy (NCBI): domain Eukaryota; kingdom Viridiplantae; phylum Streptophyta; class Magnoliopsida; order Sapindales; family Rutaceae; genus Atalantia; species Atalantia buxifolia. The sequence goes on from CM059838.1 coordinate 14,897,783, forward strand.
TGTCTGTGATGAATATTTTAATTGAATCTTCAGTTATGGCCTTTTAATTCAAATAATTAGGTTAGAGGGTCAGCAATCTTGACCATAATGGAAGAAAAGGCACAAGTTTATGAATATGTCATCATTGACAAAAATTATAAAAGGAAAAGCAAAACAACCTCCAGAATCAGGAACAACAGGAACTGCAGAGGCTCTGGTGCGACGGCACATGTCCTCAATCTGCACAAGCACTTAAGGGTCATCACGAGTCATATTTGACATGCTTATAAAACATTTGTTGAAAACGGCAGACAAAATAAAATTCTTCTGCAACTTCTCCATAACTATGTTGCAATGAGTCATGGATCAACAGTCAAAAGTTAAAAGTCACCAAGTAAATTAAAATCCCAACCAGCCATGCAACCAACAGACATCGAACCATTATCCATCATCTCCTAAATTCCAAATATTCTGTAAAAACTCTCAAAATTGCAACAATTGCATTAGAAATTTCCATTATTGATAAAAGAAGAACTAAAAATTAACATTTTGTTCACCAACATTAGATTGCATTGTCAGATCCATTCAAGGGGCAAAAAATTCCTTTCAGAGTGGTATATTTTTTTCTGTTAACAAATTCAGATTATGACTCCTCTTGATTATTGATTAGTATTTCTAATGCATTTGATGGTTTATATGATGTCTATACAAATATGTGTTTGAAGATTGCCATTTCATGAGTGGGCTAATCCAAAATTTCTCATTGATGATTTTAAGAAATTTCCTGTTAGCCTTTATAAAGGCATGTGTTAAATGCTAAAGACTTTCGAGAGGAGGATTAATTTTTACAACAAATAACATACTTCAATCAATTAAAAATGAAAAAAAAATCAATTGCTATATTCCAATAACAGCAATTATGCCTACAATCTCTTAATTGAGTTAGTGGACATTTTCTCCTTTAAGTCAAGATTGCGGATATATGTAGGTGGGAATTTATTATCAGATCAGTCAACAAATAATAATAAAGAACCATTGTTTTGTTGGACTAATCACCCTCAAGGTAATTGAATAAAAGGTCAATCTCCTTGAAACAGGGAATCCCTCTCTCTTATTCTATTTGCATGAATTAGTATACGATGTAACATGCATGCAAAGAAATTGGAATGACTCCCGGTCAATTAGAAACCTTTTTCTGATTTCACCATGATTTTCATCAGAAGTCGGTAAGAAAACATTTTTTTTTATTATTGTCTTCTTTTTGGGGCAAATCAACATCACCTGTCTCCAAACTTCTTCATTTGGCGCATTCTTGTCTGCAAGCATTACAGAATATGGTTTTCTCCTGCGCTCATCAGCAACCTTCTGCCAGTATTTTCCTGTTAATATTTACAAATAGATTATTTTACGATTAGAGTAAAGGAAAAGCCCTATAAAATTTTTAACAAATCCACTCACATAATTATTGAATTAAATCTGCAGAAAATATTCAGTTCCAATAACCACCCTAATCCTCCACATCACCGCACCATTTTCTGCACAATTTATTATACCTTTTGTAAGGTCCCCCATCAGAGTATGGATGGGCCTATTATCTCCAAGACCTCCTGGTGCACTTAGTAACTCCTTGCAAAGTGCTGACTTAGCACAACCAGGTATTCCTGAAAATGAAAATTAACCAATAAATATCAAGACATAGCTTGAAGTTCCACAATGTTGAAAAGAGATAACAAAACATTCAAGTTCAAAGCAACTAAATTGTAGATGGACAGAAAAACTTGTTGGACAAGTATTTACATGATTAATTTTTCTGTTTCCCAAATTTTGCTACGATTTTTTTCTTTAAAAAAAAAAAAGGAAACAAATACTATTATTGAAATGAAACGAAAAATGATGCAGACATCAAGGGCAACAAAATACATCCCCATGTAGGCTACCGACCGAAAATACAGAACAAAATCTGAATGTTTATACCCGACGGTTCATCAATCCCAAAATTTATGAAAAATGAATAAAACATAATTAACCCATAGAACTGCCTTGAAAAACATTAGAGACAAGGTAGAAAGAGAAGTAAACAATATATTTTTATATTTTTATTGAACATGTTACAAAATCAACAAATTTTGTCCTTAAAACTCCCAGAATATCAAACAGTAGCATTTTTTCCACCAAGTATGAGCCTGAATTGCAAACCTTCAAGGGCATCCAATCAGTCTGGTATCATAAAAGATTCAAATACAACAAAATCTTTCCATAAGCTTTGCATTTTCATATATATTATCAGGCTTATTCAAGTTTGCAGTTTAACTCCCCGAATTTATTTTGAGTAGCGGTGTTTCCCTCACAAACACCCTGTTTATTTGATCATCTAAGCAACACAGCGAATTGATAGCTAATCCCCAAGACTCAACAAACCTAAGCCAATAACCTCATTCCTCCAATCCACAGAATTTTTACAAGCTATTATTTATGATGTACTACTTAAATTGAAAACCATAATCACTAAAAAAGTTTACTATGCTCAAATTGACACCACTTAATTTGCAGAAATTCCTACCAGGAAAGAAAACTATCAAACCCTCATCTTTCTGAATTTCATCCTTGGCTCGTCTAGGGCTCGATGGGGGTGCTTCCCGCTCAGTCTCAAGATCACCCTCTTCATCCCTGCCTTCTTCAATTACAGCCAGGAATTCTTCAGCCCTCACTACGCTTCCAGCAGATCCTATCAAAGCCTGATTCTCCGGACTGCGTCTAGCATACTGTTCAAGGAAGGGCTCAGCTTCAGTAAGGTATACAGATGATGACAACTGCTTGTTTCCGTACTTCCTCCTTATGTACATAGCCCTAAAAATAAGCATTTACAACAAAACAATCTAGTTCAACAAGAGAACAGTAAAAAGCAGAAAGGAACCCTGATTTGGCCGCAAAATAATTATTTTAAAATTACCATTCATCTAGCATCTTGCTAAGTTGTCTTTGCTTTACTGCAGAAGTGCCCCAAATATTCATTTGCCTATAATGCCGAAGTGCAATTTTCAGTAAAAATGCTAGGATTGAAGTCTCATGCACAAATAACACAGATATAAGATCAAATGCACGGCCATCACATCAGTTAAGAATACCAAAATGCTCTTGAAAAGTAGTGATAGTAACTTCATGACAACTATGATCATCACTGGGATATTTAAATGTCACGATATATCACTTATTAGCAGTTGATTTCATAATAAAATATCATATAACTAAGACTGAATGATCAAAAACCACCACTACCAGACAGTGGAAGCAGTATACTGCATTTAAAGCTGCCTCAACAGTCACATAATTGATGTCTTTGGTTTATGTCAAAGATTTTGTCATCTTTGCCATCATGAAGCTTCCTATTCTGTTGTGGCAGATTTAATTTATCGTATCTCTATGATTCCGTAATTACATTTCTTAATTGTGTAGATTGTTGGCCCTAGAATTATGTATAAATTAGGTAGAATCCTAAATTGGATGTATATTTTTTTATATTTTTTCACTGTAAAGTATTATTACAATTCACCACAGTTTATATAAACTTCTAAAGGGAGGTTGATTTGGCCGCATCACATTATTTTTTAGCAATTAGGAGATCTAAATGTAAACCCATCCAGAGAAAGCTATATATCTTCCAGTTAAGGAAACACTAGATGTTCTTTAATATTTTTGCACCCCTTCCAGATTAAAAGAGCCCTTATTTATGAGAAACCAGATTAAAAGTTTAAACAATGCTGTTTCTCTTGATTCAGAAATAACATAACACGCATGTGTGCCAGGTCTAAAGAAGCAAATAGATCATATAAGCCAAGTAGAAAGACCATATCAGCAACATAACTCTGTTCAATTATCCATTCTTATCCAAAAGAAACGGCCATAACAATGTACATACATAATGCAAATTTCATTCTTGAAATTGCTTTTCAGGTTTCCAACACAATTTATATTTACAATGCATCCATACCTCAGGTAGTAGGCCTTGTAGGCAGAAGGACCATCCTTGAAAAGAGTTGACAAGCCATTTCGGATGAGAAATGTTCTCAACTGTGGACAAGAGTAGACAAAGAAACATGAGAGCTAAAAATTCTTTTGCCAACCAAAAGAAAATAAATTTCTGGAAAAGTATAATAGATACAAACACATCAGAAATGTAATATTCATTTTCACAACCCAATAGCTATCCATTATCCTTTCAAGAATTGTTTTTACAAAGGAAGCTGAGCCCTTTGCAATTCATCTTTGATCCATAGGTTTCCACATGATTTTTTTTTTTGGGGGGGGGGGGGGTCAATCAAGAAAATATGAGCCCTTTGTAACTCATCTTGATCCATAAGTCTCCAAAACAGTAACTTACATAGGTTGCTTATCATTACTTATCATATGACCCGATGTCTCTCTATAACACACCTTACTTCTCCTAGAAATTGGTATCCCCCAAATGTAATGTGAAAAAACTATCAGAAAAACAACAAATAAGAAGAATTGACACGGTATGTTTAAACTCCAACAAGAAAGAGTTTCTCAAAGAAATGTTTTGTCATTAAGTATAGAGGTTCAGATTTTTACTGTATTTCACAGAGAAATCAATACCAAAAACTCCAAAACATGATGAGATTAGAAATAATTACAGAATTCATCCTTATGATCTGTCCGACAACTATTATGTAATAAAAATATGCATGCAACCATATACAGATGTTTACACTTTTCTTTCTGTGTGAGAGTGTTCAAAGATAGAAAGGGAAAACTCATAATATTGAGACTTCTAACACCCGAGTATGACATGAAATATTTTTGGTACTCTTATTCAAAGTTAAACTGTGGGTTTGAAATGAGCTGAAGTATTCATCAGAAATAGAAGAGTGTTTTCAGGAACATGTGCATAGTGCCTGTTACCATCTATCAACTCAGTTTCCCACAGACCTGGGTATGACTGATTTTAGTTTACAATATTGGAGATGCATCACAAACTAAAAGATGTTAAACAAAAGATTTGGCCATTTAATCCAGCATTGGGCATGAAAAAATACACGGAGAAGAAATTAGGTAAAACTGAAAATAGAGATAGGAATCATTTGGAGAAAACTCTAATATAACAAGTTACTAATACGCATAATTTTTCAAAAAATATCCATTTCCGTAATTTTCAACAAATAATCCATTTCCATCAAGTAAAAAGAAAGTCTCACAAACCACTGTAATCTTCAGCCTTTGAATGCAGTTATTTTATGTTCAATTTCTGGAAGTAAACGTACCTTATAAGTAAGGAACTTCAATTTGATCATCAAACTTTCATCCTCATTAGCCAAGCCATCTGTTCCTGACATGCCACCATTACCACTAACAGTTTTCTCCAGATTATTGTTTCTGGCAATTTCAGCATCTCTTTCCTTGTTTGCCTTGAATAGATTTATATCGACAAAGAAACCTGGGTAAACATAAGAAGTGATAGAAAATCATTTACACGAGACCATATAATTTTTCCCCAGATGAAAAAGAAGGAATAGGAAGTTCAAAAGAGCAGGAATTGTGCATTATTTATCATATAGAATAAAAACAGATATTGCAATTCCAATTATTCAGATGCTGCAGCATGTCAGCAGGGAGATAGACTGTACTGCAAGGTATCGCATTCTTGATTTCTGGGCCATAACATTCCTCAAGATCAGATTAAACTTCAGAGGGATCCCCAGAAAATTGGCCCCAAATTTTTTTTTAAAAAAAAAACAGTTGGGTTGCAGAAGGAATAGGGTTCATTTATTTAAGCATTTTTACTCGACAATATTGTTTTTGGTTCACATGCCAAAAACAACAGAAATATACGGAGATATTTAAATCCAGCAGAAAGTTGGGATTCTGGGTTTTCCAGCATAGCAGCCACATTAACCTCACATTCATTCACTTGTAGACTTACATACATGGGCAGTCTCTAATAAACTGCCATTCTCACTTGGGGGGTAATAATGGGTACTCTCTAAAGCAAAAACATCTTGAATTTGTACCATTATCTTTTTCAAAATTTGGCGCTAAGAAAGTCTTACGATATTACCACTGCATATTCAACCCATAATTGTCAATCTCATTGTTCTATTCATTATTATAATTTCCATGTGAGCCATGTATGCACTTATTTCCATGACATTTCAGCATGTCACTTGCTTTCCTTGCTTGCTTATCTCTGTCACTAATTTGTCCCCTTCTCATACACTTAGTTCAACCACTATTCACTATAAACATAGTTACATGGCTACAAGATAACCAAGAAGAGAACAGATGCAGAGAGTCAAGGTAAAACCCACATGCAATATATGAAGAAATAATTCCCTGACAAGAACAAAACTCTTATTCAATAGATTTTCAGTAGGTTTAATAAAGTCTACTCAGATCCTTTCCAAATAAAAAGTGGAAGATCTTACCTCGATACAATGGCCACAAGCCTAGCCTATGCCTGAAACACGTCACAAATTCTTAATCAGGAAATGCAAATGAATATTCAACAGGAACAAAATGACTAACCAACACAATGCACTAGATCAAAAAAAGAATATGATCATATATAAACAAAATATAGCATAAGTCTAAACAATACCTCATCTCTTTCTGGTACCGCCTAAAAACAGAGTCGCTATAGACATGAATGACCATTTTGTAGAAAAGGTTGTCATTTGAAACAGTGTCAATTTTGTGGAAGTTATGATAAATTTTAAAGGCAACAGGGAAACGCTTGTCTCGCATCAAACGAATCATTTCCTGGTTGAACAAAAAAAGATGGAAAAAAAGAGAAATAGAGATGATTACTACAGAGCAGTGCCATAGGGTCCTAAATTACAAAGAAAACAAGTCTGTACCATTAGAAGTCTGCAAGATGAGAAACAATTAGCAAACATAACACAGCAATATCGACTACTGGAAGATCCATATGTGTTCAACACTACCATAAGAAGAAGCAACTACCTGGTTTTAGCTGTAAAGATCAAGCAGTAAACGATTGACAAGCCAGGACAGCACATAAGCAATTTTTTCTTTTTTTTCTTCTTTTTTATTTTTTTTTCTTATGGGCTCAGAAACAAAAGAAAAGGTCAAACTACAAATTCTCTAAGTTCATAAATTCTATAAAGTGATTACACCATAGCTGCCTCCCAATTAATCAAAATAAAGAAGCCCATGGGGAATCCCAGAATTTAACCGTCCCAAAGGAATATGAAATCCTCCAGAACTTTGTCCTCAAAAATTCTTAAGTTTCAATCCATAGGACCTAAAATATAGCTATAACCACACAATCCCATAAGACTGAAACCCTCCCCCTACCTGCAAACCTCAAAAATTTCTTTCAATGCATAAGCAGTTATCAATGTAAACAAACTGATTGCACTTGAAAATTCATCTAATGTTAGAAATTCATAAAGAGACAATTTTCTCAATAGAAAATTTTAATCAGATAATGGCCTAACCTGCAACTTAGTGGTTGAAAAATCAGCAGGATGAGCATGCAAAAATTTTGTAAGAACAGATCTGTCTGCATTTCTTGCATGGGTACCACCAGCTTCAACTCCAAACCAGTCTGAATGGTTGGGGCAAAAAGATGAGCCAACACTCTGAAGAAGTGCTTTTATTTGCTGCAGAAGTGTTTTCACAGAAGAAAATAAATAGACAAGGAATTGAAGTTCACAGGTGAACTAATTATAACATCACACATAAAATTTCAACATTATATACAGCAGCATTTCATGTAGAAAGGACGCTCACATTACCTGCTTTTCATCTGACCTATTTGCAGCACAAATTTCCCTCAGGCTTGGTCCCAAATCAAGGTCAGCTGAAATACAACAGATTCGGTGTTATCATACAAGTTCAATTCTATCGAACATGTTGAAGATAAACAGGAGTTCCATAGATAAAGCAAATTGACATTACACACACAGGCAGAGATAAATAAAAGAATGAAGCCAACTAAGTGAAGACAATCCTGAACCAAGATACCTATCTTACTTATTCTGTAGCATAGCCTAGCTTAGATGCTCACAATAGACAGGCGTGATTGCATCTATAAATATCAATGCAGGTACCATTGGGATCCTGCTTCAAATGGTAGGGTCTAGGATGGTTTACCCCCTTAGGTTTGGAGTTGGGATGGGGTTCCTACCCCAAAACTCAACCTTTCAGCTGTAGGCAATTAGAATATATAGGAACTAAAAAGTTTCTTTGAGGGGTTGCAAATAAAAATCAGCATTAACTTGTAGCAGATTTCGACTATATTTGCTACCACCTAATAATAATAAGTCCTTCTCATATCTTCAGACAAAAATACTGATTCCCTGAAGCTAAAATTTACAATCGCAATTCATATAATGCTTAATATTGATCATCAAAGAACTCGATCTAGATGCTTTTTCAAATATACATATTTATAGAGGTTTGAAAATCAAAGTGAAATGAAAGAGCTTGCTGGGTGAATAACTAGCATACCTCCCTCAACTGGCAGTGAAGGATAATCTCTCAAGACGTCCTCCATGTGCTGTGAGCACTCATGGCTAACAATGCGAGCCACGAGACCCTCTAATATTTCGCCTTGTACCTGAATATGATCTTTAGAACCTGTAAATAGGGAAAAAGTTAACTTGACACTTTACAGCAGCAAAATCATCTAAGATAGAAAGGCTTTCACCCTATGCTGCTAGGACTGACACTATGGGTGCCGTTGGCAGCTTGCATTACACATATTTCTTTGTATTAAAACACTGTTCCTATGCTAACCCACGTTTGGCTGCAATTTCTAGTTGCATAGCACTGCATTAAAAAGGTGGCCAATACAATGAAATGTGTATTAAAAAAAAATGATGGTAGGATTTAGGCTGTATGGTATTAAAACACTGTTTATATTTTAAATATAATCATTTAACTTTTTTATTTAATAAATTATAATAAATTTCAATTTATTGAATATTAATTTATATTTATATTTATATTTAAATAAAAAATGTAATTTAAATAATAATATAAGATAGTAATAAACCTAAATATTTAATAAATAAATGACTATTTTACTTCATTACATGAAATCATTTTAATTTTTTTTACTTTAAATACAAAAAAGTATTTTAATTTTTTTTAATCATTTATTATTTACTAAAATACTAAATTTAAAAAATAAAATAAAATAAAACAATTATATTCAACATTAATAAATTAAATTAAATTTATAATTTAATATTATCTTATATAATACAATCCATGCTACACCAAACATAGTATTGCATTATAAAGTAATGCAACGAACCCTAATGCAATAAAGCTAACACAGTGTAATCCAATACAATATGCCAAGCGAACCCTAACGTTTAAGGATGAAAGAAAGTATTCAACTGATAAATCAAAATTTTGACAATATAAATATAGCTAATAATGAAAAAACTGAAACATTAATGAAAACGCAAATGATAAACAAAACATTAATGCAATATGAAGACTTTTGATGTCTCTTTTTCTTCTTAAATTCCCCTTCCCCCACCCCCAACAAAAAAGTGCTCTGAAGAAGTAGCAAAAATAGGGTCAATGTGAATCTATAGAGGAAGAGAGAGCAAATATATAGTGGACAATAGGCACTATGGTTCTATTTTGGCTGGTCTGCAAAAATGGAACTGCCAGTTGCTAAACTGATGGAGGTAATAGTTCAGAGAAAGTTGTTTCGTTGCAGAATGTTATGTGACAAATAAATTATCAAACAAATAACATGTGGTGCGGCAACGATGAACCTCAACAGGAGATGCCATGAAAAATTGACACAACAGCAACAGCAAGGATGGTAGAACTAAAGGCAAAGGGGCGTTGATCATGTTTTACATAATCTTCTTGCTTTCATTTTCACTTTTTGTTTTAAAAGATCCCTTTATAAGTGAGAGAACCACCCTTCTCTATAAATCAACATAGCATAAGAGAAGTCTGTTCTCTTATTGGGTGCCTATGGGCATTCTCTGTTTTTGTTTCAAAAGATCCCTTTATATGTGAGAGAACCACCCTTCTCTATAAATCAACATAGCATACAAGAAGTCTTTTCCTTTTTTCCTCAGAGAAACAATCCCATGAATGCGAAGAGCTGAAGTTGAAGTTAATAATGCAGTCTAAAACCTAACCTGGTACTGAGATATCAGCAACATCATCGAGAGCCCTACAAACAGAAGTTGCTGTTCCTTCTTCACAGAGTGCATCGTAAGCCGCAAAGAATGAAGTAACTGATTTCCTTCATTAACAGAAGATTAACAAGATACAATAAGTAAAACTTTCCACTATGTAATGCTTAATAAGATCAAACTAAAGCCAATTGATTGTGGCTCAACAGAGAATGCCCATAGGCACCCTATAAGAGACACATGATACGTTACTATGAAGAGCTAAAACCAGAAATATTCCATATTTCCTTTCAAACCATAAAAATGCATCATCCTGGCCCTATCTCATAATAGATTTGCACAAATAATTTAGAGATTATATGTATGATCCACATCCAACAACTTCAAGTAAATTGTAACAAAAGGTAATTCCAAACTTTGTTTTTCTAGGTAAGTTTCTGATATTTAGTATTACAGACTTCTGCAAACTTTCTTTTCCTCCTAATATTAGAAACATAAATTGATCAAGTGAAATGCAGACACACTACATCAATTTCTCAACCTAACAGATCTAGAAAGAGAGAATCAATCACATAACAGCCTGGATAGGAGAAAATTTCCTATTTACGTCAGAATCTGCTAACCATATTAAGAATCAGGATGCAGTTCTGAGCAAAAATATTAAAAGGAAAAAAAAATGGTTTTTCAAACAAGTATCAATTGTTTATTGACAGGACGGAAAATAGTCTAAAGTCGAATAGAAGTCAAGAAGAATCAGAAACTTGTCACATTTCTTCAACAAAGAATTATATGTATGCATATCAAAAGGGAAAATATTGGAGTATCTGCAAAAGCAATAAGGAGGTTGAACACAAGCACAGAGTCCAATTACTAATATTAGTAATATAAAAATAAATAAACAATAACTTGCAACAAACAAATTACTCAGAACATTTATCATGTCATCTAAGTGAAGGAGATCTCAATCATCACCTAGTTGAGAACAGCCACACATGATTTGTTGGTAAACGCCACTTCCGACAAAAAGCAATTATCTCAGGAGTAGAATAAAACTTTGGCTTCCCATTTCCTAATTCTGTGACTGCAGTCACCACCGCTGCTTAAAGCAAAGAAGAAGGTAAGAAATAGTTATGTTGTTATAACAATGCTTTTGAATGCTGCAAGTGATTGTCTTTGTCGCTGTGACAGTACTTCAATCATGCCAAAAAGAAATATAGAACATGCGTTCATAAAGAAAACAGCATAATGGTAATAACCTAAGAAATTTCTCAAGTGAGACATAAACAATAAAAACTCACATTATAACAGGGGTCAAAACAAGAGTTAAACAAATAAAGCAATGGCTTCAAGCGTGAATGTGTCACCATATCACTTCTTGCTTCGTATGGAACATATTTTCTCTGATAACTCTAGGACAGATGTTCATAACCGTCATAACCAAAAATACTAACTAAAACATAAAGGCAAGATAAGCACTAAAATGCAAACAAAGTTTTCCTCGGTCAATTGTCCAACAATAAACTCTCCCTACACCGCATGCTTCAATATGATGTGCAACAGTTGCATACTGGACTCTAATTTGAAGAAGGAAAAAGAGAAAGAAACATTCACCATAATCTTCTCGAGGGCGCTGTCCATGATCTCCTAAAACAGCAGTCACCAGCTCCATTGAGATGCACATACGATTTTTCTGAAAGAATAATATTAAATCAACCTTTTTAAGACTTGAAATAGAGCTCATTGTAATCATCATAAATCATACAGTCCTGCAAAAGGGATCAATCATGCCACAGGGAAGGCAGACACAAGAACACAGGGGACCTGAACAGGTTAGCATTCAAATTGAGCCAGATACGCACACTCTCTTCATCGGAGCAGGAGGTAAATAACCAAAAATAGAATGATACCCTCACAAAGGGCCATAAACAGCAAAGAAGATTCATTTCTGGTAGTGTAGTACTGGACAGGATCTGATTGGTATATGTTTGAATATTTCACCTCCAGGTTTCAAGCGTCTACTCTGGTTTTTATCACATAATTGAGGAAAGACTATTTTGGAACAACATCAACTAAGATGACCTTAGAAATGTGCTGAAAGAAGGGAGAAGGTGGCCATCAGGGTTCTGAGGATGATGACATACCCTCAATCACGAAAAGTATATTGTACCAGAGTTTATGAGGGTATTCACAGGGATGTCGCCCATATGGGTGTATCTTGATCCAAAAAGAGAAGCCAAAAGATGTTGCAAAACTGATTTCATCATTTTATGAGAATAAAATCTGTGTTCAAATGTTCAAACAGGAAATATAACCTAGCTGGTCAAAGCTGTACTAGCCCAGAATGGACACAGTATATTGTGACTTAAAAGTAACCTTAGTCACCAAACTCAGAATCACAAATCATCTCATACCTATCAAAGCAGCTTGACTTATACTTTAGCGATAAAATCATCTTTATACATTTATAATAAATTATCAAGAAGAGACCTTGCAGCGCCCAGAAAAACGTATCAAGTTTTTCAAAATGATGATAGCGAAGATTTGTTCACAATCCTCTATATTACATAAAATTGAAATTGAATACCTCGAGAAAATCATTGAATTCAACTTGCTTTTTAAGCGCTTGAGCACCCCATGCCTCCCGAAGCATCCGTCCAAGGACAAAAACACCAACAGCAGTGTATCTGCAGTTTAAAACGACAGTTACTTTTCCGGTATCCAAGCAGATTGGAACATGCAATATCATAATAATGGTATAAATTGAAATATTTTTTTGAATTATGTGAATATATGAAAAATTTAGTGGGGACAGAGGGGGGGGGGACGGAGAGAGATTGGATGCAGTTTAGGAAATATCTAGTCTGAATACCTTGAAGCATCTTTAATTCTACCAACTTTGTACAAAAAAAAGGGGCTAGACAGCTATTTGCATTATCTGGTAAGTTTGAACATAAAATTCCAGTGTCGTTATTTAACAATTTCATCACTGCTCTATATTACATTGTTGCTCTAAAGCATTTCTCACAATCTTAAGCCCATTTAACAAGTTATATCAGCACAGGCAGCCACTGTCACCAAAATTTAGAATTCTACCATGTGCATCAAATGTGCCTTTCCATCAATTTAATAAGATGAGTGATATGACATTGCGGGTTTCCCGCAAAGCAAAATCAAACAGAAAAGAAAACATTGCAAAAAAAAAACTAAAATATAATAAAATAAGGAGAATTTGCTTAAGAAGCATACACATTGCCAAAGCTATTCTTGGCATAAGCTCCACCCTTGTGGCCACCATACATGAAAAGAGAACCAGAATGCTTAAGCGTAACCTGTTGAATGCCATTGCCATCGAAACCAAGTAAACCAATTTAAGTCACAATCAAATGTAGAAAGAGAGAGGGGAAAATAGGAAATTCCTTAAGTAAGCAAGTTAGAATCTCTAATTATATCAATAGTTAGCAATGAGAATGGAGTTAAGACTAAAGCCATCAGAGGCGGAGACTTCTTCTATATTTGTGTGCATGCAAAAGAGAGACCATAGACTAGTATATTGATGGCTATACAACATACCAAACTAAGACAAGCTTGTGTAAGCCCCTTACCTCCACAGCAGCCAGACCATTAGATACCATCTCTATCATCCTCGTCCTAATCTGGACGTATTGAGATAAATAACAATTAAAATAAAAGATAAACATTCATGCAAAAGGTAAAAAAAAAAAAAAAGAAAACCATTCAAGAAGGAAACAAATAATTAAGAGCCAGATAGTCTGCCTATTAGTAGCACATTCTTAGTTGCCTAATGGCCAAATAAAAGCTGGGGAGAAGGGTTATTTCGGAAATAGGATATCTTACTACAGATGTTTGATAGGTGACATATTTACCAGGATAACAGGGCACTAACAACTATGTATGTGAAAAGTAGTTGCACAAAGAAGAGTACCTCTTGATCAGATTTTTCATTTTCAAATTTGGGATAAAATGTGGCTCTTACTTCAGCAAGTGAATATGTTGAGTTGTCCACAGTAAAATTTTCCAACAGATTACCCCTGAATAATTTACTTAAATCCATTCTGCTTTTTTGGGCCGTTGTCATCTCAGATGCATTCCCCTTGATTGCAGTAGCAGTATCATCAGCAGGTAAATTTCCTTCTTCTGCAGACGTCTGTCCACTCTCTGTTCCATATGATTTAGGCTTCCAAATTGCTTTTTGACCTTGCGTGGGACTCTGGTTTGGTAGTTGGAAACTCCCAAATCCAGTGGATGGAACAGAAGATTGCCCATCATTTTCAGCAATACTCAACCCGCTAATTCCATTAGTGACAGCTTCAGCACCAGAAGAAGATACTCCCTCCACCGCTGAAGATGGAGTGTCCTTCACTGGCTTCTGTTTCCACAGCTGTGGTCTATGCCCACCTCTTCTCTGCATATAGAAACCCATACCTCAAATTTAACATTCAACATAAGAACATTTTAAACTCTAACTGACACTATTATTGTCCTCACTACATTCCAACAAGATTCATGACTACAGAAATAGAAATTCTTAATCATACTCCAAAATGAGATGCTAGGAACACAAACTTTCTGTATAAACTAATGTATATTGCAACTATTGCTCGGATTAGAATGTGACATTCAATGTAATTGAAAAAAACAAACCATGCAGTTCCATGTATCAATCATCTAATGGATACTTGGATGACACATCAGTTTGTTCAGAGAATCTGTGTCCCCAGTATTACTATGTTGGAAAACAATATAGAAGAAAGGGAAAAAAAAATAAAAAAGCTCAATTACTCCAAATATTACAACTAAATAAACTTTTGGAAATCCTCATCAATACACAAAATCAATGCAAAGCTAAAACATACCAAACAATCATCCTACAGCATCTTCAGCTAATTTCGAAGCAATCAACCAATTGATAACATTTTAGGAACCGATAAAACTTTTAAAAGTGCTATAGCGGAATATTTCTGATCGTAAGCTGATACTCCATGAAAAAAATATTAATTAACATCAAGTATGAAGTCAGTAGCAACTCAATTCACGTGATTCTAAAAACAGCTAAATATATTTATACAAGAAGAATGGTCGAGCGAGCTTGCCTGATTGTAAGGCATGATTGGTGAAACGAAGGAAGTGAACGTGAGAGAACGAGCACGAGCTAGGGACAGATAGCAGCGAAACGACGACGTCGAAGAACGAAGCAAGGCTCTTGAATGAGTGAGAGTGAAAGCGCAGAAGACGATTCTCCGCGATGCCGACATTCAATTTGAAGTGCTCGCTATTTATAGAGAATTACTCTTCGAAGAGAAAATAGTTGAAAAACAAGAAAACTCACACGAGTCAGTATGTAGAAGGAGCGGTGAGTCGTGTCCCTCACAATCGGTTACACATGAAATGGCTGCTTACGAGGGAAATGACCGGGTTAACAGGAACGTTCTGAGGGTTTTGCTGTGTTGCGCTACATCTGATTAATTTGGAGTCGCGTTCCGGAGAACACCACGTGTGATTCTGGTAAAATGGTTGCGGCTGACGTGGCCTGTGTAAACATTTATCGTACCTTGTTTTTATTGAGAAAATTAAATAAATAATTTAGGAAAAAAACTTATTTAAACAACTCTCTAAATATTTATTTTACTTCTTTGTTTTTTGTATTTGTATCTACATCATAGATGATTAGAGATGAGAATAGTATTCGCAAACTCGCTCACCAAAATCCTCCCGTGGGTAATTTTGTGAGTTGCAGCCCTGCAAGCGGGTTTGGTATTATAAATCACAATGCACACTAGATTTGGAGTAATTTGATATTAACCAAATATTGCATGCATATCCATCAACCAACAACTTTTTTAAATATTTTTAGTTTTATTTTAATTTTAATTGAAAAAATTTAAATCTAAAAATATATAAAGGAAAGTATAAACATGAGTGCAAATTGTAACGTGCCTAAACCTAATAGGCTTTAATTTAATGCATCAATTATTATATACTTATTCTAATTTGTATGGACTATTATTCTTTAACTTAATACATTGATTATTTTATTATTATTATTTTATTTTTCGGATTAATATTTAAAAAGTATTATCCTTTAGAAAAATATCAATCTTAATTATTATTGTATGAATTGTGTTGGTTGGGTGCTAATGATGATGAATGAAATGAAGATCTTCTTTTAGAGCTCATATTGAATGATAATATGAAATGATAATTATTTGAAAATCTGAATGAATTAAACACATAGCCGATTGAAGTTGGGTTTGGTAATTTAAATTTTTTACGGATTTGAATTTAGTAATAGCAAACCCACTGCGGGCGGTGTTCATTGTCATCCCTATAAATAATGAATTTCAATGGGTCTAAGATAACATTTGTTTATTTATCTGAAATTTAAATGAGTCTGAATTTTTTGAAAATCTGAATGAATTTGAATACAAATTTATAAATAATGCATTTATTTTCCTTTTTAAAATATTTGAAAATAAGTGGCATTTTATTTATTTTATAAATAAAATGGATTTCATATTTATTTCTTCTTAAAACGTTTTCTATTCATTTATAAGTCATAAAAATTTACTTTTTTTATTAAGATGTAAATATCTAAAAAGATATAAATAATAAACAAATAAATTTTTAAAAAATCTAAAATTAATAAAATTTACTTGATATATTTGACAAACAAATTCTTGTTAGTGTTATCTATGAGTTCATATTCTTGATACTTGCATTAAAAAAAAAAACACATGCAAAAAATTTATTTAATTAAAGAAACTACCTTATTAAACGTGAAGTATCATCATTCTCAACTCTAGTACAAAAGAAATTAAATAAACATAATTAAAATGAGGGCATTATTAGCTTTAAGAATGATGTGGCCTATAGAGACAAAACATTTGCTACTATTCCGAAACCCAAACACCCTAGTTCCACACTTAAATATTTCTCTTGTGAGCCAAGAAACATTAGCCTTTGAAAGCCCAAATGTATTATTTCCGTCGTTCAATGCTTGATACTGTTTTATTTCTTTTTTCTTTTTTCTTTTTTAAATCCTACCCTGTTTTATTTCAAAAACAAGATCTTTTATCTTAAATATTACTTTTTAACGGTGGCAGCCAAGCAGGGGAAGCATGATCAACAAAAAGTGAATTAATTAGAGGAGATTATATTAATAAAAATATGCTCATCAAAATTAGATAAAGTAGAAAAAACAAAGAAAATAAATTCAAATTTGTTAAAGCAGCAAATCCTAATCTCACTAACAAATTTTTGAACTCGAGACTTTCCCCTGAATTCCCTCCCATATCTCGAACTCAATAGCCTGATCTCTAAGCATTCTATCCTTCAACCCATCCAAGAAAATGCAGCCTCAAAACTCCGGCAGCCGAGGATTCCGCTTCGGCTCAATCATTATCCATTCTCTTTGGATAACTCTGGCTGGCATTCTACTGTTCCGGATTGCCACTGCTAATACCCAGTCAGTTGTTTATGTCAAAATATTTGGAATATCCGGTGCAATTCTTGCAACTGGTCCTTGGATCATACATTTTCTGGTTTCAACAACCATCATAGTATTATACAAAGCACAGGTTTATGATCTTACATGGCTTGTTAAGCCGCCATCTGAAGGGGGTTCTTGTTGCTGGAATTCAAGAGCAGAGGATAGCGATATCAAATACGATACTTGGACTAGTAATGGTAATGGTAATGCACACAGAAGAATAAATGGACATGGAAGGAGTAACATTGGTGACAACTTCCGCATGCTTGTACCAGTTGATGCAACGAGGGGTCCTCAGTTGCAAAGGAACAGAACCATTTGATGTTAAAAGCTTTGTTTGATGTCAAAAGCTTTCTGAATTCTGCTCCATCAAATGGTTTTAGTATCATTTATATGCCATTTACCTGCTTGTTTTCTTGAATTCTTTTCATCTCAGGTAATAATGATTATTTGTCTTCTGTACAGAGAAAGTGCATATTGAAAATGTCATCAAAATAAGTATGCAGTTTCGATATTAACTTGAAATGAACAGATGAACATCTGGGAACCCAAAAAAGCATAGATTTTGTTATATATATTTTCATTTTCAATAACATCTGCTGCAAAAATGATACAACTGCATGAAGCCATCAAATTTGAATTGCCTCAAAATAGGCCCAAACGACAACAAAAAGAGTACCTCAATCTTTTCTGCTTCCCCAGTAAGAACAGACCTGTAGTATATACATAGTTATTTTATATATAAGTGAAAAGTGGTATCTCAGCTTTAAGGCAGCATTACTAAAGGCCCCTTCTTCCTGTTCTTCTCTATCACCTTCAACAAGACTTTGATCTCCTCCTACAATAATGTTACCTTGCGGGGTTCCAAAAAGTGTAGTAAATATCTGTAGTATATACATAGTTATCTTATATATAAGTGAAAAGTAGTATCTCAGTTTAAGGTAGCATTACAAAAGGTCCCTTCTTCCTGTTCTTCTCTATCACCTTCAACAGGACTTTGATCTACTTCCACAGTAATGTGGAGAGGACCTTGTGGGGTTCCAAAAAGAGTAGTAAATATCTGTCTATGACATTCATCACAAAAGTAGAAATAAGTGAAGTGACCTTCATACGGAAGTTTATGCATGGCTGCTCCTGGTAGAACCCTGTGCACGAAGTCAGTCATTGAAGGAGGAACAACCCTATCATCCATCCCCTGCATTTTGCCCGTAAAAACACATCGTTTGAGTATCAACTGACATTTATATATTGCAGATATCAGATAATGCAACCATCATATATGTCAGTTAACCAAGGAAGCCTAGACAATCAATGAGTAGACTACAGTAAGAGATTCCAGATAAACCAGCGAAGATCACAGAGCAGTAAAAGAGGAATCAATGAAAGGAGATACCGACGACCTGCCAAATGTGTATCGGACCAAGGAAACCTGTATATTCATCATGACCTCTACTGAGAAAAGACTTGAGCAAACTAAGGATGCCCTTTCCTTGCTGCTTCTTCTGCAATTTGAGATCTGCAAGTCTGAAACCCCAATTTGACACCTGTAGCACAGCTTCCTCCAAAAAGGGTTTGGCATTTCCCTGTCGAACCGATTCTTCCACATCCCTTTGCCAGAACTCTTCATAGATTGGATCCTCTATCAGTGCTCTGTCCTGGAAATATATGCAATATCATAAAAAAGGAGCCATCGGGTTTTAAGTCCAAACAGACTTCTAATTGGCATTTTGAAAATTTCAGCATACAAGATCAATAAAAGGAGCCTATTTAGTATTTACAGATGACTAATTGAGCAATACCATCCAGGCTTTAAAAATTACTACTTTTTGCATGAATCTACTCATAGGATAAAGAAAAACAATCTAAAAGCCACAAACAAAATTTAAGAACTATCAGCAACTGGTACATAGGAACAAATCACATGAGCAACCCAAAGGAGAATCTAAAAACTGGACTATACATTAAGACATAAAAGATAATATGAGAAGCTTACCCTTTTCCCTAGTGACAGAGACAGCCATTTGTCAATCTTACCATGCTTTCCAGATAGGAATGTTCGACGGTAGAAGTAAACAAGAGATCTGGGAAACCTCCGAGCCAAAAAGTACATGAATTTCCTTTTCTGTGTCCACTTCTCCCAGATCCCATACATCTCACCCTTAGTCATCATTGAATCATATGGATTAACCATAGGAGCAAACATGGCTGCACCTGCAAGTCAGATCAACAGTGGATCAGAGATGATTGCTTCTGGAAATATACGAATAATCCTAGTTTCCTTTATCCATCCAAGTAAATTAGAATACGATCATCATAGTTAGACCACGAGAACAGCCAAACAGGTAATCAAATCACTTGCTAATGAAAACTCTACATTAATCACTTTACAGGAATCATTTCAAGACTTCATGAACTAAAGCTATGTGCTGTATAAGAGCACTGCATGTTAGCAATGACTTCAATACCTACTTCCTCATACAGCAGAAAGCTTTTGGATCTTCATCAACAATACCAAGAACAAGAATATAGTGGCCTTCAAAGAATAGGTAAGGTCTGTAATGGAAATGCTCAACCTGCCTTTCCAAACTGATTACATTGATGAAGTAGGATGGAATGTAATATTCACATCTTCACTTCTAAAATTCACACAAAATTTGAAAAACAGAGAAATCTGGGAAGCTTCTTCCATTTCTATACACGGAAATAAATGATCAGATTTACAAGTTAGCTACAAAATGAAATTAGTTATCATAAGATGATAACTAAGCTTATAACTGACGTTTTGCAATTCAAATACATTTCCCATGAATTACACATACAACTAACAGCTTCCGATTCAAGCCAAGCTGAGCTTAACACAATATCTACGCATGGAAAATAGCAGATAAGGGATAATGTACTTTAAAAAAAACAAAAAAAACACGTTCATACCAGCAAGTCTATCTGGAATGTATTTGAGAGCAGCCCAAGCATGCAGACCTCCACTTGAGTATCCCAACACCCAGAATTTGTCATTGACACCCACTGAACTAGCCAAAAAGGACATATCCAAAGCTGATGATTCAAGATTTCTGCTGGGATGTGGATCGCTCTCACCAAAGCCAGGAAGATCATAAGTCAACAAGCGGATACCAAATTCCTCCAGCAACGAAGCTTTAAGTCCAGGTATTCCTAATTAAGAAAGAATACAACAAGGTTAACAAAAACAAGATCCCCATCCGATGAGAGCATAATGAATGCAGCTAGAAGGGTTTACTGTAATCTTTTAACACTAAGATTATCCAACCTGCAAGCCGGGATGAAAGAAAATTATGAGGAACAATTATCGAAAATCTAGCTCTATCAGCTGCAACACCTTCTTCCCTGTATGCTATGTATCTCCCATCTGGAAGCAGTATACGGTCTGCACTGGGAGGATGTATGGATACCTTCTTTTCCAATGGGATCGAATTTTCGCCTTCCGTATTTACACTCAAGACTGCAGATTAACCACAAACTCGAAAGATGATTCAACAACAATTGCAGAATACATTACAATCCATATCGATAATTATTATTACGTAAAAATATCCAATATCATATTATATTGGTACGTAGTTGCATATTGTGTATGAAATCCCCTTCAATTTTGGGTTTCTGAGATGAAACAATAGAAAATCATAAGTCCAAATAAAGAATGCTCCCGAACCCGCACACCCCCCAAAAAGGAAAGAAAAAACTTTCTCAGCAACCGAACATTACTAATGCATTTACAAACTCCAAATATCATTCACTTACTTCATTTACTTGCAAAAATAACAGCATAACAACAATAACCAGAAGAAAACCAAAAACAGAAAAGTCTTTACTACCCAACAAAACTTCTCAGTATTACCTGCAAAAGCCAGAACAAGAACAAAGCAAATGACAGACCAAGCATGCAGGGGATCTTTATCTTCAGGCAAGTACTCATTGAAGAATCTCAATTTCCCACAAACTTTGTCACAAGGCCCTTTAAGTTTCCCCAAATTCTTCCTGATAAAAGAATCTTCTTTCCCTAAACTTTGCCACACAATATCCCTACACCCTTTAGCGAACTCAACACTCATCTCCATCACCGCCTTCACAAATTCCCTCACTTGATCCCCAAGACTCTCCGTTTCACTCCCTTGATGCCCATTACTCCATGCAGCACTGTTAACAAAACGAGCGTACTGATCTTCACTAGTTCCCATCATATAGAAATAGAACAAATGACAAATCTTGATCAGTGTGTCTCTGAATTTTATGTGCAGAGTTTTGGGAACTTGTAATTTGAAAAAAAAAAAAAGGAAAGGTAGAAGAATTTTCTTGAAAGAAACAATTTTATTATTATTGTTTTTGAGTGACTTGACTTGACTATAACGCAAAGGAAAGAAATTTTTAAAAAATGCGTACCAGAAAACAAGAAAGATTGGCAAGTGAAAGAGCTCAAAAAGGTTTTGTTAGAAAAAATTGATGCCTTTTTAAGACCAAGATGGAGACATCTGCGTCACCAAATTTTTGCCATTTTTTTGATAATAAATGCATTTGCTTTATGTAAAAGAAAATTCTCATACACGGGGTATATTTAGTTTTGGATAATTTTTTAAAGTCATTTTGGATAATTTTTTAAAGTCATTTTAAAGACAAACTTTTCTTAAATTTTGTTAATTTCCATTAAAAAAGGAGAGGACTTTTTTGTGGTCATAATGAGAGATAAAAGGTTGGTGTAGTAATGATGTAGGAATCGCCGAATCGGAAGTGAGTGGGGATGGTGAACGTGACGGACAGCTGATGTTAGCCGACGTGGAATTATCATCAAGAATGCCAAAAGCCAAAAAGACAGCTTGGCTTTGCCATGGCCCATCGCGGTTTGTTTTGGTGCTGCGTGAAGTTCAGTAACTGTGAGAATAATACATCCAGATCCTTAAATCTTTATTTTTCTCAGATAAGGACATGAATGCATCAATATATCAAATAAGTCCTCAATCCAATAATCCCTATTGAAAGACTGAAAACTCCTTGCCATTGAGTCTGGGACGGAGGCAGCGAAGTTTATCCAATTCTTTGGAAGTCAATCGATAGGATTTTTACTTTAGGGACCTATTTCGTATAGATGAATAATTTATATCTTTATTTGAGAAAAAAATAGAAAATAGGGAGCCTGATGTTTTATTCTATCCCCGTGCGTGTTAAGCTTTCACTGCGTGTCTTGCGTCAACTGCTACTGCCGCTGCTGCGATTCCTTTGACAATTCACTGCTCGAGATTTTTTAGTTTGAAGCCAAGGAAAAGAGCTGACCGCGTTGCGAGGCTTTTGCAGTGGGCAAAGCTTACGTTACATAAGCTGTACGTTACAGTTATAAATTTTTAGATCCTCAAAAATATTTATAATTATAAAAAAATTAATAAATTTTAAAATTTTATTTTAAACCCCAAGCTACAACTAGGCTACACTGCAAGTACTTCAAATTTTTTTTTTAAAGTTTTCCATTTATATTTATAGCAAATTTAATACCAAGTTTCTATTTTATATAATTGAATCTCTAACTTGTTTAATATTATATTTATTGAGTTTTTATTTATTATATTAATAATTTTTTACTTTAATATATCATGAATTTTAATCTTTAAGTCTTTTATTAATTGTTTAACTTTATTAAATTTTTTACTCTTTTGATCTCCTAACTTTTTAATTTGTTGTATGTTTTCTTCATTAAAATTATTAATTTCTAATATTTCATTTGTTTTTTCTATATCATTATAGATAAATTTGGGCTCCATAATTTATTTGATAAATATGGTGAAATTCAATTTAATTGATTATTTCCCCGCATGTCTAGGGTTGGCAATAAACTCCGGGTCCAACCCGGATCCACAAAGATCCAGAAGATCCGGATCCGGAAAAATCCTGATCCACATGTTAAAAAATGTGGATTCGGATCTGGAGCCATATTCACTTGCATCTGGAAAATCGAATATCCGGATCAACATTATTTTATAATTAAATTATTTATTTAATTAAATTTTAATTAAAAAATATATAAATTAAATTATTTATTTAAATGTATAAGCATAATTAACTCTATAATCTTCATTAACTATGAAAAATATATTAAATAATAATAATAATAGTATTAATAATAATTAGAGAATATTGTAATAAATCGATTTACCTTTTATTTTTTATGCTTGATTTATATTGTGAAATTATTGTTTGTGAATTTATGGTGTTGTTGTATGTTATTTATGTTGAATTGATGTTAAAATTTTTATTGTTAAATTACAATTGAATTTTATTTAATATTATTATGTAAATTATTAAAATTAAAATTATTATTATGCAGATCCGGATATCCAGAATATCCGCCTACAATCCGTGTGGATATTACTTACATCCGGATCTGCATATTTTTTTCCGAATCCGGATACACCTACATCCGAATCCGAATTTTTCCATCTCTATGCATGTCTGAATCCTTGATCAAATCAAAGGATTGAAATCTTTCATATGAAAATTCTCTTTGTGTATAGTTAAAATGTAATAATTTATTAGATTCTATATTTTATGAAATTATTAGAGGTTTTAATAATTTATTCATTATACTATCTTTCTAATAATTTATTAGAGTCATAATATATTTATGACATATAATATCTCTTATCTAAATTTAACATCTTGAATTATATAAAAGAAAAAAAATTAATCTTTATCTTAAGAAAGACAATAAATTATAGACGCAAATGCAAATATATATTTAAATCTTTATAAAAATATAGTAAAAACTTTAAAAAATTTTAAAAATAGATATAAAAGAGGTGGACGATAAAATTATTTAATTATAAAAAATTAATGAGAACTTATTTAAAAAAATAAGTAAATATATGACTCAAAATAAAATTTTTTGTAAATAGTCATTATAGCCGTACCTTATTTTTCGTTAAAATTATTTTCAGCCATTACAGCTGATGTAACATAAGCCTTGCCTTTGCAGTGAAAAATCCGTGATGTTTTTCGTGGACCTTAAAATCACAGGTCTTGTCATGTCGCGTTGATTAATCAATAAGAACAAGAAATAATCACCCACAGTATTATTTACTGTTTTTTCCTTCTTAAACAAGTCACCAACAGCTTTATTGTTCCTTTGAAATTTTGAAGATCAATTACATCTTTAAACGAGAGAATGCCACGTAAATGGCTACACTAAATATAAGGAGATCTACCAAATTGCGGGGGCAATGCTCTGTACTTTTGATCAGATTTTAGTTCTCAGCACGCCATATTAAATGATTCACGTACCAGAGATGAATAAAATAATATTTCCATCCTAATTCTTAAATAGTATATATTATTACGCAGATTATTGAAACGTTATGAAAATGCCTGTTTATTTTTTTCATTGATTATATTTATAACTCATATTATATGAAATTAATTATTAATATTTATAATTAAATTAATATTTATTTACATGAAATTATTACTGAGATTAGTACATAAATTTTCATGAAACACGGTTTAAATTTTTGACTCTCTCTAATATTTAAGGAACATTTATTCCACTCATATTAATAAAAAAATACCTCACATTATTGGTAAATTATAAAAGTAGATCATTTGCCTATTATTAATAAAAGATGTACACTTTTCTAATAAATATCGCCAAAAGTAATCTATCACGTTAGGCATGCTATCAATTATCAACAAGCATCAAGTAATCGATATATTCAGTGTCCAATCCATGAGTGAATGATGGGCAATCAACATTTAAATACTTGATTCATGCCCAACTGATAGATATGTATGTCGAATAGTTGATTAATGCGACATATCATGACTAAGTAATAGATATGCATGTCGAATATTTGATTAATGCGACATATTACTCTGAGACATTCTATATGTAATGCCCAATTTTGACTACCAACGTTAGATAAATAAATAGGCTAATTTTTTAAATCAACCCTAATTTTATGCTACTTTTTTTAAATTTGCGCAGATAATTTTTTAAACACTAAATGTCAAAACTAAATCAAAATCCCTATATACAATAGAAGGGGAGAGAGTGCACATGAAAATCGGCTTTAGGTACCAAAACGGTCTAGGTATGGATGGTAATAAAATCTGATCCGGCCCGCATCCGCAAGAATTCGAAAGATCTGGATCCGCATATGAAAATCAGCTTCAAGCACATTGCTGTCACTGCACACTGCAAGTCTTGCCATCGTTGCCTCCCCTGAGCACGCTGCTGTCGCTGCACACTGCAAGCCTTGCTATCGTAGAAGCCTCGCTGTCATTGAAGCTCACCACACCGTTGTTGCTGCACACGTCACCCACGTCACCATCGTCCAAACTTTGCCTGATTAGATCATTCATGCCTGTAATTTGCTCTTTGTTTCTGTTAATTTTCTTTTGTTTTTATTAATTACATGGGTTTTTCTTTTCTCTGGTCAGTAATACCATTTTCATTAATTACATGGGTTTTTCCTTTCTTTGGTTAATAATTTGGTATTGCGGTTAATTGATTGTATTTAATGAGTTTAATCTAATGTAAACCTGATTAAACTTCAAAATGTTGCTAGCCTAATTTAATTTCCTTGTTGATTCAATTTAATTTGATTTTGATTAATTTTCTTTGCTGATTCATTTAATTACTCTAATTAAATGCATTAAATTTCAATATAATGTAAAATGCTTAATCTCTTTTTTTTCCACATATGTTAACTCACTTTACTTTAATTACTCTAATTAAATGCATTAATTTTTTGGTTGAATTTTTAATTATTGTATTATGGTTAAATTTTTAAATTATTTATTAAATTATTAAATTTTAATTTTACGAATCCAAATATAAAAAATATCTATCTGCATCCGTTGCGGGTATTGCCCGCATCCGGATCCCCATGTTTTTAATGGTATTAGCGGTGGTCCTTCAGCAGAATTGGTATTGATGCTCTCGCTAGCGGTAGGAAGATTCACAGCTAAAAGTTGCATGGTTGACTTCAAGGCACATGGCCCTGGGTCTAGAGAGTAGAGTATCTCTCCTCAAGAATGAGCACAGCAACCGATACATGGGTTTACCGGGGACTTTCAAACATTTAAGCAAACCCGCGAGCCCATTGACAATCTGTGTACTCAAGGGACCTTAAGTTGTTGGGACTCCATTTCCCTCCCAATAAAAATTAATGCTGCGTTTACTAAACTGGAATCGGAATGGGCTGGAATTGGAATGGACAGGAATGGGAATGAGCTGGAATGGGAATATGGAATGGGAATCAAATTAAGTTGTTTACTTGAATTGTAGGAATCGAAATCGGAATGAGCTGGATTGCCATTAATGTGTTTACTTTGTCTTGAATCGGAATCGGAATGAGTTAGATTATAACAAATTACCAAAAAGTACTTAATGGATTATTGTTATAATAATTATTATTAACTAATATATTAATTAATTGTAAAATTTTATTAATTAATTATTATAATTATATTAACAATTATTATAAAAATATATTAACTAATAATATTAATATTAATTAATTAATTATAATAATATATTAATTATTTTGATTATTCATTCAAAAATTATAATCATTAATAATTATTGTTAAAAATATATTAATATATTAATTAGTAGTAATAATTATAGTATTTAATTAATTAATAATAATATATTAATTATAAATAATTATTATTATATTAATATATTAATTAATTAATTAATTACAATAATAATATATTAATTATTCTGATTATTTACTCGAGAACTATAATTATTGATATATTATTGTTAATAATATATTATTATATTATTTAATAATTATTATTATATTAATTAATAATAAGTATATTAATTAATTATAATAATTATATTAATAATTATTATAATTATATTAATAATTATTATAATAATATATTAATTAATTAATTAAAATAATAATATATTATATTAATTAATAATAATATATGAATTAATTATAATAATTATTAATATAATTATTATAATTAATTAATATACTTATTATTAATTAATATAATAATAATTATTAATAATTATTATAATAATATATGAATTAATTATAATAATTATATTAATAATTATTATAATAATAAATTAATTAATTATTATAATAATATATTAATTAATTACAATAATAATATATTAATTATTGTGATTATTTATTCAAAAATTATAATTATTTATAATTATATTTTAATATATTAATTAAAGTAATAATTATATTAATTAATTAATAATAATATATGAATTAATTATAGTAATAATATTAATAATTACTATAATAACATATTAATTAATAAACTATAATAATAATATATTAATTATTGTGATTATTTGTTCAAGAACTATAATTATTAATAATTATATTTAATATTATATTAATATATTAATTAATCATAATAAGTAATTAATTAATTTTAATAATATATTAATTAATCATAATAATTAATTAATTATAATAATATATTAATTAAATAGAATTTAGGACAAAGTAGGCATTTTTTGTTTTGGGGGAGGGTAAAATGGGAAATCCAAGGAATGGGAGATTGATTCCCACCTCCCCCCATGGGAATCAATCTCCCATTCCTCATTCCCAAATTGTTGTGGGCCCCACCATTTCGATTCCGATTCCCGCTTCATTTTTGCGAAGTAAACGCGTCAATCATTCCGATTCCGGATTCCGATTCCCCAATCCGGTAAGTAAACGCACCATAAGAGTCTATTTGTCTAGTCATCATTTGGAATTAGATTAGATATTCCTCCAGTATTAAAGGTCAAACTTCAAATTATGGCATAATAGAATTATTGAAGAAAAATTCGAGATTTTTATTATAAATATAAATAGAACTCTTATGGTAATATAGTAGTATATCAAAGGGGGGGAAAAAAAAAATTCAAGCAAATCCCCAAATCGGCCTAAGGCAATTTCCTGTGCTTTTGATGAAAGGTGACGAGAGCATAGTTACTGAGCATTCAAAACCATACAGGCTCTTCATCATTCATAGCCCATGGGCCAAAGCCAACAGAGGCAAATTGCAGCTGCCTAGATGTTTTATTCAGTTGTCCGCAGTGTTTTGTCTCTCCACCGCCGGCCTTCCAATCAAGACCTAGGAGCACATTATCACAATTACCCTTCATAAATCTTATTGCACATGAATCCCTTAAACAAATAAGCATCAAAAGAACACTAGTCTGAGAAAGAGCACTAATAATCCCAATGGAAACAAATCATTATCTCTAAGAATCAATGTTTGTTTGACAATCACGATGATTTTCTTTATGGGGAGTAGTGTCCAAATATCATGGAATTTTTTGTGATAATCAAATCAACCAAACTGGAGTTAAACAATTTGCTTATTCTTATTGTGATGCACCAAAACAGCATGATGGTTGGGATGAACTCGAGAGTCTGCATGAAAGAAGATGTTCCCGATAGCTAAATGCACATGACTGAATTAATACCCCAATAATCATTCCGGATTTCATCATCAAACTTCTTTCCTTAGCTCTGGATGATTCTCAAAGTATTCACCAGCAGTCATTGTGCTGATCTTTTTCTGTTAATTTAGTAAGCAACCATATAAGAATTAAACAATGGGAAGAAACAAGAAGCGACACAAGTAATTTTCTCTCACTTTCATTTCTTGTACTTCAGCGATCTCTTCTTCTAATCTTTCAGACTCCTTGAAAGATTTCTCCTCTGCTTCTTTCAACTCCACTAACTGTAGTTCATGTTGGGTTTTATAATAAAAATCTGATTGTGAAAAGTCACAACGAACCACTTTATGAAAAATTCACAATGTTTAGTGATGTTTGGGTATTTAAAAGTCCATATAAGGACAAAGGAGATGACTGTTACAAGCTGACCCAATTCTTTATAATTTTTGTCCTAGTCAATTTCCTACAATACTAGAAAAATTTATCAAATATAAAGTGTTCATATTTTTTTTAGTGAATTCTTCACTTTTATTTTGTGTAGATTCACATCAAAGGTTTGTCATATCTTGGAAGCAACTTATCTGTAAACCTATACGCAATCTCTACCGATATGGGGCAATTAACGCTTTAAGAAAAGTGTATTCGATACGTGTTTCAAATCTCTATCTACTGTTGCTATTATTTTTAGTAGTTCAAGACATTCAGCTCTTATAGAAAGAGGTTACAAAATTCTTATTTTCAAGCTGACATTCTTTTGCAGAATTTTTTTTTTTTTGGCACTAATACTAAAGGTCCTTTAGGCTAAGCCGTTTGGTAATTTTAGCTTCTAAGGAGCTTGTTTAACACTCGCAGTTATAACTCAGAAAAAACTAAGGTGATTTTACCATAAGTTATTGATGAAAATTTTTTAATATCTTCATTAATTTTTATTAAAATTATTATTTGTCATATTTACCAAACATTATAAACTTCTATTTCATAGTTCAATCTTCTATTTCAGCGCAGCTCTGGCACTGCACTACCCAATACAGCCTAAAGGTACAAAAGAAGCTGTTATTCTGAAAATTGTAATGATACAAGTATATATTAGGACATGCACATGTGTCTCTCATTATCAAATAAATTAGCAGAGAATATCAGCAAGTAATTGAAAAACCATTTAGACTTGTAGAAGTGCCAAGGAGAGACCACAAGGAAGAAATAACAAGAAGAGAGCAAATAACTAAAACTAAGAACTAATTTTGGTTCTCACCAGTTAATCAAACTTAGGTTTGTACCGAGGAGTAACATCCTCTACATACTTGGGGACCTCAATGGCTGAAAAGCAACAAAAAGATGCTCAAACACGGCAATGCAAAGCAAGCTACCAACAAGATATCAGAACCCAGGAATGCACTCAATATTGAAACACTAAAACCCTCTAAAAATAACCAGTACTTTCATGAACATGAAAATTTATCAGATCTTCAGTAATGATTACCCATTTTCAGCTATTATGGCTCTGTTTTCCAATTAGCACACTGCTAGTGAATATGATGAGAGAGTTTAAGTTGGGTACAATTAGAGCAAGGAATGCAATAAAGTTCAATTAAGTTGACTTCATAACTGAAATTAAATCAAGAATTAGCAACCATCCTTCTTCCCCATCACTCAATTCTTTTATGGAGTTTGTTAATGTGTCATGTAAGACAAGATTGCTTCCCCCAATACTTTCTGTATTCTCAATTTTATTCAACTACAGCTTCACACTATGACATATCCCACAAAAAAAGGAACCAAATCAAATCGAGTTAAACTATAACCGGCTCAGTTTCAATCTGAAGTCACTAACTCACCAAAGTTTATGATTAACCATTAACCAACCACAAGTATCAAATCAAAAGATAAAAATAAAAACAAAAAGCATTCCAGCAATAAGCATGTTAATTCATAAACAAAAATCGTCAATACTGATAGATACCAAAAGGTAATGAAATGTTATGGGACCATACTGTCATCAGGTTCCTTGTACATATCAACTAAGCGCCAGTCTATTCCCTTTCGTCGGAGACAAGCATCTTCGCCATTCCATCCCAATTGATGCTTCTCGATGCCTTAAATGCCACGTCAGCCACCTTCTTCCTTGCTCCGCGCCTCTTCTGTCACTCCTCTATCTCTACTGCTTCACCGAGTTGAACTGTTGAAGATTCAGATTTTCGAAACGAAGGTGACATTGATTTTTTTTTGTTCCCCCAATGAGAAAGATTTGCACAAATATGAAAATTCAATTCTAACCTATTATGATGTAAAAAAATCAACTTAACCTAACTAAAGAAACATATTCCATTTAAATCAATCTAACTCTTAAATCGTCGTGAAAAAGTGGCTGGCAGGTGGCGCTTAACAGCAAACTCCCAAATGAGCCCAGCAGCTCAGTCTGCAGTTCTAATCAATGGAATGCTCTTTGGTCTCTTAATTTAGCTGAAAAAATCAAGATTTTCTTATGGAGGGCAACCAAGAATCTTCTGCCAACCGGTGAAAATTTGTGGAAAAGAAAGTGCCTACAAGATCCAATCTGTCAGAGACGCTGCAGGATTGCGGAAACAATTAACTATGCACTATTAGAGTGCAAAGCAACAAAGAAAATTTGGATGCATGCCCGTTTCCCTTTTAATCACCAAAATGCCTCAAGCCAAGACATTCTCAGCAGTCAGCACCATTCAAGACTTGTCTTCCAATCTGAGAAGGTCTGATATTAAGCTAATGATTTCATTTTGCTGGGTTGCGTGGTATGCAAGAAATTAGTTTATTTTCGAAGACAAGAAGATTGATCCAAGGCTTTCAGCAGCAAAAGCAGAATCAGCGGTACAAGCTTTCAGAGAGCTAGGAAAGCTGGAGCTACTCATACCCACAATGCCAGAAAAGTTCAGCAGCAGAAGTGGGAACCCCCTCCAAAGAGCGTTTTCAAGATTAATGTGGATGCAGCTATTAACAGCAAGGGTCAAGTGGCAGGATTAGGTGCAATCATAGAAGACTCAATCAGCAAGATTTTAGCTGCTGGCATCAAGCAAACTCGGCTAAAGGAGAATGTTAGTTTTGCTGAAGCAGAGGCCATTGAATGGGGTTTAAAGGTAGCAAGAAGAGCAGCTCTATCATCTTTGATTATAGATACAGATTGCCTAGAAGTGGCTGAACGAGTTAACAAAACTAGGAGATTTCATGTATTGGTGAATCCACTTATATCCAGACACACAGACCATCCACTTATATCCAAAATCAATGAGATAATGCAGAATGTATTGGTGAATCCTGCATATGTTGGTGAGCAGTTGCTGAAGAAAGAGGATCCTGAGATCGCACTCAAAGGCGTGATTGAGTGCAAAGATGATGGACGGTTGCAAAAACAAGCTAATTAAAACAATTTTGGAGGGTCAAATACCGATATAGCATAGAAGCTTTGCATGATCTTTCGATTTTGTTTTTGTTTATCATTTGAATTGAAAGAATATAGTGACGTTATCATCTTAAAAAAAACGTGTATTTTATTAAGTTATAATTAATATAACTTAACAGTCTATTTAAGATATGCAAAAATGAATGATATTGTAGTAGAGTTCATTTAATTTTAGCATTGTTTTAAGTGAACTGTAACTTGACAAGATTCTAAATATACTAGTAACTTAGTATTCTTGTATGATTTTGTAGTTTCTAGTTTTTTTTTTTTTTTTTTAACATCAACATGAGAGCGGTGAATCCAAAAATTAGACAGTTTTGCATTTCATCTTAAAATGGCCGGATATTTAATATTAAACTAAATAAAAACTAAAAAGTACAGAGAAGTTCAGAAAGAAAGGTTCTATATCTCTGCCAAGTGTCATGCGCCAATGCCACGGCCCAAGCCTCTCAACAAGCGTTGGCTTAAGAAGTTTCTAGAAACATGAAGGCTCATGTAGTGTTTGTAGATATTTCCATGTAATTAATGAGTTAAGTTGTGGTTGAGATGGTTCTAGCACACCATCTAGATCTTTACTTGTACTCTGTAAATATGAGAGGCCTCATTTGGCTCCACAAAATCTAGCGCACAAAGCATTGCAAGTTTTCTTTTGAGCAATAAGAGTTCTTTCCTCCCATCTTGAGCGAGTTTGTGTGAGTACTTATTCTGACTTCCCAATCTAACAATGTTCGGAGTGTGCAAGGCTGACTTAGGGCCAAGAGAGTGTGATTTGGCGCTTAAGTTCGCACTGCACAGTTAGGGAACAAACAGGAAACTAGCGTGCCACCTTGATGCATTAATGCATATGCACGCAATCTTCTTGACAAACACTGAGGTCTTACTGATACAAAAACGGATGCCTTACTGATACAGAGAACGGTAAAGACCAAAAATAACCTGCAAATCAGAATAAATCCATTTTGCACTCAAGGTCGCAGGCCACAAAATCAGAACCCTTTCAAAATTATTTCATTATTTCTTAGTTGACTAGACACTTTCTGTGCAAAAATTTGTTTACCTTTATAATGTTTCCCATCCTAGAAACATTATGTAAAGAAAAATTGGATCGTCGGGGCTTGTTTTGGCTTAAATTTACATCTTAAATAAACTGTAAAATGTACTAGAAAGTTGTAAGGAAAGGCTCACAAAAATAATGTCATGGGAATTACCCTGCCAATGCCAGCTTCATGCATAATTGCAAATCCCCTGCAACCTCCTTGATAGTAAGGCTAACCACTGAACATATCCCAAGTGTTTCAATCCACTGAGGCCTTTTCATGAACAAAGAAGAAAGAGGGAAGACCAAACAAACCACAAACAATAACCCATTTTAGCTTTACACTTGCAACAAATAATATCCAAAACACTCTTACCACTGTTGAAAACCTCCATGGCTTAAACATCTTTACACCACTTTTCCCCTTTTTTCTCAATCTTTTTACATTTTCGTCGCACACGCAAGTAGGCAACATCTAACTCAAAAACAATTCAAAACTCATGAATAAAGATCTCTCCTTCACCCTTTTACCTACTTCAAAAAAACACTCCTTTTTTCCAAAAAACCAAACTACAAAAAAGTTTTTTTGTTTTTTTTTACTCTATCCGAATGCGATCGGTAATGTTAAGTCCATTATTTATAGAATTGACATTGTATGACAAATTTAGTTAAATTAAATTGAAATTTTATTTATTAGATATCTTATAATATAGATTAATTTATTAATTACATAGTTTAGTGAGATTCCAATTTGTTAGGAATATTTGTTTCTTAATTTAATTAGATATCTAATTTAGAAAGTCAATTAATAATGTGATTCTATAATTGTAACATGAGATCTATTTAAAGTAAGAAGTTAGTTCAAACAGTAAGTTCATTAAATACTCTAGATATTTCTTGGGAGACAAACAAGGTAAGAAGATAAGATTTATTTATATTCAAATTCATGGAAATTATAAGAGGAAATAAACTCTTATTTAGAAAGAATCCAAGTCTTTTAAAATTTGTTATTTTGGTGAAACCTTAGTGCCTATATAAAGAGAGGTATTTTACAATCGAAAGCTCACACAATACAGAGAATAAAGTATAGAAGCAAAATTCGGCCTCCTCCCTAGAGAATCCGAATTTGACGCATAATATTGTGTTGTTTGATTTATTTATTTATCTTCTTTTTATCTCTGTGGAGAGTTTATATCGATCTTGGATCATTAGACATTGAAGAATTGAAGAATCAATATTAATCACTTTGCGAAGTGCCTTAAAGATTGTGGATCAAGAGGGGTAGCAATTAGGGGTGGGCAAAATTGGGTTCAGGTCAATCCAATCGGGTTTTGGATTGTTGGGGTTGGGTAAAAATTAATTCGAACTTATATCCCAATATGATCTGACACAATATATATTCGGATCGGATAGGGTCAAAAATCAAATTGAATTCGGATGAGTTCGGGCTCGGATAAGAGGCAGGCCACACCACCAATGTGACTAGCTCAATGGCAGGCTTTAGACCAGAATTTCCTCGGTTTCTACCGTTTGTGAGCGCAGATTCAAAGCCCAACATGCACGCATCAAACTTTCTCTTGAATTAAATTTGAAAAAGAAAAAGAAAAAGAAAATTATATTACGGAAAAGCCCCAAATTTAGAAGGCCATTAAAAATCAAAATCGACTGGGGGCGGCTCTTCTGGAATCTAATTAAAGAATCTTTGCTCCGGTTCACTAATGATGAAACCCCAGAAAACAAAAACAAAATAAAAACACCAAAAACAAAATCAAAAGCCAACAGAACAAGGAGAAGAAACCCCATTGGAGTTCGCATTCACCGTTACAAAAGTTGCAGTGTCTTAAATCGGTCGTTCCGTTGGGTTCCAGGGGGCGGAAAGCTCAGCCCTCGAAGCCCTAACGTTGGTGGCTGCCAAGTATCTTTAAGAGTTGGCCAGTAGGGCCTCATCGGGAGAGGTTTTTAATAATCAAGGAGAGGTTTGCACGGTCTTCCTCCAAAGACCGATCACTGGGACTCTCTCTCGGTTTATTTTTAACCTACTCCCGGTAGAATGACTTGGCATACAATCTTGCATATGGACGTGGCGGACGTGATTTGCATTTGTGTTTGAAGTATGCGTGCATGTTTGACAAGAGAAACTTCCTCGTGCAGCCAACTCGAGGACATGCAATTGCGTTTACCACCTATATTGGCATTGGTGGACTATCCCCATTGATACGAAAAGCAAAACTCGGATCAAGATTCGCATTAATATTTTTATATCTGGATTCATATTTGAATTTATAAAAAAATATATGAATTTGAATGTGAGTGATATCTGCACTGATTGTAGGCAGATATCTCAAATATCTAGATCTACATAAATTAAAATATAATAATCTAAAATGTAATTTAAAATTTAATAACTTAATAATATCAAATAAAATTCAATCATAATTTAATACATAAAGTAACATACAATACTATAAATTCACAAATAAAAATACCATAAAATAAAAGTAAACATAAAACATAACATAACTTTAAGTCTAACATATCTAAAAATCCACAAATAAAATTATAAAAACACCACGAATCCACATAAAATGATGCGGATCCTAATATATTTTATATTTTAATTTAACTTATATTTTTTAATTAATCATGTTATTTTTTTCATTTAACTTATATATTTTTCATTTAATTTTAATTTAATAAAAAATAATACAGATTTTGATATCTAGTTTTTCATATGCATTTGAAACTATATTTGGATCCGTATGGATCCTAACTTTTAACATTCGGATCCATATTTTTAATATGCGGATCTTAATTTTTATAGATCTAGGTTGAACCCAAATATTTTTACCATCCCTACTGATAGTCGATGCTTCAAGCTGGATTTTATGGTACTATTGCACTAAATTTTGGGATATCTAGTGGTGTTGTTCTTCCAATCAATGGAAGAGAATCGTCTTCATTTTTGCCCTTGTACAAGAGAAGTTCTTCCTTGTTTAGTATTATACGTATGCTTATTCATTCTTGTTTGGTAACTAAAAAGTATAGAATACCAAAAAAATTTATGTCGCCAATCTTTTAAGAATTTAGTGACGCGAACTATTTTTTTTTTAACCTTTAATTTCTTCTCTCATTATTAATGATAAGCATTCCAGTACTCTGATAATTTCACTTCAATTTTAATGAATTATATTTTTCTTCTTCTTCTTCTTCATCTTACATTCATTTATCTTCATTTTTAACAGTTCTTCCAATAATAGCTCTTTGTAGGGTTGGCAAAATTTCTTGAATCTCAATATGAATTTGGTACAAAATTATGTCCCATTTTACTATTCGCGTCAGTATTCAAGACCCAATTTTATCCTCATTCACCATTCAAATGAGATTCATGACGTTTTAAAATCTATAGGATCTCGAATGCTCTGAAATTTAGGTTTTCAGAAGCATATGATAAGTCGGTTTGATGAATCAGTTAGATCTAACATGTCGGTCATATGTATATAACAAATCTATTTGATAAATAAATGTACGACAATAAACTCATGTCATCAGAAATAATTCGATTCGAAGTGATCAGTTTGCAGGAAAAGATCAAGACATTTTTGTCCTGATTTACTGTTTGAAATAGGATTCGAGGTATATTTTTTGTCCCAATTGATGGTTAGGACAGAATTAGCTGACCCATCTTGCTGCCAACCTTAGCTCTCAGTTCGAATGCATGCTCTGTCACACAAAATCAGACTTCCATTGCCTCGAATACAGCCAAATAATGGGATTTACAAGCAATGAGATTCATGTGAAAACTTTGTTCTACAAGCAAGAAATTCCTTACATAATAAAGTTACTTACTTTTAACAAATATTCTTTAGATTAGAAGCGTGAAATTAGACGGATGAAAAACATTTGCACTGTTAAAAAATAATTAGTGGGCAATTAGGTGAAGAGGGCGATGCAAGTTTGGGCAATGGAACACGAATCAACTTCGGAGGCAGAAAAAAGTTAATAAGTGTCAAAGCTTTAAGAAACAAGCTAAAGCAATTAGGATGCCGAGATAACCATTAACAAATTTCGATCCTTTTTAAGTTTCCATTCTTATTAATTAAATTAACTAAAAAAAATAAGGACTCACATTTTTATACATACCAAGGCCATCACTGAAACATTAGACACAACCCTGGTGCCACTAGGAGGCACTCTTTCAGCTGCTCCCCTGAAGGCGTTGTTGGGAATGGCAGTTAGGAAATTAAATTAAATGATTGTGCTCGGGTTGGCGGGCAAGCAATGAAAGGCGTAGAGGAAATAACTAATGGGGAGCCCCTGTAATGTAACTTAGCACTTGCCTAACTAATGAAAGATGTCTGCACAAACAGAAAAAGTATATCCAGAGTGCCGGACAGGCACAAAATTCTTGCTATCACCATCATTCGTTAAACGCGAACTTCCATGCCGTTTTAGACTGTACCGGCTATAGAAGGTATTAACCGTGGGTTGTTTGTTTCTGTAACCGGTTTCCAACCGGCCAAACCAATTCTACCAACTACACGTGGCGCCATACTATTGATTTGCTTGTCATTTCTTAAGATGTACCGTGCGTTCTTTTTTTTTTTTTAAAGGAAGATGTACCGTGCGTTCTTATGTAAGGTAGGAAGGTCCCTATCATATGTACCTTTGCCCCTGTAAATGTCAAAAGCTGCGGTCACAACTCACAAATTGCAGACAGAGAGCACAATGGCTCAAAAGTTAAAAGTCTTGCCCTGTAAATACCAAATAAGCATCTGTCAACTTTCATCTTTTTCACCATACTGTATCTAAATACGAACGTTGCCCCAATAAATTATAAACAAGAGGAGACAATACTAGGGAAGTCGGAGGGCATAGCTTTCAACATTGGATCAGATTCAAATGAACTCCTCCTCGGACTCGAACTCCGACTCGTACTCATCTATCTCATCATCTTCTTCTTCAAAAGAGGAATCACTATCATCATCCAAGATATTATCCTCATCCCAAAGCGGACAGGAACAAGTCGCCTTTTTGTTCTTCCATTCAGCTCCGCAATTATAGCAGAACTCATGCCCACATCTGCAAAGATAAATACAAGCAGCGAACAAGTTTTTTTTTTTTTTAACTTTTACAACAAAATCAAATCCTAAACAAAGAAATAAGTGATGAATTCAATTTACCACATTTTTTGTTTGATGAGCTATCGACACACTAATATATAAATCCAAACTTAAATATGCAACATGATAAAGACTGAAGAAATGGTCAAATTTTGTGTATTGGGGTTAATGGAGCAAGCATCAAAATTTTAACAGGTATTTAAACATAGGAGATTGAGTACATTTTTTTTTTTTTGGGACACCAGATTGTGTATATTTTGAGACTTCATGTTATACCCTTCTTCCCTCTCAATGTTTTCATTTTAAAAATTATTTCTAAACACGCCAACTAAGATAATTAACTCAGAATGAGGGATAAAGTACCTGCAAGTCATGTGGAAGCAGCCTTCAGCAAGTTCTATCAAATGGTTGCACTTCACACACTGGCGCCACAGATTACTAGATGCCAAAGACTTTAGCTTCACATCCTCTGTTGGGGGATTAGGATTCAATCTTTTGTAATAACTACATGTCATGTTATTATGCCAAGGAACCTTGCAATTAATACAGAAACGCCGATGACATTTTGTACATTTACGAGCTCCCAATCGTCTTTCAACAGAAAATGAACTTGAAGCATCACGTTCAATCTCACTTTTTGACATTAATGCTGAGCACTTGGGATACGGGCAATAAACTTTCTCGGTAACAGGAATCAATGCTTCTTTCATGCGTTGATTCCATATTTCAAATAATTTAAGCGTCAAGAATATTTTACAGCTTTCAACTTTAAGTTTAGACTTACAGCCTCCATGAGGGCACGTTGGCTCCATCCCTTGACGCAACTTCTCTTCTACGTGCTTTTTCATGCACAAAAAGCAGTACCGGTGCAGGCATCCATCAATAGAAAACATACGACTAACATCAGTATCTTCTAAACAGATAACACATGTCTCATTAATGGTGTTCCCATGGCTAGTTTCTGCAGGCTCTGTCATTTGAGAATTAATAGCAGCTCTTGCAAGCTCATAGACATATTTCATGTCATTACGAGCCACATGTCTGGGTTTGAAATAGCTAAATCTTTTTTCAAGAAGGGACACCTGATCTACCAACACAGAAATCTTGCGTTGCTTTGCTGGCCATCTCCCAGTAACCTGTACCGCAAAATTAAGTGCTAAGAAACTCCATCTCTTATTAACTGAAGATCAGTACGTAGTGCCACAGTTTTCTGAAGCAATAATTGCTCCAATAATAAGAGGAATCAAACACAGAACTCCAAAACACTCCTAAAATACTACTAGATCTTAGGAACATATCTTATTACAAATTCCAATGTTTACTCTTCAATTTTGGAATGATTGAAGATAGAAACCCAGGAATTATAAGTATAAAATAACAACAATAAAAGTACATCCAACATTTTAATAAAATGCAATGCCCAACATACTAATGATGATGAATTTTGACATAGCTAACTGAAGGTTATGTCATCAGAAGAAGAGCTTCTCAATAGAGCATTAGAAAATTAAAATTCATTATTCAAGTTGAGATGTTCAGATAGAATATGGAAACTGAGAAAACAATGAAATCAAAATTATAAGAGCAGAAACAATCCTCTTAAAACAGATGATCTATGTAGAAGAAGCATGTAACTTCTTCAGATTTTCCAAAGATTTGGATCATAAATTTTCAAGAGGAACAATCCAATTAAAATGCAATGCATGGAGAAACTTAAAAAAATTGATCTTCATTATCCTATTGCTCTGAAACTAGGGAAAGAAGAAGTGCAAAGTCATAGTAGTCCTCATTTGAGTTCAATAAAGCAAAAAGCATTTAGACCACATATAAAATCAAGAAATCAAAGATATTTTACAAGTTATACAAGCAAGGTGAGCAGTGCTGCAAGCTCTAATGGTGGGAGAAATCCAGTCAAACAGCACTGATGCCCTTCTATTGATTAATTCAAGATCACTTTATAACTTAGATGCCATAAATTTTCCGCTGATGTCCATTTCTGCGGAATTAATATGAGTCCCAAAAATGAAAAAAAACTCAACAAAACTTTGAATACTAGTGCTTAGAACTCATTTGGGATTCAGGTTTTATGGCTTTTAATCCACATATGTTATGAAATGGTATCACTAATTGTCAACTGTAAGTTAGTAGTCGAGAAAAAGTGTGGAATTTACCACAAAACAACTCTAAATATTGTGTTTTTAAAACTAAGGCTCTGTGTTGGGATTGTGAAATGGAAGCACTGACTGTTAAGTGAAAGCTAAAGAGCATCGAATAAAGCCAAAGTTGAAGCACAACAATTACAAGCAGAAAGCATACTGGGTGGTACTATTCAATTCAGTCTCTAGTGAAACAAGTGCAACAACTCTAATAAACAAAATAAATAAACACACAATTCAATAAGAAAAAGAATGACTCACAAATTGGAACAGGGGAAAGCAATCAATAAAAACCCTAACACGATCAAGCTCCATCGAAAGCGCAGCATTAAGTCCTTCGATCAAGGCCTTAGTCTCAGCAGCGCTCTTATTCAATCCACTCTTAATCAACGGCTTTTTCAACTCGAATATCAAATTATCCATTTGATCATATATCGCCACTCCAATTGCAGACAACGAAACTCTCTCTCCGTTGACCAACTCTTCTATCACCAGTCCTTTGGAATAAACCTTGAAGAAGTAATCACCACTATCTCTCGCGCAGAGCGGCTTCTCGTAGTTGTCGCCGGACTCCTCCCACTCGTCGTCGGGTATTTCCGCCAGCTCCTTAGCGAAATTGTGATCGTGGATCGCACGCCGCAGATCCTCCCTCGCTTTTTGCATCTCCAGTTTGGCCTGTCTGCTATCGGCGAGTTCGCGGTCCAGTTTCATGAGTTCTTCGGATTGGAGGGAGGCGAAGGTGGGAGAAGCGGCTTCCTGTGGCGGCGGCGGCGGTGGTGGTGCCGACGACGTGGAGGGCGGTAATGACGACGTGGAGGAGGAGGAGGGGAGATGAGCGAGGGAAGCGGAGATTGCTTCTTGTAGTTGGAGACGGAAGGCGAAATCGAGGTCGGATTCTACGGAATCAGCAGCAGTGAGCTCGACGCGCTGCAAAGCGAGTACGGAGTAGAGGTCGTCCCCGGCGTCAGCGTCAGCCCTGGTGGTGGCCATTGTAGTTGTCGACTCTTTGTTGACGTGGCCTCGGCGGTTTTAGAGGTTTAGGAGGAGTTATGCGAGTGTGGAGAATAGCGAGTGAGGAGGCTCTGTGAGGGAAGGAACGATTACTTAATTAAAATATTGAATTTCGTCCGTAGGCTTGGACTTTTGTGGAGGGCCAAAATCGTCTTTTCATCTGGAAAATTAAATATCATTTTTTTTTTTACATTTTGAAAAAGTTTATCAGTCAAAATTCAAAACCAAACTTTTTTTTTTAATGGTAAGAATAAACCTTTTTTCTTTTAAAAAAGAAAACTAAACTCATGTAAGATTTAAGAATATTGTTGTCGAGCTTTTTATTATTATTTTATTTAATTTTCTTCTCAACCATGACCTCCGTTTTTTTTGTTTTAAGATAAAGGAATTTTATGATCTCAATTAAATTATGAACATTGTTGTTGAATTAGAATAGAAGTCTATGAGAAGAGATTAGAGGAAATCGGATAAGATAATCGATATATTAACGCAGCAAGAAGGCCATAAATAAAAATGAAAAGATATAATAACTAATAATATATTATATAATAAATAAACTTTTGAATTGAA
Source organism: Atalantia buxifolia (assembly GCA_030444775.1). Lineage (NCBI taxonomy): Eukaryota > Viridiplantae > Streptophyta > Magnoliopsida > Sapindales > Rutaceae > Atalantia > Atalantia buxifolia. Next base: position 14,940,201 of record CM059838.1, read on the forward strand.
CATGTGATGCGCCGTTGTACATTTTGTTAAGGAAATGAGACGGACCACTCTCTTGTATTTTATTTTAAGCGAGTCCCGCTCCCAACAGGCCAACATACAAATATTAGTTAAAAGAGTTTCCCTCGTATTATAGAATCATTTTCCATAATCGGTATGTATAATATTAATTTTTAGGGAACACTAACTTACATTTTGTAAAACTTATACCACTTACATAAACAGTAAGTGGACTCTATACCACTCACTGTTCATATAAATAGTAAAAATTTATATGAAATATAAGTTAGAGAGATCCTTAATTTTTTTTTTCTTTTGGTTTGTGTATGTGGGGTGAGTTAAGTAACAAGGTTGGTTACTTAGGAACGGAATTTACTGACGTGTTTTGCTAAAGGCTCTGAAGTGTTTGTTTGGGTTATAATGTCTAATGAACAGCGGAGACCTCAGGCCTGTCAAAGGAAAGATAGACAAAAAATAAATAAATAGAAAAACCAAAAAGAGCATTTGGCTGATGAATAATTGCTTGATGTTATATCAAAGTAGATGGTATTATATATGGAGGCCACTGCATGTCTATAGACCTTGGGCGATTATAGAACTTAAGATTTACAGTTTGGGTAAAATTGAGAGTAGTCTTATGAAATGATAATCTTTAAAACATCTTCTAAATTATTGTAAGTTTTAATTTATTTTTATTTTTATTTAAAAATAGGGAAAATTTGAGGTGGATCGATGTAAGAATTTTATTTTATTTTATATAGAAAGTAGAAAGTTGAGATTTACAATAATATGTGAGGTATTTTAAAAATTATCATTTCACGAGAGATAACATGAAATTAACCCTTAGGGTTTGACCATGGTACGAAGAACAAAATTAAATGAGAATAATGGTTCTTTTGTTTGATACTTTGATTGAAGTTTAGGCTCAAAATCAAGAAGGTATGGTGCATTAGAAGATTATAGAGGGATTAGAGTTGTGCGTTATGGTCAACTATGTCCATAGCTATGGTGGCATATGGCCGCATAAGGATGAAAATCACTCATTCCCATTGTCGGAGGGGATTGAATCTTGACATGAAATCTCAGTATTCCTAAAGAGAAGGATTTAGGTTACACTATATATGCATCTTAAAGATTCTTAGATCTTAGTTTTGAGCAAATCCTCACTCGTTTAAGGGTTAAAAAGTGTGCTTTCGGCTGAAGGTGGGGATGGCAACGGAGCCAAGCCCAAGCCCAACATTAAAAAAAAAAAATTGAATTTCGGGTCAAGCGACTGATTCAAGTCAAGGCCAGATTAGGTTTTTGTCCAATCCCCAAGTCCATAATTTTTTTTTATGTTTAAGTAATTTAAATTTTAAAAAATGTGTATAACCTCCCATATATCTTAAAATTGAATATAAATATAAAAAGTATTCAAGTTCTCAACCATATAATTATATAAATAATAAAATAAACATAATTCAAAATCATATTTTATAAAGTTATACAAATGAAATCATTTTTTCTTTTTTGAATTTAGGGTCAAGTTAGGTCGAGGTAGATAGGACACGAACCTGACGGAAATTTAATCGGACTCTAATATTTAAACTAGAAACTCTTAAATTTAGGTCAAAAATAAAAAAAGTCTAAGTTGGGTCAATCGAGCTAAAATTCAGGCCCGAACTTTTTTTGTTGCTAGCTGAAGTAGGCGATATTAGCTAGGGTTTATAGAATTAAATTCTATTGAAGGTTTCTTACTTGGGTATATGGGATTCTATCTGCCTTTAAACTACAATGTCATCCCTTTTAGATTAAGCGTTCATGTAGCTTGGCCATGGTTCTGATGCAATTTATATCATGTCTTGACATATCAAAAGTTGTCACACCTGAGCTACACGTAATTGTCTAAATAATAGTCTGGGTCCATTAAAAAAAATCATACCATACAACTACAACCATATAACTTACAAAAAATCGGACCTTGGGCTAGGCGTTGATCCTATTGTCAAATTTTTTGAGTTCTTATTATTTTAAGTTTGAAAACAAATTACTGAAAGTTAATCATTTCTATAATCTTCAAAAAGAAAAAAACCTTAATTTATTTTATTTTTATAATTTACATTAAGGCCCGAAGGCAGATGAGACTACAAAGCCCAAACTTACTAATTTCTATCTGCACCCACAAATCATGCCAGATGAGCTATCAAATGAAGGGTTGACCGACTCTCATTACTCATCCATAAAAAATGTTGTCGTCTTTTTTTTTTTTTAATATAAACACCTAATATTATCTTCAAATTATCCTTTTTATTTTTTATTTATTTATTTATTTATTCGGGTAATGATATATAGCCTCTCAATTTACCTCATCAGTCTCCACTTTTAAATTAAACTTAGTTCTTTTTAGAATTACCCTTGCTTATCAGTTTTATTTTTCTCAAACCTTTATCAAAGTTTTGGAGAAACTTCATTCATCCTTTAAGTGCAACATCACTTTTACTGAGAAAAAAAAAAAAAACAGTTGAAATATGTATAAGATGCTGGTCTTAGAATTGAGTCTGCCGTAAATCATTTGCAGAAGATAGTATTGCATTTTATGCAATTAGTTTTAGAATTGATTGAGAGCGCACCCTTATCCAGTTATTTAAGGAGATGATCGAAATACTCAAAGAGTGATAAAATAAATCCTTAATTAGAGAAACTTAGGAAGCATCAGAGCTATGGTTTCAATGCATTGAGGAGAGAGGCAAAGCTCTTGGATGAAGCCATGGAATTGCGGATGAAGACTGCATAAATAACTAATTGATGAACTTCACAAATAAGTAATTGATGAAACATGATCAACTTTTTAAAGTTCAATTTAAATTTAAATGCATTTGTTCTATTAATCACGAAGCATCTTTTATTCATGTTTCAATAATTTTAGCATTTCACGATTCTAATGAGTGATCAATTCGAGACTTGAACTTCAAGTGTTATCACTTTTCAGAGCAATGAAAATTAAGACGGTGATAAATAAGGGCAATTTTGTTCGCTACTCTTATTTGTTCACTTTGTTGGGCCGAGGTGAAGGCCCGTAAATGGGCCGCCAGTGATTCCACATTCAAATATAATAATGAAGTTTTTCGTAAATAGAATACTCAAGTAGACTAGTAGAGTAAGAGTAATCGCCTAATTTAATTTGAAATACATGTGTCTGTGTGACTTTTTTTACATATATGATACATGCGTCTCTGACTGTGAATCAGTTGATTGTCGCATGTTTTCCGAATACATACAACGTATTGCACTCACGTATTCAACTCTCAGCATTAAGAAATCAAACATTATTGATTTGATTAATAGTGACAATACTATGGTTGTATTTTTTTTCTTCTTTTCTTTTTCTTTTTTTTTTTTTTCATTTTGACGGTAGTTGTAGTTATATACTTAAATGGTGGATAAAAGTTTAAAATTCAAAGGATTACCCATCAAAGTATCTGTTCAGTTTTGTATCTTAATGTGCTTGTTTTCCACCTTCCATCACCTAACAAAATTTAGTAGCATAAAATATATAAAAGCACGATGCCTATTTTTACTTTGACTGCTTGACTATCTTGAATATTCTCATACCGTTAGGTTTTAAAGTTGAAATTTTGTACCAAATGTTTAGGCTTACACGTACATACCTATATATATATATATATAGCCTTACATGTACACAACTATATATATATATATTTAATTTGATTTTGGCTCAAATTACGAGCATGATTACTGATAATACATCACCTCTAGAAAATAATTGTCATATCCATCATATATATTTTAAAATTGTTTCTAATGAACTTATCTTAAACTGTGATTAAGATGGCCTATGAAGACAATCGACAATAATCATGTGTAGATTTAAAATTAAAAAATTAAAAAAAAAAACAATTTTTTGATCATTGTTTATGATGATTATAGATAACAATATCAACAATTATTAAGTTTAACGATCATTAATGATGATTGTATTGTTGGACAATAAACTAAATCAGCCATCTAAAATTAATATCAAACACTCGTTGATTGATCATCGAGAAAGTGCAACATGATTAAATCAAAATTCTCATCTAATCCTTAATATTTTTTTAACAAAAAATGTTGTTACTGAACACTTCGCGAGTTAGAACGATCATAATAGTCTATTATTATCATCAATTATATATAGCTAGCGAACGGTGTAGTTGTTATTAACTTGACCAATGACCAAAGCTATTATTATTAAACAACTCTCCTTCTTTTTTTTTCTTTTTTATTTTTCCATTAGGTATTTTCCATGCAACTTTGACAGTATTGCTTTTAGTTGACTTTGTAAAAATTCTTTCGTCTTTTCTAGATGCGGTGGATAAGAAAATATCAAACAACCGATGACTAATGTTTATCCTTTTGGTCACTCGGAGATATAATTCTTAATTACTTTTTTTTTTTGATATTATAATTCCTAATTACTTGCTAGTAAGAATCAGTAAACAAATGAAACCCAAAAAAAAAGAAAAAAGACTTACGAGTCTTAATTTCAAAAATTTCTGCAATCAATTGTTCAAAATGCAAGCTGACTTTACTAAATTCCCATTCAAAACAAAATCCCTCAGATACTTGAAATGCCGCAGGAAAACGACGCTGCCACGTACTGTACCAGGAAAAAACAAAAAGAAAGGAGAAAAAGAAGGGCATTTGGAAAAAAAAAAAAAAAAACTGAGCACTCACGTTGAATTAATCAAAATCAAATTGTTAGTTGAATTTATCTAATTTTAAGAAAAAGAAATTTTTGTACCAATTGAGAAACACTTTTAATCGGTCAGAATTGAGTTTGTTGTATAGATAAAGATGATGAGCATACAAAGGTCATAATTTATGGCGCGTTAAATTGTCGAAAAAAGCAAGCCCACTTCGTCAACTTCTTAAAATTGTCTCATAAATTGGCGGCCAACGCCCGTGACATCTCATTCTCATCTCACCCCGCATACGCACAGGTGCTGTTGCTTTCTTTTTGAAGAGAAAAAGCACCTCACTTTCGACATTTAATTTTTGTTTGTGAATTGTGTGATACGGCAATTTCACTTTATATACACAATGCAGGATCCATTTTTGGGTACAATGAGAAAAGAGGAATCGAATCGAAGCTCAAATGGCTGCGTTATTGATTAGCAAAGCTACTATCCCCAGTTAGAGTGGCCTAATAAATGTTTGTATGAAAGTGTTTCCGTTTTCACATTTGCATTTTCAAAAACAATGTCTTGGTTCTCATTGAGAACGAAGCCTGTAGTTGCTGATCAAGTGTGAAATTGAAAAAGAAGAATTAAATGGAAATTTGTTTTGGAGAACTAATTGGACAAGTTGAAATGAAATTGGAAATTGGTTTTATCCCATTGATGTGCGAGTCCTTGGATTCCTTTGTATTTAAGCTTGCATGATGATTATTTATTTGTCCTGTCCGTGCTTCATTATTTAATTTATGCTTACACAAGGAGGGGTGTTACTGTCATTATCCCCAAGTCAATATCTAATCAAGTTTTTTCACTCATTATTTTGGTTAGGTGGCATAGTTTTATTTTAAGTTCAACCTAATACCTTATAACCAATGATATACACACAATTCCAAATTTACTACAGCAATTTAATGGTCCATAAGTGCTTCCATTATTGGAATTTGCAACTATTGTTAATTTAATTTGACTAAGTACGTGCTGCACACTTTAAATTTTAAAATGATAATAAACAGATTGCATCTACGCATTCACATCTCCATCATTTAGCAGAAGAAAATAAGTCAAGAACTTATCACTTATTTATGGATATGATAGAGAAGAGTTTTTGGCTCTCTCGCAACAATTCAGTCTTTAATTTCCAATAGTCTTTGATTAAAAAATCAAAATTTATGGTAAATTTTACTTTTTTATATACTAATATATTATAATTATATCTCTACTAATATTTATAATCAGAAATCGATCAAAACTCTCCTTAATAATTTCCTTATAGTGCAGCCCGAAGGTTGACCCTCACTTAATATTGGACGGAGATTTATATTTTAATCTTTAAGGGTTCAAATCAATTACTCACTCACTCTATGTATTTTCTAAAGTTATGGAAAACATCCCCACTGTAATTTCTATCTTTTTTGGACCTAACTTTTCATTAAGGTTTTTTTTTGTATAATATAACTTAAAATTCAAATAAATTTAACATGCAATACGTGAAAAAAAAGTGTATTATTAAGTACATTTTGATGGAGACAATATTTTGCCTAATATAACTTAAAAAATATAAATATAATAAATTTACACACAATAGGTAAAAATCTAAAAATAATTAAGGAGATTTTAGTACTTTGTCCATACATATATTAGACGTTTTGGATCATTTTTTAAAATATAAAGACTGACAATGTAATTGACTCAAATTATAAGAACTTAAAAAAGTATTTTTCCAAATATTTAATTCGAAAAAACTTGCATTTTAAGGATTTCATATTAGAGTTGGTGTCAAGCGTGCTTTGCATTCTTACATTGTAATTAGATAGTGAAAACAAATTTGTTTTTTATTAAGAAAAGGGAGATCCCAATTCAATATGTTTAAATAATAATTACAAAACACAAGTACAAGTATTAATTTATACATATTAATATCGATATTGATTCTTTTTTTCTTCTAATTAAAATTCTAAAGACAGATCAAAATTATTTTTAATCAAGAGTATAATTCTTACCAAGCCACTAGGCTAGTGGTGAGAACTCTTTGGAACCCCCACAATAATTTTTTTTCTCAATTTGAGTGAAAATAGTTCCTCAAAATGTGAGTGGAGTAAATATTCCTCGAATATTAGAAATAATAAAAATCTAAGCATGTTTCATAAGAATCGATGTAAACTAGTTCCAATAATAATCTGATTTATAAATATCAGTTGTAATTTCATATAATATGAATTATATTCTTAAAGTCTTATATAATAAAAAAAAAAATATAGTTCACAGTACTGTGGGATTGTGAAAATAATGATTTTTAATAGTCACATGGTGAAACTACGTGTCATAGGTTAAGTACGGTGCATGCACCAACTTGCTCGTTCTAAGTACCTAATCGAATGTCACAATGATATTAGTGCCGGTGCGTGCTGCACCATTTGGCCATTTCTTGCTACGTGTTTAGAAGATTTAAAACAAATAATTAATTATCAAGTTCCACATTAAATGTCCTATCAAAAAACAAAAAAAAAATCCACATTAAATGAATCGCACTTTGTGGCAAATAAATATGATTCACATTTATGATGTTTCTATAATAATTTTATTAATCTCATACCTTATAAGTTCATCTTTTTTATGCATACACTCTGAAACATTTGGTAATTCAACTTAAAAAGTAAATATTAACAGAGTAATTGAAAGTCATTAGGTTAGCAGTTAGAATTCAAACCTTATAATTATGAGGTTTTAAATTCGAACCCCCACAATATATTATAAGAATTAATTTTTTTTTAATTTAAGTAAAAATAGTTTTTTTCTTTTCGAAATATGATTATAAATATCAGTATACTAATCTCATTAAATATGAATTACAATTTGAGCATTAGTACTATATAATTAAAAAAAAATAAAACAACTAAAAATCTAATGAGAAATTTACATTGGATTTTATTTTGTGAGGATTATTTTATTGGCTTATTAATGGTCACCAAAACGATCATTATTGACTTTTAGAATAATCAATATTATATTTTAATTTTTTTCCCCCGAAAATTAATAGGTTTTGGTTAATATGAATCGTGATCATAGGTACAAAGTGAGTCAACAAAACACAATGTGTTTCCTTCTCAAGCATGGAAAAATTACGACACGTTGGGTGAACGATGGAGAGTTGTGTCTGAAAGAAAACGGGGGGCAGGACTCCCAATCAAATGCCGACAGGTGGCATGAAGAATGCAGTTTAGGGTAGACTTATTTCAGAGCATAATCACGCGGGGTGCACGTGAATTGAATCGCCATAATTAAAGCCAAAAACGCGTCGAAGAAGGCAAGATTAAAAGCTAAAACCATCATGACCTGCCAACAAAAGTTGATTAAAGACGACGGTATGCCCGTGCAGAGCAACGCATCTTTGTATCTATCCAAATCCAAGGTAGAAAAATGTAATCTGTTAAATAGTTGACAAACTTTTTTTCTTTTTTTTTTTTGTGAATATATAAGTAAAAAGTGTTACTATGGCTTTTTTTAAAATAAGGGAAAAACAAAAGCCTTCTTTGAGACTTAAGGAAATTAAATGCAAGCAAAAGTGCTATGTGTCGGAAGTTGTTGAAGTCTAGACAGGTTGAAAAATAAAGTTGGCTCTAAGAAAAGTAATTTCTTCCCTTAGAAAAAAAAAACGGTGCAAGGAGGAAGTACGTACGAAGATTTATTGAATATAAAAATGATTAACTGAATTATATTGATCGATTTTGTTATTATCTTGTTTGGCATATTATTGTAGTATTTTAAGAGATAACTGAGATTATTTCTTATTTAATGTACTGACTTCTTCATATACTTATGAGATCGTACATCACTTAAAATGATATGAGTAGTTAGAATGACACTTAAAAATGATATAAGTGATTAGAGGGATATTCTTTTAACTGAAGTGACATTCTCCTAACTAACAAAAGATAGAATACGTGAAAATAAAAGATATGGATAATATATATCTTATTAGTCATGAATAGGTCATTACATATATAATTAGAGGCACTCATTTTTCTCTTTCTATTGATAAAACAAATGCGATTTAATGTATCGTAAGGATTAACTATATTGAACGTAAACATAATTATTATAGATTGACAGTGTCTTTTGCTAATTGTTGCAAGTTTTTAGTTATCAAACATTTCAGGGGTAGTGATTTAATCATAAGCAAATTCGAAACGAAGCCACATGCAAGATTGTTAATTAAGTAGCCAGTCTTATGAAGATTTTGAGTGATCACCATGGTCTCCATGCATGGTAAGCAATTCCAGAAGAAAGTGATGGTCAAAAGTTACTTTGACAAGGAATTTAATTACATATCAAACGCACACGTCATAAGGTTAAGTAATGATAGTAGGTGACCAAAAAGTAGTTTCTGATTCAATAATAAAGCTTACAAATATCGGACTTAAAAAAAAAAAATTAACCCCTTTTTCAACCGTACATATATTATTGAAAGAAGAAAACAAAGAAAAGACCCACAATCTACTTCGCCAATCTAACAAAGAGATTAGTTAGGTCCTAATTAAATTTCAGTTTCCTCCAACAAAACAAAGTTATATATTGACTAATTCGGTCTAGCTACTGACGAGCACGGATCGCATTGCTGTTTATCCATTTACTATTTACCACATGTAAATACATGTGATCATGATTGGTTAAGTTACACACATAATAAAGAGTAAATAGAAAAAGAGCAATGTTTCCTTCAACACTCAACAATTTTCCGCTAGGTAGAGATTGCTCGTTTAATTTCCTCCAACTCCTCCTTCCCATTGGCTTTGAGTTAGGAGAATTTCGTTGGACGCGTACCATTAAATATGGTTCTCAATTATTATCTAATTATAATTAAATAACTAACTAATATTTTAATTAAGATCATGTCCAAAGAGCTGGTTCCCATAATGACCCAGATAAGTTGTTATCATCAAAGAAGTTGCAGGGATTTGCTTCAGGGCTTTCTGGGCTCGTAATGAAGTGGTCAACAGATTGTGGCGAATTGGGCTGCGGCGATTTTCCCATTTCCTTGTAGAGCAAGGCCACAAGGTTTGCTTGCTGGCATTGCATGTTCACAACCTCGGCTTGTGCTTTAGCTAGCTGTGCCTGCAGCTCACTCAATTGCTTCTGTAGCTGACAAATTGCTCCTGCACATCCGTAAACTGGGTCCCGAATTCTTGCACTTGCTTCGTAAACCATGCTGCTCACAGCGTCTGCTCTCTGAGACTCTGGAAGTTCCTGCATCCACAAGTCAATAAATTAAATCTTTATGTCCATTTCCACTACATATATTCATATACATGTGAACGACAAAATTAAACTGAAGAAACGGCACATGCTTTATCTATCCGCCAGATGTGAGGCGCCTATGGGCCTGCGCATGCATTTTAGAGTTGTCACTTTCTTTTATTTATTAATTAGCCAGCAGCCTACGGCACCGGTGTCCTCATTATTTCACTCACAATCCCATTACTATAAACAGGGGCGTTGAGACCAGGAGCTGAGAAAATTACCATCAACCCCCTTTAAAAGTTGTTTTATGTTTTGCTTAGTCCACTAAAAACTGTAAAGCACGACGACACCCCACCTCTGACATATAACACACGTTACTGCTGCCTAGCTAGTCTCCTCAGCTAGATCAGTATGAACATGTTGACTAATTAACAAACCCTTTAAGTTTCACTGAAGTACGAGACACGCACTGAAGTACGAAAAATTGACAAAGAAACCGGGTAATTGAGTACCTGAAGGAACTTGATGATATTGCTGGCACCGAAAACACGATGAGCAATAGTAAACTTGGCAGGCTCGGTTGGAGGAAAATAAGGAGCCAAAACACATTTTTCAGCACATCGACGCCTCAGAATCTTGCATGCAGCACAAGGGCTCATGATAACTGGCGGCGGAGCAGAAGAATTAGCTGATATTGGGGGAGGAGATGACGAACCAGCACGGCTACTGGTAACTTTGTTAGGATTTCTTGTGGCAGCGGCATCATAACTCTCCATTTTTAGCATATGGTTGGGTAATTATTAATATTGATATATTTATATTGAAGAGAGATTAGCTGAGAGTGAGACCTGAGAGAGAGGGAGCGGGGCAGTGTTTGAGAAGTGAAAATGGGATAGTATAAATAGGCAAAAAGCGAGAGGAAAGAGAACGTCATCGTATTGAAATTGGACGTCATCATGATTATTCGAGTTGAAAATTAATTAGGTTGCGTGGCTGCTGTGTTTTCGCCATTTTCTTTTTTGTTGATTTGTTCCCGTTAGGTTTACATTTTTTTTGGCTTTATTGTATGAAAGCTCTTCGGGTTTGAAAATTATTGTTTAACATATACAATATATGGAAACTAAAAAAACCCCTACAAAAGAAAAAAAGAAAAATCATTTGGAGCCCGGTTATGAATTATGGTAGTCATCATTAATTTCTCTTTATAAATTATGGCAACATAGAAACTGCCCCGCAAGACTAAATGTATAGAAAGACTTTAACGAGGACCACATTTACTAGTATGAAGTTGGGTCCCTTCCAATATGTTTTTAATTTGTATGATCTTTAAAGATTTTGTCGCACGTGCATTTATGTTATGTTGCTAAAATTTAGTTACTATTTTTTACGTTTTTATTCATGACCACCAATCACATGCATATTTATATATTGTTCAATGTCTTAATATCATAACATGTCTGACAAAGTTTGCTAATTATAATCACACTTAGGCTACTTGTTGCTCAGCAACTATGCTTTCAAAACATAACTCTATGTATTAGTGTTGGGCAATTGTGAGTTCAAAACCACACACATAAATTAGGATACCAAACAAAACCTTAATTGTGTTTGGAAAAAAAGAAAAAAAAAGAAAAATCTCATTTATTGATATAAACTCCACAATCTTACTCCTTAATTTCCCTCATAAATATCGATTATTCAACGGAAATAAAAGGATTGATACTCGAGCAGAATTCTTTGCGGGTTGCCTAACTTATCAAGTGGGGAACGAGAAGGAGCTTTCTAACAAAGAAATACGCTTCTTTAATTAATTGCCATAATTTCTCTCTCCAGCTTTCTTGGATTGGACTCGAGTCACTGAGTAATTTCAACTGTGCAGCAGAAAAAGTCGTACTTTAATTAGCATAGTGTGAATTATCCTCTGTGTTCCCGAAAACGCGTTCTATGGAGACTAATTATGATTATAATTTACCCATTAAGTCTTTTTGTACCTTTTTTTTTTCTTTTAAATTGAAATTGGAGCAAGAAGATGATTTCGAGTTAAAATAATTTATTTTAAAAGCATCTAATAATAAATAAGGAACGCCAAAGAAAAAATAAAATAAAATAAACCCTTCCCATATACAGCCAAAATCAAAATCAGTACCCTTTGTTATGCTCTCTTAAGTCTTGTCCATCACAATTCAAAGAGATTGAAACAAGAGTAACAAGTTTGAAAACAAAATTCAAAATCCAAGATGGTCCACTCATAACTAACTAGTGCCTCGCCCTTTTGCGAGATGCCACGTTTTAGCAAATCAGTTGATGAGCTTTTGGTTTTGAGAGTAAATTGGGGAGCTTTCATTTGCTGCCGAAGCACCAAGACACTGCTACGTCTTTCTACTTTTTTAACCACCATCCGGTGACTCACCTGCCCACCCATTGAAAACGACACCGCTTTTAAATAAATGTATCTGTCTTTCCGAAGAGAGCAAACATTGGGTCTAAGGTTGGTGAAGAGCCGGTCGCTCGTTCTCCACACGAAGCAAGAAAAAATTAACTCTCCATTAATTAGTTAATTAGCCCTAACCTATTACTAGTGCCTTCACAATTATGCCATTTAACTTAGTTACAAAATCATGAAAATATTTTTACTAGATTTTATACATGCAATGTAATTAATTTGTTCTAATAGTGCCGGCATAGAATTTTTGAATTATTGACATTAATAATAAAAAAAATCATCTTGTATCTCCATCGAACTTCTCAAATGTTTTGATTAAGAAGAAAATTAATGGTGTTAAAACATTTTAAAATGAGTTGGACTATTGGCACTCCTCTGATCTCCTCGTAAACCCCTTTTTTTAGTTATATTTATTTTATTTCCGAAAATACCTCTTTTTTTAGATACATTTTCTACGTTCTCAATTTTCATTTAATTTTTTTTATTGTTAAAACTCAAAGTATTATTGTGCTTTTTTTAAATTATTTTTAATTTTATTATTACTCTACACACAAATAAAAAAGTTATATGGGTGATAAGCTTTTTAGTTTCAATCATTGGCTGAAATAACACATATTTCAAATTATAATTTCAAAGCAATTTTAAGTATCAAAATATTTAATCAATAAGAAATCAAAAGAGAACAATAGATTATTCTAAATTTGTACAATTTATTTTAGTTAGATAGGATGTAACATATAGATTTTTTTTTTTGAAAAGGATTGATTATGAATTAAGTAATTTGCTGGAAAAAAAATCTATATGTCTTCAATTTTTAATTGTCCTTAATTGTAATTTTATTTAAAGTGGGGTTTTGTAATAATAATGTTGGGGTGCCAATAGCTCCACTCTTTTAAAATTGACTTGCTGGGCATCCAGAAACAAGATAACAGTAAGCTACAATCATTTTCATAAAAGAAAATATCACTTACAAATTAAAAAAAAAATATTTTGTCTGATTATAATTTAATAACAATTGAGTTGTAATCCTGAGGACAAAATTTTCCAAGTGTTGGAAAAATCTAAGCCTTAGCTTTGCGGTGGTAGTGGTTGGACTAGCAACATTCTCTAAATCCCACTATCGGTCATAGGCGTGTGGACCTTTGTAAAAGATGAAATGAATATATAAAAGCTGATCTCTTATCTTTTTTAAAATTCTTTATTGGTTATTTTTCACTTTTATCATATAAAGTCGTTTTTTAGAAATTAATGAGCTCATTGTATAGCTTCAAGCATGCGATGTAAACACATTGCAGCAACTCCAATTCCCGCCCAAAAGTGTAGATTGATAATGGAACAAGAATTTGGTCACTGTGCTGTGGGCTCCCATGCCCTTTTTGACAATTTTGTTGCATGAAGATTCTTTAAATATCTTATCGATTGGAGTTGGTCAAATAAGGGCAGTGCATTTAATGGAGATTGATTCAATTTGATCATGAAAGATTTCCAGCATGATGTATATGAATTTATATGGTTCAGTTCCGAAGAGACCTCATGGTTAAAATATGGGTAAGATTATGGATTATATATTTGAAACTTTTTTGGGTTTAATTACAGGGACTTCAGATTTTGGTTGAGTGATTTTGAAACAGTTTTCTTAAACTGTTCATTCGAGTTTGAACTTAAGAGAGATTGAGAGTAAAATTTAATTTAGACTTTACCTATCCAATTACCATTTAAATAATAAAAAAAAAGAAAAAAAGAGAAAAAGTTTCAATTCCTTTTAACGTTTAAGATATGTATGGAAAATCTTACGGTAAAAATTTTTGTCGCATGTAACGGTGAAAATTGAAGCACCGTAGACTAATCTAGCTAAGCTAGTCAAATGATATGCAAAACAAATTAACCTGACTCATATGAGTCATTTCACATGATTTTGCTTGGGAAGTACAGCTGGGAAAGCAATTATAGAGAACGTTTCTAGCTGCTTACTTACATGTTTGCTAGCAATCTAATTTTATGAACCGCCCACATGATCAACGTTGCATTTATAGATAATTTATTAAATTTCAAAAGAAATCTGCATGCATATTAAATATGTAAAATGATGGTCTTAGAAAATTCTTTTTTTTTTTTTAATAGATTCTCTTGCGTGAAATATAGACTAAAACAAGAGAGTTTTGAAGTAGGGGGGAGAAAAAAAAAGTAAAAGTACAGTTTTTGCATGAGGGAAATTGAACGTTTTTGCATGAGAGGAATCGAATTAGAAAGGAGCATACGGCTCTAGAGGCGGAGGAGTGCAATTTACAGCCGCCGGTTCAAGTGATCATTTGAGATTTTGAGTGATTCTTTTGACAACCAGGGCTGGAAACTAAAAGAAGCGTCAAAATCAAAGGTGGAATCGTAAATTTCACCGACAATGAAGCGTACATCGATTATACGGCAGTGGTACTTTGAGCATTAACTCATTTAGTCATCGGTCATCGGTCTTTTGTAGCTTCAATTCTTCTAATAAATTCATGATGAGAGTAGCTTGCAATCTATTTGAATGTCATTTATATCATTCTCCGGTGAAAAAAATTTTAAAAAAGAAGAAGTTGCTCTGGCGTGACCACCTTTAGTATTACATTACAAATTTACTGCTATTGTTACACTTAGAAATTTATTGATACTCATTATTTGTATACTTGTCGATGCATTTCGGATATTGATGTCTAGAATGTGTTCTAAAAATTTAAAAGCCAATCAATTTCTACCGAAATGAACAAGGGGATTCGAACAAAAGCATAAGATGTTTTAGAACACTTGATGATTGTGTTTTCCGAAAGTATTTTTGAGTATATTTGTAGTTTGAAGTACTTTGCTTCATGATATTTCGTAGTCAAGGTTGGTGTTATCAAACAGAAATGAAAGTTATATTGCCATGGTCGTCAAGGCAAAGCACCCCAATCGATAGCCAAATTTGCGACATCAAAATTAAGATGATAGCTAACATTCTTGAAGCTTGACCAAGAACTTTCAAAAGCGATCATCGCCGCCAGGATTAATAGCACAAACCTAAGTTGTAAACCAAATAAATGTGCATGCACAGGTGGCCAAAAGTAAGGCTCTAGAATCACATTAAACAAATAAAAAGGAAGAAGAAAATGGAGTACCAATTGACCAAATTTTCAACTGGGAGACTGGAAAATCAAGCATATACATACTCTTAGAAGAATTTCGAGGCAATAAGATAAGGGCTAAGAAGGGCAAAAAATTAAGAGAATTGACTGTGGTACAAGGCTGTTTCGGTTGATCACCCCCACCTCCCTTTCCATTTAAAGTTTTAATTTTTAGAACTTTTCTTTGTTGATCCCTCTAAAATTTCCGTTCATGTTCCCAAACTTATGATACAACATATATATATTATTGTAAAGCTCGGGGTGTCAACAGCAGAAAAGTTTGAAGGCATTGTACCAAGCAACATTACATTATAATTTATAGACATTCCTGAAAATTATTACCAAGTTGCCAATCTTCCAGTAACTTCAGTTAATCTGTTTCTAATTTTTCTTAGCGCTACTGAAAAAGTCCACACGGTGTTTGGCAGAAAACGTATTTGTTACAAAGTTTAGTTTCCCACTGAGCCCGCTAGCAACAGAAGAAAGAAAACGAACAAGCAATGACTCCAGCTAAGAATGAACCCAAATGCCATCACGAGGAAAGTCTCTTACTCGTTTTCTCTGTGGATGGATGGATGGATGATTGACGAGGTGGCTGACAGGGGAAAGTTGCACAGGAGATGGAAGATTGGAATTTGGAACCCACACGTACGTTTGTGAGTCACACTCCACCTCCATCCATACGGAATCAAAGACAAATTGTACATACTTGATCTACTTTTTTTGACTTATGGTGTACAGCAGCACTACAGCTATGTGACTCTGTCTACGAATTGGAAAACAAATAAATGATGTGAGTTTCCTCACAAGATAAAGAGCCAAAGATTCCAACCTTTCCAGGTCTTGAATCAACTAAACGTGTTTTTCCGTTTTCTTGATCCAGGAGTTTTCTTCTACTACACCGGGGGGCCAAAGAGTGATAACATCGCATTTAAAACATAACCGAGGAGATTCTATTAATCTATTTTGAAGAATAAATTACAAGATTGCGAAGGAATATTCTTCAAAAACTATCCTTTTTTTTTTTTTAATATTGATATTAAATCAGAGATTACAATGGATATTTACAATTATATTACACAATTGGGACCCCTCGTGTCGTATATATAATCTTCTGAAACATTGCATATATTTTCCAACACTCTTTGTTATTCGAAAGCTGTCAACAACTCCATTCACATTTCGTAAGAGAGAAAATTTCTTCCACTCAATTATTTCATTACAGAGAAAGGATTGAAACTAACTCCTATAATGCTTTTATAAAACCTTGAAAAGACTGAAACTAACTCTTATAATATTTTGATGGAAGCTTTAACTTTTACTCTCACTCTCACACATTGTAAGTGCAAGAGTTCTCTACTATGCCAATGGCTATTGGTTAACTATCCCTGTTATGTTAATTGGGCTGGTTCAGAACAATGAAACAGACAAAAGCAATACGGTCACCACAAAGTCCTCAATTGATTCCGTAGCTAGTTGGGTTAGGTTCAGCTTGACTACTTTCTTTATAAAATATGATGTTATTTTTCAAAAGAGTTTCGTTTTCGTAGTAGAATAAGTCTTATGTACTTCCAAATAATTTAGACTATGTGTTTTATTTAAATAATGCTATGTAAGATTTTTTTGTTCAAGCTTAGAACATTCTCTACTAATTATCTAAAGAAAATGCCGAGTCTTTCCCACTGGTAACAAAATTCAATAAGAACGCTATTGACAGTCTATAAAGCCAGCAACTTCTTCAGCTGGCCGTACCCGCAACTTTCTTGAATCTATAAAACTATTATGCTTAGAAGATTCAAATTACAGCAGAAGCAAATTCCAAAAAGAAATGAGCAAGCAGAAAAGTAAACATGACCCCAATTTTCTAACAAGTGGGATGGATCACTTGCCATGAATTGGAAATTAGCAAATGCACAAGTTCAAGACTTTGAAATAGATGTCCAAATATAGAAGCTACAAAGTGTACAGTGGCTTATAGGGTGTGCCGACGACATTACAAGAAAGACATGATCATTCAACATCACAGAAAAAAAAAAACATTAGTTCTTCCCGTGCTTCAAAAAATTGAAACACAAATGACTGAATATCACAAAGTGGGAATGTAATTACAAGAAAGAAACCAGATAAAGCTGATTTCATTTCCTTCGTGTACATAAAATAAATACACCATGTTGCGGAGCGACTCAACTAAAACATGATTCCCGTTGCATGAAAACATACCATAATAAGATTAATAAATGATTATTGTTTCAGCATACTATACAGTACATTACTCAATGCTCAAAAATGCCCTACATTACATTCTTCATAATCTGATTAAGCTCACATACAAAAAGATAGAGAAGCAAAATAACTTAAGAGAACCTGTTCCAGAAAAGGACGGCGAACAAGTTAGAAGAACAATAAAATGGCTGGAAACAAAGTACAGCTACTCACCAGCAATCCCTACTCAATCATAAAGAGGTTGAGACTGATTGCAAATTTTCACTACTCCCTGATGCTGTCTCAACATCAAAGAAGTCCTGAAGTGCAGTCATTGTAACAGTATTAGATTTCAAACTCCTTATTGCCTCTGCATTCGCCAAAGCTCCAGAAACTGTTGTTATGACAGGAACCTTGTAAGCAAGACCCATCCTCCTCAGCTTCAACCCGTCAATCTGATCAAGTGAATCACCAGAGCTTGTGATCACCATCATCTGTATCTGCCCATTAGCAACCACATCACCAGCATGTGGCCGGCCTTCATGCATCTTCAGCACTCTTTCCACAGCAATACCTTTTAATTCAAGAAAGTGAGCCGTCCCAGAAGTTGAAACAATCTTGAATCCTATATCTAAGAATGCCTTTGCAATTCTCTCAAGATGGGGCTTTGTCAAGTCATTTAAGCTGAGGAACACAGTGCCTGAAAGTGGTAGCTTCTGCCCTGCAGCAATTTGAGCCTTGGCAAATGCAATAGGGAAGGACATGTCAATACCCATCACCTCCCCAGTGCTTCTCATCTCAGGCCCTAACAGCACATCACAGCCTCGGAACTTCTCAAAGGGCAGAACTGCTTCCTTGACAGACACATGCTTGGGGATCACCTCTTTTGTGAAGCCTAAGTCGTTAAGTGACTTCCCTGACATAACAAGAGCAGCATATTTCGCCAATGGATGCCCAATTGCTTTTGACACAAATGGGACAGTACGGGAAGCGCGGGGATTTGCCTCAAGCAAGTAAACATCCCCAGATGTTGTAATTGCATACTGACAATTCATGAGTCCACACACATTCAATCTCTTCGCCAATTTGATAGTCCATGACCTTATGGTGTCCAAGCAAGAGGATGAAATAGTTTTAGTGGGAATCATACAAGCCGAGTCCCCAGAATGGACCCCAGCCTGCTCAATGTGCTCCATTATTCCCCCAATCACCACATTACCACACGAGTCAGCAAGTGCGTCTACATCAATTTCAATAGCATCAGACAAATATTTATCGATCAATACAGGACGCTCTGGGTCTACCTCGACAGCATTTTCCAAGTAAGTCACAAGCGTTTCGTCAGTATACACAATCTCCATTGCCCGTCCACCAAGCACATAAGAAGGCCGGACAACAACTGGGTAACCTATCTCTGTTGCAATGGCAAGAGCATCAGCTTCACTCTTGGCAATACCTCCTTTTGGCTGTTCAATACTTAACTCCTTAACGATGGCATTGAACCTCTCTCTATCCTCGGCAGCATCTATGGAGTCTGGCGATGTACCCCAAATGCGAACGAGGCCATCCCTGCTGGCAGATGGCAGCCTGTGTTCATCCAAGAATTGATGGATGGGAAGAGCAAGCTTCAGGGGTGTTTGACCACCAAACTGGACAATTATACCTTCTGGTCGTTCCAAATCAATAACGTTAAGCACATCTTCAACTGTAAGGGGTTCAAAGTAGAGGCGATCACTTGTGTCATAATCAGTGGATACAGTTTCAGGATTTGAGTTCATCATGATTGTCTCATATCCAGCACTCTGCAAATGCCAAAAAGTAATAATAATAATTAAGAAAAAAAGGATAAGAAACTAGGAAATGATAGGCAAGGGTTAATCTGTAACAGCGACACGAAGAAAAAGGTTTCTTTGCAGATGTGCAACAAAATCGTAAAATGCCAACTTTCAATTTAGTTTTATATCAATAAATCAGTTTAGTAAGAGTTGATGATCCAAAATTACTCTAGATAGACAGAAATAGGTCTCATCACAAACTTGGCACAAAGAGATCAAATTAAAAAAATAATTAGAGGAAGACTAGATTTAGATAATCTTTAATTTGATCTTCCATGCATTAAACAATTATCCTTCCATCTACCATATCATGTTCGTTTAAGTAAGATAACTGCTTTTATCAACATTCTGCAAATACTAGCATGTAAAATGAAAGAATTGAGTTTCAAGGTAAGTAAGTTATTGTGGTGTCTAGATCATCAGTCTTAGCTTCTATAAACAAATGGTATATAATAGAAATGCAACTCCATCAGTTTTGTATTGTTAAAACAAGCATGGATATGTTCTTTTTACCATTATTTCTATGCAAAGATGAAAGAGAAAAAGCAAATGCA
Organism: Atalantia buxifolia; assembly: GCA_030444775.1. Classification (NCBI taxonomy): domain Eukaryota; kingdom Viridiplantae; phylum Streptophyta; class Magnoliopsida; order Sapindales; family Rutaceae; genus Atalantia; species Atalantia buxifolia. The sequence continues at coordinate 14,960,325 of CM059838.1, forward strand.
GACAAACCTGAAGGGAAAAGGACGTGTGGCAACAACAGTAGTCAAACTCAATCCCCTGACCAATACGGTTCGGTCCTCCACCTAATATCAAAACCTTCTTCTTTTGGGTCGGGGCTGATTCGCACTCAAAATCATAGGACGAATACATATAAGGAGTATTGGCCTCAAACTCTGCAGCACAGGTATCTACCCGCTTGTATGATGGAATAACTCCCAAAGATAGCCGTTTCTCCCGGACATCTTTCTCTGTCGACTTAGTTGCAAAGGCTATCTGCTTATCACTGAAACCTCGTCTTTTAACTTCATAAAAGTCATCCTTAGTCATATTAGACACGCTTTGAGTAAGAAGAAATTGTTCCACATCGATCAGCTCTTTAAACTGAGTGAGAAACCATTTGTCGATGAAACTCAGCTCATGGATCTCATCTACTTTCATTCCCTTCTTCATTGCAGCATATATGGCCTGCATGCGATCAGGGTTAGGGACTCGAAGACTGTATTTGAGTTGCTCCCAATCCCAGTCAAGTTCCTTCACATTAGAGCAACCCCATCCAGAGAAGCCACATTCCAGGGATCGAAGTGCCTTCTGAAAGGATTCTTGGAAGGTGCGGCCTAGGGCCATGGCTTCACCAACAGATTTCATTTGGGTCGTCAATAACGGCTCAGAACCAGGAAATTTCTCAAATGCAAATCGAGGTATCTGCATGGTTAATGTAAAATCAAGTATCAGCTGATGTAGCCAATTAACCAATACACATGTTGGTGAGGAACAATAATATGTGCACGAGCCTTCGAATTAGAATTATGTGTTGCTATAAATGTACATTAAACTGTACAATAAGATATTGAGATTATATAGCTCAGAAGAGGCAGGGGTCTCAGTGGATGCAACATAGGTGGTTGTTCACTAGTGATTCTTTTGCAAAATTATCACGCTTGCCACCAACATATCCCACATTTGTTCTGAAAATGCTAGGTAAAAACAAGGATAATGAAGTGTTAACCATCATCCCAAAGGATAATTTAAGGTAGATTGACCAGTGAACTAACCACAACATCTGTTAAAACAAAAAGTGCTTTTGAAAGTACTGTAAACACACACTTAGTGAGTTGGACTAAAAAGTAACAACCAAGCTAATTTGACTTAAAAAAATAACAGTGAATATATTAATGATCGAACAAAAGAGATGCAAATAAGTTACTAACCTTAGTCACAACATAATCAATAGAAGGTTCAAAACTAGCAGGTGTTTTCTTGGTAATATCATTCGGAATCTGATCCAAAGAATATCCCACTGACAACTTAGCAGCCATTTTCGCAATAGGAAATCCTGTAGCCTTAGACGCCAAAGCAGAGGATCTCGAAACCCTAGGATTCATCTCAATAACCATTACCTCCCCATCAACAGGATTCACCGCAAACTGTACATTAGACCCTCCACATTCCACACCAATCTCCCTAATTATAGCTATTGAATAATCCCTCAGCCTCTGGTACTCCTTATCTGTCAAAGTCTGTGCAGGTGCCACAGTGATGGAATCCCCTGTGTGCACGCCCATAGGATCAACATTCTCAATCGAACAAATGATCACCACATTGTCAGCTAAGTCACGCATAACTTCAAGCTCAAACTCTTTCCAACCCAACAAGGATTTCTCCACCAACACTTGTGAAGTCAAACTAGCAGCTAACCCAGCCTTACAAATGGCTTCAAACTCCTCCTTGTTATAAGCAATGCCGCCTCCAGTGCCACCCAACGTAAAAGCAGGGCGTATAATTAACGGAAAATCCCCAATTTCATTAGCAATTGAAATACACTCATCTAAAGTATTACCAATTCCAGACGGCGGCGTCTTGACACCAATATTTTTCATAGCTTGTTTGAACAAATCTCGGTCTTCAGCTTTCTTAATAGCGTCAAGCTTCGCTCCAATCAATTCAACGCCGTATTTCTCAAGAGCACCGCTTTCAGCCAAAGCCACCGCAAGATTCAACGCGGTCTGCCCACCCATTGTAGGCAACAAAGCATCGGGCCGCTCCTTTTCGAGCACTTGCTCGACCAATTCCGGCGTCATGGGGGTAATGTAGGTGCGGTCCGCCAGTTCCGGGTCCGTCATAATAGTAGCCGGGTTAGAATTTATCAGAATGACTTCGTATCCTTCTTCTTTCAATGCCTTACAAGCCTGAGTCCCGGAGTAATCAAACTCGCAAGCTTGGCCAATCACGATGGGCCCCGCACCGAGAATCAAAATCTTCCTCAAGTCGGTTCTTTTCCCGAGCTTTTGATCTTTACTACTCGCCGCTCCATTGCTCAACTCAACGCTCGAATCTATTTTCGCTGTGCTGGCACGAACGCGTGACCTCGAGTAGCGAGTGAGCTGCGGAGGCCATGAACGTAGGCTCAAAGAACCTGTTTTTTTGTCGGAGTAGAGAAATGACCGAAAATCAATGTGTCTGGTTAAAGGAAATGAAGGCTTTTGGGCCAAAAACGACGACGGAGAGAGATTTTTACAATGATTCAAGCAATAGCTCATCGTTTTTTCCCCCCCTTTTTACTTCGTTTTAGTTTTCTTATTTGCTTTTTTTGAGCGAATCACATGCACTGGAGAATTTTAGGTGAGGGTTTCTGTTTAGGGGAAGAATTAGGGCTTCTGGGTATCCAAGAGCGGCACTGGGGATGTTCTTGTCTGCTAAGGATATTCGTTTGGTATGCTGACTGTAAAGGGCAAACGTGCAATGGCATCAATAATACTCCACTGAGAGTTTAGGGTTTTTGCTACTGAGATTGCACCACTGTGACGTCAGACTAGACCCTACCCGTTTGTCCGTTTTCGGGTCAAACCTAAATGTAGTACCCGCAACTAGGTCCAGGGGCTACGGCAGATGGGCAATCTAGTAAGAGCGCTGATATAATAATGGCATATAAATCTCTTAATTTATCTCAACAGTCCCAAATTTTTATATAATTCATACCTCATTAAAAAAATAAAAACTTTTTTTTTAAAAAAAATCTTAAACACTCTTTTAAACATCACCCACTAGTGGCAGAGGGTATAATATAAAACTAGGGAGCACCATGGTACCTGCAGAGTTTTAAAATATTTTAAGATTTTTAAATAAAATATGAAAAATAGGTGACTTATGAGTGAATCCATTAAGCTCACGGATTTTGCACCATCGAAATATTTTCATTCCACGGTAGTATTGGGCACGATGTTCTGAGGTTCTGTGGCAACAATAGAAGTGTGTGTGGGACAAAGAAAAGAAAAAAGAAAAAGACTATTTATTTTTATTTCGGTTGGGTGAAAATATGGTCACACTAGTCATCGAGTAACCGCAACTGATTTCATAGTCCGGCAACCTTTGGGTTGGATGTTCTCTTGAAAAGCACCCCAGTTATTCTCCAATTACACCGCGAAAACCCGAATGAAATCAGCAGTTCAGTTTTACAACATTTGAAATTGGGCTATTTAGTAACGCAACAGATCTTACATTTTAATGCCTGATGAAATCTCATTTGTTTTACGGTAGAATATTCATTCTAGAAAGAGCAAAAATTTATCGTGACACATAACGATTGAATTCGATTATAGAATCCCGAACGTAATTGGGTTTACTTATAATAATACAAAAGATTCACACTCCAGAAAAAAAGGGTATAAATTCATCGCTAATCGAAGAAACAAACTCTTATTCCTTCTTCACCACGGATTGCACGACCTCAGCACAAGGCCCTGCAGAGCCGCCGCTATTAAAATTCGAAATTGTGGAGAATCCATTAATTCTGTCTATATTCCAAGGTGAAAATTCTTTTCTTTTTTTTTTCGTATCGCGATTGTTTCTGGTTTCGGTTTCACCCCAACTTGGGTTATTTAATTGACAAGTTACGATTCGAGGAATTTTTATTTATTTATTTATTTATTTTTGGGTTAAAGAAATCATGTTCTAACACAAGCAGCTATATGTGCAGGTGATTTTCTCCATCACTGTCAAGAAATATGGCTGAGTCTATTGTAATTAGTAGTATTGCCACATCGCCAATGTTGACACCAGGTATGACAAGAATGTTCCTTAGCTCGTTAGCAACATATTACGTATATATAACTAGCCTTTTGTAACTCTTTGCCACTTTGATTTGATTTGATTTCGGATCAACACATTGATTAACAATGCATATCAAAATAAGCTTTTGATTGAGTGCCTTATTAATTTATGACATTATGTTTTATATATATATATATAATTTTTCTTTAGCGCGGACACTCTCAATTTTATTTTTTTATGCAAATAAACTTTTAAGTCGCACAGTTTAAGAATGATTTTATATACACAGTTACTACTATGATACAATTTTTGATTACAGCAAAAACAAGAAAGTACTGGTGCAAGGAGCTAAATAAGCTTTCTGAATCTCATCCGGCAGGAGTCTCCATGGAATTTCAACCTTCCCTTGGAACTTATTGTGTGCAAATTAAGCTTTGTGCTCCAGTTCCAGTTGGGTTGGGCTTGCATTTGCAATCATCTCGTTCTCTTCACAGAAGAAGAAGAAGACCACTCTCTGCTTCTATGATCTGTGCTTCTGCTTTGGTAATTTCATATTGAATTTCCTGCTACAGGCTGTTATTCGTTTTTTGTTATTTTGAAATACAATCTTTTTTTTGGTACCCTTTTCTTAATGATTTAGCCCCCTGAAAATGTATATCACACAGGCATTTTCCCTTGATGTTAATATCTTACATTGCGACAAAGATAGTCTTGAATTTTGATGTTGCTTTTCTTTTCACAGCAAGCGCAGACTCAGACAATTACCCCTGAGGCACCAACAACAATCCCAAATCCTCCTGGTAATAGCCAATTCCATTTACCATTTACTGTAGTCATGTGAGGTCAAGGCAGCATTTTATTCAGCTGCTAGCACCAGTGACCGGCTACCTGCCTGGCTAGTAGCTAGAACTTACTGGATGATGAGGGTGTCCACTGTCCAGGGTGAGGCTTATCATTTTCATATATTTTTGAGCTGCAGCTGCTCTTTCTCATGAATAATGCTTTTGCACTTCCCGTTTCACTATTGATCATTGTTCTTGGGGTTTAAAGTGGATGCTATTAGTGTTCTTATAATTGAAATTAATTTGTATAGACATTTGTTTATTTTTTCTGTGACTAAATGTTGTCGGGAAGTTTTTGTTTGCAATTTTTCTTTTTTCTTTAATAATCTTAACAATAGATAATTGAATTGGTTGCAGCAAAGGAGAAGTCACCAAAACTGGATAGTGGAGGGACTGGATTTCCACCCCGGGCTGGTGGGGGCGGAGGCGGCGGTGGCGGAGGAGGAGGAGGCGACTGCTCAGGCGGATTATTCCTCTTCGGCATACTTGTTTTTCTAGACTTTCTAAAGGATCTAGAAGGCAAGAAGAAGTCCCGGGACAGTCAAAGAAGTTTGTGATGTTTTGTTATGACCTGCAATCACTTTCAAATTTTCTTCAAACTTATTCCGGGGTGTGAATTTAGTTTGCGATGCTGCATTCTAATCCTTTTGGAATTATGTTGATGCCTCATGGGTGGATAGTGTGAATTATCCTTTTAAAATTAGTAGCATCAAGTTTGGATCACTTTTGTTTTCTGTATTATAGAATGAATTATCCGTTACTAAGAAAAAGAAGTTGGTATTGGTATGTTCGTCAGAATAGTTGACATGGTGAAAATAAGAAGAAGAGGACGTATTAGAGAAAGATTGAAGAGTGGGAGGGGTTTGAAGAAAGAAAAAAAGAAAAGGTCACGGTACAAAATTGTATTGTATTTTATACACCAATTATTAAGTTGAATAACCTCTCTTCCAAAATTTTCAGTTGTACAGCTGTAAATTAAAATTTTAAATTGATTTGATTTATATTTAAATAATGAAAAATTTTATTATATTTTTATTAATTTTGTTAAAATTATTATTTAAAATTATATTTACTACATATTATTAATTTTTATCTTATAATTATAAATTTTTTTAACAGTTGTTATAACATTAAATACCAAACAGTACTTTATTTTGAAAATTTTCTAAAAACTTATATGACACCCTCTACCTCAAATAATTGATCTCCAAGCTTCATATATATAGAGTTGAAATTGACTCAATTTTAGGTGGAAATGCAATAATGTATAATTTTATATACAACTATGATTTAAACTTCAAATCAATAATAATATTTTAATTATTAAAGCTTAATCATCAAAATTCTTAAAGTTTTTCGGAAAAAGAATGATTATCCTTCAAAGAATAAATTGAATTCTATTAAAAATAGAAGCAAAGATGACAATTCCACGAATAATTGATTTACAACCTTCTTACAAATTCATTTCGACAGGAGTTTCAATTCAAGCCGACGGATCGCACGAGAGCCAATCATAAGCATTTGCGCGTTTTAACTAAAACAATCGACGTTGCTAAAGTCAAATGGAAGCCAAGGTTGACCAAGAGATGTGACAAAGGACTTCGCTTTTGGATTTGTTGATTTTTGAACACACGGACTTTGCGTTTAAGCTTTCACACGTCAACTGACGAATCCTGTCCAAACAAAAAATTTGCTGGCCCTGCCTGCAGGCTGCAGCAACCCCACTCTGCCCCATCATTGATCTTTCCAACGTTTAAATTCATTTAATAATTTCCAGTTTGGCAAAACTTATTCTCTTCTGTTCTCCCTATTCCCGTTTCAACTTTCAGCTGCTGTTCATTAGAATTTTGCCTAGTCTAACGTTACCGTTTTGCTTCAATAGTTTCTTGTTTCTGCATACAACAAGGAGTCGCTGAAAATGGTGCAAATCAAGGAATTGTATCCTCTTATATTTAAGTTTTGTTCATAGTTGTTATGATTCTTAAAAGTTGACCAAATTTTCATCTATAAGCTTTGATTTATTTATTTTCATACACCTGTGCCATGATTCTGGTGATTGGACTCTTGGAAAGCCCTTAACTTGCAACTTTTCTACGCGGGATTTTTCTGTGAAGTCGAATTGTCATGCCCATGTCGTTAGAAGAGGTAATCCCACTTAAGCAAAATTAAATTTTTTTGGTTAATTTGATTAAGTTTCTGTTATTTAGATTGGTTAGTTCATAACAGAGCTCATGGATTGTTTTGGGTTTCAGTATCAGGTGGCTCAGATGTACATGGTCGCAAAGATGCAGCAGCAGAATTCAAATGGTGATGAGGGTGTTGATGTCTTGGAGAATAGACCCTTTGAACACGATGTATTTGGAAGAGGTCAATACACTTTTAAAGTGTATCGTTTCCAAAGGTAATTCAATGAATCAGAAATAATCTTAATCTGCTAAAGTTTAGTTGTTTTTATTATTTGATGATTGGTTCTACCAGATTATGAGCTTACTATAGTCTATTTTAGTCTCACTACTATTTATTTATGGGTTTAGAAAAAGGAGTTGCAAATTTTTTTTGGTCAGTATAAGTTTATTACCAGCTGCATTGCAGATAGAAGATTTCAAAATTGGGGGTTATGATTGCCTAACATTACATTTTCTGTTTGTAGTAAAGCTCCTGCTTGGCTTAAAACTTTTGCGCCAGCAGATGCTCTTGTTATGCACGAGGAAGCCTGGAATTCATATCCAAGATGCAAAACAGGTTACCATATTCTCCTGTTTCACTTTCTGCATATACTGTCAGTCTCTTTCTTTTCTCAAACTTGTATTAACACGTTATTTTGTTCTTCTGTACACAAATGCCTCATTCCTCAGTAATCAAGGTAATATTTTGTTGCAAAATTCTGTTTTTTGGATGCAATTGTTTTATATTCAGTAACACATTCATCGACTTATTTCTGCAGTGCCCGTATTTCACCAAATTCAGTCTCACCATTGAAACCGTTCATAAAGCTGACAATGGGCGATCAGACAATGTGAGTTCCTCTTAATATTTCTGCAGTTTGTGACCAAGTACCACTGAAATCCATACTTTTGTTGAGACATTATTGTTGGAATGGATTTTAATTATTCATCAGTGTGAAGTTGCACCATTCCCTGTCGATCTTTTCCTGTTTTTTCGGCATCTCTTGACTGTGAAGATGATAAACTAGGTGCATAACTTGAGCGAAGAACAACTAGCAGCCAGACAGGTTGAAGTTCTTGATATTGCTTCAACTGCAAGGGATTATTGGAGCTATGCCATTGCTAGTAACAACATAGACTTCTCTAAATTCAAATCAAAAAGAACTGGACGTGGTCCGCTTTCAGAGGGCTGGCAGGTTTGTATCTTCCTTAACAATAAATATTGCATTATGTTTAAATCTATTTGCTTCCACTCGATATCTTGCTCCTTGATTAATATTGACGAACAGTGAATGACAATAACATTTACAGGATAGGTGCAATCCTGTTATGACAGCATATAAATTGGTGACTATAGATGCACCATACTGGGGATTTGGTTATCGACTTGAACAAGCTTTATTGGCGGTAATATTTCTTGGACTTAAGCAATCTATCAATATTTGACTCATAGTGCAGATTACTTTACTGACGACAATGCCAAAATTACTTTTGAGAAAAGATGACATCAATGATCTTAGTTTGAGAAATGTGGTCTTAGTTATTCAGACTCACCATTATGATGCTCCGTGCTTTCCTTTTTTTTTTAAACAAAAAGTTCAAGCTTTTGTATTAGGTAAAAAATTATATATACACAATAAGACAGAAAGGGACAAAAAGGAAAAAATTATTGTGACAAGCAATGCTACAATTCCCTTTGTACGTCTGCTGGGGCATTAAGTACCATCTCTCTGAGTAGACATTGAAGAAATCCCTTTGCTGCCTACTAGCTGAGGCTAATGCACCTTAAAGAAAATCTAGGAATTATCCTTAAATGTTATAGAAGCTTCCTTCTTGATAGTGCAATTCAATAAGGAAAAATGGTTGGAGGATTACAATACCAGTTGCCTTTAAAAGAAAGTCATATGGTCCTATTTGAAGGAATTCAAAACGGACAAGTGTGAAACATCCAAAGAAGAAGAGTAAAGCAGGGAGGAAGAGTAACTGAAAAGAGAATGATATTGGTTATTGTGTTGTGACTCTTTGACCTACTTTAGTGTCTTTATTTATTTACTTGATGATTTTTTCACAGGGTGAACGTGCACTTTTTCTTGAAAGCCATCGGAATTGTTTTGGCTGGATTGATGAATGGTTTGGAATGACAATGCAACAAATGCGTGAAATTGAACAACAAAGTGATTCCTCATTCAATGAGGTAAGCGTGTTCAATAACATCTCTCCATATGCATCGAACTTTAGAAGTTGTGTTATGTGTGGGAAACCTTCATGCTTCAAAAAGATTTCATTGCTTGCCAAATTTTGTACGTCATAGCATCAAAAGAAAATGAGATGACTTGAGCAAGTCACAGGTCCTACTTCTCAAAACTGGTCAACAATATTGTATCAAATGAATAAAATTTCTTGGAATTATATATTGTCAGCTGGCTAAAATACTGGTGACATCAGAACTAAGCAATAAGGCCTCATTTTTATCTGCTGAAGTAGCAGCATCTTTCAAGAAAAGAAATTTGGGTCGAATCTCAAGTTTTTTCTTTTCAAGTTATTCATTGAAAACACTGTAATGCTAATGATTTCAAGTCACTGACATAATTTTTAACTTGCACTTTAAAACAGAGACTTGGCAAGCCAACCTCAATGACAACCAAGGAAGGATTTGGAACTCGATGTTTCTTGTGATGAAGAAAATTTGAGACTAAACGTCCTCCCAATATTTCTGGGGTGCATGAGCTTAAAGGTTTATGCTCTGAGCCACAAGTCAAATTATTCTTCTGCGGATGTATTTGGCAAAGCCTACAGATTTTACAAGAACAGATTGCAAATTAGGATTACCCAAATCCACATTGAAAATTCTGAAAATATTAATAATAATTAATTATTTCATTTATTCTGTAAGTAGGGTCTCAGGTTCAGCAGTATTGGCCATGATTTCTATTTTAGTTGAGGTCATGGTGATGACAAATTGACTATTGTATCGTTTGCTAGATATTGCTGCAAATTTCATGTCGTTATATGTTTAAACAAATACGTAATTCACTCTAATTTCGTTCACCGTCCAACATCGCCGTGTTGAGGACTTGGCATGTTATTAGCTTTCGGGAAGGCCCGGATGAGTTGTTTGCAGTTGATTGGCGATTGTTAGAATTGGAGGAACCCTCGAAGCACAATTTGCAAAGCTCAAATAAAAATTTGTAATTCGTTGCTAAGACTGCTTTTGGTTTTGGGCGTCATATCATGCGCTTGAATGAGTTAGATTTCGCAAGTACATAATTTGGGTGTTAATTTTCTGTAACTCGGCCCTATTTTTTAAGTCAATTAAGCAAAGAACTCCAATTCCAAACGGCTTTGCGGCTTTTTCTCTGGGGTTGCTGTTCCTTCCTTGTTAGTCTTGTTCAATTTCCTTCACATAGAAGGTATCTATCGTTTTTCTTCTCAATAAAGCAAATTTGTAAGCAGCAGTCATTCTATTAAGAATAAAAGTTTTTTTCGTTTTATTTCAAATTACGGCACTTTTAATTAGCATACCAAGCTTCATGACAATTGAACTTGCAGTTTCTGTCGATAATCTAATGTTTATATGATATGCATTGGACATGTTCGAAGAAATGCCTCATCTAACTAAAAGTAATAATCTGCATTAGTTTTAGTTGGATAATTCAGTTCAATTGAATTTATTCAAGTTTGGATGAACCCTGGGGGATTTTGGTTCATAATCCCGAAAAACATTTTTGAAGCTGCTGTAGAATTTAGATTGTTTTGGATATGATTTGAATGAATATAATCTCGTCAAAAACAACAAATCAAGAACGAAGAGTGTAAACTAGCTGTTAGACTGTTTTCTTGAACTTCAACCAAATGCATTTACTGAAATGTTAGGTTCTTGATCTATTGAAAGACAGCATGGGGCCGAGATGGAAAGGAAGGGCCTCGGAAGCCAAAGCTCTGGCAGATCCCATGTCCAAAATCATCGCAGATTTACAGTCCTCTCTAGTCCAGTCAGAAGCTCATGCAGTGCTCGCTGGGTACAGCGCGCTTCTTGCTGTGGAAGCAGAACAAACAGAGCTTCTCAACCGTGCATGTTTTGGCCGACCAATTATTACAGCCGAAAAGGATAAGCAGTGGTATCAACTAGGTATGGAAGAAGCTTTTTATTTATGTCGTTCGTTAAAATGCCTTAAGATTGTTGGTGAAGATAATTCTATGAAGAATGATGACGAGCTATGGCAGTACATGAAAGCCAAGAAGGAAACATTTCCTTTACTTTACAAGGCTTATTCACATCTACGAACGAAAAATTGGGTTGTGAGGTCGGGATCACAGTATGGCGTGGACTTTGTTGCCTACTGTCATCATCCATCTCTGGTTCATTCTGAGTATGCTGTGCTTGTTTTAGCAGAAGGTGAAGATGGTGAAAATGGACGGTTAAGGGTGTGGTCGGATATTCATTGCACAGTTCGACTTTGTGGAGGTGTTGCAAAAACACTATTGATTCTCACCGTCAATAAAAATGGCCAGGATACTGCCACTCCTTCATGTTTGGAGCAGTATGCTGTTGAAGAAAGAACAATCTCGAGATGGAGTCCAGAACAGTGCCGAGAGGATCCAGCAACAGTTGCAAATGGAATCAAATAAGAAGGATCTTGATTTTAGTTTTGGATACTCCATCTGTATTTTATTTTATTTTTTCTTGATGAAACGGAAGCGTTGGTCTCTTTCTTGTTATTTTTTATGGAAGGGAAGCTTTTTCTAGGTCTATTCAATTACTTCTATCATCTGAAATCATTCTAGTGCCTTAGAATGATTTTTACATTGCCCCTGTTCCAGCTGCCCCGCTCTCCTTTCAGGTCTTCTAATTGGAATTTTGAGATGGGGAGCCAAGAAGGGGATGGGATGGGCTGTCTCTTTCCAAGAGGATTGAAGTTTGTACTCTTCTTATGCATGATGACAAAATTTTAGTTAAATGGGATCTAAATGTAGGTTGGCCACATGCGTTGAGCAGCCTGAACGCATAAACTGATTCCTTTTTTTTATAATTATTAAGGAAAATGAACTTGCGTAACCTGCTTCTGTCGCAGCCTAGCAGGAGTATCCAAGATTCTTGTCTTGTATAAGAAAGTCTGAGAAAATAATCTTTGCTTGCGAGGAAGACAAAATGGCCGGTCGTTTGATAAACTGTAGTTTGTCAGCTGTGCGAGACATAGGCAGAGCACAACGCTCCAACAACCAAAATCTGGTTTCCTCGTCTTTCTTTACATATTTCTGGAGTTTTATGCACATGCATGATGTGAATTATGATGTCACATTGGGCAACTCGTCTCGTGTTCTTAATCTGATCCTTTATTGGCAATCATGTTCTCTTATCTTGGATTTGACAAGATACTTGTGCTAGTTCCAGTCTTGATGTCCCCCCTTGTGAGGTTGGAACTTGGAATTTGCAAACGGACGCCTAAGACTAATTTAACTAAATATTGTGTTTACGTACGACCACTAGTCTGAACCATTTGTTTCTTTTCCCAAAACATTGATCGCACCCAAGAATCTTTCCTTTTGATAAGAATTCGCGTAAGTAGTTCTTAGTTGAAATTTGCAGCCGTCCCTTACCGGTTCTTGCAAATCTTCAAATAGAATGATGCACTGCATTTGTTTATCCCAACACATTTCTTAGCAAAAAACATTTCTGATTTCAGATCTGCAGCATTCCATCTTGATCAGTTGTCTAAATCCAGGATTTGCTTTCTTTTTATTGGGTTCCTTTTTTCCTGCTAGATCAATATTTTCCATGCACCACACATGTACATTTCAGTATAAAATAAAATTCATTCTCCAATCCACTAAACTTGATACTTCATAGTGTCGTTTGCTATTTCCAGATGGAAGATTGACAAAAGAGAGTACATTGTGAACACAACATATACAGCCAACGTTTTATTAAAACCAAAAATTTGAGTTCCCTTGTCTGAACAAACCAGTCCTAACGGAATGATCTTAGCAAACTAACCTTTCATGTCTTGCACATTTTTATTAAAACTGAATCCTACTAGGTTGTGATTTTGTCATCCTAGCTTCACCGTAGGGTTCATCATTATCAATACGACGATTGTTCCTAAAAGCTGCACATCCAATCACATAGAAAATCACCAGGATTATCAACACGACGATGTTGATCACCGAGACCTTCCTCCAGCTCTTCTTGAGGCTGGCCAGAACACCAGCTTTGCATGAGTCACATTGATAGCATAATTGCTCTTGATCGTTACTCCACCTTGTGCAGTCGGGGTTGCTTCCCACCAGCCCCCCTCCAGGGTTCCATAAAGTCTCATTCTCATAGACATAGCCACACTCTGCTGGGGGTTTGCAGCAACCGGACTGCAGGTATCATACAAGAAAATTAATATCAAAGGTATTATCTACTGAAGATATTGCATTTGTAGATAAATCAAATTGTTCGAATTGGAATACTTCTGAATATCTCTTCTCGTGGAAGATGATAAAAGCAAAGCACACAGTTTCCATGTAAACTTTACTGTTGGAACTGGATGTCTGGATCTGCATACATATCTTACACTTCACTTTTGCTGTGTCATACAAAGGATCTAAATCTTTTATGTTGGGATATGACATGTTATAAAATATATCGGAAATTTAAAATTGGAAAGGTCTACTTGAGAATTGAAAGATGGGGTATTCAGATTCTTACTTCGATGCAAATTGTTGATGGTATGATTCCTATAATCTAGTTATGCACAGCAGGCGACATCATGGTAAAAATGTTGTCTATTCATTACTATATAATAGGTTAGAGTTGCAATATAGGAAGACAATGACTGATAACAAATATAAGTTAGGAAAGAAAACATGACGCAATAGATTAAGCTTACCATTTACATAACTTATTTCAATAATAAGCTTACCATTTACATAACTTATTTCAATAATAGCCACTCTATCCCTTGTTATATTCAAGGTAAATTGAAATTTCTTCGAAGAATGTCAAGAATTACCACCACAGTTAGGATTTGATACCTTGTCCAAGTTGTCTAAGTCACTTGCTAGCTAAAGCATGCAGTGAAATAACGGCTAAAATCGTTTGGTAGCGGAGAAAATCAATTTCTAAAGATAAGATATCTAACTTTTATCTTTAGATTATTTTTCTAGCAAACCGACGGAAAATGGAAAAGCAAACAGGATATTCCACTCAAAACGAAAACAATACTGTTTTAATAAAAGCAAAAGAAAAGCTACCCGACACTTTCAAATAATGGCCAAGAGAACATTCTTTCACTAATTATTTTGGGCCCATCTAGTAAAATAAGAAAGGGACTACTACTATTACTATACATGATATTTTGTTTGCCAACCTCAAATAATTAACGGCAAGAATGCAAAAGACATTTTATTTGATTGCAAAATGAAGGAACGACTCCGTTTTGGTTTCTAGACCACAATCATATAATTTCTTTTTCTAAAATAACAATTTTGCCTATTGTTAGGTTATTGATGGTTTGTTTATGGGGACACAATTATGGGGCTTTGAGGAACTTGGCTAATGACGCCACCGCCCTTTGTGGTCCACTGGTGCTTTATAATGATCAAGAACCAATATTATATGTAATTAATTGTCTTATTATTAAATTCCACAAAATATCATCATAAGGCTAAGACAAATGAAATTGTGGATTAAGTTTAAAATATTATCAAATAACTCCCAACCAGAACTCGCCGCATATACTGGATCTACATCAACCTTCGAGCAGAGGAGTAATTCACTTCCTTAGATAGGCAAATAAATCAATAAATCCCATTTCCTCCTTAACCTTTACCTTTTTCAAACATCAACTCACTATTAGGAACATCTAAAAGTAACACAAAATCTAAACACCAAGGCCGCTTAAGAGTTTAGTTCTCAGTCATGCTACGTTAAAAAAAAAAAGTTTTGAAGATAGATTCCAAGCTAATTATACCATAACTAACCAAAAGATTGACAAGAAAAAATCATCATTAGACAATTTTATACCCAAATACCCAGAAAAAAAAAGGCCATACTGTAGTAAATGCTGATGAAACAAGAAAGCAGAAACAAATGAAGCAACAAAATGGAAACAGAATCAAAAAATTAAAAAAAATATGAATAAAGCATATATACCTGAATAGGGTTAAGCTTCCTGAGAGAAAACATATCAGCAGTTTCAGGGACACCGTTAATAACTCTGCGCATCTTGGGACAAACTTTAGAATCTCTAATACAAGAACTGATCTTCCCCCAGTAGCTGTCATCAGTTACCCGGTCCTTCAGCCAACCGGAATAGTCCTCCAAATGATACTCCGAGTAAGCCCGGTTCATCACAGGCCGGCCCGACCCTTTGTCCGTCACCGCATAGGCAAAGATAATGAACCCGATGAGGGCAGCAATAATAAAGAACATGACAAATAGATACAACCACATGAGGTGCGTGTTGCGGTAACAGGCGCCGGCGAAGCCTGCCAGGGAGACGACCATGATGGAGACTCCGATGACGATCAGCGGCCACTGCAGAAACTTGAGACAGTCTGTGTTGTTGGCTCTGCTGCTTAGCCATATGCCCCCTCCAATAATTGGTATTGACAATAAAAATGTCAAGAAGTTTAGCAGGCCTATCAAGTGATTGCTAGTTCTCATTTTCTTTTTTTTTGGATGTTTTTTGGTTATGGGTTCTTGAGTTTCTTCTTCTTTAAGCTGATGTATAAACAAACAAAATGATTCACATAGAAATTGCTTTTGGAAGCCTGACAAGTACAGAGAGATGCAGGTGACAGGTGGGGTGGTCAGGTGTACAAACTACAAAGAGCTTGTTTTGTTTTATATATTCGGAAAGAGCGGTAAATCAATGAAATGACCCAAATACCCCTAACCGTGTATAGGTGGCGTGGTTTCATAGGTCGATTTGTGCGGTGCATTGAAGGATTTGGTTTTATCGCTTTATCAGGAATACTACAGAAAATCAAGTAATTATTTCGTAACTCAGGGGTCTATTAGGGTAGTTCAAAATCTGCAGTCAATTCAAACGAGATTTATGTAAGAAACCACCTAGCTTGGGCCAGCCCATGTGGGATCCACCGGCCACATAGAAGAAACAATCTATTGTACCGATCATTAAGTTAAAGAGTACAGTATTATTACCCATCGTCATTTTTTTTTTTTTTTGAGAAGACCCTTCATGAAGTTAAGAGTGCAGTATTAATTACAAACATTTAGATACAAGATTTATATTTGAATTGATGGATTGTAGCTTACAATAGTACTGAAAAGTGACATGTATTTGGTTCATATTATTTACCTCATCTTTTTTTTCATCTCCCAGGGTTATTTTCCAAAATGATAGCGTGTTTCATTTTCCAAAATGATAATATCACTAGCTTCAGTACGTTTTACTATGAAATTATAAACTACGAGTTTGCAATTTTCTCTTAAAATCAATTAGAAAGCGGTCACAGCCCCTTATTTTTAATAATGATTTGCAAATAACTTCTCTAAATTCTTTGAACTGAGCAGATATCACACACGTATATTATCGAAATGGGTTTGTTTTTTTTATTATTATTAACGGGAGATAGTCAAGTTTTGAATTGTTTGATTGCTATGGGTGCTAAGTAAGGTGATGGAGTAAAGCAATAGATAATACTATTATTACAAGTCAGTGTCAGTGTGTCGCAGAGAAATTACCAATCTTCTTCCGTATTCTTTGCAGTTTGAATTTATCCATCTCTTCTGGCATGTGCTGGATACGTGAGATTGGAATCACCTTCTAATAAATTCGAAGTGCTTCCTCTGATTTTTGCTATTAAATTGGTGGGTGCCTAGATATTTATGAAGTTGCTTTCTTTACCAATGCCTTCAGCTAGTATCCAAAATTGTTAGGTTTTGACTCATCAGCTCACTGCTCCAATAAGAATTAAGAAAAATTATCGTCCATATATTTTTAAATAACATCTCATACAATATGTGTGAATATTTTTTAAGTATATTATTTATATATTTTAAGTTGATAAAATATTTTTACCATCTATTAATCTGTTAATTTCTGTTAGCAAGTACTGACATCATAAGGGTACTATAATCTTTTTTAAAAAAAGGACATGTCATCTCATTTACTTAGTAAAAAATGATATGTCATGATATATATTGATAAAAGTAATATATCATTCCATTTATCAGATAATTGTTAATAATTACTAAAAAAACACTACTTTACAACCGAATTTATTCCTTCAAAATTTAACATAAATTTTTAAAGATCTACTCCTCCAAACTCTAATTGGAAATTTTTTATAGTATAATATGTATAATTGTAAATAATATGTTGTTAATAATTTTTTGTGGTATAATATGGATATTTTTATGGATAATTGTTAATAATATGTATTATTAATAATTCATTTTTTAATTAAAAAAATATTGTTAATAACAAAATAAAAAAAATTATGTATTGAAAATTTACGTTAATTTTTAGATAAATTTATCTTTTCATCTCATTTTGAGTTTCAAGGGCGAAATAATCAATTTATCATAATTCTGTTAACTTACTAATGAAAGTTAACAGATTGGTGGGCGGCAGAAGTGTTTTGTCAACTTAGGATATACGAATAATACATTTGAAAAGTGTTCATGTTTGATATCGATGTCATTTAAGGGTATATAGTTGATAATTTCTCAAGAATTAATAATCATTAACGCTTTTTTATTTTATTTTTTGGCCATGCATATAAAGACGTATTAACATTTAAATTTTTTTAAATTAGCATTTAATTTTTTTTAAAAAGATAGGATGTCTTGTTCATTATTAAAAAATTGTGGGAATTTTAATTCAAAAAAATTGTTAGAATTTTTTTATAATAATTTGTTTATACAATCTTATAATCCGAAGGTTTAAGTGGCCAAATAATAAAGTTACTTTATATATTGATATTGTTGCTGTTGTTGTTATTATTTTTGATCAATTATGTAACACCACGCATGTGGCATGTCTGAGGCTAATGATATTTTTTAACAAAAATTTCTTCTGACAGCATCATTTCGAGACAATGAAAGGTACCCCCATTGACAAAGAAACGTTTGTCCTATTAAATATTATCCAATAAATTTGATGATGTAAATTGACATTAATGTAATCATTTAACCCAAAAAAAAAAAAAGTGTAGATATCATTTAAAAAATAAATATAATCCATAGAGAAAAAGGTCCAAAAGAAAAATTATGGGCTTAATTGATGGGAGCCCAACTCTCCCCATTCGTCATGGTCCCTGCCTCCTGATTCCGAGCAACCTTTAACATGGCAGGGCCGCTCATGATTCTTTAAAATATTATAATTCTTTAAAATATTATTCATTGCATTACTTTCAGTTATACTTTAAAATAATATTTCCCTTTTTTAAACTGCTTTGAGGGGGAAAAAAAAAACAAATAGATACTTATTATTCTAGGAAAAAGATCAAAGAAAACAAGCTAAATATTGTGAATAATTTTTTCACCCACACAAGACACTGACAACAACTAAGAGTAAACTTAGTCAAAGCATCAGTTGCTTAGTTAAAAATTTTTAAAATTATATTTTCAAAATTAAATTATCCCATTAAAAAATAAGTAGAGATAAAATTCGTTGGGTTATTCATTTGGGTGTTGGATGCCTACTTTTGAATTATGTGTCAGTGCATAGATGAAACCACAAATAAATAGATATAAAATTCTTTGGATTATTAATTTGAATGCTTGGTGCATACCTTTTAATTGTGTTCAGTGCATATCGAGCTAGGTTTCCATTTTATGCATTTAAATTCTTAGTGAACTTCTGAATTTAAAGTTATTATATTGTAGTAAAAAAATTTGCATTAATACAACATGTGAAAGTATTCAAATAAATTTAAGCAACTATGGAATGGAAATTATTCGAACGAGAAAATATTATATGTTATTATTGAGACACTATCCTTTTGGACATATTTTTGTTGGCAAATAAAATTGTAGCGTTAAAATATTTTATTATATTTCCTTTACCCACACGTAGGGGTTTTTTTTTATTATATTTCCTTTACCCACACGTAGGGGTTTTTTTTTCTTTTTTTTTTGAATTAAAATTTTTTTAAACATTTATTTATTTTATATTATTCATTTTTTAACTTATCACTCATTAGCAGATAATTTCATCTCAATCAAACAAGGCAGAAATGATCTACTTTTATATGAAATTTGAAATTTAAATAAAAATTATAATTTTAAATCTCAAAAATACTCTTTACAAATAATGTATTTTCTATATCTGATAAACTTAGCATTTTTATATTATCTTTGAAGTTATTTTTTTAATTATTTTAAATTTTTATTTACATGGTAACATTAACTAAATCAAAATATATAACAAATCAAATTGTGTCAACTATGATAAATAAAAACTAAAATATCAGCGTTAACTTTATAATGAAAGTTGATATTATAATTAAATCTTTTATTGCAAGATTAAATTAAGAAACAATGATACTATCATATTTTTAATT
This sequence comes from Atalantia buxifolia, assembly GCA_030444775.1. Taxonomy (NCBI): domain Eukaryota; kingdom Viridiplantae; phylum Streptophyta; class Magnoliopsida; order Sapindales; family Rutaceae; genus Atalantia; species Atalantia buxifolia. Next base: position 14,979,899 of record CM059838.1, read on the forward strand.
CTATCAAACTTATCAACTTATTAAATTTTTAAATTATGAAAAATAAATATATGTACTATTTAAAAAAATATTTATATTAAACCATTAGAATTTAAATTTTTCTATTCAAATATTAAAAAATAAATATATTATTCAGATACCCATTCAAATTTATTTAAATTTCATTAAATTATACCTATTTAAATTAAAAAAACGAACTTTTTATATAAATTTAAAATTTTATTAATAAAAAAGAGTTTTTTTTTTATATAAATCTGAAAATAGTTTTCAGAGAAAAAAAGTTTTGATGTGATATTTTGAAACCGTGGGCTTCGATAATCCATTAAGTGGTGGACCCATCTATATAACACGTGGCGAATACATACGACATCTACTTTGTAAAGTTGTCGGTGCTGTGAGATTTTGATTTCCTCTAATCTAAGTGCGGCCTAAGTCAAACTTAAATAGTTAAATTGAAAAAAATATATATTTCTTTAAATTGGTTAATTAATAAATCTAAAATTATTCTTGTGCCTTTACAAAGCTATAACTTGCTTACAAATTGGTACTTGAAGCTTTCTATATCTTGATCTGGTAAAAATGTGCCTCAGAAGTTTCATGGCTGTACGAGCGACTTTTTTTTTTACAATGAATTTTTAAATATCCAACATAAATTAATGATTAGATACGTAGAATTATCAAAGTTATTTATTGGCCACTCTCATTTCCTCTCTTAATTAAAAAAATTTGTTGAAGTTGGGCATTTATCCTATTACTTTATGGATGAAATGAATATCTTCCCAATATTTGTGAGGTTACAAACTAGAATATACTATAATAGAATTGATTTAAGTGGCATAGATAGGCATCTAGTGTAAATATCAATGACATTCATACAACATATCAATAATTTTTAATAAAATTGAAATAACTGAAATTTGAATTAAAATATTTAAATTACATATATAATATATATAGGAGAAATCTTGGTATTAAAAATATATTTGTATCAGTTCCATTACATTTGTGATGAAAGTTTTGATAATCAATCATGAGTAATCAATTTAGTAATCTTACATTATGAGATTCGACCATGGTGCAACGGTTGTACTGTACTAGACCTTAATATATATCAAATTTCGTTGAATACTGTATTACAAGAAACACCTTAATATCTTATTCTTTCATATTCTTATTTTATTCTATTATTTAATCCATCATCCCTTATAAGGTGCGTTGCCAATGCTGACCGTTGTAAGCATCTCCCTGCAAAGTTTACAGACCTTCAGCATTTAAGTGACAGGTCCATCTATACTCGAGATGAGAGCGTAAATTTTAATTTAGTTTCAGTACCTGTATAGTTAATCGAGTCTTAACCAACTCAAGAGGATATGTGCACAAAGTTGAGCTAACACCAGCACAGGCACCTGCAATTAGTGAGGCAGGAATGGGGACTTTAGACCGTTCCCCAGGTTTTGCCGACAAGTGCTTGTTGACTGTATCAAAAGCAAAAAGCTGCAGCGAGAGTAACATCCGAAGAGGAAAAGAAAAATAAAAGTCGAAAAGAACAAGTGCCAGATGAAATTTAACGAAGGATTTGGATAGAAAATATTTATAAGATAATTATAAATAAAAATCAGTACAAAGTTGTCAATAAAATTTAACATTTGTTAAGGCATAAAAGGGTTCTGTGACTTTTAAATTAACCACTGTGTTCCCATGTCCTGCCAATTATCGATGCACATGTAGCACGCACCACAGGCTCCCAATCGTCCAGGATTTCGGCATCAATTGCGATTTGCACAATCGCTGCCTTACGCATCAAGATTAATTCATGGGCGGCCATGACCATTGACCACAGATTTATCATTTTATTGTTCCCATTGGCTCTTTCCACATTCATTTATTTTCTCCTATCTTCCGTGCAAAAGCTTGACTTGATTTGGATTAAACCATATTACGAGATCTGATCTGGGGAGAGCTATAGCCTATAGCCCCACAACACAAATCTGAACGATGAAAATTTGTCACATGCATAGTTGCACATTATATAACTTAGTTCGGAAATTTGCTTTCATCAAATTTTAATCAAGTTATATTCATTTCCAATAAGTGAAATGTAGGTTTTCATGAAACTCAAATCTAAAATCCCGTGTAAATAATTTAAATTGACTTTAATAATATGAAACTTTATGTTGGATTACTTTAAAGTGTAACAACGGTTGCCCACAATTACAAGACTATGTCAAATGCTTCGATGATGTCAAACAAATAATTTTCACGTGGGCATTTCATTTAAGAACTATAATAGGTGTTGTAAGTCGATTTAGGTGAATTATTGGTTAAATTATCGATGATTATATTGCTTCTTTGTATAATTCTACGGTTTCCATATCTCCGGCAAATAAATGAAAATGCTCATGGTTCCATCGGAATTGAGTTTAATTAATTTATTTATTTTTAAAGGAAATCTATTAATTGTTCGGTTATTAATCACAATTTCTGAATTTCAGTATGGAAAAAAAATAAAAATTGTATTAAAAAAATTGTATTAAAAAAAGGGAGCTGCTACCTTACATTACATGTAAGGTAGCAAAATCCTTAAAAAAAAGGTGCCAATAAATTGGATACATCAGTCCCCGCATTTCACGGGGTGGATCATGAATTGAAAGGCCTGTCACTTTTGTTCGTGAACCTGGAAGAGTGTGTAAAGAAATTGACCTCGGGTACAATTTGGAAAGGATGTGGGCTCAGTGATGAGCCATTTATAGCCATGCTAAAAAATGGGCGATCTAAAAGCCGTGTGGAAACAATTAAAATTATTAAGCAAGTATTTGGAAGCTACAAAAAAAAGAAGTGCAATAATAACCAATGGAAGGCATATTACACTTGAATGGGCAGGGTTTTTGTGACAGTGTCACTAGGTTGTTTGACGCGGGACGATTTTAGACTTTTATTATTTTTTTTTTTGTTTTCTATTTTAATTAGTGTCAAAATTTTATTTTAAGTAGTTTATTTTTCGAACTCAGAGTACGGATTGAAATCATGTCAATGTTCGAATCAAAGGTTATGCATGTATTGAATTGATGAAGGACTCTAATGGTGGTGCATCCATATTTCGATGATTTGGTGCGAGTTATCAATAGCTTGGGTTGAGGGGCTAATCAAGAGACTTGCTGGGATAATCTAGGTGGGTTGTTGCGTCGTTGAGTTTTTGTTGTGTTTGTAGTTAGTACTTAGTGTTGTGTTATGGTATATTGTGTTACTTTTGTATTATTTTTTTTCCTTCCCCAATTGAGAAAAGGGTTTCATCTGCATTAGTTGATGTAAGTAGCAGTCTGTAAAATTCCTCCTAATGGTAAGTAGGCTTAATAAGTGAAATTATTTTTCTCTTTCGGCTTGTAATTATATTTATTATTAGAAGTTGATGATCATGTATTTATACCCTTGTAGTTGGACTATTTTAAAAAACACATAACACATACCGATTTTATTAAATACATTTTGTGAAGCACTAAGAAATTTTCTCTGATATCAACCTAAAGCGAATAGCGACTTATTATGCTTTAATTTAAATTTCTTGTGATTGCCCATTGATTCGATGATCTCATGACGTTAAAATTGAATTGATTTGGAGTAGAATTGAGGCTTTGTTTGGTTAGTGAGCTGGTGATACAACTTTCTTTGAAATGTTTTAGTTTTACACACTAAGTTTGTGATCGTCCTTTAGAAATACTTTTGAAAAAGTTAACTGAAGTCCTTTGCATTTATAAACAAAAAGTCACAAAAAACCATTAAATTTGTTAGACCAAATTATGAAAGGCTCAGAACCTATAAAAAATATAGGCCTAATAAAAATATTGTACATAAAATAATCTAGACTTATTCTCTATAAGAACGGCCAAAGTACTTACGATTCTAAAAAAAATATTTAAATGCAAGATATGACAAAACATCAAAAGTGTGATTCATTAAGGAAAGATGTAGATCTATTCTTTACAAAGAATAGTCTAAGTCTACTATTTACAAAGAATGACCAATATCCCCTCTTTACAAAGAATGATCAATGTGTACTTTTTACAAAGAATGACATATATCCACCTAGGTCTATTCCTTACAAAAAATGAGGAATAACTTAGGAATTTAGAAAATATTTCTAAGTAAAACACCCAAATGATGAGTATTTGATAAAATGTCAAAGACAAGATTTAACAAAGAACGACCTAGGTCAATTTTTAAAAAGGACTACTTAAGTCCATTCTTCACAAAGAACAACATAGGTCTATTCTTCACAAAGAACGACCTAGAGTTATTCCTCACAAAGAAGGACCCATGCATTTAGAAAATATTTCTAAATAAAATGCCTAAAGGGCAAGTTTTTAACAAAGTGCTAAAGACATGATTCAACAAAAAATTATCTAGGTTCATTCTTTATAAAGAATGACCCAGGTCAATTTCTCACAAAGAATGACCCAGGTCAATTTCTCACAAAGAATGACCCACATACTCAGAAAATATTTCTAAGTAAGTGCAGAGCTACGAAGTGCGTCTATGGGCAAATATACAGTTTAAGGAATGCGCCTACAGACAATTATATATTTTACGGAATGCGCTTACGGGCAAATACATATTTTACGAAATGAGCCTCTAGGTAAATACACATTTTATGGAATGAACCTCCGGGCAAATACATATTCTACGAAATGCACTTACGAATAAATACACATTTTACAAAATGTGGCTATGAGTAAATATACATTCTACAAGATGTACCTACAAGCAAATATATGCATTTTAGGGAATACAACAATGGGCCAATAGACATTTACGAAACAAATCTACAGGTTAACAAACATTTTGCAAAATGTGCTTACGAGCAAAATGTTAAAAAATCAATCCTTTGTAAGGAACCAATATACATGCCGAATTTAAGCTAAAGTCTATTAAAAGTTAAGCGCCTAAAAACATGACAAATGTCCAAAGATTACTCATAGGCACATTTTGTAAAATCCACAAAATGAACAGTAGCCGCAAAATGAACAGTAGCCACTCGGTGGCTATGAGTAAAGGGGTTCATCTCCTCATTTAAATCATCCCAAAATATTCATTTCTTCTTGCATTTAGAGAGAATTTGAGAGTTGAAAATAATTATTCTTAAATTGAGAGTTTTGGGTGTATTTGGGGATTTGGTGAGAGAAAATTATTTCTGAGAGTGTGGTTGTAATAAATTTTCACATGAAAAGAGGATGATAACGAATGATAACGACATCCTCATGGTATACTACTAGTACCATGAAAAGAGGATGTGTTAATGCTAGCGGGTCCACAAAATTTCCACAAAAGGCATGGTTGGCATTAATGCAGGATCTGCGGTAGAATTTATGTCCATGGCTGACAAACTTCCAGGAAAGTCAACATAGAAGTTGCATTATAAATTTCAGCAGGATGTTTCGACATGTGCTGATATAAAATTCTTAGAATTGGTAATTAATTCTAAGTGGTATACTCTTTTATGGTAGATTATGATAATTCTCTATGGTGAGGATTATGACTAAGGTGCATATAGTAAGATTGGTGTGGAGATTGTTGATTCTCAATCAAATCTCCAAGTGGGAGAATGTGAAAAGAGGTAAGCTGGCACAACTCTTCTAGATAGGGTGCCAGTCATTATCAACATTCAAAGATTTGAATGTTGACATTCAAATCTTTGAATGAAGAAAAGAAGAAAAAAAAAAGAAAATCAACAAAATGAACAGTAGCCGCAAGATGAACAGTAACCACTCAGTGGTTATAAGTAAAGGGGTTCATCCCCTCATTTAAATCATCCCAAAATATTCATTTCTTCTTGCATTTAGAGAGAATTTGAGAGTTGAAAATAATTACTCTTAAATTGAGAGTTTGGGGTGTATTTAGGGATTGGGTGAGAAAAAATTATTTTTGAGAGTGTGTTGTAATAATTTTTCACATGAAAAGGGGATGATAATGGATGATAACGACATCATCATGGTATACTATTAGTACTATGAAAAGGGGATGTGTTACTGCTAGCGGGTCCACAAAATTTACACACAATGCATGGTTGGTATTGATGCAAGGTCTGTGGTAGAATTTATGTCGATGGCTGACAAGCTTCCAGGAAAGCCAACATGAAAATTGCACCATAAATTTCAGCAGGATGTTTTGACATATGCCGATGTAAAATTCTTAAAATTGATAATTAATTCTAAGTGGTATACTCTTTTATGGTGAATTATGATAATTCTCTATGGTGAGGATTATGACTAAGGTGCATATAGTAAGATTGGTGTGAAAATTGTTGATTCTCATTCAAATCTCCAAGTGGGAGAATGTGAAAAGAGGTAAGATGACACCGTCTTTCTAGATGGGGTGTCAGCCATTATCAACATTCAAAGATTTGAATGTTGACATTTAAATCTTTGAATTAAGAAAAGAAAAAAAAAAGGAAAATTCACAAAATGAACAGTAGGCGCAAGATGAACAGTAGCCACTCGGTGGCTATAAGTAAAGGGGTTCATCCCCTCATTTAAATCATCCCAAAATGTTCATTTCTTATTGCATTTAGAGAGAATTTGAGAGTTGAAAATAATTACTTTTAAATTGAGAGTTTTGGGTGTATTTAGGGATTGGGTGAGAGAAAATTATTTCTGAGAGTGGTTGTAATAATTTTTCACATGAAAATGGGATGATAACGACATCATCATGGTATACTGCTAGTACCATGAAAAGGGGATGTGTTAATGCTAGCGGGTCCACAAAATTTACTCACAAGGCATGGTTGGCATTGATGCAGGGTTTGTGGTAGAATTTATGTCGATGGGTAACAAACTTCCAGGAAAGCCAACATGGAAGTTGCACCATAAATTTCAATAGGATGTTTCGACATGTCCCGATGTAAAATTCTTAGAATTAGTAATTAATCCTAATTGATATATTTTTTTATGGTGAATTATGATAATTCTCTATGGCGAGAATTATGACTAAAGTGAACATAGTAAGATTGGTGTGGAGATTGTTGATTCTCAATCAAATCTCTAAGTGGGAGAATGTGACAAGAGGTAAGCTGGCACCGCCCTTCTAGATGGGGTGCCAGCCATTATCAACATTCAAAGATTTAAATGTTGACATTCAAATCTTTGAATGAAGAAAAGAAGAAAAAAAAAAGAAAATCCACAAAATGAACAGTAGAAGCAAGATGAACAGTAACCACTCGGTGGCTATGAGTAAAGGGGTTCATCCGCTCATTTAAATCATCCCAAAATATTTATTTCTTCTTACATTTAGAGAGAATTTGAGAGTTGAAAATAATTACTCTTAAATTGAGAGTTTTGGGTGTATGTGGGGATTAAGTGAGAGAAAATTATTTCTGAGAGTGTGGTTATAATAATTTTTCACATAGTGAATATTTTTCTCTGATTCTTTTTTTGATAACGACCGTAGTTTTTCTCCGACTTTAGAATTTTCTACGTAATTCTTGTGTTGTGAGATTGATATATTCTCTATTTAATTTTTCTTATTAATTTATTACTTTACAAATTACTTGAAGTGATCTTGGGACGATCTCAATTTCCTAACAACAACTCCACATCAAGAACGATCGCTAGGACTCTCTCTCGGTTTATTTTCAAATCATCACCATGACCTATCATGCAATCTTGCATGGCGAACCTTGCATGGACGCGGACATGATTTACTTTCGTCCTTAAAGTACACCTTTAAGTTTGACAAGAGAAACTCTCTTCTGAGGCCGACTCGAGGATATGCGTTTTTTTCTACCTCTGAAATTGGTACTCGGTTTCCGCGCCAGGAGTTTGATCTTCGTTTTGCTGTTCCTGTTGGATTCCATGGGAGAACTGCTGCTCTAAATTTTGGAATGTCTAGTAGTGTTGTTCTCCCAGTGGGAAGAGGACAACAATTTTTGCCCCATAGATTATCCTTCGGTGGTAATTTATTCCCGATTTCCTCTCCATCACTTGTCGTTGCGCCTGCAGAGTCCGAAACCAATGATTTTCTTAGGGTCGGAAGACAAGCTTTTGTATCTGCTTTTGCGGATCTTTCTTTTAATCTTCCAGCGAGATGGTTTAGAGATAATGGAATTTATGGACATCTTTTTGCATCTGCCGGAAGCAATATTGCCAAGCTGACTGACAGAAACTTTTCTTTGCCAAAGTTTTTGTACCCGTTTCGAACAGCTTGTGTAGGGGCTGGGATTTGTATATTCAACCAACGGCCAACCTATTCCGTCTGGAGGTTAACTTTTACCACATGCTCAGTAAGTTCAGTCATGACAACTACGGGAAAAGTGGGCTTTCAGATTAGCTTTGGTGGCTTTCATGTGGCCTTCATGAAAGCGTTGTTTAGGTGGCTTTCATGTGGCCTTTTTCTCAGTTTTCATTGATGCATTACGTTTTTGTTATTATTATTTTTTAAAATTTCGATTGTGTCGGAAAGACAAAGCACACCGTGTGAATTAATTGATGTCGTCCATGTCAGTTGAAATTATTTTTCTCTTTCGGCTTGTAATTATATTTATTATTAGAAGTTGATGGTCATGTATTTATACCCTTGTAGTTGGACTATTTTTTTGCCCTTAATGGAAGGTAAATTTTCTTTTAAAAAAAAAAAAGAAGAAAAAATTAATATAATTGTGATTTAATTTTTTTTATCTGAGTTAATTTTAGAAAGTAATACACTCTTGTCATTATTAATTTAATTTAATTATTTAATAAAAATTCTTCTTTTATAATTATCATAGCATTTATTAAAATTTTATTAAATCGTTTGAATTAAAATGGATATCTATTCAAACAATTCACGTTTGTTACATCAATTGGTACAAAGCAATTCTCCGTAAATTGAACAACTTTCTCAACCACCGACACCTGTTCCCATCTAATCCACCACTAAAAAAAAGAAAAAACTAAAAAATTCCCAAATAAATTACCAAAACACATACCGAATTAGACACTAATGAAAGTAGAAAATCATACTAAAATAAAATAAAAGTCTAATATCTTTTAAAATTGTCCTACATCATTGCTCTGATTCAAATTAGACGTGTGAAGTGGCAGAAGAAATATAAATGAATGAAGGTCCGAAGGAAAGCCAATTTGAACGAGCTGGACCTCTAAAGATTCAAAATTTGACCAATTGGTTTGACAAAAATAATGTAGAGCTGACCACAGATTGTGGTCCACCTCAGCTTCCTGATTCACCAGACTAGGCAATTAACACATTTATTTTGTTTTATAGCATGTTGGCTCGAATGCCCTACTGAAAAAAATAAAATAAAAAATTGACCGATACGCGCTCCCTTCTGTCGTCTCAGGCATTACCCATTGGATTATGATTTTGATTCCCAATATTTAAGCTCTAAGCCATCAATCATTGTCGAATCTTAAACAAATCACTATATATATATACATATATATCCAAAGAGCGTTGCTGCTACTTATCCCAACAAAATGACTAACTATCTCAATCCATTTAATTAAAGTACATAATTTGAACTACCTTGTAAATGTATAATAGTGCCTCATCATTTCGTACAAAGAATTTACATTGTTAGTAGTATTAGTAAATTACATATAAAATTAAGATAAAAACTTTACAACCTAATTAATGATGCACCTATGTCCATTGAAATTAGACTATTCGTAACTACAACACGTCTCACTTTATCAAAAGATCAAACACAAATAATCTGTTACCTTTCGAAGATATTTTCATTAACTGTTGATGATGTACAAATATAGAGTATATATAAGGGGGGCAAGGCTATGGTACCACATGTGTATGGTACCATAGCCTTGCCCAGCCCTTGGATCCAACCCACACTTGTTCTGCAGGTTGGATCCAAGGGCTGGATCCAGCTATGGTACCATACACATGTGGTACCATAGCTGGACCCATATAAGGGAGCCTTGATTGATTGATTGGATCCCAATTTCAACTTCCCAACTGTAAATGTGAAATCAATCGAAAGCATTGCCACAGCGGGACAAAATTGACTTGGCGTTGGGGACCGGACATCGATATTGAAATCAAAACGACAGTGTTTAGTCATGTTGCTGCACAGACCGTCCACAAAGACAATATATAATCAACAATACATAATCTAGAAACAAAACGACAAGCGTGTGCACGCCACTTGCTCAGACGACTGTCCAAAGCAAAGCAGCAAAGCAAAACAAAACAAAAAGAGATAATGAAGGAGCAACAGCGCTTTGGTAAAAGCGCATACTAATCCAATCCCGCTTACTTACACTTTGAAGAACAAACAGAGCCAACTGTAGCTTCTAATTCCAATCTGTCTTCTTCTCTCTGCTTCCTACACTTAAATTCTCTCCATAAACAACGCCCCACGCGCGAACTCAAGCTCCCGAGTGAGTAACTATTAACTAAGCTTCTGAAGTCTTTAAACTCTTAACAATGCCACTCCTTTCTTTTGGTTCTTTTGTAGTTGGTAGCTTTAAAACCTTTGTTGGGTCAGTCAAGATTCTTGGTTCTTGGGTCTTTTCTGTTTGTTTTCTTTGGCTGATTGTAATGATGTTTCTTTTGAAACTCCTTTTTTCTTGAAAAATGTTCTAGTAATGCAAAAGTTAATATAATGAGCCTTCGTGTTGTAGCTTCAGAGCTTAAAGTTGCAGGCTTTTTTTTTTTCGAAAGGAAAGCGAATCTCAAAATGGTGATTGTACACATCGCACCCTTTTGTTAGTCTTTTAAGCTGCATTGCTTCTTCTTTCTCTTGCTTGCTTTAGATCTTTATTCTCTAGTTTGATGGGTATGTTACTTTTGGATGTAACTCATTCTCATTCTTTTTTTTAAAAAAATTCTCTTATGCTGCAACTTTCCGAGAACATGTTTTCTTAGTAAACAAACACACTAATTGCTGGCGTTTTCAACCTTTACACAGACAAAATAGAAAAGGTTTGAGTGGTTTCCTGAAAACTTGTTGTGTTGTGTTCTTCAAATTTAATTGACCGTCATTATAGTGTCATAGTCTTATTATCCTTATTTCACGGCAGCTATGGAGGAGCAAACTTCACTTCCTAAATTACCACTACGCCCTTTCACGGGACTGAATTTACAACAAATACACACTAAAACAATGTTTTATCCCTTGTCTTTAGTAGGGGTATTTGTGTCACTTTATCATCGTTGTCCTTGTACCTGTAGGTCCCCTGGACCGCAATAATGGGGTCATAAGCGTGGTAGAATTGTGATAGCATTCAATTGTTAGAGATGATTGCTTTTAATCTCTTGTTGACAATTGATTTTTACTCACCTGACGATCTCTTTTACTTGTTTATTCATTTGCATTTTTTATTCTTGGGTTGGTATGTGTGATGCGAATGATGAGTGTGTATCTTGTGCCTTTATGGCTTCATACATATTATGATAAGCGGTAGTTGTCCTTCATATGCTTATTTAATTTTTTCATGGATGCATTGGATTCTTTTGTCTAAGCTTGTGATATTTTCTGATCTCTTACAGCCTTAGTGGGACAGGGAGCATTGAAGTGGTGAAACAAAAAAAATTAACTCATTTCTTTTGCACTTTGTACCTTGAAGCTTTGTTACATACATTATGCAGACTCCAAAAGCAAGGCAAGTAATTTCTAACGCCCCGCGACTGTTAGTTCACTTTCATCTCTGAAGTTGTCAATTCTTATCTCATCTTGCATATTAGGTAACTTGTTTAATGAATGCTTAATGGGTACAGTGAGTTCTTTGCTGGAAATTCACGGCTGTAGTTTGTATGTACTTATATAGTTTGTATGTTCTTATTTTCTGTTCTTTTTTTCTTGCCGCTGGGTCCTCTCCTAGATTTTTCTTTCACTCTCCTTCCCGTTTACTTAGATCTTGTGTTTGACTAACTGGTGAATTTATGCAAGTTTCACTTACTATCAAGTTGCTATTAGAGGCTATACTTGGCTATGAGTTGTGAGCTGTAACTGTTTTCGGTCATTATCAAAAAAAAAAAAAAAAAAAAGATTGAGGCATATTGCCTTATCTCTTTCCTTAACTCCAGCCAATGACGGGTCCCATTGGTGAGACTTGTTGGTGGATTTACTATGATAGAGATAATTAATATGTTTTTGTTCAGCCAGGCTAATTTGTTGTGTTCTTTTTGTTATGCCTTATCAGAATTTTTCCTTGGTGATTTTGAGAAAAGCTGGAACTTCAATAGTGATTGACTACATTCTTCTACAACCTAAGCTGGTTTTTTCTTGGAAAGGAAAATAATATATATATATATATATATGTGTGTGTGTGTGTGTGTGTGTGTGTGTATTAGGTTTTCCTATTCTTTTAGTTGATTTAGACTCAGATACATCACTTCTAGACAACTGTTATCAATTGCAAGTTGTATGGTAGAAAACTGATTTTCTTGGGAACTGGAGGAGCATAGTTTGAATCTTGTTATTTAAGATGACTGCATTTATGTGATTTTTTTCTTCTTCCAGAAATTTGTAATTCTGTGACCAAATTCATGGTAAAGGATAGGCTTTTGTTAGATTTAGCTGATTCTATCATTCATAAATAGACCATTCTTAAATCATTCATGCATCTGCAGATAGTGTTACTAGTTCACAATACTTGCAAAGTATCCATGCTAATTCTGTTAATTTCAGATGTTATCAACACTTTGAACCTATTCTTGCTGAATGTGATATTCATTCGTTTGTCCTTTTGATTTCTAGCAATGTGGAGTTCCCTATTTCTTAGTTTGTTACCAAGAACCGATTAAGTAGTTAGTCTTCCTTGTTTTGGTCGGCTGATTCATAGAGCAGCTCTTATTTCTTTTTCAAATTAACACATTATTCTCAGTTTCTCATGAGAAAAAAGTTTGTCTTGTTATTGCTGGTTAACATAGAGTTTAATGCAAAGTAAATGATAGACTGGAAATGCATTTTCTTTTCCTAAAACCAAGAAATGTGTTTCTTTTTGTCTAGAAGCATGTAACTACTGACAATTTTTATTTTTTATTTTTTTATGTATGTGCCTGATTTTCCTCTTACTGATTTTGATAATAGAAGTGGATCCTCAGAGGCACCCCTAAAAGTCTCCCCTCGAGCAGTTCGACAACTCAATACAACTGCATTAGAGTCCAAGTCAGCATCGTCATCAAATCAAACTTGTAGAACACCAAAAGATAAAAGCCCTAAGGTCATTGATCGCAGATCACCCAGAAGCCCAGTGTCTGAGGTACTTGATACAGTGGAGCTAACTGATGGTGTTTACATTTACATTATCTGAACATGTTCTAGAATTTTAGAATTGTGTTTTAGATGTTTCATTTAAACTTTAACCAGATGCATTTATTAAAATCTGATGAATGTTAATACATATGACGAGACAGATGAACATTAATACAGGGGTGGCTTTAAGTATAGACAAGTAAAGCAGTCGTCTAAGGCCCTATTTTTTTTGAAGGCCTCATTTTTTTGAGTATTTTTTTAATAATTCTCTAATTAATAAAGATCCTTTCTTAAATTATTTATTTTAGAAAAGCGTATTAGACATCTTTATAATTAACAACTATTCTACAATTAAGTTTTTTTTTATATAGAAAATCAATATTTGGTAACCTTAACGTTGAAGGGATATGATTAATAATGTTGTTTAACTATTAATTCATTCATTATTAGTCCTTCTACGGAAAAAAGAAAATTAAATTCTTTACCTTTTCAGTTTCATAAAAGAACTTGACTATTTAACATTGAAATCTTTAACTTTTAATATTCCTTTTGATTTCTATACACCTTATAATCTAAAATATCAGTAAATAAAAAAAACTCCTTGCTCCTTTCTTTACAAAGTAAATTATTACATTCATTGGTCTATTTAAATGAGAAAAAATTAGTTTCTTGAAATACAAAATTCATCATATCTATTATCTAATAATCAGTTCATTATCTTAATTTTTTATGTGCTACCATTCGAATATACTATTTGACAATAATATTATTCTCATTTATTTGTTTGTTTATTATTGTAATAATTCTAATGGAAGAAAAAAAAAGGTTCATCTTCACTATTTTTTTAGGTTTTGTTTTTGAAATTTTTTAAGATCTTTCTATTATTGTTAAAATTAAAGAATTAAATATGGAATGAATTTTAAATTCTTTTATATTTCTTTGAGTATTAAAATTGCAAAATAGAAAGAGGCCCCACAAAAAAAATCGCCTAAGGCCCCAAATACTTTAAAGCCAACTTTGCATTAATACATGTGGCAAGAACTGTCAAAATTGCCTTCTTGTTGACAAATTCTTGGGCTTTTTGAATCTAGTTGCCCTTTGAAAATGGTTTAACTGAATTTATTGTTTTATTCGTTTTCTTGGATGATCCTAGAAAGAAAGCAAGACTTCAAAAGATCTAGTCTGGTCCTTTCCATGGCACCTTGTAGTCTGATTGTTATGGCCAATTGATATTTATATCATCTGTAGCATTGAGTTGATTATGAACTCTATGAGGCCTTTCTAGGGTTAGGTGACATATTTACTCAAGTTAGTTGAGAGAGGTTGGGAAAGAGAAAGTATTCAATTCTTTTCCCATATATAACTTATGCCTACTTTTAAATGATCTGATTAATGTTTGGTTTTCATTATCTCATGAAACATAATTTCTACAAAGATTATAGTTTTAGAATGCAAGCATAATTCCTATATTTTGGTACTTTTAGTATACAAATACTTTTTACTGTGTTGCTAGCTGTATGTATCACTTATTAAAGTGGGAAGTGGGAACCCTGTGATGATTTTATGACCGTAGTGTCTTTTTGTCTTGTTTCAGAGGAAGCGGCCTAGCAGAATATCTGAGTTGGAATCTCAGGTTTTTAGACTTCAGGAGGACTTGAAGAAGGCGAAGAATCAGCTAAGTTCATCTGAATCATGGAAGCAGCAAGCTCAGCAAGATGCAGAGGACTCCAAAAAGCAACTACTGGCATTGTCCTCAAAGCTGCAAGAATCCCAGAAGCAGCTTCAGGAACTCTCTGCTTCTGAGGAAGCTCACGCTGTCGAGCTTCAAAAGGTCTCCCAAGGAACAGATCTATCATGCCAATCTGAGCTTCAGGCTATCCAGAATCAGTATTCAATTGACTCAGCAGCCTTGGCCTCTGCCTTGAATGAGCTCCAGCAACTTAAGGCTCAGTTTGAAATGGTAGCTGAATCTGAGGCTGCACAGACCAAGAATGCAGAATCAGCACATTTGGAGCTCCAAAGCTTGAAAGGAAACCTGATAGAAACTATCTCTCTCATGGAAAACATGAAAAATCAGCTAAGAGAAAGCAAAGAATCGGAAACTCAGGCCCAAGCATTGGCCAGGGAAACTCTGCTTCAACTTGAAACTGCAAAACGATCTGTAGAGGCTCTCAGAGCAGATGGCATGAAAGCCATTGAAGCTTACAGCTCCATTGCTTCAGAGTTAGAACGGTCGAGGACGCGCATAAACTCGTTAGAAGGGCTTGTTAGTAAACTTGAAGCTGACACCAATAATGCTGATAGAAACCTTTCACAAAATTGTTCTGGTGATTATAACCTTGGGAAAAAAATTAAAGAAAATCAAGACACCAGGGAGTCAAAACAGCTTCAAGAGGAGCTTTCTTCTTTAAAGTTAGAAGTAGGACGGCTGAGATCTGCTCTAGAAATTGCTGGGACTAAACTGAATGAAGAACAAATCCAGAACACAGTGAAGATAAAAAGTGCTTTTGAACAGTTGGAGCAGATAAAACATCAGTCCGGCCTAAGGGAGGCTGAACTGGAAGCAGAACTACAGAAGGCAAAATCTGACATTGAGGAGTTGAAGGCCAACCTGATGGATAAGGAAACTGAACTGCAGGGTATTTCAGAAGAGAATGAGGGGCTCCACATGCAACTCGACAAAAATCTAATGTGCCAGAGGGAATCTCAACTGAACAATGATCTGCGGAAACTTGCACAAGCTGTTGAAGATTTGAAGGCAAATTTAATGGATAAGGAGACAGAACTGCAGAATATATCTGAGGAGAATGAGATGCTGAAGTTGGAAATCAGCAAAAGGGAATTGGACACTCCTGATATGAAAAGTAATTTGGCTGCAGAAGTAGAGGCAGCTAGGTCTGCTGAGAAAGAGGCACTGATGAAGCTCGGGCTTCTAATGGAGGAGGCTGATAAGACTAACAGGAGAGCTGCAAGAATGGCCGAGCAGCTTGAGGCAGCACAGTCAGCAAACTGTGAAGCCGAGGCAGAGTTGAGAAGGCTAAAAGTGCAGTCCGACCAGTGGAGAAAGGCTGCTGAGGCGGCTGCGTCTATACTTTCAACTGGAAACAATGGGAAATGTATGGAGAGAAGTGGATCAATTGACAGCAACTATAATCCTATTACCGGAAAGATACCTTTACCTTTTTCGGATGACATAGATGATGATTTGCTGAAGAAGAAAAATGGAAACGTATTAAAGAAGATTGGCGTGTTGTGGAAGAAACCTCAGAAATAGAATCAATGTGAGTCAGTCAAATATGTTTACGAAAATTTCTTTATATCTTCATTTCCTAATTGTAACTGTGTATTTCACTTTGTTCTTGATTCGTTGACAGATGCTCCCAGCTCCTTTCGATAGGGACAGCCAATTTCTTTTGTTACGAAGTGAAAATGGGCACTTGATGGCAGTATGGCAGTATTTAATAGCTTGTTCTCGATATTTATCTTGTAGTAGTGCAAAGTATACATATCATATTAATGGTTTGCAAATGTTGTATTTCACTTGTTTGGAATTAAATCATATATGTATGTTGTTAGGAATGATAGTATCAAACATTAATGCTAAGACGTGATTTTGGATTTTGAACCATCTGCTGATGGGTTCCTTTGATCTCCAGTCAATGTTATGTGGCTGTAAAAAGAATAGTTTGCTTCTCCACATTAGTCAACTTGTTTGTGCCTTGTACGGCTCTTTGCTATTTAGTATTCTTTCCCCTGTAAATTTCCCACCCGGCATCGTCTTTGATTTGAGTAAATTTGAAGCTTTCTAAATGCCTGTCGGTTTCTTAACTTGATTTAGCCATGGAAGCATTGCATATAAGTTTCACTTATTTCTCTTCCAAAGTGATGCAATAATCTAAAGCTTCTATCCACACCCTGCTCCTAATGTAGCCCCTTTTGTAACCTAAGTCAAGTGCCATTAGTGTGAGGACTAAAGCAAAAGAAATTAGTTACGATTGTATTACTCGTACAATTCATGACATAATTGTCAAATTTCACCCTTAAGATGATTAATATCTCTTTTAAGCCATCATCCTCTCGAAGGTTGATTTTTGTGCCGTTGGCACTCTCACCATTTTCATGTTTCTATTGGTCGCATCCTTTAGAGTTGGGCCAAACGTGTCTCTCACAAAAATTTTTACAATATGAATTGATACGAAACAAATCTTTTGTAATATTAAGAAAAGCTTTCTCAATAAATCTTTAATGTCACATTAAAAATAGTATGTAAAATTATACAAAATAATCAATATCCTAAATAATGTGATATGTGATATATCAATTGATTAAGTGGTTGATGATTTTTTTATAAATTGTAAGTTATTTAATTATATTATCTCACTAATTAGTGAATTAATATCACATTTTTGGGGTTGTAATTTTAAAATAAAAATGTTGGGTTGTGCAACACTAAACCTAATCGCAGCTGTGAAGAAGATTTTGTTTTTGTTTCGTTTTTAAGAGAGCTTCTTATTAGGCCTAAGGGCCGAGCTGAGATTTTTAACCCAGTATGGACCAACCAAGGCCCAACAAAAACAAAAGAGCACCAATTTTGTAAAAACAGCCAATTGGAAGGGCCTATCAACAATCAACACCAAAACAACCAGGAGCATTTATAAATCCAAAATTAGGGTTTTGGCTTGCGGCGTCCTCTTGCAACTCTCAAGCTCCGAAGTCGTTCGTTACAGTAAAAAATCCTCTTCGTACCGCCAACATGGGGTAAGGTTTCTCATTTCCTCTAGTAGTTTTTGTTTCTCTAGAAAGCTCAAAACTTTTTGAGAAAATTTTGTTTGTTCTCGTGTGTTTTCTTATTACAGAGATAGCTATTGTTAATGACTAAATTTGATTATTATTTTTTAAAAAAAATTAAGTAATGAAAGTGTTTCATAAATTGAGAGTGCGTTTGCTAGCGGTATAAATTTATTTGATTTGCAGAATATGGATTGGCTGGTGATGTGAGAATTTATATTTGCTACTCTTGACGGGTTTGCTTAAAATCCATCTGATGATTCTCATCCACCAAGATCTCTGAGGCCACTTCATAATTTCTTTTTTAAGTTTTATCTTCTTTCAAATTGTGGAAACATGTGTCTGTCGTAAGATTTTTATTTGTGAAGCATTATCTGTTACACGTCTGAAGTTTCCGTGGTGTATTGGCATATCATCCTCCAATCTGATTGGAATTCTGATATCATCTTGGTGACTTTATTTCCAAGTTTATGGGAAACTTTTATTTCGGTTTGCTAGCTTTTTGTTTGTTATTATAAACATACATGAGTTGAAGACATTACTTGTGTGTTGTTCTGTCTATTGTCACTAATACACAAAATCCTGTTGGAGATATGCTGCTTTTACGGTTTTTTCCCAAGTTCATTACTGGTGTTTTGGATATGTGCTGATTAGCATTAAGCATATGTTCGTACATTCTAACAGATTTATAATCTGCGATGAATTGTTTATAGGAAGACACATGGAATGGGAGCTGGTCGCAAGCTGAAGAGCCACCGCAGAAGACAAAGGTGGGCTGATAAGTCATACAAGAAGTCCCACCTTGGCAATGAATGGAAGAAGCCATTTGCTGGCTCTTCCCATGCAAAAGGCATTGTTCTTGAGAAAATGTAGGTTGATATTTATTTTTGTTGTTTTATATATTATCCATTATTTTCAATTTTTTTAATTGGAAGTTGCTGCATAATTACTGACATCTTCAACATTGTTGACTTGTAAAGTGGTATCGAGGCAAAACAGCCCAACTCCGCTATCAGAAAATGTGCTCGAGTTCAGTTGATCAAGAATGGAAAGAAGATTGCAGCTTTCGTCCCAAACGATGGTTGTTTGAACTACATTGAAGAAAATGTGAGCACTGTTGTTTTTTATAGTTTTTTTTTTTTTAAATATAAAGTTGTGCTTATGGACTATCTTGCCTCATGCTGCAGGACGAGGTACTTATTGCAGGATTTGGTCGAAAGGGGCATGCTGTGGGAGATATTCCTGGTGTTAGATTTAAGGTTGTCAAGGTTTCAGGTGTGTCACTTCTGGCCCTGTTCAAGGAGAAGAAGGAGAAACCAAGATCCTAAACTCTTGATTCAAGATGCTTTACCCTGTTTTTTGAGCACTTTATTTTCCTTAATCCCTGTTTATTACGTTTTTCCTTTATCATGTACTGATGTTGAGAGAACTTTTTTGTTTTTTTTACCCCTAACTGTTGAGACTATTAGTAAATTAGTATCTGTCTCTTCTAAATGAGTGGATTGTGGTTTGTTGACTGCCGTTGTTCTGTTAGAAAAATACCATCATTGTGTAAGGTCTATCTCGTTATGAAGGACCTATTACTAGAAAATTCATGGGTAAGAGCCGAAGAGTAGTAATTTGGCATATCTTAACCAAGCCTTTTGCATGGGCTCACCGTGCCCTTGTATGGTTTGAGGAGGCTTACTTGTCTTATAGTTTAGGTGCTTTCTCTATTTTTGGTTTCATTGCTTCTGGTTTTTTGGTTCAATAATACTGTTTATCCTAGTGAGTTTTATGGTCCCACTGGGCCAGAATCTCCTCAAGCGAAAAGCATTTACTTTTCTTGTTAGATTCTTTATTTGGTATTTCTTCTGTTTGATGAGTCTTGTGAGATGCAGCTTGTGTTCTGTTACGTCTTATTCATCCCTATGATTCATTTGTTCGAGTTTTAAGAATTTAAGTCATATAAATTTTGAAACAATTCTGGTTAGATGTGCTGACTGTACAAAAGATGTTAATGTATGCATAAGATCAATCTTTGGGCTTGTACTATTGCTCCTGTTTGCACTTGGTCGATCATCCACTGTTAAATCTATTTGATTTTAACAAAATTAAGAACATTCCTAATTTGGATTGAGCATAATATTGTTTAGCAACAATCTAGCTGATTGAGCAAAATAGTGTTTTTGCAATCAAGTGGAGGTGCTTAAGCCAAATTTTTTATTAATCAAATAAGGTTTGCTTAAACAAACTTAAGGTGTGTTTGGGATTGAGGTGTTGGAGCTTCTGTTGTGAAAAAAAAACTGTGATTATGAAATAAATATTAATAATATGTAGTAAATATAAATTTTAAATAATAATTTTAATAAAATTATTAAAGATATAATAGATTTTTTATTATACAAGTAAAAATTTATAATAACATAATTTTTAAATTACAGTAATTAGTGTTTACTAAATATTTTAGTGTCCAACTTTAATTCTAAACGCAGCCTTAGCTAAGGGGTATTTTGTGAAATTCGTTCAAAGTTGTGAGAAGTAACTCATGCAGGTTTGGTATTATTATTGCAAGACTCAGATCCCATGGAAAATTAAATAGTGAACTTTTATCTTCCTTGTCTCAAAAGTGAAGTTCTGATTTATGACCTGAAAATGCATTGTTAATCATCAATCAAACTGTTCTTTTGAATCGGGCCACCCTGGGTGGGGTGTACACAAATTATGATGCTGCCTGATCGTCCACGGGAAATTAAAATAACCTCAAAATCCTTGTCTGCCTAAGAATTTTGATAACATGGGCGACATCGGGCGCGGCAACTCATGATTGGTAAATCTGCTGTGGGTCTCACGATATGGCTCGTATCGTTCGCAACGACGCGCGTTGGTTCAGCCCTCATCTGCCCAAAGTCAAGGAGAAGTTTGAAGGAAAGTTTATTTCATCTTTTTTTAATATTAATTTTGTGATTTTCGACATTTAAATGGGGCAAACTGCCATTTACGTCGAAGGCTCCTCTTTTCCTCAGCAGCTGGCAGGTGGTGGCAGCTAATTGCCCGGTGCCAGAGTCACGCTCACGATCACAGTCACAGTCACAGTCACAGTCACATCCTAAGGAAACTGAGACAATGAAGTGTTCAAATTGTTTTACTTCTCAAATATTCTTCTTCCTCATCAAATTCAAATGTCATTGACCGTAAACCCAAATATAATCCACCGCCGTTCCACATTTCCCCAACCCATTGGAAGTCTTACTAATTTATGTCTCTACGCAATACGCAAGCGTAAATTACCAATTTAGCATGTGATTGGCGATGTCATACTCTAGTGTTTTTTAACAAGCGTCTTAAAAAAATAACAATAATAATTAAGTCGTTTAAGGCATCGTTTGAAATTGATGCTAGAGCGAGAGAGCAGTTTATTTTATTTATTTTATTTTATTTTATTTTATTTTATTTTATTTTTTAACAAAAGCAAAATGGAGTATATTTTTTAATCTATTTATTTCATAATTTTCTTTATTTTAACAAAAACGAGTAGGCATAATTTTTTTATAAAAAAAAACAACTTACAAGATAATCAATCAAATAATTAAACACACTTTTAGAGTTTCGTGTTTCACCTTATTATTATAACCATAGCTCTAATACATCATTACAACAATTAGTTGACCAAGTTTTACCATTATTAACTTTTTTATCTGGTAAACTCATCTATTTGCATTTTACTTTATGCTGTTAATATTTTTCATTGAGGATTTTTTTTTAATGCCTTGCACGGATCCCCTAATTAAACACATCCTTTAAACTTGAACTCTTAACTTCTTACTTTTATTATTGAAAGAGATTGAACGAACTGATCTACGTTCAATAAATTAATTCTTTTGGAATTGAGAAAAATATATAAATTAAAAGAGTATCAATTAATCGGATTATAATTTAATATATTGATCCTAAGTCATAATTGATAAAAAAAATTATTATTTAATGAAGTTTCTAATCTATCAAATATTAATTTGTCGATATTTTATTATATTATTGTATATTTAGCGTTCTATTGTATTATAAATTTTTAAGTAGTACTCTATTTTTCAAACTCACAATACTCTCAATAATATTCTATTTTAAACAACACAATTTACCGAACATTTTTTTTTATTTTATATTCAGTTGATTATTTCATACCGAAACTAACCCTTATATCTAATGGAATTTTACCATGATTTCCTTATCCTTGACCCACCTAATTGTATTACCAATCCGGTTTTAGCTGATTGTTTAATGCTAATGCAATTGGGTGATAGACTGACAGTAAGGCTTAATATAATATTAAAATTTTCTTGGCAAATGTTATAATATTCAAACTGTTACTGAGCAATTCGTCACGCCCAAATCTTTAACCAAGATTTGGTCCTTGACTAGAGAGCGAAATCCTTACCGAAATTAGAGCTCATGCCTATCACTGAAATTTCTATTGCTTGGGGAGAATGACTAAGAATCAAAAACCCAACAAATCCATTATCATACAATTATTTATTTACAATTAAATAATTTATTATTATAGAGTCCTTAGAATCTACCTGAAAATTAGAAGCAATCATGATGGAACATATTGAAACCACCACCTGAATTCAAAATAAAATCCAAAATCACTGCCCAGTGTTTCAGAGTTCATATTGCACCAACTATGAAACATCACTCTCAAGGTCTAGTACAAAATATGTTATATCGCTTCTGCAACTTCCCATTACTATTTTGTTAGCAAAAACAAATCTGACAATTTCCTATATAGAGCTTATCAACCAATAGCCAAAAACATAATAAAAAGAACAAAAATTACAAATTGAAATGGACACATGATGATTCATGTAACACTTAAATTAGATCTTTTTAACACAAAACGTGATTTGATCTAGTGGGTGATGCTGCTTCTCACATTATGGTGAACGGCAGCGTTGGGTTTACATTAGAGGGCTATTGAGTAATCCATGCCAAGTTGAATTAAGCTCATTGTTCATGCTAGCATCTGCATTGTTGAGCTGCCATGGGAAGCCCCACAAGACCTTGTTGTTCTCACTTTCTCTGCTGTTGCACAACTCTTGCTTCATTGTTGTTACTGTGACAGCTGTTGTTGTTGCATTTGTAGCGCTCATTTGATGGTCTCCAAATGGCATTAACATTTCTGCACTAGCACCATGATCATGATTGTGATTAAGATGATGATGATGATCAACTTCACCCATACTGTTTGCATTGCCAAACCCATAATACAAATTCTGAAAATTGTTGTGGGTCTCTAGGAATCCACTTCTTAGTGCGTCAAGAAATGCTGGGGTTGTTGTAGCTGAAGTGCTGCTGCTAATGCTAGGGTTTCCAAGAATGTCACAGTGGCTACTTACTGGGTTCCCCAAAATAGAAAAATCATGCTGATCGTCAAACCCTAGTTGCCCACCATGTTGCTTTTGGAGCCTAGCAAATGCAAGACTCAAGTCATTGGTGTCATAACTCAAGGGAGGGAAATTGGTGAGAGGGCTTGTGTTGGAATTCATCAATGGTTGATCTTGGCTTCTCTTTGATGATGAGGATGACGACCGTTTGTTTTTCCTGCACCCTCCACCCACCGGAACATTCCTGAGTGTGCCGCCTTTGGTCCAATACCTCCTGCAAGATTTGCAAAAGTATCTTGGCTGAGAAAGGCTGTAGTTGTTGTAGTAGCAGAATTTTGTGTTGGTGGAGTCACATCTTGGGCATTTGAGAGCTTGTTCTGGTTGAGGCCTTGGCTTCCTTTCTTGTTGTGCTTTTGAGCAAACCAACATGCTTTCCAATGAATGAGTAGCCATTTCCTGAATTGATGACAAGTTGACAACAACACAATTTCAAATTAAAACACTAAATCGACAAACTGTAAAAAAAAAAAAAATTATCAAAATACTGAAGAAAGATCTTGTAACTTCTAATGTTATATATATATATATATAAATTGTTCTCAATCTTCCAAGCTGATAATAGGGAATCGGATTGAATTCAATATTGGAAGACCCTAATTTGAAATCCTCATATTGGTTACTTTAAAATTAATCACCAATAAAATGCTATATACTAATGTATAATAGAAAAACCGATTGTATGAAGAGAAGAATTATCTTCTCAGATTTAATTTAACAAGACAACTGAAATGAGTTATGAAAAAAAAAAGTGAAATTGAAAGGTCTTCATCAATATTCTCCCCGACCTTATGTATAATCACATGATTAATTTCAAGATTTTTTTTTCCAAAGGAGAGTATACAAATCCCATAAGGGAAAGTAAACAAGAGAAAGATAGAATAATCAAGACTAATAACAAATATGAATTAGAATATAAAAATAACCACATAAACACCAACACCCACACCCACTTCCAAAAAAAAAAAGAAGGAAAAGAAACAAATTCCCTAGAAAATAAAATTAACAAAGCTCAAAAATCTTTTCTTTTTCCTCAATATAGACATTAAATAGTAACTAAAAGTAGTCTATTATAACCAAATAAAAAAAAATGAACTTTCCAATTAAACCCAAATCCAGAATCACTAGTGCAGTTAAAAAGAACCCATGAAAAGGAAAAGAAGGGAATGAACAAAAGGTAATCAAAGTTAACAAAATATAATGAAGAATTTAAATAAATAATAAAATCTTGTCAAATCCTACCTGATGTTGTCCACTTGAAGCATCCATCCATGCAACAATGATCAAACACTCTTCAGAATAATTGAAACAAAGTTGAATTTTTATAAATTTTTATCTAAGAGAGTGACAAACTTAGCTTAGCTGAAGAGAAAGACTCGAGAGAGAGAGAGAGAGAGAGAGAAAGAGAGATGGTTTTGAGAGTCATGCAAAGTGAAGCAAATAAGGACTAGGGCTCTTAATATATATAAAGCAAAATGTTGGATTTAAACTTATTTATTTGTTTTTTAAAATTTTTAGACTGAGAGATAAAAAAGAGAAGAGAGAGTTTTGTAATGATGAGTTTTCGTACGAGATGATCGATGTGATATTATCTTGCACGCAGGGAAAGCAAGCAAAGCAAAGCAATTGCTATCAGAAAATTCCAGTTCTCTCTCTCTTTTTTTAAAAATAAAATAAAATTTTCTTAGCAACGGATTCATATCATAGGATATGACATACGAGCCAGCTCGCTTCTATTAGCTGAGTGGGCCCTTCCCGCGTGGATGCAACTATACTTTGTGGGTCCCACTTTATGTGGTCCCCACCACTACCACCATCGCCAGTCGTCAATAACTCTGCGATTTATTCACTGGGGCAAATAACATTATGGTTAATTCCACTCCACCTCCATTATTATTGAAATAGCTCAACATTGCCCCAATTTCATTGTTACTCATCAATGTGCACCCCAGCAGGCAGCACTTACTGGACACCTTTGTCATAGACAATTTTTCTTTTTTTATCAATTTAGGCACCTTAACATACCTCAGTATCATGTACAAATACAAAGTAAATTATCTTTCCTTGTAATGATAGTGCAAGGAGAAATGTCCCTCTAAGATAAAAACATCTTTACACATGCGTGTCTATTATGATCAGGGTGCTGTGGTGATGGTTTTATACTAAGATTGGGGTATTTTGAAGATTTCCATCAATAATGGGAGTAGAGTGAAATTAATCCTACATTATAAATCCAATAATGCATAAACCCCCGTGTTTCTGAGAAATATCCAAACAAAAAGACACCAAAATATACAAATAAATAAATAAAAACAGAGATTTGGTCCTTAGGTGTGTACAAGGTGAGAGATTATGTACGGGGCCCAGTGCAGTGATGATGATGATGAAGATCCGACGGGTTAGATTGATTTGGATCCCAATGCCAATAGTTGCTGTTGCTGAATTGCTGTTTGTTTGTTGAAGGTTCTGATGATGTGGACTTATAATGATGGTGAGTGACAGCAGGGGGACACTAGTGAAAATGATAGATAGAATTTCGTCTTCATCTTCATCTCGTGGGTTTCAATTATAAAATATTTTATTTAACAACCAGCACCACCATGGAATTTGCTTTCATGCATGTCTTTAGTTGCTTTGTGTCGTTCTCGCTGTGCCCACTACTGGTCCTTCTGGGGCACAAATTTTTTAGACTAGTCTTGGTCCCCTTCAATTTTGAAATTAACCTACCATTATGTTATGTTTTAGAGGTTTTTGTATTACAATCTTTTTCATGTTTTCATTGGTAATTTGAATAGATTTATTTGAGTTTTATATAATTTTGATAAATTAAGCAAATTAAAGGAATAGCGAAGCAGCCAGTTTTATCATCGATGACATCTACATGGTCACATCATGGATACTTATATGCCAGATTGCGACTGATCCATGCATCTGTCTCCACATATTGTTCCAGCTTGCATAATTATGTTCATGAAATCTTTTAGGGTTTTCAACACACATCCCATTGACCAACTATGACTTGATACGGACAAAGAAGACTTGAAATTTATTGAAAAAGACTTCAAATATAGTTAGGATTTTAGTAATGCTGCAGCTGCACTTATAAAGTCTGGATTGAAGTTTAAATCACCATGAACAATGCATATAACTATTTGACGTGTAGCAGAATATCACATCATATATCAATTAGTAGGGATATAAATTTTGTAAGCATATTATTATTTTATGGAACATATATACTATAAGATAATTAAATTCAAATGTTGATTAATTTTTTTAGAAAAATTGTCAGTAAAGTCGATTATGAAAAAATAATTTAATACATGTTTGTATGTCACATGGGTCCATAGAATTTTTTGTTATCTTCTATTCCATCTTCTTTATAAACCTTTACTAATCATAAATATGAAACCCCATCTATCCAAAATGATAACATGATGTCTTTTTCTTCGTAAGTTGGAAAACATTAACCTTCATTCTATTGAATTGCTTAAATTCTATCAAGACCCAATTCTTTATAATGAAAGCATCAAAAAGAAAGTTTTGTAAAATATAATAAAGTCATTAAAGCACATTTCTGTATTTTAGCAAAATGAGAACACATAAAAGAAGCAATCAATCCACATGCGATCCACTCATCAAATATGATCATCAGGCAATCAAATAAAGATCAAAGGGCTAACATATAGCCACCTTTTATTTTTCTTGAGAAATTAAATATAATTGCCATTTATGGACCAAGATTCTTGGAATGGCGAGAAAATCAATGTGACCACCAACCGGAATTCTAACCTGTCATCTTCTGTCAGAAATGAAAATAATAAACAATCAATGATTGAACCCACTTAGATTTCCTTTGGATTCTAAAAGAATTTGCTTCGGCTCCTCTCCCGTTTCGAGTACACGAAAATTATTAAGCGAATTTACGATATCATACGCTAGTTTTGGATCTATAATATTTTGAGTTTTGAAACATTACTAATACCAATATTGATCTTAGATCCTATCCAAAAACAACTAAACAAATAAATAAATAAAATGTTCATCTTAAGATGGTGTTATGTCTAACTTAATTAAATAATCAAAAAAATTATTGAATACTCTCAACGATGAATTACAATGTTTATATTTAGAAAAATTTTCTTTTTTTTAATTCCATTATTTCAACGCGTAAATCTCAACCAATTAAAAATACACATGTTACATGAGTTCAATTTATAAAAAAGTATGCATTGATAGCACCCAATATTTTTTCTTTTCTATCAATTTTTTTTTGGTGATTAAATAGTTAAAAAGTATACATGACACAAATGTGCCAGAGGAGATATACAATACATAAGCAATGCTCGAGATTTCCTTGATCAATTGATTTGAAATATTATATGAAATCCTTTGTGATGATTTACAATAAAACCGAAGCATATATTGCTATAAAAGAAAAATCAAAGGAACCACAAACGAAGGTAGAATTAGGAAATTTTGTTAGTGACAAGAATGTGGAAACACAGCACTTTAATTGGTGGTGGTGGGGGCAGAGAGTGTGGATACTAGATAGGGATTAGAGATGGGTCAAGTTAATTTAGTTGACCGGTCAAATGAGAAACCAGTCCAGTCAAATAAAGAAAAACACTGAATAATTAAAAAAGCAAAAGTGAGAAATGATGTAGGAAACTGTGCCCGAGACATAAGGTAGCACCTCCTGTTAAGAAAAGAATCAGCATTCCCATTCTCAAGTCTCAAAGAGAATCTCGATGGCTCAGTTTTGTTTTATTTATTTATTTTCCTTTTCAGAGGATTAGTTTCGTTTGATGATCCATAACAATTTGGCACTGAGCAGACTCAATGCATTGCTAAGAATGGCAAGCTTTATTCATTGAGTTAAGGTTGGTAGGGTAATGGCGTGCCTCTGCATGCTCCTAGTAAAGGCTTCTATTAGAAAAAGAAAATGTTGAATGGAATTGTCGTGTCATGATAGATATTTTATAAGAACTTAACCATCAAATTGTTGCCTAACAAAGTTTTCATTTATCGAGTCCCGAGCTTATGTCATTTCCTTAGTGACGATAGCAATTTTATAACTAAGTTAGGATATGATTCGAGGATCCTAATGGAATTGTCGTGTCGTAATTTTAATTAATTTAATATATACTGATCACTATTATATGTCGGATTTAGTTTAGTAAATCACAATCTCTTTTATAGTTACAAGTTACAATTCATTATTATATTCAACCACGGTTATTGATTAACAAAATCATAATATCCTAATTTCAAGTTACAATTAATTATTATATTCAGCCACGATTATTGATTAACAAAATCATAATATCTTAATTTTAAAGTCACCTTACCTCGATTCCAAACTTAAATACTTTTAGAATAACTAGGTGATATCGTAAAACATGCAATATTATCTCATGATCACTAGTGGATAATGACATGTTATGTTTGGGTAGTGATACGTGCGGAAAAAGACATTGATCACTAAAAGATTTAAAAAAAAATACTATAAGTGAAAAAACATATTTTTGTCTTTAGAATTCTTGTGCTATTTTTTTATAGAAACATGTCACTATTCTAATGTTTTCTCATTCAGATAAAAGGATAAAACTAAATTTTATATACTATTTTAAAATTAATTGAAATATTATATATCCATCCTATGATAATAAAAAAATAAAATAAGGGAAGATAAAATAAGTAATTAAAAGAAAATTGAAGAAAGAAAAAAAAAAAATATGAACACAACAGATGAAAAGGAAAGACGCAGGCGCGTAGCTTGACGAGGAAATAGAGGGCTGATGGCGAGGACTCGCTAGGGAGGGTGGGGGCCGGACCATGCAGAGACAAGCGAGCAAGAAGGGACAAAGCTAAGTGATTGGTCGGTGGGAGGCGGGACCCGCAGGGAGATGCCAGATTGTCTGACCGAACACGTGGCTTGTAAAATGCGGCTAAGAGACGAATATTTCAGTTTACGAGGAAAGATAGAACATTAACACACAACAGCAAATTTAGACACGATTTGGATTATTAACATTTAACGACACTGTCAAAATCTTCCACAACCAGGTGGGCTCCAGCTTCTGTAGTCGGCTGATTGTGGGCCCCGCACTCCCCATTCTCCTCCTTCGTGAAGCAAAGTATCATCCCCAATTTCACATTTCATTTTATTTATTTATTTGCAAAATTAAGGAATGTTGCTGTACGAGCGTTCTCACTGAGTTACAATGATCTCTCTAAAGTGTATTTTTTTTACAATTAATATTATATTAAATATTTACAACTGCTAACAAATAGCTGGAACTATAATTCGAGAAATGCCTGATCCACTCAAGATTATAAATTAACTCCACTCAATCATACTTAATTAAGAGAGAATTTGTGTTCATAAAATTTGAACCGCTGTTTTTATATTTGTGAGAACAAGCGGTCCACTACTTAAGCTTTGGTTAAGTGACATTTCTCTTAAATGTTAACTTTTCATCTATTGTCTTATATTTATTATTTTTTTTACAAATAACCATTAATATTTATTATTATTATTATTATTATTATTATTATTTTACAAATAACCCTTAAAAAAGTATAGAAAAAGAATAAAATAAACTTATATGGTTACGAGTTGTCACTTGGATTCAAACCCATTTAAGTGATTTCAATATTTTGATGAGTTTGATGAACTTATCTTGTTCTGAAATTCTTATAATGAACTCAATGTCTGGATTTTAAATGCTCGCACTCATAAAAGAAAAGGAACTTAGATTTGAACCCATGAAATAGGTGAGTAGAATATAATTTTTAACATTAAAATAAAAAAGTAATGAGGACCTATTAATTTTAGATTTCAAATTATTGTTTTGCTTCCTAAAGTCGTATCATCCTGTTCAAGGTTGGATTTAATGAGGGTTATTTAAAGGATTTATTAATAAAATGAGGATTAGACGTTGAAAATATTGTCCCATTTTGTGTCAAAAAGTCTTGTTAGCTTGTCTAAAACTCTAATCAAATAAAAAAAAATGAATTTCGGCGAAAACAGGATTTGAACGAAGTCAATATTCTAATATTCAGAAACGCAAGTGGGCTTGAGTAAATTCCTTGTGTCTCAACATTTATTGCCAAAAATCATAAATCCGTTGCCAAAATATTAACTTAAAAACATGTGATTGATGGTAGTTCGTTATCCGGAGTGGTTACACATGGATAACGATAAAACATAAAAAGAGTGTAAATTAATTAATTATAACTACTGAAAATGAAATGGCCAAATGGGTAATCGGCACGTGGGAGAAATTATGGGGTGTGGTCATCACGCGAGGCATGAGAGGCTGTTTGGAGTGGGGGAGGGACAAAGACGTCATGGTCCTTGGTTACTGTGGAGTTTGGTAACGGATTGGTTTTGTCCTGGCCCCGGAATTAGGACATGGAACATGAAACGGTGAAGTGGTTGTATTCTAAACTAATAATCAGGAATCGGCCGTTATTCAAAAATGCTAGATTCCAATTTTGCGTTCCGTAACGTATTTGAACTGGGGACTTTCAACGTGAATGACCCCAGGTATCCACATTGAGAGAGATATAGACGCAACAATTTCCTCTCTCTCTCTCTCTCTCTTCTCACCACTATATTATTATTGTTATTTCATTTGAATCCCCTAAACTAATTCTCTTAATAAACTTAAGTTTTAACATTTACATTCTTTGAGTGAGACAAGGTTTAGCTATACTGGTAAAGCGATTTTTGACGGACTCAAGTCTTATGTTTCAGGTTGACTAGTAT
Source organism: Atalantia buxifolia (assembly GCA_030444775.1). Lineage (NCBI taxonomy): Eukaryota > Viridiplantae > Streptophyta > Magnoliopsida > Sapindales > Rutaceae > Atalantia > Atalantia buxifolia. The sequence goes on from CM059838.1 coordinate 15,011,085, forward strand.
GTGTGCGTTAAATAAATAAATAAATAAATAAAACTTTTTAAAATTAATTTCTTAAAAGTTTGGCTGAGTGATTTTTAAATTATTTTATTTTATTAGTCATGTGAGTTAACTCGGACCATTACCCAACACAAGAATATTCTTATTATAAATGTATAAATGTGTGTATGTATTTGAGTTGATTGATGATATTGTGTATGTGGTTGTGTTGATTGATGATACTTAGTTAAAAAAAATGACCAAAAAAATCATAAATTTTAATGTAGTTTTATTTCTTTTTTATAGTGCATAAGAATTTGTGGCTTTTAATTGTTTCTAGCTCGTTGTTAGTAACGTTTACATAACAACGTACTCTATATTCATATCAATTATCTGTATGCAATTAGGGTGTGCAAATCCAATCTAACCTAATTCAATTAAATTTACATGGCTTGATTGGATCAATTTTTTTTCAACCCAATTAATGATTGGGTTGAATTCATTAACATGAACCTAACATAATCTAATCTTAACCCAAGAATAATAAGAGTCATAGTAAAATTAATAACAACTGTCAACTTAATCCTTTTTATTCTTTTATAAAAGAGACTCTTTTCAATTTCTCTTTATTAAACTTGATATTGATTGAATTCTTTAGATTCAAAATTTATAAATCAAACCCGAATTTTCACTAAATAGCAAGTTGATAGATTTTCAAATATCACATTGTATAGTTTTTTTGTGCAATCTTTATTTTTGTTGCCCTGTTTATTAATAGATGTTTGGCTCAAATATATAATGGACAACATTTAATGTTATGATAGAGAATTAATATTTTTTTCCTATTTGAAATTAATTTTAATTATCAAATAGTTATTTTTCAATCTTTGTCTATGTTTAAATTTTAAATTTTTTATTTCAATCAACCCAACTCATCCTAACTCGATGATCTAAAGGTTAGGTTGAGATGGTTTTTCCCTCAACCCAATCAATACTAGGTTGGATTGAATTTTTATAAACTTGGTCCAACCTAACTTATACCCGCCTCTACATGTAATACATAAAAATTTACTCAATCTCATTTTGTCGGGAACAAAAAAGGATTATACCTAGTCTTAACTATTTTGTACACTTTTGGCAGTAAATAATTTTTTGTTACACCTATCTTCATAATGGAACTATGATGAATATTCTATGCAGCAATCTTCAATCACAATTGTTCTAGATCTCCATCTAGAATAACATATAAAAATGATAGCCTAGTTCATTTGCAACTTTATGGCACGTGGATCAAATCGAATCGCTGCCATTTTGAATCAGAATTTCAAAATTCAAAATGGGTAACCAAGAATTTTGCTCCATTTTGAATTGGACTTAACTTGTAGTATTAACGGCTGTGTGTGTATATACACACACACACAACAATTTCTAAAACATAGATTATTGCCATATAAAGGTTAGATGTGAACTCCAATCATTACAATTAAAATTTATAACTTTTTTTATATATAAAAAAAATAAATAAAAACAAAGATTCTTTTCTTCAGCTGGTCTCAGTCACGCGAGAATTCCAGCGACAAAAAAGTAGCAAACAGTGACATTGCACATGGAGCCACGTCAATTACATGTTCCACAATAAGTGGTTAAAATCAGGTCCACGAGAGAGAATAGTATTCTTCGTGATTAAGACTTGCCCCAATCTACTAGATTTTGGATAAAATTTAGAGAACTGTTGTTATACAGATCGTGCATGGAGTCAGTACAATTGGCTTTAATTCTATCGTTGAATTACACCCTCCATGAATGACTGAATGTCACAAGCATAAAGCTAAATATTGGCCTAGGAACAAGTTTAACTTGTGATATGCTTGGGTGTACTTTTCATATCATTAAAACTATTTTTAAATAGAATCCACTCAGTAGCTTGATTGAAAATCATTTCCTCAACTTCTCCGATGATGGGAATTTATTTACGTCGAGATATTTGAAATTAGATATGACCCATTTAAGCATTAGATATCTTAATTGAAAATCATTTCCTTAATGTTTAATTTTTTAATAATTTAATGTTATTCGAGAATAGCGTTTTTGCTTTTGATTGTTTATATTATCAAGAATAGTCTTTGATATTATTATTACCTATTTCTCCAATTCCATGTGAATCACATCTTTAATTTCTTAGGCATTTTTTTTCTTCAAATCAGTCTCTAAAATATCCGTACCATATTTGTAATTCAACATCTGCCAAGTTCGATCCTTTCAACTCAAGCAACAAACTTCAACATCGTCCTCACCTAGGGATATGACACGATTCGTAGACATGTTTGGCACCGTTTTAGACCGTCAACTTTGTGCTACTTTTTCAGCGGCAATGTCCAGTATTAGCCCTTGAAAATGACAAAAACCAAATCTCCAAAATCATTTTTAAATTATTGCTGCTTACTCTCACGGACTGACATAGTAGTTGCTCCGAAATTTGGAGCCTAAGCCCAACAACTTTGGCATACACGATAAGATTTTTATCAGGTCATTCATTAATCAATCATTTATTAGATAGGCATAGTTAGGTCCAAAGTTGGCTGGATTAGGAGTCCACGAGCACAAAAGGTCTCAGACTCTCAGCGTTGTTTTGCTTTTGTCTTTTCAGGCTCACATAGGCTTCAAGGCTCAAGCAAGCTTCATGCTTTCGCTGTTTCATGACCTAACAAATCAATTGTTTCAGGGCCAGCTAACCACGTAACTGATTGGCATGATGATCTTGATAGATTTATGCCTCAATCTTTATAGATAATTTTGATATTTAAAGGTCTCATCTCTTCAAATGATAAGACATGTTGATCTCATCTCTAATAGGTGTAAATTTATGAAATATTTTTTGTCGATTTTGATGCTGTACATTTATATATGTATATTTTCGATTTCGCTGGTTGCCCCCGCCATGGCTATGGTACAAAATGAATACAGATGGATCTTGTAAAAATACACAGGAAGCAGGAGCTGGAGCTGTTATTCGAGACTCTGTCGGCCATTAGATTTCCAGATTTTATATGAGACTTGGAGAGAATTCAGTGATTATGGCTGAGCTTTGAGGTCTGTATCAAGGCTTAATTATTACTTGGGATGCAAGCATAAAACGGCCGTTGGTGGAAGTGGACAGTTTTTGTATTACTCAAAATGATTTTTAAGTAGGTGGTCGTACCTAACGTCTTCTATGCTTTAGTTGTTGCGGTTCAGGAATTATTAAGTAGAAACTGGCAGACTGCTATCACTCACATCTTTCGTGAAACAAATTTAGTTGTGGACTTCATAGCGAATATGGCTCATTCAATTCCTCTTGGTTTGCATTTATTTTCTATCCCACCTGTTGGTATTTATTTTATTATTTCGCAAGATATGTTTGGGGTTACTCAACCCCATTTTATTCATGTTTAGTTCGTTTTGACGAGCCTCCTCTAATTAAAAAAAGAAAGAAAATAAATAGTTGATAAGATTAATTTTTTTAAATAAATTTTAATTGATATGACTTGATTAATATTTTACACAGTTTAGGTAGTCATGGCTACAAAAATATTGATTGAGTGAGCTGGGTTTGATTAAAAATAAAATAAAATTAACCATTATGATTTGGGTTTGCAATCACTAATCGAAATCGAAGATGACAAGGAGGTCCATATTTGGATGGACAGATGGTTTCATGTCGTTGACTATCCAATTTTGCCCAAAAAAAAATGGTATTAATGTTAGGACTTTTTTTTTTAAGAATGTTTGAAAGAGTTGATGAGATATCTCATAGAGCTAAAAATTGTATACATGTACGATATTGTTGGTGAGATATTTGTTGTAGAGGTACTTTCAAGATATTTTATCATGACCTTCGTGACAAACCTAATATCATCTAAGTTTTCAATTTTAAAAAAGAATGATAATATTGGCATCCCTATTTTTCTTTTATAAAACCCCCATTTTTATTTATTTATAACTTTTTCCTCTATATTCTAAATTACATTAAAGATTAAAACTTATCTAATTAAACTCGCATACAATTTGCTCTCAGTCTTTTTCTCCGTCACAAACTGTTGAAATCTACAAAGTTTGCAAACAAACAAGAAGTCAATTTAAAAATTAAGAATTTGATTTAAATAAGTTTCATTCACTTATTTGTAATTTATTTTTCAGAAAAGATAATTAGATAATTATGTGAAGTTTTCCTAGATTATTAAATTTATGAGCATGCTAGAGGACCTTCAAATTTTATGTATATTTTATTTCTTTCCGAAATGAAATGGGAGAGGGAGAATGGAGTTTATTGAAGAAAAAAAGTAACAGATAAATACTAGACGAGAGAAGTTAAAAAAGGTTGAAATGGGTGAGAGAAAGTAGCTCACTAGGTCTACTGAGGAAGAAGAACAATAAAGGTTATTTTAGAATAAATAGGATGTAAAAAGAAAGGGGTTTGAAAAGGATGATAGAGGGATGCTGATAGCATTACTGTATTAAAGAATATTTTCGATGATAGCCTGTTTCAATTATATTTGAGACTTCTAGGCTTTTTGAAATTTGGTTCAAATTCAGATTTATTGGATGGATGGAGCTTTTAATATGCATGGTTAATTTCTTTTTTTTTTTCCCCTTATTACTTCTAATGATTTTCATACTCTAGTCAAATAACTTTTAGTTTATATTATTTAAACAAATCATTCTTATCTCTAATTTCTTTATATTAGTTATTATTTGTATCCATTTATGTTTAATGTCTCTCATTTTTCCTTAAAAAAATTGATATCCCTCTTTTTATCATTACCTTTTATCACTAAAAAAAAAAAAAAAATTCTTCTCAAATTCTCATCTGATCATGATGAAGAAACTTCGACACAACTGCTATTGACATGCCAGCATCGTTCTTTCCTTCTATCGTCGTCTACTAAAATTTTTTTTAATTGTATTTGTGCTAAGAAGTCCCTCTAGATTAAATTCCTGAGTCCTTTATAAACTGATTATTGTAATTGATAAATTGGTCTTAACCTGTTTCTAGATTTATTCTGAATCACAGTGTAATTTGTGTTTGGTGTAACAAAATTTAAAGAAAAAAAAAAGGCACTCATATTCATATTGTTCTTTCCTAAAGTAGGTAACCAAGATTTGCCGGGGGTGGTTAGGGTAAGTTGGCGATACAAAAAGCCACAGTGCGCACAAAAACTGTAAAAGAAACGAATTATAGGAAAAGATAAAATCCAACCTCGTATTATTTATTATTCATCGCAGACGCTGCAATCCCAAAAAATCTATTCTGAAAAATAAAATAAAAATGGACCCACTCATACTGTACCCTACATTCCTTTGTTTTCAAACAGCGCCCCCGCCTTACTATATAATATTTTCGTCGCTCAAATAACCCGTGGCTGAGTCTCGGTGTCTCACGCGTTAATTAATGGCGGCTTCCGTTGCGCGATCGCAGCTGACTCCACTTTCACGACAGATCACCACTAAACCCTCTCCGTCGGATCAAACACCAAAATGCACCGTCAGATTCCGTCCGCTTGACATCAAACGGCGGCGTAGCGTTACCGTTAAGGCCTCTATTAAGCGAAACGATGAGAAAATCGGCGGTAACAATAACGAAACCGCTCCGCCGCTTCACCCGCAGAGCATTCTTGATGATGACGAAGAGGACGTCGTTTCGAAGGATTCGTTGAATTCGCTTCCCCGTATGAGAAATATCCATCTTGTCCTTCTCCTTTATTCGCTTTTATTTGATTTTACTCTCTCTCTCTTTCTTTTTTCTTTTTTTACTTATTGTATAGGGTTTGGTTTATGTTTCAGGGCCTTTATCTTCGGCTCAGTTTTCAAACTTTGTATCTGACGGGTCCCGCCTTCGAGTTGCGTATCAGGTATTTGTTTCATTTCCGCAAAACAGCAGATACTTATGTATAATTTTGAAAAATTTATGATTTGATGAGATTTTGTAAATATTTGATTGATAATTATGATTGAAGGGAGTTCGTGGTGCTTACAGCGAGTCAGCAGCAGAGAAAGCATACCCGAATTGCGAAGTGGTTCCTTGCGAGCAATTTGACACTGCTTTTGAAGTAATTGTTTGGTTTCTGTATTGCCTTTTTTTTACTTATTAAATCATGCTGAATTGGTTTTAAATTTTGGTGAAATTAGGCAAGCATATGAAATGCCCCTTTTTTTTTTTTAATAACAAGCATAGGATGTGAATAAAATAGATGTTTTAAGAGTGGCTGAAATGTTTGTAACAGTCAAGAGCACTGGTTATAAGTTCTTTCATATAACTAAAAGAATCTATGCTTGAATGAACGAAAATAAATATGGTTTCAGATAGTGTAAACTTTTCTCTGTCTTTTTTATTTTTTTGAATCTTTGGTCTAAATTGCAGGCTGTTGAGAGGTGGCTTGTAGACAGAGCAGTTTTACCAATTGAGAATTCTTTGGGTGGCAGCATCCACAGAAATTATGATCTTTTACTCCGGCACAGGTTGCACATAGTAGGGGAAGTTAAATTTGCTGTCCGTCATTGCCTACTAGCCAATCATGGTGTTAAAGTTGAGGACTTGAAAAGGGTTCTAAGCCATCCTCAGGTTTGTTGTACTGTACTCTTTGACTGATGCTTTATTTTTTTGTTTTGGGGTTATGTTTTTTATTGTTTTGCAACTTTTCAGGCTCTTGCTCAATGTGAGAACACACTAACGAAATTAGGGTTAGTCAGGGAAGCGGTGGACGATACTGCAGGTGCAGCGAAGGTAGGCCTAGACTTGACAGTTCAGTTACTCGTCTTCTACTTTTTTTGAATTTTGGAGCTGAAAATAATGAGATACAATGATTATAGATGGCGTATTCTACCCTTCTTGCCTTCCAAAAAAGTTTCTTATGTGGACATATTTGTCTGTTTAGGGGATGGGTGGAAACCACTGTTGTTAGTCACAGCTCGGTTGTCCTCTTGGTCAACCTAGTCAGAGTCAATTATATTCTATAATCATTGGAAGTCGTAGATATTTCCAATTTAATTGCTTGTTTATAGTTGTAGCTGAAATTGTTGTTATATTTAGCATGTATCATTCAAGCAACTAAAAGATGCGGGAGCTGTTGCTAGCTCTTCTGCTGCAGCGATCTATGGTTTAAATATACTTGCTGAGGATATTCAGGTATGTGTTCAGAATTTTAAATTCCATTGATTATCTTAGCTCGCTGGTGGGATAATGCATTGGGTAACTCACACGAGCTCATTTTATAGGATGATTGTGATAATGTTACTCGATTTCTAATGCTAGCTAGGGAGCCCATTATTCCAGGCACGGATAGACCATTCAAGGTTAGATCTTTTTGGATAATACAAGTGCTTACATTTCTACTCAATATGCTATCATTTCAAATCAATATGCTTACATATTACCAACGGAGCTTGTGTAATTAATGTGGTTTTTGATTTCATAGACAAGTATAGTTTTCTCATTAGAGGAGGGTCCTGGAGTGCTTTTCAAGGCACTTGCTGTATTTGCTTTGAGGCAAATCAACCTTACAAAGGTTTGTTTTTTTCATCTTGGATTACGCGTCTCTTTGTTATTTATTATTTCTTTGTCTTCTTTGAAATTGCATTTGAATATCTGTAGTTTGGATATGCTGATAGCATTTCTATGTTTTCCTCAACCAGATTGAAAGCCGTCCTCTGAGGAATCAGCCATTGCGATCATCTGATGACAACAGTGGGTTGGGAAAGTAATTTTACCAATATTTTAGCTGCATTTTATTTCCATGGCACCTATATATTTTGTTCCTTCAATTGTCATATTTTCAATTTTGACATCAGTGCTGTATGAACAGTTTGCCTTTCCCCCTCCAGCTTAATGATGTTGTCTTATTCTTTTGCAGATACTTTGATTATCTTTTCTATGTGGATTTTGAAGCATCAATGGCTGATCAGAAGGCACAAAATGCTCTGAGGCATTTGAAGGTTTCTTTTGTTTTTCTTTCCTTCGAAAACTTTTCATCCCTCTTAAGACAATAAATTTTAATTATGGATAAAGGAATTGATACACTTGGCAGGAGTTCGCTACTTTCCTGCGAGTTCTGGGGAGCTATCCTATCGACACTACCATAGTACCATGATATGAATGCTTGTAATTATGGTAAGAATCCAATTTTTGAGAATGTTAGCAAGTACTTAATATTACAGGTTTCATTTCTGTGAACAGAAATGCTATGCTTTCTGTGATACTTTGTTTGTATCCCAATTGACATGTCACCAATCATTTCTTGCCATGCATTGGCATAATTGATTTTATTGCTAATTATTTTTACAAACCCAATCAATTGGTGAGACATAAGATGTCACATCAATTGGGCTACTCAGTATCCTTACTGAGAAAGCATAGCATTACTCTTTTTTTCTGAGTGGGTTTGATGACAATAGCAATAACAATTATTCATCAAACAATGGCAAACGGTCTCCACAACATCCTGAGGTGGCAAATTTGGATTTGTTGAAACCCATATGGCAAACGCTTGTCTACATTGCAGTTCAATCTTGTAGCAGGTTCTAATTGGCTTTGTAAATAAGGAGGTTTTGCAGTTTGTGTTATGTATTGGTCAAGTACTTTTAATTAGGTAGTTTAGAGTGGGAATGCCATGTCAAATTTAATCAAAATCCAGGAATCAAAATAAAGTTCTGAAAATTATTAGGATGAAGAATTTTTTATTTTGTGAGCACCAATCAAAATATCTCTAAAATTGATGAGAGATGCTTAACCGGGATCCTTATAGTCATTTTGACTAGCTCAAAATGGTCTTAACTCTTAGCAATTAATCATTGCAATGAACATGATGGAAAGAGATTGAAGTTGGTCTTCGGAAAATTTTAGAGCTGCTTTTATAAAGCTGGACGCATTCCGTATCGCGTTTCATGAAAGTGGTTGAGGAAACCTTGTTCTTATCCATCATGGGTCTATTTATTCATTACTATTACTTTTCGGAGTTCAGAACTTGTTTTTGTGTCTAGGTATCTCCATGTAGATATACATTAAACGTACAAAAGGTTGCATCCCCACTTATGGTTTGGCAGCATTAGAAACGGAAAGGGTTATGCTAGACTTTCTTCCTGGATCAAAAGTTACCTGATTGTTTCCATCAAATTGGATTACTGATATTTTTTTTCCATAAATTCAACTTGTGGTTTAATTTCTAATACCTTCTCCGTCCTCTTGTAATGCTGATGCAGGGCCCTATGAAGATTCAATAATGTGATATGAAACTTTAAACCATTGCCATGCACAGTTTTTCAAATTTTCGTAATGGTATGAGTTTCTAAAAGGTTTTGAGGTGATGCAACCACTCATCTGGTGCTTGGATGCTCCTGCTAGTACAGAGTCTCGATTATTGTCAGATTTGATGCAATTTTGTAGCCTTGTTTTACTTATAGGAATTTGAGTTAGACAAGAGTTTCTTTTCTACTCTCTTATTTTGTTATATTCTTATTTTGTGTGTATTCTTGTTCTCTTCGTGTATGAAGGCAATCATTCACGAGTGCAATTTCTTTGTTTCTTGATATCTAAGCACTGATTTTTTGCGCACCTTAGTAACCATCATTTAATGGACGAGGATGACAACTCTTGCTAATGGAATGAAGTGTATTCTATGAGGTTTTGTGTTTTACAGTCACAAGAAGTCGGGAATTGATAAAAAATACATAATCCTCAGTTTTGGAGTTCCAAAATCTGAAAAATTTTATCCTTTTAATTCTTCAAGGTAGTAAGAAACCTTCAAAATTTGGTAACCAGATGAACTTTCTGAAATGTAATTAGCTATGAAATGTGTAGTCAATCCTAATTCCTGGCTGGAAATGCATGATCTTATGAAAGATCAAGCTGGTACTCATTGCTACACCAATTGATCAATACTTACTGAGAAGTTTTTCTAGGTGTGTGAACTGCTTGGGTGTGTAGTGTCAAAACCCAAAATGCACATGAACTGTTATGAGCAAGTCTGTGTCAGCAATATTCTCTGCTACGAAACTAGCAACATCCTAAGCATGGTATCAAATAATACGGATAACATACCAATATTGTCTTGCAACTGAAAACAACTGTAACAGAAAACTCCAGATATGCACTCTTGCAACTGAGAACAAATGTAAAAGAAAACTCCGAATATGCAAACCTGAAACATGAAAAGTAAAGAGAACTCTAGAAAATATCAAAATAGAAGTTCCATATACATCCAAGAGCAAGAAGCTTCACTCTCTCACGACATTCTGATACAGCAAAGGTCAAAAACACAGAAAGCACTCTGGTATCTTTAGAACAAGTTGCACAACAATATGACTACTGAAAACGTGAAAGCAAGTAAGGAATGAAACTATTTTCTTGTAAACTTACTATCTCTACCTTCATGCAAGATTATTCAGGTTGTCAACAAGACAAAAGGTAGTCATCGGTGAATGTTGAGATGCACAATCTAAGAATGTTAATTGGCCGGGTGTCTGTAAAAATGAGACATCAATTTCAAGTCACAGTATGAGTTCAAATAAAAGCCGACAGATAGGTCATAGGTCCTATTTCTTTTCCATGAGGCCTTTAATCAACTGTAGAATCTCCTTTCTCATCTGAGAGACAACAGCAGGAGTAACCTGCTCCTTCACAAAAGAAAACCACATACCCTCAGCATCTTTGTGTTCACTACTCTCATACCAGCAACATATAGCTCTTGCAATGGCAATAACATATACTCCACAATCATAACCATTGGTTTGTTGTGGTGAATCAACACAATCCAAATACTTGGCTTTAGATGCTGAAGTTGAATCACCCATAAATCCAACCACAGCTGAAAAAAGTTTTGAATCACCCATAAATCCAACCACAGCTGAAAAAAGTTTTCTTGCTTTTATTTTATTCATCCCGTGATTGCTATCATGATGCACAAACACATTACCATTTCTCTCATACACAATTAAGCTCCAGTGACTTCCCCCTTCAGCAAGACTCATGTCATCATTGTCATTAACAGGAAAGATCACCAATTTCTTCTCCGGCAATTTAAGCGGTTCTATGAACTCCTTCAGATATGTAGCATCTGGGCAATTTAATATCCAGAAAGCAATTGAAGGCGGAACCAGTAGGATGTCTTGTGAAACACGGCACGATGAAAGGTAGCTAAAATAGAACTCGATGATTCTGTCATTCAGAAAATATGGGCCACTCAGGATGTCCAAATCTGATCTCCTAAGAACAACATCATTGTAGCTTAGGATCTTCTCATCAGCTGCAGATTTTCCCATTATGCAGATATCAATCAACTGATTCCTAATCAAATAAACATCAGATTAAATCATCACCCATTTAAACATTAAAATTTCTTGTGATTCTGGACTAAATACAGAGAAGAAAAAAAAACAATTTAGATAGAATGACATAAGGATTTTGTATAAAAACAATAAACCTAGCAAAATATCTATCCATCTATGATAGATTACATGTTATATTGTCAGCAATTTTTAATCCCATCCAAGATCTCACAAGAAAAAATATCAAACAATAATAAGCAAACAATATAGATGGAGAATAAAACCAATTAATTTACATGAAAAACTCCTATGTTAAAGAAAAACCACATCTTCCAAAGACGATGAGAAAACAAAAATTCAGTATGTGAAAAATTATTGCTCCAGTATTTTCTACACACGCAAAAATGCCAATATATGCAATCCCTTAATAAACCTACCGTTTCTATCACTCTAGAAGCTATCTACTCGCAAACAAACTAAACTGCAATTAACAAGTAAACCCAGTCTCCCCATATACAGCGATTATTTTTTTGTAGCACAGAATATTCCTAAACTTATATAAATTGTAAGTTACTTGGGATACAAATTCTTAATGAGAAAGAAGATATATTTCTTGACATATATAAATATATTAGATGAATCAGTGTACATATTTCACTAAACCTAGCTGTTGAGTTCACTCAAACTCATAATTAAATTAGTCCAGAAGAAATTCGCATTAGCGAAATAGAATAGAACTGTCATCAAACTTTCAAAAGGATGAAAATTATTATGATCCTTTCCGGTTCAAAAGGTCCTGTTTAATGCGATTATGAGACCATGAATTGAATTCAATAAAGCTAAAAAAGTTTAAATAATTAAGATATCCAACAAGAACGAAGCAAAAATGCACGTAATTTTAGTAAAATGGAAAAACCAACTTATGAAAGATTTGAGTAAAAACGAGAGACTTACAGAAAAATGAAAAAAGATGGCAAAAAGCTGAACGAAGCAGAAAGCTGTATGCGGACTGGTATTTATTTATCGGCAATCCTCGCTTGCTACTCTTGTGTCCACGTAGAGTTTTCTAGGCGACCGTGTCCATGTGATACCTATATATCATGAATGGGCAATGGGCGTAGTTAATTATGGCCTTGCTGCTTTATTTATTATCTCTTCTTAATTGAAGATCATTTTTTTTATTTTTCAAATGAATAAGACATCATACTTGAAGATGTACAATGGTAGTGGATGCCAATTAGCTCAGTTTATAAATTTCCTTGACTGAACGCAAGAGAGGTAGGGAAAAGGAACTACCATCAAGCTTTTTTTTTTTTTTTGAGAAGACCATCAAGCTATTTAACAATGTTATTATCGGTGATAAACTCTGCCTCGCCTAAGCAAAGGATCGGGTCATAATTACGCAAGTCAAATTGGTGAATACCTCCCGGATGGATTTCGGGGAACACCTACAAGATCCGTTTTGTGCACTAAGGCACTGCCCGTTAAGGAGAATCCGGTGTGACAATTATTTTGTAATCACAGCATGGTCCATGGGGATGGTCATGCCGGCCCTCAGTCCCACGTGGGCTGTTTTTGGGCCAACCCGTGAGCCATAATTTCAATTTTTCCACGTGGGAGGGAGATCGGTGGTGGCATGTGACACGTGTCCCCGTATTCATCTATGATATTATGCATATATCTCTGTCTCTTCTTTGTGCCCATTAAAATTACTTGAGGGGAATCACGCTCCTTTAATAATAACAGGGGATCCTTGAAGATCCCTGATCCTGAAATAATTGATGTCTTTTTAATTTTTGAAATTAATTTAATCATATTAACGTAAAAAAAACATAAAAATAAAATGATAATGATCATGAATGAGTTTTATTTCATTTTATTCCATCAAACTTTTGGTATATATAATATTCAAATAATAATTTTTAAACAAAATTCAAATAATATGATTTTTATACAATATTGATGTGAGTATTTTCCATGAGCAATGATATCTCCTGGCCACCGACTATAGTTCGACGAACATTGCAAGCAAGATTGCTGGTTGACGTCATGACAAGCTCGGGCATTGACAACGTGACATGCCACTGCGTTATGATCATATAAAGATAAATTGGTGCCAGGGCATGAATAATCTAGAAAGGGTAAGTGAGACTATGAGAGAGTGGCTTAGAGTTTGATTTGTGGATTGTAGGCTTTGGGTTGTGGTTAAGTATAAATTACATTAAAGTCTTTATATGAACTACTATTTATATAATTATATTATTTGTATAAATATTTTAATATTTGTTATTTACTCTAACATTTAATATTTCATTATTTAAATTTTATTATTTATTCACCAATAGTTTTAGAAAAATAAGTTAAAAAATAAAATGGAAAAATGGGGAGGGTGTAGAGATTTCTCCTCATCTCAGTCATTTTTTTGAATAAGAAATTGAGGAAAAATTGTTACGATCCTTTCCCCGAATAAAAAATTGGGTGTAATACCCTTCCCAAATGAGAAAAAATCCCCAAGGACTCATCTTTATGGGAATTTTTGCTATATTTAATTGTAAGCCAATGACCCATATTCATTTGGCTAGACAAATTTGATTGTCAGTTAGCATAATAATAATATATAAAACTAAATTAAATTATTGTGCTTTTAATTAATTCTTTAATTTAAAAAATATTAATTGCTTTTAATAAAACAAATAAAAAACTATCATAACCTTAATAAGTGTAGAAGAAACATCATATTATTTATTAATATCAGCAATTTAATTCTAATTTGATAGCATCAATTATAGTTTTAAAATATAAACACTAATTAGTACAAAACCAATTTTAATTGTAATTTGACGAATGGTTATTAGAGTTAAAGCTACTAAATTTAATTATATTAAAAAGTCACTAAATTAATTATAATTTAAATAATTTCAACAGCAATAACAAATATTGATATTTGATCAAATAAATAATAACAACTTATGAATTACAACTGACAGTGACAATGATTATATTCTTATTAAAGTTGATGATACGATGACAACAACAATGAATATTAAAATTTACTAATGCTTTTAGTTTTTAAAACATTTGTTATATGCAACTGATAGATAGTTAAGTGATGTCAACCTAGTTGGGCTGTGCTATAAACTATAACGATGTAAATTTCGAATATTATATCTTATTTGTAATTTGTAGCTTTTTGTTTCATAAAACTAAAAGTTTATTTTATTTATCTATCAAATATTGTTATTTTTAATTAGGAAATATGTCTCATTTTTCAATAAAAATTTTCTAAAATATTTTGTTCTTTAGGACAATTAAACTACAATGATGCAAAATTACGCCTATGTTTTATCTTTTTTGTAACTTGTAGCTTTTTATTTCATAAAAATAAATATTTTATTTTATTTATCCCTCAAATATTGTTATTTTTATTAAGAAATATGTCTCTTTTTCCAATAAAGATTTTCTAACATAGTTTCTTCTTTAGGAGAATTCATATTTAAGGAATAAATATTTTTCCTTTTGGGACTTAACTTATTAAAGGAGGAATACAACAACTTGTTTGAGGAAATGAATATTTCTCCTACAATAAATATTTAACTTATTAAAGGAGGAATACAACAACTTGTATGAGGAAATGAATATTTCTCCTACAATAAATATTTTTTCTATAAAAAATAATCACTATGCATAGATAGGGATGACAAATTATGAAAATTGTTGGTAACAAGCCTCGTCTTTTTAAAATTCCATCCAAACTTGGACAGGCTGAGCTTGAGCCAATCTTGGAGGGGTCTGAGCTAGGCTTGAGCTTTCATTATATTTTTAAATAAAGTTTAAAGCTAAAAAAATTTAAATAAAAGATGATTATCCAATACATAATAGTAATAGACTAATAGTTTAATATACAAAATACTAGCAACACAACATAATAAACTAGAAATAATGCTTATAAAATTATAAATTATATAAATTGTAAATTATAAATTAATTTTTTCATTTGCAAATTGTAAAGTCCGTGAGTCCTTAACTAGACGTCTAGACCCAATCATAGCAGCCTTTCAATTTTTTTACCCATGTCCATCGCCTCATAACGCGGGCCGGGTCTAAAGCCCACGAGCCTAGTCAGGACTGGTTTAGACTTTTTTGTCCATCCTATATATACGGAGGCTGAGTTTACTGATTTAAATGGCATAACAATCATTTTTTTTATAAGTAAATTGTTTATAGTAGAAGAGAAATGATGGGTATATTAAGAGATCGAATGTTATTGGAGTTTTATGTGTTTGAAAATACTAGAATTATTGTAATAATTTTTCATACAATGGATTCTTCTCTCGTTGTTCATACCGGCCATGATTTTTCTCTAATATAAAAGTTTATTATGTAAACTTTTCTATTGTGTGACTGGCTTTTTTCTTGATCCATATTTTCTATTTATTATTTGCTTAATATTTTTACTTGCAATATCTTGGGTGGGATTAAAAATCCCTAACAAGTTTCAATTTAATTGAGTAATAATTCTATTTATTCTTTAAAAGTTAAATTATTAATAGTGATTTAGATCCTTCAATTAAAGTTGACTTAAATCACTTAGTAGATTTATCAATATGAAATTAGAAATTTAGAATACACTGCAAAAATTTCAAACTTAAATTTTTAAAAGTTTGAACTTCAAAATTTTAAATTTGTATTTTATTTTCTATAACAAAACAACATAAGAAATTAACAAAAAAGAGCATGTGAGTTGGCATGCCCTTTAATGGGCTTATGCCCGTGCGTGCCCATTACCATATCGTGCCTAGGTATGGCCATTTTGTGCTTGAGCGTGGCACGATGTATGGCCCAAAATGATTGGCCTGACATGGTCAATTAATGGGTTGTGTCGTGGCCATCTATGTTCTCATATTATTTGAAAAGATGGTCTGTTTATTTTTTAAATTAGTGACTCGAAATTTAAAATTAAAATTATTAATAATATTTATTTCATAAAATAGAGGCAGTAATCTAAATCAGAATTATGCTGCCCTATCCCAATTTGAGAATGAAGAATGAGAAATTGATTTCTAAGGAGGGGTTAGGAATAAGGGTGGTAAAAATATTCGCCCGATACAGATTAGGACCGTACCCGGACGTTATGGGCCGGATATGAAGTCGGACCAGCCTTGGGCATCACTTGATAAACTCGGAGCTCGGCCCGGAACCCGAATTTTATTAAAAAAATTATAAAATATATATTATTTTAAATATTTATATTTATTTGACTCATTTATTACATATATATAAAGTTTTAAACAATTAAAATTTATATTTTCATGTCAAGTTTTATTGAAATAAATTTAAAACTTATAAAATTACCAAAAAAATAAAAAATATATACACATGTAATATTAAAAAAATATAAAATCCAGGTACCCCGATTAAAACCCGGCCAGGACATCTAAAAATGGCATTTGGGGCGGGTCTGGGGTTTTGCCAACCCTAGTTAGTATTAAGCTAAAATGACAATTAGAATTATTCTGATTCTGATTCCAATATTAATAATTCAGAATTAGAATTATTAATAATTCAGAATTAAAATTATTAATAATAAGCTCTACTTAAATAAATTATTATTCTGATTCTAATTCCAATATAAAATAAACACATTAATGACAATTCATCTCATTTTGATTCATATTATTTCAGTTCAAATAAACAACTTAATTCTGATTAACATTCTTTAATCTAATTTTAGTCACCATTCTTTAATCTGATTTTAGTGTATTTCAATTTTTACGCATTTAGATTCCGGCCTATTCCTATTCTTGTTTAATAAACCCACCATAAGGAAAAATAAAAAATAAAAAAACAAGTTTCATGTGTGTATGGGTCACTGAAACTTTTTAAAAGACGGGTGAAATGGGAAGATAGATAAGTTTAATGGTGGAGTTTTGAACTTTTGATAATGGAATATGTTATTCGGCGCTGGTTCGCACCGACTGTATTTTAGTACAATATATATTTTTATTGCGCATTGGACTTTGTCTAATGTCCGTAGTCGCATACGCAAACTTAAATTTCTGTCCCCAACAAGTTGTGAAAAGACAGAAAACCCTTCCGTTAAGTCTCCGTTCGGAAAAACTCCCGTTGAAAAATGGAAGTGATGCGAAATTCTCGATTCAATTGACAGTTGCATAATGGCAAAACCGAAACTGAAAAAGAATTAAGCCCACACACACCAAACGCAACTCACTTTCATTCCTTATTAGATCTGAAAAGAAAACTCACTTAGATCTAATAAGAACGTTAAGTTTTTTTCTGCCTGGTTCTCGAGAAGAAGAACAAGAAGGAAAAAGAAAAATGGACAGGTTCATAGACGACTTACCGCCTATGGATCTGATGCGGTCGGAGAAGATGACGTTTGTTCAGCTCATCATTCCTGTTGAGTCTGCTCAACGAACCATTTCATATCTCGGCGAACTCGGTCTCTTGCAGTTTCGTGATGTAAGTGTTCTGTCGACTCAGATTCGATGTCGCTGTCTTGAATTGTGTTGGAATGAATCTATGCATTGTTTATCTGTTTGCTTGTTTTCGGTAGTACTTTAGTTTGTTTAGTTTGATGAGAAAATGGAGGAGAGAAATGGAAAATTTTGGAGTGTGAAGTTTAATGATATTGTTTTTGGCTCAATGGCCTGTGTTAGTAATGCTAATTATTTAATTTTTGTTATTTGCTCTTTCTGTCATTAGTCTTAAGTCAGATCCGACGAGGTTGCGTTGATTTAGTTGAACTGAAGTAATGTATTTTTCGTGTTCGTTTGCTGTGAAAATGGAGATAAATTAAGGACAGGACTGGAATTTAATTTGTTAACTAAACATATGTCAGGTATATCTGAGCGGAAGAATTTAGGATTTGAATGCCACATTTTCAATACCAATAGGTGAACTCTTGGTTAATTGTTTATTTAGTGTGAGGATTTCATTACATCGTTTGACTTAGTTTTTTGTCTGAATCCTGGTTTATATCAGACGTGTTAGCTTTGCCAGTTATGGTTAAGATATGAGAGGTGTAGGTTTCAAGTGAAGGAACAGGATTTCATGGTTGCATTTAATTGTGATAAGTCAATGATCATTTCCAATTTGGGTAGATGGATCCATTAATTTGATTGTTAAGTATGGTTCCAGAATCCAGATGCATGCTTTACTAAATATGTCTGAAGGTCCATGCTTTTTTAAGCAATAAGACTGCAATATCTCTAGAATGGGTCAATGTAGGGTTGCTTTGAGTATTCTGGACTAGTCAAAACAAAATTTCACTCTCTTCTTGAGCCAATATATTAGGCACTGTGATACGTAGATATGTTTCAATTGGTAAACTGCAATTTAATCACGTTTAGACTTATTGGACCTTATATGTATCAGTGGAAAGTGTGAATCTATTTGGGTCAGTTTGCTTATTGGACCCTGTTTTCGGGAACTTGGAGTTTTGAACTTGAGGCTTGAAACAGAAAAGAGATCGGTAGCTTGGAAGAGAGCATTTTTAAGTTTCATATGGACTGTTTGAAAAGCATAAATTATGCCTGGTTTTGACGGGATTAAATCTTCTTTACATAAGTTTTAGTCTGACTTTAAGAGTGTTTTTCTTTGTCTTATCCTTTTTCCTCCCTTCTTTTCTGAGTTTGATATGTCTGAAGGAAGTTCTTTTGGGGTACCTGACTCATGTTCTCTTTCTGATTTCAGATTGTATCTCCTAGCAGGTTCATTTGTATACCTCATCTGAGGCTGATCTTTCTTCTTCTTTCCTTTTGTTTTTTAAATAAAATTTATTTGTTTACTTTAAAGTGTTGGCATAATTGTAGATTTTCTTTTTTGTCTCAACTAGAAACTAGTATGTTAAACTGAGTTTTGTGCTCTTGTAGTTTTGAATCAGATGCATTATGATTTTTTTCCCCTTTTGCAGTTAAATTCTGACAAAAGCCCTTTTCAGCGAACATTTGTTAATCAGGTATGTATTGAACTCTATTAGAGCTATTGTTGCTATCAAAATTTTTTATGCTGTCGTACTATAAGATGTTAGTTGGTTTTGTATTAGCCATTTGTTTACCTTTATCCTTAAATCTTTGTATCTGCAGTTTTTGATGTTTCCTGTCTCTCAGTGATTATATTTCTTTCAGAGTATGTATGCCTTTAGTTAATGTAAACTAGCGCATGGTGTAACCTGCAGTCATCATAATTTTTTATAATCTGTGCTCTATTGTTCATAATTGCCAAAAGATAGGATAAACATTTAGCCTGAATGTTTTGAAAATGCTGCAGAATCAGAACCACTTGTAAATATTTTTGTATTTAAAACACAGTTTGCCTCTGGACAAGAATATTCGATCACAATTTACTACTGCAAATCTTTGTTGTTAATTTGATATTTTGTACTTGAAAATTGTATTACCTTGTATTATGGTGTTTGAAGTCTTATGACTCTTGACAGGTAAAGCGATGTGGAGAGATGTCAAGAAAGTTACGATTTTTCAAAGAACAAATAAATAAAGCCGGACTTCATTCTTCTGTGCATCCTGTTTCAGGACCTGATCTTGACTTGGAGGAATTGGAGGTTCATATATATGATATCCCTCATCTCGTTGATACGTTTTAGGTTTTGGTCATGTTTATTACTCCATCAATCATTTGAAGTTGTAACTTTTTATTTAGAGGAGGCATCTACTGATACCACTTCATCTTGGTTGTGAAATCTTACAGTGTTTTCTTTCCCCAATTTCAGATACAACTTGCTGAACATGAGCATGAGCTAATTGAAACAAACTCAAACAGTGAGAAGCTTCGACAAACGTATAATGAGCTCCTAGAGTTCAAAATGGTCCTGCAAAAGGTATTCATTTAGGCTGCTTATTTGAGTTATGGTAATATATTTTGAATAATTGTCATTTACTTTTGTGGTTAAATTGGCATCCTAGGTGTGCACACATGTTTATCTTTCTTATCTTTGTTCGTCTCAAACTACCCTCAACCCATGTACTGTCGCTACTATCACAATGAAGCATATCTGATTTAACCTGAAGAGAATGGTTTCACTATTAGTACCACTAAGCTATTGGGTTGGTTGACTATCTGTTGCTTGTAGTATTGATTACAAACGCTGAACCAGAAAACAAAGTACTTTTGTGGGGTTAGCTGCTGAAATATATTGTTTCCTTCAAATTAGCACAGACAGGCGACGTGTTTGAATGGTTTCTGTTGTGAAATGCTTTCTTTTGTGATCAGATGGATTTTAGGAAGAAGCTCTAGCATCTACAGTTTCTGCATTGCTCTTGCCAAAAGTTGTTTGACAGTTCACAAATACATAAGTAATCACCTTATGGTCTTTTACCTGTTTGGCTGATGAAGGAATTCTCCTTCTTGGTCATGATATATCCTTAATTAAATTTCTGTAAAGTCCAGTTCAAATGTCTCTAACAGAAGCTAACCTATTTTAAAATGATAAAATTATAACTTTGCTCTAAACTTTTGACAATTGATACTTTTCTATGCCCTTTCTATCTTATGGGGCAATCTCAGGCTGGTGGCTTTCTTGTATCGTCAAGTAATGGTCATGCAGTTGCTGAGGAAACAGAATTAAGTGAGAATGTGTACTCAATGAATGACTATGCCGATACAGCATCATTACTTGAACAGGTATCTTCTGATTTTTCAACGTTGCCTTTGAATTCTTTTCTTGTCAGACATTTATTCGATGGTTTTATTTATTATAGATGATTCATTATACAGGATATGAGGGCTGGCCCATCAAATCAGTCTGGTCTGAGATTTATCAGTGGGATCATTTGCAAATCCAAAGTTCTTAGATTTGAGAGAATGTTGTTTCGTGCTACAAGAGGCAATATGCTTTTCAATCAGGCACCAGCTGATGAAGAGATTATGGATCCTGTAACAGCTGAAATGGTTAAAGTCTCTCTCATTAATATTAACTGCATATTAATTTTAGCATCTTTTTTCACTTTGTATTGCACTTGCCCACCTTTTGTGATCAGAAGATTTATTTAGTCACTTACAATAAAGATTAATTAATTATCTGGTAATTGACTTCTGGTATTCACGTTGCAGGTCGAGAAAACTATATTTGTAGTATTTTTCTCAGGGGAGCAGGCAAGAACAAAGATTTTGAAAATCTGTGAAGCTTTTGGGGCAAATTGCTATCCTGTTTCTGAAGATTTATCTAAGCAGAGGCAAATTATTAGAGAAGTAAGTATGTTCTTAGCAAAGCTGGCAGATTCCATTTCATGCATGGAAGAAATATGTTATGCTCAAATTGATCTCTATTTTCATTGTTCCTTAGATGGCTTTTTTGTACAGGTTTATTTGGAATTCCTTACGGAATTTAACTAATTTTAATCTAATTTTGCTTAAATTTATGGTCGTACATTGCAACCTTATATGTTAAAAGAAAGCGAAAGAGTTGCGCTGAATATTTGTTCATTTATTTATTGATTTTGTTGACACAAGTTTTATTTGCAGGTTCTGTCACGTCTTTCTGAATTGGAAGCCACATTGGATGCTGGCATTCGCCACAGAAACAAGGCACTTACATCCATTGGATTTCATCTAACAAAATGGATGAATATGGTGAGATGCAGCTATATCTTTTTTCCTTTGTTTGGCTTCAGTTGAGCTGTGAACACATTTGATGTTTGCATGACAATAGTTTATGGTGTTTTGAAACAGTGATAACAAAATCCTATTGACTACTTTTTTCCGCCCCAGGTAAGAAGAGAGAAGGCTGTATATGATACATTGAATATGCTGAATTTTGATGTGACTAAGAAATGTCTTGTTGGAGAGGGCTGGTGTCCAATTTTTGCAAAAGCTCAGGTAATTTAGCGTGCCTCTTCCATTTTAATTTTGTATAGATTTATACACACTAGTTAGTTCTCTGTTGTTTTGCATATTTTCTGAAGAGAGATACCAGCAAGATTATTTGAATTAGAATTTGATTTATGATTTAACAGATTCAGGAGGTTCTCCAACGTGCAACATTTGATAGCAACTCGCAAGTTGGTACAATATTTCACGTAATGGACTCTATGGAATCGCCTCCTACGTATTTTAGAACGAACCGTTTCACAAATGCTTTTCAAGAAATTGTTGATGCATATGGGTTAGTTACCATGCTGCTGTTACTTTTTCCCCGCTTTTTATATGGAAAAGATTTGTTTTTCAACTGGACCACCATGTAGCTTGTAAAATGAATGAATGTGAGTTTGAATAATGAGTTTTGTGTACGATATTTTTCTCTGACACTGTTATTTCCTGGTATAATTTTTATCAAATGCTCTTTGCTGGTATGTGATTTCGGGTGTATGAGAGGTCTTGTCTACATGATGAACAGAAAACTCAAGGATAATGCATTTTCTTTTTCGTTGTTTATCAGTTTCTGTGGGAACTTATTGTTTGAAATTGGGTTCTCTGTGTGTCCAAACTAAAAGAACTGATTCAACGGATATTATAATTCAGTTGCTGGTGGTGATAGCTGACTGCTTGCTGTCAGTTTGGACTGAATTTGATAACTGAATTGATGAAGCCTGACTCCGTCTTCACTCTCGTACTTGGTGTTACCAAATTTTTTTTTTTAAACCTGATCAGAGACAAAATAAGTATATCAAGTTTAAGGAATGTACATAGAAGAGGGACAAGAAGTCCACAAAGAAAATGTCAAAAAGTCGTTAAGTCCAACAATCTTACAAATCCTATAAGATCATAAATTCTATCTAATGATATTACACTGTAGCTACATGTTGGTTAGCTGAATCAATTAAAATAATTGTATTGATTTATTGAGCTGATGAGTTCTGCACTTTTTATTTATTTATTTATGTTATCTAATGTAACAGATCAGATTAATAATGTAACACTTTTATTTGGCAGTGTTGCTAGATATCAAGAGGCAAATCCTGCAGTATACGCTGTTATTACATTTCCATTTCTTTTTGCGGTGATGTTTGGGGATTGGGGTCATGGAATATGCTTGTTATTGGGAGCATTAGTCCTAATAGCACGGGAAAGGAAGCTCAGTAATCAGGTATTTGCTGCCAAATTCTTGCAGTAGAAGTTTGAAAGAATGTGTAAAGTGTATTTGGCTTGTAATATGAGTTATGGTTTTCGGTTGGGGAAAACCTGCTTCAAAATGTTTATTCGCTCATGTTACAAGCCAGTTAATGCATCAGTGTCTAAGATTAATTGTTATCATTTGTTTTGATTTTGCTGTTGCTTTTATATTTTGGAATTTATCATATTAATTTCAAGCTAAAGATGTTTTTTCCTCATCACAATGTTGTGATTGTTACTTATATGATAGTTGATAGTGATTTGCATAGTTATGTTGCATATATTTCACTCTGACATGAAATGCTTGCGTTTCAATAAGTTGATTTTGGGTGGTTTGTACATAGAAACTTGGAAGCTTTATGGAGATGCTGTTTGGTGGGCGCTACGTACTGCTTTTGATGTCACTTTTCTCAATTTACTGTGGGCTGATTTACAATGAATTTTTCTCTGTTCCTTTTCACATATTTGGTGGGTCTGCTTATAGATGCCGGGACACTACTTGTAGGTATGTGCTATTGAACCTTCTAATTTTAAGTAGAATTCTCATATGCTAGTTCAAAACATGCTTAATCTTTGCATACTTTACCTGAAGCTCTTATTTGTTGATATGTTGTCTAGGACTCCGATTAGCTTAAATGATCAATTTACTTTTTTGGGGCAGCTGTAGCATTTGTTTAGAATTATTTTTTTGGGTTTTGTGCTCAGGACTTTTGGCATAAAATTGCTCCCCTAGTGTTAATATGTTATTTGATATATCGGAAGGACAAAAAGGACCTAAGGGTTGTACTGTTGTCATCTTCTTTCTGAGCTTGAGAGAAGATTTTAGCTTAATTAGTATTTTGATTGAACGGCAGGGAACTATGGTTGTACGGCACTTTTATATGGATTATTCTAGAGTTAATTTGTTATAGATTGAGAAACTACATTAGTTGTATACCTTGCAATATAATTTAAACCTTATGGAAGTTAAATAGTAACATAGTAATTTTAACTTGTTAGGATGAGTTTTTGCACCATTTTATTATACTTTTTCCTATCTTGGATACGTCGTGATATATCTGAAAAGTATTTTCTTTGTTTTGCTCCGTGATTGCTTATTTTATGTTTTGTTTGCTCCTATAAGTGATGCCTACACTGCTGGTTTAGTCAAATATCGAGAGCCATATCCGTTTGGTGTTGATCCCAGTTGGCGTGGAAGCCGTTCGGAACTGCCATTTTTGAACTCTCTCAAAATGAAAATGTCTATTTTGTTGGGTTTGACTCAGATGAACCTTGGAATTATATTAAGTTACTTTGATGCCCGCTTTTTTGGCAGCTCCCTGGATATAAGGTTTGTCTTTCTATCCACCTCTATTCCTCTGACTATATTCCCTGCTTCTTCTTTCTGTTCTTTATTCCTAGGCAAGAAAGTGAAGTTATTTTGTATCTTGGTGCTAGGTATCAGTTTGTGCCACAGTTGATCTTTCTAAACAGTCTCTTTGGTTATCTATCGCTTCTCATTATCATCAAGTGGTGCACTGGTTCTCAGGCAGACCTTTACCATGTAATGATCTACATGTTTTTGAGTCCTACTGATGATCTCGGTGAGAATGAATTGTTTTGGGGCCAGAGACCACTTCAGGCATGATTTCTACTCTTTCATCTATTTATAAAGTGTACGTATATACAATTTTGTTACTTTCAGATCTAATCAATTCGTTCTTGAATTTTGCAGATCTTATTGTTGCTTTTGGCTATAGTTGCTGTTCCATGGATGCTCTTTCCAAAACCTTTTATTTTAAGAAAACTTCACACGGAGGTACTATGGATCTTCACTTGTGGAATTGTCTTACAAGTTTCCTCGAAAACTTTTAGCTAATTTTTGAACATAAATGACTTTAATCTCATGACTATTGCAAATATTAATGGGTCTTTTCTTCTTTCTCCCTTAAAATTTCTCGACCTTCTTTCCATGTTATTATAAGTTAAAATATCAGATTGTCCAACTTAATGGCCATATATATAATAATATATATTGTATATTCTTTCTTGTTATGTGTAATTGATGGATCCCTTGGATTGTCTTGTTAAAATGGATTATTAACCATGCATGTTTGCTTCCAATTTTGTCAGCATTCTAGTAATCTCTGCTTCGATTGTAAAATAAAATAGTGAGGAAATTGAAGAACTGGTTTCAGTGCCTATCCATTTCCACTACCTAAATTTCTTTTGGTTCTCCTTTAGATTTCTTGATTTTATCTTTTACATATTCATTTTATCTCTCTTTCAAATTCTAAACTTGGTTTTTTCCTTGGCATTTTTTTTCCCTAGAGATTTCAAGGTCGCACCTATGGGATACTTGGCACCTCTGAGATGGATCTTGAGGTAGAACCCGATTCTGCACGACAACATCACGAGGACTTTAATTTCAGTGAGATATTTGTGCACCAAATGATACACTCTATAGAGTTTGTTCTAGGTGCAGTCTCAAACACAGCATCATACCTTCGACTCTGGGCTTTGAGGTACAGCTTTGAATAATCCTTGAGTTTAACCTAGATCTGTTTTAATGCAACTGTTTAATTGGTATCTATTACTGCTATTGCAGCTTGGCGCACTCCGAATTATCAACTGTTTTCTATGAGAAAGTCCTCCTCCTTGCCTGGGGGTGAGTTTTTGTATTTTTTCTTGTGCCACACTGTTTTTCTGCCCTTTTGATTTCCCTCTCATTCTTTTTATGACTTGCACTTTGTATGTTTGTGGTTACAGCGTATATTTTTTTTGAAAATGAAAAAAAAAATTTGTTGATCTTGTCATTCTACAAATTATGGAAGATTGAGATAGGAATCACTGGGTTATGATATTCTTATCAATGTGCTGAACAACTTTTGATATCTAGCACATACGTTTTTTTTGGTCAGTACTGACATACAAGAGGAAATTATTGCAGGTATGATAATCTTGTTATCCGGTTGGTGGGGCTGGCAGTTTTTGCCTTTGCCACTGCTTTCATATTGCTCATGATGGAGACTCTCAGTGCTTTCTTACATGCATTGCGTCTTCATTGGGTGGAATTCCAAAACAAATTCTACCATGGGGATGGCTACAAGTTCAGACCTTTCTCGTTTGCCTTAATAAATGATGAGGAAGATTAGGTTTATCATATATCCTTCAGTTTTTGGGAATTTTTTTTGTTTCTTGATAAAGAAACGGAGGCAGATATATGTTCAAATTTGGAAGCCACTTAAGATGGACATCGATTAGAATCCCATTGTCGCTGGCTGAGGATCATTTGCTCTAATATTAGCACCACTTTGACTTAGGAACATGGAATCATGGCTCATTCTCTGGAGGTTCTGGTAAAAAAGAATTTCTGCTTCAGTCATGTTAAGCTACCATCATAGAAGTTTGTATTTTTTGATTTTTAATTATTATTTTGCACAAAGGAGAAAAAGAAAAGAGCAAAGGGAGGGGAAGTTATTACTGTAAAAATGAACTGGCAGTCGTTATACCATGTAGCCATTTTTGTTGGACTGGGAATTAGATCTATAGTTTTTACACAATCACACTTGCTACTATGGACTCACCGGAATCTGAGCCTTATTTTAAACTTAAAATTTTGTCTTATTCTAATGTAACTATTGATTCGTCAATTATACAGCTTATTTACAGAGAACTTCAAGAATAATAATTTCATTTACATTTTCAGCTTCATTTGTTAATATTGCTACCGTATGCTTGGTAGGGATTGTTGTGGATATCCCAATTCTGTTAGAATTGCTTTGTATCACAAGCAGGCAGTCGTGTATCAGGGCATTGAAGAAAGACGAAGAGTTGGACATTGTGGCCAAGCATGACCACAGTGAAGCCACTTCTACTAGTGCAAGTCGATTCTCACTTTCTCTTTATCGGTTAATTCATATTCAATTCTAAATTTTCAATCACATAGTGGTAATTGGTCCCGCCATGAGGCCTTTTTTATCCCACTCCATAGAATTAGAATTCCTGTATTTGATTCCGCAGTCCACAGGCCAATCATTCTCTTTATGATTCACATTACATATTTCTCACTTATTTCTTTTTCCTTAATAGTTCTTGAAGTTAAAAACACCATAACAATAACCTTTCGTATCTCAGCTGATGATATAAGTTTTGCTTGTAGAGTCGAAGAATTATTTTTGACGCGATTGATAAGCTCAGGACGGTTGTACTTTTTTTTTTTTTTTGGTCGCATAAAAAAGTTCAAATAGCCTCAATTCACCTTTGTTAGTTGACTCTAAACTTAAGAGCATCGCCAAAATTTTTTTTAAATTTTACTTTTCAATTGTCTATTTGTTTACTTTTGTGCTAAATAGTAAAAGTAAAAAAAATAAGGTTGTTCTCAAAATAATCTTAGAAAGGGAATAAGTTCATGGTATTTTAATTAAATCTTTTCCTCCAAATTTAATTACCCTTCATATTTTCTCGATAAAACAACTTTCCTTTAACACCATTTGTATAATGTATTTTTTAAAAGACATAACATTTCTTCTATGGTGCATTAACTAAAAGGGAATTAGAATGAGCTAGAATCGAAATCATAATGAGCTCTATTACTGTTGATATATTTACTTTGTCTTAGAATCGAAGTCGGAATGAGTTGGATTATTACGGATTACTAAAAAATTATCAATTAACTATTGTCATTATTATTATTATTATTAATTATTTTAAATAATATTAATATTATTATTAACATTAAAAAATTAATTAATTATAATACTTTTTTATCATTAATAATAATAACAACAACATTGGCAAGAACAACGACAACAACAATTCATAATCGAAAAAGCTGCTAATGCTGGGTCGAGATATAGGGCTAGTTTGAAATTAGGGAGGCTGATGAAATAAGTATCTTGTACTGTGCATATGAAATAAGCTGTTGATTAAAAAGTAACTTGGTATTTGGTAAACTGTGTTGTTGCGGTTGCTGTGAGTTTGAAAAGTAGAATACATGTGTTTAGTAAATCTTATTACAAAAGTGCTGTTGTATTATATAATGAACAAAATGGACACACGTTTTAATTTTTTTATTTTATGTTTAATAAATTATTTAGACATATTTTTTCTTAAATATGTAAAATTAATTAAAAAAACTCAATTAAGAAAAATATGAAGAACTTCATAATCTATTACATAAAATATGATAAAAATTTATATTTTTACATAATCTAAATAAAAAGAAAGTAATATGTATTACATTCACAATAATTTTTTTACAATAAAATAATGGCAGTAATATAATATCTAATTATTTATATATTAGGATTTATGGATAAGTACGATATAATTATCTTTTTATCAAAATACTAAGGTTATAATAGGTATTTTAAAAAGGCGTAAGAGCTTATTAAATAAACTGCATATGAAAAATAACCCTCCACCTGCTTTTAAAAATTGTTGACGAAATGGAGAAAATTATGAAATAAGCTGCTTTTATAAAATTTACCAAATACTATTTTTATCAAAAATTTTAAAATAAACAGTTTATTAAGTTCCAACCTCAATCCCAAACGGAGCTATAATCATCATCATCGTAGACATCATTGACATCATCATCAACAACGGTTGCTGATGCTACTCAAAGGGGGTCCAAACAGAAAAGACACCAGCGACCAGCTATTGCTCCACAACTGATGACAACAGCGATTTGGGCGCGACAATTTGGCTATTGTGATTTGGCAGCGATAGTTTGGTTGCGATTTGTTTTATTTCTACTTATTTATAAGAGGGCATTTTTAGAATTTAAAAATATTAATGGGGGTAGAATTGAAACAATTGGAAATGGCAGATTGATTCTCATTCAATCAGTCTTCCATTCTCCATTCCTAAATTAGATTGGCTCCACGATTACAATTAAAATTTTTGCTGTTATTTTGTAAAATAGATATTGTGAATAATTCTAATTTTGAATTCACATTCCGCAGTGAAAAGTAAACAGATCACTGATTTCTACTCTTCTTAATAGAAATTGAAAAGTTTTTCTCGGGTTGACGGGCCGTCAAAGTGTCAATTGCCAACATGGGGCTTATTTTCGTTTTCACTTGGACTAAATGCGTTTCAACTGTTTCTAGCAAAGGCCACCTCGTCTCTCTCTCATGTGAAAAACTCAAAATACAAAAGAAAGGAGAAAGAAAAAAAGGAAAAGAAAAAGAAAAGCCACTCTCTCTGTCGATAGAATGAAAATCTGCTAAAATGGGGACGAATTTGAAGCGAAGTAAAGATGGGTTCACGGATATTTACAAGAGGGAGATGGGTTTATTTCGGCCCAGAAACGTAGCTTGCAGATTCTCTGCTTCAGAGGTTTCAATACTTTTTTCTCTTTTTTTTTTAATTTTGTGAATTTCGTAGTTATCATAATTTTACTGAGCTCTTACTCTGAGAACTAATAGATTTGGTTGAATTTCGATAGAATCAAATTAAATTGACAGTATATAAAATTTGTTGAGCTCAATCAACTTTAGTTCTTTTTCCAATCTTTAGTATCATGGGTTGGATCAAATTATATGGTTTGATTTTATGAGTTGGATTAACAAAGCGGAGCAACCGATGGTGTTATCAATATGTGGTCTAGGATCAATTTGTAACTCAAGTATTAGACTGTAGATTGGTTTTGTACTATTCGCTTCGTGTATCTAATGATTTCATCGGTTAATATTGAGTAGATATTTCTGTGATGTTTTCTTTCTCGAAGAGAATTCTTTTTAATGAAGACTAGTTTAAAGACAGCATAGATGTGATGTCGTAGAGAAATGAGCTTTGCTTTGGCCATTAAGTTGCCGTGGGCTGTGTGGATGTATTTTTGACATTTTTGTATTTCTGATTTAGTTAATTGCAGCTTTATGGATGAGCACGGATGGAAATGGTTGGGGCCTTATTTTATATTTGCTTTTTGTGCAGGTTCTTATGACGCGAATCAACCTTTGTGGGAAGTTACATGGTCACAAGGGTTGTGTGAATGCAGTAGAATTCAACTCCACTGGTGATTTTCTTGTTTCGGGTTCTGATGACAAGCTTGTCATATTTTGGGATTGGAAAGATAGGAGAGAGAAATTCTCATATCTATCTGGCCATCTTGATAATATATTCCAAACACGAATTATGCCATTCACTGATGATCGGAAAATAATAACATCGTCCGCCGATGGCCAGGTGAGTGTCACTTCAGATGCTTTGACACTTCCTAATTATGTCTTTCTTTTTTTTGTTGACATATTAGACATAATGGATTTGCTGATTCTCTGTTGTTATTTTGGCCTTTGGTTCATGATTAGTTCTAATGTTTTCTTAACCATTTTTGGGTTCCTCAATGTGATTTATTGTAATAGTTAATTGTATTCAACGTGCTTCAATTGCTTTCGACTCTTGTAAAATTCTATCACTCTTCAGCCATTTCTTGAAAAAAAAAAAAAAAAAAACCTTCAAGAAAATAAAGCTTACAACAAAAGGTTGTTTACATGAAAACATAAAACTGAGACTTATGTAACTACTTTATTGATACCATCTCACTTTTAAATTTTTCATACAGTGATTATAATTGATGTAACATTAAGTGATTTAGATCTAATCCCAACCTGTTTTATGATGATTATCCATAGTGTACTCTTTTGACCAATGTGAGCTGTTCTCCTTCCTTTTAGGTGAGGCTCGGCCAAATCTTTGAGGATGGACGGATTGATACAAAAAGATTGGGAAAGCACCAAGGCCGTGTGTACAAGCTAGCTGTAGAACCAGGAAGTCCCTACATTATCTATAGCTGTGGCGAAGATGGTTTTGTTCAACATGTTGGTCAATCTTGTCATATGAATCTTGTAAAGCCTCTCATTCTTTAATATTAGTTACAGAATTACTTTTTCTTTTCATGTGGCAGTTTGATCTGCGAAGTGACAGTGCAACACGGCTTTTCTACTGCTCCTCATTTTCAGAAAACAGCAAGCAGCCTATGAACAGCATAAGGTTGAATGCCATTGTAATTGACCCGAGAAATCCCAATTACTTTGCCGTAGGAGGTTCCGATGAATATGCACGTGTCTATGACATAAGAAAATGCCATTGGTATTCACCAATTAGTTCAGATATGCCTGTGGACACGTTTTGTCCCCATCATCTGATTGGGAAAAACAATATTCATATCACTGGATTGGCCTATTCTAACACAAGTGAACTGCTTATCTCTTACAGCGATGAGCTCATATATCTGTTTGAGAAGAATATGGGATTGGGGCCTTCACCCTTGTCTCTCTCTCCTGAGGATTTGCAGAAACGTGAGGAGCCACAAGTTTATTCCGGTCATAGGAATTCACAAACAGTTAAAGGAGTGAACTTCTTTGGCCCCAATGATGAATATGTTATGAGTGGCTCTGACTGTGGTCACCTATTCATTTGGAAAAAGAAGGGAGGTAAGCTTGTGCGTTTAATGGTTGGTGATCGACATGTAGTAAATCAGCTTGAGCCCCATCCACACATTCCGATGTTTGCTACATGTGGACTTGAGAAGAGTGTAAAGCTCTGGGCTCCTATGCCTAATGATTTTCCTCCATTGCCCGACAATGCAGAAAAGGTGCAGCTCTGTTCCTGTCTTTTATTAGTTACAGACATGACATGAATTTTAAGATCTAATGCTTCCTTTATGTTTATGAACAGATTATGAAAGCTAATAAACAGGGTAGAGAAGATCATTCACGGATCACACTTACTCCTGACGTTATCATGCATGTTCTACGGCTGCAAAGGCGGCAAACATTGGCATACAGGGAGAGGAGATACAATGCAGCTGATTTTGAAAGTGATGAAGAGGAAGGAGAGACTTATGTTTTAGGATTTTCAGATAGTGATGCCTCTTTGGAAGGAGGTGGAAACCAAAGAGAGTGCATAATTAGCTAGAGCTGGAGCCTGGAGCTTGTAATTTATTAATAAGAACCAAATTTTGGTTTGAATTTCCATTTACTGAAAAATGGATTGTATATGAATAAATGTTTTAATAGCTTAAAATAATCTTTAAAATATTATGCCACTCAGTTTGTACTTTTGTATAGACAAAGGTTTGGTAAAATAAATTTTTTGTCTGCCTATGTGTACGTGGCACTAGGAGAAGTAATTGATCAACAACAACAATAATAATAATTGACTTATCAATAATATTTAGATGAAAATTATATAATGTTGTGATTAAAATTATGGTATCAATGGTGTAATAAAAATAAATTTTATAAATTGTACATATTGTTAGTAAGTGAAAGGTAAAACAAATAAATTAATATAAAACTACTAATAATTAGAACAATTAACATTGTTTCTATAGAATTTTTGAGAAAAATATTTTATTTATTTATTTTAATTAAACAAAGAAAAAAATCACTTGTCAATTGAAAATAATTTTTTTAAAAAAAAGTGGAATGAATTTTATTGAATTGATTTGACGATAAATTCTATATTCATTCTTGACATTTATAAACTATATATATATATAATAGTATTTGTTTACTTCACAAGTTAATTAAGTGCAATCATTTATCTTGATGTGGATCAAGCTAAAATAAAATAAAAATATATTCTTATATTACTAGACACATATATGATATATCAATAATATTATATTTAATTTAGAGTCTTATGCATACTTCGAGTAGTTTTAAACTTTTCTCTTTATTTATATTCAGAGACCATTTATGGTTGTTGTTGAGAAGGTGAGAAAAGATGAAAAATAGTCTCATCTTGGAACAGGTTTGAGAAATATTAAAAGAATAATTTTTCGCAATCCGATTCTAAGAATGATTTTTATCTTCAATAAAACGTTACATATATTACATAAACCCAAAACTATTATTATTCAATTTAAATACAAAATCAATGAATATATCAGATAATTAATACTACAATGAGTTTTTATTTTACAGTTGTAAGTTTTTTTTCTAATTATTTCAATAAATCTTATATTAATTTACTTATTTTAACCTTTATTCATAACTTTTATGTGTAACCTCCAAAATTTATATTTTATTTTATGCTTGATACTGATTTATAAGTTTTATTTTACATTTATTGGTTTTTATTAATAAAATAAGTTAATTTATCAATTTTATATTAATTTACTTAATTTACCCTCTATTTACAATTTTTATCTTTCATTTTCAAATTGATTTATCAATAATATTTGGATTAATATTAGAGTTCTTCAGTCAGGTAGCCGCCAGCCCAAACAAGCCCGAAAAGGAATCAAATCAAAGGGAGAAATAGGTAAATTCAACAACCCCAATCACGTGATCTTTGTCTTTACCTCACTCCACTCTGTATGACTTCCCGCTTGCCAATAATTTGAAATTGACACCTATCAATCTATCATAACACAACACAAACTGATGAAAAAGAAGATCAAAGAAATGGAACCAGACGATCTGTCGTTTATAGAGATCTCAGGCGAAGATGATTCGCTATTGCCGCTGGAGCACATCTCGAACGGCGGCGTTTCGAGTGTCAGCAACATTTATCTCGCTTGCTCACCTCTGCAAATCCCCAGATCCGCCTGCGCCGTTAATCCTTCTCCTCTTGTCTCTCCAATAGGTTAGGGTTTCCACCACTCAATTACTATCGACACCTGAATTGCGATTTGTTTTTTGAACAATTTGCTCTCTTAGTGTTTTGTTAATTATTTATTGTTTACAGTAATGTTATTGCTCTTATTTTGCTTCGCGAATTTTGTCTTCTTTCCCTTTTACTAAATTTATGCTCTACCTTATGATTTTTTTTCTTGGTGAATTTATATTGACAGATTGATAAAAATGCATATAGGAAGAAGTTTTAGAAAATGCTTTAGAAATCATTCATATATTTTTTATTTTTAGAAAAAAGAAAAACTCTTAAATGCGTCATTGATTAATTTTACATAGAATGGTTTCAGGGCAGATATTTTGTTAATTATGACTTATACCAAAATTGAGTTACATTTGTGTAAAGTGTAAAAATGAATGGCATTATTCTGTTGCAGTGGGTATCACAGGCAACGGGGATGCAGCAAAACTGGATTTATCATCAAATAAAGACAGCGTTAACAATGAGAATGCAATTTTAAACAAACCAGAAGTGTCAAAACTCAACATGGAGCCACAATCAATGAAGAGGAAGAAAAAGGGAGGATACAATTTGCGCAAAAGCTTAGCATGGAATAAAGCTTTCTTTACTGAAGAAGGTGATCCCCTTATCGATTTTGTAATGTTTTATTGTACTTAAAGATTGAAATGGGAGTTCTTGGTTGATTGCACTTACCAGTTGCTCGACCGGTCAGGTGTTTTGGATCCAATAGAGTTGTCTATGATCAGCGGCAATTCTAGCAATTCTAGTGGTGCGATGTTGTCAGTTATTGAAGAAGATGGGAGTGAATCCTTGGCTGGTAATTCAGAAAATTTGTTCAAGGAATCACCTGCAAATTTTCTTAGTGAAGATGGAAAGAGCAGTGGTGCATTTTTGCCAAAGAATGGTTCACCAGCTAGAGCTAGTGTTGCATCAGCTTCAGTGGTTAGTGTTTCATAAATAGCTTTAGGGTGCCCAAAAACTTTCCATCATTTTGACCTCTTCCCCATTAGTCAAAAGTTGTGGTAAAAGGAACTAATTCTAATTGTTCTGAATACATGCTTCTCAGGGCAAGCGGAAGGTGCTTTCAGCCCATGACATCAATAGGAGTGGATCTAAACGCAGTGGTTGCCCACGCCCTGTTGCTACATCTTCATATCCTTTTGCTTAGCTTTTGTGGTTTAGTGGGAAAGCTAGTTTTTCCCAAATGTTTTTACTTTGACTCTCTCTCTCTCTCTCCCCCCATTGTAATTGTTGAACAGTTGACCTTAATTTCTTTGAACTCTTAAAAGACCTGCAAATGCAAACGCGACAAAATCAACAAACAAGGAATCAAAAGTTTCTAAGGTACCAGCTCGTAAGCTGGATACCTCTGTGCATTCTGCAACTGCCAAAAACAACATTCCTGTTGCAAGTAACATGAAGCGAAATCAGATTTCTCAACTAGGTAATTTAATTATGGTTTTCTTCTTTCAGGAAGGGTTTGATTATTTGTGTTCACAGAATCATCTTTATCTTAATAAGTTAATGTTTCATTGATAGCTGGAGATAGTCAAATCATATCTGTATTTTTGGTGTCTCTTTTCTCATGTAGCAGTCAGCATTCAAAAAAATGTTGGATCAAAGGCTGCCTCAAACAGTGTTAAAAGTGCAAGAAGTGATGCAAGATCTGGTTCAACTGGCAGATTTATAGCTGTGAAATCCTCCGTTCAACAAGCAAGAAGAAATGTGGTGAGAACATTTTACAAAATTCTGGGGCTAATCACGATTTTTGCAATATAATATTTCACCAACATTTTATTATTATCCCCAGGGAAAGTTTGCTCTCTATGTCATGATTTTCTGTCATTTGTACAGACTAACTCATCGTTGGAAAAGCATTCTTCAGCCAAATCTCAGCATCCTATTATAAACAAAACTAAGAATAGCTTGAAGATTGATACAGCTCCTCCTCTTCTAACTTCTGCAAATGTGTTAAACAACCATGATGGTGCTTCCAGAAAAGTTCAGATTTCTCTCCCAAGTGATGGAAGCATGCAGTATGCACAAACTCAAACTGCAAAACCATCAGGTTTGCGGATGCCATCTCCATCTTTGGGATTCTTTAATCAGGTAAAAACACATGGATAGATTACTTTCAACTGTTTTTATGGTGCACTCTGATTGAACTATTCTTTATTAAGTGTCTGATCGAATTTTTCATTTATACATGTTAACATCCTTGCAGTCAAAAGCTTCTACATCACATGTTTCATTACCGAGAATTAATCAAGCTTGCAATGTTCCAGAATCCAATATACCTAATTTTAGAAAGTTTGATTCCTTAAATGCAACTCATGAGACACGCATATCTGCTCCTGCAAAGGTGCCTGACATGGCCAATGGTGTGACAGCAACTGATGCAAGGATCCCAAAATCAATAAAAGGATCTTTTATCCCCACTAGTCTTACAACTGCTCAAAAGGTGGAATTGGAAGTGCCTTTTAACTCCAACACTAATGGCAATTTAAGTAATCAGCGAAAATTTAGTCTGTGCTGTGATATTGACCAAGAAGCTCTGCCAAATGTGGGGCCAAGTGAAAATGAGAAAATTTCTCAAGTGGTGAATAATGAATCGACGAGTAATGATAACAAATTGCTCTTTCGCAGAGCATTGAGTGATCAATTGAAGAATGACGATGATGATGATGATGAAAAGAGTGTTGCCGATATTTACCCAACAAATATGGAATTGAGTGGGAAAGAATTGGAAAATCCTCAATTTTCATCCCATCTTCGAGCCACGGTGCAAATTGAAGGTATTTTTAAGACAAAGGATATGATTGACAACCAATGTGTGGAAGAGAAAGCATGTAACTCATTTGTAAAGAATTCTGCCATGTCTTCTGAGTTGCAGTCCGAAGATGTCATCAGTGACGGTATTAATGCTACTTTGAAGAAGCAAGATGATTGGTTAGGCTCTGTGCATGATGTTAATGAACAATCAAGGAAGCAGGATGAGGAGATGGTGCCTTGTATCAAACACGTTTCTACTGAGGCTCAAAAGCCATGTATGAATAATGGAATTTCATCCAAGGTGATTAGATCTTCAGAATTCCATAATTGTGAAACTACAAAGACCACAGATGGCAGTCCAGAAGTCAGACTCTGTAGTGGTGGTGAAGCAGAAAGTTCTCATGGTCGGCATCACCCTGAAGACACAGTGGAAGCAAAAGACTGTGTGCCCAGCATTGACAACATTTGTACAAAATCACAAGGTAGTGATGTATTGGATAAAATGGTTGTTGATGATGTGACTCAAAATGTAAATGGTGCTAATGGAAGTGAATTGACAAGTTCTGGTGCTCTTTGTTTAATACCACCTGCAACAAAAGATTGTGGCTTCCATATGGCTGAAATAGCTGATTGTCCACATGGAGATGACAGTATCTCAGGTTTTACTGATGCGCAACTCAGCCATGAGATCAAGCTCCATGGTCTAACTAATTCTGGGGAGTCTGAAATAATTGGCAAAGATCAATCAATAAACATGGCAACCACCACTATTGTCGAGGTATCTAATGTTTGTCTCAACACTGGAGATTTCATTGGATGTAAATTTGATCTTCAACATTTTGAAACCCAACCTAGTGCTATGCTGCAAACTGGGAATGGCGTTAGGGTAAATGATAGAGTTGCTGCAATTGAAGTTCAGAGTGGTTATGTGATAAATGATCCAAATAAGCAGAAAGGTGTAGAAAGCAAACTAAACAATTGCCGTCCCAATTCTGATCTACGGCCAGCAGATGGCATTAGTTTTCGTCAACATACTGCATCAACAATGAACAATGACCAGTTGAGTGCTATGCACACAGTCTGCCGACAGTCCATGGAGCATAATCCTAGCCTAACGGTGTCTGATAAACTTCTTTCTGAGGATGATAGTACTTATCATCAGCATAGTACATCAACAACACACAATGAACAGTTGAGTTCTATGCACATGTTCTGCCAACAGTCTGTGGGGGGGATTCCACAGGCGTCTGATAAAACTTTGTCTGAGGATGGCATGCCTTTTGAAGAGTCCAGAGAGTCCTATGCGGGGAATGTTGCTGATATCAGTTTGGATGTTAAAAGTTGTAGTGGAAGAGGACCGGAAAGCCATCATGATGAATTCCAACAGGAGCACGCGGAGCAAGGAAATGAAGAAATTGCCTCATTTGACAGCAAAATGAGGAAATCACTTGTTGAAGATGAACAGATGCAGGTCTTAGAAGGGAGTATATTAGCTGATAGCTGCGCCATTAAATTTAATCCTGTGGTTGCAGATGAGGTTTATGAACAATCTAGAGTGCATTCTGAGCTTCACACTTTGAATTCTGTAGCTGTCCGGGGTTCCCTAGATACCCATGAGTACTGTTTGAATGACAAGTTGATTGTAAACAACTGTTCTTCTGAAGAATATGAGGACAACAATGATTGTAAGAATCTGATGGATGATATTCTAGAACAATCAGATGCTTGTACAAATGAATCAAACAATTTTATCATTTGTACTGAGGAAGCAGCTGCAGTGAGAGAAGATGGTATTGATGAGGATGAGAAGACTGACTGCCCATGTGGGGAGGATGGCGATGTACAAAATATGGGGAATAATCTATTGAAGAGTGATGTTTTGCCTGAGGAAGCTAGTGTTTCTCAAAATAATGGCAGTTCTAATTGTGAAATAAAGCATGAGTTTAAAAGTCCCATCTTAGCCACAGAAGATTCAACAATGTCATCATTAGGGGGTGTTTTTCAGGATACAGAAAATATATTGAAGAGTGATGTTTTGTCTGGAGATGCTGAAAGGCTGTGTGAATTAGAAGATGCCATATGTCCCATAGAGGATCTGGACGGAGCAGAAAGCCTGTGAGTGATAATTCTAAATCTTATTTATGCTAGCATTCATATTTTCTACTTATTCCGATTATCATCATGAGAATTATTTAAATTGCTATTAAATTTTCAGAGATGATGTTGACTCTACCTGTTTCTTATGTCAGAGGGAAAACTGAGATTGATGAGAAGCAAGATAATCTTGTGATAAAACCTCCACCACATGCTGCTCCCTTTTCTGATGAATGGTTAGCGGCATTTGAAACCGCTGGAGAGGTAATATAAGCTCTTTTGATGACAAGAAAAACTTTCCAATCAATTTTTGAATTTGACTTTGTGATCTACATTGAATCACACCACTATCCTGATCAGTCTCTGATCTGCACTTGTCTGTTATGACTTGTGACTGTAGCCTAAATGCAGTCCTTGAAAACTCAACTTGTAAACAAGTGTTTTTTCCCTTTTAGTAGTGTTGTAATTTTTGATTCATTGACAGAAAACATATTTTGACTTCATGTCTTATATATTCTTGAAAACTTGAACTTGATATCAAGTTTTTTTCATTTTAATAGTGATATAATTGATGATTCATTGGACTAAAAAAAAAACATTATCAATGATCAATATCTAGCAATTTAATGCAAAATTTTCTGCAGGAAATTCTAACCATGAAAGGCGGAGCTGTACAACACTCACCCCCAGACAAATCTCTGCCTGAACCTGGTCCATGGTCCCCGGTATGATCCATATTATTTTGGTTTTCTTATTAATTTTCTCTTCATCCTATATCCACTGTGTCAGTCATTGTAATGAACATGCAACTTGCAGATTCCTAGGTACGTTTTTGTAGTATTTTGATCCGATGCGTATACTTTGTATGTTTTTAGGTGAAACGAAAGAATAACCAGGGGATAGGGCCATTTGATTGTACAAAATTCACCAACTGCAACATCAACACTCCTTCCAATTCTGCATAAGGAGGCTGAGGTTTGCCTAATCATTCTTTTGTCACTAACATCGTGACTGATGTATGAGCACAAAATCTGTCACAAGATTATGGTGAAAACAAGACCATGGCTTGTGCAGAAGGATGTATTAAAGAAATTAGAGAAAAGTAAATTTTTGTTCCTATTAACCTAGAAAACGTCATTTGTGCACTTCCGCATTTGTTTTGTTGAAATTGTTGTTCTATGGCCAAACTGGTGCTTAAAGATGTTGGTCTAGATGAAGTTTATTATTTTGAATGTAATTTTGTTACTATCAACGACAATTTTTTTTAATGGAAAAACGATTTATCATTTTGCTACTTAGTTTTATTTATTAAAATTGTATCTAAAATTTGTTATTAAAAATGTAAAATCCAAATCAACTAACCTCTTGTATCTTGAATTATACGCAATTGTGATTACAACTTATTTTCCAGTAAGCCTGTATTGTGATGGTGACAATGGAGGGAAGGGATCAACATTCATGTGTCCGTCCTGGACCTCTCATCTGAAATTCCAAATATAGTAATTTGGAGATTTCATTATCCATATAATCATTTGAGTGGCGGCTTTGGAGATTTCATTATCCCTGAGGTGATCTTATAATGATCGTGCAAATTATTCAAGCAAGTGAAGGTTCCCACCGCTAGCTCATGAAATAAATTTGAGTCCGGTGGTCGATGTATATAAGCTTGTTTTTCTCAGGAGAATAAAAATCTGTATTTAGGCAACTCAAGAGCAAGAATAGCCATTACATACAATGCTACCCAGCGGGAATTCTTGACAGTTTATTTTAAGAAATTTAATGACTCTTGAGACAAAGCTGAATCAGTAAACCTCAGTTACTGTTGGTTAACAGAGCAGATTCTAAGCG
The DNA here is from genome assembly GCA_030444775.1 of Atalantia buxifolia. Lineage (NCBI taxonomy): Eukaryota > Viridiplantae > Streptophyta > Magnoliopsida > Sapindales > Rutaceae > Atalantia > Atalantia buxifolia. The sequence goes on from CM059838.1 coordinate 15,051,747, forward strand.
AATACCTTTTCAGACCCAGCAATAAAATAAAAATAATAATAATAAGTAGAAATTTTAAATTGACACCAATCAAACAGTAGGCAACATTATCATCCATCAAGCAGGATTTTATCCTAACTAGGTTTTAAAATTGTTAATACTAAAATTTCAGATTCAAGTTCTAAACCTAGGCGAACTTCCTAACTGTAAGTCTAAACAATGGATCACAATTGATTTGCGTTACTTCATTCTCGCCCAGAATCTTAGCAATGGATGAGGGTGACCTTACTACCACACGAGCATTAGCACACTCCCCGCGGACACTATCATTATCATCCACTGTAATCTCCTCTACGCAATCGTCCCCATATCTCCAATTGAAAAAGCAATGAAGTAATTCTCTTGTAATAGACTGATCCTTTGAGAAATTTACAAACAAACTCCTGTCACTGATCCTTTGTTCCCCATTACAAAAACCCCCATTAGCCACCTCCTCTTCAACTTGTTCATTACCTTGTTGCCCAAGAATGTTGACTTGGGGTCGAAGTAGCCCAAAAGTTGCCTCCATAAACGGTATTTCATCTATCAAACATTCTATTGGAACAATGTCAGTAAAGGCTCTGTCACACACATCTCTTACAAACTTAGTAATCGTTGCTTTGGCACTCTCTTTGTTCTCATAAATAAATTCTAGAGAGAGCTCTTTGCCACAAACTTGACTCATTACTGGAAGAAGATTATCACAACCACTCTCTTTGTTCTTCTCATTAACAAATTGTAGCGAGAGCTCTTGTAAAAACGTCAGTTTTAGTTCATTTAAACACTGTAGGCACAATTTGGACTCGATTTCTAAGCAATACAGCACTGAGCCGCTGACTGTCAGCGTGTGGTATACAAAATTTCTGTAGCCTTGGGTTTCAAGCCAATTCCATAAGGCTATTATTTTCTTGAACGCCACACAATCTGACCCATATGGATACAAAAGCCTGGCGTATGCTACGCGATCGATATTGTGATATTCTTTGAGGTTTTTGATGGGAATCCAAGACATTTTAGAAACAAGTTCTGGCCTTCGCAGATGGGTATTTGGAAAAACAAAAAGATAAAAATTAAGTTTCTCTTTCAGTGGAGTTTGTGGGAATGCCGAAGAGTCGAAACTTGAGAGGCCATTTATAGGATCAGTGAAGGCAGTTCCGGGAGCGAGCGAATGTATCAAAGGTTCTTGTTAGAGTCCAACGAGGAGAATAAGTGTAATTATTTGTAATTTTTAAGTTTCTAATTGTCTATAAACTTGAACCAATCATTCTTTAACTCTAATACGAACTCAGATAAATAATAAATCATCACTATATATGAGTAATAATGTACGCGTGGCAAAATATTGTTGATATATTTTTACATACAATTACAAATATTAAACGTATTATATAATAAATAAACGTCTTTTAGTCTCCCCAAAAAAAATGAATGGTCTTTCTTTCCCGTTATTGATAAGAGAAACCATTAAAGATTATAAGAGCAATCATATTAAAATTTACATTCTTTGCCCTTCTTCTCCTTATTGGATTCTAATAAACATTCACCAATCCTATAACTAGCCTCAAGTTTAATCATTGCTACAATTCCACAAAAACCATCAAAACACTAACTTCACTTTTCTTTTCATTTTCTTGATTTGCTTCTTCTCAAATACCCATCTGCAAAAATCCCCCCTTCCAGAAAGGCGAAACCTTTACACAATGTCTAGGATTACTTCCACAGTTCCTGAACTTCAAGAGGAAAATGCTATCCCACTCACTGATTTCCAAAGTTTTCACAACATTGATCGTGAAGCATATGCAAAGTTAGTGTTTCAACTGGGTTTAGATTCTGACACGTCCAAGAAAATTGTAGCCTTCTGGAATTGGCTTGAAACTAAAGGCTATAGCCATTTTGTGCACAAGTCACTACAACTAATAGAGTCATCACTCCCACGGCTCTATGGATTAGCACTCGAGTCTATACTGTGCCTTGATTGTTTAGCCAATGAATCTTTTTTACAGGCCGGTCTTGATTGTGATCTTCCACTAATGAGTAGAGTTTGTGACAGAGAGCTCTCTCTAGCATTTGTTTTGGGGAACAAACAGAGTGCCAATGCAAATGTTACTATCTTTTTAAGAGATGTGTGTGACAGAGCATTTACTGACTATGACTTGGTCCTCGGAAATAATTTGAATAATCATCAAGTTCAGGTTTTGGAACCTGCTGCTGAATTACTTCAACCCCAAGTCAATAATCTTAGGCAACAAGGTAATGAAAACCATTTGGCAAATGGACAAGCTAATGATGCTGATACTGATCGGACTTTGTTTGCCACATTCTCTAAAGGTCACCCCATTTCAAGAGCAGAACTTCTTGAGTTCTTTATTAGGTCGTATTGCAGTCTCTTGTTCTTTCTTTATTACATTAATGAGAGCAAATACTAGCACAACGAGAACAAGTACTGCGACTTCTGTTAACCTTTTTTTATTGCTTTGATTGAATGCAGGAGATATGGAGAAGATTGTGTAGAGGATATTAAGATGGGCAACTGCCGTGATCAGTCTCTTTATGCCCGTGTGGTCGTCCGCTCGCCTGCATACATTACATTAATTCTTGGAGAGAATGAACTAAAGCAGTTTGATATTCATGGCAAAGATATAAGAGTGAGAAGATTCGTCCCAAAACCTGCACCGGTAGCATCAGCTTCAACTTCAGCAAATTAACAAACTAGCATAGTTCTATAATTATGAAGTTCCCCTTTCAGAATTAGAAGTATATGTTTCCTCTGTTTACACTGAAAGCTTGTAGCTTTAATAGCTTGTTGAATATGAAAACAGTCACGCGCTGTAATATGAAAATTCCCTTTTCTGTTTCAATTTTATCTTTTAATTAAACAATAAAATTGGAATATAGTTACTTGTAAGAATTCACAACAAAATTAAACAGTAAACTGAATATTGATATCTTTCCCGTTCTTTCGGACGTCTCTCAAGTGGCCGTTTTCTTTTTCTTTAAAAAAACCCAGATGAAGATTTAGTGACAGAAACCTAAGCTAGATTCAGAACCCCAAACAAAAAATCTCAAGAACTTGTTAACACCACTAAAAAATACTTGCTTCTGCATTTTCGTGCTTGGAGTTTTGATTGGATTCCTCTCCAACAACTCCAAGCCTTCCACAAAATTGATCAAAAACCGTATGCTCGATTGACTCTCAATCTTGGTTTTAAGCCTGGGTTGTCCAAGGAAAGTGCAGCCTTTTGGCATTGGCTTGAAAGAAAAGGCTTCAGGAACTTTGTGCTCAGTATATTAACTTTGGATCATCAGACTTTGCAAAGATTATCATTAGAGACAATAACGTGCCTGAAAATTTTGAATCAAGGAGAAATTTATCCATTTACTGGTAATCTCCGTGAGATTCGTCAGTTTGTTAGAAAGAGTATCACTTGGGATTTGATTTATCGGAAAAAAGAAAATGCAGAGATGAAGATGAAGAAATTAATGAATGATGCCTGTAACCAAGCTTTCAATGTAATTTTCAGTAATGAGATTCCATCTTTTGTGCCTGCTTGTCAATTTCTTGAACCCCGTATGATGGAGCTTGCTTATGAACATCTTCAGGCTCAAGAAGCTCAGGAGAATCAAGATCAAGCCACTAAACAACAAATTGAAGAATATTTTGTTAGGTAATTTGTTTTAGTCTCTCATTCTTTCTGTCTCTACATACTAACTCAAAAATGACAGAATCTCTTTGCATTTCGGATAATCTCCATCCCTCAGCCTATCTATATTTTGGCTTTTAATATCTACTGGTCCATTTCCTTTTACTACAAAGCAGGAAATATGGAACTGATTTGGTAGAATGCATATTGAAGGATCTTCTTTATATGCTCAGGTGAACTCATATATTGTCAAGGACTCTGGTTACAGCAAGTGCTCAATTTAGTATCGGTATCAGGGGAAAAGACATAAGAGTAAGAAGAAACTCTTTTTTTTTTTTTTTTTTTTTGTAGACGAATTGTGCATAACTCTTGTTTGTATTCATTGGGGTTTGTGTCGGGGGGGATTGAGAGACTGGCACAATTTGTTTCAGAAGCAGTTAAGATGGAGTAGCAAATATGCCTGTAATAGATCGAGCTAATGCTCACGGATGGCAGTGGGGAGGGGAAGGGAAAGGACTTACATCTCTATGTCCATTCATGATATTTTATATATGTCTCTATTCCCATCAGAATTGTTCAAGGAGATTCTCATTCTCTTTATGAATAATAACAGGGGATCCTTGCGAGTCCTCATTTTTGACTAATTTTAGAAAATTGATATATTTTTAGTTTTTAGAATTTAATTTAATCATATTAAAATAAAATTTTAAATAAAAGTAATGTCTTATAATATATTTTAGTAAAGTCTGGATGCTATAACTTTAGATTTTATGGTAGTTTTTATTTTATTAGATAAAAGTTCAAAACAAAAATTTTAGGCCAAGTTTTCTTAACTAAAACTTGATCGAATAATAATTCAGAATTACAACTAGTTAATTAGGCCCAAAAGTTTCATAATACATTTAGATAAATATTTTTTAAATATTGTGAAATTAAAATATTATTTATACTTATATTTAATGTTTTATAATTTAAAATTTAAAATTTATTCATTAATAATTCTAAAAAATAAAATTGAAATTAAAATGAAGAAATGAGGAATTGGGGAGGGGATAGTGATTTCATTTCATCCTCGTCCCTTTTTTTAAAGAGAAATTGAGTAAAAAATTATTTTTATCTTTTTTCCGAATAAAAAATTGAGTAAAAATTTACCTTTATACCCTCTCCAAATAAGAAATTTTTTTGAGAAAACCTTTTCTTATAGGAATTTCTGCTATCCCTACTAATGCCTCTCCTTTCTACTTTAGTGGTACTCATTTAATTACATAGAAACACATTTATTATAATAACTTTTCTAATCTGTTAATACCATACCTGAAGTTATTTATTTTGGGCATTCAGGGCCCCATTTCTGGTGTACCGTTTTGTTGTTCTGGTGGTGGTAATCCTCACTTGCAGATGAAAATTGGAAACTCTGCTTCTGTTTCTCCAATTGGAGCACATACTTCTCCTTTTTCTACCTTAGTGCTGGTGTTTTATCTTCTTTTAAGACTTGAAAATGGCATCGTCTTCAAGGGATTAGAGAACTAATAAAGAATTTCAATGTAGATAATAAGTGTTATAAATCTATGCTAATAGATTGTTGCAGGAGTCAAATGCATTGAACCTCTTGCTTTTTGTCACTGTTTCAGTCACTTAACAAAGCCAGAATCATTATCCACTTCTTTCTCTACATTTCTGTATTTGTACTTCCAGGAGCAAACAAGATTATAACCTATTCGGTTAATATCTATCAAATCTGTGCTCAAACGGAGGCCAATCCCTATAAAAAGAGTGATCATAGAAGTTGCCGTGCTTCGTAGAGAGGCTGGAAATTCTTGATAATATAGTTGAACTTGTCCTGGAAAATGAAATGCTTCCCTAATCCCAACCAAAACTAGTTGCGGTAATAGCCATAAGGCCAACATTGGCACCAAAGAACCAGGTTGGTCTTGGAGGTGGTGAGCATGGGCTATTTTGAGCCTTCTTGACTCAACTACAGATGAGACAACCATGCCAATCGTGTTTAACACGTGGCCTACTCCCATTTGTTCAACTGGAGTCAGCAACTGATGAGTCAACATCTGCCAAATGGGAAAGAACAGGCTATCATTGAAGATGTGAATGGATCCTGATGGGATTTTGAAATGTCGACCAAGGTGACGGTCGATATTAGCAATAACCTGAACTTCTGTTCAAGTGTTGCGGCCGTGAGACTTGTTATTGCATTCTGCTCCTGATAGTAATCCTCACTTCTAGATGAGAGAACAGGCTTCCATTTTTTAACAGAAGCAACAATGACACGGGATCAGCCCACTAAGGGGCTCCCATTTGACTTGTCAAACGAATAGAAATGTTTTCCCGACAAGAAAATGACAACACCAGCTAAATTCGCTTCAATATTCAAGCCAAATCCCAATCTCCAACTAACATTATCCTTAATATAGACGAATGCTGCAGAGCTTATCACGGTTGAAGCGTAAGAATGAAGAACCAGTTGAAGCAAATGCCTTGATGCTGAGGGATTTCAAATTGATTGGCTCCCATTGTTGCTAATGTAAAGCGTAAGCCACCTAAGCCTCGACATGCCAGAGCTATGCCTGCATATAGAACAGCAAATTGGACCTTTGGTGGAGCTTTACATAAGCTCAATCCAATATCACATCTTTGTGGCCTCAAGGAATCAAATGCTGCAGTTGAAGCCAAAAGAATGGTTCCCTGCAGGAGTTAGACATGATGATATATGTCGTAAACTGTAGCTAATTACTAGCTGTGAACATTGAAAGAATTAGCACAGGTGACCCACACATATATAGCAAGAAGATTACCAGCAAAGAGATGAAAGAAGATATCCAGATGACTTGGAAAGAGCCTAAGAAAGATTCAGCAGTGATTGCTCCGAGGACAGGAAACAAGTTGATGAAACCATTAACAATATTTGAAATCAGAGCAGAGTTAATGCTGGTGATGTGGAATTCTTGAATCATATACACCATTACGTTTGCTACCTATCCTTTCTCCAGCAAGTGTCAAGCAAATGACAGTTCCTGATTAACTGAAATTACAGAAACCATTCACATCAATTCAAGATCGTTTAAATTTCAGTGAAAGTAGATACAGAGTTTGTACACGCATGAGACAGTACTGAGAGACCTGCAATGAAGAGAAATGCGGTCCACCCTCCTCGTTTAGCATTTGATATTTGTGCTTCTCTGTGAGTGTCAGCGGCAGCTGCCATTTTGCTCTGTTGAAATGTGCAAGTTCTTAATTTATATAAAACCGTGACTTTGAATGGAAGCAACGCAGCGTTACTGCTGACAAGGCAATTACTCATGCTGTGCGTATATGAAAAAAAAAATTATAATCACCATTTAATTAGGTGAAAAAAAGCTATTGTTGAACAACCATTAACGAATAACGATGGACTTGTCATTTATTGTCATGCACTTTCATTAGATTATATAACGTAGGGAGAATGCCATAAAGAATAGTATTCCCCATCCTTAATAGAAGTAAACATCTCTGTAACATGTCCATTATAGTATTATATGTAGTGGATGGCTCTAGTAAATGGTGGGACCTAGAAATTAATTCTGGAGAGAGTTAGTGCAAAAAGTGGTACAACTATTATTATTCAATTTGTGAAAGAAAAATAATAATAATAAGGTACTCTTTGGTTTAATTTAGTTATTTAGTTGTTAATGAGGATTTTTATTAAAAATTATAAAATTAACTTAAGAGTCAATTTTTTTAAAAAAATTATATTATGAGATGAATAAAATAAGAATGTGAAATAACTAATAGACTTTTTAAACAATTTAACTTTTGAAAAAGCTCTCTAATATCCATTTTCAAAAACTCAAAATTTTATCTTCAAAATCCTTACTCAAAACAAACCAACCAACAATAACAATTTTGAAAATGACTTTTTGAATTTAATCATTATATAAATCATATGAAACTGACAGTGTTAAAATAATTTATAGTTTATATTTTAGTAAATTTCAATTTACACCTTTCCTAAATTGATATATCAGAGTTAAATATTCTTTTTTGTGTCTTCTCTTTTATTCTCTCTACCTTTCTGCCTCTATGTTGAATTTTAATCTACTGATCATGATGTGCGTGAGAACAAGATCCGTGTTGTTCCGCAACCTGGGTTGTTTGTTTCTTAATATTTTTTTATTCAAGTCCTCCATATATAGGCGGGGTGGGCATCAACCCGCCCAACCCGTGAACCCGACCCAACCCGTATGATTTTTTACGGGTTGGGTTGGGTTGCTAAAATAAACGGGTTGGGTTGGGTTCTTAATTCCCAACCCGCACTATTTGTGGGTTGGGTTGGGTTAAAAATTTTTAACACAACCCAACCCGTCAACCCGTATATATATATAAATTATTATATGAATTTTGATATTTTATATAAAAATTTAAAAAATATAAATATAAAAACTTTGAAATCTTGGATTTGTTTTAAGGATTTTAATATTTATATTTTTTTGTTTATCTTATTTATTTATTTATTTATTTATTTTTGTTCACTATTTAATTAGACTATAACAATATATTTTTTCAAAAACTCAATCCAATCAACCTAACTCAACCGGTCAACCCGTATGTATATAAAAATTATTATATAAATTTTGATATTTCATATAAAAATTAAAAAAATATAAATATAAAGACTTTGAAATGTTGGATTTGTTCTAAAGATTTAATATTTGTATTTTTTTAGTTTTTTAATTAATTAATTAATTTTTTTATCACTATTTAATTATACTATAAAAATAAAATTTTTTAAAAGTCTAACCCAATCAACCCAACCCGACCCGTGCCCACCCCTTTATATAGCCTACCTTTTTTCTTTTCTTTTTTCCTTTTTTGGGTTTTGGTAGGCTGGTGATAATGATGTAGAAACCCTAAAGATTCATGAGCAAGACTTTCCATGCAATAACCTAATAAATGAGGCAACATATTGCCTCATGTCTCAATTGATTGGGATAATATTGCCTTAAAGTTTATTTATGGTGGTGAGGAGAGGCGCGGAGAATTCTCTCTTTTTATTTAACATGAGAATCCTTTATACAAAAGCTTGGTTGGTTGATGTGTCTGCAATGGAGAAAATTGCATACTTGGATTGAGTTTTCTCCAATATTCACCAGTGGCGTGCGTTTTATTTATTAAATACGAAGAAATACATACATGCCACATCTGAAATTCACGTAATAATCCTTGGTTCAGCTTCAGCACCATGAGCTGTTTAATTCTGATATTGAAAGTCACACTTGATTTGCACTTTTCAACAATATTGCTGGGGGCAATGTCATTACCATTTTGGGCCGCAATTGTGATAATGCAGAAGTTTCCTCAAATTTCTTTCTCTTATGGGTTAATAACTACTATCCAAATTGGTAAATCAACCTGCTTGGGAAACGACGTGAGCATGTATATAGGTTTATAAGTTTGTAAATAATCACCGTTTGACTTAAACAGAAAGGAGGTCAGAGAAAATTGATTGCCTTTGACCTCACTCTAAAGTTGTTCTAACAACTAGTCCTCCATTGAGCTTCAAACTACAAATTTCTATCACCTAATATATATATATATATATATATATATACAAAACTTATCATATGTTGAAACTCATTTGTCATATATACATATGTGACTTGATTAAATTAAATAGTTCTTAGATTTTCCTTCCATAATTAATACCATAAATATGTAACCATATAAAGTATGTATTCTCAGATTTTCCTTCCATAATTAGTATAATAAATTTGTGACCGTATAAGATTTCATATTCTCGGATTTTTCTTCCATAATAACTATCATAAATACGTGACCATATTAAATTGCATATTCTCAGATTTTCCTTTAATAATTAATATCATAAATACGTGATCATATTAAATCACATTCCCTGCATCTACTCCATATATTTATACACGACCGTATAGGCTTCAATGAATACATACACAACGACTAATTCCAGCTTCAGCAATTAGACTCTCTTAACCTTCTGTAAAGAGAAAAGAGATACAGGGAAGAAATGGGAGCTTCTCTTCTTCGATCACCAGCATTTCTAGGAGTCATTTGCTCATTCATCACCTTGTGTCTGCTTGCTGAGCCTGCACTTGGTGTCACCAGGCACTACAAATTTGATGTATGTGTAATAATTTATATGACGAGACGAGGAGTTATTTTCATTTTTCAGGATACACTTTATAACTTACTAACATACTGTCAAAATATTTTGTAGATCAAATTGCAAAATGTGACGCGTCTTTGCAACACCAAGAGCATTATATCAGTAAATGGGAAGTTTCCAGGGCCTCGCATTGTAGCAAGGGAGGGTGACCAGCTTCTTATCAAAGTTACTAACCATGTCCAGAACAATATTTCCATCCATTGGTAATAGCATTCCCTTTAGAGGAAAATAATACTTTCTCTTGTTCAATTGCAACCTGTAATGATATGTTTGGAACAGGCATGGAATTAGACAGCTTCGAAGTGGATGGGCTGACGGACCAGCTTATATTACTCAATGCCCCATTCAAAAAGGGCAGAGATACGTTTACAACTTCACCATTGTTGGCCAAAGAGGAACACTCTGGTGGCATGCTCACTTATCGTGGCTACGATCAACTCTCTATGGTCCCATCATCATTCTTCCCAAGCGTGGCATTCCTTACCCATTTACCAAGCCTTACAAGGAAGTTCCCATTATCTTTGGTAGTTGGAGCTTGCCTATTTCGCCCCTTTGGTCAATTGGTAGTCAAAATTTTCTAACATAAACAACCAAACAATAACAATAATGGTTTAAACTGCAGGAGAGTGGTTCAAAGCGGATCCTGAGGCAATCATTAGCCAGGCCCTGCAAACAGGTGGAGGCCCAAATGTATCTGATGCATATACTATCAATGGACTTCCCGGGCCATTGTACAACTGCTCTGCCAAAGGTGTGAAACGGTGGATACAGGCATTAATTGACAGCGCTGCTTTCAAATGCAATTTTTTTTTCTTATTTTTTCATAATTAAATTGGTGTTGCCAGACACATTCAAGCTGAAGGTGAAGCCTGGAAAAACTTACCTTCTCCGATTAATCAATGCTGCACTGAATGACGAGCTCTTCTTCAGCATAGCAAACCACACCCTTACAGTTGTTGAAGCTGATGCTGTTTACGTTAAACCTTTTGAAACTGAAACACTACTCATTTCCTCCGGACAGACAACGAATGTTCTTCTCAAAACAAAACCTCACCACCCAAGCGCCACATTTTTCATGAAAGCTAGACCTTATGTAACTGGCCAGGGAACTTTCGACAATTCAACCGTTGCTGGTATCTTAGAGTATGAAAAACCACTCAATTTCCATCTTTCAAGCAACTCCATTAAAAATCTTCCCCCCTTCAAACCAGTTCTACCTGCTCTTAATGACACTTCCTTTGCTACAAGTTTTACAAATAAGCTTCGTAGCTTAGCAAGCACACAGTTCCCTGCCAATGTGCCCCAGAATGTTGATAGGCGATTTTTCTTCACGGTAGGCCTAGGAACAAGCCCCTGCCAGAGTAACCAAACCTGCCAAGGTCCCAATGGAACCATGTTTCAAGCTTCAGTCAATAACATTTCTTTTGTAATGCCAACCGCAGCTTTACTCCAAGCCCACTTTACTGGAAAATCAAATGGTGTTTACACCCCCGATTTTCCTACTAGTCCATTGATTCCATTTAATTATACGGGCACTCCACCCAATAACACGATGGTAAGCAATGGAACAAAACTAGTGGTGCTTCCTTTTAACTCTAGTGTGGAGCTAATAATGCAGGATACAAGCATTCTTGGAGCTGAGAGCCACCCTCTTCACTTGCATGGCTTCAATTTCTTCGTTGTCGGCCAAGGTTTTGGAAATTTCGATCCAAATAAGGACCCTGCAAAATTTAACCTTGTCGATCCCGTTGAAAGGAACACAGTTGGCGTGCCCTCGGGTGGCTGGGTAGCAATTCGGTTCCTTGCAGACAATCCGGGTAAATGAGATTAAACAATAGGCACCATAATATGCACATTATTTAAATGCCATTTAATCATAATTACATAAATTTCTTTGCAGGAGTGTGGTTTATGCATTGCCACATTGAAGTGCATACAAGCTGGGGTCTGAAGATGGCTTGGATTGTTTTAGATGGAAAGCATCCTAATCAGAAGCTACCCCCTCCACCAGCAGATCTTCCTAAGTGCTGACAATAATTTTTTTTTTTTAAACTACTGAGATCATTCTGGGCACCTTTTTCTTTCCTTTTTTTAATTGATTCAACTCTTTGGCGGCATCAAATTATTTGTGCTTTCTTTATCGCTGTGGAATCTGAGAAAAGAGTGGATATTTTTTTTTTCTTTTTGTATCATTTATCTTCAATAATATTATCACAGTACGGAACTTTTTTCCTTTTTTTTTTTTCTTTGAGACGGAGTCCATGTTTTTAAAAAAATCATGTTTGCTGAGGGAGCTCTGCTACTTGACAATTTTCATCGTGTGTATCCAAGAAATAAGTTAAACTGATGGATACGATGCCAAAATGTCAATCGGCAAAACAAACCTTGATAGCATGTAAATGTCTGTGAAGCTGACTACCATCTGCAATAGGGTCACTTTGTAAGATTCCAACTTTCTTTGGCATAATGACATGAATTAAAAATGAAACGTACCTTCATTAGCAAATTAAACTTGGATAGTTTTACTGTAAGGAAGTTGCACTTTTAGATTTAGGAGCCATATTTATCCTTTGCTTTAACTCAAAGCTAGTAGCTTGAATACTACTGAAGTTGAAAATAGTCACTTGCTGTTGTTGTACGAATCAAAGTTTATTTTGTAATCTGTTCTGTTTGGTTAGAGAGAAAAGTTTGACTTGAAGTTGATGAATTCAAGATATTTTCATTACTCATTGAATCTGATTTACAAGCCTCGTTTACACCAATGTTCAGAAGTTTGTATACACAACAAATGCATGTGCTGCGATTTAGCTCAAGATTAATAAACTGAAAACAATTTCTAGCGGCCTTGCTTACTCAGCAGTCACGTCATGAGAGTTAGTTTAACTAATTGACTTAACTAACATGCTGAGCTAAACCAAGTTAATTTTGAAGAAAACCCCGACTTTTCTTCTCAGACCCTTTTTGATCCAAAAACTGAAGGTTATAACACACAATTTTGGACTTTTAAAGGACGATTTTTGAATTTTGAGCTGATGTTTTGGATTAATGTTGAATCGTTGATATTGGCAAAATGATATGACAAAAAAGAAAGAAATGATTTCCAGCCTTGAAATAATTTTTATAATTTTTTTTCTTTTTTCAAAAAAATCAAAGAAAATCCCATAGAAGTTGGGGTCCGCCTGCGGTGCCACTGTGGCACCGCACCACGCTTTTTTGTCTTTATTCACTAAAATCGTTGGATATCAGTTTCGTCGATCCAACGGTTAAAATTAATCATTGGAGAGAGGACGCGGTTACTTACAACAACCGTTTAAACCGGTTGTCTAATGAAGCTCTTCATGTCGGTAGGAGCAAAAATACGAGAATCGGATGTGTTATGGATTTGAATCTCAAATCTGACTTTTGCGAGAGAGGGGAATTATCAGAAACTTTTCGTTAGGCAAGGAAAGGGTATAGATTCTTTCCTTAAATCGTCAGCGAAGGTCTTTGTTACTCATTTTCTTTTATTATTTTTAAGTTACTTTATATGTTACTCACTTGTATATGAATTTTGTAACCCTGAAAACTTGAGGATTTCTTGATGGCATAATCCAGATACAATGCTTTGGATGCATTGAGGTTGGTTTCTCTAGAAGATGATTCTTTTCACTGTGAAAATTGCAATGGAGAACTTGTGGCAGAGAGTGACAAATTAGCAGCTCAAGAAGGAGGAGATGGGGATGACAATGCAAGAAGGCGACGACGTGAAAAACTAAAGGACTTGCTTCAAAAATTGGAGGTTTATCTCTTAGTGTGGATATTTGTTTGCTGACTTGGTACCTTATGGTCTTGGATATGCCTTTTTGAATTTAGTTTAGTACAGAAATTATTATTAGCTTCAAATAAATAGTTGAGTTTTTATTCATTTTTCAAAGCATTTATCAATTGTGGGCGAAAGAAATACAGCTGTGCATTCTACACATTATGCTTGTGGCCTTTAATAATGGGGTCAAGCTTTGAACAATTTTATAGAGAATAGTTATTTGTCTCGTGGTTAATCACCTTTTGGTTCTTGTGCCCTTTTCACTTTGGACGTGAAGTAGTGTGTCAGATGTCTTCCAGCATTGAAATATTGGGTTAAAATGGCAAGAAACTTGTAGTTTAAAAACTTTGCAGTGATTTTTCAATATCTTTCCCTCTTGAGTCGCTTGAAGATTTCTTTTGAATGCCATTTACTCCTTGTGAAATAAGACAGCTTAGAAAGGTGTTGGCCTCTGAATTTGCATAGGAGATGTGATGAAGGAACTTTAATTATGGCATGGATTCTTGATTTGCTCTAGCATGCTTATGCCTGAACATTTTAGAGGCAAGTAAACAAACATCAATTGCTAAAGCACGCAGCAATAGATGCGAGACTAAACGATCCCGATTAATTAAACAAAGATTCACAAACAAAAGCCCTCGTCAGTTGTGGTAGATATCAAAAGTTGGTTACATGAAAAGATTAAGGATTATATGTAACAAAGTGACCATCTTCCCCAAGAAAAGACAAAAAACAAAAACACCATGCCACAACAAACCAAAACATATATAATACACCATTGCCATTCTCCAAACATGGTGGTCTATGCGCCAACAAGGCAAAGTGGAAGTCCTCCATTCAATGGAAACTGTTTTCAGAGGCCTGCAATATAACAAATTTACCGTATTATGTGAAAACATGCAAACTTTTGAAGAGAAATGGACAGATATATTTCAAGGAAAACATATTGCACTGCCGGCTAGCGATTTGTAAAGAGCACACATTTTAAGTGTTGGGCAGGTAATAGGCTCTACCTCGTTACCATTCAAAACTATAACGCGCCTGCATACATCAATCCTATCTACCAACCAACCACAAAGCTTCCTTTTCAGTCTACCACTATTCCACTCAAGCACGCTCCCTAAACCCATTTCACATACAGCTGCTCTTTGTTCATCAGACAGATTTGTAATAGCTGCAGCCAATCTGTCTGGTGCACATCGCGTAAAAAATTTGTTAGTCGCTTCCTCTTTCACTGCTCGTTCGACTTGGACTATGTACTTCCATTTCGTCTTCGGAGGTAAATTTTTAAATGACGTCGCAATTTCCCTTTGAACCTACAAAGTAATTAATAGTAAGACACCGACATACACCTTATTGTCGTGCCTCTCTTGTTGCAGTGTACTTAATTTTATTCCCATTTAACGCACCTCTCTTGTAATGCTTGTGTTTGCATCTGTCGCCTTCATTTTACGCACGGTTGCACCACTGAAAGTAACTCAAGTCATTTCTAATCCACTCCTCATGTACCAAATTTATTTCTTTGGATAGTCAAGATACTTACAAATAGCTGATGAACCCGTAATGGCTATTACGATCTATTGTTCGATTGCCTTCCATATTTTCATTACAGCTGTTTACGTCCATACCTTTTCGCTTACGATCCTCCCCTACCTTCATTGCTGCAGTGAAATTATAAATTGAGTCCTTGTAACCACCGCACCATTCTGATTTTTGTGTATTTAGTTACAAAGATGTGTCTTTGTACAAGCACAGCAATAAGATCACAATCTATAAACACACTCATCTAGAACAACCATGCCACCGCCAGCAATGTAAATTGATCATCTTCACCGACTCATTTGAAGGCAGTTCATACAATATTTTCAACTTTCTTGATTTTATAACAAACACATTCGTGTTTACATCAACCACCTATTTCATTCCAATGTCAATTAACAATTCAACACTAGGCTCTTATCCATACATTATTGGTCACCAGAAGATTAAACAAAGTTAACAATTTAAATATAAGAACATGCCGTAAAACTATGACCACAAATCAATTACCCATATAATCAATTGATACTTACAACAGAAATTTACTTAGTAACAAATTTCATTTCATCGTCGAACAATTTTAAGTCCCTCTTGCTCCTTCAATCCCGTGATTACTGCAGTGAGATTCTTCAAATCACTCCTCCCTAGTAACCTCACATTCTTTGACGACCCCTGTTTACATACTTAAGCGATAATTTGCCCCATTACCACCTGTTTATTGAACTCATCGACGAACTATTTCAACTAACCCTAATAACGACTTTTAAATCTATTCCAACTTAAACAAATTGCAAGTTTAATAATGAATTACCTACAACGTCGGATGATTGTGATCCAGGAATACGAAATTCGTGTGTTCACTTTCTGTCTGCAGATTGTTTTTCAAATGAAATCCCTGAAACGAAATGTCGTTGTGACAGGCTTCTGGGAACGCACGATCCCTATCAGATGGTATTACAATTACACAAAACCGGCTGCAAAGGTTGTGAGTTGCCGCGTCCTCTCTCCAATAATTAATTTTAACCATTGGATCGACGAAACTGATATCTAACGGCTTTAGTGAATAAAGACAAAAAAGCGTGGTGCGGTGCCACAGTGGCACCGCAGGCGCGTCCTAGAAGTTGGGATAACTTTATGAAATAATGTAAAACTAATTTAAAAGAACTCTTTATCATCCTATGAGGACGTTGATAGAAGAAAATCTAATTATTTTTTGGAAGAAAAACTCAACTTTTTTCTCAAACCTATTTTGGGCCCAAAACTAAATGTTATAGCAAAAGGTCAGATTATTTTGGAACTTTGAGCTAGTTTCGTGCATACATGTCAATATTGGTGAAACAATATTATAGGAAAAAACAGGAATCAATTTCGAGCCTCGAAATCATTTTTATAAATTTTTTTTTATCTTTTTTTAAGTCAAAGAAAATCCCAAAGAAATTACGACAACTTTTTGGAATGGTGTGAATTGTTTGAGAGGGCTCTTCATAACCCAAAGAAGAGTTTGTTGGATGAAAAGTGAATTAATTTGGAAGGAAAAAACCCAACTTTTCTTCCCTAGCCCATCTTGAGATAAAAAATGAAGGTTATAATGCATGATTTTAGGCTTTTAAAGGACAATTTTAAAATTTTGAGTTGACTTTTTCAACAACGTTAATATTGGCAAAACTATACCATAGGGAAAAAATGGGAGTCATTTTTTAGCCTTAAAATAATTTCTATAGATTTTTTTGTCTTTTTTTTGAAAAATAAAAGAAAATTTGAAAGAAAATAAAGGAATAATGTGAAACTATTGTAGAGGGTTCTTTATGACCTAAAGAAGATTTTCGTGGAAGAAAACCGAATTAGTTTTAAAATAAAAACCCAAATTTTCTTCTTAAGCTAATTTTGGGCCAAAAATCAAAGTTTAAAGCACACAGTTTTAGGCTTTCAAAGAATGATTGTGGAACATTGATTTTTATTTTTTTGTACACACGTCAATATTAGCAAAACTATACCATCTGGAAAATAAAAGTGTAGATTTCGAGGCCAAAATAATTTCTATAGAATTTTCGGTCTTTTTCTGAAAAATTAAAGAAAATCCCAAAGAAATTAGAAGAACTTTTTGGAAAGATGTGTAACTATTTGAGAGTACTATTTATGACCTAAGAAAGATTTTGGTGGAAAAAAATAAATAAATCAGTTTTGATGGAAACCAACTTTCCTTCTAGAGGCCATTTTGGGCTAAAAACTAAAGGTTATAACATGCGTTTTTTTTTTTTTAAGGATGATTTTGGAACTTTTAGCTGATTTTTTGCACTAATGTAGATATTGGCAAAACTATACCCCAGGAAAAAACTTGGGGTTGATTTCGAGCCCCAAAATAATTTACATGGAATTTTTTGTCTTTTTTAAAAAAATCAAAGAAAATCCCCATGAAATTAAGAGAATTGTTTTGAAAGGTAACTGTTTAAGAATGCTCTCTAAGACCCAAATAAGATTTTAGTGGAAGAAAACAGAATTAGTTTAGGAAGAAAAACTCAAAACTTTTTTTCTTAGGCATATCTTGGGCCTAAAGCTAAAGACTATACCTAAATATGGCCAATGGGCACGGCCCATCAACATCCGGCCCATGTCGTGCCGTGCCGTGGCCAAATTTTTTTGAAGTGGGCACGGCACGAGCACGGCACAAGCGGGCCCACCAATTTTTTTTTCCCCTACGTGCCTGGCGTGCTTTTTTAAGTCCACGTGTCTACCGTGCTTTTTAAGCCCACAAGCTTACTAAAATAATAATAATAATAATAACAATAACAATAATAATATTAAATTCATAATCATATTAATATTAACATTTTATTATTAATTTATCACAATTTCACAATTATATATTTAATTTTAAAATAATCAATAATTCATAAGACAATGATACATAAATTCAATTAAATTTAATTACAATAAGCGATAACTATGAGATACCAATTTAACAAATTACATATCACAACTCACAACTTAGAAGTTACAACTACGAAACACAAACTACGACCAATTGACGAATAACGACCATGAAATAACATTTATTAATCACAACTATGGATGCGGTAAACGAGCAAGGTTAATTCTGTCTTGGCTAAGGTGGCGAGGTAAACAATTTGACACGTGCCAACGTAAACCCGAGGTGCCATTACTTTTTGAATAAATAACTTCTCGATGACAATAGTTGCACGTCAAAATCATCCGTTTGTACAGACGATGCAAACCATTATCTATTATTTCCTCCCTCATTGTAGTAAAATTTTAAAAAAGCTCATTTAAATAATGCCTTCTAGACTGATTTGGCCTAGCATTTTCTTGAGGGTGTTGAGGTTCTCCCGCATTCATATTATGCTCTTGCGAATTCATGATGATTTTGGCTTTTAGAATATTGGAAAGTTTGAGAGGAAAAAGAAGAAGAATAAGAATTGTGAAGGATCAAAACATATTGGTGTGTATATATAATATCATATAGTAAGAAAAAGACAAAAATTATTTCTATTTACTTTGTCGGTGGGAGACTGGGAGTAAGAAGAGCTGAAGAGCAAGTAAAAAAATACTTAGAGAAATATAAATATTTGTAATTTGTAAATGAATGAATCTTGAAATTTTAATTTTCGTGGAGCCGTGACCGTGACTCGTGAGTCGTGAGGGCTGAGGCAAGTGCTTGCTTGCTTGGCAATTGGTTGGTAGGTAGGAAAAAAAATTAAATTATTTAAAAAATAAATGAAAATGTTAAAAGAAATGAAGATCATTTCCAAGAGGACCAAAATTAAAAAAAAAAAAGAAAATTGCATTGTCTCATAAACTCACGAGCATGAATGCACACAATGATCTCAATTTTTTATTATTTAAAATTAAACATTATTGTCAATTTGTCGGTAACTTTCACAACTTTTCAAATTTGTAATTGGTTGCACTGCACATAATTTTAAAATTTTAGAATCACAACTTGTGACTCACACTTGTCACAACTCACAAAAATTAAATTTGCTCACCCAACAGGCCAAGTGGCCAACACCCAACGGAGAAGTGGAGAACGGACAAATAAATAATTAAATGCAACGGTTTAATTTACTGCAGCCTTGCAGAGTTACAGGAAGCTTTGTAGTTTGCAGCCTGCAGCATTGCAGGAAGCTTTGCGACTTTGCGTGTTTGCTCGGTTTTGACCGTTTATTTTTTTACTTTTTTATTCTATTTAAACAATTAAATTATTTTCAACCTTATCACAATTCACAATTCTCAATCTCTATCTCCTCGCTACCTCTCGAATCTCATCTCCTTATCTCTAATCTCTACACTACTCTCTCTCTGCTCTGCCTCTGCCTTTGCCCAGTCTCCTCGAAAGTTTGCTACAATTCCAGCAATAATTCCAACAACTTCCCTTTGTTACTCAAATCTCAAACAAAAGCGAAACATCATTCAACACCATTTAACGCACGAATCTCCATTCTCTTGCTCAATAAACTTTTTCTTTTTTTTCACCCGCACAAATACATTCCAGCCACTTTTATTTACCAAAACGCTAATTATATAAAATGTCTAACTCTCATTTCGAATTAGATGAGAATTTTAATTTTGTTGAAGAGGGGGAGGAGGTTGCAGATGAAGAAATTGCTGCACCAGAATTTGATCCGAATAATATATTTATTGTCCCACCTAGACGATCTCCTCCCACTTCTCAAGCCAGCCAGAGTGGTTCTACTTCTTCAACTACCGGTCCTACTACTACCTCCAAAAGACAAAGAACATCGATTGTTTGGTCATGTTTTAATTTAGATAAACGTCAAAACAAAAAAGGTGAAATGGTGGATGTAGCAGTGTGCAAATTTTGTAAAAATGCTTTAAGTGCCAAAAGCAAAGGCTGTACTGGACATCTTAGAAGACATATGGAAACTTGTCAGACAAAACACGGGCCACAAGACCCAACACAAACTCAACTCTCACAATATGGTTCTGGATCTTCCAGTTTAACATCATTCAAATATTCACAACAAAACATGCGAGAAGGATTGGCTCGGTATGTTGCTGCAGCAGAACAACCATTGATATTTGCAAAAGATGAACGTTTGATAAATTTTCTGCAAAGGTATGTTCAGCCTCAACTTAAAAAAGTGCCTAGAAATACATTAAAACGTGATTTAAGTAAAATTTTTCATGACATCAAAAAATTATTAATTAATACTTTTATCAATTTTAATGGTGTTATTTCAATTTCTTCTGATTGTTGGACTGGTATTAATATGGTTGGTTATTTTTGTGTGACTTTGCACTCTATACATGAGATTAATGGTAAATGGAGGATGGAAAAAAAATTGCTTGCATTTCGTGAATTAGAATATCCTCACATTGGTTCAGTAATTTACGCAGCTATAATGTCTCTTTTAAGAGAATATGAAATTACTAATAAATTGTTTAGCATTTCATTTGATAATGCATCTGCTAATACAGCTGCAATTGATATGTTTTTACGGAATATGTCCACTCTCACACCTGCACGTGGTTCAAAATTTTTTCATGTGAGATGTGTGTGTTATATTATTAATTTAATTGTCCAAGCTGGTATGACTCATATAAATCATTATTTAGAAAAAAATAGAGCAGCTATTTTATATATTAGAACACCTTCAAGACGTCAACAATTTATATCTACATTGAAAGTTTTTGGATTGAAAAAGAGGAAATTCAATATTGACATGAAAGTTCGTTGGAATTCTACGTATTTGATGTTGCTTTCTTGTCAAAATTATTCTGAAGCAATTTCTAGTTTTTACAGTGAGAGAATGAATGATGAAAATTATCATATCACTGATTATGATTGGAATGTTGCATTTAAATTTATGGATTTTTTAAAGGTATTTTATGAAGCTACTCTTGCATGTTCTACTGTTTATGAGCCTACTTCATGTAGAGTGTTAATGCACTTATATAATATGAGTTATGGTTTTAAGACTTCTAGAGAGAATATTATGTTTAAAAATATTTGTGATACCATGGAGGAAAATTTTCAAAAATATTGAAAAGATATTCCCCACCTATTTATTTTTACAGCAGTGTTGGATCCTACAATCAAAGAAGTTGGTGCAAAACTTTTAATTGAGGGTATTAGTGAAAATTTGCAAACGGGGCTTGATATAAATTTTGAAACAATTATGTCCTCAATGCACGAACTTTTTAATTTTTATCAAAATAAATTCGGATCAAGCAATACATATTCTAATGTTTAACAAGCATCAACTTCTTATAAAAATCCAGCTCACCTTTTGTTACTCAAAGGTAAGGGTGTTGCCTCTAGTATTGATACTAATCGTAATGAATTACAAAGGTATTGTCCTGCCAATCTTAAAGATTTAGCAACTCCTTTACAATTGCAAAATTTTGATATTTTAGAATTTTGGATGGGTAAGACATCTTTTTTTCCTATATTATCCATTATGGCCGGTGATCTACTAACCCCTCCAGCCTCAACTGTAGCATCAAAGTCAGCTTTTAGTACGATGGCAGAATTCTAGATGAACATCGGTCAAGATTGTCATCAGAGACATTGGACTTTTTGATGTGTTTGAAAGATTGGGAAGATGCTGAACGCCGAGTGCAACAAGATTGGCAAAATGCTTTAATAAAACAAATTGAGAATTTGGATGTTGATCAAGATGAACTGGATCCAGATTATACAGGGTATTGAACATTGAAGTCATTTCCAAAAATTAGGGGTCTTTTTTTCTTGTTAATTTTTGTAACAAATTTTATTAGTGAAATGGTTGTAAATTTGCAAATGATAGATGGTTCAGTAGGTGCCAACCTAGTTGGGATGTACAATTAACTATAGTGATACAAATTACACCTAATTTTATTTGAACTATTAATATTACAATTGTACTTACATTTCATTTAATGAAAATGTAATTTTTAATTTGTCATAAATATATTTCATTTATACTTTTTTTGTGTATAAATATAAAAAATATTTCATTTACAAATAAAACATGTCTCTATAAGATATTAATATGAAATATATTTCATATGAATAATTTTTTATTATTAAAGTTGTAAAATTTTTTATTTATCACTTATAAATTTATGATGTTTATAATTTTATTTATTAAAATCATGATATTTACTTATTCATTTGATAAATTATAAATATAAAAAATTAATTAATTAAATATCATAAATAAAATTATTCATATAATAAATATAATAAATAAAATTAGTAAAATCATGATATTTACTTATTCATTTAATAAATTATAAACATAAAAAATTAGAATATTTATTTAAACTAAGATTTAAATTAATTTTTAAAAGCCTATGGTAAAAAAAATTAAAAATTTAATTTCAAGATATTTTATTTTAATTTCATAACATTTTATATTTACTTTTTATTAAAAAAAATTACTTTGATATATTTTGGCCCATGTGTTATTGATAGCCCATAAATACGTCTTGCCAAGCGTGTTTATTACGTCTTTTTTACGCGTCTTATCTTTGGCTCATTTCTAATCGTGCCGTACTTTTAAAGCGTGCGTGCCTAAATTCTAAGTCCGGCATGGCCCACGTGCGTGCCGTACCTTACCGCGTGCCCTGCTGAAACTTGCTCGTGTCGTGCCGTACTGTACGGACGCGTGCCGTGCCCGTGCCATGCCACGTGCCACTCGATCCATTGGCCATACTTAACTATACCACATGGTTTTGCGCTTTTAAAGGATAATTTTGGAACTTTGAGCTACTTTTTTATACGCATGTCAGTGTCAGTGAAACAAAACCGTAGGAAAAGAATCGGAGTTGGTTTCAAATCCCGAAATAATTTCTATAGAATTTTCAATTTTTTTTAATAGAATCAAAGAAAATCTAAAAAAATTCGGAGAACTTTTTGAAATGGTGTGAAATTATTTGAGAGAGCTTTTTATAACCCAAAGAGGGTTTTAGTAGAAGAAAACATAATTAGTTTCGAAGAAAAACTTACTTTTTGGGCTCATTTTGAGCCATAAGCCAAAAATTATAGCACACAAAGTCTTTGAAAAATACACCAAACAATCTCAGAAGTTAAAATACCTGGAGAATTTACTTGGCAATGGCAAAAGCTCATAGAATTCCAAGCCTTTCATTTTCAGAATTTGCAAGAGCGTCGCTATATCTATAAGACGATAAGCCACACAGATTGACTAATAGATAACAAATTGATCATTAGAAGAGAGAGGAGCGGTTAAAACAATTTCAATTTTTGTATCGGTTCATCAACAACGGCACATGAGATTATTGAATGGAATTTGACACGATGAACAAAAAAATATAATTCTGAATTTTATTATTTTACAACTGATTAATAATACAACAACGGAAAAATTTGGATTAAAAAAAAAAGAAAAAAGAAAGGAAAAAAGAAACTCCAAACGACAAACACATTATTGATACATTCATGTAAAATAACATTTGTGAAAGATTGTCGGCCACCTGCAGAACTTCAAGGCTTCAAGAAATTTAAAACACCTGGCGAGTCGCGGGGCTGAACAATTGGAATCACATTACACATGATGCAGATGCAGAAATCAAAACGGGCAATCTCAATTTTGGATCTACAAGCCATCACATCTGGCTTCTGATGGCCACTTTCATCAAAGTCATCTATTCGTCCGAGCAACACTTGAATTAATGGAATTACAAACAAATAGTGAATATTAAAACGGAGCACCAGTGCTGTTTATTTTATTAAGCAAATCCTGGATTGAGTGATAATGCCTCCTGATAAATCATGTCTTTTATTTGCTCTTCTCCCAGGCTTTGTTGCTCAAAATCAAAAGAAAATGGCTCTGGGCAGACCGGTTCATCGGCTTCATCATGTAATCTTGCAAGATAAGGATGGGCTAGTGCTTCATCAACTGCTCAAAGACAAAATTTTCAATGATGATTAATTAAAAGGATAGGGAACTTGTAGATAATGTATCAAGGGGAAAAAAAAAATTCTTTAAAGTGCCTTGAATTGTTTTAATCCAACGATAACTCTATAGATGACAACCTAATCATAGCCAAAATAATAATCGTCTGAGAACAAGTTTAAATCATGTTGAAAAAAGCTCAATGCAGGAAATTCTGAATAAAATTTTCTTCTAGTATTATATGTGGAATTCAAACCTGAACCTCCTGTACCACTCTAGAGGTCTATAAGTTGAACCAACACACACCCATACAGGAGAAGATTTCAATTTCATGACTGAAATAAAATAAATTTTATGCAGCCACAACAGCACCAAAATGGTTTATATGGAACAAAAAGTTGACCCAACACACACCCATACAGGAGAAGATTTCAATTTCATCACTGAAATAAAATAAATTTTATGCATCCACAACAGCACCAAAATGGCTTATATGGAACAAAAAACTCACCAGTAATTCTCTTCATGGGATCAAATGTAAGCATTCTATCTACAAGATCAATAGCCAGTGGATGAACATGTGGAAAAACTTGGGCTAATGGCTGACGAGGATGTTGGGGAAGTTGTCGTATATATCTTCTTGCATCCTCACTACGGACAAACCCCAGATCAGCATCTGTTGGTGTTCCAAGAAGCTAAAAAGCATAAAACTGAGCATAAACATTCATCCAGTAGATAGCTTTAGGTATATTTAAAACTTAAATCTATATTAATATAACTGAAAACAGAATTCATATAGATAAACTTAAATCAACTTCGGCAATTGATTACAAGCCTGGATTGCAACAAATAGAGCAAAAATAAAGGAGGGTTTATAGGACTGTCAAACTCATTATTATCTACCACTTAAAAAAATTGTAAAACTATAAGCTATTAATGTTGAAACATTAAACAGAAGCCATAATCAACTTTGAAAATCCTAAAAATCTGTTTTATTACTCAGTAGCATTTATCATTGCTTCAACACTGATTTCATCAATGCAGCACCAACCCAAAACACACAATTCGTTACGGTCTTGTAACTTACAAATTTTAAATGCAGAACATTGGTTAACGCAAGCGAGAAAATCATCAGAATCAACTCATTCAATGGCTAGTGCATAAACAACTAGCTCCAAGTACTAAATTTCAACTCACCTCTATCAATAAGCGCATCTGATGCACGTGATCTTTTCCTGGGAACAGAGGCCTTCTGTTCATAAGCTCCATAAATATACAGCCAACAGACCACACATCTATTGCAGAAGTGTAATCAGATGAGTTCAATAACAACTCAGGGGCTCGGTACCATCTTGTGACAACATACTCTGTCATGAACTCATTCTCTGAGGTTGGACGAGCAAGACCAAAATCGCAAATTTTTAAATCACAATTTGCATTTAACAAGAGATTGCTGGGCTTCAAATCCCGATGAATAACATTTGCTGAATGGATATACTTGAGTCCTCGAAGAAGTTGATACAAGAAATACTGCAGTAGATAGAGAATACAAAAGGTAAGGCAATCTCATAATTGTGATGGATGAGTTCTTAAATTATTTGTAAAAATAAAAAAAAAATAAGAAAGAGGGAAGAAATATTGAAGTAATACCTGGCAGTGCTCCTCGGATAAACTTTGATTTGAGCGAATAATTTGGTGAAGGTCAGTGTCCATGAGTTCCGAAGCAATATAGACATCGGTGAATTCTCTTCGTAAAGGTGGAGGAACCACATCCCTTACAGCTATCACCTGTTTTTACGTTTCAAGCATAAATTTGTACAAGTTAGAATATATTAAAAAATAATAACATCTTAGGTTCAAGACGTATTTATGTAGTGTTTAAACGTTCTTCTTTTCTTAGTAGTTAGAATAGAGATGAAGACAGTTTCAAACCTGAAGGAATAATTAGGAGTGCTTTTAGAGCTATTTTTTAGTGATAAATGAAATAGATTTCATCAAAAAGGACTTTAAAGTTTCAAGTCACTTTTGAGAAACATCTTGTGTTTGCTTCCTCAAGAGCTACTTTTACAAAAGTAAAAAGTGCTTTCAAGCAAGCAAGTTTTGTAAGTTGCAATTTCTCATAATCTATGCAATCCAATCATAATTCGTACAATGTCTGAAATAATCAGATTGTTGCATAGAATACAAATAAAAATCAATAAAATCAGCTAAAGGGAAAAAAAACGAAAAAAAAAAAACTCACATTTTCATGATCCAAATGTCGCAGAAGCTTAATCTCACGAAGCGTTCGCTTGGCATCCATGTGATTATCAAAAGCGTTCGCTATTTTCTTTATCGCAACGAGCTCATTCGTCTCCGTATTCAACACCGAGCTTCAAATTTCAAAACAAGAACCAAAATCCATTTCATTTCAACATACAAAAACGAATCGTATCGAAATCGAATCAACAAAACAAAACAAGACAAGCTCGATCAGAACAGGTACCAAACGATCCCGTACGCGCCACGACCAATCGGCATGATCGGAGGCCGATACTTGGCCGTGATTTCAAACAAGGTTCCAAATATATTGTACTGTATAAACTGACCACCGTGCGTCGGTACCGCAGGAAAATCAGCCGTTTGACCTACGCCATTGACTTGCGCCACGTCAGCCATTTTAATCCTCTCTCTCTTTTCCTCTCTAATTAATTTTCAACGCTCTTGTTTGTGTTTGTGTTTTTCTCGAGCATGGAGGGCTTGAATGTGCTGGTGCTCACATTTATAATTAATAAAAATAAATAAAAGTAAATTATTTGAATCTTGTTTTGTTTCAACTTTCAACGCATGTGCCAGGAAGATGGTAGGAAAACGCGCGAGGGAATGATGCGCGTTTAACGGGATTAAGGGCTGAGATTAGAGCCGCCGCTGATCGACGGTTGGTATTTCCTCAACCTTTTCAACATCCAACTGCTTTTTGCGTATACAGTAGAAAGCAAAGAGTGGATTTGTAACATTTGTTGGATTGTTTTAAGAAAAATAATACGTAATAATTTTAATTTTTTTTATTATATCATATTATTGTTTAAATTATAATTTATATTATATAATATTATAAATTAAATTATTATTAAGATCAACTTATATTAATATTTATTAATATTTAAAAAATATTTATTTTATTTATTTTTAAGTAAAAATACATTCACTTATGTTTATTTTATTTACTCTGGAATAAAAATACTTTCACTCATATTAATGATATCTATTCCACTTTTTAATTATATAATATAATTTAAAAAAATATACTCATATTATGTTTGTGGATATTCAAACTCCTGTCCTGAAACTTGAAGGCAGCGGTTTTGGCCGAGTGGCTTTTGTAATATTTTTTATTTAAAAGTGATTAGACTGCGTGAACCGTCGTCGTCTGGATAATTAGACGCGTGGATTAAATTGTGACCTATGATATTGTTATCTTTTCGTTTATTAGGCATAATTTGGTGGATAATTTTGTCTATACGTGAACCCTGATATCGAGGGTCCCACGTGAAGATATTGACTTTAGCAGTGAATATATTTGAAGGCCAGACTGTGTTTATTTAATTGATTTCGAGGTTTCATGTGAACGTGTGACACGCTTAAACTTTTGAGTGCGAGAACGAGCCAACTACGCGTCTACTAAACGTGAGGTTGAATTAGCTTAGCCATTTGTCAAATACGACAATTTGAGATGGCTCCATTATTGAACGAATAATTGGATACTAAATATGCTCATTAGTGCACGACTCTACTGCGAAGATAATTTAAGGAACATTATCTTAGCTACTGCTTTTTTTAAAAAAAAATTCAGATAATTTGAAAAGATAATTACAACTAATCTCTTTTAATAAGTCATACGTGTTATTTTACTAGAATATCTTGTGTATCATAACTTTAATGCTTTACATTCACCTACGTGATTTAGGCGGTCTTAACTTAATTTTAATATGTACTAGTCAAATGAATTTAACACACGAGACACACTGCTTTTAATTATTATTTACAAGCACAAAGTTTTCAAGCCAAATCCACTTGAGTTAAAAACATTGAATGTGAAGAGAATGCCAAAATTCTAAGCTTGTTTAACAACAAATTATAAAGCATATTATGCTCCAATCCTTCTTTGATATGAAATTATGAATTGTTAAAGCAATTCTTGCAAAGTATGCGTATTATTTTTTAATCCCAAGCAAATCCGTAATTATCAATTGTGGATACATTTATATCCATATCTAGTTTGTGCATGTATCTATTCATGGATAATAAATTTATATTTTTTAATTTAAAATTAATATAACGTATTAATATAGTAAAAGTTAACTAATAATATATTACATTATTTTTTTGGGACGTGGTTTCATGTGAATGTTAGCCTCATATCTTAAGTTATGGTGAAGTTTTTTTTATAATTATTATTGAAGATAAGAATATTTTAACAAAGGTAGCCATTAGATTCTTAAAAAAAAAAATTAACTCTAAATGTTAATGTAAAAGCAAGAAAGAAGAATATATTTGTTTATTTATTTATTTCAATTGAATACTATTGAAGTACTTAAAAAAATATTATTTAAATTCTCTTAGTAAGCATCAAAATTTAGGCTCTGTCTACTATGCCCCTTGGGCACAGTACCCCCTTGCTTTGTCATGTTGTGAGTTAGCCGTTGGATGAAAAAGAGCAGAATCGTACAAGTCGAAAGTGGCCACGCAGCAGCTTAAGGAAACCGGGAGTGGCGGTCATTGGAAAGGAACTATTCATGTTGCAATTAATGCGTCAAACGAAACAAGAGAACGATGGCTTGTATAACAAAAATTCGCTCTGAGGAACAATTAGTTGTCATAGCAAGCATATGTAATAGGGTGCGTAAAAAAGTACGTTGTGAACATGTCAATTGTGGCCAGAGGCATGTGAAAGTAATACTACAGCAACGAGGAAGATAATGAGAATAACTAATGTTAATTATAGTAGTAACAAGTTAATGAAAAACATTGTTAGCTATCAGCGAAATAGAGTAGTCGGTTAAGACGAGGAGGAGGAAATGGCCAACATCTGTAAAATAGCGTCTTTGATTAAGGAATAACCTATGTTAGAAGGAAAACAATATGGTCAAGTACAAGCCAGCAAGTTAACAGCAAAGTTGAGCAACATTTGAACTGGAAGTGAGCATACTTGAAATAAACTAAATAGTGCCGCAAACACAAATGGAAGGGAGAAATGGACCAAGCATGTTGAATATACAAGAAACAAATATGAAAAATGGAGAAGATAATGTACTGCAGGTGCTAGGAAGCGGAATAAAAAATGTAAGTTGCAATGTCGACATAAGAGATAGAGTACATAAGTTAGAAACACATAATTGTGAAACTTGCACAATGTTGTAGCATGTTAACAACAGCTATTAATTGTTAGCAAAACACAGTTACAGTAGATGAAATGTTGCATTGTCATAATATAAGAGCACACAAAATGGGTATAAGGTTCGTGGTTGGTGGAGTTCGTTTCATGGAGGTCATTATAATGAAATAGACAGATAAGTTTCATTTTCAAGGATTGCAAGAAAAGAAAGGTGGACAACTGTGGAGGACACAGCAGACCGTAGGTATGAAAAGGCCATGTCCCTCGAGAGTGACCGCTACAGGCCTGCAACATAAGTAAAGGAAACCATTAAATAAGAATTCAAGTATGAATGACAATGCAACTAACTTATTTATATCAGTCAAAGCAAGAGCTCCTATAGGCATATGTAACTAATTCATGTGGAGGTGAATGTTGAAAAGCACAGGGTGAATGAAATATTAATAGCAACCGTCGAGGAAGTGCATGGTAGCATTTCATTAGCAGCTAATCTGATGGAACGAATTATCATATCCCTAAGAGATTTATCGTGAAGGTGAAAATAGTAATTCATTGTATATGAGAAGACAAATTATGAACATCATGGTGTTACAACAAATTAAAAAAATACGATTCCCACAAGGAACCGAACCCCAAGAAAAGTAAGGATTGTCAACCATGAAAATCCCTGTCACAGCAATGGTTACGTTATAGCCTACAATTTATTTCAGTATGCATGCATAGGCCGTATTAGTACCAATAGCAGAGACAAATAGTAGAAGTAGATTTTACATGAAATAAGAATTGCTGAAGCACGTGTGCACGTCTTGTGATTGAGAAAATTGTGTGAAATAAATTTAGGATCTGCCCTGAAAACTACATAATAAGTAAGTACAAGATGCAGAGAATTAAAGAAAATATCCTCTGTTGCAGTGATTATATTTGGTATATAGTTAGTAATGCGTGTGCACATACCAATGTTGGGTTGGGATAGGATAAATATTATAATATCCAAGTAATGAATGTAGGGTTACTAATTTTGTGCGCACATGAAAGTTGGGTTGCAATGGTCTGAGCCATAACTATTGAAAATTAAATTGTGGCAATGGCCTCGTCAATAACTTATAAAGTCGAGTGATATCCCTCCAAATTTGACTTTTTAATTGAAAAAAAGAAAAATAAAAAGAAAGACTTACTTATTGAATCTTCATCACTGCTGCTTGATGGTAGTCGCAAGAAGTCCTGTGCAGCAGCAGGAGTTGTGGCCGAATATGGATTGATCTGAAATGGTAAAAAAATGTGAAATAGTTAACCGAGTGGATTGTTTTCAGACTTATTTTGAGAGAAATGCACAGTGTGGATAATATATACGACAAGAAACATGGAAATTTGACCTGTTTCATATGAGGAATACGGTAAGGCGTGTCTTTTACAGTTGTGGCATGTGCACGAGGAGGAAGGAGCACAACAGCAGAAACATGAGACATCCATGGAAATTCTTTTGGCAGTGTATTCATCCCCGGTCCGTAAGTATCTCTATATTGAGAGATTGTCCGCATTTTGTCAACAAAGTCATCGATATTTTCTGCCTTTTCTACAATGCACTTGCATGCGTGTGCGCATGGAACTCCTGACTTCTGCCACAAGCCACAGCTGCAAAGCCTTCTTTGCATGTCGACCTCATACACAGTGGAAACAAAATCCCTAACAGTTGTAATTGTCCCATTATTATTTTGCACCGCCAGGTACCGGGCTTCAATAAGATGTTGTTGAATTATGTTTGTGACGGTTGGGGTGATTCGCTGTCTAATCCACTCCCACCCTTGAATTCTTCGTTGCTCAAAAAGATAAGCAGTTGCATTTGTCAATCCAGTAAACCTGTGAGTAATGCTCAGGTGTAAGTATCTTTTCATGAATTGTCGAAGTCGTTCAGTTACCATAAGTGTGACATGGTTACTTTTAACCCAGTCAGGCATGCAATGCAACGCCCATTGGTTCCAATTTGTACCCATTAACCAAGCATGACACTCTTCACTTTCATCTGTTATCAATTTCATGTACTTGTTGAACTTGTAACTGGAAGGACTACGGCAAGCAGCCCAGAATAAGTGTTGAACAGGTGCATCCGGAAAAGTTTTGACCATTTTTGAGAAAATATTTCGACAACATTGTCTTATCTCCGCGCGACAGAGGTACTCTTCACAAACATAATCAAGACCATTATCACCATCACATAGAATGCAGAGGCCTTCGCCATGTTCCATATTGAAAGCTTTTGTAAGATTGGTCAAGAAAAAAACCCATGAATCTATGTCCTCATGAAGCACCTGACAGAATGATATAGGGAGAATGCCATCATTTCCATCAATAGCTGCAGCCACCAACATTACACTTTCATACGGTCCTTTAAGTTTCCAACCATCAACAAAAAGCATCCTGCGACATTCATACTTGAATGCATAAGCAGGTTCAGCAAAGCATACAAACAATCTCTTGAAAGTGGCATCACCAACAGCTTCATATTTTTCAGTCTCCAAAATTACTATATTCCGGGCATGGAGCTTTGTCATTTCCTCAATGTACTGATATATATCTAAATACCCATCTGTGTGATCAATATCAAGCAATGCCTTTGCACGTTTTGAAGCTTCGTGTAGTTTCGAATAAGGGCATGACACATTGTAGTTGGATGCAATTTGATTTTGTATGACAGACGGCTGAAGGGTTGGTTGTTGTTTCCAGGTATGAAGGAACATTGCGGCAATCCACTTTGAAGTGGGAGAAAACTCTGTATTAAAACTGTTGCAGTTGTGATCATTAACAAATTCCGTTACTGTAAATTTGGGGCCATTTAAATCGGCTGATGCACTGATTTTCCAATCACAGCATAATGCAGAACACTCGCAGCTAACAAAATCACTCCTATTCTCCATAATGCATAGTTTAAATCCTTTTCGTATTGCAAAAACTTCAATAGCTCTTCTAAATTGGAACACATCTTTAAATTGATGACCCGATCGAATGATCATCTTGTTTGATGCATTTTGAAATAAATATCCTTCCCCTGTAAAATCTTCTTCATCAGTTTGTGGAGAACTATAAAGTGTGTCCTTGTCAGTATCTGAAGCATATCCTTGAAGCTCGTAATCATCATAAGCAATGTCAGGAACAACATTCCGGCCATCATCATATAGTTTGTCAGAAGTAGTACAACATTTAACCAGTGGTCGAAACCCTTCAGCTGTTTTAGGTGTGAAACTGGTAGTCCCAGTATGGGCCTGAGACTGTATAGCAGGAAAAAGTTGTCTTGTTGTCCTTCTCCTTTTTATAAGAGCAGAGGTTCTATCCTTTGGTAAGACCAACCTTTGCTCAAATCTCGCATCATCTTGTGCATTGCGTAAGCAATATTCCGGCGATGCAGTGATGAGTTGTTTTCCTAAATATCGGTGACATTTTTCATCCAGGGTATTATTTCCATCATCGCCTTCAACGGGCAAGTGTTGACTTGACAGTTTTCCATTGACCAGCTTTGTTTTCCTCATGTGTTATCTGTTTAGATCAATGTAATTTGTAGACTTGGATAGTAAGCATAAGTTATAAATACTTATAATAAGTGAATTTGTTGCATAATATTAACCATGGGGATAAATTATCCATCACGGTGACTATGAACTATAAAGAGTAATATTAGGATAACAAATAGCATAACAGAAGTAGAAGAAGTAATTTTGTATACTAATAAACAATAATGAATATTGATGTTAACTCGTACAATTTCTATTGTGAACATGTGCTTTGAAATGTTAGCTCATCCCCAACGCATTTGTTGTAGAATGTTATAAATGATTGCGATTTAGAATAAAAGAAGCAAAATATTATTCAGGTTCATGCACGTATGAGTAACAAACCATATAGATCAGTTAATACCAGACGAAAAGCTAGTTGAGCACACGTTGATATTCAGTAATTGCTGACCAGCTATTTGCCGAAACAGAGGGTGTTGATGAAGATGTAATGTCCCGTTTACATATCCAGAGCGATACAGAGTGGATAGTTGTGGGTTAAAGACCCATGTCAGAAGAGGAACCATCTACGATGGTTCGCGAGAGCAATTAGTCATTGGAAACGCAAGATATTTTTGGATTTCCCGCGCCTTTGGACAGGTGGCAGCCGTTGGTCGATGGTTGAAGATGGATAAATTCCATTAACTTATGTTCGTATAATGATTTGTTGAAACTTGATTGAAGTAGTGGAGAATGCTACCGTGTATAGGAATTTACCGCCTATGTGCCACTAAAACCGCCTACCCGAGCAAACTCCACTTTGTCGGGGGCCTAAGACCTGAAGTTGGGCCTTGGCCGAATAATAAATTTCTGGGGCATTGACATGTGTAGCAAAAGCAATACAAGGCATTACTATTGTAACAACAAAGCAGAAATCACCGAAACAACATCTATGACAAGTCGTCACTGTGTGGACAAATCTGCTTTGAAGACGCTTGTGTCATTTGGATCAAAGAAATATGGCAACTACATCGTTTATGAGCACCTACACCGACGGTGCAACTACTGTGAATTATGGCTGTTTTTCGGAGGAAGAAAGATTTGGATTAATGTGCTCCAATTAGTAGCATGTGAGGTGGTTCGTACCCATGGCCCAGCGATCCGACATATATGGGTTTATTTTTATTATATGTCAAACGGTGAGTATGTATACAATTTTTTCCCTGCACAGCCATGCTTCTGTAACTACTAAATAAGAACTAAAGGTGATAAGTGTAGAAGTTGATCTTTTTAATAATGGGGTTTATTTGGACTCCATGAGAATCCTGGAGTATTTGATCTGTTACAGTCGTTTATATACAATTTGTTGTCATCATAGTGGACATATAAATGAGCACTCGTTTTGTGATTGAGTATAGGTGTTTAAGGCTATGTTTGGTTGTTCGATTAAAGTTCATTTGTTTGCAGTTTTACTACAATTGCAAATTTGGGTCTTGCACGATGCATTAATGAATGTTGTTGCCTGGGAGAACTAACAAAACATATAATATTTTAGTCCATTGTCGATAGAATTACTACTCTCATTGTTTTGAGTAGTTGGCTTATTTATTCATCAATGCTGTAGTTGTCTTATTTATTCATGCATGTTGTTGTGGTGCATAAATTCTGATAAACTTGCTTCTCCTCCATTGGTATTACTTCATAATAAAAAAACTGACGGTCTTGTGGGGTTCGTAATATATTATTGGATTGTACCCGTGTGCATAGGTAAAGAATGAACTATCTTCTTTCGAAACACCCAGGGTGGCTGGGATATATTTTATTTCGTCGGCCATTCAACGACAATCATTACTTCCCATACAACAACATTTACTTAAGCAAAATGTCATTCGGCCCCACACATATTCATACCATCGAGCGCTTACAAAATACGCCTATCGATAATAGCAAAAGCATAGTATTACGTCAAAATTAAGGAAAACATTGCTCTGCTGATACACATCTTCACTTCATTAGCTGGACGGTTGTAGGAATTGCAGAAGCTTCCCTTTCGTCACCTCTCCCTTCCTCGCTTCTGGGATGTGGATCGTTCACGGCAGGCACTCCACTCTTACCTGCCCTAGCAGACCCCTCGCTTGGTATCCCCTGTGTCAAGAACAATGCGCAGTAAAACCTTATCAGGTTTTAGTTTCAGTAAAAAGTGCGTTAAAATAACATCACAAAAGTAGGCCACCAAAAAAATATGCATTTAATTAATAACACCGATCCCTTAACATTTTTATGGTTGTTTATTTATAGTCAGGGTGTTATTGCCTTAACACCAGAGGATGTAGCCGCAACTGTTGCCATCGGTTTGAAGAGCTTGCAAGCCCTCTTATTGTGACCGAATCGAGAACAGTTTTTGCATTTGTAACGACGCTTTCCGCGCACAGTTGATGGACCTCCGGCATCGAACCGGAGCCCATGGCTAAAAGTGTCATCGCAAATTACGTCTGGTGCTTCTCCATTTGTCAGATGCATCCTCGACACCTCTACGCGTTCAACAGACCCGTCTTTCACCTCAACAGCATCAAAGAGGACAATGACTTGTAAGTTGAAGTGACCTTTCACCATGCATAGGTTTACCAGCTTTGAGAACACCTCTTCACTGAGCACATCAAATTCCCTTCCGGCCCATGCCAGCACAACCTTCGGTCGATAATAGTGAATCGAGGGAGACTGCGGCGTATTTAGGACGAGCGCTGCAATGTTGCAGAGAGTTATGACTCGGTAGCTTTCTGCTCGACAAGTTTTCACCAGCATAGCACGGCCCATGTACTCGAGCATGAAAGAGAACTTTCGCTGTGCAGAGGCGGATGCTTTTGCCATTTTGTCCTGAAAAAAAATTACGTTATTCCGGTAAGTCACCATTAAAAACCGCATCGAATTTATGGATTATGAATAGTAAACATTAGGGGACATGCTACTAAAAAAAATGCGCAATTTGCATGGTCACCAACGTACTTTGTTGAATGAGCAAATGAAAATGATTGTTATTGAACCACGACAAACCAAAGTTCTCGCGGTCCTCCTGCATTTATAAGGGCAACCTCTACAGTGAGTATATTTTTTCTCCCTCACGTGGAAGTCACAAGCGTTCGCCCATGAATCATTTGTCTTCTCTGACGTGAGGATAACTTTACGTTTTAATATTAATACACGTATTGTATTTGGGCACGACAGTAATATGTGGCCATTTTACTTTTAGTATACTCCAAAGTTATTGACATCCTCCCTTGACTTGTACCTTTAATCATAATTTTTCCTTATTTCGATACGAGGAATGGCATTGTGTTGCATATTGTACCATCTCCGAATGTCAAAGCCTATACGTCAAACCATGCCAGATATGGTAAAATCCATCACGATATGGTAAAATCCATTAACTATTTATACAAACGACCACGAATCGTCGCAAACATGCATGTGCCAATTTCACAGTAACAACAATCATATTTTGTTCAGGTGTTGCACATTGCCATATGTGGAAAAATAATTCATTATGTCGCATACTGTGGTTGAAGTATTTATGACCCAATCTTATTCCAATATTTACAATTTTTAGTGCACTATTTTGTCCTGCGATACCGTATTTCAGGATAAAACTCATTCCTTTCTTCAAATCTTCTCTTGGACGCTTCCTGTAGTTAGTGTGCAATAGCCCTCCTAATAAGGCCACGTGTCCACACCCCTTCCACTCGTTTAAACGTGTTGTAGTGTGCAACTCGAGGTTAATTGATGGACCTGTGTCAAATGACAGTAGAAGTCTTTCTACCAACATATCTGTAGTTTCACGCGAAACTTCGTGGAAGCCACATCATTAATGTTGGTGGCTGCAAGTTCTTTGAGCGGGAAAGGCACTTTCCACGTGGCAGCCATCGAGGGAAATGTTTGATAATTATGGCCACGTTAATGGATATGATGTGGTCACATGTCAACGTCATGTCTCCATCGACTTGTCATTATCACAAGAGGATAGTCAGAGCTACATTGAAACTATTATGCTACGGCAGAAAAACCGGGAAGGATGCTTAACTCAATATGATGTTTTTACATATTTTATTATTTGTGGCTTCCACTACACAGTCAACGAGGTCCCCCATCACAAAATTATTTTATTATGTATATCTTATAGTTTGCAATAATTATTACTTTCGCTCCTCGCATAGGCCATCAGTGAGATTGCATTTGTGACAAGATCGTAATTGCTTGTGAAGGACTTACATGGAAGTAAATTTACATTGATAAATTAAGTTAATGTCTAAAATAACAGGAAATTCGAGGATGTGTTAGCAAATTAAATGGCGCTTCAATCGCCTTCCCGTTTATAAAATCACCTGGCCGGTGCCTCTACAAATAAAAGCAGATTTCCACTCGCAATTATAAAATCATATGTTAATTACATCTGATGGATGCTTCGACGGACAATACATTTACACCAACAACATGGATTAGGCTGAAAAATAGGAACTGTAGATGCGGAGGACGAAAACGGGCGTCCATTAGAATCTCCGAGTCCTCGAACAACCCCGGGCGGTTATATTTCTTCTGTGATACGTGCAACTACTTTGAGTTTTGGACCCCAGCCATAGATGAGCGTCAAAGCATTCGTGAGTTCAGTGATTGTACGAAATTGGTTGTCTGCAACAGCAATGTCCATACTGGCATTGAAATCCACCAGGCCCTCGCAAACCGTGTTCATCGGCTTGAACGCGTTGTTTGGTTTATCACGACAGCTTTAGGCTACTTCCTTGCCGGGATAACGATCGCTGCAGGTTTGGGTTGGTTGAACGCACGACTGTGACCGTAATGCGAGGCTAACTATCAACAATAATATACAAGTTGCTATTCATTAGAAAATAATTTATGTTCCTGCTGTGATGTATGAAAAGCATTTTGTAGTAGATAAATATAATCTTATAATTCGATCGCAAGAGTTTTTTGTGCTGTCCTTCCATTTGCGCTTAACATTTTATTATTCACAAATGGACGCGGGACTCTGATGCATTTTACGTTCCGCAGTGAAGCTTAATTGGAGACCATTATGTCTATCTCCGAATTTGCACATGTATAATGACGTCGCCTTACGGAGGGTTATTTAAATTTGTTCCCACATGAAAATCTCGCCCAACCAATGGAACCTTAACCAAATAATCACGATCATTTGTATGTAGGTGGACAAATTACGCGATAAGGAACGAAAAAATAGAAGACCTGAGAGTCAACCGTGCATAGCTAACTTACAGCTGAATATATCTGCTGTTAAAAGTGTCCAAACCACGCGAATACAAAAATTCCCACATATAGAAAGTTGTCATTAGAGGCTGCGCCTTATCCACCATTCACATACATTGCGCTTTTCGTTTGTGGTTGTGGATTAGTGGATGTCACAAAAGAAGAAGGTTGTCTCAGTTACAACAAAAATTAGTCTGAAAATATACTTCAAAATAAGGGGCAGCATCTAATTTAACCAACATTTGTTTTCTTAGTGCCAGATAACGTAAAGAAGACGAGCTGCCTCCGCCATCAAAATGAAGGCACCCATCTCCACATTAATTGCCATGTTGTACCCTGCACTCTCCCATGAAGCTGAAATATCAACAAGAGATGAGGCAAAATGAAGCTGCCATGAGTTGGTTGTATTGTTCACATTTATTTCGAACCTCATAGTTAGTGGTTTATAGATTTGCTGAGTACTCCCTGATAATCTGAAGGAAGAAAAAAACACACATGTCAGATTTGGCACTACCACCGCCTGCGCACTTAATGCTTATAAGCATGATATTAAAATTGCCTCATAAAACCCAAGCCAACTTCCATACTCATTACATCAACGTGGCTCCTTTCGTAAGGTGAGGCATTTCGATTGCACTTGAGGAATGTACTATACATTAACTGTATAGTGCATTCAAGAGATGCTACATATAGACTACAAGTTCAAAAAATTATGCACTGTGTGTACCCTAGCGTTTTGTTGAATGCAACTTCGCATCCATGTACATGGTTGGAAGAAAGGCCAGATATAGGCATCCTTGACTATGGTGGAATACGGACAGAAAATAGTACCTCATACCCACGTCTCGATTACGACGTGGTTGACCTTTGTTGAATATAGAAAACAATGGGCTCAGACAAATTTATTGAAACCTAGTGCCAGAAACAAGGAAAAATTTAATGAAAATAATGTGACCTGTATTACAAGAATCACGTACAACTTTCACACGGTGTTCCTGTTCCGGCGGCTGGTCGTCAAACCGGAGAGGCCAAGCGTTTGTACAGATCAGTATAAAGCAGGTTTTACTCATTAAACATGATGTTGATATTTGCTTTTCATCTTTTGATACTGGCCACATTTTAGTTGCATCCAAGTTGATATAATGAATAACAGGCGGATTCCGTAATTTCACTAAATGACGCCGTTCGCGGCTAACGTTACGACTCAGTCTTTCCGTAAGTCTTTTCATTGTTGTCAATGATTCAACTGTGGAAGCGAGTTATTGTTGTTACAGTTCCACCAAACTTTTCTCTAACGTCTGTCAAACACTCGTTTCTTTCTTATTTACAACAATGACGGAACTTTATTATTTTTTACAACTGACGCTAACTTACGGCGTGGCCATCTACCAAGTACGCGGGTTGACGTGATAGGAGATGCTTAAAGCACAGGTGTCACCTATTCATTCGGCATAGTAGGAAAATTATTTCTGTGGAAGACATTTACCAGTGAACGAGATAATAACGCAAATTTGTTGTAACACCCCAAATCTAACACGTGCGGAGCACGTGAAGAAGGAGGTTACCTATAAATTATAATCCAGTCTTTCTAAATTGACATTGGAATATCTCCAATTTAAATAAAAATTAAATCCACAAGTTCATACATCTAATACTATATAATCTCCCAAAAACACAATAAAATAATAAAAGTCTCAAACTTCAATTACAAGTCCCCAACAAAAATAAACTAAAAGAAACATGAGTTTCTTCCTCTTAATCTAAAACTCAGAATGACATAATATTCTACGAAACTACTCTGAACATCCATGAGTACCCAATGTAAAATTTTCAAGGGAATCCGATATCAAAAACATTTTCAAAACTATTTATTTCTCAACAAATTCGAAACTGTTTTCACAAAATATAAACCAAACAGAACGGGTTATGTTATTTTTATAAAATAAAATACCAATCATAAAATTATGAAATTCAAACTGGGAGTCCTAGACATGTTTATTAATTTACAAATAAAATTTCTGAATTTTCCGAGTTAATATGGTGGTACAAATAATCTTGGCAAGCCGATCACAAAAATGGAATCGCAGTTTCCAGTGCAGTGGTTTCGATTTCGAAAATACATATTAATTTGAAAACGAAATCGAAGTTGATGAAATAAAATTTATTAAGGCAGTTCTACATGTCTAGTTTCCAGAATGTAAATTTCCTAACCAAATGCATTCACAAAATATAATTTAAAAAATCGTGATATAATATTGTCCACAATCAGCCGACATGCTTATTATGGCAAAAATTGATTAACCAACCTCCTAATTAATCAAAACCCTAAACAAAACCTAATCACAATGTGAATCATGCATTATAACCCTTTGTAAAATTATTAGGAGTATTGTGGGGGAAAATAATAAAAGAAGTAACATACCAATTGCCCCAATTCTCTTCTAAACGATCGTTTAAAGCCCTAGTGTTTGATGAGAGCGTTGAGAGCAGTTGAGAAGAAAAAGAGCGTTGTTGAATTAGGGTTGTAGAATTAGAAAAATATGAATTTATAGGGAGTCTTAAGAAGCCCTAATAACTTTGGAAAAATAGCCCTTTTCGAAAAATTCTCTCATTAAGAACCCCTATTTATATTTTGTGAATGATGCCATTTAAAAATTCCATTAAAATAAAAAAAATTAATGGAAATTTTGTTTATTTGCTAACTTTAATTACTCAGGCCACACCTTAGTTCAATTATGAGTGCCTAATTTTCTTTTAAGCTTGGGTTGAAGGTGAAGTCTCAACATACAGCACTTGTCGTAAATTGTGTTAACATTAATATGTTCGCAAAAATGCGTTATTGATGATAATAAACTTTATATATGTTTCATTAAACTGTTGGCCATGGCTTATTAGTAAATGAAAGTCTTATAATTATTCGTAAGCTTCTTAAGTAAAAATGGAAATCAGTTAAATTTGAATTGGCAAAATGACTTGTACCAATTTTTTTGCTAACACTGTGAATTTGGAAATAAACGATTTACCGTTAATTTTGATAATGGTTACCCGATTAAATCCAAAAAGAAAAAAATTGCTTAAGTTTTAACCTGTTAAGAAAAACGGAAACGGAAATTTATTAGAAGGTACACAAATTATTGTTATACCCTTGAATATAGCGAATTATTAGTGATATATATGCGGCAGTTGGTTCCAATTGATTATACTTACTTTAGTAGAATTCTTCGTTGTTGCCGTTACCATTATAGTTAATTATTTGCAATTTGTCATTCAATTACAGGCTCGGCCTTCCCTAGGCTATTTACGATAACCCTTCTACAAACTATTTGCTGGGAGGCCTAAACATAAGGTCGTACAAGGAAAACAATGATAAGGCTATGTACCTAGTTGTGGTCGTGCCAAAGCATACCTACTGCGAAAAATTATATGACTGAAGTACTTGGGCCTACCAAAAATAAGGTACGCCACATCAGGCAACATCTGGAACAACTAGTGAATTCAATGTCAATTAAAATCAGTTAAAGTCACAAAAAGGCGGGATTTGGGATTTAAAATCCCGCCTATTATAAAAAAATCATGTTGTAATTTTAAAGTTGTGTCCTTTTGCGTCTCTGACGTAGACGCATTGCAACTGTTAAAATGAACGCAGATAATGTTCGTAAACTGTAATGGAGAAAGAAGCTAAGATTTTTGGTCTTCCAATGGCTGCCCACAATGTGTAATAGGCAGAACAGAAAGAGGAAACATCACGTTCGTAGTCCTCACCAAGCTGGGGTGTAAAGAAGGTACACATCATTCCAACGTCGAATGTGTTATAATTAACGAAATGCTTTAATATGCTGATATCTTTGATTTCATAGCAATAAATGTTATTTGCGACATTAAATTAACAGTG
Source organism: Atalantia buxifolia (assembly GCA_030444775.1). Lineage (NCBI taxonomy): Eukaryota > Viridiplantae > Streptophyta > Magnoliopsida > Sapindales > Rutaceae > Atalantia > Atalantia buxifolia. The sequence goes on from CM059838.1 coordinate 15,093,841, forward strand.
TCCATAGAAAATAGTGATAAGTTCACTTTGTATTCACGACAGGCAGAAGGTTGTGAACGTATCCCGTACTGTGGGGGCTAATACAGCTTAATTTGTTCCACACAACAAATGACATCGTTGGACTCTATTGATGCAGGACAGTGAATGAACTGTAGTGTGATGAATACCTCCTCCGAGGAATCGTGGTCAACAGATTTCATGTCTAATGTCAATGATGATGCAAACGACATCTACCAACTCGAAGCGGACACATATAGTGTGGGTGGCGAAGAAAGCGAAGAAGAATTGATGGAAACTGGCAATGACAATGGTACTTTCGGAACAACAGGCCATAATGTTGTTCAAACTCATGCCGTCGCAGATGAAAATACCGATTGTACACCACCAGACACAGTAGATTCTTTGCATCATTGTTCAGACATATTAAGCAAAGAATTTGACACAACAGAAGCAGCTGAAAATGCTTACTGTCAATACGCCCGGGCCGTTGGCTTCGGTGTACGGCGTCATAACAAGCGGTGGAATGTGAATGGAAAGTTAACTGGACGGAAGTGGGTTTGCAGTAAACAGGGATGGAGACAACAAAAATACCTTGAGAAGGCTGTCAGTATACGAGAGCCGCGGCCACTCACACGAACGGGATGCAAGGCAGAATTTCGGGTTTCAAAAAAGGCTGACACTGATACTTGGGTGTGCTCATATTTCATGGCAGACCATAACCATGAGCTTACACCACAACAACATGTGCAATTCATTCCATCCCACAGACAAGTGAGAAGCCCAGAATTAGCTGAAGCTTCTATGTTGCACAAGGTTGGTGTGACAACTTCGCAAATCCATTCGTACATGGTAGATAGGTCAGGGGGGTATAACAATATAGAATACATGAAGAAAGACCTACAAAATCGACTTGATAGAAAAAGGCGAAGGCAATTGAAAGAGACTGATGCAGAGACTTGCTTATCATATCTGGCAGGAATGAAGAGTTCAGATCCGAGTTATTTTTATGAGTACACGGTTAGTGTCGACAATCGACTAGGGGACTTATTTTGGTGTGATGGGGGAGCAAGGGCCGATTACGCCTTATTTGCTGATGTGATTGCATTTGATGCAACCTACAGAACCAACGTATATCACAAGCCATTTGTTGTCATCATAGGCATAAATCACCACAGACGTACAACTGTTTTTGGCTTTGCTCTCTTGGCAGATGAGACCGAGAACACGTACATATGGTTGCTAGAAACATTGCTGCGAGCAATGGATGGCAAGCGACCAACAACAGTAATAACAGACGGCGACCGGGCCATGAGAAATGCAATAACCAAAATATTCCCACAAGCAGTGCATAGGCTATGCTGTTGGCATTTAGCACGTAACGCCCAAACAAATATCAACAGTAAGGCTTTCACAAAAGACTTCCAAACATGCATGCTGCAGCCGTACAGCACGGACAGATTTGAAAGTCATTGGCAACTGATGGTGGAGAAGCATGGGGTTTCCAATAACGAATGGGTTAATAAATTGTACGAAGCAAAACATTTGTGGGCAGAGGCCTATCTACGTGGATATTTTTTTGGAGGGATGAGGAGCACGCAGCGGTCAGAGGGAATGAATGCGTATTTGAATCACTACGTTAGTAGGAAGCTCAGATTGATAGATTTTGTGAGGCAAATGGATCGACTTATGGATCGGCACCGAGCGGCTGAAAGAAAGGATGACTTTGATAGTGCAAATGGGGTGCCGGTTTTGGTAACGCACCTAAAAAATTATGAGAAGCAGGCAGCTTCAATATACACTCGAGCCATGTACCGGTTCGTGAAAACAGAAATTGAAAAGGAATGTTCACTAACAGCAGTTCAAATGACGGTCGACACTGAATCGAAATTATTCAAGGTGCGAACATTTGGGCTGAAGCCTAAAGAATTCACTGCAGCGATGGACTTGGAGTCTAAGAGAATAACATGCACTTGTCTGTATCTAGAGACTAGTGGAATTCCATGTTCCCACGCGATCTCTATAATGAAGTTGGAGAATTTGACTGCCATCCCCGAGTCGATGATATGGAATAGGTGGACAAAGGCGGTGAAAATCGGAGTTAATATGACGATGGAGAACAATACAGATGTACGGTTGTTAAGTGGCCAGGCACGTGTCGGGTCCCTTCATGCAGCATGTCGTGGCTTGCAAAAGTTTGCAGAAATTAGTGCTGAAGCATACAATACGGCGATAGGCGAAATCCACAGACTGACAATGAAGCTGCAATTGATGTGTGATACTGCTTACGGGAGTGCACCAGCTGAAAACCGGGGAAATGGAACTGTCATAGGTGACCCGGTCTTAGTTTTAACCAAGGGAGGAACCAAAAAACAAAAGATGGCAGCCCCGCAACAAAGGAAGTGTAGGATGTGTGGCAGCAGTGGGCATAATGCACGGAAATGCAAAAACAAAGGCAAGCCCACGACAAGCATAGCTGATGGTGACCTCCATTGTGAACATGTGCTTTGTAGGAGCAATGATTTAGCTACAATGGGTGAATGCATAAGGCCACAAGAAAGGGCAAACAAGGATGGAAATAACCAAAATCCTCTTCTAACAATTTCGCAGAATCAGCTCGGGGTAATGACGCGGGGTAGTAGCTCGGATCCATGGATGCATTATTTATCTACAGATAGTGATTCAAGTGACAATCTTCCACTGTGAAGTGGCAATGGCACAATTTAACAACTCCTTTTGTTAGGTCGTCTCACCCAACGTACTATATAGGGCAATGAATTGGGCAAACATCGGCTGAGGAGTCGGCAGACCCGTTTTTTCAAAGAATGTAACCGTGTTATTAACTAAAGCGTCAGCAATTTGCTCATCTTCCATTACAATTAACATTCACTCCAAGATCCCTTATTGGTTTGATTTTTTGTTGTGTCTATCCACGATGCGATACAAAGTGTCCCCATAATGCGAGGCTACATATCTGAAATTTGCTTTTCAATTGTCGAGCATAAATTAATGAAAGTAAAGCATTATAGTTTAGGAAAACTTAGTTATAGCACAACAAATATATGGGAAATGTCACCTATTATCTACTGCCGGTAACATTATAATGTATTACATAATGAAATATTGATGATTGTGATACTTAGTTTATTAACTATTTGTACAAAAGACCACAATGAATTCACATCAAGCGAAGCATTTCTGTGACTACATCCTGCGGCCATGGCCCATTTTCCTACTCTTCTTCTGCTGCCGCCGTCGGTTTCGACAAACTGCTTCAGACAGTGCTTCTACTGCAGATGTACTAGCACAGAAAAATGATTGAGCACTGTCGATGATATGGTACCGCAAGCTATTTGATTCCGAAGTAAGTAGTTTAATTAACAGCCGGGCTCTCTCGCCATCTGAATGGAAGCGACTCTAATGCAAACAATATAATTGGTGTATTAAAGGCATGCCCAAAGCAACAATACACATACACATATCATTTTTTATCTTAATAACTTTCAATGAACGCATATATTAATGCCTTAACAGTTTCACTTTCCAACCGGGTGGGAAAAATTAATATTACCAGTTCGACAGGATGTTTCATGTAGCGCTTGTGCTTTTCCATTAGCAAAACACAGTAAAGTGCACAGTCAAATGGTGGAAGGGACCTTGTAATTGTACTTTTAAAATGCTGCACGCGGAACTCTTCAAATTTTAAGCTAACTGGCCGCACTTTAGGGGTATGTTGACAAGCTACTCGGTCCAACGCTCGAAGCTACATGACAATCATCGAGCATATGGTCAGTAGGCCACTACCCTGACTTTTATTAACATCGTTTATTGTAACCAAACTACCACAACAGCACCGCATTAAATTACATACAAACCACGATGCATTTGATGGTGAGTTTGGTACAAAATAGCTGAACAATGAGTTATACAGATTACTGCAGTGAACATTATAAGTTTCACTCACCACACATTGAGCTTCTAACACCAAGTTGTTTGAAGTAAGCCCACAGCATAACGGATCCCATACTTCAGCACGGACCTCAGGAATGATAACAATCAACATGAACCAATGTGCATACCCATGGTTGACAGGAACAAATATCTACACAAGTCCTCCCCATTAATGTGTCAATTTAACATATATTTCACACACCAACGGTAACCAATAACTACAGTATGAAGAAACGCGTTTACGTACTTTGTCACACTGAGTAAGGTGTTTCTCATAGAAGGTACGGAGTTTACATGACGGCAGTATGCAGGCCCTTTCAGTCTCACTACCTTGAAGCTGTTGCTGCAATATTTCATAAGTTCAAAATTCACTCCCCGAACTTAAGTGCCAATTTTGCATTTGTAAACACCCTTTACAATAAAGGAAAACGCATAACACATACAACTATATTATGCCTCAGTTGTGTCCAATTCAAATTGCACAGTTTTCATTTATACGTACATGGTGAAAAACTCAACGAATTCAGGTTGGAAATAACCGACGTGCCACACAAACATATTATAATGGCAAATCAAAGACTGCAATTGAAAGTGCTCACCGAAAACGAAGCGGAAATGAAGCAACTTGATCGGTCGCCTTCAGTGTTGCTTATCTCATGTTCGGTTAGGATTTCAGTAATTGCGGACACAATCTGCAAGCAAAACTATTTTAATGTACATATTTCGTACCCAGTATTCTATCTAACCCTCACTGTCATATTCTTTCATGATAAATGTGGCACACTAGCCACGATATTCAGCAAACATGTCCACGATGACAGCATTTACGTTTCAGCACTATAGATACCATACCTCAAAGGTGACCCAACTTTTAGGAGCCAAGGACAAAATATCGTTCCTTGTGATTGAGTTATGCTTACTTTTAAGAAGCACCTCCCTGCCAAAATGATAATCACTGTTAACATTTTCCAAAAACCAATGACATAAACTAAAATTTTTCCAAGTGTCGTATACAGCTCTATGAGCAGCACAATATATACTGATATTTCCAACACATTTACCCTAAACCACAATTTCCAAGCGGTTAACTTACCCTGTATCAAGCATAACGCTCATTGCATACTCGATTAACCGTGCCTCGTTAATGGACAAAGGCATCTCCATAATGTATGGCCCTGCCCGATATCCTGCGTGTTCACGATGGCATCCTACAACTCTTGATGGTCTTGTGGCGACTATATCCGCTTGTTTGCTGCTCAGTACTAAACTATTGGATTCTCTTGTAAAGCCAGAAGAGATCGCGGACACTGCATGCAATACCTGCATGTATTACATAACGTACATGTGATTAATTTTTTCCCCGATAATAGGATAATATGTATATTATCCTATTATAATTATCCATTTATTATAAAATATGGCAAACAATAAACTACCTCACAATGACCATCAGTTATTAAGTAATTACTACATTCAACTTGGCCTTCATTTACAATTCCCTCGTGCGTACTATTTCTGTCCTCAATGCCCGCTACATCACCCAATAATTTCATAATCTCATCCTCATTCCTTTCTACAAAATCGCGATCAGCAAAAGCCCTAACTTGACTGTACCCATCAACACATGGTTGACCTTTTCCAGTATTAAAGCAATTTGAACAATCCCTCAAATTTTCAGCACCTCCGTTTATCGTGCGCCCAAGTGCCTTGATGTTATCTACATGCCCTGCGAGCCTACTAGATAAGCTCACCAGCTCAGCTACGTCATCAACCAGATTCGACACATTATCAACCTTCACAAATGTCTCATTTGCTGCATCCCTATTTATCACGCCACATTTTTCTTTCTGACATTCTCTGAGTAAATATAATGGACAACCTTCTTTCGATGTGGAAGAGATAGGTACCTGCGAAATATTTTTTAGCGTCATAATAAATGAGGTTTGCAAAGCTATAAGACAACCACTGATAATTTTATAAACCTGTAATCCTTATCAACAACAAAGTATTAAAATGCATATGACGTTTGTTGTCTCTATCGATTGTTCGTAAACTCATACTTGTAATTCAAAATTTTAATGGAATTAACATGCAACAATTTCCTTTTCCGTTCGAGTTATAAGACCTGATGGCTATCAAAACCTCCTTTGCTGTCTATCCACTTCATTAACTTCTTTATCTCGTATACATTCCAGAGAGCAAGCGGATACATTGACCTATCCCTCTCCAGCTTTCCGTATACAATAGAGTTGAAGTACAACATCTGCATGCAAACGAAAAGTCATAGGGATTATGCTAGAATACATACGGTTTATATGCAAACGAGTAAATTTGCTAACTACTGTAAATGTCCACATCCATACAGATCAATTAACATTAATCCTCACATTTACATTTTCTATGTCCATTTATGTATATAAGGATAAAATACTGCCCTCGATCAAATGCATTCACAAACTGTTTCATGCAATCCATTTCTTTCAATTTTTACAACCTACCATGACAGTAGTTCAATATGCTACTGTAACATTGGATATTTCGACACTTCATGATTAATATTATCATATGTTACACACTGACCGCAACTGTTACCATAATTAAAAAGTACCTGTAGATATAGCAGACATCCTCCTACATACGCTACTTGTTCTTCCTTGTGCCTTGTAATCCCTTGAATAAGTCTGTGAAAGCAAAACGTCGCCCAATTCCTTTTTGGAATACTATCAACATCCTTTAAAGAAAATAAAAAGCCACAACTTATATGAACACCTCCTGGGGGACATAAAATAGTACATAGTGCAAACATCATAAATGTCACTTTGAATTGATCATCCGCTGACTTCAACTTTTGTAAAATTCCTGCCAGTACCGTTATGTTTATACCCCTTGATGTTGGGTTAAACTTGTCCAGATATGCAGATACTTCGGACCTCTCACCTTCTAACTGGAGTGGATTACCCCCATCTGATATGCCCATTACGTAACTAAAACTCTTTGGGCTTAGCTCCACCTCAACACCATTCAACTGTAAAATGCATCTCGCAATATCAATCTTCTCAACTAACCATCCACAAAGATTCCTCTTTAGCCTGCCACAGTTCAGTTGTAACAAACTACCAAAGCCCATTTCACAAACAGCCACTCTTTGTTCATCTGTAAGTAGTGAAACTGCTGCAGCTAATCTATCTGGAGCACATCTTGTGAGGAACTTTGCCTTCCCCATTTTTGACTTCCCTACTCGTTTCGCCTCACCTTTATACCTACACTTTTCCTCCGGTGGCAAATTCTTATACGTGGATCCAATTTCTTTTCGAATCTACAATACAATCATGGTAACCCAATTGAACCTACTACACATTAATCCAGTGGCAATTACCATTTCTCTATTTCTACTATGCTAATTTACTTACCTCTTTTGTAATGCATGCCATTCCATCCTTTGCCTTAATCTGACGCACAACTTCACCACTGCAATATCATAATTTCACAACCAAAATAATTAGTCAAAACCTATACTTACCACTCACTGTTACAAGTTATGATAATTTATTTATTTTTCTATTAACATAGCTTACAAATATCTTATGAACCCATTGCGGCACTGCTTTTTTCTTCCCCCATCATCGCTTGCATCATCACCAACCACTTCAATCCCTCCATTAATCTCACATCCCATACGCTTATTACTCCCCAACACCTTCATTCCTGAAATTTAGTCACACTATTATTTCTTACCATCAAAATACGCTTTATAGCAACATATAAATACATTACTAATGCATAACACAAATACATATCAATTATATTCCAACTTAAAACGAAACTAACAAAAACATTTCATATCAACTCCACGAAAAATATATACAAATTCAGTTGGTGCATGTACCATTACCCCCATATCATCAGCTTCATGCTTCTAATTTATATCATTTAAATATTTGCTGCAATTTCACTTTTCTTGTTACTAATTTTCCACACGTGTTCACTGTAAACTTAATAACACCCACGCTATCGTGCAATTCTATGTCATACATTTGGTACTCATTACTTATTCTTACAAACATACAACACTAATCAAGTAATTAATCCCTTTACTCTGATACAAATGCAAACTTTTATTATCTAAATTTAAATAATTCAGTACGATTGACAATTGACATGTCACATGTCCTCTGCTTCTATGAAATTCTATTCCAATGCATTGTCATGACTAAGTTAAAGAAAGGGAAAGCAAAATGCCGCCAACACACTCAAGTTACAGAGCATAACACCAACCTTCCCCTTTATCCTACTGCTTTAAATAGGCCACATTGAACTGTTGCTAAATAATCCCCAAATAATTTCAATGATTATTGCCCTCTACTCCTCAATTTTTCAATTTCTGTACGACATATAATTTGCAACCATATATATGCAAAACACTTCATTAATTCAGCTGGCTTCAATTTTTCCACTCAACCACCAACCGCATTTTGCAGGACATATCCTTAATTTTAATTTTAATTTTTTTTTCCATGTACTCCCAATTTTCCGCCATCCACTTTTTTCAGCGACAAATAATTCGTATCACTAATCTCAAATTCAAACTACACTTACCTTAAATTTTGTTAACCCAATCCCTTTTGCCTCGTTCAATACTGCCACGACAAGCTGCAAGTCACCACAAGCAAATTCAAAAATCCCACACGGAAGCGCTGCCCCAGCTGTAGTTACAACTTCCCCACTTTAATTTTCTTGCGTTCAAGAAACCACAGTCATCGGTCAAAATGGCCAGTGAGGGTTTAAAGACCCTAAAACTAATCTCGAACAAAGAAACTGGAAAAAACTGGTTTCTACGGTTGCCCACTGTAATTGACTTTTACCCCTTTCTAACCCCATCCGTTGGATTAAATTATTTATAATCTAACGGCTACATTGAATAATGACAAAAAAAATGGGTACCATGCCCCTTGGGCATGGTAGCTGGACCCCAAAATTTAATGCGGAAGATTATGCTTCCGCAACCGTGACAAAGGGTGACTTGAACTTGGCAAAATTCTGGGCCGCAGAAGAAAGAAAGTCAAGTTTACTCTTAAAATATCAATTTCAAACTTCATCGAGTCAAAGATTGCAGGTTGTATTTTTCTCCGACTGTTCAGAGCCTTGGAGAAATTATTTATAGCATGAGGAGCGTGTAGTTTAATTTGAAATCTCTATCCTCAAAGAATTGGAATATTGTGAAATATTAGAGCATCTTTAAAAAAATCTTTAAATAAAATTTTATCTTTTATTTAAAAAATTATATTAATATTAAGTATTTTAAAAAATAGGTTAATTTAAATTTTTTAAATAAAATTTATTTTTTATTTTTTTAAAATTGACTAATGAATTTATTTCTGTTCTATTAATATTTTATTATTATTTATTAAAAAAATACAACTGTAATAATTATTATTTACACGCGCCAATCAAATCGATAAAAAGACAAACGAGAACAGATGACTCAGGGCATGCTTGGTAACCGATAAGTTACAATTATTGTGAAAAAGTCAAAAAAAAAAAATGCAACTGTCAAAATAAAGTTGATAGATTGATGTGAGTATAATTTTATTAAAAAAATATTATAAAATTTTAATTATATGAATGTCTAATAAAATTAATTTAATTTTTAAATTACAATAATAATAATTATTAAAAATTTTAATAAAATAAGGATGTTTTTTCTCCACTATTTATGTAATCACATTCTACTTCTAAATTAATTTTTTTAATACTAAATTAACATTATTTTTAATAATTACAAATTCACAATAAAATTTTTACAATTAATTAATTAAATTCTTCTCATCACTTTTTTTTTTTTTTGCTGTTATCATTAGGTTTATTTGTTTATTTTACCCTCACGAAATAAAATGAACAAATTGCCTAATAAATATATGTCCTTGTATCATAAATTAGGTATTTAGTTGTGACTTATAATCTAACAATTTTAAATAAAATTCTAATAATTTTCAATATCATGCAAGTAAATTACATAAACTTGACACTTAATAATTTACCTGAGTATTGTATCATAAAGACATTAAGTTAATTTAATTAAAAATTAACTATCATATTAATGAAAGTAGCATTAACACATTATTTAGAAATTATGAATTTTGTATAAAAATTCAAAAGAATAATTTTTGGTATTTATCTTATAAAGGGAAAGTAATTAATTTAAACTTAGACTAAAGCAGCCTTAATACTGAAATATAATTAAAAAATCTATGGCACAAAAAATTAAACTAAGATAAATTTAATTAATTAGTTCTTCAAAATTCTTCTTTATCTAAAATTTTTAAAAATTATTTGAATTTTTTTTGGTAATTAGGTTCTTAACGGGGGTACGTTAACAAAAAGCGTGGGATAAACATATCGCCACCCTAAAACTGTACCATTGAAGCGCCCAGTTTGCTTGTTCAACTTGTAATCTCGAGATGGTTGAGATTTGAGAATATCTTTTCTGAGACATGATGCTAATGACTTCAAGGACCTGAAAATGAGTTTCTTTGTGAACTTCAGCGTCTTTGAATTAGTCAGCGCTGGTGCGCGTAATTTTTTATATTGTTCGTTTCTTCAGGAATGGTTTACTTCAGCAGTTCATCACTCTGGTTTAGAGGTAGCATTTTGGGACATGCTGGCTAATAGGCAGTGGCCATAAATGATCTTGGCAGAAACATTTGGCCATGTTTGCATTGGCCTAAGTGTCACCTAACCTTGCCCACAAGACGAGTTAAAGGAGCTCGAAAAGAAAGATCGGATACAGCAAGTGCCAGATTTAAGATAATGCCGTTGATTTTGAAACCCATCAATATAATGGACCGCTAAAGCAAATTGTTTGCTGTAAGTGGAAAGTGTCATGCCTTTCGCAACAGATACCAAGCAAACACTGAACATCATGCTACTAATACCACATTTTGTGACCAGACACATATGGCGCAAAAAGCTAAACCAAACTTGGTAGATAATTCACATCTAGTCTTTCAAAGCCGATATTATTAGTTCTAAAGGATGATAGTAACCACAGTATTCTACCCAACCTTTCACAATCCACCATTGGAAAAAAACAAAACCACAAAATTCAACCAACAACATCTTGAAATTCGAATTTTCTGAGAATTCAAAAAACATAAAATAGAGGCACACTGTTGTTGGCATCATTCCAACCATTTATTTACTCATGTAACTTTAGGCTTCGGCATATCTGCAACAAAGAACAAGCGCACCCAATGAGTCGAGTTGTAACATTAGGAAGATTTTAAGAGAGCCAAAACAATAAAATTAAAATAAGCATAATCAGCAAAGGTGAAAAGAATCTTACCCTAGCTCAGAGAGCTTGAGATGAGCCTCAGCATAATCAGCAAAGAAGGCGTCCTCATCCTGAAAGGTGAAAAGAAGCAACCAAAATTATCATCAGAGTATATTCATTTGAAAATACCAACAGAACATTAGGTGAATAACAATATAACACTGAGGAAGTATAAAAATTAAGCATACGCACCGCAGCATATTTCTCAACAAGAGGGCGGAAAACAGGGTCATCCAGAAGGGCCTTGTCAGATGGCAATTGCAGAAGACCATCCTTCTCACCAGTCAAGAGCTCCCTATTTTCATGCATACTCAATGTCAAATTTCTCCCTAAACTACGGACTCATTTAACATTTTAAAGTAAGATCACTATTCATACAAAAACACTCAAACAATACACAATCGAACATGTCAGGCAAAGAGAGCAGAGACACATACGTGAAGTAGGAATTGTCAAAAATGAGAGGGTTGCGGGTCCATGGTCCCTCAAATCCAGACCTCTCCTTGTGGCACCTTCCCTACAAAGTTATTCAAACCAATAAGCTGATTAGATCATAAACAATGCAGCCAATTTAACACTTCACAACCACGTTATTTCAGAACATGAGGAAGTCAACAAATCTTCACAGTTTAGCACTAACCAGGGTGTGGCCACCAGAGAGGGCAACAATATCCTTGTCGCTGAGGCCCATCTGAGCACCAAAGACTTGCCTCAAGTGATCATTACCTGCACCAATTAAATGTAAAGAAGCTATCAGCTCATTTTATTTCCAATAGAATAAGATACTTAAAAAAAAAAAAAAACCAACCCTGTTTAGCATCGGGAAGTCGGCCTTCTTGAGGTGGCTCAGCTTTGTCCTGAGAATACGAGATGGCCATTGTCAATAGCAAAAAATCACAACAATACAAGATGTGTAATCAAAAACACCATACAGATAAGTATTTTATAGATAAATAAAGCAAATCACAACTAAAAGGGGAAAAAAGATATTAGATAAGTGTTATAATTTTGATATACAATGTCATAATAAACAGTGCTGTAAACTTGGACATGTGTAATGTCACATCAAAAGGATGGCTGATATTTTATTTGATAACCAAAGTACAGTGAAAAAAGCAACAGTGCAACAACTTCAGTATCCATTACCCAGCCACTTAACCACAGAGGGCCATCCCCCCCGTCACACAAAACATGTGGTAGTCCGCATAGACAATCATAGCAATTTAATTGCGCAATACAATTTCAAAAGCCACAAGTTTTATGCTGTGAAACAGCTTTCTTATTTCTAAAAAGTTCCAAAAATTCATCAACATCTTCCAAGCCAAGTGCAGTCGCTGAAAAAACTAGAAAAGAATCACATGCACAGTCCTATACTCCTTCCTTTAATTTCATTTTTCACCCAACGACCAAATAAGGTTTTACACAGAACAAAGAAAGCCAAAGACCAGAAAACAGAGCAACACTCACTAAAATAAATAAATAAATAAATAAATAAACAGTAAATAAGGCCAATTTTATCAGCAAATGAGCTATAAAAGTTTCAACATTAATTTACATAAATCAAGCAGAACAATTAAACAAGCTACTAAGATCAATTTCACGAATCGATTTCATCCTCGAAACAACAGAAAAAAATATTAAATCAAATTTAATTAAATAATAGCGAATAATAATAACTTACTTCTCTTCCTGGGTGGAAGGGGATATCGGGCCCACCGGTAACCTCAACAGCAACAACACCAGCAAGCTACACGATCCACGATGATAAACCAAAAAGATCGGTTAAATAAATTTAAATCGGCCATCAGAAAAGTCAAAGATCGCCGTGTGACATTAGCAAATTAATTTATACAGTACCTGATAAAGGTCAGCGTAGGAGATGGTAGGGAACTGCTCCTTGAACGGCTCCAAAAGCCTAACGGCAATATCGAGGCCGTTGTTGGCTGAGTGTGCCTGCTCAGCAGCGAGCCTCATGGTTCCGAACGGACCTCCGGTTTTGGTCTTCACATCATATGTACCAGCTGAGTGCCACCTGTACAATAAAATAAAAAATCAATCTCACGCTCACATATTCAATATATACGTATAACGAGAGAGAATACGTACGCGATACGAAGCATGAGTGGAGCGCAGTTCTTCTCCGCGATGAAGCCTCTGAGCTTCCTCTTGCATTTCTCCACGGCCTTCTTGTAATCCTCGCTAACAGTGGGGTAATTCTTCGGCATCTTTTCAACTGCTTTCAAAATAAAAAAACAGTTTTAGGAAATAACAATAACAAAAACAAAAACACTTTCACATTCTACGTTAAAACGACGATCGGCATTTCAAAACGGTGGTGTACGGAACAGATCTGTTAACGTCACTAACCGTTAAATGAAATGAGAAAGAAAGACGCAAATCCTTAACAAACGAGAGTGGCACGAGCAGAGCACAAGCTCACTTTGGCGAGGAGGAGGGTGAAGATATACTGGGGAGGAGAAAGAGAAGGTTCTAGTAGATTGATCTTAGCCGTTGGATATGCCTGATCTTGCGGCTGTTAATTAGTCAGTCAATGGACGGCCGAGACTAAGGTCTATTTTTAGATCTACGGTCAGTCATGGGTTGGTGGGGGAAATAAATTAGGAAGTCAAGGTTTACGGGAGGAAACAAATTATTTTATTTGGTTATTTGTAAAGAGATAGACCGGCCGATTAAACGTAAAATGACCTTTATGTACGTGGCTAAAAATGAAAAGTTTTTTTGTAACAAGAATGAGTTGGCAGTGCTGACTGTTAAAAAGATTAATGGCTAATAATTCCTTTTAAAATTGACACATCATTTTGAGTAAAATGTTTTCCGTACATTATTAATATAAACCAATTAATTATGTTTTTTATTTACAATTAATTTATACAAAGGGATGAAATTTAATTATTATATTACATTTATTATAGTGGAAAATATGTGTATTTTGTGTAAAATTAGAAAGTTTTATGATACTAATATAAATAGTAAAATCTCGGGATTAGAAGTGAATTGAAATACTATTATATTATATTTTTTTTATTAAAAGATTTATTTTTTATTAAAAGATTTATAAAAAATAATTATTTTTGCTGTATTATTTAAAATTTCACCCTATTTATTAATATATAAATTAAACTCAAGTTTAGAGTAGATATTTATTATACAAAAAGAAAATGATATTTGAATAGCATTAAGATAATATGAAGACAAATATGAGAATATTGTAATAAATAATGTTATTTTGTATGATACAGTATAAATATTATCTATTTTTTTATTTTGCTATTATCTTACTGCTACTTAAATAATAGTGCCCTCTATTATATGGAATTTATATTCTTTATTTAGATTATATTTTTTTAAATGATACTATACTTTTTAGTTTTCTTTATATACTTAGTGAAATTATTGATGATAGCTTAACTTGTAATAATATAGCTTGTAAATAAAAATATTGGGCTCTTTTTTCCTCAAAAACAAAAATCAATGAACCAAACCACGAAGTTCATAAATAAATGCAATTACGCAAATAAATTAAAGTCAAAATAAAGATCGTAGTATTAATTTCCCCCTTTTTAAAACGAAAATAGCCGCAGTGAAAAACCCGCCTTTAAGGTTATTAAAGTCATTTCGATGCCTTTAAGACGTTTATAACTCTTCAGGCATGAAAAGGATAGCCATTCCCAGGTGTGAACGCGTCCAAATTCAGAAGATTCCATATTAGGAATAATTAAATCACCTGAGGGTGCACACAACCTTTTTTCACCCGTGAAATGCTATTGGCCGTCGGAAGACCACATGTGCCCCGTTAACAAGGACCAATGATCTCCCGCAAAATGGCACAATTTTATTTGACAGTACTCGCGGGTCAGTTTTTTGTTATACCAATTGAGAATTGCCACGTCGTCACATCCAACACGGGCACTACATTTTTTTAATTTTGCGGTGATCCAGTGAGACGCGATTGTTATAACTCTTGTTAATATTGTGCGGTCAAAGGTTCACATATGTCCAAATTTTTCTGCAGAGCACTATTTCACCAGCGATTGTTTTCATTTTTTTAAATAATAATAATAAGAAGAAGAAGAAGAAAATAAATAATTTTTTCATTAAACTTGTAGCCGATTTGTTCCTAAAATACTGTAGCAGTCGCATCTGCTAAAAGCAGAATGCAGAGAGCCTCTCATGCGATCTAAAGGGGCAAAATTATGAAATTTTTTTAGCAAATCTTTTCTTTGGGCTATTTACTGTGCAGAGCATTTTTATTGATATATTTGATTGTATTTGAGGTTAATCAGTTAAAAAAATGGCGAAATGTGAAAAGAAAAAGCTTAATAATCAATAAAGAGACAGAAAAATAACTAATAAATGAATCATACTACTGCATGTTTTTTTGATAGCATTGGGTATCAGCATAGATAGTGCCGGCGTTCACTTTGAATGGATGAAATTAATAATTCAATTTTGGCCAACAAATTTTTTTTTATTAATTTCGCACGACAACGCATTTTTTGTATTATTTGAAAAGGTGTATTCTTAAACTAATCCAAAATCGTGACTCTCCATGACTTCTTAAGATGAGGTTGTGACGTTGTGTTATTTTATTGGGCATAATACACGCACATACGTATAGAAACAAACTATTGTTCCTTTTTATTTATTTATTATTCTTAATTCAAGTGATTATAATATTATAATAAATGGGGAATTGCAGTGGCTGGTCTATAAAGTAATGCTAACGCTATCATTGTCTAAATGCAACTATCATAGCAGGTTCAAAAGTGGACAAGATTGGACCCACACGAAGCATCTTAAGGCTGTGTGAAAATTCTTAAAGTTTAAAATATTTATTATTATTTACAACAAATAATGATATGTTTAAGGTAATTGGTATTAGTTTTATAGTTTAGGATTACATCTTTAATTCTTTACTAAAACTAAAGCTTTTCAAAATTGAAAATATCGAGTTAGGCCATCACTCCGATGGTTAAAAAATAATTGATTGATACACACTAAACATTTTTGTGAATATTATTTTTTTCTTTGATTAAACAAAATAAAGATATTTCTATATAAATTAAGATCTTATATAAATTAAGATTTGGTGCTGAACTAAATTTTGACTGAATACTAAATTTAGGATCAAGATTTATTTCTTATTTTTATATTTTTCATTTCTCTTATCTAACAATCCTTGACTCAATGCTCGGAAAAAAAAAAAAAACTCACCACTAAAACCTTATTCTTTTTTATAAAAACAAGAAGATATATTAATGAAACTTGTAAGTACCTCTGACTTATAACCAAAGGTCAGATAGTATTTATTTTTTAACTTAATGACTTCAATTAATTAAGTTAATTAGAGATATTTGTTTTTATAATATAGTGAGAACTTTTAGATAATTTTGACTTAATAAAATAATTTTTTTTTTATACTTTTTTACTGAATGGAAAAATTTGAACCAACCAATTAATTTCTAAGTAAAAAATATTTCCATTTTATTATTTATTTTTTATGTCTATCTCAAAACTCACCCATTTACCCACTAATAATCTCATCTTTATTTTTTTTTCTTAACCGTCATGGAATCCCTTCTCACTTTACTTCCCTCATTAAATTCTTAAATCTCATATTATTGGTAATTAAAGGTGTTATTCTTAAGCTTTTTTATATAATTACATAATACGTTTTTATAATAAAAACTTATATAAAATGTGGTTTTATTCATGTATGATAAAATATTATAGTATTTATGCTCTTTGAGATATATATATTATTAATTTAACATTCAAATTTAATAAAAATATAAATGTGAAAATACATGTTATAAAACATTCAAATTTCAGATTTTTTTTTTTAAAAGAAGCCTCCTTATTCGATGAAGATGATGTAACATTGAATTTCACATCAATGTCCCATGTCTTTTATGCTTTTCAACTGTTAGTTTATCGTAAAATGATCCCTTAAAACACACAATTACACATTATACACTGTCGGACATCAATGGATTGGATATGACCATTACATATATGAAATCATGATAACTAGAAGACAAAAAGAAAAGCTCTAATAATCTCGTTACTATTTTCCCATGAAAGTGGACTAAATTCATTCTAAATAAAATAATTCATTAGATTATATTGCATTTTCATGCAGCTAGCTAATAACCTAACAAAATCAATTGCTCTTACTGCTTTTTTTTTTTGTTTTTTCTCTTTTTACACCAGTAATGACAAAAATTAGCAAAAAATCCTTTCTTCACAAAGCAATTCTCTATGCCATCTACCCAGACGCGTGGCGTGGTGTGGCAATCGTGAGCCTCAAGGATATCTTTTCCTTTGTTAATCCTGGGTAAATCTCAAGAAAATTAGCCCATCCAGATGCTTAATCTAACAGTTGATTTTGCGTTGCCAGAGACAACCTGAAAACGCACAAATGCATAACCAACCATCTAACGGACCTCAATATTTTCGAAGCTTATACCCCACTAACTGAATGCAAAGATATCTTTGAATTCAAGGGCAAAATGCAAAACCTTAATTCAATTGAGGTTGAATTAGCAAACCCTAGTACATAACCTGCAGCTGATTCATCTGCTGAAAATAATGAGGCAGCAATTGAATAAATTGTGGCTGCACCAGCACCATTAGTACTTGCAGCAGAGGTGCAGCGGAACTTTTATTAGTCATTCCTTTTCCTGAACTAAAGCTTCAGGATAATGAAAAATAACTAATTGAGAGCCTAGAACTACACATGCTGACAGTAAAACTAGAATTTATAGCTCACCATGTGCAGCTACTCTGCATCAAACTGCAAGTTAACACCAAGATTTTACCACAATGTGAATCTAGCAATATGCAGGAAAACAAGTGATATACGCTGGACCAGCTAATAAGCATCAGTCTTCAGATCAAAATAGTTGCAGTCATATATCATGTCTGTTCTCCAGATTGCAAGTTCACTAACTAACATGATCTATGAACATATAGGCAAGCTTCGATGAGCTCCTGTAAGACCCCATATTCTGAAATGGCCACCCATGCTTGTGTCCATCGGAGTCCCTACCTAGATAAATCAAGAGGCAAAACGACATTTTCAGACATAAGAGAGGCACAAAAAAAAAAAATTCATCTGAACTAAAACTGAAATGTAAACTAAATCACAACAAAATCAACAAGCACAACAAACTAATAACTGATTTATTCAGAGACAGGTCACTAGCAACATATAATTAATAGTGACCAAGATAAACATAGTAGTAGTACAGTATAAATTCCTGTCTCTGGAATCTTGCAAACTATTAAAAAACAGGATATATAAGCCTTTCAGAAATATGGAGATAATTCCTGAAAATTAAGCCGATACAATATTCACTTGAGTGTTTTTTACTCTTTCCTCACCCTCAACGACTGATTTTGTTTCTCACCGTGCTCCTCATTTTGGTGATGGCTTGTGTTTCAAATACTAAGCCACATGTAATTAAGAACCAGTAAAAAGGCCATATATCTTAAGGACAAAGATCTTTCAAATAAGAAGAAAGTATAAGAAGTGAAGAAGATGAGAAATAATGTACAAATCCCAAAGGAAACTTCTCAGAAAAAATATAACAAGTGTGCAAGTAATGATTATCTTGGGAGTCAGGGAAATTAAATCAAAATAAAAGGCATAACGATTCTACTATTCTTGAAAGGGCAAATATTTGAATCATAAAGATTTCTTAGCTTTAAGCCTTATATGTACCTTTTCCGTAAAACTAGGAAGAGAAAGATATTGCTGAGAGGTCAAGGATCAAAAGATTAAGACATAAAAATGTACAAGGAAGCAACTTATCAATATGTTACATAGTGCTACAAAGCATTACTATATGACCCAAGTCAGCTAAATAAAAAAAAAATAGGAACACATGAAAAATAATAATGATGATAATAATAAATTAAAAAAATAAATTGGGGAAAGCAGAAAATGGAAAAAAGGAGTAAAAACACTTGATTCCAGCAATTGGCAAGCGAACACATGGTTTGAAAGATGACCAAAATTAAAATTTCTGGATTTGAATAAGTTGATTTATCTAGAAGAACTTGAGACATACCTTGCAATTCCAGAAGGCGCAAGCTCTCTTGGAAAAAGTCCCCAAGTGAAACACATTTACTGGGGAAACCTTGTACTTCACTAGGATCTCTCGCCGTGATCCCACTTTCCCATGTCACCCATTTCTAAGAATGGTAATGAACTTTGACAAGTTTCCCAAGTTCAAAATTGGGCTTAAGGAGGAAAGCCATTTGAAGTTTATGGCATGTTAAGCTGTGTTATCTCATCTGTTTTGGGCATTCACTTTATATAAAGTAGAACAGCAAAAATGGATAAGCACAAGAGACATCAGCAAAAGAAGGAAAAGGCAAGTACACGTCGATTACCACAGAAAAGTTCAAAATTTACAAATTTAGAGGCTATGAATGTACAAGATGTGTATAATTCATGCTAAATGTAAGCTACACTTGTAATTCATTCCGAAAAGGTCAAAACATTTTGAATTGCACATACATTAAAGTTGGTCATAAGATAAATATTCTATCTGTTCAGTGAACTCCACTAAGATAAGTCAATTACCACTTTAAAATTTACAAATTCAGAGGCTACGCATGTACAAGACGTGTAATTCATCCTGAAAAGGTGAAACTATTTGTAACATACACTTGAAATTCATGCCGAAAAGGAGAAACCATAGTAGCTTACACATACATTCAACTTGAACATAAGAAGACAAAAGTTCAATTCGTTCAGCTAACTTCACTAAGACGAGTACACATTGATTACCACTGAAAAATTTACAAATTTAGAGGTTATGCATGTACAAAACGTGTAATTCACGTCGGAAATGTGAAATATTTGTAAGCTACACTTGTAGTTCATGCCAAAAAGGTAAAACCACTGTAAGCACACATATTCAAATTAATAATAAGAAGACAGATATTGAATCTATTCAATTAATTCAGTGATAGCAACTTTTATAGAGAGTTAAAGCACAAGATATGTAAATCATAAAGATGAGATAGGAACGCATAGAATACCAATGAAAAATTCAAACAAAAAATTGAACGCTTATTCCTGGACACAACATGTAGAAAATCAAAAGTTAAAACCAAAGTTAATTACTGTTATATAAGAAGAATAGAACCGACCACTCAAGTTTACTTAAATGCTAGTAACTGTAACCAGATAAAAGTGAAAGAGATGGAAATGATAAAGGATGAGATAGTATATAGAAGGAGTATATTTAAGGAAAATGTTTGTTCAAGACTTTATACAATTTCACCATGAACAACTCCATAGAAGGACAAAATCAAACAAATAAAATGTCAAAACTTTCCTTGATATACACAACAAACTTGATAAAGTTCTGCAAATTGTGATTTATACTCTGCCCTTTTCTTCCTTCAAAATTAACTACCTCACGTGACATATTTATATAATAACATATGAGCTTTCTTTGATTATAGTAACTACATTTCCAATTCAAGTACTTCCTTTTGATGTTGTTACCAAATTTGTAGCTGTAGTTGTCAAAATAAGAGAAAATAATAATTGTTAATTTGACGTAATTGTTAGCTTAAGCAAGATTAAAACAAAACATTCGAGATAAAAGCTTGCTCAATTAGAGAGAGTTGACTGAGATTACAGTTGGCCCTGTATAAAATGAAAACTTAATTAATTGAATTGAGTATAATATCACCAATTACATCAACGAAGCTATTCCTACACAAGGAAACTGACGAGAATAACTCCAAAGTAGTTTCTCGGTAGAAGATGCAACTCTCAGTTATAACAAAGAATTAAACGCAGTGTACGCAAACTTCAAAATTCAAGATAACATAATTTCAATGATCCAAGAATTACAGATATATGATTTTTTTTTCCGTATTCGAATAAGCTTAAAAAAAAATCATGAATGTTAAATTTCAGAAAACATATTGCAATAAAGATAAACCGTCACTGTTAATATAGTACTTTGAGAACTATGATAAGCATTAAAGCTCACTTGGTCCATAAAGATTGCTGATTTTTCCGCGTAAATTGAAGCATTCATTCTAAATTTCCTCTTAGTGGAGTTTGAATAGCGCTCGAAATCCTTGTTATTTTAAATTTAAAAAAAATTACGCCAAAAAAAAAATAATCAGTGGTTCAGGCGTCCAAACAAATTAATGAGTCCATGGGCCATAAGCCCATGGCAAACGCAGCTCCAAATTTCTTTTTGATATATTTTTTTAACTACCCATCATCATTACAAAGAATTTTTGGAGGGAAAAAATGATAATTAATCCTTGATTTTTTTAATTCATAAATTATGATTTGAAATCGAAACTTACAATAAAATACATATTACTTGTAACAATATTATTCAACTCTATGCACTATCAGTGTATCTGTAAACCTTGCTCAACCCACAATAGAGATAAAATACATTACAAATAAATAATTCATTAGATTACATTGCAATAAATAATTCATTAGATTACATTGCATAATGCTATTTATGAAATACAAATGTGCAACCCAAGAGGGGGGTGAATTGGGATTTTAAAACTTAAGCTAAGCAAACCACAAAACAATTCAATCTAATGCCTTAATGGAATCGAAAACAATAAATTCAATAAATCGCAATAATAAAAGAATAAGGAATGAGAAAACAAACACAAGGATTTTTACGTGGTTCGGCAATCCCCGCCTACGTCCACGCCTCCAAGCTCACCGGGCTTGAGGATTTCACTAAGCAAGCCTCCAAGACTTCAAATGCTTACAATTGACTTCCAAGGTGTCAATGGACCTTCACAACAAGAGATTATCCCCAATCTCTTAACTCAAGTGTATCCCAACACTTACAATCTCTCAACTTGATTTTACAAGAAGGATTACAAATGAATTTCTCTCACACAATGTGTTTGATCACAAATGAAAGCTCAATGTGTGAATGAATAAGATGAATACAAGAATTTAAAGCTCAATGAAAGTTGTATGCTCAATATTTAGCTCAATGATGATCGTTGGGATTATTTTTGTTGGAATTGGATTGAGCTTATTTATAGTTGGAGTGAAAACTACCGTTATTGACTTTCTGCTCACCTTTGTCGGATCGCCGATTAACTCGGAGATATCGGATCGCCGTTTGATAGTCAATATGACCGTTGGGCTGGATTTTCAAATTGTCGAATCGCCGTTATCAAGATGTCGGATCGCCGTTAGTGTCCGGAGGCTAATCTTCAATTCTGGAGATGTCGGATCGCCGTTATCTAGATGTCGGATCGCCGTTAGCGTCCAGAGGCTAATTTTCAATTCTGGAGATGTCGGCGAGCCGTTATCAAGATGTCAGATCGCCGTTATCTACAGTAACATCTACAATGAATCGCTACAGTGAACTATTTTGTAAAATGACAGTTTGACCCCAAAACTTTATATAACTGTATTATGGCCCAAAACGTTATGAAACTTTACAAACATGTCCAATTTTAGAATTTCTAAATAATACACTGTGAATCCCAAAACTTTCTGAAATTATAATATGACCCAAAATACTATGAAACATTTCAAATAAGTCGTTCTCCAAATTTTCAAGCAATACTTGTTGATTTCAAATATTTCAAAATTCTTTCAATTAAACCATAAACTTGAAAAACAACCAATTTCATAAAATCATTTTTCCATTAGATATAAAACCTTTATAATGTGAAAATAATGATTTATTTAAAATGTAAGAAAAATAATTTAAGCTTTCAAAAACTTAATCATTCTTAATTTTGTTTGTTATCATCAAAATTAACATTATGTTAACATAAATGTTAACAATCTCCCCCTTTTTGATGATGACAAACTTTTCATGTATTTAAAGAATTATTGAATAAATTGCTCCCCCTAAATGTAAGTTCCCCTTACAATTTGAGCTTAAAAAATTAATCATTCTTAATCTTGTTTGTTATCATCAAAATCATTATGTTAACATATATGTTAACAATCTCCCCATTTTTGATGATGACAAACCTTTCATGTATTTAAAGAATGATTCCATAAATTTCTCCCCTTAAATGTAAGTTTCTCTTACAATTTGCCAATTAGCTAAATTAACAAATTTAAATACATGCATTTTTCTTCTCCCCCTCATCATCAAAAAGAAAAACTTAATTGGCAAAGAAAAAGAATAGAAAATTTTATAAATTTAAAAACATGTATTCTTCTCCCCCTTCATCATTAAAAAGAAAACTTAAAGGAAAAGAATAAAAGTAGTAAATTTGTTACCCATGTTGTCCGAGTAGAAATTTGGATAGATCTCCCCCTAACAACAAGCATCGCCTCAAATACAAATTTAACATTATTACTCCCAAATTATCATAAATCATCATACAAACAAACTCTATACATAAATCATCACATAATCCATCAACCATAAAATGATCATGAACCATCATTCCATCAATTACCAAGTCAATAACTCATAACACAAAATTATCATATAAAACAACCATGTAATCAAATTATCATCATATCTTCAAAATTCATCAAAATCAACATCATAATCGCATATCAATCATCAAAACAATACTCAAAATGCATACTATTTTCCTCCTTTTGACAACATCAAAATGATATATTATTTTGTCTCCCCCTTTGGACAATAAAAAAGTTCAAAATGCATATTATCCAAAATCATATTGTATGCTCCCCCTAAATATATGGCCAATTTAAAAATTTAACCAAAATGATTTTATCCAAAAACATATCACATTTATCTCCCTATTCAACATAAAAAAAAAGATAGATGCAATTAAAACACGATCATAAAAAAATAATTCAATGAAGATATTACCCATTTTGAGCGAGCAAAAATTTCGACAAAATCTCTCCTTAAAAATGAACAAATCCTCAAATACACAACATGGTTAAAACACTTCCAAATAAGCTTAAACAATTATAACAAACCAACAACTCCATCAATTCATCAAGCAACACATATATAATCATCAATCATCAAAATCAAACACACCACTTATCTATCATGCTTAAACACTTCAAAAACATTAATATCAAACAAGTCCATCATGATGAGTTGATAAGCTATGATCATATATATATATAACCATATATCATAATAAAGCACTCAATGTTATACATAATGATAATTCCATTATGTAAGCATACAAGCATACTTTCACAAATTCAAGCTATTATCCATTTATCATGATTTATTCAACAAAATCAATATGGCAAGAATTGTTATCAAAACAATTAAATCATCTTGCCTCATCTTTTTCTCTTATATCATGATCGAATAATTATTCTCACAAGCTTTCATCAAGGAACTCTCCACCATTCCTTATTTGTGGTACCTACAAAAAAATTCAAGTTGTGTGCTTTGGTACCCAAATACTCTTGGGTCCTTGAATGTTAGTTTTGGTTCTTTTTGGAACCCAAATACATTTTACTTCATAATATGCATTTCTCTTTATTGGACATCTATTTTTCATATGACCATCTTGATTACAATAATGACATACAATTTGATCATTAATGGAGGTAGTTTTAACAAAATAACTCTTATAATATTTTTGCTTCAAATTTGGCTTATAATCAATACCTCCTTTGTCAAATACACATTTTTGTGAATTAAGCAAGTTATCTAACATCTTTTGCTCATTTGTAAATTTTAAGACAATCTCATTTAACTTATTGCTCTTCTTCTTAAGCACTCCATTTTCTTTTATTAATTCATCAACATGTGATTTCTCATGCTCATATGAAGTACTTTGTTTGCATTTAAAAGATGCAATCCTATTATGTAACATTTCATTATCTAAATCTAATTCTTCGATCTTTTTATTTAATGAAACATTGCATTTTTGTAAAGCATCATTTTCATTTTTCAAGTCATCTACATGTGATTTTAGATACTTGTGTGAAGTGCTAGATTTCTCATTTGATAATGCAACACTATCATGCAATGTTTTATTTTCTAATTCTAAGCAACTAATCTTTGCACTTAGAGATTCATTTTCATTTTTGAGCTCTCCCATTTTCTTTTTAAGACATGCATTCTTTTTACCAATTTTCATCCACTCATCATATAATTCTTTAAAAGCATCATGTAATTCATCATAGGAAGGATCACTTACCTCATTGAGATCACCATCATCTCCTATTGCCATAAGTGCTAGGTTTGACACTTCTTGCAAATCTTCCTCATCATTTGAATCTTCATCGCTATCATCCCAAGTAGCCACCATGGCTTTCTTCTTAAATTTGTTGACAAGTGGACACTCCGATCTTATATGGCCACGCTTTTTGCATTCAAAACAAACAATTGCCTCTTTCTTCCTTTCTCCACCTTAAGGTTTTCTCTCATGAGATCTTTAAAGTTTCTTCTCTTGATTTGCTTCTTGAAGATCCTTCTAAACTTTCTAGCAATCATTTCAATGCTTTCATCTTCAAAGTCACTTCCATCATCATCACTTTCAACTATAGAAGATTTAAAAGCAAAGCTCTTCTTCTTTTTATCTTCATCAATTCTTTCATTAGCTATATCTTCTTCATAAGAAGTAAGTGAACCAATAAGATCATCAAGAGATAAAGTATTAAGATTTTTTGCTTCTTCTATGGCCGTTCTCTTTGGTCTCCACTCTTTTGGCAATGATCTAATAATTTTCTTCACTTTTTCACAATTACTAAATTTCTTTCCTAATGCTTCAAGAGAATTTACAATATCGGTGAATCTAGTGTACATATCATGAACACACTCATATGATTCCATTTGAAACATCTCATATTGCCTAGTGAATCTACTAATTTTACACTCTTTGACTTGATTCGTTCCGTCATATACAACTTCAAGTCTCTTCCAAATTTCATAAGCACTTTCACAACTAGAAACTCTATGAAATTCTTTCTTATCTAAAGCACAAAATAAGGCATTCATTGCTTTGGAGTTTAAGGACATCTTTTTCTTTTCTAATCCACTCCATTGACTAGAAGGTTTTAGAATTTCTTCCCCTTCTTCATTTTTAGTTAAATGCATAAAAGGACCATTATTAACGATTTCCCAAATATCATAATCTAAGGCTTGTAAAAATACTCTCATCCTTGTTTTCCAATAAAGATAGTCATTACCATCAAAAAATGGAGGTCTAGTGGTAGATTGGCCTTCCATGAAGGTTGAGCTAATTTGGGTTGCTATAGATCTTTAACTCTAGACGGTTAAGTCTACACAAGAGCACCTTGCTCTGATACCAATTGAAATGCAAATGTGCAACCCAAGAGGGGGGGTGAATTGGGATTTTAAAACTTAAGCTAAGCAAACCACAAAACAATTCAATCTAATGCCTTAATGGAATCGAAAACAATAAATTCAATAAATCGCAATAATAAAAGAATAAGGGATGAGAAAACAAACACAAGGATTTTTACGTGGTTCGGCAATCCCCGCCACGCCCACGCCTCCAAGCTCACCGGGCTTGAGGATTTCACTAAGCAAGCCTCCAAGGCTTCAAATGCTTACAATTGACTTCCAAGGTGTCAATGGACCTTCACAACAAGAGATTATCCCCAATCTCTTAACTCAAGTGTATCCCAACACTTACAATCTCTCAACTTGATTTTACAAGAAGGATTACAAATGAATTTCTCTCACACAATGTGTTTGATCACAAATGAAAGCTCAATGTGTGAATGAATAAGATGAATACAAGAATTTAAAGCTCAATGAAAGTTGTATGCTCAATATTTAGCTCAATGATGATCGTTGGGATTATTTTTGTTGGAATTGGATTGAGCTTATTTATAGTTGGAGCTGAAAACTAGCCGTTATTGACTTTCTGCTCACTGTCGGATCGCCGTTAACTGGAGATATCGGATCGCCGTTTGACTGGTCAATATGACCGTTGGGCTGGATTTTCAAATTGTCGAATCGCCGTTATCAAGATGTCGGATCGCCGTTAGTGTCCGGAGGCTAATCTTCAATTCTGGAGATGTCGGATCGCCGTTATCTAGATGTCGGATCGCCGTTAGCGTCCAGAGGCTAATTTTCAATTCTGGAGATGTCGGCGAGCCGTTATCAAGATGTCAGATCGCCGTTATCTACAGTAACATCTACAGTAACTGCTACAGTGAACTATTTTGTAAAATGACAGTTTGACCCCAAAACTTTATATAACTGTATTATGGCCCAAAACGTTATGAAACTTTACAAACAGGTCCAATTTTAGAATTTCTAAATAATACACTGTGAATCCCAAAACTTTCTGAAATTATAATATGACCCAAAATACTATGAAACATTTCAAATAAGTCGTTCTCCAAATTTTCAAGCAATACTTGTTGATTTCAAATATTTCAAAATTCTTTCAATTAAACCATAAACTTGAAAAACAAAAAAATTTCATAAAATCATTTTTCCATTAGATATAAAACCTTTATAATGTGAAAATAATGATTTATTTAAAATGTAAGAAAAATAATTTAAGCTTTCAAAAACTTAATCATTCTTAATTTTGTTTGTTATCATCAAAATTAACATTATGTTAACATAAATGTTAACAATCTCCCCCTTTTTGATGATGACAAACTTTTCATGTATTTAAAGAATGATTGAATAAATTGCTCCCCCTAAATGTAAGTTCCCCTTACAATTTGAGCTTAAAAAATTAATCATTCTTAATCTTGTTTGTTATCATCAAAATCATTATGTTAACATATATGTTAACAATTTACTCATCCATCTGGTAACAACAGCGCAGTAATTTGTCACATTCACCTACGTCACAATTACGTCAACGTGATTTTATGAAACAAGATTGTAAAAACCGATAACATTTTATTGTGATACATGATTTTTTGAGGTGACATAATTAAGCGGACAACCGATTTGCAAGCTGCAAGCTGTGATCCAACCATAAAGCTATCGTATCACAACCTGAATCAAGCAACCATAAAATATGTAGGACCGACTATTAACTTGTTCAAAGCACCAGCCCCAGCGGAACTAGCTGCAATCCTACATTATTTCAGTCCTCCAGGTTGCAAGTTCGCAAAAGCATCATAACTAACATGATCTATGAACATATAGGCAAACGTCATCATGATCTATGAACATATAGGCAAACCTCCACTAGCTCCCATGTCCAACCCCGCTCCTTCCTGGCTCAATCAAGAAGCAAAATGTTGTTTATACGTAAGAGGCCCAACAAAAATTGTATAAAGACACACTAAAATATGAATTAGACCACAACAAGTTAACAACATCAAGGCACAAGCAACTAATAACTAACACTGAAACTGGTCACTTGCAACATATAAAAAAACTGTGACCAAGACCCAAATAACAGTAGTACAGTATAATTATCTAGATGTCTACCATCTGAAATCTTGCAAAATATTAGAAAGCAGTACTGCAGGATGTGAGAAGCTTCCTAAAAATCTGTTAGCTGCAAATAACCGTTATACCAGGCAAATAATTATGGGATTAACTCCTGAAAATTAAGCATATATGACATTCATTTGACAGTTTTCTTTTTCCTCAACATGCGACCATTTCTCCCATGTTCTTTGACTCTGGTGTTGGTTAGTATTCAAAATAGCAAGCCACTCTCAATATGTTTTAGGGGATCTGGTAAATGAAGAAAGTAAAGTGGGCAAGGCAAGCAATAACAACAATTCAATTTTTTTTTGAAAACCTCACTATATATTCCAAAGGAAATTAAAGTCCATACATACATAATAAGCATGAAAAAAAGGTCTATTTTGACTTACGTTAAATCAAATTAATGGCATAATTTGATTCCACCGTTTTTTAAAAAGGAAAAACTTTTAAGCCGCTCAAATTCCTCAGCCTATATCTACCTTTTCTGTTAAATTGAGACAAGAAAGATATTACTGGCAGGACCAGGGCGGACAAATTAAGACCTAAAATGGGCACAGAAGCTACTCAAATCAATTTGCTATACTGTGCTACAGAACATTACCCCACACACCCCAAATAAAAAAAAAACGAAAACTGAAAAGATAAGAGGAGTAGGAGACGTGGTGAGGTGGGGAAGAAAACAGGAATATGAATGCAAAAAAATTTACTAATTCAAAAAGAGGAGAGCTAAAATGAAAAAAAGTGTTGAAATCAAGTAAAATTACTCGATTTCAACAATTGCCTAGTCAAGACATGGTTTGAAGCATGAACTCACAATATGACCACAAAAGTAAAATTAAACCAAAACATAAAAGAACAAAGACACTATATGTTACCTTACAATTTCCACAGAGGCCAACTCTCATGGAAAAAGTCCCCAAGAAAATGACATTTAACCATAGGGATCCTTGTACTCCTTTAGGACTCTAATTTTTATCATATCTTCCCATTTCCAAGATCAATAATGAATTTTGACAAGTTTCTGAAGTTCTAACTTAGGCTAAAGGTAGAAAGCCAGATGAAGTTTATGGCATGTTAGATGTGTTATCTTATCTGTGTTTGGCAAGCCACTTTATATAGAGTAGAATAGCAAGAATAGATAAGCACAAGAGCTTAAACAAAAGAAGATAAGACAGTACACGTCAATTACCATGGAAAAACTAAAATTTTCAAATTTAGAAGCTTTGCATGTGCAAGACGTGTAAATCATGCTAAAAAGTTGAAGCCACCGGTAAGTTACACGTGAAACCATTATAAACTCCACATACATTCAACTTTATCATAAGAAGACAAATATTCAATACGTTGAGTTAATTTCACTCATTGTAACACTTATACTGTTAAAGCACAAGATCAAAAAATGAGATAAGAACATAATGCTTACCAATGAAAAATCCAAAAAAAAACAATA
This sequence comes from Atalantia buxifolia, assembly GCA_030444775.1. Classification (NCBI taxonomy): domain Eukaryota; kingdom Viridiplantae; phylum Streptophyta; class Magnoliopsida; order Sapindales; family Rutaceae; genus Atalantia; species Atalantia buxifolia. Next base: position 15,123,971 of record CM059838.1, read on the forward strand.
ATAATAAAATCAAGACTTATGCGTGTACTAAACATGTAAAATATCAGAAAAATTAAAACCAATATGAATTATATGAACGATTGGCTGCTGTGAGAAGAATGAAACATCCCACTAAGTTTGCGTAAATGCTGATAACACTAACCAAATAAAAATGAAAGAGATGTAAATGAAAATAGATGACATATTATATGGAAAGAGAATATTTAAGGAGAATACATGCACAAGATATTATCCAATAACTTACTTTTAAATGCCGATTCATTATAAACAACTCCATTTGGACAATGTCAATCAAAAAATAAAATGATTTTCAAAACTTTTTATGAGTACCCATGTTGTTTTATCTCAAGAATCTTAGTAATGTCAAATATATGTATAATTACACTTGAATGAATAACAATTAGCACTAGCATGCATATCATGAAAGATATGACTCAAAGCCAACAAAACTTGCATAATTTTGCAAATTTTGATTCGTACTTCACCCCTTCCTCATCCATAAGTAACTACATTATGTGGCATATTCAAGTTAAGAATGATCTGTGCCTGTAACCTGCCTTATATCAACACCAATAGTAACCGTGCTTTCAAGTTTTCATTCAAAATTTCACATTAACATAACAACAAAGTCTCATAGTCCTCGAAACGGCAAATAAGCTACAGAGTAAGTTCTCAACCCCTTATCTGATGTACATATTACATAGCTTAATCATCAGCCAAGTTTAAGTTCACTACAGTGAAGCTTATTTAAACAACTTCAAGAGACCAATAGCGTTGGTTTTGTTATTGAATACTCTACTAAGATAGTCTTGTAAGCACAACACAAGAGCTAACTCAACCTTAGAATCCTTTGAATTCCATTAGTTTCTTTGCCAATTATTGCTAAATTTATAGCTTAAAGTTGACAGAATTAGAGTAATAAGTTGTGTTAGTTTTGATGTTGTCGTTAGGTATACCGAGAAAATATGTACAAGTGATGCCTAATCCTGTATATAAAATTAAAGCATGTAAGATTGAATCGAGTATGATTTTAAAAATATCAACCGAATCACCTTAAAAATCATTAACACTAAAATCCAGAAAGTGAAGGCACAAGAAAGATAAAACGTCGCCGTAAAATTAGTAGCATGAAAACTGTGATGTATTTTTAAGCTTACCAATCTGGAGATCGCTGATTTTTAGGCTTAAAATGTAGCATCCATTCCAGTGCTAACTGCTGAGTTTGAACAGCGATCGATGATACAGTTATGATAAAAGAAGACCTTTTTACATCCCTCTAAACTTCTTATAAAACCTCCTCTTTAACTGAAATTACCTAAATAATCATAGATAAATTCTTTTTTAAATCTTCTGGCCTGAAGTCTTTAAGGCTTTAAATGAGCCCCGTACACTACACTACCCAAATATTTTTATTCCATGGAGTATGGTGTTGTGCTCGATGGTCTGAGGTTCTGTGGCAACAGTGGAGAGTGAATGCGTGTAACAGAAGGGAAAAAAAATCATTTATTTTTGTTTCTTATAATAAATTAATTAAAAAAAGGACTAAAGAAATAAACTGAGGGTCAAGTCAAATATCAATACTAAGAATTTTATGCTTTTGTAGTTGCTGGACAAAGCAAAGATGGAGTCTTACCCACACGGTCGACATACTCTACACCTCACACACATGCGTTTGCTTTTAATATTTTAATAATTTCTCTAACGATAAATCCATTTTCTCTTTTACATCTTGAATACTTTATTTGAAACCTTATTTTATTTGGATCTAACCAGCCTTTTTGATATTAAGACTTTCATCTAATCCATTGAACTATAACTTCATTTACAGTACAATTACAAAATTTATTGGGAGTAGCTAAAAAAATAAACTTACATTAATAATATTGTAAATAAATCTACTATTAGTTCTTATTTTCTAGAAAAGTAAAAAAAAAAAATGGGGCTCAAACAGTTGGGGCAGGTCCAGTTTATGAATATTCAAGGATTAAACTTCTACTATAGATAATATATTTTAAAAACTAAAGATAAAATTAATTGAGTTTTTAATTAAACCTTGTTAACTCTATTGAATTAATCCGTTAAGTCTATAAAATAATAGTTCTCATAAACTCATAAATTCATAAAATGTTAATTTTTATATCTTATTATTATGTCAATTAGTTGTAGTAATTTTGTTTGGGTGCACCAATGTAAATTGGTGGTCTTAATATTAAAAGCACCTAATACAAGCCTGACGACAATTTCAACTTCTAAGAAAGAAATATCGTAGGAACTTTAAATAAAAATCTTTTAAGTGTAAATTGATTTCTAAAGCATAATTCTTGAAGTCCTTAAAAAAAAATAGAGTTTTCATATGTGGGTGTACAAAGTTAAATGAGCGGGATGCATTTAGTTAGGTGGCAATTTGTCTTATTAGGTAATACTTAATAAATGTTGTTGTTTTGTAAACTTCAATTCATCTAGAAGATAAAATGATAATTTTTAATTTATTAAAAAAGTAAGACAACTTTAATTTATCCTCATTTTGGTTCATAAAATTAGGCGAAGGTGCATTGATGATTTTTTTTATTCATAAAATGAGAGCAAATTGATGTTTTCACACTTTACGAAGTTTAATTTTTTCTAAGTGTTAAAAAGTGATTTTGCAAAACTTTTTTTAAATGTTAAAACAGATATTATACTGATATTTGTAATTAGATATATAATTAAAACTTATATTAGTATATTAATTTTATGAAATAATGTCTCTATTTCACATTTTATAAGGTAGAAAGACTTATAAATTAACTTTACACAATTTTTTACTTAATTGAGAGAGATTGAGCCTATGGAGACTCGAACCACTACCCTCATAATCCTTCTTAACTTTGAAAGTAGTAATTCACCTTGAACCAAAACCCAAGTGGCTTACAAGACTTTAAATGGCTATTTTTATTTTCTACTAGTTGTTGGAAAAATATAATATAAGAGAAAAGAATCTCAAATATTATTCCCCCAACGAAGTTTAAAATTTTGCAATTTATTCAAAACCTCTTTCCAAATTCTCTTCTATAATAATTTTCTGACAAAAGAGCAAAAAATCATATTCCATGGTTATATGTAGGAAATTTCAAACAACAATAAATTTTCTATTTTCTATTTCATATTTTACACTCAAGGTTACTAAAAGACAAAATTTATACCACTTTTTGCATTCATAATTTGTACCTTGAGGTGTTAAAAATTGTGGAGTGTTTGCAGTTAGGATCCATCAATTGTGTACAGTTCTATTCCACAGTGCATATGGTCAAACATTGTAGCTTGTACACCCAATCACATGATACGAGGAGTACAAAATAAAGTCATTCTTTAGACACTTTTCAACAAATTGTTTATGCATAAATTTGACCATATTATTTTGCTAAGTGACACTAAACACCCAACTCTTCCCAATGGTCATTACAAAATTCTGTCGACACTATTTTAGTATTTTTTGACGCATCGGACGGCAAAAATCGAGGGCATGTTTGGCAATTTAATATCAGGTGAACAACGTTGTGTACTTGTTTTTGAGTAAAGCTATGGACATTCTCATTCATGTTGATACACAATTAAAACAGATGTCGGTGTCTTTTGATTGGTTAAAGTTCATTTTCATTATGGGTCAATTTATTACACAAAAAGATATATTTAATTTTTTTCTTTAAAATATTTATGTTAAACTATTATAACTTCTACTTATTATTTATTTTATAAAACTCCTATATAACTAGCTAGCAATTTGATGTCGAAATTAAATTATATTTGATCATTGGAAAAGACTTCATATTGAAGGAGTTATATTTTTCTTCGTTATTTTCTTGGGATAATAGGGTGTTTGGCTTTTGAAAAAAGTAGATATAATGGTAAAATATTTTGTTTCCTGATTTTGAAGATCATGAGAATCGATCCCAACAGAAAAACAATATTTCATTTGCATAAATTTGCAAAATAGTATATGTTCGAAAAAAAAATCATAGATTCTTTGCTCTTGATTAACAAAATTGTGTGTGATTAAATAAACTCTCGCTCCATCGGACACATCCATGATCCATTCCATGTGAAATTAACATGGAGGGCCCACGTTCCATCACACGAGAAACACATACATGCACGGATGCACCTCATCCATGATTATTTGCATCCAACACAAGCAGCTTGATCAGCCACTCGGCCAAATTAAGGCTGCTGCCCTCCAATTTGGAGGGCAGCAGTTCGAACCCCTAGTGCAATGTGAGATTATTTTATTTCTTAATTATATTATATAATTGAGTAAAAATAGATTTCTCTTTTATTCAAGAGTGAGTGAAGTAGATATCCCTAAAATATCAGTGAGTGTTAAAATCTGGACAGAGTTTCATAAACATTGATGTAAGTTGGTCTCATTAATAGTCTGATTTATAAATATTAGTTATACTCTTATATAATATGAGTTGTAATTTGAACAATAATCTCATATAATCAAATAAAAAAAAACATGAGCAGCTTGATCAAATGTTAATTCATAGATCTACAGATTTTGACAAGGTTCTTTTTTTTCCCCACCAAATATTTTTGTCACACTTCGAGCATCTAGCATCATTCCAAATATTGTTTACATATTCCTCTAAATATTGTTAATTATAAATGTACTCTTGATAATTAGTTCAATTTATGATAATTAATGGTTCCAAAAAAAAAATATCCTATTGCACATAAATTTGTAGATCAATAATCAAACCTGTGTTGGAAACATGGTTAATATTTTTGCATTTCATTGTTCTATTACAATAATACGAGTTCAATCAATAATTAAGTAGTTAATTTATTATATTTAAATATGTGCAAACACGCATTGGTTTACGGTAACATGTTAATTCATTGATCTTTTGAAGTTTTCTTCGAAAATGACAAGCTATTTTATTAAGTGAATTTTAATTTGACGTAAGATAATTAACCATGATTTTTTTGTAAATCAAGACAAATTTAGGGATGGCAAAAATCCCCACGGGGACGGGTACCCTCGGAGATTTTTCCCATTCGGGGAGGATATGGGGATAATTTCATACCCAATTTCTTATTTGGGGAAGGGACGGGGAAATTTTTTTACCCAATTTCTTATTTGGGGAGGGAACGGGGATGAGGTGGAATCCCCATCCCCTACCCATTTTCCCATTTTAATTTTTATTTTTTAAAATTACTAGTAAATAAATTATAAAATTTGATTTATAAAATTATAGATATTGGTAAAAATAACAAATATCAAAATATTTATATTATTAAACTTTTAGGCCTAATTAACTAATTAAAGTCCTAAATTTTTATTTAGGATATTAAAAAGACCAGGTAGATTCTATTAGTCCAAAAGTTTTGTTTTAATTTTAATATTCATTAAATATTTTAAATTTAAATCTATTTTTTTATTTATTTTTAGATATTAAAATTACCCACAGCGAATCACAATTTTAATATATAATCTAATCGAATCTAATATTTGCTCTTGATTTGCTCCGACTTAACTATTATGCTGCAAAGGAAATAGTCCACATTTATAAAGTGTCCACGCCACCATTGAAAAAGTTAATTTTGAATCTAAATTTAATTTTTTTTTGTAACAATTTTGTATTAAACTATTAATTTGTTCATGATAGTTTGTAAAAAAAGTTTATATCTCTTGCATGCTGCATTGCTGACTAATTTAATGGATGTGACTTTTGTAATGGATATTAATGTAAGATATATTTTGAACTTTACTTTTATTTAAATTTTTTATTTTAATATGATTAGCTCAAAATTAAAAAAAAATGTATTAGTTATTTAGGGATCGGGGACCCTCGGGGATCCCCTGTTATTATTCAGGGACGGGATGGAGATTTTCTCAAGTAATTATGATGGGGACGGAGACATACGTAAAATATCGGGGATGGGTACGGGGAGATTGGTCCCCTCCCCTCCCTATTGCCATCCCTAGACAAATTTATTAATATTAAACTAACTTTTAAATATTTATAGCATGCCGATTGTTAATATTCTTTTTTTTTTCATTGTGGATCTCGATCATTAAATTGTTTCACTATTATTATGTTCAACATTATTCTTAAAAATACTAAATTTATATTCCTAAAACTGAAATGATGAATTACTTAATTGGACTTATTATTATTTAGACCTTATCTAATATCTAATCAATCTTCGAGTTTTAATAGAAAACTTTTTAGTTCTTGATTATGCCAAACTTTCTCACACTTATTTTCTAACATGAAATAATGACTTTCATAACCGATGCTTGAACATATAATAATAAGGGTCTAACTACGTTGCAACTGTTGCAACGTGCAACACTTTTTGTCCTTTTTCGTCAGGTTCGTTGGATGCTTACTTTCTCAATCTAACAGCTGAAATTAATTATTAGATAAATGGACAACCGTTGCAGCCGGTCTTGTCATCTTCAATCTCGAGCTTCACTTCCTCTTTCTTGAGCCCTGGAAGGTCTGCCTAGAATACGTGAGCTTCTGAGGTTTCTTTCCAGTCCATGCGAGTGTTAACAATAGTTGAGGTTTCTTGTGAGAATTTTGAGAGGAAAGTAAAGGGAAAGAAAAGTCCTTGGACGGGTCCCAAACATCAAGAGAGAACGAATCCAAAATGCTTTTGAGTTAGTTACCAAAGAAACTTGCAATCATCGCCCTTTTTTTTCATGATAAATGTTTACAGAATGTGAGATTTGATATTAGATTGATTGCTGTTTATCGTGTATTGCTCTTGTTTTTGATCGTATGCAAGTGTTGGGTATTTATAACAAGCACGGAAGGTTTTTTGGAACAAAACAGAATTCAAAAGTGCCATCCAATTCGTTCCCGTGTCAGCCCCTATTCATACACAAATCATCGGAACCTTTTTCCCCCATGACATTGCGATCGTCTTCTCCTGTGTTCGGTGTATCTTGATTATTTGTCAAATTAAATCATCTACACCCGCTGGTTTCTTTGCCTCTCGCCACCGAAATCACAACCCAGGTTCCAACTTAGGTGAATCCTCCAAATATTTTCCCCCCAGAAAATACGATCCTCTTCTTTTGATGTCGGTGTCTCCGGATTATTTCTAACTGCCATTTGTTCAACCCTTTATTTCTCTTTTCTGGTAAGTAAATCGTACATGTTATTCCTAAATAACAGTTTTAAATCAATGCTTCCTTAATAACCATTACTTAAGTCCATGACCAGCTTCAACAGGTGCCACTAAATGCTTCATTTTTTCACTAACTAAATTCAACCGTTAGATGGAATTCCTTTACATCGAACGATAATTTTGAATGAAGACAAAAAGGTGTTGCACGTTGGAACTGTTGCAACGTAGGAGGATCCAATAATAAATAATATGTGTCGAAGGCGTATTAATCTTTTAATTAATGTTGGATTTTTCTTTTTTCTTTTTTCTTTTTATTTCCCCAAGGCAATGTCACATAAACTAAAATAATGAATGCTCAACTTTCTCTATATTGAATCAAACGCATTGAGTCTAAAGAAATAGGACCATTTTACTAACGTCAATTTTTAGTAATTATAGATAATTTAAATTTATTAAAAACTCGAGAAAATTAGTTCAAATTTCTTTTATTTTAAAAAATAATTAAATGAAAACACACTTTTTCTTTAATTTTTAAAAATAATTAAATAAAAACACACTTTCATAATTATTATGAATAATATAAAATTATAAAACATTGGTCCACCAAAAAACAAATATCGGTCGTCGGATGAGCCCCTCAATGAAGTGGCACTCATCGAAGTAACCACAAGAGATACCCCAATAAACCCACTGAACCGAGTTCCAAATCTCGACAAAACCGGAAAAGCCAAGAGGGAATGGCACATCCCGTAATAAAATGGACAATTCAAGGGCAGTTAAACCCTTCCACAATATTTAAATGACAACGACGCGGAGAGAAGAAGAGAAAGCTAAAGCCAGCAGCAGCCAATAAAACCATTCATCCCATCCAAACAAAGCCCCTGCTTTTGCCCTTGTACTCTCTCTCTCTCTCTCTCTCTCTCTCTCCTGAATCGTGCGTTTCGTTTAATCTCGCTCATCATCTTCTCAGATTCGCGTCCTCTTATCGATCCCCCAACTGTATGTCTATCTAACCCTAATATTCCGATTATGCCCCTCGATCTTTTATCTATTTTCAATATAGATCCCTAATTTCTCGTGGTTGTTCTTGTGTTGCATGCGAGTGATTTTGATTGGTTAGCTTCGCAATTGTGAGTTTCGTACGATTTGTTTGATGAATTAGTTGTTGTGATCTGCGATTTAGTAATTGTTTTAGTCTTTTTGTCACTGATTTCCTTGATATGATGAAATTGAAGTGGTAATGCTAGGGTTTGATTTATGATTGTTGGTACACATGTCAGCTGTGATTGCAGCTGCGTATTGATTTGATTGGGACTTTTCTAGGGTTTTATCATTGTCTGCGTGTTTAGTTGAGGCTAAAATGGTTGTCCAGTTCCAATTAACAGTAATGTGAACGTGTAATGGGATATTGCTACCTTTATTTTTCATAGAAGTGATATTATATTTCGTTCAGTTTTCATTTGTTAATCAGATTATTCAAATTCGTTTGCTTTCTTTTACTTTCTGCATTCGCCTAGCGAGTTCTGTGATAAAGGTGACATAAATGTGTAAGTTTGTACAAAATGGGCTGTTGTGAGTTCTCATTTTCCATGGAAGTGGAATTGTGAGCGGTTTACTTGGATGGAGGTTTTTTTTTTCTTTTACCTTGAATTTGCTTGAGATGGTGTTTTAATTTGCAAATTCTGGTATCTTTGTTTCTGTTTGTCTGGGATTGTGCCCTTGAAAGTAACCAGGTTTTTAAATCTTGGTAGGCCAACCATGAGTGACGAAGGAGAAAAGACTTGTCCTCTCTGTGCTGAAGAGATGGATTTGACAGATCAACAATTGAAGCCTTGCAAATGTGGCTATGAGGTCTGCTTCAGTTATCTTTATTACCTTTTAGATAATGATAAGGTTTCTGCTTAATTGTAATTTGAATATGTTGGCTGGAGGTATTGTGTAGTCATCTAATAATTATGATATGATAATGGATGTGTCGTATTATGAAAAAAGTGCACTCTGGTATTTGATGAAAAAGTAGTTCTTAACTTGGATGTCCCATTTGACTTGTTTCCATTTTTTTTTCCCCCATATTTTGCCTTGCCGCAGTCAGGGCAATAGTCCTATTTGTCTGTTATTTTTCTGGCTAAGCTCTATGATTTCTTCCCTGAACAAGTTACAGCCTAATTGCTGACCACCTTTTTCTTTTTGGTCTGTCTATAGCATCATTGCTATACAAAAGGTTTCTTTGCTTCTTTTCATTTAGATTTTACGTAGTCAACTGTAATATATTTTATTTGTGTCTTTACTAAGAATGTGCTTGGTATTACCAGTCTGGTTAACAAATGTTCGGTGCCAGTTTTATGGTCAAACACAAACCGACCATTCTCTTAGGTTGAGTTGTTTTTTATTTGACCTTTGATCTCTAAAATCTTTCTTAATCCTAAACTTGTAGAGATAGGAGTGAAAGAAGCTCATTTGCAAAATCCTGGGTCTGTTGGCTGGTGTCATCTTTATTTGTCCTGCACTTTTATTAAGCCTTAATTAGAAAACTATAATTATTTGCAATGTTATATGGCATATTATTAATCATTTGTCTTGTTTTTCTTTATATTCTAATGTATTCGGACCAATACCTATAGGGGAAAAATATATGTACTATGAATGATAGATGTCTTATTTTCGATCCTTTGTTACTGTTGATTCCCTACAGAAATTTTCTCCAAATTATATTTTTCATTTCAATTTCATAAATACCTTTTCGACTTCATTGTAGATATGTGTTTGGTGTTGGCATCACATAATGGACATGGCTGAAAAGGAAGAGACGGAGGGTCGGTGTCCGGCATGTCGTTCTCCTTATGACAAGGAAAAGATTGTAGGGATGGCCGCAAAGTGTGAGAGGTAGTTTTTTCTTCAGATTGTTTTTCAGCATGTGAGATCACAACAAATGATCTTTCCAACTGTATGCAAAGTTAATTGTTGCATTTATTATACTTTTTGTTTCTAAATTCCTCAGATTGGTGGCTGAAATCAGTATGGAGAGAAAAATGAAGTCACAGAAGTCAAAGACTAAATCATCTGAAGGAAAGAAGCAACAGCTTAGTAGTGTTCGAGTGATTCAACGGAATCTTGTCTACATTGTTGGGCTGCCTCTAAATTTGGGAGATGAAGATGTACTCTCTCTCTGTCTCTGTCTCTCTCTCTCTGTATGTTTTTTCCCACTTCTACCGTACATGTTCTGAATACGGTGATGACAATGTTTTGCAGCTTCTTCAGCGGAGAGAATATTTTGGCCAGTATGGAAAGGTTTTGAAAGTGTCTATGTCTCGTACGGCGGCTGGTGTTATTCAGCAATTTCCAAACAATACTTGCAGTGTGTAAGCTCAAATGTTTTCATAATGTCTCGGTCTTCTTTGCGATGAAATAGGAGACCTTTATGTAACCAGTGTCCTTTTATAATTGGTGTTGTATTTGCTAACCTACCTCTCCTGTGGTTGGATCTTTTAACATCAATTGAGTATTGCTTTTAGTCATCTATGTACATATTTTTGACATCACTTGCCTTTCATTATCATACAGCATCTCATTAAGTGCAGCTGTTGATCTATATCCTTTTTATGCGCAGATATATTACTTACTCAAAAGAGGAGGAAGCAGTTCGATGTATTCAATCTGTACATGGGTTTGTTTTGGAGGGTAAATCTTTAAAGTACGTTCTACATTGCACTTGTCAAACCTACCCTTTTTTTGATGATGTCCGTGTACCATTTTTTATTTTTCTCTTTTCTTTTCTTCTGTTCAACAACCACCCCCAAAAAAAAACAAAAAGAAGTTTGACAAGTACCAGGTTATATGTTTCAGGGCATGCTTTGGGACCACAAAGTATTGTCATGCTTGGCTGAGAAATGTGGTATGTACATACCTATTTGGTTTGTCTAATATTTTAGGCATTTTCATTTGTTGTAACTTATGAGGATACATTTCTCTTGGCTCCAGCCTTGCACCAATCCTGATTGTCTGTATTTGCATGAAGTTGGTTCTCAAGAAGATAGTTTTACTAAAGATGAGATTATATCTGCATACACAAGGTAATCTACATTTGTGTGCCTGTAGCTCCTGTCCTTGGTAAATCACCCATGAAGTTGCTTTGTTTCCTACTTGAATCATTTTGTGAAATGAATGTCTCACATACTCTCCAACTTTTTGGACTTTGTCAATTTTTTATGTTTGATTGGGATCTATTTCATGAAAGCCAACAGTTGCATTCTGGCTGTTCTAACAGCGAGTTCTCGCGAATCAAGGAAGGATTTAGAAGCAGCTTAGGTAGATGATTGGATTCCCTTTTTTCATATGGAGTAGTTCAGCTCATAAGAGTAGAGCGTCTCTGTTGGTAGAAAAATAGAACTGTTATTTTGGATTTTTCGCCTGATACATCTGTTGGACATGTTGGTACCACAATACCTATCAAGTAGCGGGACAGATTTTTAATAGCCACACAAAACCAATTCTGCGTTCTACAGCTTTAGTTAGTTATTCTCTATCTCACTTTGACGAAAAACATATTAGTATTTCTTGAAAGCTGATGTGTTTAGATGGGTGTGAGTATTTCAGTTGAGCATATTGTTACTGATTTTGGTAAGTTTGATTTTAAATTTTGCAATAGACTTGGTAATAATTTGAAATGGTGCAGAAGAATGACAATTCAGTCCTCCTTTGATGCTTGTTTATTATCACAACCGCCTTCCCCCCTTTTGGGGGTGGAACAATCTGTTGGACAATTAATTGAAGTGTTTTGGTTTCACAGGAGCAGAGTTCAACAAATTACTGGCACAACAAACAATCTGCAACGACGCTCTGGGAATGTATTACCACCCCCATTTGATGATTATTGCCACATTAATTCTGTTTCTACAGCAAAACCTTCACTAAAAATTGCTGCAAATGTAAGCTTAAGATACATCTTATGTAATATCTCACATTTTGTCTGACCACATCTTATGAGACATTTTGATTGCACCTTTGGTACTTAAGTGTGTGAAACCATGACAGTTAACCCCTGTACCAGTTTATTTTAACCACACACTCTTTTGGCCCTATGATATAAAATTCGTAGATGAGTCAACTTTTCCTTGTTTGTGATCTCGTTCTTTTTCCTCTTCCTCCCATATCCTAGAATTTTGAGTTCAGACAAGGTTGATTATTCAGCACAACCTTTAACATCTTGCAAAGTCTTGTGACTGACTTTTGTTTTAATTTTGTTACATTTAATGTGGCAGAATACAGCAAGCATTAGTAAAGATCCTATCCCAAATGGAAGTTCTGCTAGATCAGTAGCCCTTCCTGCTGCGGCTTCATGGTAGATCACTTATTTGTCCCTACTGCCAGTTTGGTATGTGTTAGTAGCTGGTCCTGAATATGTTGTTACATGTGGCAGGGGAATGCGTGCTTCAAATCAGCAGTCAGTGGCTACTTCAGCATGTTCTAATGGACCTTCCAAGCAAAGACCTGACACCGTTGGTGATGCTCTGGCATTTTCATCTGCAGTGGCAAATACAACATCGGCATCTACATTACATGTTGATGTTGTGAAAAGGCCAACGGTACATGAAGATAGTCAAATCACTAATTCTAAAAGCAAATCAGACATATCAAAACCTTCAAGACAGCATTTTGGATCAGAGCCTCCTACACCTAATGGAGAGCCAGCCTCTGTAAGTCTGAGCAACAAGGCATCTTGTCCACCATTATCCAAGTACACTGATAAAGGCCTTGATATGCCACCAAATGTCATACACTCTTCAGATACTACTGGTCATTCTTGTGTTTCGGGTCCTGAAAAGGAAGAGAATGTCACAGCAGATGTTAAGATGCAGGGCTTGTGCTCTGATGTCTCAGCAATGAGCATAGACAGAAATGCGACAAATGAACATTCAGGTGTAGCTAGAGCTAGTAGTGCTCTTCCTGATCATGGCATGATGAAATTGCCCAGGAGCCAAGGCTTACAACGATACAATGCTGATCTATCTAGAGAACCGTTAATGTCACCAGGAACTGGAAAATCCATTACATCTAAAAATGATGCGTTTGTTTCAAGAGAACCATTTGATTGGAGAACAGATCCAACTCAAGCAGGGACAGATGCAAGCCCACAAGAAGAGGAGGATGTATTATCTTTTGATAGTCAAAGACTCAAGGATCCAGAAGTTGTATGTCGTTCAAATTATTTGCCAAAGTCAGCCAATTTACTCCATGTTACAAGTCATTCTAGGTCTCATTCGTTTCAACACAGTGATGCTCTCACTGCCTCGAATTTAAATTCTGATACTCAATTTGTAGATAATAGTGTTAATGATGGTTCACATCCACATTTGTCTAGCAGTTCTTTAAAATCAAATGGATACCCTGAGAAGTTGGCTAGGAATACTTCTGGTCCTGGTAGGGCTGTAGAAAATGCATTTTTGCTTTCAAATGAGGGTCAACGGATGCCCAGGGAATTACAGGGTGATGCCAACATCGATGCTGCTGTAGATACAGGAGAGAATAGCATTATCTCAAATATTTTGTCCATGGACTTTGATACATGGGATGACCCTTTAGCTTTGCCTCAGAATTTGGCCAAGTTGTTAAGTGAACCCGAGAAAGAGCCAAGTTCGCTTAAAATGTCCAGTTCCTGGAAAGGACATAATCATAATCAGTCCAGGTTCTCTTTTGCTAGACAAGAGGAGTCTAGGAGTCATGCTTTTGACAATGAGCGATCTTTCACTGGTTTCATTCAGCAGCCAAAGATCCACTCTTTCAATCAAGATTTTGCTGGAAATAGAGATCCATTGTTGGATAAGCTTGGATTACGTAATGGATTCCATCCCAGCAGTTTTGAAGAATCAGACAATTTTTCTAGCAATCATGCAGTTTTCTCTCCCAATAAGCTTTCTGGTGAGTATCATTATTGCATAAACTGAAAATTATGTGCTCTGTTATCTATTTCTTTTCATGCCTGTATTTTTTAGCTTGGAGGCACTTTATGATGTGCTTTTATTTCAAGTGTTGCATTTAGGAGGGAATGTATTTTCTTTTCTTTTCTTTTTTCGCTGTGAGGGCTTTTTCGTTTCTTTTTATTTTAGGAGATTATTTTTCTTAGTTTTGACTATAAGGGCATGTATATTAGTGGTTGATATGCTTTTTTGCTTGGCTATATGTGGCTTCCAGTTAGTATCAATATGGTATACGCTGAAAAATATGTGTTATTACCCAATACCTTTTCATGCCAGAACTTGCTAGTTTTCCATTTTAATAATGTGGTGTTTTTATCTCTCAAGTGTTGCATTTTTTCGTTTCTTTTCAAGTTTGGGAGATTCTACTTATTGGTTGAGACAAAGGGGAGGGGTTGCAGGGGAATGTATGTATACTGGTTTGAGATGTGTTTTATTGGCTATTTGTGTGTTTTCGTTGCGTGCTTGTGATTTTAATTGAGCATTTACCTGTTTATCATTAATATTTATTGTTTTTCGTTTTGTTTTTCAAGGGAACAAAATGGTTTGTAATGGCTATCATGTTGTGATGCATACATTTGGGAGTGAGTGAATATTAGGCCTCCTGATTTTCCTGCTGTGGGATTGGTTAATTTTAACGTCTGTTTGCTATTTTACTTTGTTTTTCATATTTATGTGCAAGTTGCATGTCTCTATTTTTCAATTTGGTTGGATTAGTTCCTTATCTAGGCAGCCTGGTGTTATAGACTTAACTTTGTTGTCCAGCCTTAGATGCTCTGCTTGCTACTACACTTGGGGCATTGCACGTGGAACCTTTCTAGATATATTAACTTTGTAACTATGTGATTAGCTTAACTGAGGTTATAATATTGAGGACTAATGCAATTGCATTCTAAGCTTCATCGGAGACATGGTTTAGTTTAATGTCAATTGGATTGGTTGCTGCTTTTTGGTCGATTGCATTAGAAAGTTCATTGGTGACATGGTTCTAATGTTATTGGATTTGTGCTGCTTTATGGTTAATTGCATTAGAATGTATTTTGAAAAGTATTCAGATGGTTTTGGTTGCTTGTTTTTTGTTCTTAATCTCAATAGTAGATCGTTTGGTAACAGTAATCATCAACTTAATTTTTGAAAGATGTGTGCCGGTTCCCTTATAATATCCCTTTTCTGAAATCTTGATACTAGGGGAATTTAATGGTCCAAATGAGCATTGAATTTAATTCTTGTATTCTTTGTAAATGTGATCAAATACCAGTTTTGACAGATTGAGAGTAGATAGTATTGTGTAATGTTCTTCTACCTGTGTATCTTCCGCTTGCTTAGTCAATTTCCATGTCTGGGGGGGCGACTGTTAAAGAACTGAGTGAATTATTTCCTGTTGGGTTGACTTCAATTACATTGATGAGGCTGGTACTTCTGTTGGTAACAGTAATCATCAACTTAGTTTTTGAAAGATATGTGCCGGTTCCCTTATAATATCCCTTTTCTGAAATCTTGATACTAGGGGAATTTAATGGTCCAAATGAGCATTGAATTTAATTCTTGTATTCTTTGTAAATGTGATCAAATACCAGTTTTGACAGATTGAGAGTAGATAGTATTGTGTAATGTTCTTCTACCTGTGTATCTTCCGCTTGCTTAGTCAATCTCCATGTCTGTTGGGGGACTGTTAAAAAGAACTGAGTGAATTATTTCCTGTTGGGTTGACTTCAATTACATTGATGAGGCTGGTACGTCTGTTGTACTCTTTTAATTTCTTTAATAATGAGTTTAAAAGCTCCATAGAATCATTATGCTTTTGCAGTACCACTCATCTAGCTCCCATTTTATGGCTTAAGCTGAGAATGTAGTGACCGTTTTGTTTCTGTGCTGGATGGATACCTTTTTGTCTATGTGATTATTTGTGTAATATGCCATAGTTGGCTGGCAACTGGTTATATGAACTTTTTCTGGAGGTGGAAGTAACCTTAAGTCAGCGGTTTTGTACTCAGCAAAGTTACTTTGTTTTAACTGCCTTTGAGCATTTTCATTGGTCTCTTCTTTTCTCGTGTACTGTTTTTTGCTTGAAGTTGTGATCATTGCAATTGACACAGTTTATTTGTTCTAATTCAAATTTAGTGGCTGCAAGATCCCAAATTTCTGCCCCACCTGGATTTTCTGTTCCCAGTAGAGCACCACCCCCGGGCTTTACTTCGCATGAGAGAGTGGACCAGTCTTTTGACACTTTGTCTGGTTAGTTGTAATATTGCTTTTGGATCTTGTGATGGTATCTTCTTTCAGGTTTTTTGTCTGTTGAATGGATCATAATCTCATGCATATGCTATGCAGGAAATCATATGCTTGACTCGTCCTCCCTGTTGAGAAATACTTATCAGATGCAACCAGTTGGAAATGTTGGAAGCACTGGGGATATTGAATTTATGGATCCTGCAATTTTGGCTGTTGGCAAAGGGAGACTTCAAAGTGGCCTTAACAACCCTGGCTTAGACATGCGCAATAATTTCCCTTCACAGTTAAATGCCTTTGAAAATGAGGCAAGGCTGCAATTAATGATGGAGAGATCTCTATCCCCGCACCAGAACCTAAGATATGCCAACATTGGCGATAGTCTCTCTCCTCTTAATGATTCTTATGGCATTTCTTCTAGACTGATGGACCAACCACAAGCAAATAATCTATCTCCTTTTGCCCAGTTATCCATTCAACATTCTAGAAATCCACTGATTTCAAATGGTGGCCACTGGGATGGGTGGAATGAGGTGCAGGGTGGAAACAGTTTAGGCATGGCAGAGCTCCTTAGAAATGAAAGACGGGGGGGGTTTAACAAATTTTATAATGGCTACGAAGACTCGAAGTTTCGGATGCCCAGTTCAGGTGATATATATAATAGAACATTTGGGATGTGATGTGTTGGAAACAAATTTACCGCTTGATTGGCGGGTGGTTACAGAAGAAACATAATGATCTCGTGAAATATGATCGCATTATACTTGAGGGTGAGACTGACTCGTAACTGGTCTCGTTGGCCCGGCCGAAGATTGGATCAAACTCTTGAGAGAAGAGGCCTTAAAATTGGGTCTGGAAACCTACAGGTGAGGAGAAATTAATTTTTTCAATCCTGTCGAAATATTTCCATCTGCCTGTTGGTAATATCATTCGTCAGTTTCTTTGGAAAGGATAGGCGTTGAGAACTCTGTTCATAATTTTTTGAAAGCAACTCCAGGCCCTGATGTTGAGGTTCTTGTTTTCAATTTGGAAGCGCCATGTTCCCTCCTTCAGGTTATACTGTTACTGGTTAGATATTGTGGTGGTTGGCAGTTGTCTTGTACTGAGTTCATGCTTTAGCGTGCCACAACTTCATTTTCAGTGTTGACTAAAACAGTTGCACAAGCCCAGCCTATCATATAAACCGTCAAAGAAGTATTATACATGTGCAGTGAACATTTGCGTCTTCACATCATGTAGCATGTCGTCCTTAATTTGTTTTTGAATACATGCATAGACACTGATGAAATTTGTGTCATGTATGTTGTGTTTGCAGGTAAACTAAACTGCGATCTACATAATAGTGTGTATTGGGGAATGCTAAATATGATCCAACAGGTTGATCGTCCCTTTTTGGTGTGTTTTCCTCCAAATTACAGTTATCAATAAATGTTTGGTTGTCTATCTCCCAACTTAAAGAGATCAAATCTGATCCTCCATCTTTTATCTCCCTTGTTCCTTGCGTTGTTTGTGAGTGTTAACAGTATACCGGCTTCACAAATTTATGAAAAGAAAAATGTTTAGATAAATTGAATCAGCTGGGTCATCTGAACTGTTTGATGACAGGGATTTTAATA
Source organism: Atalantia buxifolia (assembly GCA_030444775.1). Lineage (NCBI taxonomy): Eukaryota > Viridiplantae > Streptophyta > Magnoliopsida > Sapindales > Rutaceae > Atalantia > Atalantia buxifolia. Next base: position 15,141,909 of record CM059838.1, read on the forward strand.
CAAATTTGCAAAAAGTTTGGAGAACCCCTAATGCATCTCACCAGCGAGTAAGGTAGGTTATCTGTTATCTATCTTGCCCAATGGTTTGTTTACTGGTATCGAATATATTGATTAGTTTGCCCGTCCTATGGAAAGAGGCATTGCTTAGTTCATAGATGCGCGCACACGGTATCCAGATGTACATCCGTCTTCTTTCTCTGGGTTATGTTTGGATATGATTAGCATATAATATTGCCTTGCGTTCTTGTCAACATGCGATGTGCTGGCAAACGCCCTAAGGCGGCGTGGGTAGTGTTGGTGTGCGCCTTTAGGAATTAGAAAATTTAAGCTGTACATAATTCCAATTTTGATTTTGGTTTAAAAATCTCAACATATTTGTGAACGTTCTTTAAAATAAAGAGACTTGAGAATTTGTAATTCAATTTATGGAGAGGGCAAACCAGTAACCTTAGAAGCATGAAGGCGTGGCTAGCCGTTGCGAGCTCTTTTTCACGTCTCCTTTGCTTTGCAATTGATGTGGTATACTAAGTTACAGTGAACCAGTACGACTGCTCAAATTATGGTTAGTATGAAAATGACCACAAAAATATAATGGTGAGGAACGAACACAGAGGACTTAGGTATGGTGCAATTATGGTACACACGGGGTGTCCTTTTTGGATCGATATCAACTTGAGCGTGCGTGCGAGCCAATGTGGGGTTACTGTTCCAAAAATAGTAGTTTGGGTTCTCTTGGTCTCCTTAAAAGAGTTCACTGCCATCCTTCTGTTTACCTCAACAGGTAAAGCGCATTAGCATTAGGATTTTGTGGTTTTGCAAGAAAGTCCTTTTTGAAAAGTGATTCCAAGTCTAAAATCCATTACCCACTATGAGGAGTAGAACAAAGACGAAGTTGCAGCAGGCAAACGTAATTTCGATATGCCGACAAGCATGGGAAACTTCCCTATCAGTAGGGTGTCTCTCGCATTGCCATACATTTACTATTTTCTTATAGAATGACAAAAACAAATCAAGAAAAATGAAACCCCACCATCCAAAAACCCTTGACCTGGCACCAAGCCTAACAAAAGCCAACCAAATGAAGTGGAGTGGGACCAATCAATGTAGTGTAACGATGAAAGAGAGACTTCACAAAAATCCAACTGGGGTTTTGGTCCACCATGTGTTCCAATAACAATAGCGAAATAATAGAGTGCTCCTTTACCTTTTCAGCCCATTGAATCATGAACAGATTTTATTTTGAGAAAAGAAAAGTGGGGTTTCTTTTGTCCTTTTCAATTGGAGTTCGTTGCCCAGAGGATTATATGCTTGTATCCTATGATGATAGATGTCGGACAACTTATTAACCTTTGGAAACCTTGGTGGCACAAATAAAAAGAGCAAAAGAGAAAAATGGAAAGAAAAGAAAAGTAACTGTTGGCGCATGTGAGTTGCTTCCGTAAGTACAGTTAAAATAAAGAGAGCGCTGTCTTGGCACTTTATGGGCTCATTAGAATTTAGGGTTATTATTATTTTATTATTTTAAAAATTATCAAATATTAAATGAATATAAAAAGTATTATTTTTTATTATTTTATTATTTTATTTTTATAAAAATATTATTTTATTATTTTTCCGCTAAATTCTGTTTGTTAGTTGATCATTAGTTTGACGTTAGTTGACCAGTTAATTGACTAACAAAATACTAATTTCACCCTTCATGATAAAAAAAAATATTTAAAGGTTATTTATAAAATAAATATAAAATATCAATAAAATTTTTTTTTGTTAGAATTATGATATATGAATTACAAATTTATTTTATAATTTTTTGTAATCATAAAGGGTAAAATTGGTATTGTGTTAGTCAACTAATGGTCAACTAACAATTGTAACGGAAAAGTAGTAAAATGATATTTTTATAAAGATATAGTAGTAAAATGATAGGAGACAATACTTCTTGTAGTCATTTGATATTTGGCAATTCTGAAGTAGTAAAATGATAATAATCCTAGAATTTATTATACGTCTTTTTAATTGAAATTTTATCTTGTTATATCCAAGATTACAAATAAACAAACAAAGATCTTAGAGAATTTATGAAGCAGAGGAGAAATTAGCAACTTACTCTTTGCCATGTTGTGATAATGTCATGTGAGTTTTTAATTTTTAGATGACATGCAAAAGCAGCAACAACCAGGGCTTCCCCCAAATGGCTATGCAAAGATAAGTGCTTGTGCTGTGCCTAAAACCAATTTTCATTAAACTTGCATTATTATTAATCGTGTGTGGGGGTATGTGTGTATGCGTTTACAAGGGGTCAACGAATGTCTCCTAATTTAAGGATTCCTACTCCTCAACAAAAGAGAAATAAAGTGGAGAAATTGAGTGGGGACCCTCCCCATCCTTCTTTGAGAAAGATTCGCATTCATTCATTCATTGTGTTGTAGCCCCTTCTAGCGCACATTCATTTTCCTAATTTCGAAATATCGCAAGTTGCATCTATCTTTTTCTTTTTCTTTTTTAATCAAATGCTTACAATCGACAAATGTATACCAAATAAAATTGAAACTTTATATAAATATTTTTACAGTCCTTTATGAAACATTAGTTCAGAAGTCTACTCTCACTAATATTATTGAGAAAAATATATTTTTATAATTAAGTTACATTCTTAAAAGAGAGAATTTAAATGAGCTCTCATATATTTTGATGACACGAATTACTACAATTACACTATTTCTTCTTTTCATAGCTTATCATATGTCACTTATTTATTTTACAAATCTAAAAACAGATTTAAAAAACAAAATTACCAATACTTCTTTTTATATGTCTTTTATTTTATTATTGTTTGAAAAAAAAAAGTTAGAACATATAAACTGACAAGTGGTAGTTTAAAGTGAAAAGATAGATATGGAAGGGGTTTTACGGTGTATTTATTTTTCAGATTAGGAAATCGAAATTCAAAATCGAAATCATAAATAATGTATAATTCGTAAAATAGAGTCAGGAATCAGAATCGTTTTCCTACACCAATTTAAAAATAGGGAATGGGATATTGATTCTTAAGAGATTGGTGAGAATGAGTCTCTCATTTATTTGAATGATTATTTGCCCCTCTTCCCTCTCCTCAGAAAATATAAAAATATCTATTTTCCTCAATTATAATTAATTAATATATTAATATATTTTGTATAAATAATTATTATAATTAAAATATAAAATAATAATTATGACAATAATTTATTAAATATTTTTTAATATTTTATTACAATTTAATACATAAACATCATTTTAATTTCATGTTAGTAAATGCACGTTTATTGATTGATTGATATGGCTATAGAATGATGCTGCCTTTACCCCCTCGAACAGTAACATCAAATTAATAATAATACTGATATATGACACACGTCACTCACCAATACATTGATCATTGATGTTGCCTCACCAAAATTTAATACATACAGACAAAACAAAATACTAAAATCGGAAAAATTATTAGAGTCGGTGCTACTTTGTAATTTGCAATACCAAATGAATTTGACGACTGATTATGCTAATACTACTTTTTAATAATACTAGAGCAGCTTCTCAACCTCAACTTTTCGTGTCCCCTTAATAAATTTTACCTACAAATTGAGACAAAAACTAACAGAGGATTTTTAATTCAAATAATACTCACGTTCCAATTATATAGTTCAAATGTGTTTTTCGAAATGAACTTTCAGCTTTCATTCAAATATTTATTTACAGGTGTGGAGTAAAGCTTATCTCTAGTCTCTATCGACCATTAATTCTGTGATGTAATAGTATAATTTTATATCCATTTTCTCCCTTCTAATCATCAGTTTTATTTGCAAGAATCTTTTTTTCATCTCTAAACCAGTTCCACCCCCCACCACCCAAAATATAATTAACATTTACAATTTCTTTAGTTTCACCATCAAAAGAATTTTTTTCCCCCAGACTCTAATACCAATTTAAGAAAATGCCAAACAAAGGGGGTTTTTTTTTTTTAATTATTATTATGTATTTGTTTTTTCTTATTTCCTGATTTTGGGAAAGATGGTCCCAACATTTACGGACTCAACCAAATATGAATTTTCCCATTGTACTTTAGGAAGTACATCTTGTCAAGTAGTAAGGTCAACGGAGGCAGTAGACTATTGGCAGACAAGCAAATGATGAAATCAACGGCTACAATAATCTCGCGGCCACAGCTTCTAATATTCTACCAAAGACTAGCACGATGTTCCCTTTGAACCCGTAACCGTAAAGTGTTTCACATAAACATAAACATCATCGTCATAATAATAATAATAATCAACTGTAAAGGAAAATTTAATTGGCTTAACAAGATTGTGAAAAGGCAACCTACTTCTTTTTCTTAATTATTTTCTTCACTATATTGCTCTTTCATTTGAAAGCAACAGAAAATAATACCCTTATGTCTTTTTCCACAGAATGTAAGTATATGTATGTGTGTGTAAAAATGTTCAAATTTAGAATTTAAAAATATAGAAATATTCAGAAAAATACATAAACCGTGTGTTTTGAACGTTTTAAGATTTTAAAACCTTACAGTTTAATGTTTTCTCAAATTTTTCTCACAACTTAAGATTCTAGATAGAAAATTAATATATATATATATATATATATACACACACACGCACACACATACACACACAAATACATACATACATATGTGTGTGTTGTTATGTAGAAAAAAAAAAACAATGTTACGTATGTATGGCCAATTTTCAACTTCATCCACATAAACTATCCGAACGCGTGCGTTTATAATTTAATTTGTACAACCTCACAACATTTACATACAGTACTTGTGCGTGCAAGATATTTTTCGTGTCACGGGGAATTACATAAATATCAAAGAGTAAGTTTACGGCTGATTCAAACAATTAGCGGTTCATTACAACTTAATTAAGAATCAAGCGAATCATTACTTCAAAATAGATGGTTTTATCAACTAACTGCACAGTTCAGTTGATTTCCATAAACAACACGCTACATGCCAGGGTTTTGAAACACGCTTTAGTACCAGAAACACTTCAAAATGGGATTAGCATTTTCTGAACACTGATACATCAAACCAGAGTTATATTGATTGTTTAGCAAATGAGTCAGAAAACAAGTCTTTGGTGTATATGAATCAATATTTGAATCATACAACGAATTTGAAGACCACTGCTGATATTGTTGCCTATAGACAACAAGCCTTTGGTGTGTATATGAATCAATATTTGAATCATACAACGAATTTGAAGACCACTGCTGATATTGTTGCCTATAGACACTTAACATCCCGGGATGAAAATACGCTATGGTGGTGCCTGCGGCAGTTTCATCTGATAATAAAACTGAGAGGTGTTGGGGGCAGTAGTATTAGTTGAAGTGAAACAGAAATTGAGGTCTGACGGATTGAGATGTTTTGATGAGAGAACGGCAGCGGAGGGAGGGGCAGCCGAAAATGGGAATCCTGATGATGCTGCACTAGATAACAGTGGCGCTGGGGTACCACTGACCTGGCCATGCATTTGCCACGCCCAGTTAGGGAGGCCTTGTGGAGGACCCAATTCGATTCTCTTCTCTGTTGCTTTTTCCTGCCAAGAAGTTAAAAATGAAAACAACGTTGGACTCGATGACTCAGGTTCTGTAGGCAAGCTTCCGTGGATGTTGATTCAATGCATTAAAGAGACACTCATGCGGTCATGCCGTCTCTTTCCTAATTTGAAGTACTTTAATCAAACATGCAATGTTAGTTCAAACATCACTTGCCCTTCCATGACTTTTGGTAAAGGGACAACCAATATCTCATTCATGACATAAAATGTCATGCAGTATTAACACTATTGAACCCCACAAAATTATGTAAGTTTATATCCCAATGCCATTATGACAATTCAAATCATGTTTAACGAATAACAAATTCTAGAGTTCCAACTCAAAAGAAAAAGCAATGAGGTATACCTCAGTAGTAAGAAGACCAGGATATGCACCATTCCAGAAAATTGGATGCTCTGACATCCTCATAAGTCCTTTGGAAGCTGAATCCCCCACAACTGCAGCAGTAGAGTTCTCGGTCTACAAAAGTGGATCAGAAAGAACATGATCTTGAGGTAATTTGAAGCTAAAATACACAAAACATGTTCATGCTCCTCCGTCGTATAGATCAGATGATATTTTAGAGCTTGATTATGAGATAAAAGTCAAAAAAGCCCAAATTTGAAGATAAGAGTGTCAACAAGATTTAATTTTCAGTCCAATTACTCCCAGGTAGAGCATTACTGGTGTCTAGAACTGATTTCAGGTTCAGAAGAATTTTCCTAAGGTTGAGGACTCGCGGTAAGTAACCATGTAAACTGAAATCCAAAGATCAGATTATTTTAGTTCAAAAGTTACCCTTGAAGTCCTTCCACCATGGGCACCATAAGGGCCAGAAAGAAACTGGGAATGCCCTTCATTTGCCTTGGGACCACTGCCGAACGATGAAGATATCCCCAAGTTCAAATCAAGATTATGATCACCACCTGCATAGAAAATAAATCAAAAACCAATTTAACGAGGTTCCAAGAAGTTCTACAGAAGACAAAAGTGATGTACAATATAGACCATCTGATCTTATGGTACCTTCATTACTGCCCTCCATAATCATCTCCCCTTCATATGCGCTTGGCTCAAAGTTGGTGACTGCCTCCCTGCCGTTACATTTGATAGCTGCCTTGTCATAAGCCCTGATTTCCAGAAAACCAAAAGGTAGATATGTGTTGGTTGGAACCCTATTGAGGTTGAGAATGCAGGGTAATAAATTCAGTATCAGGTAGAGTGTAATTCATGATCATTAGGACCTTGCAGCTTCTACTTCGCTGTCGAATAGCCCAAGATAAATATACCTGCATTCAAGCATCGTAATCTCCACGATGAAAAAACACCATTGCCAATTGTTTCTTCTTTCAAATAGGCATATCTAGATTTGTTTTTCCCTTTGAGCCAGTTTCAATTCACACTAACAGGCACTTAAACTTCCTATATCTATTTTCAAGCATAATATCAAACATCCTAGATATGTATTCAAGCATTACATAAATATAAGTTAAAAATTCCATGAAGAGTTTCCTCACTTTTTGCCGAGGAATTGCCCCATACGTGCTTCCCAACGGCCGCATTTGTGTAGTGTCACCCCTCTATATTTTGAGCTTCCCCTTGAGAAACCAGTGCTCTGGCGACGGAGTATGTGCACAAATTCTTCCTTGGTCAAATTCTTCATCTGTCCCATTAGTTAAAAAGAATATAAGAAGCCACTATAATTACCGACAATGCAAACAGAGTTATACTTAAAAAGGATTTTATCCAACCTGTTTCATATCGTCCTCATAATCAGCCAAATTGAAATTGATGTCGGCATCAACACCCCTGAACTTAATAGCGGCACGATCATAGGCCCTGAGTGTAATCACAAGAAAATTTTAACTAATATAAATCATCTAAATTAATGAACTTAAAAAATACAAAATGATAATATTAATGTATGTGACAACAAGTTTCTATCAAAATAAGAAGTGATACCTAGCCGCAGCATGAGCAGTGTCAAATCCACCTAAATATACCCAACAACAAGGGCATTAATATTTGCCAAAAATAACCGAAAAAAAAAGAAAATTCCTAATTGCGCAACAAGGAATCAAACATTTATATGGTGACAACCATACCAAGATAGACTTGTTTCCCACAATCCCTGCACCGAGAAAAAAAAAAGTTTAAGACACAAATACTTAAACAGAAATTTAATCTAATAAACAGAACATCAGCGCAAGCACATCTAATTTAAAATGAGAATTCGACTTCTAATTGACTAAATAAAACGCCAAGTAAACTCAACCAAGCCAATCTATAGAAATTTTGAAAGTGAGTAAAATAAAATAAAATAAAAAAAGGGCAAATAATAATCTACCAGATATGCGATTCCCATCGGCCAGTCCTCCTATAGAACGTGACTCCTCTATACTGAGAGCTCCTTGACCTGGGCCCTCTCCTGCTCTTCTTCACCACCGGTGACGATTGTTGCGTCACCCGCACCTCTCCCCCACCTTCTTGTTGCTGGGGCTGTTGATTCTGATACTGTTGCTGCTGCTTATCAAATGAAAGATCGATCCAGCTTCTAGAAGACTGGCCTCCTCCATTCTCTCCTCCACCACTCGCAGGAAAAAACGCAAACTCCTTCCTCGAAACGGCGTTGTTTTGTTCCACGTTCTCGTTCCTAACGTTGCCGCTGTCGCCACCGACCTTCAGTATGTCGAAATTAAAAGTGAACACACTGTTGTCCCCGGCTACGGCGCGTGTGGAGCACGACTCGTCGTCGCCAACATTGCTGCTGGTGGCGTCTGCATTGACCACTGACGAATTCGACGTCCCCGACGAACCTTCCGGGGATTTCTCCACCAGTACGACCGAGCCGACCCGCTCCTCATCCGAGTTCTGCTGAGTCGACTCGATCGACATCACATTCAGATTGAGATCCAACATAGCTTTTCTTTTAGCTTAACTTTAGACTTCTTAAGCTTCAAAGTATAAACCAATTCCGACGGCTGAGATCGATCGGATCAGATATTATTATAAAAGAAAAAAAAATCAAAACAGCTTATATCTATATATGTTATACAAAAAACCGAACAGAGCTGAGAGTTTGAGAAAATGAAGAGTTAAAAGAACGAGAAATTAAGTAAGAAAAAAAAAAATCACGAGCCCGCTCATGTGTTTGCTTTTAACACAATTTCCGTATGAAGTCTCCGGTAAACTTGACAAGCATAAATTGAGCTCAAAAACGACGACGTCTAAGCAGGGTGAGTGAGAGGTTACTGTGAGTTGTGTGAGCTTTTACATTGGCTCAATTAATCCGAGCGAAAACATCGCCGACTAAATGAGTCCATAGACTTAGAGAGAGAAATTGCTTTTAGTGAGAGAAGAAGGGGGGATGCAGAGGACGCAAGGAAGGCGATGAGACGTGTGACGGAACACTTCAGACCCATTTTTAGAGGAGACGGAATATATAAACATTTTTCTCTCTCCTTTTCTGTTTGTTTGGCTACCGGTTTTGTCAGTCGCCGGTATTTTTTTATAATTTTTTCCCGGCAAGATATTTTTTTTTTCTTGCCCTTTTAATTATTAGTCGAGTATAGTGTATTTTTTAGGTAATATTATCATTTTCCGTCCAATTTTTTGTTGTTGTATCACTTTATTATTAAAATCTTTTCTCAATTATTTCTTCTCATTTAATTTTTTTAATTAGCTTAATTATTACATTATCACGTTCCAAGAATATTTTTAAAATATCAATATAATCAGTATTTTAAAAATTTCACAAGATATAATATTTACAATTGTATCAACTAAATATCTTATATAGAAAAGTTAATTAATTGATAAAAGTATTAATTTTTTTTGTATAATTAATTTTTATTTTTTAATTTAAATGGTTAAATTCACATATACAATTTACGTTAAAATAGATTTTTATTATAGTTTCTATTGAAAATTTTATTAATTTTTACGATTTTGTGATAGGATGATAACAATTTAAAAATTAAATAAAAAAATTATCAAAAAATTTTAATAATAAAGTGACGTGTGACAAAACATTAAATTTTTCTTTATATATATATATATATATATATATATATTGTGAGCCTCGTAGAGGGAAACTACTGTCTATATAACTACCTAACCTATACAGTATAAAATGTATGTACACGTGTAAGAAAATGTGTGGGTATTATACGCGTATAAATTTGTATGGACATTGGACAATTTGAAGAAGGGGAAATAATTTATTATACTGTTGCTGTCCGGAACTAGATAGGACGCCGAGTTTTTTTCTCAAGAAGTGTGGCCCATGATATTTGGTTTGGTTGATGTGATTAAAGATTAAATTATTGATTGATTTGACATACAATTATCTAATATTTAAGAGTAGTAAAGGTTAAAAAAACCAAGTGGATAACAACCATTATTATTATTATTATTATTATTTTCTTTTTTTTGATGTTTCATTGAGGTCGAGTGTTATGGAAGTATTAGCAATCTCTCTCTTCTTTTTTAAGAGTACACTACCCTTTTCAGCATACATCTTTGGATTAGACTTTAAATGAACTAACATCAAATGGGTTTTAATAGAATTTTGATGATATCATGCGGAGACTGGTAACACAATCTTAAAAAAGGAAACATAAAAGCCACAAAAAAAAAAAAAATTCAGAATTTTTGTATTATAACAATCTCTCTTCTTTTTTTAGAGTACACCTCTTTTTTTAATTATTATATTTCCAATGAACTACATCAAATGAGTTTTGATGTAATTTTGATGATATCATGTGGAGACTTGTAACATAATATTCAAAAAAAAAATTATTGAGAAATTTTTGGATTAAAAAAATCAATTATATGATGCATGCATTAGTCACTAGGTGGGTAAACTTTAGATATTTAATAATAGTTAGTAGTTACTAGTTGGTTTAGTTGTTAATATCTTTTGATATACTATAAAAAGTCCCAAAGTTGATACAAGAAAACTCTAGTTTACATTTATATAATATTTTTAGAAGGCATATTTATAAAATAAACAACATCTATTCTCTATTTTCTAAAATGGGGTTTAGAAAGAATTTGTGCTTGGCCAATGATGAATTTGTGAATAACTTTTCAATCAGCATAAAACGGACAGGGGTAAATAATGGCTGAAAACAAATATATGTTTGTAGTTTAAGTTTCAACGAAAAGCATGAGAGTGAGTTAGACGAAATGGTTTCTTGTACTTGTTTGATTATCAATAATAGCTTTTTCCATTTGTTTGGTTATCAAATTTTTTTCCCAAAAATTGAAAAGCTTAGAGGCAAGAAGGCTATATTCCCTCTACGCATGCATGCTGCCTCATCCTCAAAGCACACAGCGAAAGATAATCGTTAATTTGACTAAGACTTTCAGTCACAATTCAATTGAAAACATAACCCACCATTTCAACTTTCCCGACGTATCATAATTTGCTATTTTGCCGCCTAGACTAGACAAAATAATTTTAACCGTCAATTTGTCAATTTGTCAATTTCGTATAAAATTTATATTACCTACTATTTTTGTCAAAAGGCATTTCCGGTCCAACGGGGTAGATACCTGCATATGTATCCAGCCAGGGTAAGTTCTCATGTTCACCCGCCCACCGAAGCTCAGTAATATCAGCCCATTTAGATGTCGACACGTGTATAAGAACTTGATTCCTCGTCCATCAGTATACGGACCACTGGGTTTGTAACTTGTCAGCAAGTCGCCGATGCGGCTGACCGCCAGTTTGGCGGACGCCAGAACATTTTGACCCTCATATCACGCACTAGATGATACAGTGGTTTTTAATCCAACGGCTGGGGTTCTTTTTTCAAATACTGGGATATAAAAAAAAAATCATCTGAAGTAGCTTATCTGACCTAGCCGTCAGCCCCATACATTGCTTTTTCTACAATTTTTTTATTCCCGAGGCAAGCTTGTAAATCTCCTGTAAATAAATTTAGAAAAAAAAAATGAGTAAAAAATTAAAAACTATTTATAATTTTTCAAAAATACAATTTAAATTCATTTAAGTTGTAATTTTCTTCTTTTTTTTTGCCTGAATAAATGGGAAAACGAAAACCGTTCCATGCATTTTTCATGTGGGGAATATGTGATGTTATTTATGAATTTATGATGTGAAGTTATACTTTGTGCGGTATTTAAATCTACAACCAAATAAAAATAGACTGTATTTAATGACAATTAATTCTTCTTACTCATAAGCGGTACCTCGGCAGTTGATTAATTTTACTGAACGGACTTCGAGGTTGTTTAATGGTATCGGCTCAAATAATTTTATACACATTGAGTAGGGACAAGTAAGATTTAATGAAATTTTTAATTAAGGGTTGCATTAAAATCACTTCAGTTAATAACAAGATCTTTTACGCATATCATTTTACATTTTAAATCGATACAAAACCGACAAAATTTGGACATGTGTACATTTTTCTTGAGGATTTGAACAGAGATATAAAAAATATCGCTCGCTAAACATTAATTTTTTTGGCCAATATCATAATAATTCGAAAACTCTCAAATTTGTTCTCATCTTTCCAGAGACTATTGACCATGAAATAATACAATTTTGGACCAAAAATATTCATTTATTCAATCTACAAAATGCAAAGTACTATTTCATAATTTTTATTTATAATTACAAAAAATCACACACCAATTTTACTAAAACAACAGTTAAAAATCACAAATTTCCACATCTACTTTCTGAAGAGCACCAATCCAACTCAACCAACTTTCAAAGCCAATATGAATGTCGTCGAGAAATAATATTGAAAAAAAAATGCCAAAATGACTCATTGATTTTTTTTTATTATTATATAATATATGCAGCTATCTTTTTTTTTTTTGCATAAATATTATTATATACAACTGTTTGTAATTTTGTATATGAGCGTGCAAATCCGTACATGTCATTAGCCACAGAAATTCTGACAGCTGTTCATCAGGGCTTGCCCCATCTGCCCTTATTTTAATAAAAATGAAAAATAAAAGGAAGAAACAGACAACTAGGAAATCTATCTATTTTTATGCCAGAAAATGACCTTACATTTAAACAAACTTCCCAATTTTTCCCTGCCGTCCAGACCCCGAACACGAGTAACACGTTCTTTTATTGTTGCTTTGTGTGGGCTGTTTGTTAGCTTGCGCACCTTTCTCTCTTGACTGTACGGTGCGTTTGTTACCGTTCCCCACCGTGAGTTTCAAAAGCACCATACCAAACAATGTGTGTATTATTCCAAACAAAAATTAACTTTATTTGTTTTTTTTTCCTTAAAAAAGGACCTACTTTGTTATCTATTTTATCAAGATTTTATTTTTGTAAAATGATATACTTAACAGTTGAATGAGTAATACTTCAGGTATTTCAATTTTATATATATTTATTTTTATAATTATTAAATAATTATATACAAAAATAAAATTATCCTTAAAACATAGTAAATAAAAAATGACATAAATATCATATTATTATGATGAATGTGATATTACTGTAGTAATATTCGTAGCGACACGAGTAAGGAAAATAATTATAATTTAGAATTTAATACCATTGTGCACGTGATGATTTACTGTCTTGATTAATGTAATAAACAAATCAAGATTAGTTTCTTTTTTCATTGTTGGTTTTCTTAATTGTCACCAAACATGGACAAATAGGTGCTTAATCAAGCACTAAACATTAAAATACTTGTCGTCCTAGGATGAGATGTTGCCATCGCTATTTTAATTAATAATTTATTTAGCGATGAAAATAAGAACTTTGAGTCGCAAAATTTGACCATAGGAGATTTTTAAGTGACCCATCAAATCTAGGAGGGTGGACGCTTTGGTTCTCCTTGTTATAGGAAACATCAAATCTTGAAAATCAAAAGAGAAAAAAAAATAAATAAAGTTTAAAAAAGGTGTTTGATTCAATTAGTTGGCAACCATAACTATGACATTGTCGCCGGTTGCCTTTTGCCCTTTTTGAAAGAATCAATGTATATGGTTTTCATTGTCAACTTTTTACCACTATTAAGTGTTGTGGATGAGGAGAGATTCAAGGTTAATGGGTCAAAATATTCTTGATGTTTAAATCTTGGTTTAGTGTGCATTAACACGTGATAGAAATTTTATTTCTCAACTTCTAACAATATAATTTGGTATGATTAAAGTTTTGTGTGATCTTCTAAAAATGTGATTTCTTTTCATTTAATACGAACGTCAATTTTAGAAACGATCTAAACACGTGCTTCAAATTTATCACTTGTTTTGTGTGATCTTCTAAAAATGTGATTTCTTTTCATTTAATACGAACATCAATTTTAGAAACGATCTAAACACGTGCTTCAAATTTATCACTTGTATATCGTGATTTCAACAATAACATATTTAAACATGTTCTTCTTTTTTTTCTTTCTTTTGAGTTGTTCAACATGCGTTCTAATTTCATTATTTCAATTTCTAATACTGTGATTTTATACGATTTAAGTCTTCCCCCCAAAAAACCAATTAATTAATCAAATAAACGTGAAGTTCTAAAATGATTTGAACATGGAGAATGATAAAATTTGATTTTTTTTTTAATACCATAATTTGAAGAGTTAGTTTTGGGGAAAAAATGGATGAAAATCAAATGAGTCTATGAAGTACAAAATTTGTCAAAATTTAGACATTCTTTGCAATTCATATAAAATTAATTAAAATTCTATCAAAACATTTAGTTTTTTTTTTAAATTTAAAACCAACTAATTTCTCTAAATATTTACTCTAATTTAAAAAAAAAGTATAAAAGGGAAAAAAAAAACAAAGTCCATGTCGACTTATACAAAACGTGTTGGCCTATTCAACTAAATTAATATGAATATAGACTTGGAATGTCATATTTAGGGTGCGTTTGGGATTAAGGTTGGACAATTATAGTTTAAAAGCTACAACACTAAAGTTGTTGTAACTTGAAAACTATGTTGATGTGATTTTTCACTTGCATCATAAAAAATCTATTATATCTTTAATAATTTTCTCAAAATTTCAACAATCAACATTCTCATTTGCTTTCGGCAATAATTTTCATAATGAAAACACTTTCATGATTCCCAACTCTAAAAACCCAACCACCATGTGCGATTTTCTCCCATTTGTACAGCCATATGAAAAATATTTAACTCAATATGCTGTAGTTTGTGCTGTTGCATTCTTAATTTATTGCCATGGTTGAGATTTAAAACGCAACTTGCGGGTTAGGTCATTTTTGGTTAACTAAAACATGCTATTATTTTATTGTCCCAAAAATTTTAAAATTCTGCCTCTAAAATGAAAACATGTGAGTAGAGATGCCAATTTAAGGATTGGTTATCCCAAACAGCAGTTTGGTTGAGATTTTAATTAAGTTTTCAAACGAGGTGTGCATTATTTTAATACTTAATTTCCGCCCACTATATTCATTAAAGTTGGCATTAATTAAACTCCCTAATGTGAATATCTAATTATGTTTACAGATGCATAAGAATTCCGTAAAATTAAACTAGAAATTTGTTTGCTCATTTCATATAAGTGATGTATATTGTTTATTTATGTCATCTCTAATTTATATCAATCCAAAAATAATATTTTTTTATTAATTGTCAATTCATTAACGGGTTATAAAATACTAACCCCACATCGGTTGTGAGTTACATATAGCAGCTATCACACTGGATGTTATTAGACTCAAATATTTGGCCAAATTCATTTAGTTACATAGTTTATGTGTCATGACCCAACTCATACTTAGTAAGATATTGTCCGCTTTAAACCTTAATAAGACCCTCACAATTTTGTTTCTATGGCTCCTATACATCCCAAAACGCGTTTTGCCAATTAAGATGTGAATCACCTCTTATAAACTCAGCATTTCTCTCGTGTTTTGCTAATATGAGATTTGTCTATAATGTTTCATACACCCCCTTAGAAACTTAGTGTCTTCACTGAGGTTTGCCTAATCATCACTCAAGAGAACATGCAGAGCCTCTCTAATATCATCTGTCATGACTCAACCCAAACCTGACAAGATATTGTCCGCTTTAAGCCTTAACAAAACTTGCACAATTTTATTTTTGGAGCGTCCATACACCATAAAACGCGTCTTTTCAATTAGGGTGTGGATCACCCTTAAAAACTTAGTATCTCTCCCATGTTTTGCCAATGTATGATTCGTCTAAGGTGTTAGATTCGCTTAGGGTATTACACCATGCTTGGATGCTGGGATTAAGTATGGGACTTGACTAATTTTGATGTTAAATATTTATCCCAAGTTTGGCAAGCTTAGTTTTCTTTTTTTTGAATTACATGAGACTAATGCTTAGATTACAACTTATATTATATGAGATTTACAACTGATATTTACAATCAGATAATTACTTAGACTAGTTTACAATAATTCTTATATAGCACTGCCCAGATTTTTATCCTCTCTAATATTTGAGGGGTGTCTACTCCACTCACAATTCGAAATGGAGAAGACTGCCTTCACTTAATTATATATTATAATTAAGGAAGGAAATAATTCCTTACATACGTTGCGGGGGCTCGAACCGCTACACCCCACAGTTGTGAGGGCAGGGTCTTGGCCACTGAGCTAAGGCCCAATGGTTTTTGGCAAGCTTAGTTGGATTGGACTAAGCGGGATTAAATTTGAATTTAATCATAAAATCACGAATTAATAATCCTAATTTACACATAGGTTTAGTCGGAATAAGATTAAAGAAAAAAACTGTCAATTTATAAGGACTTTTGTTATATTATTATTCTTTGTGCCTTATATTAATTAATTATTTTTTTATTATTATATATGATCCAATTAAATTGGTACTTTTACATCTACTAACTCTTGAGATTGAGATTAAGTTTTCGTTGCTTGTATATTTAGTAAGTTATCAATAAAATTAATCATTTAATAATTTATTGCATTGTGATTGTATTAAATTTAATAATCACTAATAAATTATTAAAAATGATCATGAAAATTAATAATACCATTAATTAATTGATTTTATATAATTTTTTAGATATTTGATAAAAATTAATTAAATACTCAATTGTTTTATTTGTTTATTATATTATGACTACCCAATAACTTAATTTTTGCTTCTTAAATTTATTTTAATTATTATTATTAAATTTCATGAGTAATGAATATTTATATTTAAATATCAACTTAAATATTATTTAATAGTATTTAAATGTAATTTAACATAAATAAATTTAATATTGTAGCAAACATAAGACAATATAATATTAATTTAATTCAATTCAATCAAATTATAACTAATCCAATTCAATCACGTATGCCAAACATTGCCACTAACGACTATTGAGTGACTACGTGGCATTTGGCAACTGACTGATGATTTTTCAAGCACCAGCAGGCAAATATGAAACACGACTTACAAGTGTCAGTGAAAAAAGCGCTTATTAATTTTTTTTTTCAAAAAGTGCTTTTTCTTAGTATCGCACTAAACACTTTCAGTACCTTCCTATTAAGGTAATCCTCCAACCTTAAAACCTGTGGATTAGGTTTAACTTGTTTTCCAAATTTGGTATTATTTCAATCAACTCTTCATCGCCATGATAATGACATGTCCCACACCGGCTGTAGCCGGTGGCACCCAATCGCGAAACCTATCCTTAAAAATCCGTAGTGATCCCAATTGCGGAATGACACGTGTCGGTCTGGTCCACAAGTCTACTGAACAACGTTGCTGATGTCAATTGACGTGGTCGGACGGTTGGTGTTGCTTTCTTCTTGCTAATAAGTCAGGAAACAGTTGATTTATTTATTTATTTATTTATTTTTATTTAGTTTATTTTATTTTATTTTTTTTCAAAAGAGTGGGAGGGAACTAAACGATTGTGGAATAAAATGAATTAGGTTATGCAAATAAATAAAAGGAAATTATTGAAAGGAAATGGTCCACTAATAAATTTTAATATATATATATATATATATAAGTGTACATGCTCATCCAAAGTTCATATCGACAACGTATAGGAACACCTAAGAGGGCAATTATTAATTTTTTTTTTACAAGGGATTTGATATTTTATTATTTAAACAAGAAAGAAAAAACAACAAAAGTGCTTCCCATGATTTATCTCTAAGAAAAAAGGGGGAAAAAAAAGTGCTTTTTCCATGAGCACACTCATGAAAATATCAAGGGCAAGAAACAGACTGGGTATTATTATTTTTTTCAACCATTCATGAGAGTTGCGTTTAACTTTTTCAGTTTTGGGGTGTGTTGTCAAATGAAAGCACTAGATCCTCCAAAGCAAATATTATCATTATTTTAAAGAGAAACAATAAAAATCGTATCCCTGACAGTATCAATTTTCTGACACGAACAAAACAAAACGATATTATTATTACGGACTCGCCTATCGCGCAACAGTGTCACATGCCATTATTTTTGTCTTTTTTCCGTATAAAATATCATTGAAGCCCCTATTATTACCCTTACTTTAAAAGACACGAAGAAGATACCCACTCTCATCCGTCACTCGTCAAGTCAACGCAGCATTTGCGTGAGAGCTAACCGGGCCTTTTGGTGGGCCCCGCCGTGCAAGAAAGGGGATTCTGCACGCGCTATATCACGTGAGTGACCACTAATGAGTCTCCTCTTCTCCTCCTTGTTTTTTTTTTAAATTTAATATTAAATTCTTGAAATTAAACATTCCATCATATTGATTTTAATTATGTCTAATAACCATATGCAAATACCATGTATTTAAAAATTTTATTTACGTGTTATACAGATACTATTAAAACGTAAAACTTGTGGAAGGAAGATAGTAGGTGAACTGTAATTCTCACCGAAATCCATCTAACTGGAAAATGATTTGTTGTTAAGAATTCGTGTAAAATCAATTTAATTAATAATCTTAATGAAGTAAACCTTCAAAAAAAAAAATCAATAATCATATTCTCACAAAATATAAAATTGGATTAGTTGATAAGTAAACCATTTACAAGTCGAAAAGAATTTTTTAAGGTAATACAAGATATTCATCGATAGATATTATCTAATAATACTTTCTGGCTATATATTTTTAAGATTTAAATCAAGTTGTTCGTGTTTCCGCCAAGAAATCTGTCCTCTTAATTCCATGAATACATTTTTTTTTTTTTGGGATAGGTGAATGCAGTTTTTATTCTGAAAAAAATTATATAATCATTTTGACGTAATGATCAATTTTTCATAATTTAAATTATTCCCTAAAAATGATATTTCATTTTTAATAAACATGATAGGATATGATTGTATCATAGGAGAGGCACAATCTTATTATCATAATTTTTTATATTGCACTTATAAATTTCTACCTCCATTAGAGGTTTAAAATGCGAAACTAAGAACAAAAAATTTGCAACCGTTGGTTACGTATAACTGTTGGTGAAAACGAGGGAGGGGGGGTACCACTAGAGCCTGGAAATACCAACTAATTTGTGTAAAAAAGAAAAATTGGGGGGATGAAATAGGGGTTAATAAAATACAAAGGAGAAAAGTACAAATGTGGTTTGCCCTTTCTTGGTGGGTCTCCTGTCGGCAGCAAGTGTACGAGGTTTACATCTAGGGAGACGTGGACGCTTCGTATCCATTCAGGGAAAGTATTTTCCTCCGGATTTAATAATCCACCCCCTTTAGTCAAACTTTCTATTTTAATCATTTTGTTTTTCCCATTATTTAATACTATTTTCCCCCAACCCTTTCAACAGCAATTACAACTTGGTTTTTGGTTTAATTTGAAATGATATGGAAAACGAAATGCTCCCCTAATTCTCCTCCTGAAGCTAGTTCCCATCATCATCCTCCTCCTCCTCCTCCTCCTATGCTTGCTTGCTTGCTTGCTTGCTAGCTACTTGCTGCGACTCATTTTAATGACTAAATTACCCTTGACCCCATCCACTAATCTCCGGTCCTTGACCATTTTGGCTTCCGTTGCCGTGTGAGGGCCGGCTAAGGTGCGGTCGGTATCAGGTTCAGAGTTGACACCTGCCTTTTGCTTCGTATAATCGGAGATGGGCCACCCCTAACCAACCTCATGCGATTGCTTGTTTCTTTCTAATACCATTTCCAATTCGTATGCCCATGGACCCAGAAAAGTCCTCACGTTATTATTCGAAATTTACGAAAACAAATAAACAAATAAATAAATAAATAAAATATCAATATAATAGACCGAGGAATTGACAATTTCCACCTAACTATATTTCTTACTTTCTAATTTAAAAATCAAAATTGAAAATTTCGAATGATTACACAGAATATATTCAACATGAAAATGAAAGGAAACTGCAATTGAAATCAGTAATTACTCTTCTTACCGAAATTCTTTCAATGTAGGCAAATTATAAAAGTCCGCGTACTTAATTCAATCCAAAAGTTAGTTAAAGAGTTGAGAATTGTCAAATTTTGTATGCTTACCTCAATACCAATACTCAGATGATGTGAAATAATACATTTAACACAAATTACGCATGAATCGACTAGTTTTTGAATTGAAGCTCCTCGTAGACCCATCAAAAACAAAACAAAACAAAAGAGATGAGTTTGAATTATTGCTTCTATCCCATCAAGAAAGTGTAAATTGTAATAACCCAAAATCTCCGATTTCGAAAGTAAAATCATAAAGATGGTCTTATGGAATGATGGCCGCACCTAAAGATGGTAGGTAGGAATGAAGCGAACAAAACAATGAAGAAAATAATTGGTAAGGGTAGGGTATGAAGCAAAAATATACATGTGAAAAACACGTTTTGAGACCAGGCATAATAAAGGTTCTCGAAGTCACATAAATCACACTGAGCTTGTCACATCAAATCACTGTTGAGAATTGGGATACGTTTTCTAATTTGGACTGTTGTCCCCAAAATGAAAATTACAGCATTCAACTTAATCAATACATGTTTTAACGTTTAAGGAAACAAAAGGGCAACCAAAAATCCAAGGGGAAAAGGGCAAAAAAAAAAAAAAGGGGGGCCAAAATCATGTAGACGATTCTTTCTTTCTTTCTATTTCTTTGCCCCCTCAGATTTCTTTCCCTTAATTGATCGGATTTACCAGAAGATATCAGCTAAATAATTAGGGATATTAAATACTAATAAAGTAGAACTCAAATAATCCTGTCGACGGTCAATATAACTTTAATGATATTCTCATTTGCAGTTGCTTTCACGACAATGTTGTCATATTAAATTAATAAAAAAATAAAAAAAACTGTAGGTTTATTAAATTATTGATAGTGGCCACAGTACACGATGGTACTGGAATCATATAATACACACAAGGGGGCAAACATCATCTTTCAAATATAGGATAGGGGCATAAAATTTCGAGGAGATTAAGATGCCAAAGATTAATCAATAATTAAAAGGGCGTGCCAATTCACCTGCAGCTGAATCGGAACATAATCCAAGATTAGTTTTGGGGTAATTTAAGGTTTAATTGTATATGGGTCCTCAAAAGATTAGCAGGCTCAGAGACATCTGACTGGGTATGAAAACCATATTTGCATTATTTATTTAATTTAATTTTTTTTTAATATAAACAAAGCCCCCACATTGATGATGCAATGGATGATTCACGTTTCTAAACAACACAAAATAAACCAGCTGTACACATATTTATTTAATATCCGAGTTTGAAACTTGAAGGTTTAATATGCTATGCGTGTCCATAGGAATTGTATTATAAGTAAAAGTGAAAAGCAAGAAAGGAAAGAAACCTTAAAATGCAACCCAATCTTTGGCTTCTTCTCTCAGTATTAAAATTATCATTTGTTTAAGAAGTTAGCAGCAGAAGGTTGGAGAATGCATCGAGCACTTTATATCATCTTTAGGCTTTAGCCAAGAGCAAGCAACAAAAGTGCAACAAAGCCCACAGTTCTTTATGCTCAAAATAAATATAAATATAAAATCATCGGCCAGCTCCTCGGTTACTGCTAAAACAATAGACAAGAACAAGTTGTCCTGAATCTTGGTGAAGTGCATGCCAAGGTATTCTCGTTAAAGATCATACTCAAACTGGGAAAAAAACAAAGGTTCATGGAAAAGCAAGGGATCGCTATTCCCAAATAAAAATAATCAAAGTGATCTTCAGCCTTTGATTTGGCCGACAATCACATGAATACAGATTTGCTGCTGTGCTGACCTTAAGTGTCACAAACTTCATGAGCATGCAGTGGAAAGAGCTTTGAGTAAGGAGTAATAAATTGCCTTATACTTTATGCCACTGGCCTTAATAATGACGTGTGCATTATTTTAAGCATTGATTCATCTATAATTTCGAAGAACAAATAATGGCACTATTCTCAGCATCCTATCAAGAAGAGCCGTGCCATCAGCCACCAACAGTGGCATATAATAAAAGTAAACAGAACTACACAGTTCAAGCAATGCGCACCAAATCAAAGCTAGTCTCTCAATATCAACTGAAAACCGAGATTGCTTCTATCAATTTTTTTTAAATTTTTTTTAATTTTTTATGACCTCAACTTGCTTGTACTTTGTGCTTTGAACCATTAATTGTACCTAATTCTGTCTTCATCTCGTGATCAATAATATTCCGATATCAAAACTTTATGTTTACACAATAGTTTTTTCACTTGGAATTTTTTTTTCCACCCCTGAGCATTCAACCAATCCTTTTTGTAAGTTAACAAGGATTGGCTGAGGATTCAAAAAAGTTAGTCACTTTCCCTTTTCCTTTTGTAAGTTATCAAGGATTGGCTGATAGCCATTTCGACTATCAAAACAGAATAAAGACTAAAGGGTCGATGCATAAGCACATGTTTCGTTTACAATCATCGTCTATGGGCAAACATGATTAATTTACAGGAAAAAGCAAGAAAAGTTTAATAATTTCTTCAGCTACCGGCCTAGGTGAGCATAAAAATCTCGTGTTATACCCTCTGCTGCTATGTCTGGCCGACGCTACAAAAGCTTAATCAATCTTGTGTTATACCCTCTATTGCTATGCTCGGCTAATGCTACAAAGAGCTAGGCCCGTCCTTTCTTGACCCTTGCCTTAGGCCCAAATCTACCAAAACTCAACAGCCTAATGTCCCAGGCACACCTGCCAAGCCCACCACCAGTCATAAATTGGAAAAAAGGATATGTTATATACGATCAACATCATCGTCAGTTTATCTAACATAAATTGCCACTTCCTTGATTAGTGCTTCCCTAAACCTGGTCCTTACGATAGTTAACACAGTACGGAAAGAAGAAAGTGTGGCGTACCTAGAAATTGTACAAAGACATTCACTTAAAAAATGAAAATTGCAATCTAATGAAAGATTGCCTGCTCTGTTGCGATGGAAATATTTGCTTTTCTCATTGATTTTATGCTTGAGAAATTCACCTTCACGCTAGAAATTTAATGAAAGGACAGAGATCCTCCTCCTGTTGCCTGAAACAATTACAAACGTGGGAGATATCTAATCGAAATGGAGGTAAATTATAACAACTCAAAATAGGTCACCCGTTTCATGGATTATTCCGGTAACGGATCATCAATATTGATCAATGCAATTTTTCACCGTCTTCAATGATGTCACTGCAGCCTGCAAATTTTGTCATTGAAATATGAGACTCTAAAAGGACAGTCCTTCTAAAGAATGTAAAAATGATAACCATTTGTAAATCAATGATAACAACAAAATTTAGGAAGCATAACCTTCTGTTGACAGCCATTATCTTGGAAAATTAATTTCTTTGGCAGAGTACAATCATTGAATGAGATGTAAAGTGCACCACTCCTAAAACTAGAATGTCCTGCAGATTCACAGAAAGCGAGTCTGGGGAATCTACCTCGACGAGAAATTGCATGCCTCTGGCACTACCATTTCTGTTCCATCATCAGTGAGCAATGATATCCCGGATGAATTTATGGTAAAAGGAAAAGCCAGAGGTGGTGATATTGGAGATTTTTCCACCTTCATAAACCTTTGACCTGAAAGTGAAGAAACTTGTCAAACTTAAATTAGGAAACTCCCAAGATCAAGGATTAGCTTCATGACAGCTTAGCTTTATTTTATGCTATGAACCTGATTTGGCTTCAAGCACAAGACGGATGGTTACTGCATGAGCCCAGTGAAATCCTAGTGCAGCAACAATATGAGAATAATATCTTGTACAGTCCTTTAGAATTCTACCCCTTTTCTGCACTGCACGGAATAATCTCCGTTGTGTTA
Source organism: Atalantia buxifolia (assembly GCA_030444775.1). Lineage (NCBI taxonomy): Eukaryota > Viridiplantae > Streptophyta > Magnoliopsida > Sapindales > Rutaceae > Atalantia > Atalantia buxifolia. The sequence goes on from CM059838.1 coordinate 15,165,735, forward strand.
ATTAATTAGGAGGAAATTTGTTTAATATGAGTACACGTCATACCTTGGAAGGGATAAAGGCATGACTCATCATGGCTTTGAGGTCTCACTTGGTTTGTCACTACAATAGGAATCCTTGAAAATTCAGCAAGCGACCTAGAAAAATTTAATTGGAAAATGGTATCATTTAAAATGAACAATCACTCAACACAAGAACACATTACTAGCAACTTCTAGGGATATGATTCTCACGTAATGAGGGAAATATGCCAACTCAAAGGATGTTGCCCAGGAGCTCTCTGCTCGTGTACCCTGGACAATAATGACCACTAATTAAATAATGACCAAACCAGCTGTAAGGCAAGTGATGAATGAATCAACTTTCTCAAAAGTGATTCATATAACCAACATTAGGTTTTTAAGGCTTTGTTAACAAGGAAGAAATTTTTGTAATATTCATATATTATAACTGATCTTAAACGTCTTTGCCATGTCCACTAAGCACTAATATGGGCTCATCCATAAGATATAAGCTCTCCAGAGATCAGCATGCTGAATAACATGAAGTGATGCACTCTTGATGTATTTATACATAGCTGAAGAAAGAGGGTGAAACTTTTTTCAAATACAAGAGAATTTCAAATCCTGCTCATGTGACTTTCCCAGTGATGGAAAACAATGTAGAAGACTCCACAGACTATATTAGCAGAGTAGAAGGCTGCTTTTCTCATTTAAATACATGGGGAATACACAGTAGTGAGGATATTATTCTAATTAAGTTCACTTCGACGTTAAGTACAAGATTGAACTGAAAAGCTATTCCTTTAATTTGAAAGGATATCAGGACATAGTCGTAATAATTCAAATCTGAATTTATCTATTTGCAGTAATCCTTTTGCAAGAACAAACCTATATATTATCACAAACATTAACCTCACCCAAAGCCCAAAGAAAGTGATAACTATACTAGATCAAAATCATCACGAGCAAAGATAGTAAAAACTCACCCTGAAACAAGAGCCGCCATGCTATCTATCACTAGCAGCTTCACTTGATTTTGAAGGAGTGAAACCTTAATTTTTTCCAAACTGATGAACAGAAACCCCTATTTAATTAACCATTCTTGTGGTAATCATTACAATAAAGTAGAGCATACAACCAGACTTCAACTGCATAAAAATCAAACATTCAGCTGGCTTTGTCTGGTCACTTATTAATGCTACCTAATACTCCTTACCAGCGTCCAGTCCTATACTGCCATTTCAAGAGGTAAGGAAAATGAAGTTTGTTGTGGATCGAACCTCTCTGTGAACTCGGAAAGTGATGTTGGCTGCAGGACAAGAATCCTACCAGCCATCTGTTGTATGAATGGATTAAGGACCCATTAAACGGGTCTTAAGTAGCACACATTGCTAGTATCAAGTTTGCAGCATCAAACAAATTTAAAGGGAAAAAAAAATTAGAAGATTATTTCACAAACCTCCTGAGCCGTTCCTTTCGAATGAAATATTTCTGGGAAACTGCTTGCTCCCATTTCTATCATCCTGAGAAATCAAATTTCAAACTTTGAAATATTTTGTTTTCTTATTGAAACATAGTCCAGAACATAATGCCGCAAACAGAAGGACATCTAATCATACCTTCTTGAACTAAATTTGGATTCTACATCAACGTATATTACACCCCCATCTAAGCCTCCATAATGTGCTGGCAGTGCAGCCAATAATGAGAGCTTCAGGCAAAACTGCAATTAAATGAAGCAAGCATCAATTCAAGCGAAACTACGCAAACTCATTATCGGTGAGAAGTTAAAACTATTTCCAATAATGGAAATGCCAACTAATAAGTCTTAAATCCGCCGGAGCAATCAAGTTAAAATGGAGTCAATTTTAACTTAAAAGAGCATCAAGCACGAGATTTGACTCTTACGCACAAGGATCGTCACAACGAATAAATACAAATTTTGCCTGTACCTGTGTTTTGCCTGTTCCTGCCGGACCAACCAGCTCCGTCACGACACCAAATGGTACGCCGCCACACAAAGCCGCATCTAATCCTTTCAGCCGCGTGGGAAGATGCCCTCCCAGGTGCTCCGTTGCCGCGCGTTGCTCCATCAACAACAGTGCCTATATTTTAAACACAATTAGAACCAAACATCACCTTCAATGCTCTATGCAAAAGCGCTTATTAATAGATTTTCTTCATAAAAAGCACTTGCTTCAAGTGATTTTAAAAAAAAAAAAAAAAGAAAGAAGAAGCACTTTTGCAAGAAGCACTTGGAAGGTTATACAAACGCAAAACACTCACAGTTTGACACGGTGGACACACGATCTCGCTCATGAGAGCTAGCGCAGATCTGACTTCCGATAATTCCACGTCTAGTAATTTCATTAACTCGAACTCTGTTAATGACAACGCGTCCTGCGATCAAGCAATTACCTAATAAAATTAATTACTGATATTTCCCCTCCAAAAAAAAATTTCAGTAAAAACTCGCTTGCCTTGGCAGTAGTGATGTTACGAGCAGCGAAGATATTGGCGATTGATTTTGGCAGTCGCATTTCGCTTATCAGCTTGTTCGCCATTAATATGAAATTGATCGAAGCCAAATTTTCTATTTCTCTTTAGTTATTTTGTAGGCTCTGTAATTTTCCCGCCATTTTTTTTTTCTTTTGTATCGGCTAGTTTGCTTTTGTATGGTGCTCCTAAAATAAAAAAAATGAGCTCGAATTTTTGAATGCTAGGAAAATGCTACTAAAATGAAAAAAAAAAAAGAGATTACTATTTATGCTGTAATATTATTATAGCACGCAAAATGATAATATTGTTTATTCTATAATACTGTCGCTTATGTCTTGATAGTGGAAACAGAATCTTTTTTGTGGTTCAATATCATTTTTCAATTAAAATAGATACATTATGCAATATACTAATTGCCCTTTCATATCAAAATTATTAAATTAATAACACCGACAATCATAAGTAATGGGATGATTGCAAGTGATAGTCTATAAACCTGATTATTTTTGTATTATAGTATTGTTGCAAATCTAGTATATTTTTCATTTTATAATAAGAATTTACTTACAAAGATTAAAGATATCTTAAAGTAATATAACCACGCACTTCAAATATTTATACCAACCATGAATTCAATTTGTTTTATAATAGAGATTTATTGGAGGGTCCCCTTTGAAGTTTGACACTGTCCGAATTTGCTTAAGACCATGTGAGGATTATTAAATAATCAAATTTGATAACTATTATTATTTTAACTTTCTAGCGGAGAGAATTCATAATGAGTCGACCTTAAGTGCCAACGCCCATGATTATGCCCAGCCCAACTTGTAATTTACGGACGAGTAACACTTTTGACACCCCTAAAAAATTCTTGTAAACCCTTTTTTCTAATTGAAAACTACCTAAATAATTCATTTCTTATTTTCAATAAAATTCAATTAAACACATAAATGAAAATTTCTTTCTAAATTTTGTTACATGCATAACATTTCATAATTTAAATGTTAATAGTAAAAATGTTTACTTTTGAAAAACTTACGAGAGTTTAAGATTACGGAGATAGAAACTACATAATAAAAAGAAAATAATGTAAGATCTCAAGATTTTTTTTAATGTATTATTTTGAGAGTAAAATTCTATAGCAAGATGATTGACTTTAATATATAGTTAGTATTTTATAGCTAGAATTGAGAGTATTTTAGAAATTAAAAAAAAAATTAAAATGGTGACATCAGGATTTTAGGGGTGTTAAAAACTTTAGAGAATGCACTCATCTGCCAAAATAAGTGAATACTATTGGCTTTTGCCTAATTGCCTTTTCAGCTTCTCATCCAAATTCTCACTCTAGGATAATTAAGTCTTGATGATGTACTCCTATGCTAATGAAGTTACACGCTCCCACGTTTTCTATAGTCATCAGATTAGAAAAAGGAGGATTAGTTATGTTAAGAATTTTAAATTAATGCTAGTCTTTTTCTTCTTTGCTTTAACCTAATATTAATTAACGAATTGTTGTGGCTGGACCTTCGCCCAACATACACGTCTCTGTACATAGAACACATGACACGAACAGAGTATTGTAATAAATACCACAATAATAGAAAGAGGGCGATATCACTATTTATGCCATTTTGACTTGTATTTATAGCGAGAAATAAATAAATAGTGATGCCCCCCCCAACAGATGGAACTGCGAAGGTCAAAAAGCAAACTTACACCGTTCTAAATGTCTCTCGTTACGAGGCTTCCTGGAAAGCTGCAGAATATCATTTTCCCTTCCAGTTTCTTTTTGGTGGCTGCTGGCTGCAGTCAACATCTTGTACAGAACTATATATTGATTTAATCCTTTTTTTTTTTAAAAAAAAAAAAGAAAACCTCAAGAGAGGAAAAAATATAATATATATTGACTTAGTCCTTGTTTGGGTTCATCCACACACAATTCTTTAATTTTAGAAATGTTGCTTTTCTGCCGGATTGTGAATCTTTTGTTTGTTAGGAGTTGACCAATTACGTTACCAAATACTAATAATATAGATAGAATAAACTACTGTGTTTAATTAAGTTGGCGTCAGTCGATGGATCAGCTTGGTGTCTTGTTTTGCCCTTTTATGTGAGAAACTCATCGCATGAATTTAAAATTGCACTTTTTTTTAGTCAATTAATAATTAATAAGCTTCGATTAATGGGCAAGTAATTTTGAGTGGATGCATAAAATGTTCAGGCACTTTAACTTTTAGTGACGCAAGTAGTTGAATTTATGATGATCAATCAATTTGAAATTTTGAAAAGCGAAGGAGGAAAATTTTCTAATGATTGAATTAAATCCCGGATGCATGCATATCCCATGTTTGGAAATTAAGTACGTGCTGAATCCAGAGAAATTACAATTCGGTGATGATTTCAAAAGTACATATTTAGAATTTAAAAAAAATAAAATAAAATGAATTCACAGATGGTTAATTTTCACTTTTTAAGCCGATCGGTTAATTAAGCTTCATCGATTAATGGTTTTTGACGTGTAGAAAGTGTCAACCTGTGCTGCTGTTAATGCAAAGTTTTTCAACAGCTTACTACAGAGCGTCAAATCCTGTGTACATTCAAGCCCAGTCAGCAGTGACTCTGAGTTTATTAGAAGATCTTCTTATTTAATTTGCACCGAGTTACTACAGTTAAAAATCTTGTGATGTTTAATTTTGGTGTGTTGTAGAGAGCAAAACGGTTGCCCTAATAATCATTTTAACAACTGAAAAGACGTGATATGAATGTTCAATTAATTAATTAATTAATTGTGAACTTCGAAAGGGGGGAAAAAAAAAACAAGCAAAAGCAAGAATGCTTGATGAAGTTGAAGACTACAAGGTTAATCAAATAATTGAATAAAATAGATATGGATGTGGAAGACCATTTCACGTTTGAAAAACAGCTTAGACGCCGAATCCTGAGAAAGATCGAGGATGGTTCAAGAGTACCAATCAGTGCAGTTGCCGACTGGGTGCCATGCTCTTGATTCTCAAAAAGTCCATCGGGTTCACACTTGCTAATTAATTAAAAAGACTTCATGTAGCTCAACCCCTTAATAAAATTGGACATTTATTCTTTGCCAGAATGTATGGTCTCAGAATCCATGACCCCATATTAAATAAAAAGACTGAATCAATTCCATAAGAGCAGGCTCACATGGCCATAGGACACATGCATTCAGTGACCTTGTTTGTTTTGGTAGCACTTGCACAGTCAGCCCCATTCAGATTGTGCCTCTTACAACACTCCGGACTCCACTGGACTCAAAGAGTACCAAAAAAAATAAAAAATAAAAAAAAATCCCCGGTACCCTTTAACTATCATTTTATCATCTGTCAAAAAGTTGTATGCACTTAGATTCAGAGACCTTTGTTGGACTCATATGAACACAACACCCCAGCATTATTAATTAGCTAAGTGTTGAAAAATTGAAACCCATCAGCAAATAGTTATAACAAGTGACATGATCTCATATCTCCTGCTCCCTTTGAGCTTTTCTGATTCTTTATTCGTGAGCATGACATCTTTCAAAATTCAAACCTTTGCAAGTAGAGAGTTAATATTATAAGCCCACTATCTTAATAAACTCTTTAACTCATTTTGTTTTTCCATTGATATAATATTTAGGATAGCAGCCGTGAGTCAAATATCATTGTTGTTGGCTTGTTGCCTATATTTGGCATCCATATCTCCGGTAGCTTTCAGGCTGCTTCAATAGGAGACCACGAAACGCGTTATTTTGGAAATCCGACATTTTAAAAACCCTCGTAAGGCCAAGAGGGCGGCTGGGGCCCGGGGTTTGTTCGGCATTCGGCAATTCTGTGGAAGCTGAGGCCTGAGAGAGTTTGACGTGTGTAACTTTTCCTTAGCATTATTATTATTATTATTATCATCATGTTGTTATTATTTTAGGGAAATGATATTTCATATCTTAAGACAGTTATGTCGCCGTTGTTTTAGAAACGGACATCCAAAGTTGATTCTTTTTAGTGAATTCCGTATTATTTTGATGGAATAAATTATATTATAATTCATTTATTGTGGTGGACACTATCGTATATTAACATACTTGTCTTTATTTAAAACTTTGTCCAGATGAAGTACATAACAAAAGAGATTTGTAATGATGAGATCTAACCGTCTATATATTAACACTGTGTCCCCTTTTTTTTTAATTTTTTTTTGGCCCTTTTTCCAATTATTCATGCATAATATATGAAAATTGGAAATTTCGAAAAATAACAATTCTAGAGCGCATGCGTCATTTCTTAAACTAGTGTACAAGGGCACTATAAAACAAATAACAAAGAATTATATTGTATGAAGCAACTAGCAAGTGGTGAGTGGTGACGGTAATGAAGGAAATTTCTCTGTCGGATCCATAGATAAAGCACGTGATGATTGCCTGATTGGTGATTGCGAAAGCATCTCCATCCAAGAACTCAAATCAAGATCTTAAGTTTACACATTTGATTGAGCCATGAGCTTATCCAAGGGCGTAAACTCAATTTTTGTTCAGTCGGGCACATTCAAAATATGTTATAATTTTCAAAATTCACACAACAATTAGTAAATAACGACTGGTATAATATTTGTTGATAAAATCAAATTATTTATGCGTGCTTTAGATATATAGCATAAACTTGGTAGTAGTGGCAGCGTAATGGCAAAAGTAATGGATTGGTGTTCAATGAAATTAGACAACATATTTATTGTTTTCTTTCGCTGCTTGTTGGTTTTCTATTTTCATTAGAATATTTGAGTTTATAGTATGCTTATGTTAGTTGTTTATTTTTTAAGCACTGTAAAAAAAATGAAAAAGAAGAAAATGTTTTAGGTTATGTTATGTTTGTGAGTTATTACTTACTAGGGGTGGATAATACATTTTATAAAATCAAAATAACTAAATGAATTTTAAAGAATTAGGCTTTTAAACATGGGACATGTTAAAGCTTATCAAAATTACCTATTATGTTTTCATAATCTCAAAACGGGTGGCATGTGGTCAGGTGGGGCAATTTGTACTCTGAAATGTATTTTGGAACACCCTTATACATTACACACCCATTTAATAAATTTTTTAAATCAATTTTTACTTTTAGTACTCTTCTAAATACCAATATTATCGCCATTAAACTGGATACTCTGTTTCCTCTGTACACTAATAAAGTAGCTTTTTTTCTTTTTTCTATTCACCTTTTTTTTCCTTCACTTTACTCGTTTAATTCGTCTTACTTCAATTTCAAGATTATTTTCATGACTACAACATTTGTTGAAAATTGAAACTAATTACTTTTTTTTATGATAGATTAGATTTCGATATTGATGAGATTAATAATAGGGACAAAGACAAAATGATTGTGTATTTTAACACGTGTGAAAAGTAATAATTATTCAATTAAATTATAATTATTTTTAATAATAAATTACATTATAACTGTCTTTAATAATAAATTACATCAATCTTATTATAGTAATATAAATTTTTAATAAAATATGAGTGTTTAAAATAAAATTTAAAGTACCAATAACCTCAATCTTTCCAAGCTCATACGGGACACTTTTGCTAATTTCAAAGAAAATAAGGCCCTTTTAAAAATTAGTGTTTAAAAATTTCCCAATCCATCCAGCCAGCCAGGTGGGGCACCGTTCCAGTGCTGAATCCGTCGATGAGCTTATCCTTTACAAGCCCCATGTAAAAAGTAGCCAATTAGGATTTTTAGGCTCTTCATTTTGGGAAATTCATTTCATTCAAGAATAAAATTTTATATTTGTTACCACGAAAAGTCTTCGTAATGTCTTGGAAACTCGTAAAAAAAGAAAAACAAAAATTTCTTAATCTCCCAATACCTAACTAAATGAACCCAACAATAAGAGATTAGTTCAATCATATAATTAATAATTATATTTGAATATATATATATATATATATATATATATATATATAACAAAAATATTCTAGAATCTCTTCTAAATTCTTATGTTGATGGGGTGTCCCATGCATTAGATTAGAATGAAGAATTTGGCTATAAAAACTCTTCAAATAGCAGCCCCCCATTCCTCACACATTTTCAACAAAAAAAAAAAAAAAAAAAAATTCTTCCCCCTCCCCCCCCCCCCCCCTCAGTATTCTTCAGCTTTCTTTGGTCGTCTGCTTTTCACGTACTTATGCCAATACATTTTTCGTTTTCCTGAATTTATATGATTCATATTGGTCTCTTTTTTCACTTTAAAGATCTTGATGGAAACTCTAACTCTGTTATTCTTTCGCAGATCCTTTTTTGCTACCGCCATGTCTGCGGCTTCTACAACTCCCCAGAACCAGAAGAATAATGGGAACATACGTTTTCCACCACCAAGAGGCCAAATCAAAGCTCGGATTTTCGAGAGCTTGAAGAAGGCCGTTGTTTCGGCTCTGACCGGAAACAAAGGAAAAGATGCCGGCTCTGCTGCTGGAACCCCTCCAGCCAGTGCCTACAGCTCTGATGCAAATTCTGAAAAAGCCTGAAATCGTTCACAGCAGTCAGCACCACCATCATCATGCTGTCTCCATTATCACTCAATTCTCTGAATTGAGCTTATTTCATTGCCATGCAGCCTTTCGCCGGGTACTATTTATTACCGGAGAAGGTAAATTTACAAATAAATGAAGAAGCTGCCAAAATCTGTCTCTTTTTTTGGATCAGATTGCAGCTTGTCTGATGTAAAATATTAGTACTTTGTCTGATGTGATTTGGGTATTGGCCGCCACTTGCATAGCTCAGATTTTTAATGAGTTATTGCAGGACTAGTCCCTCTCCTCTTTCTTTCTCTCTTTTTTTTTTTTTTTTTTTTAATTTACAAGTGTTAGTCAAAATATGGCCTACTCCATTGTTGTTTCTGCGAATTTTAGAGGGCAGATGATGTATTTGGAGGAGGAAAGTTGGTGGTGTAATTTTGTTTCTTTGGCTTTGTAATTTTCAGTTTTTATCTTGTAAAATAGTTGTGTGAAATTAATATATAAATTGGCAATGAATTTTATGTTTGCCCTGTTAAAAGTTCCTTCTATGTTGATAAGGTTGATGCGAGGCTATGAATTTGACGTTTATTATTATTTTGATTTGCATATAGAAGAAAGATGAACAAAAGCATTCAAAAGTATTGTGACAACAACTGAAGACCAATTTATTTATTTATTTATTAATGATTCATGCTTTTCTCGGATCCTCAGCTGAACCGTATTTTCTATGGCAATTGGTTATTAAGATTATAATTATTCTAGTTGATGATAATTAAATCAACGTGGCCCCTGCTTGACTTGTGCTGACTTTGCCATGAGTACAAAATTTTGGCATTTACTAGTGGGACATTGCAATTGATTTTTCATGCATCTGCCTCTGTATCAGTGTGACAATAATCCTCTTCTGTTGGAGACTTGCCGGTTCTGTACTGTAACCGTCCCTGTTCCATTTTCAGTGACTTTTGTTCTTTTATGCGGCAAATTTCAACTTTTGCTTTCCGTTTGATGTTTGCGCGTACCGTGTACCGATGTCCTTTTGCTTTGTATTGATGATGATCACGCGTATCCTTCCAATCAACTCGTTTTTTTCAATCAAATCCCACAAACTAACTGATCAATTTTGGTTTTATTTTTATGCTTTGTTTGATCCCCCCCTTGATTTGTTTTCTCAATCAACTAAGGAGAGCTTCACAGTCTGACGGTTATCTTCATTCATAGTTGTTTTATTCTCTAATTGGCTAATTAAGAATCCCCCCCACCCCGACCCCACCCCAGGTTTCGTGTCAATTTAGCGAAGATAAGGTTTTGTTGGTGGTTGGCATCATAGTACATATTATTGGACTAAATATAAATGATTTTGAATCACACAATTAATAGTTGATAGATCGCTCTACACCGGAGACTACGACAACTCGTAATCTTAAATACTCCTTTGAACAAAAAATAAAAAAGAGCACTTTGAAGAAGATAAGCGATGACCGTCACTTCATATAATCCAACCAAAGGGCAGGACATGGTCGTGGTCAACCAAAAAGGTTGCATGAATGGGCGCCACTTTGCTCTTTAACCATGAAAGGGGTGGTCAATACTCAATGATAAAAGTTGTAAAAAAAAAAAAAATTGTTTTGTCCAAATTAATTTTCTTACTGAAGAACACTAAAAAGCAAGGGGAAAAACAAGGCTTAAATTTGTTGAAGATTCCGACAAAATAGAGTTAAAAAAAAAAAAAAAAGGTTTAGAATTGGTAAAGATTACAGACTATTTAAAGATCTCTCTGTCCCCCACTCACTAAAATTTACCCATCCTGGTAGCACACTCTCTTGACAATTTCTCAGTAAGAAACATTGTTTTTAACAAAAAGAGTTGGTTTTGAGGATACAAGAGAGTGAACACTTTATGGGCCTAGTCATTTGTGAGCAATGCCAACATTCGTGAGCTCCTTTCACTTTTCTTAACCTTTTATCATCCTTTTTTTGTTAGTTCACAACAGGCGTTGTCACTCTCACCCCTTTTCAAGATTTCATTCTTAGGCGGCTCTGTGATTGTGAATATATATCCCAAAAGATTAGTGCACTTAATGGGTCAGAAATTGATAAAATTGGCTATTTGTATTATGTTTGAGTGGAAAAAAAAAAAAAAAGAAAAGAAAAGTTTAGAATGACGAAATTTTTTTTACCACAAGTAACGGTTTAAAGGAGGAAAGTAACGCTTTCTTATGTTGCAATCCGGTTAAACGTATAATCTGGCGACAATGATTGGATTGAAAACACAATAGAACTCATAATTTATTTTTATTAATTAATTCAAATAATGGATCGTCTCATGACAACTGTCACTTACCAGTACATAAAACATTGATGAAATCAAAAACAATTCATTGATCAATTTTCAGAATACTTATTCTACAGTAAAGAAGACTGGAAAAATGGCCAGTGGATGGTGGGGTTTGTGTAGCCCAATGGTGTGCTGTCCCGCCGAAAAGGAGACAGAAGCCCCAGGGGCCCAATTCAGCCTTTTTACACTACGTGGCGTATTCTCATTCATCCTAATCAGCAACTAGCCGACAGTGACAGCCCATGGTCGGTTCAGGACACAAAAAGTCAGTCAAGCATCAACGACTTGTTATTTTTGTTAAAGTTATTGAAAATAACAAAATAACCTCTGGGTGCTAAACGCAATGTTTCAATTCAATTCGATACGTAAGATAAAAAGGAAACAACTTGTTTTAGTAATTGGACATATTCACACAGCCGATTTTTTTCCCCTTTTTTTTTTTGCATTTTTGTTCAAGAAAACACGAAGAGTTATACTGTACATATCAAATTGTGTTGGCTGTTGGTACGAGCCAAAAGTGTTGATGTGTTGATGTAAAATTCGGTCGAGTCGGGTATCAATTGGATGTCAAATCTCTGAGTCAGTATTAAATTTGTACGGTGGGAGAAGAGGCTTGCAAAATATTAGGAACACTATCAGATAATTTAAGAAAATTTAAAATCACAAAAAATGGTAAAAGACGCCGAAAGTTTTTTCAGCGATAATCTTTTGACGTTCAAGTCAGTTTATAGGTTTACTACAATAAAAATAAATAATTTTTATTTTAAAACAAAAACATAAATCAAAAGCTCAAAAATAAAAACGAGTACTAATATGAATAATGTTTTTTTGGGGGGTTGATAAAATCCTTCTTCCTTAAAAAAAAAAAAAAAAAACAAAGAAGTAGGTAGCAATTTTGGCATAGGCAATGCCCCATTCCTGTTTTAGATTCTCCATTTTTCCACTCCCAGCGCTCATTCCTTCTTTTGCTCACTATCCTTTATAATTTTCTATGCTAGTCTCCCAAAATGGCCTTTGAATACGCAAGTAAATGTCTAGGCTTTGGTAAAGGTAGTTTGGTCATTGTTTCTTACAAGCAAGATGGGTGGTGGAAAAAAATGAGGAGTGCGCGTCCTCTTAAGCAAATCCCACCAAAAATTCAATTTTCTTTATTAATTAATCTCTTTATTTGTCCCCAAACATCAGTATTTCAGTTTCTAGTATTGAAAGTGTAACGAATTAAGATTGGAAACTTTATAAATTTAAAGTAACCTCGAGGTGACTTCCTTGAGTTGGCTCGGGGTTGCTAAAACTAACCTCGCCGTGGGTTAAAAAGATGTGTAAGTTTCAAGTTTTATACCTCACCTCCAAGAGGTTTTGAGCTAATAGCCTTTATTATTGACTTAAGTAATTTTAAGCAACTCTTATCAGTTTAAGGTTTTATGTCTTACCTAGAACAAGTTTCAAAACTTTTAACCTTTAACTGACTTAAGTAATTTTAAGCAACTTTTATTAGTTTAAAGTCTTATACCTTACCTATAATAAGCTTCAAGGCTTTTAACCTTATACTGACTTAAACAACTTGAAACAACTCTTGTCAGTTTTAAGGTTTTATGCTCTACCTAAAATATGTTTTAAGGCTTTTAACCTTTTATTAACTCTCTTTGCATTTTTCTTGTGCCTTATAAAATATTAATATATTTTGTCTATAAACTTTGCTTGACTTCTCAATGCTAGCCTACGACTCTCCTTTCATAAATTGTTCTCACATTCACCAAGTTTAAAGAAATCAAGTTAATTAAGTTATAACATTAGCCATTCTATAAGCTCAATCAATTTGAATCAAGTTAATTAAGTTATAACATTAGCCATTCTATAAGCTCAATCAATTTGATAACTACAAAGTTGTCCTCATTTCATAAATTATTAGTAGGTAAATAATATACCCCACAAATAAAGGCTGCAAATACATGCTTTCATGTAGACATCAAGACATAAATTTGTGAAAATTTCTGACCTGATTAGCGTGTAACATTACCATCAATGTCTTCTTCTAAGTGCATAGCCTTCCTAATCCGCAATTGCATCAAAAATTCACTTGGCCAGTCAAATCAAAGTTTGTCAAATGGATAAGTTTCAGACAAAATGATTGATGTGATATCATTCACTAGGAATTATGACCCGAAAACGTAGCTTATGTAGCAACGAATCTAATGTGCAGGTGTCTACAGTCGTCATTGTTACCAAACATCTCAAACCAAATTACAACTTATAAATTATCTAGAAAGTAGCTTAAAAATCAAATATTTAATAATAAATTATATTTTTTAATAAATTATATTATTGACTTGATATGTCAAAATAATTTTAGTGGAAAAATAAAAATTTTCCTAAAATAAATCATGGTTAGTTTAGTTTTATAGAGCTCACCAAAACACCTACATCTTTTATTGCACTCTAAATATACATATTTTGTATTTCAATTGATGTGATATATGATGCGTCAATCATTAATAGATATTATAAAATTAACAGATTACTAATGGATATTAAGTTGAACTAACAACTTACACTTTATAATTAATAATTGACAAATATTTTAGCTATGAAAGTGTAAATTATTGCTAGAGTATAGTCCATAATACAAATAACCTTTAACTTTTAGACACTCTGGTTTCTAAATTACTAACAGTTAGCTTGATTCTCAAAGTTGGAAATATTTAGCAAAGCTTTGGTTTCTAAATTACTAAAGTAACCAAACAGGAACCCCAAAGCTACAGTACTTTATCCTCTGTTTTTCTTTTCTACATTAAAAATCAAGAAAACATACCCATTTCAAGAAAATGGAATACGGAGCATTTAAGCTCACAATTGTATTGTCCTCTAATTGGCTAATTAAGAAGTTTTTTTTTTCTCTTTCTTTGAAGGTTTCAAGTTAATATAAGTTTTATTTTTTGGTGGGTGGCATCATATAGAAATTATCTGACATAAAAATCAAAGATTTAAAATTACACAATAGTCATTGCATCAAAAAAATAAAAAAATAAAAAAATTCACACAATAGTTATTAATAGATTGCCATGTCTTGTTGACTGATGATGCATCAGAGACCAGTAGACTTCAACAGCTCATATTGAATAAGAGCACTTTAAAGAAGATAAGCAACGACCATCACACTATAATTTAACCCAAGGGAAGGATCTGGATTGGTCGTCACTTTGTTCTTTAAACAATGGAAGGGGGGTCGATACTCAATGATAAAAGTTGGGAAAATTTTTCTTTTGTCCACGTTAATTTTCTTATTAAAGAACACTATAAAAGCCCCCAAAAAAAAAATGCTTGACTTTGCTCAAGATTTTAACAAAATAGAGTAAAAAAATTTGTTCAAAATTGGTAAAAATTATAAATTATTAACTGATCTCTCTGTCTCCCACTCACAAAAATTCAGCCATCAAGGCAGTACCCTACTTTTTTAAGTGCTGACCGTTTCTACGAAAGAAACATTTTTTTTTTTTTTAGCAAAAAGAGTTGGTTCTGGAGATTAATGAGAGTGACACGTTGTAGGTCCTGCCATTTGTGCGCAATGGCAACATTCATTAACTACTTCCACTTTTCTTGGTCTTTATTTATTTATTTATTTATCTATTTATCATTATTTTTGGGTTGTTCATACCAGGCGTTCTCCTTCACCCCGCTTTCCAAGATTTCTTTCATTAGGCGACTCTGTGAGTGCGAATGTATCCCGAAATATTAGTACGTACTGGGTCGAAAGTGACGGATTTGAGTATTTGTGTTACGTTTGAGTGAAAACAAGTGTATAGAATGATGAAATAATTTTCTCATAAGTAATAATTTAATGAATGAGAGCAAGTAACACTATCTTGTAATGCAGTCGTATTAAAATTTTAAGTTTATACATTAAACTAATACGGGTGGATCTAGAATTTTTTATTACCTTGACCAATTTGTAAGTTAATGGTAAAATATTTGTGTGAATGTCAGTCCATTTAATAAGTAAAAATAACATATATGGCAAGCGGCGAGTGTATATAATCAAAGAATAATAATAATGTAATAAATAAACTTATAATATAAATAATTAAAACTGCACATTAATTTATTGATGATTTTTTTTTAGTTTAGTGATAGAAGATGTGATATATTTAAATAATTTGATTTTTAAAAAAAGAACAAGTATTATTGTGAAGAAAATAAATCATTAAATTATAAAAATATAATTAATTGTTACTATAGCATTTTGTAATTTTCTAATACTAGTGACCATGTAAAGGATATACTGACACAGTTAAGGAATATATAATTTAATTATTTTATAAAATAAGTTTCTGACTCTAATTATAAAAAGAAAAAAAAAAGATTTGAATTGAGAATATAGTAAAAAACTTTCACATTAGATGAAAGATTATACAACTTAAAGAGATACTTGGAAATTTTAGCCCGACCTAGCCTAACCGTACGTCCGTTGCTGCGGGACAATATCACTCGCCTGTCGCATAACGTGATAAAATAAAACAAATAGTTCAATAAGCAATTTTTAGAGCACTTAATTTGGGGGGGAAAAAAAAAAAAAAGGGCCAACGGTATGTCCGGCGAAAAGTACTAAAGAAAGAAACCCCAAGGGCCCAGTCCCCAAGTGTACCTTTTCAATTCATGATACGTGACAAAGAATATTCCCTCTCATGCCAGTCAGCAACAAGCTGGCAGCCCGTGGTCGGTTTCAGCCGCATAAATTCAGTCGAAAGCCACCGTCTCAATTCTCAAGCAAAACAGTTGTTCTTGTTTTGATACCGGATCTTTCCTTTCGTCTACTTTGCCGTCTTAGCTCAAAGTTGGGGTGTGCAAAAAATAAGAGAACTGGAATGAACAGATTCAGTTTGAAAATCAGGAAAAAAAAAAAAAGTCGGTTGATTTAATTAATTAAAGAAGAACAAACCGAAAATTGAATAATAATAATAATAATAAATCAGGATTTTACAAGTTAAAAAAATTATAAAAATCAAATAGAACTGGAGCTTAGAACCAAATTAATTTCAATTCGGTTCATAATTTTTTATGAAGTTTATTTGATTTTGTTCAGCTTGGCCAAAAAAACCCAACCAAACAATGCCCCAGTCGTAGCCCCAAGGGCTAAGGTGCTAAACACAAGGTTTCAATATTTCACTTGTTCAGACTTCAGAGCAAGCACAATTAAAATGACTACGTCACAATCTTTTCCCCAGAGCGCTTGCAATCTTTTTCTAAGAAGATCTTCAGATTTCAGAACGCTACGCGTCTCTAGTCCCTGACACGCTTCTGAACGCGGAACTATCTGCTGGCTTTGCAAGATTATGAGACCTTTTTTTTTCTTTTTTTTTTTGGGGGTCAGTAAGAGTACTTATTTATAATTTATAAAGAGAAATTGGGTCGAGGTCGGCTGCTAGATTAAATTTTGATCGACGATGGAGAGACACAAGAGCACGCGTTATAAGTTTAGTTATTCATTTGCATAAATCCATCAGTATTAATGACAAGCAGAAAAATGACATCATTTGTGGGCCTATCATCATCAATCCAATTTTTTTTTTTTTTTAAAAAAAAGAACATTTCATAATCCAAATTAAAAGCCACACAACTTTCTCAATACGCGGGAATATGCTGACCTGAAAGCCAATCGTCCCGTTGTCATGACAAAAGTGTTATTGTTAAGCAGGCGGCAATAGCGCTTAACCTCCAGACGGAATAGGCTTGATGAATAAACACCACAAGAAAATTCGGATAAACTTGTTAATTCTAGAATTACACGGTACTGTAACGGCGCCGTTCCACATTGCAAAACATGATTAACTTGTTCGTCAAAATTGCCTAAAAAATAATTACCACAAATTATTAAATAAACAACATATATGATTACCTATTTTCCAGAGTTGGCATCCATATGTTTTGAAATGTGGTTTGATTTAGAATTTTATAACAGAGTCAAATGCTTTTGCATGTAAATCAACATTTTCAAAAATATAAACCCCTAAAATAGAGAGAGACCTTGATTATTTGTTCCTCAAATTACCTTCTTCGTGTTTGTTAGTTGATATTTTTTAATAATTAATACTGTCTTTAACAAACTATATTTACAATGCAGAAACACAAATCTATATGAAAGGTTAAAAAAATATGTGTGTATATATATAGAAAATAAAAGATTGAGAATGAAAACATGCACTCATTATATCATATGATATCACACCGCATGATCCAAACTAACGGGTTGATTTGATCGTTGGCTGAGCTGCTGTACCCGGCAGGAAAGTGCTTTTACGATAACTTCTTTGCTTTATTTGGTTGCCCTAAGGTGCGCCTTAGCTTGTTGGGCAAAAGCACTTCTCTATTGGGCCTAGGCGCTTCTTTTTGCACCCCGCTTGGTGCCTCATGCCATGTTTCTTCACTTCCTTTTGCATCATCGTCCTCCACCCAATCATCTCTGACCATAGACTGCTGATAATATCGGAGGGCAACAAATAGCATGAATGCTGCGTGATTGGTGCGTCATTAGTGCATGGTAAAAAAAATAAAAAATTATTTGCATGCTAATGTGAAATGACTAAAGGGTCCTCACCTGCCCATATGCGAGCGATCATTGAGGACAAGTTCCATACGAGGGTAAAAATGCCAACGGCCACGGCTTTCTTATGAGAGCATGAATCCCATGCGTCGCGAAAGCGTCTAATCCAAAATTTACCTTCATGTAGGTTTTTCGGAATATTAGATTAATAGCTACACGTCATGAAATTTTGAGTATTTATTATTTACGTACTTGTTTCTAGGGCTCGAAAGGAAACATAAAATTTTTCTCGGGCTGGGCTCCGTATGGCCAAAATTGGTAACGGGCCATAAAAGGCCCATGATTCTAAGGCAACACAATTGATGAGCCCACATTAATTGATTATGATCATGCAAAATGTGAGCACTAAACAAATAAGGACAAATGTGGGGCAGACTGCGTTTTTATTTTTTTTGTTTAATGAGACCATACTACGGATATTGATCTAAGGATTAAATAACAGAAAAGTTCGGTGGGGCTGGGGTCCTATAAAATAATGTTAGCATTCACGATTGATGTGATGCATTTGTTTGAATTATCCAAGGCTTTGTTTAAAGGCGATCCTTATCTTACATGTATTTAAGATAGGGTTTTTCTCAGTTATATTTATTGTAATCTTTAATTAGATTTTTTAATATAAAAATGAGTAACAAAATACTAGAGTTAGGTGGATCAGTGTGTGAATTCTATTTGACTGTAAGATACATTAAATATAAATTAGGAAGATCCTTATTTAAATATTTAAACGTCCAAACATATAAATCTAATCAATTGAGTTAATATAAAATACTTCTTTCCCAAAGAAATGACAACGATGAGGAAGTTTCAACCGAAACGTTGCTAAAAAGCATGGTTAGCTAGTTTTATATGAAGTGACATTGATGGAACGGTTTTAAATCCTTCTCAATATGATTGGGTTGTTATAACTTATTAGCTATAATTTGATTTTTTAAAAAATTTTTTAAGATACATATAAGCAATTTTCTAAAATTTGATCAATGTATGACTAATTAAATCCCACGCTCTATCCCTAAGAATATATGAAAGAGAATATGAGCCGCGCCTCTAATTGATGCCAAAGGAATAAAGGTAGTTAGCCTAAGGCTAGAGAGACTAGAATTGAATTTAAGAGATAATGATGAAATTTATGGGACACACGACACATTTTTCTTCTACTCGTTTAGTCCTAAATCAGCATCATTTTTCATTTTAATAGTAGGACCCAGCAAACCAATGATCAAAGAGCCGTTATGTGATCACATCGGATCCGGCACCTGACCATAGTTTTGATGGGGGAGGGTCCGCGTGAATGCAAGTGTAATGGAGAATACATTGATTGGTACTCTCTCTGTTTAACGGTTTAGGGATGGTATCAGAACGGGAACATTCATTGATTGGTACTCTCTTGTAAATAAAATTTTCACTTTTTTGATATGTTTCCATTTGTATGGCATTGTAATAAACTTTAAGGGGTGTCGGTGAAATTTGATTCTGAAAAATTTAATAAGAAGGGCACGAAGGAAGTACTATAACTGTAGACTGTAGTGAGTGATTCAAAGCACTTACCGTATGCTGCCAACTGCGTGGAGTATGAAGAGCAGAATTTTGGAACAATGAAAACTCCAAAAAAGCCTGAGACATGGAGCACAACCCAAGCACAATCAGGCGGTTAAAAGATGCACTTTCATAGAATTTCAAAGTTCTGCAAACTCTGTTCTCTTTTGTGCCAGTGAAAACTAAATTTGTATATTAACAAAAATGATCTATCGAGTAATTTCATCAAGACACGACGAGCAAATTTGCCCACTACTCTCTCTCTCTCTCTCTCTCTCTCTCTCTCTCTCTCTCTATATATATATATATATGGAGCCGCTACCTTACGATTAACGTAAGGTGCGCTCCCCTCACAACAGTGGGTCTCATTACTGCACAGCTCCCACTGCTGTGAGGGGAGCGTACCTTACGTTAAATGTAAGATAGACAAATCCATATATATATATAGTCACTTTTTTAAAGTGAACATACACACTTAAATATAAAAAAAATATATAAATTTTAATACATCAAAAACTATATTTTTATATGTTTTTTTGTCTATTAATAATATTTTTATTTTATTAAAATGAAAATACTCTCATTAGATAATTATTTTATACATGACGTGCAATTCATTTAGATAAATTAATTAATTTCATAATATTTTATAAATAATATTGACCTTGCACCACAAAACGGTGTTGCTCCCGAAAATATTCGCTCACGAAAGTATTAACGGTGTTTCCGATTATTGTATGTAAAGAGTCGGAGAATAAATAAAAATAAAATCAATGAACATTATGATGATACCGACTGTAAATTTGTATGTTGTAGATGAAGGTTAAAAGAAATAATAAACAAATAAATAAGTAAAAGTTATGATTTTTTATTAAATGAAAGCTTTTGTAACGTACCCACTTTGATCATTTTCCAGATGGTTATGGAGCTGCCACATCTAGCCAAAACAAACAGAAGCACTGCCAACTGCCGTGTTTCGCTTTCATAATTCATCAACTTTTCGCGTGGCAAGGAAACAAAAAAAGCAAAAACAAAAGGGGAGTTGTTACCTTCATTGTAGTAGCAGGATCACCAGAAAAAAGTGCTTTAAGCTTCAAAAGGAACTCATTTAGGTAAGGAAGAATCAGTTTTAATAACCAAATTGCTTCTCCTTCTCCAAGAACATAACTCGAACCATCTATATCTATAACTCCCCTGGGAAACATTTTATTCAAAAGGAAATTAAATAAACATTGATTAGAATTCGACAAATTAAAAATTTTGATTTTATTTTATTTTACCTGCAAATAATGGCTCTGTACAGAAAGATGACAGCAAGATAAATCAAACCCAGATAAGAAATCACAGAAATAAAGCTGCACAAGCATGGCAAACCGAAAATGGTTATGACCTCTGTTTTTAAACAGAGGATAATGAGTTGCAGATTTTTTTTTGTCTTAAAGAACAAAAATTGGGATTAGTTATATTAAAAATTTGTTACCTGATATTGAGATCTGTGGTGTAAGAGGATGAGATTATAATAAATGTTCCAACCCCAAAAACAAGCGCTGATTTTGATACATCTCTCCACATTACTAAATCCACTGAATAATTAACAAACAGAGAGGGACTGAGTTAAAAAAATAAGGACTCATCTAATGGTTAATATGCCCAAAAAGAGAAAATCTCACCTAAATTCTGTAACTTGGATTTAGTTTGGGTTTCTGGGAAACTCTGATACTCATCTGAATCTGAAACTGGAAACCAACCAAACCGGAAATTAAAAAGAAAAGAATTTAGAATAAATCATCGAACAATACAATTGCAACATATTGAAATTCAAATAATTGCTTACTTGTACTTGGTTTTGCAAAGTTTGAGCAAATTGTAGCTCTCTTTACAACTGGGGGAGGTTGCTCATTCACAGTTGAAATGAAAGGGCTTGTTTTGTCATTAAATTGATTAAATTTCTTCACTTCATTAACAACAATCTTTTCAGGCTTTTGTTCTTGCTGCACCACATTGATTTCCTTTTTCTCAACTTCAACTTCTTCATCAAATGCTTCTTCATCACCATCAATATCATCAACTTTCACCTCCTCATCATCATTATCATCATCATCATCATCATCGTTATTGGCGGTGGCCAAAACTTGTGGTGGTGATTCGATGACACCACCACCCGCAGTTGTTGCATCGCTTGAAATCACTTTCTCCTGGCACTCAACATTGGCTTCAAATTCTTTGCAATTCTCTTCTGGGGTTGCCTCATTTTCTTCATTAGACTTATCAAAATCTTTACTGGACTCAGATTTTACCTTCCTCAATTGAACCATTGAACATTTATCCACAGGCTTAATAGAATCACTGGACCCTTTCACTAATTCAGATCTTGTTCTTCTTGTCTGAATTGGGCTTCTTTCACTTCCCTTCTTGTTCAAAATTGAACCTTTTTTAATTCCTCCATCAACAGACACACTCAACTCCTTAGTATGCCCATCAAGGTTCTTTTTTCCTTTAGCATTATGAATAATTGGACCATCAAAGCTTTCAGATTTCCAAGTCTTTCTTTTACCACTAGCAGCCACCAAATTGCCGACACCTTGGCCTCTCTTGATAATTCTCTTATCGCCATTTTCTTCAAGATTCGTATGGTTGTTGGTGGTGGTGGTGGTGCTGCGGCTTTCTTCATGATCATCTACATTGAAGACTTTGATACCACCTTTAACTTCGTCACTCTTCATTCTGCTCTCCCACACTGAACCTGCTGCCACAACACTCCTCTTAGCTGCAGCCCCTCTCTTGCTACTCACATCCATTTTTTTTAATATCCAAGCAGGCTAAATTATGTCAATAGCTAATGATGAAGAATGAGTAGTGTTATGATGATTGGATGAGTCATAAGGGAGGCTTAAGGTTCAAGAAATGGAGGTTGGTGTGAGAAGAGAAACACAACGTTGGGATCTCTTTCTTTTTACAAAGCAATGGAGAGAGAGAGAGAGAAACAAAGAAGATTGTGTTTGGTTTCTTTTTCTTTTTTGCCGTTGGATTTACTTTATCTGTTGAGAAGTAGTGTATAACTGTATATACATAGTTTCATACAAATATAATATGAGATGGCCTGTGGAGGTGGTGGGGTTAAATGATTAGGGTCTGTTTAAGGATGATTTTTGGGATTTATTCTTCTTTTACTTTTTACTTTTCACTTTTACTTTCCAAGGTAGCAAAAAGTCAATAGTCTCACATGCAAATAGAGGCACTAGAATTATTGTTACTGCATGAGAGATCTCAGATTCTCTTTTTCTTTTTTTGTGAATCTGAAGCTAAACTCAACTGCTCAAGTAAAACAAACTGAACCCCACTCCCTTATCCTCATATCCATATTATATAAATGAATATCTAATCGCTCACATTGACGTAGGAGTTAAAAAAAGAAAAGGGCATCTTCCGAGTTAAAAGTTATATAGGCTTTAATTGTTTTTTTCATGAATTAATCACGTGACTAACAAAAACTTCATTGTAGAAGTCCCAAAATTTGGCACAAAATCAAATATTCAATATATATGGAATATTTATTATTTTGTCTTTTGATTCATACATAATTGTACTGTAAGCAAGGAAGTAAAAGACCCAATAAAATACTAGACAAGCAAGCAAAAAAAAAAAAAAAAAATTGATGGGTGCGGTCGGTGAAGATTGTCTTTTTCAAGGCATTGCAACGTGAGGGCCATGTTATACTTGTTTTTGGAAGATGCGGTGTCATCTCATTCGGCTCCAAAATAGTGAGGGGGCAGCCATTAAATCCAAGCCTCAAGCTACAGTCACAGGAATAATCTTTACCATTAATTATGAAAATGCATTCATGATGCTTCATCATGGTGAATGATTCTTCCAGCATTATAAATTAATGCAATTAAAAAGGATCAAAGCATGCATTTGGGAGACAGAATTTGGTAAAGAGTTATTTGAGATACAACCATACTATACAATCCAGTGATTTTAGCTTCCAAAATAGGTTTTTTTTTTTTTTTGGATTTTCCCCCTAAAGATTTCATTGGACTACGTGTAAATTACATACATACTGATTCTTAAGTATTAACCTCCATGATTTTTTATCCTTTCCGAATTTCCGATTCTTGCTCCACCTAAATACTTGATCAAATTCATCTCTCTGATAATGAATAATCTTATCCTTGTTGCAATGTTCTTCATGTCTTATAGTGTTTTTTTTTTTTTTAAGTTGCAAAGAAATAAACAATAATACATGATCTGTCGAGTCATGACGCAAAATGGGGAATGTTTGGCATAATTAAGCCTCAGACTGACCGATGGAATCCAAATTGTACAGATAGACGTGTTGATTGTTTCTGGGGCAAACCAACCCTTTCTTTTTATTACTTTCCCTTCTCAATTCTGCATGTGAGGCCAAATCCATGTATCATGTAACGACACATTGGAGTTTCTAAACTTTTACTCCCACCGACACAATTTTTCACGCAAAGTTTCGTAATTCGGGTATTGGTAATGATGCTATCGTGAGGCTATTGAATTTCTCTTTCAATTCTAGGATGAACTTTGCGCTAATTATTTTACAAGTTTGTGATTAATAGTCATCAAAAACATAAAATATATATATATATATATGGATGATCTTTGTTTTTATTTATGCGTTCATATTTTAAAAGCAATAAAACTCTTTTGGTTCAAATCTATTTATATATGGGTAGGGCTATTTGTATTTTAAAAGTTACTTTGAACATTCTATTACTCTATGCACTTATATACTAAATTTGAAAAATTAATTTTTACTCTATACACTCTTTAAAATACAAAAAAAAAATATCTCTACTTAAATCATTTAAATTAATTTACTCAAAACACCAATAAAAATATTTAGCACACTCAAAGATTTTTTTAATAAATATAGCATAACTTGCAACAATGGAATTTAGTCAAGTTTTAAACAGACTTTTTAAAATAATTTTGTTTATTAGTTTTCATTAATTAAAGAATGTATTCCATGTCAATTTTTGCACATATAAATTCTTTAAGATAAAGAACTATAGACTTTCACTATCCCAATAATAATACAAAACCAAAATTACAATCTGACACAAAAAAGAAGAAGAAGATGCTGATTGGGTTACTAGGTTTAGAGTGTTTTTATTTATTTTTTAAATCAAAGATAAAAAAAATATGAGCACCTTTGCAACAATTTCAACTTATTTTATTTCTCGAAAAATGTAACTCTTACAAATATTTTTTCTTCAAAATTATTTAAAATATTGATTTGCTGCATGTTCAATGAAATATTTTTTTAAGATGTTGGATATAAAAGATTATATGTTAAACAATGGGTGTATTATACGAGTGTTTAAAGTAATTAAGTTGTATTGGTTCATAAATAAATTGTCCTTAATAATAATTTACATGACGGGTAATTTTGTAATAAATTATTTTATTAAAATAAGAGTGTTCAAAGTAATTTTGAAAGTAATCAAAGTTAGTTGGTGTGAGTGGTTCAACACTCTCACTCCTTAAAAGAGGTCAGGGGTTAAAGATCCGCTCTCGTATGAAGTAACTACTTTAACCAACACTTTACCTCTTATGGGCCGACCCAGTGAGAGCGAAGATTAGTCTGGGTTGTAATACGGAATTAAAAGTGTCTCTCATAGTTGGAGCCCACTTAAGACCAGTTCAAACCAAAAAAAAAAAAAATTAAAGTACAAATACCCTCACCTTTATATATTGGTGGGAATAACATTTCTCTTAAATTTAAAAAAAATAAAATTCTCCGTCTTTCTTTACAGCAGATTAATGTGTTAAAGTTTATATGATTGCATCAAAATAAGTCTTCATGTTACTTTTGATTGTAATATCAAATAAAATTTTATTGCAATATTACAATAATCTTTTAGAAAATTAAGACAAGCCTTGAACATCAGGTGGCTTTTTTTCCTGAAATTATATATATTTATTGGACAAGAACATGTCAAATATTAGCCAGTATTTTTTAAATAAAAAAGAAAGAATATGAACAAAAATCAAAATTAAACTGAATAGTGCTTGCAACGTTTGACTAATTGCGTTGGACCAAAATTAAAAATGAACAAACCTATTTTTTGCTTGAAGATTACTGAGATCTACGTTGGAAAAAATTAAAAATAACAAAACATTGCTTAAAAAAAAAAAAAAAAAAATCAAAACAGTGAGGGTTTCTACTTAAATTTCCAAAATATGGGTAAGACTATCCTTGGGATTTGGTTCGAAAATTGGGATCACAAAACAGAATCATATAACCAGCTGTAGATATAAAATCTGAGAAGACCGACCTATGCCGCTATACATTTTGTTCCGTTTAAGGCACGTGGCTTGCACAACTCCCGCGACGTCTTTGGAACAGCCAACTTACCTCCGGGTCTCGAAGGGAAAGGCGAGCGCCCAGTCCCGGTCACTTATTTTTCTACACGAGAAATTTCCGTACGTATTCTATGAAAATCCGCTCCCCGCAGGATTTCACAAACTAAATTTCAAATATTCCAAAATCTAATCCAGATGATTATAATCAGTAGTTTCTTTTCTCATCCTTCCAAAATAAAAAAATAAAAAAATCAAATTATAAAGAGAGAAAGCTCAAAAACTTGTAAATCCACATATCAAGTCTAAACTTAATTATGTGAAACTCAATGAAGTCTTACAATTCACACCATTGTTTCACATATAACTATGATCGGCAGACCTTGTGACACCTATTTGTACTGTATAATTGCATGAATTTAATAAAATCCCGGTAAACCACTAATTGTAGGTACTGTTATGGCTATAAGTGTGTATTTTAGAGTCTCAGTGGAGCAGTTGGTAATAACAGTAGATTATAATAATATTTTGATACCAAAAGGATCACTTCAAACATATTGTGTTAACAATATTCAATTATTGTCTCACAAGCTCTTCAAAAAATAACATTTAACAATGGTCACTGGTCTTTGTAAAGTATATAGTAGTCTTCTTCTTCACTTACTTTTATAACTAGAAACCTCATCACATATCAACACAACCAACAAACACATTGTTTAACTTGCGAGTAGATGAAAACTGGTAGACAATACTTATCACACTGGTCAACTGCCCTACTATTAAAGCTTCAATCATATAGATTTTAAAATGGATCAAGTGCCAAAAGGGCATGGATTGGTTGCAATCCAAATTTGCAGACAACAATATTTATACACACATATGAACATTGTCCAAATTATATAAAATGCTCAGAGTCCACTTGCAAAAGTGGACCAATGTCAATACCACACGTATGACAATTAACATGTTATTAGGTTGATATTAAATATTGTGAATCTAGGGTTCATACTATAAGTTTTGTTGCCTAATGATATTAGTAAAAGAGGAAGCACTTGCTATCAACAATAATCTTGAATCATATGAGGGGCAATCAAAACGTAGTCAATCACAAAAGATGTGGGAATCAATTCAAATTGAGGATCAAAAATTGAAGGGGAAAAGGGATGATCATCCCCCAAAACCTTTCATTAAGATTACTTACAAGTATTAGTTTCGCGGTCAGATAATTTACAAGTTGCATACCGAAGAACAGGTATTGCACTGACGACTCCATATCTGTTCCAATAGGAATGGTAGCTCATGATAAATAATAATGTAAGAGTGAAGAAACCAAGATGCAGTATCAAAATCAATTGACAAGAGCTTGTCAAATAAATGGAAAATGGGAAATAGGCCCGAGAGACTCACCTTACTAAAGGATGAGTTCAACCTACGAGTCTGCAGCAAATCATGAGAATCCTATATTTACATGTCAAATTTAACCAACCAGCTAACTGTACCTTCTTTGCAAACATCAAAGAGATCTTTCTGTCACATGTATTGGATTTCTCTGCCATACTCGATTATACAAAATTTCCTTCGTTTGAGAGTTGAGAAAGTTTGTGTTGAAGACTAAATCATTTGACATTGCCACTCTGGATCGGAGTACGTAATAAGTGTTCAGACTCATTAGGTGACATCCTTGACTTGTCACCTTCTGCTATTTTCTTCATTTCCTGCTCAAGCTGTTTGCAGTTTTCGTTGTGCGCTTTGTTAAACATCCTCACAAAGTTAAGCAGAGTTGAAATCACTGCAGCAGTTGTTTACAAGAGTAATAAAATAACCATCAACTAATTCAGGAACAGAGCATGGCCAGAAAGTGATCATGAAAAACATACCTTGCTCAAAGGGACACCGAGCTGGATCTTCTCCAAAATAGAGAATCAATGCATCCACATTTCTACCCTATAAACAATGTGGTCCGGTTAAAGAACAGCCTCACGTGACATATATTATAGAAACAGAAATAAAATCCTTCACAGACAAAATTTGTGCCATACCACTGCAGAATATAGTGAAGCCAAAGTCCTCACTTCAGCCTCGGCAAAACGAAGGAACTCTCTTAAAATCTGATCAACAAAAACCAAGATATTCTGTGAAGATCCCCAGGAAAAAAAAAAGTGATATAAGAATAGACAAACGGCTAAGAACTAGTTTATCGTTGTTCATAAAAATTCAAGCTTCAGAGCATCAGTTTTTATGATTAAATTGAAGTTGACGCAATGTTTAATTCTACTCTCTTCTTCTCTCTAATAGTTGGTCACTTTGAGTAGAATACAACAACCTGTGCCTTATGAAAAAAATCTCAAAGCCATGGATCTTAATGCATGAGCAGTTATTCTCCTAAAAAGTAGTAAAGCATTTTGTGAAAAAAAAAAAAAAAACCACACGTGGGAAGATGTAAGTGAAACTGCCTAATGCGAGCGAGGGAAAAAGAAATGTTAAGTTTAAAGTACCTTACTAAAATTTTCAGATATAGCTCCATCATTTTCGGACATGGACAGTTCCTGGACAACTTTCTCCAATCCTTTGCTTAACGCTTGCATTTCCTCTGCCAAAAATTTCAATTGTATCTGATACAAATCACAAGTCAGAAAAAACACAAGAAATTGTCCAACGAATTCCCACTAAACACGATAATTTTACCTTTGATGCAGGTTCCAAACTGGTAAGGTCTTCTGAGAAATCTAAAAGTTCTGGTAATTTATCAGCAAGAACCTATGAAGTAGAATTAAGCACAAGTGCACAAGAGTAATGTTAGTAAGCATGCCCAAAGAGTAACAACTACACCTATATGTAATATAACTGAAAGATAACCCCTTAGAGGATTGATGATATATAATTTCTGTCAAATAACTACATATGATAGGAAATAACCTTGCACTTTCAGAGATTAAACATTATTACTGGGCCCACACCAATCAGCTTAAACATTTGGGTGTAGTAGTTTCCTAATGTGATATTAGCACCACGTTGACCAAGAATGGCTTTCAATTTCCCTATATTCTTGTAAAACTATCAATTATATCAAGAAAATATACTGCAAGCATTTGTCTTACAACCCATAAACAGATTATTCAGCAGTCATCTGTTTTACAGCCCATAACCAAACCACTGTCTGATTTTCTTTCACTTTATTGAAATGACATATACATAAGTTATAATTCAAGTAACTCGTGCATCTTAACATTCACATGTTTGAACTTTAGTCGCCACAGCACTAACATCTTATGCTTGGAGGATCTCCTTGCTAGGGTACATTGATTTCCCATCAATGCGTGTGCATTGACCACAAAGCAACTCATTGAATTTGGTAACCACCTAAAAATAGATTTGTATCTTCAGAAAATGTTCATGCACACATCAGTGAATGTCACATTCTATTTATAGGAAAATGAACTTGCATGAAATCGTAACTCTTGCTCAGTATCTATACATAGATATAAAAATTCATAGAATCATGGCACAAGTACCATCCAGATATAAAAATAATATACAAAAATAAAATGGCACAAAACTTTGTGCACATTGCTGTAGAAATTTTCAATGATGGGAATTTCATAAGGATCAGCCTTTTTGGTACCTTACAAAGATAATGCATGAGAGTCATCTTGTTGTTTTGAGCACGTGTATCAGTGAGTTTAAGAAGGCTATCCAACCGAAATCCAATTGCTGCACCTGAAGGCAAAAAGGGGAGAAAAAAATAAAAAAGGAAATTTGCACTGGTTACCATGCACAATGTAGGCAATAGCCATGTAGCATATGATTTAGATTTGCTCAGGTAAGGATACCATACGGTTAGTCCTAAATGAAAACCAAAAGACTTGTTTCTCGTTAATGATCTATCATGAAACTTCATGGTTATAGTGAGAGCATCTTACAACAAATAGCATTGCCTGATTACTGTGATGACAGCAGATATTAATAACTTGTTTTTACTTTTTATATGATTAAGAGTATTTTGCCAACAGACCAGCAATCAAACAGTTAACTCACCCCTAGCAGTTCCCTGGTTTAAAGCATTTCCTAATGAAAGAATTGTTTGCATGATTCTCCTCAATTTGGCAGAGTTCCTAACCTGATATGAACACCGGTAGTGAGCTCAGAGTGATGTCTGCCTTTAGGATTTTGGTCAGTTTTACAGATTAAATGGGAGTAAAAGAATAATCTTGCCTGTTCTGCCGCAGAGTTCATGACATTCAAGCTACTTCTGAGATCAGAAACCTAGATATCAAATCAAGAAGGCCAGATTAATAACTAACACAAACCCAGGATGCTTAAAAGACAGGAAGATGAACACTTTAATTACCTGGGTATGAAACTGTATCTTAAATGAGAAAACTCTGAGCTTGGACTCTACTCGTGGAACTTTCATCAATTCCAAGAAAAACTGTGAAGATCCAGAAAGCAGAATAAATTCTAGGGTCATCTTTATCAATAACACTGATACTAAATTTTTTCTCCACATGCAGAAGTTATATAAGTCAACTGACTAAGCGTTTATACAGTTTGTCATTAAACCAGTGCAACAGAATGAAATTCATTAATCTAAAAAGGGGGAGGGAGGTGTTGGAGAAGGAATACAGACCTCCATTGAAGAATTGCCTAACATAGCCTAACAGGCTAACATAAACTAAGTTCATGCAGTTTAGGCAGCAGATATTTCTGCCGATGCCTTTGGAGCTGATATGGATCGACCAATGATTATTACTTTTTTCAGAAAAATGATTATATTAACTTTATAATATCTAAACGTACAAACTAAGCCAATTAAGCAGATGAAGAATGGTTTTCAAAGGCGGTGTGTGAAGAAAACCACACAAGATTGACCCCAAAAAAAAACTAAAATAAAATAAAAAGCAGCACCAGAAACAATGTCAATCTTCCATAACTCTGAATGGAACCATTTCAACTTTGTGTATTAATTGTTCAGCAACTTTCTATTGCTCCATGTCAACAGAACCAAATTCTGTAAAATGAAATACATATGAAGAATAATGCATAAAATATGTTAATTCATGGTAAGCGGTGTACCATAGGACTACAAATATCATTTAACATGTTGTAAAAAATGGTATGGTAGTTCAATTGCAGTTTTATGGATCTAACGGTTCCTTGCTGTTGTAATTTTGGTGGAGTTTATGAACAAGCAAGTTCGAAAATCAAAGACACTGAAAATAGCGTATACTTATCTACAAAGAAAAGCAATCCTCATCCCGTCTGAAAAGCAATCAGCTAACTTAGCAGCATTATGCAATGCAAAGGTAACATTAAACAGAATATTTCTAGCTAATAAGAAAGCAAAAATAGACATCAAGAACAACCACAATCCACATGTTACAACAAGAAGTTAGTATTATGGAGTGTTGATCATCCACTTTCTTGCCATTTGAGAAACCTATCCAATTTCCATCTAACTAATCACATGAAGATTAGAGATGTTCAATAAAGGAGGAGAAAACAAAAAAAAAAAGGAAAAAGAAGAGGAAAAGGAAGAAACAATTAGAAAGATAAGAACCAACATAGTAGAAATAAAATCCTACAGACCTGTTCACATTTTCCCAACTTTTCCTTGTCTCCAGTGTAGCCCTAAAACAAAGAAAAGCATGAATGCAATGGTAAGTCAAAAATCAAAAGAGACAGGCAGCAATTCTTAAGGTACATAGACTTTTTAATACGTATCAAAAGGCTATGGTTGTGAGATAATCACAGAAATTTATTGGATTTAATATTAAAATGAGTGAGCACTTAAAATTACTCTTAATCGTATGATTAACTTTACCTTAAGTAGATCCAGCTCCTCCTTCGTTGGACAAAACTTTATAAGGTTTTCAACCTGATCAGCATCAATTGCCGAATCCTCCAGGGAAAGCACAGATCTCTGTTAGTGTTCACAAGATAGAAAATAATAGTGAATCAGAAAATTATATGGTTTACACTTTATGCCCCCTAAATTAGTGAATCTATCAGATCCTTGAAAGAATACTTCTAAAAAATGAAAGATTATTCCAGTATTATCCAATAAATTCATTGTTACAACATAAGAAAAAATAGATAGAGTTCATCAGTGACAGAGTTTTAAATGAGAGGTTCAAATAATGATTTGAGGCATTTCCAGACATCTATGCCCTTCTTACCCTCAAAGCACCATACCTATGATTTGAGATGATTCAGTTTCCTATTTGCTTATTTTAGTTGGTTTTCCAATTCCTCTAAGCCAAAGTGATTGGTTTAGGAGAAATTTATCAGTACATATCCCATCCAAGTCGACCTGTATCTGCCCCAAGTGAAATAGGGTTTTTTTTTTTTTTGGGTTGGATAAAGAAGTCATTTATGTTTGTCATATATAAACACGTTAATCATATTTTTAAAGGAACATATGGTCATAAGTAATAAACAAATTCGATTACTTTTACCATTAACTCAGGCAATGGAACTTTGACCTTTGAAAGCATGATTTCACAATTATATGCCCGCCTATGGTCAATCTGCAAAAGGTGACGACATTAAAAGAAAAGAAAAGAAAAGAAAAATTGATAGACAACATCACCAGAAATGCCATATAACAGAAGCCAATAATGTACAGTCTCAATTCATCTCCTAATATCTAATGTCTGAAAACTTTGCACTTTCATTACATGATGAACAATGTAAACCCCAGTACATACTCCACGTTCCAAACTTCTAACACAGTATTTGAAATTGACAATGATGGGTCCATTCTCAAGATGCTCCATGTTTGCTTCATACAATAAAATTTTGACATTCATCCTCCATTACCAAGGTTCACAATTTGATATCAGCAAGATCTTGCCATTACAATAGCATTAAAATGACAAAAATATGCACTTTCTTATGTTTTCCATAATAAGCCATTTTGCTATACAAAGCTATTATATTAGTCTTGGATAACATATTGCCAAGCAGTAATTACAAAAATAAGTAACAATAAATCTAGTTAATCAAATAATGATCATCTCACTTCATAACTACAAATCTGACAGCCCGGTAACAGATTATAGAAGGATTGGATTGCTTAATTGTACACCAGATGATGATATCTAATAATCAAGTCAGTAACAGACCGTTCTAACATGGAAAACTAACATGCACGCTAAACAATACAAAATTTCGAATTAGTTGGGATATTATTGTTAATAAGGAAATAATTATAATTTTTTTTTTTTGAGTTGAAACCTATAAGAGGAACTAGGAAAATGAGTTCGAGAGAGATAACACTATTATGTTTCTAGATGATTAATTCATGATGAATATTGACATTAGGTTCTTGGTCAAACCTGAGTATGGATATACATAATTTCTTGTAACAAAAAGGAACAAAAATTAAATCTGAACTATTTAATAGTTGAGCGTTGAAAATTGTATTACCAGTTGCACTTTATCTGATTTAGGACCACGTGGAACACGCTGATTTGGTTTTCCACCTTTTTCTGAATTCGGAATTGTTGCTGAGAAAAGATTCTCAAGTTCTGATATGTCAATCTCTGGAGCCCTATATTGATGTGTCAAAAATAAAAAGTTCATAAGGTCGAAGAAAAAGAAAATTAATCTATATAAAACAAAAATGCTCTTTTCGCTAAGTAGAACACACTTTGAAGCTTCACCGGATTTTTGTGCCTCAGCCCATAAGCTTCCTTGCACAGCTCTTGTTAACTTCAACCAGTGCAGAGGCTTCAATTTTTTGGTTTGATGGCTCCTTGAACTAATAGTACGGGACAATCGTCCCTTTCCACTGGAGGGAGAAATTGACGGTGGTGCAGGAGCTGGAGAAGCAACTCCAGTCTTTGAAACTACTTTAGCAATAGGTGGAGGGGGAGGGACTGGAGAAGAATTCGAGGATAAAGAAGGTGGACGTGGAGCCGGTGGGGCGGCTGGAGATGAAACAGTGGAACTAGCAGATGATCCAGAATATAGAGGAGGAGGTGGAGGGGGAGGAGGTCCAGCTCTAATTGCTGATTGCTCTTTCAAAGGTGGCATTGGAGGAGGTGGAGGAGTTGGAGGAGAGGAAGTTGTGGACAAAGTGACTGTAGAAGCTGGACGGGAAGGAGTAGAAAATGAAGCATCTGTAATTCTATTAAAGACTGGAGTCTTCAAAGGTGGTGTTGGGGGAGGAGGTGGAGGTGGAGGAAAAGTTGATGTAGCAGTTGCAGCGGCTGGAAGGGGAGGAGTGGACAATGAAGTACTAGAATTAGTACCTGAAGATGAGGTCTCTTGAGCAGGTAAAGGCGTGGCTGATGATGGCTTATCCCTGTCCTGCATATGGGATTTACTTTCTTTGGTATGTGGAAAATGTGCTGGACATGAAGATGAAAAATGATGAGGAGGTAGCTGTGGAGGTGGTGGAGGGGGAGGAACTTTTGAGGCACTAGAAGTGATGGAAGGTCGTGGTGGAGGTGGTGGTGGAGGTGTTGTTGGTGAAAATGAATCACTTTTGAGTCCAGCAGCTTCATGCTTACATGAAGAAGCTAGATTTGGATCTGGGATAGCTGGAGGTGCAGGTATTTGATGAGTGACCTCAGCACTAACAGATAAAGCATGATCATGTAACAGGGGTTTATGACAAGAAGCTAGGGATGCGTCATGATGGCCCGATACTGACAGAGATGAAACTTGCACAGAATTGCAACTAAGTAAAGTAGTCTGAGAAGACTTGGATGTCTTTTGAAAAATAACATCAGATTGATTACAAACTTGGATGGCATTCCGGGGGTCTTGGGGCTCTTCATTAGCCTTACTCTCATCAGTATTTGGAGAAATCTTTGGCAAGCGCACAGATTGTGTCTTTACAGCCAAGGGCAATGAGCTCTTAGTGCTATCCTCGTCTACAACGTGAGTTTTTTTATGCTGATGACCTCTAGGGCTTAACTCCTGTAGTAGAGAGCTAATTATCATGCTTGGTGGGGAACCACTGTCTGACGTCTCTTGGATAAGATTTGATGCATTTATGATCATATTTCGATAATCTTTAGGACTTGTCTTGGGGCTATTATCTAGTTCAGATTGACTCTTTTTATCCTGATGGTCTCTAGGACTTAACTCCTGTAGTAGAGAGCTAATTCCCGCACTAGGTGGAGACTCTGTGTCTGACATCTCTTGGATAAGATTTGTTGCACTTATGTGTTGGAGCACATTTAATGCAAAATCTGATCCGTGATCTAGCCAATCCACATGGCTAAAAATCTCATGAACTTTAGCAAATGCTTCCACTGGAAGGCCTCCCTTCTCCTCAAAGCAAGAAACATCTGCAGCAACTACAGCAGCAGCAGCATCCATCTCTGAGAAAAGAATCTTCATCCAAAAATACACTAGTGTAAAATTTATTTAAAACAACAAAAAATGCTTTTGCCTAAACAAATGAGGCTAAGACATATACCTCAGCTCTGAATTCCTTTGGAAATAGTTCTTTAGCATTCCATAATATGTCAACTTCATCAAGGTTAAGCATCAAAATGTTTGATCGGATAAAAGCTGTGTTAAACACAACCCGGAACATCATCTCCTCTCGCTCTAGGTCATCATTTAAGCTAATACACTCGAGCACAACATCGCCTTGAATACCACAATTGATGTCAATTTTAACTAGTTCACATTCTGCCTGGAGGATAACAACAACCAGCGAATAATATATTTCAGTTTTTTTTTAAAATCAAATTTTAGGTGCAATAAGGGCACATATGCCCCCAAAGAAACTGCAATTAAGCAATTATTAATATAATGGGAAATAATATAAAATAACTCCTAATGAAAGGAAAGAATAGTATGGCAGAAAATCATAAAACTAAAACAGTAATTCGTAGGCTAATTGAGTATGAATAATGTTTGAACGAAAGAAAAATTAAGTACATGAACAGAAAGGGTTGTACATATACCTGCTTATAATTCCGGACAGCTTTACTTCTTTTCGACGTGGAGTACAAGACTTTGGCACTTCGATCATTAGCAACAAAAGGATCCTGCCCGTATATCCGAAATATTGGACGGCAACCCCCCTGTCCGTTAAAATTAGGAATAGATCTGAGAATGACGCAATCCAAGGTGAGAGCTCTATCCAAAGGAGGCCATTCTGAGACCACGTTCCTCCTTGAGACATACTGTAGATACCTCGATTGGGAAGGAACTGGGTTTAGTGGTGAGAGCAACTGCAAAAGCTCACGAGGAGCCTGTCGATAAATCATGTCCAAGGTCTTGTACTCTCCACTGTACTGCTTCCTATAAATCAAGAGAGCAGCCAGCATAAAAGCCAAAACTGGCCACCCACCCCGCTCACAATGCATCATCAGTACATTGTGCTGACCAAGAGAGAGCCAACTTTCAGTAGATCTTAGAAAATGGTGGATCACCTCCATTGTGAGCAACGGGCAACCCTCGTACTGCCGAGGGTAGTCCATTATAGTTATGTCAAACTCAGACAAGACATTAGCCATCAGGCTTGTTGTCTCTTCCTCACGGAAATTGAACACCAAGAACTGAGAATCCGGAAAATGTTCCCGTAGTTGAC
This sequence comes from Atalantia buxifolia, assembly GCA_030444775.1. NCBI lineage: Eukaryota > Viridiplantae > Streptophyta > Magnoliopsida > Sapindales > Rutaceae > Atalantia > Atalantia buxifolia. The sequence continues at coordinate 15,202,110 of CM059838.1, forward strand.
CAATTATCCCTCCTATGTACTTTTTATAGTCTTCTTCTTCCCAAGCATCAGTCGTGAAGCAGCAATTGAAAACTATATGCACTCAAAACAAGCAAGCATTAGTCACCACTGCACTTAAAACATTTTCGAAACTGTTTATTAGAAGATTTCCCCGCTTCTTCAAATTCACCTGATACCTCACATGGACATTTACCAAATTTAAGATGGCTAGTAATAGTTATAAACCCTTGTACCTTATAAACAGTTTCCTAATATACTTAACAGAATGCTTTTTACATGTCCAATTGGTTGTGCAAAACAAAGAAACTGTTTCATTAGAAAATGAATTAAATAAACTGAAGCCTCCATTAACCAAAATTTGAAATTCGTAATTAATTACATTCAGTAGCCCCGAATTATTAGAACAAAAAAGACTCATTTATTTTACTAAATCATTAAGGCTGCATTCGGCAGCTCAACTATAAGCTGATATCTTCAATAAATACTCAAATCCTGCCCAAGAACTCTAATTTTTCATTTCGCCAAACACGACTTACAAGAAGTTCACAGACTGCCTCGTAAATTTGATTAAAAAAAAGAAGATAAAAATCAATAAGATAATACGCATATCGAGTGAAACGAAACGAACCGTAAACTCGCTCAGAGATCTCCAGCAGTCCATCAGGCGGCTTCCGAAAAAACAGTCTACGAAGCAACGCCATTTCCAAGCTTTTCTGAACTTCACCTCCTTCGACCACCAAAATCAACACATTTTTATTCTTCAACGAATCAACAATCTCTTTGGTGCCAGAATCGCTTCTCCTATGTGAATATTTTAAACAACAACTTTTAGCTTCCGGTGAAATAAAAGAAATGATAAGAACAAATTAGCTAAAAGGAAAAAAAGAGAGAGAAAAAAAAACGAAAGCTTCTGCTGTTTGCTGGATGATGTTAATTAAAAATGACCTGTGTTGGTGAGTGGAAACAGGATGATTATTATTATTATTATTATTATTATTTTACAACGAGCTCGTAACAGAAACAGATATTGTTGAAGTTGACAGATTACTGGGAATCAATCAATTCAAAGAGAGATTTGTTATTGTTTGTTACGTGTACTTATTATTGGGTTTATATTATGCGCCTGGAAAAGGATCTGTAGCTCGAAGAATTAGATCGGCTACCGATTAGGAGTGGCGCCTTTCCTGAGGTGGGGACCTTTAGTGGAGGACACGTAATCTAGGCAGACTTCTTACACGTGTCTCCGATATCCTATTAAAAGTTTTGAGAGCACAACAACTAACAAATTAACCTTCTTCGCATAGACGACATATCGTAATTGTCCATAACGTGTCATTTATCAAAATGTATGGAACAAACGGTAAACGGAAGAAATTGTACCGTAGAATCAACGAAACCTAATTGCTTTGGTTGATCGCTTAAGCAGCTAAGCATATGGTAAAATAATTTTACGCAACTGTGTTAATCAAAATGTATCCTTCAAAATTAAAATCCACACGAGGCCTGAAATGCAGATTATGTAAATGATTAAAGTTACAAGTATGTAGATTTTAATTGAAAAAATGAACCTTATAATATATGTCATCAAAAGATTATGTATTGTTTTTTTTTTCCCACTTACTAATTAAAGGCTGTTTTTTACACAATATATTGTTTTGCATTATATATATTACGCATTAGAGTGTGTTAAGCTATGTAGGAATATTTTTTATGATTGTTGATGTGTCTCCTAAAACGGATTCAAGAAATTAAACCCATAAAAAAAAAGGTTAGAGTGCGTTAAGTTATGTAATATATGTCATCAAAAGATTATGTATTTTTTTTTTTCTGATTACTGATTAAAGGTTGTTTTTGACACAATATATTATTTTGCATTAACTGTATTAGACATTAGAGTACGTTAAACTATGTAACGATGTCTTTTATGATTGTTAATGTCTGTCATAAAATGAATTCACGAAATTGAACCCATGTCGAGGCTAAAAAAAAAAAGTTGTGTTGTAGCTTCTTGTGGTTTTAAGGCAGAATACCTATAAAGAAAATACTATAAAAATATGTTAGGAAATTATATAATTAAAAAAAAAACTACTCTCAAAGAGTATAACGTGCGAGCTGAGGGACTTTCCGTAATAAAGGCCTACTATACTTTTATTAGTATAGTTCTCCCTATACTGTTATACTTAAATGAAATGTCACTCTACTTACCTCGATCTCTTCTTTACGGTAGTACTTGGTTTGGTTTTATAGCCAAAAATTAGAGAATTTGTTGTTCACTGTTGGACTTTCTTTTAAGCTGAACTTCTATATATCAATATATTTATCACATATTATGGATAATGAATGAAAGGCTTGGAGAACAAACAAAAAGAAGAAGAAGAAGAAGAAGAAAAGTAAAAAGAAAGCTACTGCGGCAAGCATTCAGCAAGCCCCGAGGCCGAGGGGGGGACGTCGGGTTTGCATAATGCAGCCGCTGCTGCGGCCCAAATGTTATGGCGGGGGCTGAAAACACCCAGAAGGCTATTTTTTATTATTTACGTTATATTCCACCTAAATTTTCAAAACACACTCGTCTATGGTCAAAATTTGAATGTCAAAAAAGGTGGTGGGCAGAACGGCAAAGTGGCATTTGTCACTTCACTCCGTCCATGTTATTATTATTTATGTGCAAAAAGCTAAAATCATCATTACAGTTTTAAAAAAACCTCATCCTATATGCACCATCGATATAGTGGAGTCCAAATTTTATCGAGCATGACGATTAATCGCGAAAAAGTAAAGAATGTTATCCTTTGTATAGGCCGTGTCTCGAATGAGATACTGCCTGCCGGAGCTTGCTCCTCACACAAAAATCATGGGGACTCCATCGTCATATTAATGTTTCTCATGATTTTTTTGTGTGGAGTAAATTACAGTCGACTACTGTAACCTAATTTTTACTATGTGTATTATAAAATATAATATAATAATTTATTCTAAGAATTATGAATAATTATTTATTGAACTCGTCACTTGATTTGAGATAATATTAACCTAACAAATTAAATTAAGAAAAGGAAAATAATGTTGCAAATTCTTTTGATTGAGAGTTTTTCTAAATTACATTTATTATAATTTACATAGATTATTCAGTACAAAAATAAATAATGAAATGATGAAGTCAAATGGGCAATGAGTGAATTTTACCTAACTCTAAGAAATTTTACCTACTTTAAGTACATTATATATAATTTAGGAAGACCCATTCATCAAAAGATAAGTTTGGTAAAGTGGAAATTCTATCACATGACTCATGCTTTGAATTTTTCACATATCACGTCAAATTCATTTCCACATGTATATAAACCTAATAAAAAAAATCAAATAATAGAAATAAAAAAAAAAAGACCAAGTGACCGTAAAGTGGAAAAGAATGACTAAACCGAAAACGACGGCCAAAAATATGATCATAGATTACATGTGATGCACACACCATTTGAATGTTTGAAAATGGCCGTGCCGACCAAAGAAGCAAAGGTTTAATTAGGAATTGAGCAACGAATATGTGCGTATTCTTGCAAGAAGTTATTTAAGAAGAACTATTATTTATAATAGGCATGAACTTACCTATAGTACCACATCAATATCGATATCACACATGTTCAATAACAAAGCAACATTAAATTGTTAAAGCGGCATACAAATTTGTGAAGTGGAAACTAAAATTGACTATAATATTTTTTAGTACGGATATTTTTACTTTTTAAAACTTAAACGTCCAGATCTTTGGCGGAAGAGTGGTTAAAAAATAAATTCTGGAATCTGGATAAAGCGCATTGGTGTGTGCGCTTCAGAGTTTGTTCAAATTAAGTGCGACATTTGAAATTTTAGTAAACAGTAAGGACTAGCATGAAAATTGCGCCTGAACAAATGGCTGCAGTTGCCCATGTATTGCCATCCGCAACTAGCAAGTGAGTTTATAAAGCCACGGCTGTTGTTGGCCTCTTCACCGTCCCGATATAGAAATTCTATCCATCCACTTCTTTCACATTCACTCTATCCCAATATATAACCAAGTGGGAAGGGGGCTCTCGTGAATTGGAATTTCTGCATTTCTCTTGCTCAAAACATAATGGCTTGCAGACTTGCAGATTCTATGTTCCTTTTCATGGTGAGCGAATCCCATCACTTTTTCCTTTTTTCTTTTTTCTTTTTCGGCTACTTGTTGTAAAGTTTAATCGTTTTTTTTTTTAATTTTTCCGGTTGGCTATTGTCAGGGCCCCCATCAAAGGCCAACTGGGAGTCAGAAAATTGGATGCTTTAGTTCACCTGGTATTTAAAGCTTATCCCTTTTCCTCTTCTATGTTACTTTCTTGCAAAATTGTTTTTTTTTTCAGGTTTTTATTGATTTGGTTTATGAATTTGGAGTTATTAACTAGTGTGTTTAGCTTATGATAGCTGGATTTTTAGTGATTGCCAATTGGAGTTTGGTTGATGATGGTATATATCATTGGACATCAACTCATTAAGGCTTTGAATCAAAATTTTTATTGGATTGGATTCTGATAACTTAGTGAAAATTTGTAAGACTGATTAATTAATATGATAGGATGACTCAGCAAAAAATCTAGATTTGCCATGCTGTGAAGCTGCTACCTAGCTTTTTGTCTTCCACCACATACAAGAATGAGCTTTTCGAGCTAAATTGTAATGTTCAAATTGAAATTTTATGTGCATACATATTACATAATCTTTGTTGCAGTTTGCATAATTTTTGGAATGAAGGATTGACTGTATGTCAAATTATCCTTTACTGAAATGGAATGAGACAACCACCATGTGGATTGTCCCTGTGTGTGATATTTGTGACTCCCTGTGATTTGCACCTTATAATGCCTTTTCTGGGTTGACAGGCCTTTGTCAGCTGAAGTGGGAGAGTCTTCTCGTGAAGGGAGTTAAGCACAAAAGATGTTCAATTCCCTCTCGTGGGACTAGATTTATACAGGCTGTGGCCGTTCCAGTTGCACCACCTTCAGAAGACAGTGCGGATTATAGAAAGCAGGTAGCAGAAAGTTATGGGTTTAGGCAAATCGGAGAGCCACTGCCTGAAAATGTGACAATGAAGAATGTCATTGATTCTCTCCCAAAAAAGGTGCTTTTTCTTTTTGCTTCCTCTTGCACCCTCAATGCTTATGTTGTTCTCCTGGAAACTACTTCTCTAATATAATCTATTGTGAATTTGTACCTGCCATCAAGGGAATTTCTGGCCGAACATTGGTTCATTCAACTTTAGAATATTATCTAAATTATCCATTATTCTGTTATTGGAGATGTATACTGCAATTAAATTTTGCGGTAAATTAGCAAGAGCTATAGGGGCACTGGTAATATTTTACTCTTTCATACTTTAATTTGTTCTATAAAAAAAAATTGTGGTGATAGTTTGTAAAATACCAGGATGTACCTTAAGTGGAAAAGAAGCTTTCTTTTAATATTGTGCTGATGTCAGCTTTGGAAGTCGAAACACTATCTTCTTAAATGTTAACAGCATTTTTTTTCCCTTTCAACTTTGTGTTATAAGGTATTTGAGATTGATGATGTGAAAGCATGGAAGTCTGTTTTAATATCCGCCAGTTCATATGCATTGGGGCTTCTCATGATCTCAAAGGCCCCATGGTATTTGCTTCCTTTGGCTTGGGCATGGACAGGGACTGCAGTCACAGGGGTTAGTTACCTTGATTTCTTTTGTTATGTTGAGTTAAGATGTTATTTTAAAATGTGCTGAGAGTACATATTTGCCAACTTCTTCTATTTGGTTTTTGTCTCCCATTTTTTAGTTCTTTGTTATAGGCCATGATTGTGCCCACAAATCATTTTCGAAGAACAAGTTACTGGAAGACATCGTGGGAACTCTGGCCTTTCTGCCACTGATATACCCATATGAACCCTGGCGGTTTAAGCACGACAAGCATCATGCCAAAACAAACATGTGTGTATAATTTCCTTATTACTTTATTTTTTTCTGTCTAACTGGAATCTCAAGAATGCGTTTTCTTTAGTGTCATCTTATCTTATACTATGTAGAAATGTTCTTATTGTGATGCCAGCATATCTCTCCAACTCTCTACAGCAGACTTGATTGCTTGTCCACCTGAGTAATAACTTAAATTAATAGAATTAAAGATGAAAATTCTAACCTACTAATTGGTTTAAAACTATTTCTACACGAAATTCTGTTGTCAGCATTCCAACAGGTGATACATATGTGCGTTTTATTCACATTAGATATCCATGTTTAAAAGATAACTGATGTTGCCGTACCAGGATCTTGTCTTTTGTTGGTCTCGAATATTTGATATATCCTTGTTTTTGTCTCTACAAGTGAATTCAAAAGTGTTGTTTTCTTGATAGTCAGGCTGGCTTCCAACTTGATCTAAATTTTTCTACTTCCTTTCTTTCATCCTGAAACTTCCTTTAATAATCTTACACTGTATAGGCTGTACGGAGATACAGCTTGGCATCCTGTTTGGAAAGAGGAGTTTGACACATCTCCCTTCTTGCGCAAAGCAATAATATATGGATATGGCCCTTTTCGACCTTGGATGTCAATAGCTCACTGGTATGTAACCAGTAATTGAGAAATTATATAATTTAGTTTACATCTTTTCGTACATGTGTCTCAATATTCTTAACCTTTCTACTAGGTTGATCTGGCACTTTGATTTGAGCAAGTTCAGGCCAAATGAAGTGAAAAGGGTGAAGATAAGTTTGGCATGTGTTTTTGCATTTATGGCAATTGGATGGCCTCTAATTATATTGAAGACAGGAATTGTGGGATGGATAAAGTACTGGTTGATGCCATGGTTGGGCTATCACTTCTGGGTAACACTCCCTCCTGGTATCTTATGTTTTTATTTTGAAGAATTATTTGACAATGTAATATTCAAGTTGAAATTTTGGTTTATTTGTAGATGAGTACTTTCACAATGGTGCATCATACGGCTCCTCACATTCCTTTCAAATCTCCGAATGAGTGGAATGCAGCCCAAGCCCAGCTTAATGGGACAGTTCATTGTGATTACCCTAAATGGTAATAAATGTGATCTGCTTTAACAACCACTCTTTTCTGTTGTTTCGTGTTGATTTGGCATACAGTTGATAAACTTTCTAGAAGTTAAAATCAGATAGAAGAATTTAGCATTATTGGCAGGCTTAAATTGCAGATGCCTCATATTGAATTTTATTTCCAAAAGCAGCTGCGATACCATTCGTGCTAATCAGTCTACAAAGATCTACCTCTGATAGACTTAAAATTAATAAACTGCTAGCTTTTATGAACATTGTAGCCTACCTCATGTTCTCTTCTGGCTTTACTGCAAGCGCTTATGCTGAAATAAGCACTATGGGGTTACAAAAGTTATTTTCAACGGTTTATGGGGTCGTTAGTGACTCTGGGGTCATTTTTATTTTTTTACCCCCAACCCCAGATAAAGGACAAGGAGATGTACATTCTTGAGAGTTATCTCTACAACAGTATCTACCATAAATTGTCCATAGGTTTAACAAACATGAGTATGAAGCAGCCCCTGATCCTTGGTCTTCATGGAGCAGGAAACTTCTGGCTTTTGGCCTGATTGTCAGCCTTGAGGAATTAGACTCAAGCAAATGTCAACTCCAATAACTCGAGCACTTGACTAATAGGTTCAAATTCATGTATGGAATTGCTTGAAAACCATTGAAAATTGTCTAATTTCCTTTGTTTCTATTTGCTGACCTATAAATTGATGCTTATAATCAATGCAGATGATTACAGTTTCTAATTTTACATTTTACAGGATCGAGATTCTGTGCCATGACATCAATGTCCACATCCCCCATCATATCTCTCCGAGAATACCAAGCTATAATTTGAGGGCAGCTCATAAATCTATCCAAAAGAATTGGGGGAAGGTACAACTGCTTATCATTTACAATCTCTCTATCTCCATCTATGCCTTCAACGTAATTTTAGTTTAGGGAAATACTCTCTTCAGTGGATCTTTTACTAGTCAGAACACTTGATAAAGTGCTTTGAGAAAATTTCAAACTTTCCAAAAGCATACTGATAAACTTAAGCTTTTCTTATATTGTATCAGTATTTGAACGAGGCTTCATGGAATTGGCGTTTGATGAAGACAATAATGACGGTATGCCACGTCTATGACAAGGAGCAAAATTATGTGGCGTTTGACCAACTTGCCCCCGAAGATTCTCAACCAATTACATTCCTTAAAAGTGTGATGCCTGATCATGCTTGAATTTTTGCCGCTTCCTCAATCCATCTCTTTTCAGTTATTTCTTATCCGTAAGTCCTCACTTTTTTGGTCAAATTAGGTGTATCTGTTCCCGTTACTTAGATGTTGCTTACATTGTTGAAACTACGCTTTCCTAACATTTCCAATTGAGTAGGGGAGAAATAGTCCAAATGAAGGGTTCCTGGAAATTCACTGTTGCCAGTTATGAGACTTTTGACTCTTGTTCATTAGATTTTGCCATCTTCATATTCACCAACTATTTTCATGCTAAATTGTGCTTAGATCTCTGAATTTTAAATGAACACGACGTTTTAGGGACCACAGCAGCTAAAAAGGTAAATTAAATAATTAAATAAATAAATAATCTAGGGTTAGGTTTATAATGGTTGGCACAACTGATTAATACAGCCGGCGGCTGACTATGATTTCCTTTCACTGACCATCTTCTTACATAATAAATAAATGCGTTGCTGACAATTTCTTTGTTCTATTCATTGAAAAACATGAATAATTATAAGTTAAATCTTAGTTATCGTTAAATAATCATTAAGGGTAAAATTACTGAAATCTGAAATGATGTGACCTTTTTTTTTTTTTTTGGGATTAGTTTCCACTTCCTGGCTTTTGAAATTTGTCCATTGGAAGTAACAAAATTTATGCAATATTGAACGAATTCGATGATCTAGTCACGCAAGATCCAGGAATTATGAATGATAGATTAAAAAAAGAATGAGAACAAGGTTTGTTGATGTGGGTATGATCGTTGGTTGGCATATATATCACCAGAAAAAAAGGGGCTTACCAGAAACTAAAGCAACACAGCACAAACCTTTCTTTATGCAAAGTGAAAAACATCATAAATCTGTCAGTTGAGCAGTTGCAACTGCTCACATGCAAACAGCATCTCAGACACAATCACACAAATAGAAACACACGGAGGAATCTGGAATCTTTACCAAAGTCAGTGGGATCACCAAATCTTTAAGGATAAGTTAACCTAGTGAAAGCACAGGTCAAAAAGAAGAAAAGAGAAAGAGGGCTGTCTAAAGGAGCAGAATTTAAATGACGCTGCCTTAAAAATGAGACAAAAGAAAAGCTGCAGTTTATGCAAAGTAGGTCTTTGATTTTCATAATTTGGCAGTTAAGCATTCAGTTTGACATTTCTGCCAAATGGATAATCATTGCTTTTGTATTATGAAATGGTAGTTCGTCGATCAATTTCATTTCTTTGTTAGCAATAGCAAACTCTTATCATATACAAACACAACTCCAACATCTGTCTCTTAGATTTTGCCTAACCTACTTGTTCATCTGCAATTTCCTATATCTGTTACAACCTAATGAAAAAGATACGCGAAAAACATGTATCAAATTGTAAGAAACAAAACTCATAAGAACAAGCAAACCATCATATTCTGTATCATATAATTGGGGAAGGTGGACATTCCCATATATCAAACACATTTTCCTCACTGTGAAGAGCAAAAAGCCGATCACCGCCAATGGAGAAATCACATATAGAACCTCCATAGCTTCGTCGAAGCCTAGATGTTAACACCCAATCCGGACCACAAAAGACAGAAATCGAATCATTCATCGATGAAAACAGTTGCCCTTCATGCAATGCCAGCTTCGGATAACAAGGTTCTTCCGGCATGTTCCCTTTCATCAACCTACTTCTTGAGCTCCACCTCACACTCCCTCCTGAAATCCTCAAATCAATGAACCCCAAATCCTCGTATTCATTCACAACACAAATGGAGTTACTCTCCTCCATAGCTATAGCATCTCTGACTCTCTTTTCATCGACTGTTAAAGGAGCACCAATATCAGACCAAGACCAAACCATATTCTTCTCCCTGAAATCAAGCAAACTAATGTAACAATTATCCTTCCTCGGAAACAAAGTTGCGACCAACAAACAATTGCTTCCATTCAACCATTGCAATTTATCAGCATCACCAAGTGACCAACCTGGACTTTCATAGAAGAAATCAATTTGCTTTCCTGTCACTTGATCCCAAACCCCAACTCCATACTCATGGCTTCTCCCTTTACAACTGGAAAATATCTTATAATCACTACTAAAACTCAAAGCACCAGCCGTGTAACTCTTCACTTGATTCTCATGACTAACTTGAAATTTGAATCTTAACTCACCAGTTGATGCATTAAATAACCCCATGCCACCATCTCTGCTACCTAACCTTTCACAAACACTAATCACGACATTATCAGAATCAACCCAACCAATATCATTAACTCTTTGGTAATCAAGGTTAATTGGTGGATGTTCTTCTAACATCCAATCATACACATGTACCATGCTGCCATGCGCCACGCAACACCCGCCATCCGGGCCAGCCCGGATAGCAGTCCCATCACCGGGAGCCTGACCCGTTACAGACTGGTCCAGTCTCAGTCTGTTGCCATCAAAGGGACCCCATTTAGCTGATCGAACATGATCCAAAAGCCCATAAAATGAAGCTTCTCTATAAAGAAGCCTTTCTGGGATATTTGGCGGAATGTTGAGATCACCTGTGCGGAGAAGATCAAGCAGAATGGAAAAGCAATCAGCGTTTCGATCAATGAAGACACTTTCATTGGAATTGTTGAAGAATTGTGAGTTCAAATCCCAATTTTCATCAAAAAATGCACCAAAAAACGAGTTGCGGCCTGCATTTGCAAGAGTTGTAGCTGTTGTTTCAAAGATTCTGCCACCAACGTTGAATTTGATTCGATCTTTTTGAATTCCCATATTGAAATTACGGCCCTTTTCGTCCTTTGTTTCTTTGTTTTTTGCTAAATATGATAAATTTATATCAAAAACAAAGAAACAAAAAATTGCTTTGGCTTAAATGTTGAAGATAATGAGACTAAAACAGAGACAAATTGAAGAAGCAGGGGAATTTCTGGACAAAGAAATTTAGTAAAAGCTTCCTGAGAAGTCAGAAGATTCTACATGATCTTTGAATACACGGTCATGAATTCCCAATATGACCATTTCTCTTATTTGAAAAAAAAAAAAAACAAATGGTTCTTGATGACGAGAAGGAGAGAAAACAGAGGAAAATGGTCGATATGAAGTATAAATGAATCAAAGAGGGAAAATTTTGATGAAATTTTGAGAAAATAAGATCTGGGTATTGAAGAGAGAAGACTTTTAAAGATGGGTTTGAAATTTTATGAGTTTTGATGAATTGGGATTGGAGAATTTGGAGCGGTTTGATATTTCAAAACAAAATGGCTCATTCTCATTCTCTTTCTATTTTCCTCTTATTTTGCTTTCTCCATGTTTTTCTCTCTCTTTTGTCTTTTGCCTCCTTTGGCCTTTCTCTTTGAACTAAACATGGACATAGGCGACGAGCTTTATACTTATCAACTAATTTTTAGTGGGCTCCATTCCTCCTTTGCCATTTTGGATTCACATTTGTGTTTTCCACCGTTGGATTGTTCCACGATCATCAACACGATCAAAATTGTACTCCATCCAATGGTGGCGCTGCCAACTTGCCATCATGGATGTACTCTTTCGGTGTTTTAAATGGTATAACATTCCCTCGCACCTTTAAAAAAAAAAAATACATGTTAATCTAAATACTTTTAATCGATGACGAATTTGCACTTTAAATTTTAAAAAATAGACAGATACATAGACGCTTGACTTTTTCCAAATAGATCATCTTGAACAAAAAATAAATGAATAAATTGGTCTAAACACTTTTGGAGTGGGTAATAAAATATAAAAAAGAAAAATTATCTACCACCATTTGTTCTTTTCGGTTGTTTAAAAAATGCACATAACTTTATTTTTTTTTGTTGATTTGCATTAGAAGTTATATTTTTTTATATTTTTTCACTTTCGTTTGCATTCTATTATAATTTTACTGATGTCATAGGGGTAAAATTATCATTTCATCTGTATAACAAAAATCAACGTTATTTAAACGCGGTATAAAGAGAGAAAAAAGATAAAAATATTCCATATTATTTTGTTTAACTTATTATCTAATGTCTAAATTACAAAGAAAAATTGAAGTAATTTAATTTTTTTTATTTAATTAGGGTGAAATAATAATTTTACATTAAGGGGATAAAATAGTCATTTTGTTAATATTATGTTAACTTCTCTCACGAAGTTTAGACGGCAGTCGAAAAATGATACATTTTGTAACTTCATGTGGAAATCAACTAATAAAATGTATTTTTAAAAAAGTCTAAAAAAATAGATAATCAGTAGATAATTACCCTATAAAAAATAAACCAATGAAAATACTTTTTAAGTCGTTTAAAATAGAATAACGCCCTAATAAACTTCATAAAAACACATTTTTATTTAACACATTTTTAATCTATGACGGAATTACCTTTTAAAATTTAGAAAATAGACAAATGTATTGCTTCTTGAGTATTGTTAAAGAGATAATCATGCTAGAAAAATATACTTAGTCTAGACACTTATAGCCGATAACAAATATCCCCTTTGTAATTGAGAAAATATACAAATCCTCTTAACACCTTACTATTGTCAAAGGTATCACCTTGACAAAATTACATATTATTCTACATTTTCAATCAGCACCGTTCAAGATCTAGAAAATAAGATATCATGACACCAAACTGTTGTCAATGATGTTATCTTGATTTTAATTAGAGAATATCAAACGGTGGGGAATGGGAATGTTATGGTCGCGGTACTCTTGAGGTGGATGTAAAAAGTGCCCTATATTAAATTTTGTTTAGGGACACAGTTAACGGCCCCAGAGAGGCTGTCCATGACCGTGAAGGAAGTCAGCTCCTAGCTTAAAGAGAGAGCGTGTCTTATGGGGTGTCTAAATATTTTTTGAACCTAATTTGATCGTCTATTTAATTAATTATTTTGAACCTCATGATAGTATGGGAACTTCATTTATGATGGGTTGAAATTTGCGGATGTGTATTGTTCATTACTCATTATAAAGAGACGACGACACAGAGACTGAGATTTTCAGACAAATGACTACCTTCTTGTTAAGTCTTTAAGTCGCTCCATAATTAGGGGCTCTTGTCCTTTTGCATCTTATTAATTAATGCAATAAGGGGGTTCTATTATATTGAGATCATATTTGAGAGCATCTTTAAAAATTTATATAAATTTTATTATTGAAATATTTATTTATTTATTTATTTAATAAATAAAAGAATAAAAAAATTTTAAATAACTCTTTAAATAGAAATAAGTTAATATTATTTAAATTAAATAATTATTTTTTAAAAAAATCAATAGCAATTAAAATATTTTTTCAATGAAAAGTAATAAAATATAAATTGAAGAACAAGAAATCAACTTTTTAAATTTAAAAAGAAATAATCATTTTTAATTTGAAAAATCTTAATTGGAGTGTATTTTTTAACTTTAAATATTGATGTGGCTCTTCAAATAAATACTAAATCTTATTTAAAGAGTTTTTTAATAATAATTTGGGAGAAAAAAAAATAAAAAAAAAGCATGGACAGAGAAAGTTTGAAAGCTTGCCAGAGTTTTGTTAACACTTCAAAATCATGCCACTGATGAAGGACAATCATACTTATTGATATCCAAATTAAGCTTGGTATAGAAGCAATGACTTGAAAAAAAAATTTTTCCTCTTTTTATTTTTCTGGCCCCTCAAAAAAATACTTATTAATATACCTCTTAATGATTTGTAGTTACACATGTTTGTCAAATTAAATATCTTAATAAGCTTCATAAAAATACATATTTATCCAAACATTTTTAATCTGTGACGGAATTGCCTTTTAAAATTTAGAAAATAGACAAATGTATTGATTCTTGACTATTGTTAAAGAGATAATTATGCTAGAAAAATATATTTGGTCTAGACACTTAGGCTGCGTTTACTTCCTGGATTAGAGAATCGGAATGATTGACGCGTTTACTTTGTAAAAATAAAGCAAGAATCGTAATCGAAATGGTGGGGCCTACAACTATTTGGGAATGGGAAATGGGAGATTAATTCTCATGGAGGGAGGTGGAAATCAGTCTCTCATTCTCAAGACTTTCTATTTTACCCCCAACCATATTCAAATATTCATAAGCTATCTTCATTTAAATCAAAAATATAAATACCGAAATTAAAAAAAAAAAACAAAATCCCCATAACCCGTGACCCATTTCTCTCTTCGAAAGCTGGATGCCATCGCCGTGGGTGTGGGTTCTGTCGTTGCCGGTCACTGAAGCTTCCGTTCTTCATCTACTGCCGTACTCGCGATCTTCTGTTGCCGTTCGTCACGATCTCCTGCTGTCGCGACCTGCTGCTGCGATTCGTCGAGATCTGCCGCTGTGGTTGCGATCGATCTATTGCCACCGTGGTCGCGCTCGTCCTGCTGCCGTTTGTCATCGCGATTTGCTACCTCCGATGAAGAGGAGCACAATGTTTGTTTGGGGAATTATAATTTTATATTTTAAATTATCAATTTCTTATATTGTTTGGCCACTGATTGTAAAATAAAATTATATAGATTGGTGTTTGTATTATTTCTTTGTTTGCTTATTTGTTATTATTGTTGTTATTATTGTTATTATTGTTATTATTATTATTGTAGTAGTAGTTATTTAATTTCATTATTATCATTACTTATTACTATTATTTATTTATAATGTTATTATTAAATTTATTATTATTATCATTAATACCAAAGGACAACTATTATTATTATTGTTATTATTATTATTATTTGGGATTATTATTATTATTGTTGTTGTTGTTGTTGTTGTTGTTGTTAACAACTAAGGGCGTTTTAGTAACTTAAAACAACTTAATTTATTCCGATTCCGATTCTTGAATAAAGTAAACACATTAATGGAGTTCTAACTCATTCGATTCCGATTCCTATAGTTCAAGTAAACAACTTATTTTGATTTCCATTCCTCATTCCCATTCCAGTTCATTCCGATTTCAACCTATTCCAATTCCAACTCATTTCGATTGCTGACAAGTAAACGCAGCATTATAGTCGATGACAATTATCCCCTTTGGAATTTAGAAAATATACAAATCCTCTTAACACCTTACTATTGTCAAAGGTATCATCTTGACAAACTTACTTATTATTCTACATTTTCAATCAGCACCGTTCAAGATCTGGAAAATAAATAGATATCATGACACCAAACTGTTGTCAATGATGTTATCTTGATTTGAATTAGGCAATATCAAACGGTGGGGAATGGGAATGTTATGGTGGTGGTACTCTTGAGGTGGATGTGAAAAAGTGCCCTATATTAAATTTTGTTTTAGGGACATAGTTAAATGCCCCGGAGAGGCTGTCCATGACCGTGAAGAAAGTCAGCTCCTAGCTTTAAGAGAGAGCGTGTCATATGGGGTGTCTTAATATTTTTTGAACCTAATTTGATGGTCCACTTAATTAATTATTTTGAACCTCATGATAGTATTGGGAACCTCATTTATGATGGGTTGAAATTTGGGGATGTGTATTGTTTATTACTCATTATAAAGAGAGAATGACACAAAGATTGAGATTTTCAGACAAATGACCATTTTCTTGTGAAGTATTGAAGTCATTCCATAATTAGGGGTTCTTGTCCTTTTGCATCTTATTAATTAATGCAATAATGGGGTTCTATTATATTGAGATCATATTTGAGAGAGAAAAAGAAATTAAAAAAAAAAAGCATGGCCAGAGAAAGTTTGAAAGCTTGCCAGAGTTTTGTTAACACTTCAAAATCATGCCACTAGTGAAGGACAATCATATATGTTGATATCCAATTCCAAATTAAGCTTGGTATTGAAGCAATGACTTGAAATTTTTTTTTTCTCTTTTTATTTTTCTGGACTCTAAAAAAGATACTTGTTAATATACCTCTTAATGATTTGTAGTTACACATGTTTTTCAAATTAAATATCTTAATAAAGTCGAGGGTGCTCTAATGTTTTTAATAAATGATTTTATTAATTGAATTTTTTTTTTATAAATATCAGTTAAGCAATTAATTATTAAATCATAAAAAAGAAAGAAGAGAGCCATATAAGGTTGACTTTACAAAACATTGTGGACATGAATCCTATATCATGCATCAAAAATCATGATCAAACCAAACATAGATTTTATTTTTTAATCTCAAAATTAGCATCAAGATCTCGACTTAAACTGATATGATGATCTTCCTTTAACTCTCTTCTATATGCATTTATAAAAAAAAAAGTAATTTAGTCTTTTTGATTAAAATTATGGTAAATTGATTAAATCCTCTTGGTAATTCTACCAAAAAAATAAAAGTGAAAAAAAAAAGTTTAATAGTTGTTTAACTCAATTCTAATATTTTAATATGCTTACTTGATGTATTGAAAAAGAGCTTAACTTAGTAATTATTATTATAACTCTAATTTTAATATGAATAGTATTATGTTATTCAAATGGAATACAAATTTTACACCGCAGCTGATCCAACATTGAATTATATAAATAATTATTAACACATTCATTAAGATACAAGCTAAATATTCAGTTAAGCAAAGCTTACATGTTTTAACATCAACATCATCACAAAAGTAAAATTGACATGTCATATGATAGGCTTTGCCTTTCCATCCAGGCATCCACCGCAGTTATTAACTTATTATTTTGTGATTGCGGGTCATGAACGGCAAATTATGAGACTGTGGATTCTTGGAGTTAACAAATTTTAAGTAACAGCCTGTGGCAATCCATAACTTTACTTCTTTTTCTTTCTATGCTTTTAAGTCACTCCCCTCTCAGCCGCTGCTGTCCTCACGCAAGCCCCGTAAAAGTATTATAGGAATTATATATTTAAAAATATAAATAAAGTAAAAATATTATTTTTTTTGTAAGAAATTATTTATTTTAAATATGTATTTCATAAAATTTAATATAATAATATAAGTTTTAAGAATGTATATTTAATTATAATTATCAATATATGTAATGTCTGTTATAATAACGGTTATAAATATATTTATATAATACAATAATTTTATATTTAATTAATATTTCAAAAAAAAAAAGTCACTCTACTCTCGCTTTTGTCTTGCATTTAAGTTAAGCCAATGTTGATTTGTTTCTCTTCTTTCTCGATTAGTCTTCGTTTTTTGTTTTTTGTTTTTTATTTTTTAAAATAAAAATAAAGTTCAGAAAAAATTAAGTTAAAAGACTGAAGTAGTAAGTAGATCCTGATTCCTGAAGAGTTTCTTTCATCATTCTCGAATACCCATTTCTCTGTGTTAAAATTACCATCTTCATGCTGATGTTCGGGTTTATTTTTTCTATTAAAGTGAAACTCTTATCTTAAATAAAAAGAAAAGTCAAGATAATGCAAAAGATAAGATGAAATTAGTGGAAGTGGTTATAGATCAATATTGGATAAAGTGATACCTATAATGACGGAAGCTTCGGGCAGGGACAAGCCATCATTATTTAAGCTTAATCCCGATATATTCTATTACATCATTAGAAGTAATCTTTAAATTAAAGGGACGACAAGTCATTGTTTTGCTTTGTCTCTTGTGCTTTTTCTATTGAGCTTGCAATCGCAGGCATTCATTTTTTTCCTCATTTTAGGCCTGTTAGTTATTCAAAAGCTATAGTTGTTATGGAAAAGAATTATAATTATAAAATAAAAATTAATAGTATATAATAGATATAATTTTTAAATAATGTGAAATTTAGTTAGGCAACCTAAAGGGAGTGAATTGGGTTTTAAAAAAATCTTCTAAAATAATACCAAAATTCAATACCAACAATTACCGCAACCAATAATAATAATAATAATTTCAACAATAAAAAGTTTAAAGAGTTAAGTGTAGAGAAAATGAACATGATTATTTTACGTGGTTTGGCAATCTGCCTACGTTCATACCTCTAAGCAAACCAAGGTTAAAGATTTCATTAACTAAGCTTTTCAACCTAAGGTTTCAAGATATTTACAATTAACTTCTAAGATATCAATAAACCTTTATAATTTGAGATGATTCCATTCCTCTTTTCTCAAGTGCTTCTCACACTTACAATCACTTGATTTTTGACGTTGAAATGAAGATTACAAAGATCGCACTCCTCACAAGAATATGTAAGCAAATGACAGCTTAATAATGAATCAGTGTCTATGAATGAAGGCTTAAGATGATTTGTATGAACAAGTTTAAACTTGATAAAGATTGAAGAACTCTCTTGAAATGAGTTTTGATTTGTCATTTCGTAGTTTTAACAAGAAAACTAGCCGTTATTCACATTTTGGACGTTATCGAATTGCACGCTAATTTTGAAATGGACCGCCATTTGGCTTATGTGGCAAGTTACCGTTATGAAACAATTTAAAAATTTTGCATAATCAAATGGTCACTTGAGAATTGTCAGTTTACCATTTAATTATAGAGAGTCCACTGATTGAAATCGACTCGTTGCTTGCGATTTAATCGATTCACCGTTTGATTCCAGAGACTTCTTTGTTCAAAGTCGGCTTGCTACTTGTGAGTAAATAATTTGCCATTTGATTCCAAAAAAACTCTTAGAAAATTATCAGTTAGCCACTACAATGAAACGATGAGCTGCTAATTTTTTAAAATTATAGCTTGGCACCAAAACTTTATAAAATAATGTTATGCCCTAAATGTTATATAACTTTTCAAATGAGTCCACTCCTAGAATTTAAAATAATACTTGTTAATTTCTAAATTTTTAAAACTTTTTCAGTTTATCCCATAAATTTGAAAACAATCAATTTCATAAAATCATTTTTACTTTAAGTATAGAACCTTTATATTATGAAAATAATGATTTATTTAAAATGTCATGAAAATAACTTGAGTTTTTAAATACTTAATCATGCATAAATTTAATCGTACCAGCTTTACAAGAAATGTAACAACAGAAATCACTTAAGCTAGTATCTTTGATGCTTGTTGTTAACTTGATTTGCCTTTTGTCTTTGTCTATTGAGTGCCTTGAACTTGGTCTCACATGTGTGATTTTTATCTTTCAAAAGCTAGTGAAATTTGAAGTGCGCGCGCGCACACACACACATACACACACCCTAATATATCCTTAACACATTGTTTGTTATCATCCAAATCAAAGACCAAATAACCGTTTAGGCCAAAATAATGATTTTAACAAAATTAGTAAAAATATAATAGATTTTTTATCATATAAGTGTAAAATTAAATTAATTTAGCTTCTAAGTTATAACAAATAATATTTACCAAATACTTTAATACTATAACTTTTAAGTTATAGGTATGTAATCATAATTTTAAACAGGGCTTTAATTTTAGTTACATTGTCTAATTCCGAATGTACTTATTACTTCAAGTAATGACTCATGGAGCTTTACAACAAAAAGGAATAAAGTGAAAAAAGAGAATTCGGTACTGGCGTCATTTGATGCATGGGTCCGACTATGGTACCTTAAGGATGCTATAATCTACAGCTTGAATACCGTCAAATGTGAAATGATTTGAAAATCAATAAAATCTGTGCTAATTTAATAGTGCTGAAATTAAAGGATGTGAATACGAGTAGTCATGCATACAAATATGATTCATAGAGTTTGATTTTTGATTTTAACACAAAAATGGGGACATTTGGTCTTTTTTTGGCTCTATTCTATATTGCTCCAATTAAGAAAGCACATGCAAAAGTCTGATTTTCCATTCACTGAAGCTCTCTTGTCTCAACGTGGGTCAACTGAAGACAATTAATTGAATAGTTCAATTTTTTTTTTAAAAAAAAATTATGATAATTTGGTGGGAAATTTTAAGTTCGAAAGTGTATCTATCAGCATCTATCAAGTAGAAAGCAAGAATTCGCGACCTCGAAAAATATTATCTAAACGCGGAAAATCATTTGTTCTCTTCAAGACAAGTTCAATGGTCGATTGATGAGAAAAGATGGCCTTTTTTTTTCTTTTTTTTCTTTTTTAAGTTGTTTGGATAAAGCATAGAAATAATCATTTGAATCGTTTCAGTTAGCATTTTGTTTATTTTATTTTTTCAATATGGTTAGCCAGTGATTTATACATGTATACTGTATACATATGCACATCTGACCCGAATAATAATAATAAATTACAAACTTTGATAATATATTTTTAATTTTTCGTTTAACAATAATGCATTGAACTTTTTTATTTCCATAAGGCGCCCATCCAAAGTCTTCAGAAACCACGTACGACAAATTCAAAGGTCCACCACCTGAGGTCCCAACTCCCCAAGCAACAGATTTTTATTTTTTATTTCTTTTATTCGGTAATATTTTGACAGTCAATATTATCACTGTATTAAAAAAGCCGGACCAAATTGACTAAAGTGCCAGCCAGTTCATCCATTCAACGTTTCCAGGCTATATTTTTATTTATAAGGGGGTTTATTAAAAAAAAAAAAAGAAAAGAAAAAGAGAAATAAAGTACTAGAATTAGCTTAGCATTTCCAGGGGCAGTTGGTCTGAAATTTTCTATGCTTTTATTCAAACATTAGCTAGTTGCCCATAATAGTTACTAGTGCAAATCATTAACGGGCAAAGGGCCGGTTTCATTTCTATATGGGCTGCGTGCGTGACAATTTAAGCCTCATGGACCCAATAACATCTCCAAATTCATTTTATTGATCTCCTCTTACTTTGCTCCTCTATATTTCTCGGAATTTAGAAAAGACTCAATTTTCGTATCTGTTATAACTTTCGCCTGTCTGGGGTGGTAAACAAGACTCTACAATATATCTTTTCTTTAACGGTAAATCAATCTTCTTACAGAAACATCTTTCTTCACTCAAATAAATCCTCCCTAGAACTAAACAGCTTGGCTCTACGGCTTTCAAGGCTTTAAAACTTTGTGGTGTGCTACAATGTGAAAGCAGCAACATGATCAATTTAGCAATCCTATTTGTTGAGTGGAGGGCTGAAGTACCTTTCTGAGGCAATGAACTCCGGAAAGTCTCAGCTGTGCATTACCATTGATGCCAGAAAATATTTCCAATTACATGTGATAAATGGGAGCTTTTTTCAGCTGGTATCCAGTTGCTTGTTGCTTGCAACTCATACAGTCAATCTTTCTGAATCAGAGAAGTTTTGAATTATAACGTTTCTCACCTGTTCTAATAAACTTGGCAAACAATTTTCAAGGCTCAAAAGAAAGGAGAAGTTCAGAAACACAAGACAAGGTTATTGGTACTAAATATTATGGTAACGGTGGCCGGAGCTATTTTGCTTCTGGACAGGCATCAGCATTTGTTTCTTGCAAAGACGAGAGATTACTCAAGCCAAGAGGTACCTTCTGATTATAAGTACTTCTCTGGTGTGGGCAAATACGGGCTAGTTGGAACATAGTAAGTACGCTGCCTGCTTGTTATTCATCATGACACGTTTACAATACTTTACGTCTGCACATTCTTTGTTGATTTAGAAATTGGAGTCTCTGTACTCTCCGTGAATATGTAAGAAAGTGTATGTGCTGCTAGCTCCGTGAAGGCGTGAAATATAATGTATATATGGTTATGGAGTTCTTCTTTTACAAATCCTAGTTGGCAAAAGCTCTTCATGCTATTATAAATGACCCCAACAAAAGTTTGAACCCTTAGAACGTGTAACTTTAATTTAGGTTCCCGTTTCTTCAATACCTGAATCAGCACATAATTACACAACTGGTACCGCGATAACTGCATACACTATCATGTCACATGTGTGATTGGAGAAGAAATTTAAAGTATTTTTCATTCTCCAATTAACTAAGAATGCTAATCAATCAGCCTTCTTCAAGCTATGCCGAGGAGATTTCAACCGATTGCTTTGATAATACAGAACAGAGCTGGTGGCCGTACATAAATTAAGCCTATGCTTACTGGAACCTACCCTTGGAGGGTCGGGAACAATCAGACAACTTGCTTGTATGTCTCATCAGTGTTCTTTCATTAATTAACAGTTAATAGAGAATAATTATACTACAGATTCTAATTTAGCATCTTATGAGTCAGTGTGTAGGTCATTGATTAGCTCACTTTTACTCCAAGTCCCTTTCGATTTTTGAAGAGGTGAGTTTGATTATTTCTATGACTGCATTATTTCCATTTTCCTGAGATTCCAATCCATGAAGCATGAGATTCAACAAAGAAAAAGGCGCAAAAGTCTTAGAAAGTACTGGGGCAATTCTATCGGCAGTCTCATTCCCACCACTTTTTCAAGATTTCATTCTCACGCGGCCTTAAAGATTTCAGGAATGATTGATTCGATTGAATGAGCAACTCCTGCCTAGAGTACTTATTTTCCAGTGGCGGCTAAAGACCACTTATCTTTCACACTACGTGGACCGTGCCGATTATGGTATGTGGGCTAAGACACACAAAAGCTGAGAAACTCCAAAGCGACCTTTTCACACCACGTGGCAAAGACCACGGAGTACTCCCTCTCGTCCCCAGTCAGCAGCGAGCTGGCGGCCCATGGTTTAAGCCACATAAGCTCGGTGAGGAGTCAAACGTCACAATTTTAGCTGAAAAGGGGTAACATTTGTAATAAAAAAAAAAGGGGTAACATTTCAATTCAAGTCAATATATTGTGTAAGAACAAAAGAAACAGAAGCCTTCTGGAAATCGGACGTATTCACTCCCAGGGCCGAAATTTTTGTGCTTTTGTCTTGGAGAAAACGAATGAGTTATTCTGTTTAACTGCGTTGCCACGGGCCAAATGCGTCTTAGTAATTGTATTTGATCGCGCTTGCTCAAGTTGCAAACATAGTCATCCGTATGAACATGGACCATGTGGTCCTGACTCCAGTCCGATTCAGGTGATCCGCAATACTTTGGTGTTCATTTTATGGTCCGAATTTGCTCCCGTCCTCTTGACCCTTGGATTCAGTGGACCGTGATGGTCCCATGACAATGGAATCATTACCGAGTCCATCTTCACTCGAGTCGATGCTTTAGAGTTCCATTTAGAATTGAGTATTTCTGTTTATTTAATTATTACTATACTAAATCTTGGATTATATTTTAGACACCCTTTAAAAAAATTTTAAAATTAATTTCTACGCTAAGCATCTTTCTACGTATTTTCAGTTAGCTCCCCTAGAAAATCCTCATAAAAATCCTTTGCCCTGAGTTAAAATACACCACTAAATAATTTTAAAATGATATTGTGAATTGCCAACTACTTCAATTGTTGAAATCTATTGATTATTGAGTGAGAATAACATAGGTTTAGAGTTTGAACTCTACTCTTATAAATAAGAAAAAAAAATTGAATTATCACTAGTTAGAGCTGACAAAACGGGTTTTCGGGTCATGTTCGTGTCAGATTTAAGTTGACCTAAATACAACCTATTTAATAATCGTATCAAAATATTGAGACTCAAACCCAACATAGAAAATAAATAGATTACCCAATAACTCATTTAATATCTACACATTTAACAAATGTTACACACACACGCACACGCAGACATACACACCCACATATACACTCCCCCAAAGTATTACACATTTACACTATTAAAGTTTTTAATTATATATATATATATATATATATATATATATATATATATATATATATATATATATATATATATATATATGTAAATGATACTATATATCAATATCATAAAATACATGTGTACTAATATTTTACACACTTACACTAGTTAAGTTCTAAATTTATATAAAATTTTATAAATAAAATATTGTGCATATATCTACACTTCCAAAACAAAATTAAAAGGAGAGAATCATGTACAATATTTGAGTTTTAATGATAAGAACTAAGAAATTAATTTAAAAAAGAAAATCTAATCGTGTCATTGGTCAGGTAAATGAGCCAAGAATTTCAACTTAATCCGACATGAAAAAAAATCATGTCGACATGGACCTAACTCATTTAATAATTATGTAAAATTTAACAATCAATATTTATTTATTTTATTTAGATTGTGTTCGTGTTAAGTAATTGAATTGTGTCAAATTTTACTTTCTCTATCACTAAATGCCATTAGCCATAATCGAAAAAATGGAATATGGAATATTCTCTCTTAACCCTCTGCTTTTGTCTAAACACGGTGTCTTTTCTACTTTTGCTTGATATGAAGAAGTAAAATTAGAAGATTATGACTATGTTGAAGTTTACTTACGGTGGACACGAATCTCAACCACACACATAAAATGATAAATAATAAAAAAATTTATTATAATTCATTATTTATAATTTATCGCTTTACTATATAGTTAAAATTCGTATTCTATTATAAGTGAATTCCGCCGTAATACAAACTTAAATTAGAGACCAAATTAGAAATACATACCAAAGCTTTCAAGCCACGTGTAAAGTAAGATACTTGCGTAGGAAGCTGCTAAGCTCTATAAAAATGAAGTCACTCCCCACTTCGCTCACTTATCACCAAACCAATAAAAAAAAAAGTAAACAGCCCGGTTAAGAAAAGTTCTTCGTCTCTCTCTCTCTTCCTCTCTGTCTTCTGTTGCTCTGTTTCTCCTCTGTTTTTTTCCCCCTCTTTTCATTAAAATTCAAGAAAACATACCCATTTCCAGCAAATGGAACACGAAGCATTTAAGCTCATCAAGAACCAAAACCGCCGCCTGCCGCCGAAAAGAGGCCAAATTATGAAGAAAATATTGAAGGATTGGTTCGGATCAGCTAGAGGAAAGAGAAGGGGAAATGGACCTGTTAGCAGGGATGGCAAATATCTCCCCTGGACGCGAACCCCTGGGGGTCCGGCACATTCCGGCAAAACGCTTCAAAAAATTTTGGGTCTGATTTTGGGGAAAAACTTGAAGCCCATAGAATAATTCGGATGGTTCGGGGCGGGGATCATTTTGTTCTTAGACATTTTTTTTTTTTTGGCTTGTCATTTCTTGCAATCGAAGATGATTATGGAAGGATGGGTTGATGGTTAAATATAGGATTTTGGGGGATGGATACCTATGTTTAGGCCTGTGCATTATTACTGTGTCTTTGTTTTTGATTTTGTCTGTAATGGATATAATTTTTTAATTTTCATAGATTTTGGCAATTAAGTAATTACAGTTATTACTTTTCTTTTTCTTGCTTCTAGCTCTTTTTGCTCCGTCAGCAATATGGTGTGTTTTTCAGATTTGGATGAAATGGTTGTGGCATTAAACGATCACGCGTAGCGCCGGCGTTAGGGATGACAACGGGACAGATATAGGTTTGGTTTATTTTGTTTTATATCCAGATTCGTGATAAAAATTAAGATTCGTATTTGTTCTAGATCTGTCATAAATTTATATTTTTCGTTTCATATTCAGACTAAAAAAGAAATAAATATCTATATTTATTTTAAATTAAAAAAAAATTAAAAATTTAAATTTGTTTTAAATTCATCATAAATTTTAAAACTCAGTAATAAAAGAGTAAGAATTTTTTAAAATAAAAATTGAAAGATATAATGTATTGATAACAAATAAATTATATAATTTTTCTCAAAAATATAATAAATATTATAGTTTATACTTTTACACTAAAATAATAAATAAGAAAGATAATAAAATATCTTTCAAAAATAATTATAAGAGTAAGATTAATTTAATATTCTATTATCTCTTTTATCATTCTAATATCTATGATATACCTACTCTCATTCCTACAACATTAGATAATGACATATAAATTAAATATAATTTATATTCAGTGCTTTATTATTTTTATTATGACTACATTTGACTAAATATATGAATGACTATATTCCTTAAAAATTATTTGGCTAATATAATAAAATAAATTACCAGATTTTATTACTTGGCTTGCAATTTGAACGTTACATGTACATGCTTTGGGGTTGGTTGACCTTTAAATTTACAAAACTAACATTTAAGTTTTAATAGTTTAAATACATAGTAAATACCACTAATATGCTGTGAATAAAATTTATTATCATTATAATTCCACAATTGTTAAGAAACTTTTAAAATAAAATAAAATTAAAAGATGGGTGGATATAGATATAGATTTAGATATTAAAATAGATGTGGATCTGCTCCAAATCCGTCTAAGATCCGTACATCGATATCCAAAATCGATCAAAATTTATTTTAAATTGACCCAAATCCAACCCAATTAGATTTGGATCACGTGGATATTGGGTTAGATTCAATCCATTGCCATCCCTAGCCGAAGTCTGAATTTTGGCCGATGGGGACCTTGATGGAAAAATCATTAACTATTGTAGGTTAAAATATAAAACTCGTAAAATTGAGAGGTCTACGGTGGGGTCACAATGGAGGATCTATAAAATAAAGTTTTAAAAATTAAATACAAACGCGAGGTGCCAAATGCAAAATGTACAAAAATTAACAATTGGTAAAGTTTCTTGAATTCAGTTCCTCGTATTTTGTTACATCTTCAATGTGTTTCCTTCGAAGTTACATACATATAACTTAAAATTCTTTTACATAAAAAGTGAATGAATTCACACAATTCACTATTAATATGAGAAAATTATAAGTTACATACATATAATTTAGTATTAACCTTTCAATATTTGTGATTTTGATAAAAATCATGATTTCTTTATCCTTATTAATTTTTTTTTTGATAGAATCCTTATTAAATATTTAATTTATGATCAATGGTGATTAAATTTTTTCTCACTTTTTTTGGGATTGTGGTAACTTGGACGACTAAAAGAAACAAAACAATCCAAGCTGCAAGCTACAGCCCAAGGATCTTATATCAAGATGCAAACTGAAGTGTATCCGAATAGAACAATGAATTGACTTGAACAATCAAACAAGAAACTCAATAAATAAACAAGCTTCAAACGACAGCTAAAACATATCAAAGCACAAACAGAGACACGAGAGATTACATGGTTCAGCCACTTCTCAGTGACTATCTCTATGGGGGAAGAAATCGATCAGCCTCGTTGATCATTTCAATGGAGGTTACAAGAAACTGTAGAACTGTCTACAGAGAATTGAACACCGGTATCTCTCTCCACTCTTACTCTCTACAATGCCTTACACCTTAGCCCAAAACCAGTTGTAACCATCGGCCGTTATAACAGAGTTCAGCTGCAACTTGCATTTCCAGATTGCCCAGAAAGCTGCCACGGACTTTAACAGTTATGACAACCTTTGCTTAAGCTGCTCACCTACTGTCCTCCACATGCCTCACTTAATGAACCACCAGATCGCGAAAATGCTACGCCGTTTTGATGCTTATGGAATCAATTAGAAGGTCACATGAGACGCACACGACTAACTTAAAACATCAATAAGGCTGATACGTTGTCGTTTCAGCATTCCGGTTTTGATTCGCTATCAATCTCAGCAATGATGGATTTGGAGTACAAAGTTTCGAACTTTGAGATGATCGCCAATTTTGTGCTAGGCAAATAAACTAAGTTGTCGATTTCGTAATTCAAAAAAAAAAAAAAAAGGGGTTGTCGATTTCGAGTTTTTTATCCCAAAGGCGAACAAATTGGCAAGTGTAGCTTACTGGGCTATCATGTTCTTGGAAAATGAGTCTCCAATTCTGTTTTGGGCTGGATGTCCAATTAGTGTTTTATGTCGAAAAAAGCACAAGATAATAATTGAAGCATGTAATCTAAAGATAAAAAATTAGAAGGTCAACTGGTCAAGGGTCCACGACAACGTATCAAAACATTTTGATTATTTATATTTTAATAAATAGCGTAGAACCTTTGTATCTGTATTACGTGATTATGCCGTATACGTCAATGGTCCATCAATAAGTCATCTTTCTAGAAGACAAGCACTTATTTTAATTTTTTTTAAAATTTTAATCATTGGTTAGTCAATGGATATTTTCTCATTTTACTCTTTCTACGCATGCTATTATGTTGTTCTTTTTGAAATTGATAAAATACATTAAAAAGGGCTTTAAAAAAATTGTCAATACTCAATAATACATCACCACGATTGTACACGAACTCGAAGATTATACAGGATCAAAATACATTATTTAAGACAAAGCATAAGACTCAAGCCTTAATTACAAGATGTTTGATAACAAGGGTACATAATACAGTCATTTCATATTTATTACAACTAAAAAGAAGAATAAACAGCTCCATATATTAATGTTTAATGAGTTACATGAAAAGCTTCATACGAATCAACTAGTAAATCCATCTCAACTATTGTAAGGTGGAGATCACGTTCCAATAAAAAAAAAGAAAGATAGAAAAGATTATTGTCATGTCCGTTTAATTATACATTAATTTATCGCCTTTTATTGTCATCGATAATAATTCAAAAATGCAATGGACTGGTGACTTTAACGGCACTAGTGCGAATTTCAGCTCCAAAAATATTTATTTATTTATTTTAATTTAGGCCTTTCTTCTAATTAGTGCATATTTCTAACTTTTTAGTTCTGTACAATTATATGTATATAAATTTTTGGTAGACTATAAATTACCAGATATATGTAATCGGTAGCAATTTAAGTAAAAACAATAATTTGATAATAACTTAATGTTGCGTTTACTTATCATTAATAATAATAATAATAATAATAATAATAATAATAATAATAATAATAATAATAATAATAATAATAAATTACTAACAATAATCAAAATAAAAAAATCATCATCAGCAACATAATAATCAATTTCAAAAAAATAATAATAATCATAATCAGATTCATCATCATCAACAAAATAATCCATTTTCAAAATAATAATAATAATCATCATCATCAAATTAATGCATTTCCCAAATAATCATCATCAACAAAAATAATCCATTTCCCACAAAAAAAAAATAGCAGCAACAATCAAAATCTCAATTGTCATCGTCATTAACAACAACGGCAACAACAATCATCGTCGTTAGCAGCAGTAGCATCATCAGATCAGAACCGTCTCCACCAAAGTCGAAATCGGAGACGAAATGAGATGGGGGCGAAGTTGAGACGACGACAAAATCGACGCGGCCCAATGGACACGAAACCGACGACGAGCAGTTGTCCACAGCCGATGAACCACGACGACAAAGATGGTGATGGCTGCAATGGTGATGGAAGCAGCTCTGATGGCATTCGATTAGGAGGCACAGGTGCGAGAGTTTAAGTTTTGGGGATTTTTTGTCTTTTTATAATTTTTTGTTTTTTATAATTTTTATTTAAAGTGAGGATATTTATGAAATAATAAAAAATTAATGCGGGTAGAATGAAAAATACCGAGAATGGGAGCTTGATTCCCATATTTGATTCCCAAATTGCTTTGGAGTCCATGAAAATGAATCTCATTCCTCTTTTTATTTTGCTAAGTAAATACGGGAATGATTCTAATTTCTAATTCCAATTCCAGATTTCAATTACTGAATCGGGCAAGTAAACATAGCATAAGACTTTTCTCGGGAACACTCAAAATTTCGAAATTTCAATTTTCTTTGGAAGTTAAGCTCTTGTGCCTCGGATACAATGGTCCCAAGACCATGGAATCATTACCTCGAGTCTCGAGTCAATGATTCAGTAGTACTTGCTGAGTAAGTAACTGAGCTCGTTATATACTCTTCCCATCTCGCCAATTCAGTATATCGCATATCACTCATTATCAAACAAGCAGGCAACCGAGTCTCTCTCTCTCATTTCTTGCAAATTACAAAAGGCTCCTCTGTTTCTCCGCCGTTTTTCATCAAACATTTCTCGATTGCAATCGAAGTATACCCATTTCAAGAAAATGGAATACGAAGCATATAAGCTCACGAAGAAGCAACACCTTCGCCTGCCACCAAAAAGAGGCCAAGTTTTGAAGAAAATATTGAAGGATTTGTTCCGATCAGCTGGAGGAAAGAGAAGGAGAAACGGACTGGGTGGTGGTGGGCTTAGCTCAAGCTCATCAACCCCCGCTGAAACGCCTACTAGTGGCTACAATTCAGATGCGTCCTCTGAGTCTTGATTCTTGATCAAGCTCTCAACTTTAATTAGCGTCTAATCACGGCTGATTTTTGTTTTTTTTGTTTTTTAATTCATTTTCTTTTCATTACTTGTGTCTGATGACTGATGGAAGGCACTAGGCAGAGATGGGTACCCTTGTATAGACATGTATATTATTAATAATCTTTTTATTTTTATTTTTTTTAATAATGTTTTATACTGAGTAAAACTTTGATTTTGTAAAGCCCTGCATCTTCTCTGTCTGAAAATCTGGGAAGCAATTTCGTGTTTTTTAAAAATAATAAAAAAAAATTTGAGGAGATGAGTACTGAATTGATTCATTGAATGATATCAGGGTTCTTACTTCTGAGATTATGATACATTTCCATATTTAGTGACTCTGATGATGGTCATGATTGTATATTCATTTTCTTGATCGACGGTGATTATGCATCTCCTCTGTCTTCCACTTTTCGGCGACTCCAACACTGCATATAATACCTTCGCTGGGTTAGTGGGTTTGATGTTGATGTTCAAACTTTGAATGGCTCGTCGCTTTCTAAAACAACCTTTTTAACTTGTCACTTCGACGGCTTCTACCACCCTGGTCGCGAAAAAAATTGGTAATTGGATGCATGATGTAATCAGGGGTTGATCTCCCTCTGAGACTTTGAAAAAAAATAAAAAATAAAAAAATTACATAAATATGTTATTTAAGTTTTTAAAAAATAATTTTTCATAATCTCATTCCGATAAGATTAATATTTTATCAGTTTAAAATTTTTCAACTTCAACTTCTAAAATTTTATTTTTAAAAGTTTTGGTCCCTCTCAAATTTTAGTGCTAGTTCTACCCCGTGACGTAATTTTATAACTTTTTTTTTTATAAATAGTATCCCAGTTGCTAACCCGACAAGCCTGCATAATATTATCTAGATTATATATGTATGTATGTATGTATATATAGGCTCATTATAGCAACCGCAGAAAAGCTAACTCCATGTAAATTTTCTTCTCCAATAAGCAAAAATAGTTCAAATTCAATTCTTACACGTTACAATCTGCAAGGCTATATGTCTAGGTAGAACTTTCTAATCGTAACATAATGGGATTGAAGGTTTGGTAATTTTCGCAGTTTCTGATAATATTAAAAATTGTAAGTCAAGTTGAAGCACTGGAATTTAAAATTGGCTGACCATCGTTATCCAATCTCTCTAATATTTTTTTCCACGTGCTCTTAAGATTTCTTCACTCCTAGAGATTTTCCTTCGCCTCCAAGAAATTTTCAAAATAATGACAATTTAAGCTACCATTAAGTCTCTCTCTAGTATGATAGTGATATATTTACTTTGAGCCTCATTTTGTGCAAATTGTTGAAACGTTAGTTTTGTTTGTGCCTTGTAGCATCAAAATCAGATCCATTTTAGTTTGACAACACACACACACATACACACAGGAGGAAAGATCAATATGTGAGAAAGTGGAAACATAAAATTTACATAGAAAGATGTTATCTTTTAATTAAATTCCTTATTTTGCATTATTTCAATAACAATAATGATAATTTACGAAGTTGAAATATAAAGTTTGTGTCCCAACAATAAGATCGATGTTCTTTTATATGCTCTTACTATAATCAGTCATTAAATATTTTTATTTCCTATGAATGATAAATATTATATTAGTTGCACATTAATTAAGATATAAATTTTATATTTCAATTTTATACGTATACCGTTACTCTCTTAAAAATATAGTGCCCTTACCCCACTTACAATTTAGCTCCATCTCAAACCTCACTTTTGTCACTTGGACAGGTTTCTTAAGGTCAAGATCATTCCTCAAATATCCCGTACTCATCCTGTCTATTCTTTATATCGGCCTACCTAGGTTTTATCAAAGAACCATAAAGAACACTCATAATCTAATCTTTGCACCAGACAACTTACAAAACAAAATTTATTGGATTTAATATGACTTAACCAAGATTTAGTTAAAACACATGCGTTATGGATTGAATGAAGAATAGTAGGAGATACATTGTTTGTATTGTTAGTAAGAGTATATTTTTGAGCTAGCTTTAGTAATTTTTAGATCATATTATGTATGTAGAATTGTGAGAATTCTAAATTGTAATACATTGTAGATTTGCAACCAGTGAAAAGAAAATTATTATGTTTCATTATTATATAATAATTTGGTTTTGCTTCCCATGTAAGGAAATTGTCATAATCTTTGAAAATATTTAATGCCACGGCCATTTTAATTTTGCATGTCACTCAACATCCATCGACCATTGAACATACCTTGAGAAAAAAAATATTTTAAATACATTTAGGAGCCTAGTGGTTACAACCTAAACCTCACAATTATGAGGTCATGGGATTGTAGGGGTTTAATTTTCTTCTTCAATTTGAGTGAAATCATTCTTCTCCCTTTTGAAATATGAGTGGAGTAGATATCCCTCGAATATTAGAGATGGTAAAAATTTGAACAGTACTTTATAAGGATTGATGTAAACTAGTCTCAGTAATAGTGTAATTTGTAAATATCAGTTATAATCTCATATAATATGAGTTGTTGATAGGTCCCAATCAAAACCTTAAATTATATAGTAAGGATAGTATTCTCTTAGGGTGAGAAAAAACCACAATAATTTTAATTGGATTCAGCCTTCCTTTAATTAATGACTATCAAAGAATTTAAATACAAAAGAAATTAACAACTATTCTTAATTCCTAGATAATATACTTGAGAAATAGAACATTAACTGCTAGTTAATGGCAACAAAGTAGCCAAAAATTATTCAAAATAAAATAATTACTGCTCAACCTAATTTTAACCTAACAAACTAGTGGACACGTAGTCAACAAACCACACTCAACAACATCCCAAAGTCTTTGCCATAATAATAGATTTGCATGCCCCACGCATGACCAATCTCTTGGCTTATCATTGCCCCCTCCTTTGACAGGAACCTTGTTCTCAAGGTTCACATTCACAAACCTTGTCTGAATTCCCATTATGTCCCTCCAGGAGTAGTAGTTGTGGACCTTTACACCTATGACCAGGTGTGAGTTTCTCCTCACAATTAAAGCATAGCCCCTAAGTCTTTCTTCTCTGCATCTCGTCCCAAGTGAGCCTTTTTATAGGTGTTTTTGGTTTGAATTTTGTTGATGAGGAGAAATCAACAACTGTTTGGTTGATCTTGTGGTTTCCCTTTAGCGTATCAGTTGCTCATCTCTCATCCGGGCAAGACTAATAGGTTCTTTTAATGATTTCGGCCTGAACATTCTAATGTCCTCAGCTAATTCAAGTTTGAATCCTCCCATTAACGTCCCTACTAAAGCTTTTTGTGTCTAACCTTGTACCCGATTTCCCAGTCACTCAAATTCCTTTTGATAATTACGTAAGGAGCCCACTTGTTCAACTTTTGACACCGTTTCATCAAAATCCTCACAATCAGTAGGACCAAATCTTGCCCACAGTTCATCATGAAAAATTTCTCATGTCACCTCTTTACCCTCTTCCTTATATGATCTCTACAACCATTGCCATCATTGGTTAGCCTCGCCTTCAAGGTGGAATGAGGCTAGAGATACTTTCTGCTCATTTTTGATACCCTGAAATTTAAAAAATTGATTAACACGATTAAACCATTCAGTTGGGTCATCGCCGGAATACCGTGGAAATTCAAGTTTTGCCATCTTGGATGAAAAGTTTTGTCGCCTCCCTTCATGCTCCTCATGATTTGGGTGTGATGAGCCACTTTGATCATGGGCGTTTTGAATTGCTGCTCCTTGGGATGCCATAATTGTTTCCGTTAACTTGTTGAGTTTTTGTTCCAAGTGGTGTAGCTTGTCATTTATTCCAAGCTCCATTCGGTTTATGCCATCGTGCAAACTGCCAAGTCCAGCTTCCAAGAGCTCGATTCTCTCTTTGTTAGTTGCCATGGATAATGTGGCTCTGATACTAATTGATAGGTCCCAGTCAAAGCTGTAAATTATATAGTAACAATAGTATTCTCTTAGGGTGAGAAAAGACCACAATAATTTTAATTGGATTCAGCATTCTTTTAATTAATGACTATCAAAGAATTTAAATACAAAAAAAAATTAATAACTATTCATAATTCCTAGAGAATATCCCTAAAAAATAGAACATTAACCACTAGTTCATGGCAACAAAATAGTCAAAGATTATTCAAAATAAAATAATCACTACTCAATCTAATTTTAACTTGACAAGCTAGTGGACACGTAGTCAACAAACCGTACTCAACAACATCCCAAAGTCTTTGCCACAATAATAGCTTTGCATGCCCCAAGCATGACCAATCTCTTGACTTATTAGTTGTACTCTTGAGTAATAATCTCATGTATTCAAAAAGAAGAAGAAGAGAGAATTAATCACCAATAACGAAAAGAACTATTGCAAATAACTTGTAGCAATATAGAAACAAAGATTCCAAAGTGTAATCCCAACCCATTCAAATGAACTAATTTAATATACTTTGGGATCAGTGTTTTATTAAAATTCAATTGTTAAGCGTGCCATGTTCGTGCAAATCAGCCCATTATATATATGTTGTTATTTCTTTCTTTAGCTCAGTGTCTTCTCTTACAACTAGAAAATTAGTGCTGCTCAGACAGGGAGACCAGAGAGGGATGCACTATTGATAATTGAAACTCTACTTAAATGCTACTTGAAAGTAGAGTTAAGAGTAGGATTATCACTTCTTTTTTAAAAAAAAAAAATTGAAGGCCCTCAATCTAGTTATCCATTTTAGAATTCATGAATCACCACATAGTTTCGACACAAGCAAATTAGAACATTTTATTCAAGGGCAAGCATCTTTGACCCATCTCCTGCCTCTAAAAGGAATAAACAATTCAAGTTTGTGTTATTGGATTGAAGTCTAATTTATAAATACATAGAGATAAATTAATAAGAAATTAGGGTTTACTTAAGTGAAGAAATATGTGCTCACTGTTAAAATCCAAATATTTGAATCATCATGAATATGACATAAGAATCCTTTTCTGTCTAAACTCATGTCATTCTTTCTAATTATAGTTATAATATTGATAAATGCCTTCCATAAATTTTTGGATTTGATCTACCGGTTAACTTCTAAATCAAAATCCTTATATATCTAGCAACTTTATGATATTTAAGTTAGTTTCTGTAATAATTAGACCACATCATTTGAAGCTTTTAAATCTTAATAATACATTTATGAATTGTGTAACAACGCTATTACATTATTTGAGGCAGTCACTTAATTACTTTCTTTTCCTACATTTATGCATTTGTTGTACTAACACGGATTCCTTGCAGTTAGTTAGATTTGCTGAGAATGGCTTCATTAATTTGGCAACATATTTTTCAGAGAGTAATAGTACTTATAAAGTTGAAACATAAAATTTGTATCTTAATTAATGTTGCCACCAATAAAATATTCATCATTCAAATGAGAAATGAAAATGTTCAATGACTAATTATCACAAGAGCATATAAAATAACATCATATTATTTGGATACAAACTTTAAATCTCAACTTTATAAATTTATCATTATTGTTATTAAAACAATGGTCGTGGCTACCTTGAAGTTGCTCTAAAATAGAGTAAGAATCATAACCACACATGCAAAGTGATAAATAGTAAAAAACACGTTACAATCTTAATCATGCGATTTATAAAAAAAGTGCTCTACCGTAGATACAAAATAAAGACGTTAATTAAAACATAACATCTTTTTATGTAAATTTTATGATATCAACTTCTCAAACATTCATGTTTCCTCCAATATATAAATATCATTGTCAAACTAAAATAGATCAGATTTTGATACTACAGGACATGAACGAACAAACAAACGTTGCAACAGTTTGCACAAAATCAGAGTCGCAGTGTATATCACCATTATACCAGAGAAAGAATTAATAGTAGCTTAATTTATCATCATTTTAAAAGTTTCTTGGTGGCGAAGGAAAATCTCCAGGAGGAGTGAAGAAATCTTAAGCCGGTATGACCAGCATGCGGCAAAATTAGGGAGATTGGATAATGATGATGAGCCAATTATAATTAAATATCGGTCCCTCCGGTTGAGTTTCAATTTTTAATATTTTCAGAATCTGCGAAAATTACCTAACCTTCAATGCCTGCACTCAGTCATTACATGGGCTTAGCCTTAATTTATTATCACGCAAAGAGGAAAGATATTCTTTGTCTATCGAGGCGCACTGAATAAATTTGTGACAAAGAATTCTGATTTTTTTTCCTTAAATCTCGAATATTATTGAATTTGGTGTGGGTTCAAGACGAAAATGACGCTATCCAATTATGTTACGATACCTAGACGTATAACCTTACAACTTGTAACAATGTAAGAACTGAATTTGAATTAATTTTGCTGCTTATCAAAGAAGAAATTGTACATGGAATTAGCTTTTCTGTGGTTGCTCCGATGAGACGAATTTATATATGTGTGTGTGCGCGTGATTCCACAGTTTATATTTATAAATAAGTAATAATTTATACATTATTATGCAGTGTTGCCGAGTTAACAATTCAGATACGACTCACTCAAAAAAAAAAAATTATAGAATGTCCACGAAGGAACGTGCACTAAACTTTTAGATGGGCTAAACAACTATATAAAAATAATTTTTTAGAAGTTAAACAAAAAATAAACTGATAAAATAGTAAACTTATCGGAATGAAATTATGAAAAATAATATTTTAAAAACTAAAATTATAAATATCTTATACGTATTTATGTAATATTATAAAGTCTGAAAGGGAGATCAGCCCACGATTACATCAAGTATCCAGTTACCAAATTTTTTCGCCATCAGAGTAGAAGCCGTCAAGCTGGCAAGTTAAAAAGGTTGTTTTTAAAAACTGATCAGCCATTCAAAGTTTGAACATCAACGTCAAACCAGCCATTCAAAGTACTCTTCTCCTCAAAATTTATTTTATTTTATTTTTAAAAAACACGAAATTGCTTCCACGATTTTCAGACAGAGAAGATGTTAGAGCTTTAGAAAACCAAAGTTTTACTCAGTATAAAACATTATTACAAAAATAAAAATTAAAAAATTTATTAGTAATAGACATGTCTATACAAAAAAAAGCAAAAATCTGTATTATAAAAATTTTAGAAAACCAAAATTTTATGTTCCCACTTTCTCACATATTGATCTATCCTCCGATGTGTGTGTGTGTGTGTGTGTGTGTATCATTGTCAAACTAAAATAGATCTGATTTTGATGCCACAAGGCACCAGCAAACTAACGTTGCAACAATTTGGACAAAATGAGGCTCAAACTAAATATATCACTATCATTCTAGAGAGAGGATTAATGGAAGCTTAAATTGTCATTATTTTTAAAGTTTCTTGGAGGCGAAGGAAAATCTCTGGGAGTCAAGAAATCTTAAGAGCACGTGGGAAAAAAAATTAGAGAGATTGGATAATAATGGTTAGCCAATTATAAATTTTAGTACCTCAAGTTGACTTACAATTTTTAATATTATCAGAATCAGCGAAAGTGACCCAACCTTCAATCCAATTATGTTACGATTAAAAAGTTCTACCTAGACAAATCGCCTTACAGCTTGCAACGTGTAAGAATTGAATTTGAACTATTTTTGCGAAGAAAATTTACATGGAGTCGGCTTTTCTGTGGCTGCTATAATGAGGCAAGATAAATATTATAAAATATTAATTTTATTGGAATGAAATTATGAAAATTTATATTTTAAAAACTAAAATTCGAGCCCCGCAGACGCATTGCAGGGGTTTAATTTAAAATTCCTTCCTGTTCTCAGAGCTGAGTGAAGCGATCTTTTCTCCTGGGAGGAGTTGACGTCCTCGAATATTTGAGAGGGTTAAAAATCAGAATGCGATGCACTATATCAGAATTGATGTAAACGGGTCTCAGTATATGTATGATTGTAAATATCATGAGCAATAGTCTCTTCAAAAAAAAAAAAACTAAAATTATAAATATCTTATATATATTTATGTAATTTTCTTTTTCTTCTTTTTCATAGTCTCACAGGGAGGTCAGCCCCGGATTACAAGTCAATTACCAATTTTTTTTTGCGATCAGAGTAGAAGCCGTCAAAGTGACCAGTTAAAAAGGTTGTTTTAGAAAGCGACGAGCCATTCAAAGTTTGAACATCAACATCAAACCCACTAACCCAGCGAAGGTATTATGTGTAGGAGTCGCCGAAAAGTGGAAGACAGAGGAGATGCATAATCGCCGTCGATCAAGAAAATGAATGTACAATCATGATCATCATCAGAATCCCAAAATATGGAAATGTATCATAATCTCAGAAGTAAGAACCATGATATCATTCAATGAATCAATTCAGTACTCATCTCCTTAATTTTTTATTTTTTTATTTTTAAAAAACACGAAATTGGTTCCCAGATTTTCAGGCAGAGAAGAATAGAAGATGCAGGGCTTTACAAAATCAAAGTTTTACTCAGTATCAAACATTATTAAAAAAAATAAAATAAAATAAAGATTATTGATAATATACATGTCTATACAAGGATACCCATCTCTGCCTCGTGCCTTCCATCAGTCATCAGACACAAGTAATGAAAAGAAAATGAATTAAAAAACAAAAAAAAAAAAAACAAAAATCAGCCGTGATTAGACGCTAATTAAAGTTGAGAGCTTGATCAAGAATCAAGACTCAGAGGCCGCATCTGAATTGTAGCCACTAGGAGTTTCAGCTGGGGTTGATGAGCTTGAGCTAAGCCCACCACCACCCAGTCCATTTCTCCTTCTCTTTCATCCAGCTGATCCGAACAAATCCTTCAATATTTTCTTTAAAACTTGGCCTCTTTTTGGTAGCAGGCGAAGGTTTTGCTTCTTCGTGAGCTTATATGCTTCGTATTCCATTTTCTTGAAATGGGTAAACTTCAATATCAATCCAGACATGTTTGATGAAAAACAGAGGAGAAACAGAGGAACTGAACAAGAAAAACAGGGGACCCTTTTGTAATTTGCAAGAGATATGAGAGAGAGAGAGAGACTCGGTTGCTTGCTTGTTTGATGATAAGTGTTGTGCGATGCAATGAATTGGCGAGAAGGGAAGAGTATATAACGAGCTCAGTTACTTACTCAGCAAGTATTACTGAATCATTGACTCGAGACTCAAGAGGTAATGATTCCATGGTCTTGGGACCATTGTATCCGAGGCACAAGAGCTTAACTTACAAAGAAAATTGAAATTTCGAAATTTTGAGTGTTTCCGAGAAAATTCTTACGCTATGTTTACTTGCCCGATTCAGTAATTGGTATTTGGAATCGGAATTCAAAATCAGAATCGTTCCCGCATTTACTTAGTAATATAAAAATAGGAATGAGATTCATTTTCATGGCCCTCACAGCAATTTGGGAATCAAATATGGAAATCAAGCTCCCATTCTCGGCATTTTCATTCTACCCGCATTAATTTTTTGTTATTTCAGAAATATCCTCACTTTAAATAAAAAATATAAAAAGCAAAAAATTATAAAAAGACAAAAAATCCCCAAAATCTAAACTTTCTCACCAGTGCCTCCCAATCGAATGCCATCAGAGCTGCTTCCATCACCATCGCAACCATCACCATCTTTGTCGTCGTGGTTCGTCGGCTGTGGACAACTGCTCATCGTCGGTTTCGTCTCCATTGGGCCGCATCGATTTTGTCGTCGTCTCAACTTCGCCTCCATCTCATTTCGTCTCCAATTTCGTCTTTAATGGAGACGGTTCTGATCTGATGATGCTATTGCTGCTAACGACAATGACTGTTGTTGCCGTTGTTGTTGATGACGATGACAATTGAGATTTTGATTGTTGCTGCTAATTTTTTTTTTTTTAGGGAAATGGATTATTTTTGTTGATGATGATTATTTGAGAAATAGATTAATTTGATGATTATTATTATTATTATTATTTTGGAAATGGATTATTTTGTTGATGATGATGAATCCGATTATGATTATTATTATTTTTTGAAATTGATTATTATTTTGCTGATGATGATATTTTTTATTTTGATTATTGTTAGTAATTTTATTATTATTATAAATGATAAATTATAATTAATTAATATACTAACAACATATGAATATAATTAATTAATATATTAACAGTAATTTTAATAATAATAATAGTAATAGTTATGTTACGATTAGAAAGTTCTACCTAGACATATAGCCTTACAGCTTGTAACGTGTAAGAATTGAATTTGAACTATTTTTGCTTATTGGAGAAGAAAATTTACATGGAGTTAGCTTTTCTGCGGTTGCTATAATGAGCATATATATATATATATATATATAGGTATGATCTAGATAATATTATGCAGGCTTGTCGGGTAAGCAACTAGGATACTATTTATAAAAAAAAAAGTTATAAAATTACGTCACGGACTAAAATTTTAGAGGGACCAAAACTTTTAAAAACAAAATTTTAGAAGTTGAAGTTGAAAGATTTTAAACTGATAAAATATTAATCTTATCGGAATGAGATTATGAAAAATTATTTTTTAAAAACTTAAATAACATATTTATGTATTTTTTTTTTCAAAGTCTCAGAGGGAGGTCAGGCCCGGATTACATCATGCATCCAATTACCAATTTTTTTCGCGACCAGGGTGGTAGAAGCCGTCGAAGTGACAAGTTAAAAAGGTTGTTTTAGAAAGCGACGAGCCATTCAAAGTTTGAACATCAACATCAAACCCACTAACCCAGCGAAGGTATTATATGCAGTGTTGGAGTCGCCGAAAAGTGGAAGACAGAGGAGATGCATAATCGCCGTCGATCAAGAAAATGAGCATACAATCATGATCATCATCAGAATCCCAAAATATGGAAATGTATCATAATCTCAGAAGTAAGAACCATGATATCATTCAATGAATCAATTCAGTACTCATCTCCTTAATTTTTTATTTTTTTATTTTTAAAAAACACGAAATTGGTTCCCAGATTTTCAGGCAGAGAAGAATAGAAGATGCAGGGCTTTACAAAATCAAAGTTTTACTCAGCAAACATTATTAAAAAAAATAAAATAAAATAAAGATTATTGATAATATACATGTCTATACAAGGATACCCATCTCTGCCTAGTGCCTTCCATCAGTCATCAGACACAAGTAATGAAAAGAAAATGAATTAAAAAACAAAAAAAAATCAGCCGTGATTAGACGCTAATTAAAGTTGAGTGCTTGATCAAGAATCAAGACTCAGAGGCCGCATCTGAATTGTAGCCACTAGGAGTTTCAGCTGGGGTTGATGAGCTTGAGCTAAGCCCACCACCACCCAGTCCATTTCTCCTTCTCTTTCATCCAGCTGATCCGAACAAATCCTTCAATATTTTCTTTAAAACTTGGCCTCTTTTTGGTAGCAGGCGAAGGTTTTGCTTCTTCGTGAGCTTATATGCTTCGTATTCCATTTTCTTGAAATGGGTAAACTTCAATATCGATCCAGACATATTTGATGAAAAACAGAGGAGAAACAGAGGAACTGAACAAGAAAAACAAGGGAGCCTTTTGTAATTTGCAAGAGATATGAGAGAGAGAGAGAGAGAGACTCGGTTGCTTGCTTGTTTGATGATAAGTGTTGTGCAATACAATGAATTGGCGAGAAGGGAAGAGTATATAGCGAACTCAGTTACTTCCTCAGCAAGTATTTTGCTGTGCAGATTTGAGAGTGAATCATTGACTCGAGACTCCAGCTAATGATTCCATGGTCTTGAGGCCATTACATCCGGAGGCACAAGAGCTTTAACTTACAAAGAAAATTGGAAGTTCCAATTATGTATGTTTCGGAGAAAAGTCTAAATTATTATGAAATTATTATTTTACTTAAATTGTTATTACCCGTTTCATATGTATGATAATTTATAGTATGCTAAAAATACCTTTAAAAAAAATAGAAATGTGCACTAATTAAAAATAAGGCCTAAATAAAAATTTTTGGAATTGAAACTCGAATTAATACCCTTAAAGTCATTGATCTCTACCCATAATAATTGAAGTGGATTCACTAATTTTTCCATAAGAGTTTTCATGTAACTCATTAAACCTTAATATTTGAAGCCATTTATTCTTCTTTTAGTTTTAAAAAAATACGTAAAAAAATGTATTATGTATTTTTTGTTATTAGACATTGCTTAATTAGGACTTGAGTCTTATGCTTTGTCTTAAATAATGTATTTGATCCTATATAATCTTGTAGTTGCACTCATCGTGGTGATGTATTATTGAGTATTGACCTTTTTTATGAACCTCGTTTTACTTGCATTTTACTGCTGTAAAAAAGTAAAACATAATAACATGTGTAGGAAGAGTAAAAACGGAACATCCATTGACCCATTGACTGACCAATTATTACAATTAAAAAATTAAAATAATAACTTGTCTTCTAGAAAGACGATTTAGTGATGGACCGTTGATGCATACGACATAATCACGCAGTGCGCACGTACGAAGGTTCTACACTATTTATTAAAATAAAAATAATTAAAATGTTTTGCTACATACAAAGGTTCTAATCTTTCATCTTTAATTTATATCATTCAATTATCGCTTTGTGCTAACAGGAAAAAAAAAAAAATGATGTATTTGACATAAACACTAATTGGACATCGAACCCAAAACAGAATTTAACTCATTTTGGATGAATATGATGCCCAATAAGCTACACTTGCCAATTTGTTTGCCTTTGGCATAGAAAATTCGAAACCGACAACTTAATTTATTTGCTTGTGATTTCATATTAAAAGCACGAAGTGGCGATCGTCTCAAAGTTTTGATGCGAATCAAAACCGGATTACTGAAACGACAACGTATAAGTCTTATTGATGTTGCAAGTTAGTCATGTGATTCTCATGTGACCTCCTAATTGATTCCTTGAGCAACAAAACGGCATAGCATTTTCGCGTTTTGGTGGTTCATTCAGTGAGGCATGTGGACAGCGCGTGAGCAGCTTAAGCAAAGGTTCTTACAACCGTTAATGTACGTGGCAGCTTTCTGTGGAATCCAGGAATGCAAGTTGCAGCTGAATTGTTTATTAATTGAGTTTCTCGTTAGATGGTTCAACTCGATTCATTAATCATTATTCATGTGCATTTTACATTTGGCACCTCATGACATGATTTTATTTAATTTTTATAACTTAATTTTATCGATCCTCCATTGTGATCCCCACGGTTGGACCCTCTCAATTTTACAGGTTTTATATTATAACCTAAGAAATCAATGATTTTTCCATCAAAGTCCCCATCGACCAAAATCCAGACTCTGCCACTACACATGTTCAATTCCACAATCATCTCCTCCAAACGTAGAAACACACCATTAACATATTGCTAAGAGAGAATATGACGAGCAAGATGCGCAAAAGAAGACTAATAACGTTAATTACATAATTGCCAAAATCTTTGAAAAATTAAAAATTATATACGTTACAAACAAAAACAAAAACAAAAAAACACAGTAATAATACAGAGGCCCAAACACGGGTGTCCGTCTCCCAAAAATCCTATCTTTAACCATCAAACCCCATCCTTCCATAATCATCTTCAATTAGAAGAAATGACAAGAAAAAGAAAATGTCTAAGAACAAAATGTTAAAAAAAAAGGGGGGAAAAGAAAAGATGAGCCATGATTAGCCCCTAATTAAAGTTAATAGCTTAATCAAGATTCAAGACTCAGACTCAAAGGCAGCATCTGAATTGTGGCCACTAGGAGTTTCATCTGGGGTTGATGCGGTTGAGCTACAAAGCCCAACACCAGAAGCTTCAGATTTGGGGATTACTCAAGAATGAACCCCTCCCCGAACCCGCTCGGGTTTGTCCCCAGGATCAGCCCCGAAATTATTTTGAAGCGTTTGGAGAGGGTAGTACCCGACCCGAATGAGCCCGACCCCCACGAGTTCGGGTCCCGTGGAGATTTT
This sequence comes from Atalantia buxifolia, assembly GCA_030444775.1. Classification (NCBI taxonomy): domain Eukaryota; kingdom Viridiplantae; phylum Streptophyta; class Magnoliopsida; order Sapindales; family Rutaceae; genus Atalantia; species Atalantia buxifolia. The sequence goes on from CM059838.1 coordinate 15,246,226, forward strand.
TACCGTCCCTACTGACAAGTCCATTTCCCTTTCTCTTTCCTCCAGCTGATCCGAACAAGTACTTCAATATTCCCTTCAGAACTTTGCCTCTTTTCGGCGGCAGGCGGTGGTTTTGCTTCTTGGTGAGCTTAAATGCTTCGTGTTCCATTTGCTTCAAATGGGTATGTTTTCTTGAATTTTAATGTAAAGAGGAAAAAAACCGGAGGAGAAACAGAGCAAGAGAAGATAGAGAGAGAGAGAGAGAGAGAGAGAGAGAGAAAGAGAAGGAGAACTTTTCTTAACTGGGCTGTTTACTTGCTTTCGCTATTCTTCGATTGATTTGGTGATAAGTGAGAGTGAAGTAGGGACTGGTTTATTTTTAGAGAGCTTAGTAGCTTGCTACGCAAGTATCTCCTGTAGCTTTACCCGCGCTTTGAAAGCTTTGGTATGTATTTCCAATTTTGCTCATAACATTTATAGCCGATTTTGCTCTAAAATTGTGTCATACAGCGTCTAATTTCAAAATTACATATTTACATGGTTCAACTTTCAACTTTCAAGATAAGAAGAAGGAGAAAAAGATAAAGACATGGGGGTGTAGATAAAGGTAATTAAAATACAAGGTTCAGAGAAAATCTTATTTTCTATTTTTTTCATTTATGGCATATAATGATAACTCAATTCTTTTTTTATTCATATGAGTAGAATTCAAACTCCAAACCTATATTATCTCCACTTAATAATTCATAGATTTCAGCAATTGAATTAGTTGGCAATTCGCAACGTCATTTTTAAATTATTTACTGGTGTGTTTTAAATTTGAGCAAAGGGTTCTTATAGGATTTTCTAGGCAAGCTAACTGCTATACTCTAAGAAACAAACTGAAAATACTTAGAAAGATGCTCAGAGTAGAAATTAATTTTAAAAAAAAAAATTAAAGGATGTTTAAAATAGAATTTAAGATTCATTGCAGTAATAATTAAAGGTGTAAACAGGTATACTCAATCCTGAAGTGAGTCCAATCGACGCGAGTGAAGATGGACTCATCGAGTCAGTGATTCCATGGTCATGGGACCATGACGGTCCACTGAATCTAAGGGTGAAGAGGACGGGAATAAATCTGGACCAGAGAAGGAACACCAAGCTTTTGCGGATCACCAAAATCAGGCGGGGACCAGGATCACGTGGTCCATGTTCAAACTTCATACGGATGACTATGTTTGCAATTTGTGCTTATTCTTTGCTTTATGGCGTCAATCAATAGATTAATAATTCTTAGTTAGTTGAAAATTAATTTTTCAGCGAAAGTAGTTCTGTAAATTTGATTTAATATACAGATTTGTAATCAAACACCTCTTAACAGTTTTTACACTTTGGATTATAATAATGATATAATAATAGATATTTTTATGTGCATGACTTGTAGGCCTTCGCATCAACAAAAGCAATCAAACTAAGGCACATAAGGCCTGTGGCAGCACAATTCAATACAATAAGACTTCGCGTTTTCCGAAACAAAAACAAAAAAAAAAATTTGAGCTGTGTGAGTGAATAAGTCCAATCTCCAAAAAAGCATATGCTTCTTTTGATCTTTACATAAAGCATTGACTTGAATTGAAATATCACCCTTTTCGGCTAAAATTCAGAAGTTTGACTCTGACTGAATTTATGTGGCTTAACCCAACCATGGGCCGCCAGCTTGCTGCAGACTGGGAATGAGAGGGAATACTCTTAGCCACATAGTGTAAACAGGTCGCTTTGGGGCTTCTCAGCGGCCCACATAGTGTGAAAGGGCGAGTTTGGGCCCTTCTTTTTGTTTTTTTCTTCTAAGTCTTCTTTAGGACGGTGTGAGAATGAAATCTTGGAAAAGCTGTGGGAATGAGAATGCGGATACAACTGCCCGTGTTGTTTCCAAGACTTTTGGGCCTTTTTCTTTGTCGAATCACTTGCCACATGAATTGGAACTAGGAAAATGGAAATTATGCAGTCCCAAAAATAATCAAACTCGCCTCTTCACCATGGGACTTGGGGTAAAAGTGAGCTAATCAATGACCTATATACTGATGCATAAGACGCTAAATTAGAATATGCAGTATAATTTTTCTCTATTAATTGCCAAATGAAAGAACATTGATGAGACATAGAAGCAAGCTGTTTGATTATCCCTGACCCCTCCAAAGGTATGTTTCAGTACGAGTAAGCATAATGTTACAGGCCGCTCCAATTTGCCACCATCAAAGGGAAACTTCACGCGCACAGGTATATTTAGTAAAAATCTCCCTAATAATGGGATGCACTTAAAAGTGGGGTGTGCTCCGCTAAACAATGAAATTTACTTAGCAGCGTGGTGCACTCAGCACTGGCCTGCTGTATACAACTAGCCAGCCATGGTGCACTCAGCAACCAACCAAGCTCAACTTGAAATCTAAAATTCTCTATAATTTGTAAATAGTTAGAATTCTCTAGACTTTTGCATTTGGGTCCAGAAAAATATTTATGTAAGTTGCTAGGAAACTTCATGTGCTTGGCATCCAAGCTTATAAATATGGCACTTGCCATTTTTGCTCACCACACCAAGCACATTTCATCACACACACAAGCTCTTAAGCTCTTATAAAAAACTCTCTTGTATTTTCTCATTTGTGAGTAATAAAATTATATTTGGCCATATTGTTCTCTCTTCTCTAGCATTGTCGCAAGTATCCTTACTTAGCTAGTTTGAGAAGATTATTAGGTTTACTTAGTAACTTTTGTGCTATAAGTTATATAAGTTCCGCACGGGTTTATTATGCGTAATACTTATCCCATGACAATAAGCTTAATTGGTGCATGGCCACCATATCTATTTGTATTATCAAAGCAATCGAAAATCTCCATGGTATAGCTTGAAGATGACTTAATTTAAACCACCAACACAATGATTGAGTAGTATTCTTAATTAATTGGAAAATGAAAAATACTTTCAATATCTTCTTTAGCCGTACATGTAACATGATAGTGCATGCAGTTATTATGATACCAGTTGCGTAATTATGTATTGATTCAGGTATTGAAGAAATGAGAACCGAAATTAAAGTTACACGTTTTAAAAGGTTCCAACTTTTGTCGGGCTATATATCATAGCATGAAGATCTGTTGCCTCTTAAGATTTGTGAAAGAAGAACTCCATAACCATATATATTATGTTTCCCGAAGCTAACAATATATACATTTTCTTATATATTAAAAGGGAATACAACGACTACAATTTGTATACCAAAGAAAGCATTGTCAATTATTCAACAAAGGATATGTAGATGTAAACATGTCATGATGAATAACATGCAGGCAGTGTGCTTACCATGTTCCAAATATCCAGCTTGCGTTTGCCCACACCATAAAAGTACTTATAATTATAATGTACCTTTTGGCTTGAGTAATCTTTTTGTCTTTGCAAGAAACAAATGTTGATGCCTGCCCAGAAGCAAAATAGTTGTGGCTATCATTACCATAATAATAAATATCAATAACCTTGTATTGTGTTTTTGAACTTCTCCTTTCTTTTGAGCTGTGAAAATTGTTTGTTAAGTTGATTGGCATAGGTGACAAATGTTGTAACTTAAAACTTCTATGATTGACAAAGATTGATCATATGAGCTACAAGTAACAAGCAGCAGCATACCAGATGAAAAAAGCTCACATTTATCATATATTATTGGAAATATTTTCAGGCATCAATGACTGATAAGTTCTCTTTATTGTTGGTGATAAATTCTCCCTTTAAAGGATATTTAAAATATCTATTTTCTCTTTAAAATATCGTTTTTCTGTTTAAAGGATATTTTATAAATTTAAAATATAAAATTTATATCTTAATTAATGCACCACCAATATAATATATAGGCAGTTCTAGGAAAACATGGCATGACATCTATTAATCAAAAGCAAGAGTTTGCAAGTGAAAGTAGAGTAACAGCACTAGAAAAATATAGAACAATTAACAGGTGTATAAGTTTACATAAGTAAATACATTCTCATGTTTCATGTGATAAAGGAGTTTGATCTCACGGAGAATCCTCTTGGCGTCAATACTGTTATCAAATGCATTCGTAATTTTCTTTATTGCAGCCTCTTCTTTTGTCTATGAATTTATAGCATTCCTGTATTACATTAACAAAGTTTAATTGTTCATAAAAAAAATTACATCAATTCTTACATAGAAAAACATTAATTACATTAGGGTAAATTTCATCCTACCCTCATATTAGATAGACATACTTTAATTTTACTCTGCAAAAATATGAAATCTTCAACTTATGCTCTGAAATATTTTAGATTTAACCATTGACTGACATTGACTCACTAAAGTACGATAATACCACCTCGCGAAAAAACAATTGTGCAACTGATTCAGCATCTTCGATCTTCTTGCATGCAATAAAATTCTCCATCTTCAAGAATCTATCAAACACAACTAGTATAGAAGTAAACTTCTACAAAAGTACTTGTATATATAACTCACCTATCTCACATGTATCTTCTATAGATTTTACTGCCTATTAAAATACTTCAAGGATTGATGATCACTATAAAGCATGAACTCCTTCTAAACCAAGTAATGTTCTTATGTCTTCAACGCCATAAGAATAACATAAAACTCTTGGTCATAAATAGACCACTTATGTAGTGCTTCGTTTAACTTCTCACTCATGTACTCAATTGGCCATTCCTTTTAGGAAAGAACAACCCTAATACCCTAATACCTTTACCAGAAGCATCACACTTGACTTCAAACAACTTGTCAAAGTTTGGCAAGGCTGTCACAAGAGTAATAGATGAATTCTTCTTTAGTAAAGCAAAGTTCGCTTCTTACCCTTCTCTTTATTTAAATTTCCCTTTCTTCAAACACTCCGTAATAGGTACGACTATAGTGTTAAAACCATGAATAAATCTCCTATAAAACGTCACCAACCTTTAGATACTTATAACTTTACTTATTATCTTAGGTGTAGGCCATTTTCTTATAGCTTGTATCTTCGACTCAATAGCTCGAATCTCATGTACTCTCACTATAAAACCAAAAACTCTACGTTACCCCACAGGAAGCTATACTTCTTCGGATTAATGTAAAGCTTATTTCGCCGCCACACCTCTATAACCATCTTTAAATGCTCTAGGTACGTAACCACATCAACAAAATAAACTAGAATATCATCAAACAATACCACAATAAATTTGCAAGAGAATGGTTTCAATATGGCATGTCTGGAAGGCTCGAAATACCTTCAGTTTCGACTCGGTTGCTTTTAGTGTAGATGCTATTATTTATGGGTTGGTTCAAGACCTTAGCCTCTCTAGTTTTGCCTTTGCCTTTAAGCCATCTCAATTGAATGGTGCTTTAGATACTTAGATTAGAAAAGGATTGCAGATTATTTTACCTTCATATGTACCAATTCGATTGGTGTCATGGATGAGACCACTGCCTTGGGTAGTGAAGTTGAACGTGGATGGCTATTTCAGGAGCAATTCTGATACGTCTTTTGCTGCTGTTCTGCATGATCATTGAGGAATAATGTTAGCTATTTTTTGCTTCTTTTTAAAACACCACTTATTCTTTTTGCTGAGCTGAAGGCTGTTTTAAAAGGTTTAAATCTTGCTGCTTAGCTTAGTATTTCCTTTCTTGAAGTAGAGTTTGATTCAGCTATTATGGTTTCTTGTGCTAATTCTAAGGACTTCATATAATGAAATTGGACTTATCTCCTTGGTCGAGTTCAGGAATTGATTTTTGGCCCATTTATTGTTGCAAGCATGTCTTTCGGGAGGTTAGGGACCTTCCAGCTGATTTGTTGTTGACTTTATAGCTAACTGAGCCTATACTCACTAGACTCATCAATGATTTTTTCAGTCCTAGGGACTTTCCAGCTAGTTTATTTAGTATTCTTCATTTTGATACTCTTAAAATCCCACTTATTAGGTATTAATTTTACCTTATTGTCTTGGAATTTTTGTATACTACTTAAAATTTTTTGTTTTCTTAAGAAATTTAGTTTATAGCCCCTCCTTATATTTTTTTATTAGTTGATTTAATTTATAAGTAAAGGTCTGACCTAAGCCCCCACCATCTTGGTGGTTTTAGTAACTAAAAAGAAAAAAAAACTAGTTCATCAAGTGCATAAAGGTGCTAGAGGCATTTAATAATCTGAACGACATCACAAACCACTTATACAACTTTTTTTTTTCATCTTAAATGTCATCTTCTACTCATCACCAGGTCGAATTCTGGTCTAATGATAGTCACTACACAAATCTATCTTCAAGAAGACTTGAGCACCCTCTAACTAGTCTTACAAATCCCGAAAGATTGGAATGAGAAAATCGATACTTCATGGTAATCTGATTAATTCGCATGCTGTCCGTGCACATTTTTTAACTTACATCTTTTTTTGGCACCAATAAAGTCGATACAGCACATTGGCTCATGCTCTCCTGAATAAAGCCCTTCCTCAATAACTCATCAATTTGTGTTTATAAAATCGCATGTGATGAGGGCTCATGTGATAATGGGGTAAGTTAGGTAAACTCATACGAGGAACTAGGTTTATATGATGATGTATATCACGTAATGGTAGTAGTCCATCTAGCATCTTTGATGGATTTATATTAACGAACTCATCTAACAAAGGCCACACTTATTCAAGAACAGTCTTTTCTTTAAACTCATCCTTCTTCTGTATCCTTTTGTAACCTGTTAGCCTAAAGGGCTATACATAATGTAATTTTGATGATAACAAACATGTGGCTTAAGTGATTTAATAATAAATATTGTATTTCACATTTTCACTAGTTTTTGAAGGATAATATTTATGCAAGTGAATCAAGTGAAATCAAGTTCAAGACACTCCACGGACAACGACGAAATCAAGAATGAAGTTTAGAGCTCAACGGATGAATTATTGCGATAAATTCTTGTAAAGCCGGTATGATTTAATTAATGCATGATTTAGCATTTGAGAAGCTCAAAAGATTAATTCAATAATTAATTTTCATAAACTAAAAGGTTTTATATTTATAAGATAAAGTATTTTGTGGATTTGAGTAATTTGGTCTTAAATGAAAAGTTTTACAATCTTTGAGTTTGATAAATATTATTTTGAATTTCGGATTTGGACTTATTTGTAAAGTTTTGAAATATTTTGGGCCATGCTATAATTTATGACAGTTTGAGGACCCGAATGAAATTCAATCACATGAAATCCAAAATTGGACAGAAAGGAAGCGGCTAACCGCCTGAGGCTAGCGGCTAGCCGCCTGAGGAAAATCTTACATTTTCAATTTTGGACTAAAGTGAAAGGTTTTGAAAATTTTGAAAATTATGAGTATTATGTTAAATTTTAAAAAGGATCTCTTTGAAAAATATTAATTTTTTTGGGGCCATATCATAATTTTAGAAAGTTTTGAAATACAATGTTATTTGGAAATTCTGAAATTGGACCTATTTGTAAAGTTTTATGACGTTTTGGGCCATAGTATAATTATAGAAAGTTTTGGGCTAAAGTGTAATTTTGGTGAACAGTGTTACTGTAGCAAAATTCAAAATAACGGTAATATCACTGTTACAAGCGGCTAGCAGGATAAATCAAGCGGCTAACCGCTTGGTTGCTGGAATTTGTCTATAACGGCTAGTTTTCGGGCTCTAACTATAAAAACTCAATCCCAACTTCATTTTAAGGACTAATACAAGTATAAATAAGATCATATAACATATATTGAGCTTCCATTTCGCAAATCATCATTTATTGAATCATTATTGAGCTATAATTTGTTATCCACTCTTAAAGAGAGTTTTATTATTGTGATTTTCATTACTCATCAAATTGTGAGTGTACAAGTGTGGGAAACACTTGGGGTGAAGAGATTGAGGAGATAATCTCTTGTTGTAAAGGTCCATTGACACCTTGGAAGTCAATTGTAAACATTTGAAGTCTTGGGAGGCTTGGATAGTGAAATCCTCAAGCCGAGTGAGCTTGGAGGCGTGGACGTAGGCGGGGATAGCCGAACCACGTAAAAATTCTTGTGTTTGCTTTCTCTTCCCTTACTCTTTTAATATTGTGCTTGATTGAATTTATTGTTTTTGATTTGATTAAGGCAATAGATTAAATTGTTGTGCGAATTGTATTGCATAATTTTAAAATCCCAATTCACCCCCCCTCTTGGGTTGCATAACTTGTATTTCATAACCATCACAATCATTCTTTACATGGCTCTTAGCAATAGCTAGAAAATTCTTCTATTCTTTCTTAGGATTTGTCTTCTTGTTAGTTAAAGGCATTCAACAAACCTTGTTACTTTTCTGATTGATACTAAAAAGTGTACATTTAATGAGGAAAAAATTATTAGTTTTACACTTATTGCGTCGATTAATGCGCTCATTATTTCTAAATTATCTTAATACTCCCTAAATATATTTTTATGTTAAATTAATTAGCAATATGTTAATTTTTATCTTGTAAATATTTCTCAAGAATAAAGATGGAATTGGAATTGAAAGTGGGAACAAAGAAGAACTACTGGAACACACTTGAGGAAATGTAATAATAAAAAATAAAAAAATAAAAAAAAGAACAAAAGAGCAGCCATGCTTTGGTTACTTGTGATGGTCATCTTGACCATCACACATTTCAATATGTATATATAATATAAAAATAAAATAAAATATTAATAATAATAAAATAAAAAAAAAGATGATTCCATTGCCTATAAAAAGCAAGGGGATGCAAGCGACCTAAGTACGAATTCAGAGTAGAGAGGAGCCGGGAGCCAGAGAGGAGTGTGGAGTGAAACTGAAGAATTTCTTTCTTTCTTTCTTTTCTTCTCTTGTTTTCGTCTGTATCAATTTTCTTTATAACATATTTCAAAAGTTTATCAAATAAAAAGAGTGTTGTGTTTTCTTTGAATATGAGTGGTTAATTTTACTAAGTTGAGGTAAAAAGTGAAGCTCAAAATTTTAAACTATTAAACTTATTACTTCTCAAAGTAAGTTTTTAAGTTTATTTTATTATTTTCTGGTTATTTTGATGTCATGTTAATTTATCGATTTTCTTTGGATCTGTATGGTATTTTGACATAATGTCGACACATTAATATAGTGTGGCACATTAGGTATTTGATTCCATTCACACACATAGTTAGTCAAGAATTAAATGATATAATAATTAACTGATAAAAGTGAGGTAAAATATAAAAAAAATGAGAGAATATTAAAATTATAGTTTGGATACGGAGAGTGGATTCCATAACCTTAGCATATTTTTAAATTGATTTCCAATAATTTCTTTTCCCCACAATTAATTTTCTTAGTTTTAAATTGACCACTAGATTTAAAATTTTATGTGGTTCGACCCCAGACTCACCGGGTTATATTATAACTAGACACTCGTATACTTGGGAGTAATACACTTTTGAGTTGTGTCATTTTCCAACAAAATTCAAACATATTATCCTGTCCTCTGCAGACAGCATCCATATCAAACTACTAAAGTCTACTCAATAACAGATGACACACATCTATATCCACCACATCACTCTTATAGATCCTCTCAATAAAAAAAAAAAAACACAACACACCTCTGTTACTCACGTTTCTATTCCTTTGTTTATCCATCTTATTTTATTAGGTACTGGATGTTTCTTAGTTGAAAACCTCATCATATCAACCAGTGCTTTTGACACTATGTTCTCACTGTTACCATTATTAGTTATCACGTTGTATATTGTATCGTTAATTGTGCCATGTGTTCTGAAAATCTTGTTGCGTTGATTATCTTCTTCAAGTTTTAGTGTTAATAAAATCTTATGTACAATGCAACTCAACATCTCTCCTTCATCTACCTTCAACTGTAAAACTTCTTCATCATCCCTATCTTCAATAACATTCACTCATGTCTCGTTAATTTTAGCCTCTACCATATTCAAATTTTTTGGATGATAATCACCTAATTGATGATTAGACTCCCCATATTTCGAAAACTTATTCAGCATAAGCTTAGCCTATGGGTTTTTTTGCCATTGCCTAGATGGTTGTCACTGCCTAGATAGTCGTGGCATTTGCTACTACTATGGTTTTTGTTGCATCTGACTACTTCTAGCCTATATTTTCTGCTTGTTCTTGACCCCAAAACCACTTGGCCTATTTTGTACACTAGTCATTTGCTGCTACTGAGTTTTAGAAATAGCTTGTTGCCTTAGTTCTTCCAATTTGTTAGCCCCAGATACTGTTGAGCCCAAGTCCCAAGTCATATCAATTATATCATCTTTTAATTTCATTTATATTATTTCGTGTGTACAAATGGTAAAATTCTTTCATATACTCATCCACATTATGATTTCCTCATTGACAGTTTTGATATTTAAAATGCAACTGCTGCTAGTAATATGTTTGCAAGAAGCACTCTTTCATTATCCTCTGCATTATAGGCCATCACTTAATAAACTGCTTTCCCGCAACTTTTCTTCGATTCTGTATATGTTGCCCCTATGCAGAAGCTGTGCCTTTCAATTAAAGTGCCACAATTTAACCCACTCCTCTTGAAGATCCATATACTCAAAAAATTAAAGATAACCAAAACTAAAGTTTTTGAATATTGAGGTTTATCGATCTAAGTCTAAATTACAAAATTAAGGTTTTGAGCCTTTTTATATGATAATCTTAAATATCCTAAATTGATCAAAATAGCCAAACTTAAAATATTATTTTATAATAAAATTTTCCTAATTGAAATAAGAAAGCCAGAATAAATGGAGTCCAAAACAGACTTCTAGAAAAAAAAGATTAAAATAAATAGGAAAAATAGAAAAATATTTTAAAACTTAAAAACAATTAGAAAAAAAAAATTTTTGGTTTCGAGCTCAGACTAGAATGATACAAGCATTTTAGTTTTGATTTGTTCTATCACATACCTCGTAACGATATATTAGACGTAAAAAACGGACATTTGTAGCCAAAGTTATGCCCTTCGAAAGGTACCTTACTCGTGACACGCACTCATCCTACATTAAAACCCATGGCCGCGTGTGGCCTTTTCAAGAAAAAGCCATGGCCTTGTGGCATGTGCGGCCACACCAAGCAAAACAAATAGCCACGCCCGGCCATCTAAGCACGCCCATGGCTGCGCGGCCATTCCAAGTAAGCCCATAGCCGTGCGCAGTCATGTTAAGCATACGATGATCCAAGCAAATGAGTGTTGATGATTTCAACGATTAGTCTAGTCTTAGGGTTTATTAGTGAATTTGTGAAGAAGTTAGGGTTTGTTTAAAGGAGAAGATGGGCCAAGATTTGGAACAATAGTGTTGGCACACCATCGCATAACCCCAAAACTTGCCGTGAGTTGTTGTCGCGGCTATTGTGGCTTTATGATGCTTGGAGAAGATGGAGAAAAAAGCAAGAAATTTAAAAAAAAAAGGAATAATGAACCGAAGAAGATGAAGAAATTAACCAGAAGATAAAAAAATTAAAAGAGAAAAGTAAGAAAGAAATTTATTTTTTATTTTAAAATAAGTAAATTTAAAAAAAGTAATTTTTTTATGTTTCTGCAGTGAAAAAATTAGCTAATTAAAAAAATAAAAATTATCAATTTAGGTCAAAAGTGAATTTTGTTGAAATGTTTGAGTGTGTTGAAATTTATTGAAACATTTGGGTTTTGTAGAAATTAACTTATATGTTTTGATTTCTTATCTGTGAGTTGACTATTAAGAGAATGTATAAATATAATTTTACCCTTTTGATCATTAAAATTAATGGGCAAAAAATGAAATTTGGGGGTAAATTGAAGTTTTTGTATTTTTAGAGTGTAAATTGAAGTATGTCAATCTACTAAGGGAATAGGATGAAATTTACCGATTATATTAAACCATTACATTAAAAAGTCATAACGAGATAATCATTAAATACAAAAACAATACAAAAATAAATTAAATTGAAATTATGTATCCTCAACCTAAAAAAGCCAAACCAAACATGTCCAAACAATAAAAATATAATTAAATAGAGAAATTTTAGAATCTCTTTGTAAGAAAACTACTTGTTTTTTAAATTTAAAAATCCTTTTTAGCTTCTCTTCGTACAATATGAATAAAACTGTAGTAAATAATAACGAATCATTTCTAAACATTTATTTCATATTTTAGGATCATTTTATGATGCTGTGATTAAAGTTACAGTATCAATACCGTCATTAAAAATAAATTATGTAAATGAAATGTAAAATTTGTAACTTTAACATAAAACTTATAAACTAATATTAAGTCAAAATAAAATATAAATTTTGGAAATTAAGCATAAGATTTGTAAATGGAAGGTAAAACAAGTAAATTAATATAAAACTAGTAAGTTGATGTATTATTAATAAACAAAACAAAAATTTATAAATATAATATAAAACTAGTAAATCAATATTAAGTGCAAAATAAAACATAAATTTTAGAATTAAAGAAATGATAGGTAGAAATAAAGTATATTATTCTAAATTTTTACAGTTTGCTTTAGCTAGATAAAAGTGATGGGTAGAAAAAAAAATGGATTGATTATGAATGCAAGTAATTCGTTAAAAAAATTCTTAAGTGTGTTTAATTTTTATTTTTTCTCCAATGTAAATTTATTTAAAGTGAGGTTTTATAAGAAAAATAAACAGATACTAGTAACTTCGCTCTAAATACAGTGGATCGAAAATTCACATACACAGTCCAGTGCGTTAGGTCGGCCTTTTTAGGTCCCAATTTCTTGTATTTGTTCTTGAACCGAAGGAAGGAGTCTTTATAAAATCACTTCTATTAGTTTTGTTTATGTTCGCCCTTATCTGTTTTGCCTTAGGTCCTTAAATGAGATTATCTTATACTTAAAAATGATATCAGATGAGTGCAGTGACTGACACTCTCTTTTCTTATAAAATTTCTAATTTCTTATTGTTTTGTAATTATAATTTTATCCTCTATATCTTAGATTGTATATTGTATTTAAAAGTCATCTAATTCACTCAATCTCTTTCTCTATTGCAACCTCTTTAAATTGAAAAACTTTTAAAAAAAAAAGGTCTATTTAAAGAGTAAAAATTTGATTTAAACAAGTTTTATTCACTTATCGACAATTTATTTTTGTAAAAAAAAAATTTGTGAAGTTTTCATAGATTATTAATACAGGTATGTTAGGAGATAAATAATTTTTTTTTGTCTATCTTATTTTGTTTACAAAATAGAATGAGAGAGAGAGAGATGCTCATTCGGAATTACTGGGAATGAAAAGCAAGGATAGATGCTGAATCAAGATTCAAGATGGGATTTATTCAAGAAGAATAACAAAAAAAAAAAACGAAGTTATTTTTGAAAGTTGGAAGGGGCTGGAATGGGAGAGGGTCACTCTCACTCAAAAACAGTCTTTCTTGAATTAAGCATGATGTAAATAGAAAAGGGGGTTGAAAAGAATTATATTAGCACCCTCTATTACGGGTCGGACGCGTGTAGGACACCTGCGAAGCCCATGTCAATCCGACGCCTGGCAGTTTTTGAATACTAGATCAACCAGTTTGACTAAAACGCCTCGGCTCTTTCAAACTTTCAACTTTCAACTTTCAAGGCGAACACGAACGAAACCCACGCGAATCTCAGTGGAAGGAAAAAAAAAAGGTAAAAGCAAAAACAATAGTCACCAATTCACCATACTTATCATCTCCGGTCAGGTCTTTGTTTTGTATGGTCCCCTTTTTTTAAGTTGAAAATAAAAAAAATTAATTTGAGTCATCGCATTGGTCAACTTAAAAACGCAAATAATTCTTCGTTCAAATTTCAAAAGCCAACATCAGAAAATTAAAAGCAGAGCCAAACGGCAACTTGCTACAGAAAGCAAAAGGGGGAGGACAGAGGCTCTACTTAAAAACGCGAGAGCTCTATCTTCTTTCTCATTCTTCTTCGGCTTAAAAGTTGGTTTTTTTTAAAAAAAATGGAGAACGAATCGATGGTGATGAAAGACAGAGGGATTCCACTGTACTGTGGCAAATACGTACAGTACAATATTCTAGGAACCCTCTTTCAGGTCTCCTCTAAGTACGTTCCTCCTCTTCAGCCTATTGGTCGCGGCGCATACGGCATCGTTTGGTATAATTTTTTTCAAACTTTTTTTTCCTTTTTCTTTTTTTTTTTTTAGCTTTTTGGAAGTAAATTATGTCGAGAATTTAGGCTGCTTAATTTCCTGCAACTTAAAAGGAGTGTTTGATTCGGTATCGGACAAGTTCTGGTTTTGCTTTTTTAAAGTAACCATTTAAATTGTCTCAAAATATCAAAATAAATGTTTAAAAACAATTCGCTGTTTTCTACTACAGTTTTATTCATAGTATATGAAGAAAAGCTAAAATGATATTCAAATTTTAAAAACAAGTATTTTTCTTACAAAGAAGATTCTAGAATTTCTCTATTTAATTATATTTTTATTGTTTGGGCAAGTTTGGGCTGGCTTTTTTAAGCTGAGGATTTATAATTTCAGTTTAATTTATTTTTGTATTAATTGTGTATTTAATGATGATTTGGTTATTACTTATTAATGTAATTAATGTTTTTCTATGTAAGAATTGATGCAATTTTCTGACAAAAAATTGAACTTTGTTAATGTAATGCAGTAGTGCTGTAAATTCAGAGACAAGAGAAGAGGTTGCAATAAAGAAAATTACGAATGCATTCGATAACAGGATTGATGCCAAGAGGATCCTCCGTGAGATCAAACTCCTTTGTCACATGGATCATGATAATGTATTTACTTCTGTAAACTTATAGGCTTGTTTACTGTCCTGTACTTTTCTAGCATTGTTACTCTACTCTCACTTGCTAATCCCTGCTTCTGATCAAAAGATGTCACACCATGTTTTCCTAGAATTGCATATATATGTGTGTCTGTATTAATGATCTAGTGGGCGATGTTGCTCATGTTATGGTGAGTCATGCTGCTATGTGGTGTGCTCTAGTTATCTATAGCTTCAACTCTATCTTTAAGGTGTTATAGACTCATGTCGTGTTTGCAGTTGCTCAATAGATCATTTTTCTGTGTATACATATCCACACACAACAAATGATCTGGTAAGTGCAGTTCTATAATGCCTTGTGAATGGTGTTGAAGTTGTTTAATATGACAGACCAACTTGACAGTGTTGCTCACTATAACGTGAGCAACGTCACCTATTAGATCATTATTCTCTCTCTATGTATAAGAATTCTAAAGTGTAGACATCTATTAAAATTCAAATCAACAATCAGAGAGTTGCTAGAAGACAAAAAATTTTCAACTCCAATTAATTATTAATTAGGCAATTTCTTAACATAGAGTTGAACAACGTTTTGTTTCTTCAGCACTACTGTTTACAACAAGTTGGTTTGGATTTTAAGAAAAGTAGGCACCGCTAGGCACCGCA
Source organism: Atalantia buxifolia (assembly GCA_030444775.1). Classification (NCBI taxonomy): domain Eukaryota; kingdom Viridiplantae; phylum Streptophyta; class Magnoliopsida; order Sapindales; family Rutaceae; genus Atalantia; species Atalantia buxifolia. Next base: position 15,261,630 of record CM059838.1, read on the forward strand.
AGAAAGGAATATATATATATGTATATTTTCATTTCAGTAATGCATTAGTAATGTGCATGGTATTCTTGTGGAGCTTTTACAGACTAATTGTAACATTTGCCGAAAGGAGTATTGTACATAATATCTATCTATGAGTATTTGTTTTATTTTTTCAATGATGTGAATGGGAGAAGATCAAGACATTAGTTTTGTACAGATTGTCAAGGTGAAGGACATAATACCACCGATGGATAAGGAAAAGTTCAATGACGTTTATATTGTATATGAGTTGATGGATACTGATCTACATCAGATAATACGCTCCAAACAGGCTCTGACTGATGATCATTGTCAGGTAAATTAGTTCGATGCTTTTTCTACTGTTATAGTAGTGGTTTATCCTGTCAAATGAGTATATACATTGCGAGCTTTTATTGCCTTGGGTGAGAAAAGTTTTATGAACAGTGGGTTTATGATCTTGTTTTATCGAATTAGGAGCTGGCTGGCAAATATCTTGTATCCATTAATCTGCTGCAACTTTCCTTGTGTTGTCCTTATTATTCAGATGTGTGCTCTTATCTTAGTATGCTTCAAATGAATAAATGTTTGCTATATATGTTAACACCATCACTTAAAGCCTGAAGCGAACAATTCCATCCTTCACTGGCATGCCACATGGTTGTGTTTTCCTGAATGGCCTCCTCAAAGCTGAGAAGACTGTTTTGTGAATTAAGATTCTTCCTAGAGAAGATTAAGAAATAAGAATGCTTTTGCCTGACCCATATCCCCAGGAGGATCCAAGCATAACTTCTTGGGGAATTAAACCTATTTATTGAACCCCGTTGCTCTGCCCATTTTGAAGCGTTCCTTCTGTACTTGTCAATTTGTTTCTCTACGAGTGTAGTTCAGTACAGTATAATGGAATACTTTCTCAAGCTGGTTTCTACTAGATGAAACTTACCTATAACAGAGGTACGCATTGTTCAATGGCTTCTGCAGTATTTCCTATACCAATTGCTGCGGGGACTGAAGTACATACACTCTGCTAATGTTTTGCACCGAGATTTAAAACCAAGCAACCTGCTGCTCAATGCAAACTGTGATCTTAAGATTTGTGACTTTGGACTAGCAAGAACCACTTCAGAGACGGATTTCATGACGGAGTATGTTGTAACCCGATGGTATCGAGCCCCTGAATTGCTGCTTAACTGTTCAGAATATACTGCAGCTATTGATATTTGGTCGGTTGGTTGCATTTTCATGGAGATTATGCAAAGGGATACTCTTTTTCCTGGTAAAGACTATGTTCAACAGTTGACAATGATAACTGAGGTGCTCATCCTTTCTCATTATTCTCCTATTGGCTTTTGAAACTACATTTGAATTGCATAATTAGGTAATGGATATAATGAATAAAAATTCTTGTTTGGCTTTTACCAAAAATAGCTACTAGGTTCACCGGATGATTCAGATCTTGGATTCCTAAGAAGTGATAATGCCCGGAGATATGTTAAGCAGCTTCCACATGTCCCCAAGCAACCCTTTTCTCAGAAGTTCCCCAATATGTCTCCCGTGGCAATTGACCTTGCAGAGAGAATGCTAGTTTTCGATCCAGCCAAACGCATAACAGGTATGCTCCTTGTATAACACATTCACACCTAACCAATTTGTTTTTCACTTTCTTTTTACTGACAAGAAACATCTCTATTTTATTTTTGTGATGCATGTGAAGTGGAGGAAGCATTAAACCATCCATATCTATCAAGTCTTCATGAGATCAATGAGGAGCCTACCTGTCCGTATCCTTTCAACTTTGATTTTGAACAGACATCCATGAATGAAGAAGATATAAAGGAGCTCATATTGAGAGAGTGTTTGAACTTCAACCCAGATCACATGCCCGAGTAATCTTTGACCTTTGTTTCCTTTGCTCGGCTCATTGGAGTGATGTCAAGGTTGATTATGGTTTGCAAAGCTAGCATGTATGTTGAATGCCATTAGGGAACTCTGCATAAGCAGAAAATTTGGGAGATAGGTTCTCCCTTCTGATTTTAGTAGGGTGGAATGGCTCTATGGCAGTATATCATATAAAACAAGTTACCGGATTAGTTAATTTCAACAGTGAAGTTCCCAGTTGGGGTTTGTAATTTGGGATTTATAAAAGAAGGCCGTTTGCTCCTAGCCTCCTTTGGTTTGGGATGTGTTTGTATAGTGTAAATTCAATTTTATCAAAACAGAAGAAGAAATTAATAATCGAGATAGAATACACGAGTGGCAACAATGTACTGATTTTAATTTCTTGGTTGTAAGTTAAATTAGGCATTGCAGAGTCTAAACTAAAACTTACAACCGTGTTAGCAGGCAACTTCAGTGAAATGTTTCTGAGATTTCTATTGTTCTATTTTTCTACTGCCGTCTAATTCTTGAATTTTGTCCTGGCAATCCGTAAGGATCATTAGGAGATCGCAAAATTGTTTTCCTCCCAATTGATCTGAGGGAGCTAATCAGGTGCGCACGGTAAGGTTTGAAGTACAGAGCTGTGTTGTGGGGTCATTGCTCCTTACTTTCGATCTGGATAGGTGCCTAATTACACGATTGTGGCAGTTAATTACGTTTATTTATATAAAAGCTTCCAAGTTATTTATATTTGATTGGATATGGGATTTCACCCGCCAGTTTACATGGACGGGTACACCGTCCGCCAATTTGAGTTAAATAAAACTTGCGCACTTCTGCAAAACTGAGTTGAAAAGTATGCATAGGCTCTGTAAATACGTCCAAGAAGTAAGGAGTTTTATTTATTAATTTGTCAGTCATCATAAGCATAGCGGAAACAAAGCCGCGAAAGAGAAGAAATAATGAGGCTCTCAATTCTCGCAATTACAAATGCTCTACAGAGCCAAAACAGGAAGAAGCTATCACCACTTCTATTCTCATTCTCTCGATCATTCTCACAGCTGAGCTCGCAATCTCAACGGTGCGTTTTGAGCTTCTACTTCTCCTTATTAAATAATAATAATAATAATAACATTTCGTCAAACACATTACATACGAATTTTCTTTTCCTCACTATTTGTTTATGATGATCGTTGACTGATTGACAGGCCTTCGTTTGGCATTGCTTTCGACATAGACGGTGTCGTTCTTTTAGGAAACACTCCCATTGGTGGCTCTAATAAAGCTCTCAAAAGGCTGTACCAAGCTTCCGGTATACACAAACTCCAAAAATGCAATTTTGTTCAGAATAGATTTATAGAATTTTTATTTATTTATTTTCGTCTCATGGACAGGTGATTTGAGGATCCCTTACATTTTCTTGACCAATGGTGAGCCATTTTCTTGATGATGATGATTAACATGGCATTTTACATTACCTGATAGTTGCTAGTGCACATGTTCATTGAACTTACCTAGTACACTTAGCTTATCTACTGCACATGCATGTTTGCGTATATTTTGGAACCAAGCAGCTATAGTGTTTTTTTTTTTTTTAACACGCCAGCTTTTACATTGCAATAGCTATGGATGGCTTTGCACTACTGATGTAGAAATAGAGGAATATGTTTTTATTCCAAATAGATATTTATGCACATTGAGATGGATTTTTGTGGGAAATTTTGCCATGGAGTTTGCTTGTTGGTGATTGAAGTTATGAATAATATTAAAGATATTACTTATTATTAGTTGGCTAATCTGCAGTTGATTCTGACTTCAACAGGAGGTGGTTTTCGTGAATCTAAAAGAGCCACTGAGTTAAGCAAAGTTCTGGGTGTGAATATTCTACCTTGTCAGGTAATGCTGCAACAATTCTTAAAATCTTTAACCTGTGTTTACTTTATGATTTTTTTTTTCCTTTTATTCTATAGCAATTTGTTATCAATTATTTCAGTGTGAAACCAACAGACTTTGATGAAAACTTCTATTTCTTTTTCCTGATTATTGTGCATAGCATTCATTTGCTTTTATTAACTTTTTAAAATGTGATTCCACGCAGGTGGTACAAGGCCATTCACCTTTTAAACAGCTCTTTAATAGGTAAGGTACAGGTATGATTTGTAGCTAGTTTATGTATTGATATTGATGTGCATATTTATGCTGAAGTAGAGGATCCTAAAGTATTGAGTAGAATAATGAGCATAAATGACATTAATTTTATCTTTAACGCCATTGCGTTGAAAATAAAGACTATAATATATGGGCATTTGTAAAGTTATTAATCTCTCTCTTTTTTCTTTATTCCATCTTATTCATTCTAAACTTCTACAGAAGGAGAGAATCATTAGGCCTTCCCAGTTGAATCTTGTCAAATCAAATCAACATAGGCTGTATCTTTATGGTTAATATAGTTGATGGCAGATCTAAATGTACCTTTTTTCCACACATAGAGAATCACTTGTGGTAGTTCGCAACTCTGATCAATGGTGATGAATGAAAGGCTAATTAACTTAGTAGTTCAGTCTCGGAGTAAGATATATAAATAATTTCTAATTTTTCAGTGAAGCTACATGCGTCCTGCCGGAGTTGAAATGAGGAGAAACTTATTCATTGTTAGAGAGATCTGAATTAAAATAACACATATATCTGTAGGATTATGGATTTTTTTTCTAGTCCAATTATCTTTGAAGTGATAACCCTTTTGAATTGTGCAGATTTGAGAATGAATTCATTGTTGCTGTTGGTAAAGGTGAACCTGCTGCGGTTATGGCTGAATATGGATTTAAGTAGGCTCTTGGTTTCTTTTTCTTTTCTTTTTTTTTTCCCCCTCACCATTCACAAGTCTTGGAAATAGTCATATCTTCCTGAGTTTTATACCTGAATCACTACTGTGCTTGTTCATTTTATCTGCAGAAATGTGCTTTCAATAGATGAGTATGCATCCTACTTCGACGGCATTGATCCTCTCGCACAATATAAGAAGTGGAATATTAAACATGCTGCTAGTGAAAATAGTACTTTTAAGGAGATGGCTCCAACTATTTGCTCCCAAAGAGTTCAAGCAGCATTTATAGTTAGTGATTCTGTTGACTGGAGCAGAGACATTCAGGTTGACTTAGGTTTTTTAGCTAATATGATCAGTAACTGTTATATACATTCAATGAAAGGACTTGTAATCAAATTATTAGCTATAACTGGTCAACAAAGGTGCCGGGCACAATGTCTTAACATCTATATGGATGAACAGTTAAGAATTAAATTTTGACCTTCCCCTTTGTCCTACTGGTGGTGTGTCAGTATTGTGGCCAGGAGTGTTGGCCTTCATAATCCAACCCTAGACTTTTCCAGCTTATGGATCTTACTGTTCTTGTGGAAAGATTATAATTCTGGCTGAAGTTGATTTGTTATGATTTTTGTTTAGGTTGTTTCAGTTCTCAGCTTCTGAACGTCTAGCCAAAACCTGAAAATCACAGTGCATTTCTTTTTTTGTCTAGAATATAGGAAACTTTGTGAGAAAGAAAAGAAAAATACATTCAATCTAATTTTGTTAATAATAAGTCTCAACTATAATCAAAAGAGGTTTGAACTTTGAATGGTCATCCTGAGTCACAACAGTTTCAAACTTTTTGTTGTTGTCATGTCTTCTGAAAACATCCTTCTACTCCTGTTATTTTTGGTCTTTGAATATTTACTACAGTAAATATTTTGTAGGTTCTTTGTGACATTTTAAGAACTGGAGGTCTACCTGGAAGGGAAACCAGACACCAGCCGCATTTGTATTTTGCAAATGATGATCTTGAATACCAGGTTAGTTCTTATGTTAGACTACATATGTTGGTTGTTACCTTGAATTTTTTTAGAAATCTTTTTTAAAACTGGTTATATACTGACAAGGTGCTGCTGAAGTTAGGCTACTTTCCCTTCTGAACGTCTGGGTATGGGAGCTTTCAGAATTGCACTGGAATCCATTTTCAATAGGTAAGACCACCAATTGTTGATCCTATACTGTCTGAATTTTTTCAATGAATAGTTGGAAATGTCTTGCTGGCCCACTTATTTGAGCACAATCAGTCAAATGAGTTATGAGTCGGAGGCTCAGCTGTGGACGTCTGCTTCTCAGAGATGGCCCTTTTTGGAGATATGATGAATTGACATCAAATGTTGAAAAAATAACCTGTATACCACATGTTCTCTAATCTCTACCCTTTAGTAGTATATAATTTCAATATTGTGTGATGCAATGAACTTTTCTGTCTTTTCATTAATTATGCAGAATTCACCCAAACCCTCTGGAGTATACTTCTTTTGGCAAGCCAAATCCATTAGTTTTTCAGAATGCTGAGCTGGTACTAAAGCAACTAGTGCATTCTCTTTGTCCTAATCCTCGTGTTGTGAATCGTGCAACTTCTGAAAGTCATCATTTTAGAACGCTATATATGATTGGAGATAACCCTTCAGTTGACATTAAAGGAGCACGCCAGGTTTGTCTCACGTGGGCTAGAAATGTGGATTCATAATCTCATATATTTGTATTGTCAACTGCATATTTTTTAAAAATATATTACAGTACAACAAAAAGATTTCTTTCGCTATTTCAGGCTGGGCGACCCTGGTTTTCTATTCTGACTAGGACTGGGGTTTTCAAGGGAAAGGAAAATAGTTCTGAGTTTCCGGCAGATCTGGTAAACATTCCATGAACTTGGGCATTTTGTTATCCAGGCGTAATGCGGTCATAATTACAGTTAAATCAAGCATATTCTCTTTCCCTCTTTTTTTTCCACCCATATGTGCTTAATTACAGTTGAAGAGCTCGAAATACCAATTTGGCATTGAATTGCTCAACTGACTTGTATGTTGAATTTTGCAGGTCGTTGACACCATGGAGGAAGCTGTGGAGTATATATTGAGAAAGGAGTCCATCTAATACAGATTATATACCCCTACATGTTCCAAGATTTCCTGTTATATTGTTTCGGACACCCGGCCATTTATATTGAAAGGTGTAGGATGTATGGGTCAATTCAGTTCAGAGTTGCCAGATGATACCAATAGTGATAACCAACTAGTTCTTTCTAGGTTTGTATGTCCAAATCCATCTTGGTGTAAAACACATTGTCTTCATTTTTTCTCTTTCCCCGTAAATGGGGTTAATTCTATTTACGTTGAATTGTGAAACAATCTAACACAGTTTCAAAATATAAGAAGAGATCGTTTGTTCTGCTTGCTATGGACTGCTTGAAGCTGCCCATTTTATCTGGCTTTTATTCTTGTTTACAAGTAATTGAACTCTATAATGTAGTGGATTTGGGGCATTATCACACTTGTTCAACAAACCAAATGATCATTTAGCTTCAGCCAATGCACTTGGAACGTGATTATGCAACAAAAAGAGAAGTTTAGGGCAAGGAGGAATTCCATTCAATGTCCTCAAAACTTTTCATCTCTCTTTTAGCATGGTAATTACAATAGCATAAAAATCCAGTACAAAAATGTAAGTTTCATATGTTACAGCACATGGAATGGTCTATAATGCAATAAAGACCAAATTAAGTACCCTCCGTCTCCTTTTCGTAGAGTTCTGGAGTAATATCTCATATTCCATCTTTTTTGGGTCACATCATAAGTGTTTAGAACTTGATGACTTGTTTAGGTTGGCTACCGTGCAATCCAAGCGCCTTACTCAGTGCAGTCTGAAAGCTGTTGAAAGGAACCAGTTCCATGCTGCAAAGAAAAGCACCTCACCTCAGTTAATAAAATATAATAGGTCATCATTAGAAGGAATAACGAAAAGATGCTTAATTAATATCATTACAGCAAGTATTTTGTCTGTTAAGATGAACATACTCGTATTTTAATTTCCCTTCTCGTGCTAGGCACAGAAGATAATCTATCATATTTCTGCACTCTGTTGCTTTCTCCGAGCTCAACCATTTTTGCAACCAAAAGCCCTTCAAGGAAAGATCCTGCAAAAAGATATATTTAGAGATATTCGCTGTAAGAGTCTAGGAATGATAAGTGTCCTTCAAAAAAGACAACCCATTTGTAATGCTACTTTTCATTTTATTTTTGCTACCACACAAATAACAAGTTGCAGTATTCCTTTTTGTTCTTTTCCACTTTCCTTCAAATTTGAACTCTGGGTTTATGTTTCTATGCTTTAGGCTTTAGATTGTTCTGAACATTAGAGTACACCTCATGTCCATGCCTCACTAATATCCTTCTAGTATAACCTTCTTAAGTGGATGATGAAAAAACTGAAGAACAAGCAGATTCTTAAACCCTACAGATATTGATCCTCAATAGTAACACTTAAATGTAACTGACAACAACGAGAAGGAACTGGAGTATCGGGGCTTACCTTAAATATGAAGGATGAAGTTGATACAGTGATGGGTTTCTTTGACATTCCACCATATGTTACCATTGTTCCTCCCTGACTGAAAACAAAAGTTTATCTCTTAACTTAGTGAAAATAATTTCTACATCCAAATATATAGCTTTCTCAATAATTTAGTATTGAAGATCACACCTCAAGAATTTGAGAACCATAGAAGCAGAATTGCCCCCAACACAGTTAAATCCCAAAGCAGGTTCAGGTAAATTAGCCTAGCATACAATAGACATATAAAATCGTAACATTGAGTCTGAAGAACTCAAAATGTAAGAAACAAATCAAGCATTACAAAAGCACACGATTTTCTAGCACCAACCACATTAGAGAAGTACAAATCCTTAGACTCACAAATATAATGACCAAAAGATAAAAATACCAGAAGACCCTTGACATTTTTCACTTCCAGCTGGCTCTCAGTAAATACTTCATCTGCACCAAGTCCTTTAAGCTTTTCCTTAGCTTCATCTGACCCTGCCCTGAACCAAGCTGAAGAGGGTAAGTGAAGGTATATAGGCAGGCATCCATCGGACAACAAAACTTCAAGCAATTCAAAAATTCAGTCAGATAAACACTTCTTGTCACATTCTATATTTTTAAAAGTTAAAGGTGTGTCTGATTGTAGGTCTTCCTCCTTCCCATGTTTGGTAAGGTTACTATCAGATCACTTATTAGCCACAAATACCTTTGTTTTTATTTGATACAAGTCATCACCATGGAGCAATATTTCTTTCCAGCTTTCAATTAAACTTTAAATAAGAACTAATTGATTCTCTACATCTAAACCTCCATCATTGAATCCTTTAGAAATGATAAGGAAGGGTTATCAGATAAAAAGAGTACAGAATAGGTTGTAGTCGGAAATCTAGTGAGGATATGGGAGTTTTACTTCCCAGAGGTGTCCATATACCGGTCAATGACAATTTGTTCAGCAGAACATGGCCAAAAGAGCTAGTCAGAAGAGGATGTAACATTCTTAGAGGCATACTCAATGAAGATCATAAGAAACATCTGTACCCTCAGTAAACTTGAGAAAAGTCAGATTAGGATATAACATTCCTAGAGGTAAGGACTCAAAGAAGATCATAAGAAACATCTGTACCCTCGGTAAAACTTGAGAAACGAAATTGAGGATGCTTCGGGAAAAATACACATGCTTGCATGTGTCTCTAGCAGTGACTTAAAGGACGTAAAACAGTAATATCCGCAGATTAAAGACGAAGCTCGTTGGGCATGGTACTGCAATATAAGTGAATGTTTAAAGGCCATTGTTTGGTGCAAGGATGGGCACCCCACAAACAAACTATCAGAACCTGACAAGTATGTAAATATATCGAACATTACTCTGGCAGTGAAATTCTGACACCAGGTAAAAGTTAATAAATGCCTAAACTAAGGGTCTCTGTTTTCTAAAAAGAGGCTTTCAGACCATACTTCAATCAACAATAGGACAACTATGTGGTCAACTATCACTAGAAAAGCTTTTAAATTAGTTTTGTGGTAAACATAGGTAATCCTCAACATTCAAAGTTTTCAGGAAGATGAAGTGTATGAAACCATAATTTGTTGGTGAAGCAATGTCTATTATCAAGGTTAAAACCATGAACAGAGACCACAGAAATGTACTCTGTTTAATTATCAAAATTCAAACAAATTTGCCGAATAACAAGATTAAATGCAACCGAGCTCAAGTAATACTCAGCTTCCATGTAATACCTATCCCTTATAATATTAATGCTATGGATGCCACGATGTCTTGCAATCTGAATTATGCACTGCCCCACAATGCTTGTTGCACCATTTTGGACGATAGAATCTCCTGCTTATACCAAGATTTATCAGGAAAAAGAAGCAAAAGAATAATAAAAAATCGAAATGAAACATAAGGCAGCACCTGAATTTAGAGTTGTGAAGTCTTCAAGCATTCTTAAAGCAGTCAAAGGATTAACGATAATGGTAGCAGCATACTCCACGGGTGAGTCTTTACTAATTTTGTGCCAGACACTCTGATCTTTCACAACATAAGTCTGCCATGTTCCTGCATAGAGCATCGCACAGCGCCCTATCATGTTCTCTTGTTAAATTGTTCTAATTATTATCCAAAATGTCTCACAATGTGTGAAGTCTCTAAGGTGCAGTAATTTTCCTACATGCAACTGCAAGACTAGCACACATTTTCTTCTTTTAAAAAGAGTAACACATCATGACCACAAGCAGCAAGTATGAAATAGCTTGCAAAGTTGGAAAAAGAAAATCTACCTGAAGAGGGTGGAGACAGGATGACCCAATCACCGGGGGCCAGTCTCGTAACTGCAGAGCCGACAGAATACACCTCTCCAACACCCTCATACCCTCCAACTGCTGGCACTTTTGGCCTGACCGGGTACACCCCTGCCAACGACACCAAATTAACAATTTTTCAATTCTATCCTATGCAATGTACTAAACCAATCATGAATAAAAAACGATAAATAAAATTTTGCAATTTCTGTGCTTGGCGTTTACTCAGCTGAGTTAATAATCATCGAAATGTACAAACAGTTGAAGAGCAATTTTGACCCAGAGCAATTTTTATGCTTCTGTGAAGGAAAAAAAGGGAGCAAAAGAGACCTTCAATGCGATTGATATCAGAAGGATTGATAGGAGCAGCTAACATTTTAACGCACGCGTCATTCCCTTTCACTTCCACCGGCGGTAACTCTATCATTCTGCAAATTCAATTCAATACCAAATATGTAATTACACTACTCATTCACTCAGTACTATATCTAACTATACTCATAATTCTATAACATATATCTTTCGGCGGCGTACTTGATGACTGAGTCCGGCGGGCCCTCCCGCTCGTAGACGACAGCCTTCGACGGCGGCGACATTAGAGCCGAGAAGGCCCGAACTTGTTGGGCTTGGACCCCACGAGCACGGGCCCATTCGAGGCTGAAGATACTTGCTGCTGAAATTGATCTGTTTATCAGTTTTAGCCCCACTGATCTTGCCAATGCCATCTTTGATCTTTCCAGTTTGGTTAGCGCAGGCAAAGTTGCTCGCATTAGTGAGTGCACCTCTCGCGCCAAAAAACGATGTCGTTCTGGGGTTTCCAAAATCCATCGACGCCTTGTTTCTGTATTTATCAGCTGGCCAAGCAGGGCCGATCCAGGCCTGTCATTATACTAGGCCCAGCCTCCCGGTCGGCCGTCAATTTATTTATTTATTTTTTTTTTGTTTCATCTTTTGAAAATTCTTAAACTTATTCAAGTCGGGTCGGATAAATTGACCACTCCTTATTTTCTATCCGAACTCAGGCCCTCGTTACCCAATGAGTATCGCCAGCACAAACTCAAGTGGCGTCCAGTCGCCACTCGTAATTAAAACGTCATAAAGCCGTTCAATTGTTTGTATTATATAAGTCAATTTTATTTGCCCCCTAAAACCTCAAAAAGTTAAAAATAAATCAAATAAATGATTTTTCGCAAGGCAGTTTTAACAAAGAGAAAATCTTTTTTTTTTTTTCATTTCGATTACCTTGATAAAAAGTTGATCTGATATCGTGTTATCTTTTCAATTATAATCAATCATGGGACATTTTCCTGTGATGGTTAAAATCTAACGAACTAAGAATTGTAAGTTATTAAAAATATCGGTTTGACTTTATTGATTGTTGAAACAAATTTCAAAGATGTGGTTGATTTTACTAACAAAAAGAAAAGTAGGATCAGCTCTATCTAAAAAATTCAAGACAAAGGGTTCATTTATGTTGCAACTGTTGTACAATGCAACAGTTGTTTCCAGTCATTAAATTTAATTAGTGTAGAATCACAGAATTATAAATCTAACGATCAAAGAACTATCAGTCTTATCAACAATTCTTGAACATAGTTTTGTCCCAAGACAAATGAAAGAATTTCTAGAAACTTAAAATCCCTGGTACTCCGAAATATTGTAATATCTTTACACACTCTCTAAGCAAGTTAGCTTTAGAAAGGTGTGAAATTATTGTGTGCCTTCAATCATTTTCAGCAAAAAAAAAAAATATTTATTTATTTTGTTGAATTAATGAAAGTTTTATTTTTTATTTTTTAAAAATCTAATATTAAGATAATGATGTACTTATAAGGTTTTGTTTCCAAATAATGTATCATATGACGATTCATTTATTGATATTATGAAATTATTTAATTAGTAATAAAATTTTACAAATAACTATTATCTAACACGTGGTAGTTACTAATTGGTGATAAGATTATTTTGTATTCTAATTTGTAAGTGTATTAGTACTACTAACAATATATATCTCATAACATTCATTTACTCAAATATTCACTTGTTCTTTTAATAAAATTTATATTTAACTCTTATTTTTGTCCCTTTTTTTTATTTTTTAAAAGATTCTTGCTCTCCCTATAAATAAAATGCAAACAAATTCAAAATTCTCTCTTCTGAAGAGGGGATTCATGGAAGGGGCAAAGCGGATAAGAACAGTGTGCATTGTGTATATGAAAGCATAAAGAGCAAAAAAGAAAAAAATGTAAAACTGAACCGAAAAAAGGGGGAAAAAAAGTTATATAATACATGGATAAGGCTCACGGCTTATGGCGAGCTTGCATGCAAGTAGTTATTTAAAAAAAAAAGAAAAGAAATTGTTGCCATATAAAGTTCAGATAAAGGGGTATTGTTGTCAATACAGCTGGCCACGCGAAGCGACGCCGTCTTTACAGCAAACGGTGTCCGTATATCCCCTTATGTTCACAAATGAAGACCTTTACCTCCACGCGCAATGAGCCACGTGTCCGTCTCTAGATCTTGAAGATCGTTTAAGATTCGCACTTGAACTCTTAACTCCCAGCTTTTGATTTTGTCCATGTCAGCATTCATCAAAGGTTCAAAGTCGTCCACGTTAATGGGCCACTTCGTACGTGGCTTCGGAACCCCTCCACACCTCCATTTGTTACACGTCAGCAAAATAATATCTTCCTTCTCCCACTTCAACGTTTGCTTCCTCAGATTCTTTTAACAGTACATTTTATTTCTCGCAACCAGCAATATCAAGAGAAAGGAAAAAAAAAAAAAAATTAGAGTTCCTAATAATTAAGATTTGATAAATGGTAAATGGTGGCTTGATCTTATTCTCTGGATAAAGGGTGAACGTTCCGTTTTTTCTTATTTATTTTCTATTTTGTCATTTATATAAAATGTTTATATTATATTATACTATACTATTATTTTTTGCTTAAAAAAGTCTGTTTTTGTCTTCTTTAATATTATGTTTGCAAGCTGAGAAAAAAGTATTGAGAGGAGAAAATTTTGAATGTTTTGGATCTAAGTATCTTTCGATGAGTTTATTTTCAGGGGTTCTGTTTTGTGAGTAACCTAACAGTGGTCTGTAAACATTTCTCATGTTGATTCCGTTGTATATTTTAAAATAACAGATTATTTTCTCTTCTGTTTGATTGGATATTAATATCATTACTTTTGTTTTTATGATTAGTATTATTAGTTTGCTTGTTTCATTATTTTATTGTATTGATGGTAGATTCTGGGTAAATAGTTATAGATGGAATTTGATTTAAGATGAGTTAGGATTACATTTTCTTTGTAAGTGTTGAAGGTATTCGTAATTGTTTCCTTTCTATTAGAGATTGCTTTGAAGTTGTGTGCTTTCTACAGATATCGAAAGTTGATAGTCCTGGATTGTTTACACTTTACAATTTTTAACTTAAAATATGAGTACTGATTTTCTGTTTCGAGTATTGTGAAAAAGTGTCTGGATTTCCTGATGTGCAATGTGCAAGTGGATTTGAGGCTTTCGTTTTACTATTAGTATTTTTAAGGAGAGTCTTGAGTTTTCTTGTAGGTGTCTGCTTATTGAAATTTTCTGCTTTGTGTTTGCAGAGTTTGGTTCTGTGGACATTGTAAAATTAAACGTGGTAGATTGAACAAGGGCATCCTGTACTGATTTTATTGAATTTGGTTTATATAGTCGGTCGGTAATCCTAAACGACAGTATGTGTTACGAGCAAAAGGAAGTTGGGAATGGACTGGCTGGTGAGGGTCATGGTCTGGGCTCATCGGAGGAAGATGAGTCAAGGGTTGACGATGCTGTTAACTCAAATAATGGGCCTGGTGAAACAATTCAGGTCCATGATGGTTTCCAGATATCACAACAACAACAACCTCAAGGTTCTGTGATACGTTGGGAGAGGTTTCTGCCTACTAGGTCGTTGAAGGTTCTTCTAGTGGAAAATGATGATTCGACTCGTCATGTTGTCAGCGCTCTGCTGCGGAATTGCAGTTATGAAGGTTGTCTGTGTTTCAATCTATGGAAATAAATCAGTACCATTTAATAACAGAGAATCAATCTCAAAAATATATTTAATATGGTATAGATTTTTTTGTTATAATTTGATTTCATAGCTTCATTCTTTTCAACTTACAATCCCAACTAGAGGAGTTTGGCTTAACTGCTGTTTACCGTGCCAACTAGGGAGGGGCAACACTTTCTCATATCTTACCTTCTAATCATATCACTTAAAGCATGGATACACATGTGATGGATGTCTTCTTCCATAGAGGATCTTGTTTGGTAGGGACATATAATTATTGAATAATATGAAATTACGATCATTCCTTTTCCAGATACTTCACTTAATTATACTCCTCGGAATCTGAGTCTGTAGTAAATAGATAGCGAAATCAAAGTTGTAGACTTGTATCCTCATCTGAAGAGTGACCTTAGGTCAACATGGATGGAGCTGCATCAGACAACTTTTCCTTACCTCTGTTTATTCGTGAAAACTTATATTTTGATCTGGTCTTGCAGTTACTGCTGTTGCAAACAGCCTTCATGCATGGAAGATTCTTGAAGACCTTCCTAATCATATTGATATTGTTCTAACGGAGGTAGACATGCCTGTTGTATCAGGAATTGGTCTTTTATGCAAAATTATGACGCATAAAACTCTAAAAAACATTCCAGTGATAAGTAAGTATCATTCACTACTCCTTTCCTTGTTGATATTCATGAAATGCAAGGTTTACTTTCCTATGAATATTGCAAGCTTGATGCATTTAGTTACCTTGATATCTGATGAGATGTGTTTGCAGTGATGTCATCTAGAGATTCTATGGGCATAGTCTTTAAGTGTTTATCAAAAGGTGCGGTTGATTTTTTAGTGAAACCGATAAGGAAGAATGAACTTAAAAATCTCTGGCAGCATGTTTGGAGGAGATGCCACAGTGTGAGTTCCTCTGAATTTCTGCTTTAGACGTGTAATTACATGTTATGAACCCAGGTTTTCAATCAGATACTGTTGGGCAAGTCTGTAGGTTACTTGGAAGTATTAATGCACCATATTTTGCTTGTAAGGTTCATTTCCTATTATACATACAGATTCCAATTGCAAAGTTTTCTGGTTTAAGGAAGTTTAATTTCATGGACGTATGTATCTTATCTTTGATCAGTATCACCTTTCAGTTGATTGAAGGACAATGAATGTTAGAATTTCCTTCTTGTCTTTGGACTGATTTTTAACCTTTCACAGTCGAGTGGCAGTGGCAGTGGCAGTGGTAGTGAAAGTGGAACACAGACTAAAAAATCGGCAAATTCAAAAAGTAACGACGACTCTGAAAATGATAGCAGCAGTGGTGATGAGCTTGAGAATGGGAGTAATGGTCTGAGTATTCGAGATGGAAGTGACAATGGGAGTGGCACTCAGGTGATTTTATATGGGTCTTTGAATGTTTTGTAGCTTGAATCCATTTGGTGTATGCAATTATATAACTTTTGAATGGTTATTAAAAGTGTGTTTTAATGGAAAATATGCATAATATCAATTACTTAGCCAGAAAAAGGGGTAGAGCATGAGAGAACTGGTATATGTATTAATACTCTCTTGTGGCTATAAATATTAAAGTGGCTGTGCAAATGCATAAGTAATATCACAGCTTTCTGTTCATCGGTGAGAGAATGTTCCCCTTGTATGAATTTCTAGAGTCACTTGCTCTGTTTCTGATGAATTTCCTTTATACTTGACATTATCAACAAAATTCCATGCTATGATATGTCTCTAAGCAAAGTTTTCTTATTATCAATTTATAGGCAACTGTATTCAAGCATAATTTATGAAAATAAAATGTTAATTGAGATGAACTAAATCAAGAAAAATCTGGAACAGAGACATAAAATTTAATGCTTTTCGGACTTTGTGGCTGCCTTATCCATAAATAGAACGTAAATTTTGACTGATGACAGAAGTCAGATGTGATAATTCATTTATTTTGCAGAGTTCATGGACCAAAAAGGCAGCTGAAGTCGACAGCCCCCAACCAATATCACCCCGGTATCAATTGGCTGATGATAGCATTTGTGCCCAGGTGATTCATACTAAGCCTGAGTCATTTAGCAATGGGTGGGTGCATCTTAATGAACCAAAAGATGGTCTTGAACAGGATGAACAACCTGGTATCTATCTGTTTTTGCTCCATGTGGTACCCTTGGTTGGATCTTTTATTTTTTATTTTTAATTATTATTATTATAATATGCTTTCTGGTAATTGTAAATGCGTCTTATGTTTAAGATGGTGTTGCAATGCACAAAGGATTGGAAATGCAAGTTTCTGAAAATGCAGATTTAAAATGTGATTGTCAACATGAGAAGAAATCTACACAGCAAACTAGCAAAAAGAAGATTAAATTGCCGGAAGTAGATAGTAAGCCATTTGATAATAAGCAACTGGAGGTTGACAATGAAAATATATGTGGCAAACAAAGAGATCAGGCTACTAGCACATCAAGTGCAAATGCCAACCATGCTAATCCCCATGCTGAAATCAGAGATTTTGACACTCCAAGTGGCCCTTCTGATATATCATGTGTCAAAGAAACACCATGCCTGGAACTAACTTTGAAAAGGATGCGAGGAGTGGAAGATGATCGAAGTGCTGCAAATGAAGATTGCAATGTGTTGAGACATTCAAATTTTTCTGCATTCTCAAAGTATGATTTGAACTTGAAGGCTCTAAACTTTAGGGTTTTTAGCAAATTAAAATGAGCCTAAAACTTTTATTTTCTTCTCTTTTTTTTTCCTTCGTTTGGAACTTGAATATGCAGATACAATACTGCGTCTTCAGCAAATCAGGTAATGATCTACCCCTTTGGACTATAGAATCCTAAAACTTTTGGCACAGCTCTCTTATGTTGTTGCATTTACTTACGCTTATATCTATGCAACCATTAAGATGTTGATGGCATTATGTCAAGTCACTACAAATCTCGGGCAAAAGGACACCGATGAATTATGGGTGTGCCTTATATTCTTCACTGAGGGGAAAAAAAATGCATAACCTCATCATAATATGGCTTCTTCACCAATAAAAACCAGCATCGCCCCCATCATACAATGGCTTGCAGCTATTGGCAAGCAGCTGATATTAACAATGGTTGGAGGAAAGCACAAGTGCAGAATGGCAAGACCCTTGTTTTCTTTCCAATCTAATATTTGTATCTCTGTCATCCAGGGTCTCACTGGGAATGTAGGAAGCTGTTCTCCTCTAGATAACAGCTCTGTGGCAATGAAGACAGAAACAATGCAAAATTTTCCATCTCATTCAAATGGCACTCCTCTCAATCAGCAATCTAATGGGAGCAGCAACAAAAACGACATGGCCTCCACTGCTAAATATGTTACCTCCAAGCCCGAAGCTTTAAATGATAAGTCAGAGTCAATATCAGCATTCAAACCTTTTCACTCTTCTGCTTTCCAAGCTCTGCAGAATAGCCGTAGTTGTTCATCTCAACAAGTGTTACCTGAAAAGACAGATGACATGGGACCTAACTCGTGCCAATCACAATTGAGAGGGTCACACCATTCAGTTCAAGCAGAGAATGACCACCGCCACCACCACCACCACCACCACCACCATCATTATCATCAGCATGGTCGCAGCATGCAGCTCCATCAGTCACCACAGGACCATGATGATCTCTCGTTCAAGACTATGGCAGCTGCAGCTCCACAGTGTGGGTCATCAAATGTTTTTGAGAGCAACAATGATAGTGATGTTGGAAATTATGATGTGAATGGCCGTATCTGTTCATCTCAACCACTTGTACCTGAAAAGACAGATGACATGGGACTTAACTCAGGTCAATCACAATTGAGAGGGTCACACCATTCAGTTCAAGTGGAGAATCACCACCACCACTACCACCGTCATTATCATCAGCACGACCACAACATGCAGCTCCATCAGTCACCACAGGACTGTGATGATGTCTCATTCAAGAATATGGTAGCTGCAGCTCCACAGTGTGGGTCATCAAATGTATTTGAGAGTACCAATGAAGGTAATGCTGGAAATTATAGTGTGAATGGGAGTGCCTCGGGGAGTAACCACGGCAGCAATGGACAAAATGGAAGCAGCACTGCCTTGAATGCTGGAGTAACAAATTTGGACAGTGACAATGGGACAGCAGGAAATAGTGGAGTTGGTGGCATAACTGAAAGAATCAGTGGGAATGTGGTAGATGAAGTTCGGGTTGCTCAGAGAGAAGCTGCCTTGACTAAATTTCGCCAGAAAAGGAAAGAAAGGTGTTTCGGGAAGAGGGTAACTTTCTTTCTTTGCTTATATTTTTGCTTGGCTGCTAAGGATGGTTTACATAGAGACTCTGTCCTGCTGGGTACTTTTAATTGCCATGGTAAATTTAAGGTTTGCTGCTGATGTTTGAAGCATTTGTTGCCAAATGGGAAAGAATTTTGAATATTAAAACATGAAATTATCAAAGTTCATCTCATAGTGGTGAACCACATCTCCAACTGTTCACCACATCTAGGATTATAAAAAGTTTTTGTTATTAGTACCTTTGATCTCCATTTCCTTGGCACCTTGTGGTCTAATCTTAATATTTATTTTTAGAAGACCTACCATGAACTTTTCATTAAGCTGATAGATATTCTTCCTTTGGGAATATAATGCTTTTGTGTGTAGTATTGTTGAATCCGGCCCTGTGATTATTTTGAACTTAAGAGACTTTTTCCTACTGATGATTTAAACTTTGATTTTGTTGGGAAACATCTTTTTCATGCTTGCTTTTGATATCTAAACTATAGTTATTTGACAAAACTAGCTTTTCTTCTGTTCTGTTTTCAGGTTCGATATCAAAGCCGGAAAAAATTGGCAGAACAAAGGCCACGTGTCAGGGGACAATTTGTTCGACAACTACCGTATGATGCTGATATGCATTTTGTTAATGTTATCATACCTTGTTTTTTATAAAATATGTTTTGATTGTATTTTCTTTCAGGTCAGATGCCAATTCAGGAAAAGATACTGCAAGCAACGGCCATACCTCTGAAGACAATTCTAGTGACAATCTAAGATAACATTGTGGCAGTGTGGCAGATTTTTAAAATCAACCGTTAGTCCCTGATAGATCATGTGAATTTGTGTACATTAGATTAGCATTAACTGCTCATGGTGGGAATGGGCTGTCTTAAATTCTTAATTTGGGACTGGGTTGGAGATATTTTGTAGGCGCATTTGATCAATTTGAAACGTTTACAAGCTACTTTAGACTGTCTTTTTCGGAACCATGGTTCTGCCTTGATGGTTGTAAACTTTTATGAACTCACTTAAGAGTTTCTTGAATGGATTAAACTCTAATAGCGTAAACAATAAATCTCTGTTGTTTCTTCTGTTATTTTATTTGGTTTACCATTAAAATTCGCTCTTTGCTTGTTTGTCACTGAAGTTGATCTGATAGAAGCTTTCAGTTTTGTACCGTTGTGTTTTTGCTTCTCAGATCTTGTTTGGTTTTTGGGATTTAGCTTTGGGATAAAAACAAGGCTTGCCCTAACGGACAATTAACACTTAGGCTTCAATGTTTAGGTGCCATCAGAGAAACGTCAAACAAGGAAAAAGATTCTCTTTTGATTTGAACTCCCATGAGATTTTACAGATTTATGTCATGTGTCTTTAAAGAATAATATATGGATAGAATTTAATTTTTTTTTTATTTTATTTATTTATTAACTATTAATTACTACATATATTTTTGCTCGAGATTAGATGAGGGGAAAATCCTGATCCGTCAAGCAAATCTAGTAATAAAAAATCTTAACTATGAAACCGTTTAACCGCATTATTGACCAATTTCATGAGAACACTGAGCAGTAATACTAAAGTAGTGTCTTCTTCTTGCCTTCTTCTTCTTTTTTTCCCCTTACAATTATAGTGTATGGTTTGGGGTGGAGATCCAACCAGCAACATAACTAAACAATACACTCAGTTCAAGTAAGACCTACTTCACACCTACAAATAAACATTTATACGAACATGTGTTCCTTATAGTGACTTAAAACTTCTCTCTTTCGTGATGGAAAAATAGTTTTTTAAGCCCTCCACTCTTCCAATGACAACGTGGGGGCAAGTATAGCCCAACTTCCCCATTTGTTCAGCTGTATCATTCAAATAATTTTGGAGGCTTGGAGTGGAGCCTCAACAAGCAAGACAAGCGCATGTGGCCTCAAAGTCAAAAAAGAAAATAAAAGATTTATATGCCATACCCAGAGTGTCGGTGCCTTTGGTTTCCTATTGAGACTAAGCAAGAAAAGATGCAACCTGACACAACTTTTCACAACAATTACTTTCTTAAAGTAGTGTTGTTTGATATAATGGAGTCTTGACATGATTGTTCAACCAAGCTCTTGAACTTTCAATGAAGGCGTGTGTACATGTGCATGAGTCCCAAAACAAGAGAGGCAGCAAGCAAAAGCTGAAGAGTAATAAAAAGCACTTCCGCCTGTTGCCTGTTGCCTGTTTGCTAGGAGCTGGTAAGGATGGGAATGTGTTAAATGAGATTTCAACCATTCGGAAAATGGGTTGTTTGGAATTTGGATGCGGATATATCGACACACCGAATTCTTGGGCTGTTAAAGTAATTACTAAATAAATAAAACATTACTGCAAAGTCATAAGCAGCTATAAACCTTTCTGACATGCAATGAATGGCTACAATCCGCGTCTCTGCCAGCCTGCCACCAACATTGAAAGACAGTTCTTTGCGAGATAAGAAATACCATTAATATTCAAAACGGGTCCCCTACTGCTGCTCCATGGAAGCTATTAGTAAGCATGTTGGCGGATAAAAATTTATCTTAGGATATTTTTAATAAAATTATAATTATTCGATATGTCAATTATAATGAATCTTTGTCCACATAGAAGAAGAGGACATAAATTACATGATACGTCTATTTTATTTAAATTTTACATATGGGTATATTAGAATATATTTACGGTGGAGTATAAATTTTAACCACACACATATAGTAATAAATAATAAAAAATTTATTATAACTTTAATTGTGTGAGTATGAAGAAATGTTTTATCTTAAATCAACTCTAACATAACTAAATCCTTAAATTTTTATCTTACCTTTTTAATGTTCTTCTTTTTTTTTCATTTTTTTCATATGAGTTATATGGATTATTAAAACTGTACGTCTCTTAAAAGTAAACATGAATGATTAGGTCAAACATATATGCACATCAATGTAATAAATTCATGTCACGTTTATCAAATTTTTCTCCTATATATCAAGATATTGTTATGTATGCTGGCAGAGAAAAACTTTTATAAGATAATTTTAATAAAATCATGATAATTCAGTCAGTCATTTGTAATAAATCTTTGCCGACATAGGGAAGAAAATATGTAAATTACGTGATACATCTATTTCATTTAAATTTGTATCTTATTTTTTATGTTCTTCTCTTTTATTTACTTATTTATTTATTTTTAGTATGAGTTAACAAAATTGTACATCTCTTAAAAAACATACATGGACTATTAGGTCAAACATGTTCGAGCGTCAACATAATAAAATCATGTCACGTTTATCAAAATTTTCTCTTACATATCACAATCACAGTCACGCTTGGTTAATTTCATTATAAGTTGATGCTTAGCATTCCAATAATGCGGTATGACACTACACTTAACTGACTAATTCTTTTCAAATATAAGTATCAGCCATTTAATGTGTTTTAACGGTTTAAAATAAGTATATGTCCTAATTTAATTTGACTCGTCGTTAATTGATAATACAATTTTTATAATTTCATTTCACTTTAGTTTGATGTCAAAACATAAGTTGTGAATTTGAATCGTCTTTCGGTTATGATGGTTGAGTAATTTCACAACAAATGCTTAGAGCATGAAGAATATGGTATGTAAAAATCTCGGTTATGAATTTGGGATGTCCTTTGCACCCACGGAACATATTAAAATCGGAATTGCATGAGATCACCACTCATTCAATGTATATAATAAAATAAAATTTGATCCGATTAGTCATCAAAAATCAATTCAAAATCTCATAACTCGATCACCAGAAATTATATTTTCAAAGATTATTTATCCCATACGACTAGCTTAATTGGGATATTTTAAAAAAATATATATTCAGATAGGACGACACGTGCACACTAATTTTTTTGTCTCATCAAGACATAAAATCTCTGTGCCTATCAGATTGTCATTTTAATATTATTAACTGTCGAAGAAAATTAAAAAGAAAAATATTGTTCATAAGGCTTTGATAAGAAAGGCATCCCAAAAGCAAAAGTATCTGATCACCTCTATCATTCTTTTAACAAAACGAGTGAATATAATGGGTTTCTGACACGTGTTCATCTAGGGTCTTATTTTAATTTCAGACATTCACCTACATGTGCTGTTGGGTTTTGCCGTTTTGCACAAGTGGAATCGTGGAAGTTTCTGGATCAATCATTGAATTATAATACTGTTTTTGGTGCGCCCACCGTGCAAGCCTTAGAATGGACTATTGGACTTGATGGAATTTTGAACACGCAAGTAAATAGAATAATAAGCTTTTTGATTCTGTACTGCTCTTTGTATTTATCACTTTACCGAAAAAAGGGAGCCCACCCATCAAACAAACCTACTATAATAATTGTCTCTCTGTTGGCTATTATTTTTGCATTATGTTGTCTTTTACTTTTTGGCTTCTTCGGACATTTATTTGAATATGGAGATGCTTGAATCTCAAGCTCAGATTTTGTTAGACTTGGCAGGAAAATAAGTTTCTTAAATTGGTGATGAAAGAACAAATCCACTTATATAGAAGGTGGAATAATGAGTCTATAAAGTGGAGTAATTGCAATGAGCAGAGGGCAAGTGATGGTCAACAAAAGATTTGGACTTATATGTGTTGATGAAACCCTAATTCAATTGCCATTTATCCTACATGACATTATTTTTTTAGTTAATCAAGTTATTAATAAAAGCAATACCTTGAAATTGAGCTTGGGAACCGAGGAGTTGGAGTCATACGTGTGAATTTATCAGGTTTAATCTTCTCTAAAATAATTGAAATTAAATTTAATATATTCTCGTTAAAAATCTAGACGGCGCCATTACAAAATTGATTTAAGAGATTTAAGATTACTTTGTATTATAGTGTTTATTCTTTCTATGAAAAACATGTAAAATTTACTTTATTATTTTTTTTATTATTTGAGATAGTCTTAGGTGGTGTCGACATCACTTAAACATTAGGTAAAATTTTATTAAATACTCAAACATAAATTGATTGATATAGATAACATCTAATAGCATTACTTAAAGGCTCTTCAAATGAGATTTTATTTTACTTCTCATTTGAAGAACCATATAAGTAAAAATAGTTTAAAAAGACTTTTCAAATGAGATCCTTTGAATGAGATTATCCTTTTCATTTGAAGAATCATATTAAAGAGAGAGATGTTGAAAAGAGAGAGGGAGCAATCTCATTTGAAGAGTTTTTAGAACTTTTAATCTAATATTATATATTTTTTTATCTCAATATTATTTTTTTTTTATCTCATCATTCTTAAAGAGAGAGAAGTAGGCTTGGCCATAGGTTATGTTTTAGTGGTTTTGTCTTGTGTTAAACTAAATATATTTGAATCCATCCATTAATTTATGGGTAAAAAAAATATAAATATAAACCTATTCGTTACCATTATCAAGTACTCAAACCGATCCATTCAACCTGCTCCTTTTAATAAATTGTTATATATTTTTAGTTTAAAACACATAAAATTCACACAAAAAAAGGCTTTTCAAATATATAATGTCAAACAGAAGAAAATCTTAATATTTTTCATGTTTAACATGATATAATGATATAGTATAAAAAAATCAATAATTTAGTTCTAGGCATCACACCATTATCAGCTATTAAAATCTTAAAAGAAAAAAAAATTGTAGAAATAAAATTTAAGTTTTTGTTACTAGGAAAAATCGTACAATGAGTCAATGATGAGTAGATGGCTTCAAGTTTCACAATAAATACCTAGGTTAGTGTTTGTGATAACTTTATATTAGTTTTTTTTAATATAATATTAAAAAATTTAATTTACTTGTTCGTTAGTAATCTATAATTTAAGTTATTAAATTTATTAAACTAAAGATATTAAGTGTTAATACATTGGGTGAAATGAGTTTGATGGTTAAATCCAAATCTGATAAATTTTGAAAAGGGTTTTAATAACTTGAACTGATAAAAGATGACTCAACAGTCATTTTTATCGTATGAGTTTGTATCGTGTTAGTGGATCGTATCAAATTTTATCTAGCCTAAAGAGAAGTGATATAATTACTTTATTTTGATGGATGAAAAAAATTAACTAAAATAATACAAACTTATTTTTATTTAAATTTTTTTTGAGAGAATGCTTATTTTTTCACTCTTTTATTTGTCATATAAGTAAGTAAAAAAAAATATTTAAAGAGTAAAATTAAAAGAATCTATTGGTGATAATCTAATTATCTCGAATGCGAAGTTAATATAAGAAAATAAATTGATTTTTTTAAAAAAGGAGATTAAAAAATATCCATTTAGGCTTTTTATTATGCAACCGTAACCCTTAGGCTTTGGGGAATTCTGAATTTGTAATCTCAGCAAGTTCGATAAAATTACGATTTCTCCTATTAAGTTTTCTTTTTTAACCATCCATGCTTTCCAATGCTAATTTTATACTCTCAAATAAGCAAGAATTGTTAAAGTGGAAAAAGAAATAATCTCATGAAAAGTAAAAAAAATAAAAAATTGCTATTAAAGTTCCGCTGATGGTGCAAAAAAGAAGTGGGCACAAATTAAGGGGAATTAAATCGCCCAACAATTTTACAAAATTTTCCAAATTTTTAAGGCAATACTTTAAAAAAGTACAAAAACTAATGGCCGTTAATACCGGCGTACTGAGTCAAAAATACTCTGCAGAATTAACGAATGTCAGCACGCGATTGGAAGGAATTTTAACTCTTTAATGGCGTATTTATGGAGGCGTTGGCTGCGCGTGGATCACCGTTCCCAGTATTAATGTGAAAGCGCGTAGGACAAGTTGGGTCCCACGTCTTGGGGAAAAAATCAAAGCGGGTCCCACCCGATTTTCACCGCGTTGACTTTAAAGTTCAGAAGGTGGTAAATGCCGTCCGCTATGCATACGTTCACGGGCGGCTAATACCAGACAAAATGGAAAAAAAGGAAATGCAAATTTGATTCTAGAAAAGACAAAGATCTGTTACAACCCCCACTTGCTCGAGGGATCGGTGAGACTCAATCAGCGCTCGCCGCGTCATACAAATTACGGGTGTCAAAAACCTAAAGGCAAAACAGCGTTTGTCTAAATTGCACCTACTCCGCAGCTGATTTAAACGTCGAGACATCAAATTGATGAAGCATTCCATGTATTCATGACGTGGAAGTTTCCATTGGCTGGAAACAAAAATAAAAGGAGTAGGGGAGAGTAGCACAACTTAACCCACAAAATATATAAAAGGAAAAAAAAAAAAAAAAACTTGTTCAAAAGCAGAGTGTAACTCTAGCTCGAGCTCTGTCCCTCTTTAACGCTTCTCTCTTTTTCAGTTTTTTTCTTTCTCAAGTTCTTTCAAATTTTTATTTTTATTTTTATTTTTATTTTTATTTTTTTGCGTTTGCGAAGTGGGGTGCTGGTTTATGCGTTTGTTTAGCTGAGAAAGTGGAAGTAAACAAAAGTGAAAATTTCTAAAGAGCAAAAGAAAAAAGAGAGGATTTTTTTTTCCTTTTTGAGTATTATGGGTTGTTTTCGTTGCAGTGGAAAATCAAACAAAAAATTAGATGAAGAAATAGACAACAAGAACAAGAATTTAAACAAGCAAGCTGACAAAAAACAACTCATTGCAGGTATTGAACAGTAGTTTCTCTTTTGATCAAAAAGCTTTCTGTTTCGAAGAATTGAAACGCATTGTGTTAAATGATGATCTTTTTTTAAAAAAAAAATTAATTTTTGGGTTGTTTTGGAAGCATTTTGTTTACTTATATTTCACTCCTATTTTCTGTGGTTATCTTGACTTCTTTTCAATCAAAAATTTCGGTTGCATGTTCTTTCTTAAGCCAATATATTTTCTAGTAAATGATCAAGGGGTTTTTCTTTTTTCTTTTTTAATAAATATAAGTTATCCAGGAATTCAAACATCTTTGATATTTCCATCCCCCAAAAAAAAGGTTCTTTGTATTTCATTTTTTTAAATATTCCATAAAATGTGCAATTTTAATTTGTCCACTATTCATAATTTTAGTTTTAAATAATTGGGTGGCTTACGGAGGTAATGTTTTGTTGCTAATCTCGTTTTCTTTTGTTTTGCATGATGGGAAATTCCAATCAAATGATTCATAGCCCTAGTTGAGCTTTCAACTCTGTCCTTCTGAATGTTATTTGATTGAGTTTTTTTTTTTTTTGGGTAAAAAAAATGATTTTCATATGGAAATCAATTTTGGGATTTCGCGTTGATATGTGCCTCATCTTTTGTCGTTTCCGTTGTTTCCTTTCATCATCTTTGTGTTTTTTGATGCATGTATTTTAGATACACCAAGAGTTGATTCGAATGCCAACTTAAAGAAAGAGGAGGTCTCTAAGGATGACCAATTATCTGTGGATGTAAAGAACTTAAATTTGAAAGATGATTCAAATAACAGTGGCAAGAGCGCTAAGCCGTTCACATTTGATCAACTTGCGGCTGCTACCGGAAATTTTAGGTGTGACTGTTGTTTGGGTGAAGGAGGTTTTGGGAAAGTGTACAAGGGATACCTGGAGAAAATCGAACAGGTTAGCTAAGTTCATTTGATTGATACTGTTAAAAGTACATAACAAGATATAGTATTGTAGTGAGTAGCTTAACTGAAGATGCTGAATGGTTTGTTGGGAATTATGATTGGTGAAGTTATCTCAATTTTCCTGTTTGATAGTGTTGAAGAATTGAAGTGACTTGGGTATAAGGTGCTTTTTTTTTGGGTAATATTTGTAGGTTGTCGCAATCAAGCAACTTGATCACCATGGAGTTCAAGGAGTTAGGGAATTTTCTGCTGAAGTGATGACATTGGGCTCTGCTGACCACCCTAATCTTGTCAAATTGATTGGCTATTGTGCTGAGGGTGATCAGAGATTATTGGTTTATGAGTACATGCCACTAGGATCTTTGGATAAACATTTACATGGTATGCAAAAGTTTGACAGTTTGCTTTGTATGTCAGCTCAGCCAATATTCTCATGGTTTTCATTAAACCATAATCTTTAATTGATTAATGTTTAAACAGATCTTCGACCTGATACAAGACCCCTTGATTGGAATACAAGGATGAAAATAGCAGCTGGCGCGTCGAGGGGCTTGCAGTACTTGCATGAACAACTGAATCAGCCTGTTATATATCGTGATCTGAAATGCTCAAATATTTTGCTTGAAGAAGGATACCACCCCAAGCTATCTGATTTTGGCTTGGCCAAAATGGGCCCTAGTGGAGACAAGACCCATGTATCTACGAGGGTTATGGGCACATATGGTTACTGTGCGCCAGATTATGCAATGACAGGCCAGCTGACTTTTAAATCAGATATTTACAGCTTTGGGGTTGTTCTTTTGGAGCTCATCACTGGCAGAAAAGCAATTGATCAAACAAAAGATCATAAGGAGCTAAATCTGGTTGCATGGGTAAGCTGAAATTTCATTGCACTCTTTCCTATTGATATATCTGTGTATTTATTTAAATAAGTCTGGCCTTTCGTTGTCCTTGTTTTTCTTACACCAAATTTGTCCTTGTTTTTCTTACACCAAATGTTGATTGAACCTTGTTTTCCATTCATCATACGAAGCAGTTTTTCTGGAATTGATCAACCCATTTATTGAGCAAGATTTATCATAATTTGCTCAATTGAAGTGGCTCTCGTCTTAAACTGTTCATATGTCAGTGATGCAGAATCTAGGCGATCAAAATTTTTGTTTATTCAATAATTATATATGCATTTGCTTTGCGTTTCCTGTCAAACAGCATAAACCGGTTTTGAAATCCTCTGTTTACAACTCAACTTTGATAATCACAGCAGGTAATGTAGGAATTCACAATGTTTTTGTGCATGGGAAGCATTAAAAAAAAAAAAATCTTTTTTTTGAGTTTATCAATAAAACAAGTGATTACTTGTGGAAGTGAACTGCAATACCGTGATTCAAATCTTGTTGGAGTTGTCTGTTCATTCTTCCACAGTAATGATCAATAACTAGTAAGGCAAGTAAACTGTCAGTTTTAATTACTTTGTCCTGATGACAGTTGCTGAGAAAGTAGCCTCCGTTTGCTTTTACCATCACTGCTTAGATGATGCGATCTGCACTTCTTAAGATTGCTCTTTCTGTCCCTTCCGGCTCTTGACTTCTGCTGCCATGGTTGGTAACATCTCAAATGTGCTTTCTTTCTGCAGTTTATAGCATTGAGTTCTGTTGTGTCTTTCACTTTTCAATGTTGAGATTGGTATATTGTTGTGACCATATTGAACCTGTTGCACTGACATCTGATCACTAGAAACAACATTGCTTATAGATGATTGAAGTAGACACTCTGAAAATAACATCAATCCACAAGTAGTATCTTTGATTAATTAAGATGCTAATCTGTCTTCATCCAATTTATTTGCAGGCAAGGCCCCTGTTCAAAGATCGAAAGAACTTTTCCCAAATGGTTGATCCTTCACTTCAAGGTCAATATCCAGTAAGAGGCTTGTACCAAGCTCTTGCCATAGCTGCTATGTGTGTCCAGGAGCAGCCTAACATGCGGCCAGCTATAACTGATGTCGTCATGGCTCTAAATTACCTTGCTTCCCAAAAATATGATCCCCAAAACCCTCCTGTCCGGAGCTCCCGAAAATCTCCATCTTGTCTTGGAGTAAACAAGGACGACAATCATGGAAAGAATGCCAGGAGTGGGTCCGATAGAGAGGAGGTCAAGTCAAGTGGTCAGTGCCTTTCCAATGGTGTTAATACATAGGTAGTGCCTGGTTATCAAATTTTGTTCAGCAGAAGATAACCGGTGCCACCATACAGAAAGTTTGCCCTTTTCTTTTTCTTCCTTTAATGTACATGTCAGCTGAGGTTATATGACCCCTCAATGTTAAACCAAATTTTCGATAATAATAGTTGAGCGTTAATATTCATAGTAATTGGTTTTTCTTCTTGTTGATTTTGCTGTACTGCTTTGTTTTCAGCCAAATGCATATGTTCTTGCACTTGTGACCAAATTCTTCAATCCATAGCTGATTTGTGGAACTATAATGGCTATTCTTCGTGGACAAAGGACACGGGATCACCATTTCTTGACCATTTTTGGGTTAAATTTGTTTCCGGAATTAAGTCATTTGATAGCCTAAAAAATCAGCAACGTTGGCTCCTTCTCTGTATTTTCTTTGGCCAAGTTATTTATTTTTTTAGAAAGTTTATTACAACCCACCGATATTATAATCAAAGGCATACTAAGAGTAGATTCTTATTATTACAGGCAAAGGCATACTAAGAGTAAATTCTTATTGTTATAGGCAAAGGCATACTAATTATTATTATGATGGGTGGGTAAGATGTAAATGAATTTATTTCAAAACTCAAGTGGTTGACTAAAATATACTACTTGAAAACTAGGCAACAAACATTTTACTTGCTTTTAAGAAATATATGTATGTATTATTCTTTAGTAAAAATATTCTCATTTTGTTAAAATAAAGAAATCATTAACAAATAAAAAAAACACAATTTCCAATGATTGAAATTTGTGTTTCTTTATATTTTAATAACATTTGCACTTTTGACAAAATGAGAATATTCTCACTAGAAAAAGACTTACACACGTGTGCACGCACACAAACACACACTCTCGAATAAATTTTTTTAAAAAAGTAAGTACATCATACAAATCCATATAAGGTAAATAATTATTATTTTAAAGAAAAATTATCTTTGGATTATCTCTATTTTATCATCTATACATCTAATAACCATAAAATTTTGACATGTTCTTTGCACTACCTTTGTTTATAAATTTTTATCAATCAACCACTTTAACATTAAAATTTAAATAAAATGATCTAAATGAATTAAAAGACTATTTTATCTTACAAAATTCTTTAAAATAAAAAATTATAATTACAAGAATATCTCTGAATTTAATAACATAAATAAATCTCCAAATTTCAGATGTTAATTTTTATAATTATAATTTTTAAACGATAATTTTTATAATTATAATTTTTTTTATTGAAAGTTGGTTTAAACTATTACTATTCTATGATTAATTTAAACAATTTTGATAATTGTGATTGTATAATTGATAAAACAAAAGAAAAATAAAGGAATATTTTTTAGATGAGTATCACACGTTTTTTGAGTCAAAAGGATTAAAAAATAATTATATTTTATCAAATAATTAAATGGTAATTATAATTTTTTTATTTTTAAAAATTTTATAAGATAAATTAGTCTTTTAATTCTTCTAGAGGTAAAATAATTACTTTATTTAATTTTTAACGTCAAAGTAGTTTATTGATACAAGTTTAAAAAGAAAGACGATACAAAAAATATTTTAAAATTTTATAATAGTTAAATATACATAGCTGATAGTACAATATGTTGCAGAAATAATTCCCTATTTTAAAATATAAAATATCGTAAAAATCAATTCACCTTATGGGTAAAGTCTCTTCAGTTGATATAAGAAAGTTTGACGCATTTGCATAGTAATAAATAATAATAATAATAATAATAGTAATAATAATAATAATAATAATAATAATAATAATAATAATAATCTCATCAAAGGCCAAAGTCATGTGCGTAGCGCGTGGCAATCCTTATGCATCTCCCGCCTAAAGTCGTTAACTAGCTAGACTAACTGAACAATCTGTAGCCAGATACAAAACTCATGTAAACATGGACTCCTCACAAGAAATAAACACAACAGAAAGAAAATCTAATAAATCCTCTGTTTCTTTATAATCTCATTGACAAGAAAAATCCAGCAACATGGATAATGAAAGCTATCTTCCCATCTTTCGCCATCCCAGCAACACGCGTCGATCCAAGAGCGAGGTTCCAGTTTCGCAGCCTCGATCATCATCTCCATCAGCACACAAGTGGATCCATGCTGTTCCTGTCATCATATTGCTCTCCTTCTTCATTCTCTGGCACTTCTCTCATCCAGGTACTTCAATTTCTTGCCAAGATTTCAATAACCCTCTTCTCATTTTGAGAAATCCTTGTGCTTGTTTAGTTACTTTCTTGAATTTTTTGTTGCTTCATTTGTTTGGTTCCTGTTATTTGGCATTCTTGTTTTTTGGTAATTTTGGATTTTTTGTGTATCCTTGCAATCAATGTTCGTTTTCTTTAAGCAATTCCTTGTGTTCTTATCTTGAAAATCCTCTGTTTATATCTGTAGATGAACAAGAAGACCATTGTCCCTCTTACAATGATTGCAATTTCTTTATCTGACAAAAGATTCTACATTTTTGTTATTGAATGTACCATAACTAGATGTTTTGTTTAATTACTTTCTGAAAGCAGTGAGTTTGGTAATCAAGGATGGCAGAATTGCAGAAATTCATCCAGTAGAGATTCATCATCTCAATGATTCTTATGTTGAACTGGCCATCCTGGCATCTGCTACCTTGCCAATTGAGTCGAGTCCTCTGAGTCCCGCTAGGAACAATGGAACCGAAGCACTTCCAGTGAGTAAAAATGATTGAAGAGTTGTTGGTTTTGCATGATTAGAAGGTTTAACATATATTTTTTTCTTGGGAATATTGTAGAAAAGATCTCAATTTGTTTGCTCCAGATAAATCAATAGGATGAGTAATAATGTAATAGATAGTGTCACTAGCTGCAATTTTGTGCTTGTATCAGTTTTCCAGAAAGCTGTAATTTTGGTAGACTCAGCGTCATGCGGGTTCAGAATTTGCTTCACTGTGCTTTCTGGCGTAAAGAATCTGATCCAAATGTAAAGCCTATGAGCTCTGTTGATTCTGCAGTTCAGTAATCTCACTATTCTTTGCACCTATTCTGCCATTCACCTCTATACTCATCGGTGCTCTGTTTCTTGATAGTAAAACTCTACAACAATCCCTCCTATGCGACAGCACAAATCAAATCATGATCTAAATTAGTAAAAGCGTCAGCCAAAAATGTTCCCTACACCAGATGTATGTGCAATCTTAATGCACAAAAAGAAATTAAATCGTGCATGTATTTATATATATTACTTACATTCTGCCATCGGAGAGGGGTCCAGACATTTCGAGACTACAATGGTCCCAATTCTTTCCGGTGACTCCGTTTTCCACAGACAGTACATCTGGATGGGGAGATTTACAAGGAGAATGAATCCCTACTGTTTGATTATGATTGGTGTCTTGATGGAAACTAACCACGTTCGTATAAAAAGCGAAGGTGTCTCATAAGGGTGCCTGGCCACAGGCCTACTGGTGAATGCATATGCAATGTAATGATCATTTTTATACCAATTAAAAAAAAAAAAATCTCCTTGAAGCCTCTTCAAGCTCTCTAGGAGAGATCACTCTTGAGATTTGAACCACATAGCCCCATAAGACCGAAATGGATCAGGACCATGTGTTGTCGTTACGTAGTAGATTGATTGTTGCATTATACTTGCTGAATCGAGCTTCACAGATTTAAGCAAGTGTTGAAGGGCATTCACTCTGCTCATGCCTGGACATATCGGCACCACTAAATCTACATGATGAATTGATACCAATGGAGCCACGCGATGTGCTCCTAGAAGCCGTAGTAGCTCTCCATACACATCATACTGCACAAGCACAAGAAACAAATTTTCACTTCAATTCACCTATCTTTCGAAATCAATTTAGTTTGCATGTTGAACATTAGTATTAAAGTGAAGTCATTTAGGACTTGTTTATACTTAGCTTACTGCTTCTTTCAGACAACAGCTTAAGTGTTTGGTACATAATTATAAAAATCACGGTGAATGGCATCTCATCAATCGACTAAGTTCACTTCACAAAAAGACTATATATTAATTGTCACAACAACTCAATCTCAAATATCCAAATGAGCCTTAAGACTCGTCTCTGCTTTTCATTTTTTGTTTCAAAAGTATAGATCCAATTGGCTAGTTATGTATACACCTTATGTTCTAAGGACTTTATTCTAAAGAATTCTATTCTTTTAGTTCGAATTAAAATTTTAAGAAAGTCTTAGGTACTCTTTGTGCATCCACGCTTTCCAATAACATTCTTGTTACATGCATCTCTCGAACCAGAGGAGGGGGTATACACGAGAGTAGCTTGTACCTAAACATTTTTTAATGAAGTTTAACCTGATCAAAACCATAACCCGATGAAAACCAACTTCCTTAAGTGAGTGGCACCCCAAGCTCAGACATGCAAGCTTGAATCCTATCATCACTGCCGTACAAAGCCAGAAACAGCTGGATGCATCTGTATTGCATCTTCTCCAATTCCATAGTCAACGGATAAGTAACAGCAAATCCACCCCGCCATATGCCATTGCATAAGAAAAATATATATATTCTGAATTTTCGGTATGGCGCTTAGATGAACTCCCAAAGCAATATAATAAATCTGAGTATAACCATATTTTGCAAGCACTCTCACCGAGCTCTCCACTATGAAAATTGTATCTACAAACCATCTCACATCCTCCAATCCGAGCCTCAACATCTCCGAAACGATCCGCGAAATCCGTAATGCAGATCTTTCCCCTGCTTGTTTGTGTAGCTGAATTTCAGGCAACCTTCCATTTTTTTTTTCCTAACCCTAACTCCTCCGTCAACCCATGCTATTCCTCTTGTTTCTTTAGGCCTCCACCGTGCTCTTTTCTCTGATTCCACAAGCTTGATGAATCTGCTATCCCAAAGAAAATGTGCTTGAGTTTTGTGTCATAAAGCATATGATTAACGCTTGTGATATCCTCTTCTTTTTTCTTTTGAGTTTCAAAGAAGTGGAAGTTGAGTTGATCAGTTGGCTATGAGGAATAGAAGTATAACAGTCGCTGCCGCGGTCGTTACTTAAGAGAAGATCTGGAGAGGTGCAAAGTGTGCAAATGGGTAATGCAAAACCAAATCTCAAAGAGTTTCTTATAAAGCTGATATATGGCATATGGCCTGCTTGAATTCATCTGTTTACGAAAATTTTCTTTTTCTGTGTTACGATGATGTATTTTCTTGTCGCAGGTGTTTCCCATTTGTAGTTTTCTAAATCTGGGAAGGAAATTAAGTGGCTGTTGAAAGTGAGCACTACGAACCCGATACATCGTCTACAAGATCAATATATAGCCGGACTTGTCGGTTATAATAAGATCACAACACGATATTTAGTAGTCTAGTTTATAACAATACAAACGACATGTCTTTTGTTACAAAATTGTAATCATTTTGTATCACGAGAGTGAGAGTCATGGATTAAAAGCCAAAAATATTATAACCCAAGACCTTAGAATACTACTTAACTACTTGGCTTGTACCACACATTAGCGATTTTAATCATTTAAATGCCACAGAAAATCTTCATCATTCTTTTAATTAAGTCAAGAGAAAATCTTAAACGAGTGGAGTATATGCATCACATTATCAATATGTTTGTCAAATATAATTTAAACACTAACAATTTTTTTTAAAAATTGAAGTGAGTAAAAAACTTACACAACGTACTTGACTTTATCTAGCAGTTCTATTGGGATGTGGAGCATTTAAGACTTCCTCCTAAAGTCCAAGGGATAAAACAAACTTTTTTTATCCCCCCCGATTTTCACTTCCCTGTATAGTGAACTGTTATCAGTATTCGGTAATATCAAGTGTCATGTGGTTCTCGGAAGTTAATAGCTGGAGCCGGGCTGCGAAAACATGCCCCAAAATGGAACACTCGGAGTCAGAGAAAACGTGGGAGCTTGTGCTTTCGAGGCGTTTTTGACTGAAGCGTCTCAATTTTCAAAAAAGCTTTTTTTGCTATTTTGTCTCATATTACAGAAGTAGACGGGAATGAAGAAACTGCTTTTAATTATTTGACTTTTTTTTTAATTAAAATATCCCAAAATATACTCCACCCTAATTAATGATCGTTGAATAATTAACTTCCAAAAGCAAAGTTGTTAAAGGGCACAAACCACACTACCGACAGAGGCAGAAAACATGTTCCGAATTAAATTGGGATGAATTTGGGCAAGAGTTATAATACAGCTGCGAATGCGTTACCAATTAATAATTTGCAATGGGTTTGGTATTAGTTGATCTTTTGTATCATTATTAATAAGCCGTCATGTATCTTACTATTTGAGACGCAAATATATAAGTATATCATTACTTATTTGGGCCGAATGTCGAGTGAACGAGCCCGAGAAGTGCCGATGAAACTATCTCAATTAAATGGTTCCCCAAACGTTCAAGTTGATATCAATTGGAAGTGGTCCACAAATGGAGAGAGCAAAGAAAGCAACTCAACAGAAATTAGCTGTCTTTGATTCTTGTTCTAATCTCCTTTTTTTTTTTTTTTTTTTTTGGATTAGCAAAGAAAGCAACTCGGACAACCAACTGCTTGCATGAATTGACAATTCATAGTTATGAATGAGAGCCGATTAGCAATTTTCTTGATGAAAAGAATTCAATGCCATTGGTGTTTCAACTTTGCTTGCATACAAACATGACAAGTTATATATAGTTGTGATTCCAAGAGTAGTTTGGAGCTAGCGAGTTATAAATTTAGGTATTTTAAGATTGATTTGTACTAAACATAAAAACATTTCAATTTAGTCCACAAGTATGATTAATTTTAAGTGCTTCTGCAGTTTTCTGAAAATTGCTTAAATTTCTTTTCAGTACGTATTATGCAGATACTTGCAGGTGTAGGCAGTAATAGTAAAGCAAAATTTGTCTCAAATTGAAAAGAATTTAAAAGAAAAGATTAATAATAGAGTAAAATTTTGTTTGAGTATTCGTAGTCATAGTATTACAAGTAAAATTTAATACTATTAATTACACTAGTTTATACAGGTGAAGTTCATTCTAGAGTTTATGGTCATAGTATTACTTTCTATTTATTAGTATTACATTAAACCCCTTTCTAGTTATTAAACCATTCAAATTCTAAATCTCTTGTACCAAATCAAAACAATCTTATTAGCTGAATTAATTAATATCCACAATTTTCTTTTGAGTTGGGCACGATCCAATACTACGCAAACCAAACCTTAATAACTGACCACGTAGCGAACTCAATTGCATCCGACAGCACAACCAGTGTTAGTATTGTATGACTAGGGATTGTTGAATCGCTGCCTGATTGATATTTTTGGCAGAAAAGAGTGGCTGTGAAGAAAAAGAAAGAAAGATCAATTTGTTGTTTACAAAAGGAGAACGTGAATCCCATGCCTTCAAAGTCTCTTGAGCCAACAAATACCAGAAGAGTGAAATGGGACCAAATTTTAGGTTCCCCATTGATAAATTGTGGGCACTCAAAACTTGCATGAAAAAGACACTGCTTTACCATATGGCAACAAGAAGCGTTCGATGTGACCTCATAAAAACCAGCCGTGAACAGATAAGAAAGGAAAAAAAGAAATGAATAGATCTATTTCTGAAAAGTTAATTCACGTGCCTTTGGACCTACCGCAAGTGGGGCTAGCTTCTACACAATGTCCTCATTTCCATTTTATCTTTAATACACCAATCACCAATCAATGTTAAGTATACATATGCTGCCTCGATGTGGTCTTCGAGATTTTGCTATTATACAATAATTGAATTATATGGATACAGTACTCTCAAGATTTAAAGCCTAAAGTTCAAAACATGGAGTGTTCGATAAACTTTTATTTGTTTAAATATCATGTTATTACTGTGTTAAACAAAAAAAAAAAACCTTGTTATTAATTGTCTCATTCATCATAGTAGGGTTTCACACTAGCTCATCATTGTAGCGTTAATTAAAATGATCTTAATACATCATAATGTGATACCAATAGATTATATGGAGAGTTCGATGATTGTTTGGTAGTCCTCTTTTTGAACATGCAATAAAGGAGAAAAAATAAGAGGAATTGTTCATAAAAGGAATCCATGGTTAATTACCATGCTCATCTTATGTATTTTTGTTGGATGAGAAGGAAGAAAAGAACAAGCATATAAAGATTTGAAAATGGGGCTAAAAGATGGGATTTAATCGTATCTCCTTTACGTGTTTACTATTTTTGGAAAAATTGACATAATCGATCTTGTGAAGAATACACTTTTAAACAAAAATTTATATTATCTCATCTGATGTGAGATGAAAAAGAAAGTCAAAGATGATAAAAGAATTTGGAAGTAGGTTGAGAACAGAACGAAAATCAAACTCTTCTTAAATTTTCTTTTTGTCATTTTTATTTACATTTTATTTGTTTAAATCTCATGTTATAAAGAACTGACTTTTAAATTACTTATGTTAAAGAAATTTAGTAGTTAATATAATAAAACAAAAATCTTGATCACAAAAAATAAAATAAAACAGATTTAAATGATTAATTCTTGTAATTTTTTTATTTAAATATTTTAAAATAATGTGAATTTATTATAATTATTTTTTGTAAGTTTAAAAATAATGGAATGGACGTATCACCACCGCAAAATGATATCATTCCAAAATTTATTGGCATAAGTGGGACAAGAAGAAACAGGAAGCATTATTCAGCGAGACTTCGGTCGGTACAGCTTGAAACTTTCAACGTGCCTATAATTTAACAACAGTCTCTTTTGCTTCTTTTAAATCTATCTGCTTCTGCTTCTGCCTCTTCTGATTATCCTTTTTTTTCTCGTTTTTGTTTTTGTTCCTTTTCTTGTTGCCAACCCATTTCCACTCTGTCAAAGTATAGCAGAAATCCATCGGTATGGTTGAATGATCTTATGTTCATACCCCAAAAAAAAAAAAAGACAATAATTATGTTTTCTGGAAGCATTTTTAAATGTTTCATTATTGATCCCAGTATGGAGATACGAGCTTTGCAAAATAATAGCCATGTGAGTTTCAGGTGTGCAGGGAATGGGAAGCCAAAACCTTTTCAACAATCATTCTTTCTTCTGTTCTGATCTTTTCTCAGTTTTTTCCCATTATAAAGCTCTTTCTTTTACATTATCTTCTCGTCGCCTTCAGTAATTTGAGTCCTCTACATATATATTTACTTTGTCAAAAGTGCTTTCAGCAGCTCGTTTTGCTCAAAAACCCAACCCTAAAACAAAGATTTGAATCAGCTACCTGTCTCAGCTTCGCTTATCAGGTACTATATATTCTTTCTCCTTATTATCTGCAAAACAATTTTCTACTTGCGTTAGCTATATGGGAAGTCATGTACATAAATGGTCGCAGAACAAATATTTTTGGTCTGACAGGGGGTATAATGAAGAAACAACAAACTTATTGGGGCCATAACATAAAAGTTGTAGATTTAGGGATAGGGTCGGGCCTGCCACCTCCGCCTTCCATGTACATGTCTACATGAATGAGGTTAAGAGAGCTTTTGACTTTTGAGTTTAGAGTGAAAGCTGAAGTTTACAACTCGTTTTGATGGTTTTTTTTTTTTTTTTTTTTTAATTTCTCATTAAATTCTTCTATTGATAAGTTTTTTGTATTCAAATTTTCTCTCACTATCATCATCACAGCAGCATTAGCTGTTACGGGCAGCTGTCTGTATTTAATCTCCTAGCTACCTAAAACTTTGTTAACTTAAGAACTATTTCTACTGTTTTCTCGGTGCACAGAAAACATTCTCAGTCCTCCGAATTTGTGCCCATTTGAGTGACCAAATTGCCCTTAAAAAATATGAGGTGCTCTGAGTTTCTACTTTCTAGCTAGCCACCAAACCTTTGCTGACAGAATCTAGTGGTGTAAATCACAATGGATTCATTGACCTAAACACCCTCCACAGTGCTCACATATTTCATTTTCATTTTCGAAAACAATCGCTCCGTCGGTTCTCTTGTCCAGTTCATCATCAACACCGTCCCGCGTCATTTATATAGAAAATTCTAAAACTGATTGATCAGGAAAAATGTGAATGCCTATTTGTTTTAATTTCGTGTTAATGGCTATTGCAGGGAAATGGATCAATCAGAAAAATCACCCAAGCAATCAGCTAAGGCGTGCGAGTCTCCTTTGTCGAGAGACTCTCGTGGGTCCCTCGAAGTTTTTAACCCATCAACTTTCTCAACCCGACCCACCAACCCCGTGTTTCGCCCACAACCCACATGGCAGACTTGGATGGAGCAACGAGAGAGCCCGGAACCCGAACAAGCCAAGCTCAACTCCAAGTCGAGCCGGGGCGAAGAAATAACTTCATGGATGGCCCTCAAGGACCCTGCTCCACAGCAGCCATCACTATCACCATTGATCCAAAAAATTACCAATGATCAAGAAAGATCAACGGTCACTAAGCAATTATCGGGTGAAGCTGGTGTGGCGGCGCAACGGGCAGCAGAATGGGGCCTGGTTTTGAAAACGGATACTGAAACTGGGAAACCGCAAGCGGTTGTGGCTAGGACCTCCGGTGGGGACGATCCGAATGGAAAACCCGGTACTTCACGAAGAAATTCGAATAATTCAGTTCGGAGCTCCGGTGAAATGTCTGATGAAGGAGGCAAAGAAAAAGGACTCCCTAGAGTATCTGATATCGTAAAAGATGCATTATCAACTTTTCAGCAAACGTTCGTGGTGTCGGATGCTACCAAACCCGATTACCCGATTATGTATGCGAGTGCCGGGTTCTTTAAGATGACCGGCTATACCTCCAAGGAGGTCGTAGGCAGGAATTGGTACTAATTTATACTGCCCTTTTTACATTAATGTTTTTAACTGTAATAACTGTCTTGAGGGTAATACTGACATTTTATATTTGTGTCGGGTCAAGTCGGTTTTTGCAGGGTGCGGGTACTGACCCGGGAGATGTGGCCAAAATTAGAGAGACTTTACAAAATGGGCAGAGTTACTGTGGGAGGTTGCTGAATTATAAGAAAGATGGGACTCCATTTTGGAACCTTCTTACAATTGCACCAATTAAGGATGATGAGGGAAAAGTCCTCAAATTTATTGGGTCAGTTTTCTGTTTGTTTTTTCCCTTCCAAGTTTTCAATTAATAAAAAATATAAATCTGAAACAAATTATAAATTAAAAAATTAAAAATATAACATAAAAATAAAAGTTCTAATCATGATGGGCATCTGAATACTTCAAAAATGTTGTATGTGCACTAGAAAAATGACTCAATAAAAAGAAAGAGTATAAGTTAGACTTGATTTATACATTTAGTCACACTATGTTATTTTCGATCGCTTACTGCATTAAATTTTTTTGTTACATTTTCTGAGTTTTAATACATATCTCGAATGTTCTGTTACGTTTTTAACTTAATAATAAAACTTAGGAGCTAATGAGGACATGTCATGAAAAAATTTATAAAACTTAGGAAATGAGACATGTCATGAAAAATTTGGAAATTCCAGCAGAAACTTTGGTGCGATTTGTTGCATGATAGAAGCTAATGGAGCTCAAGAACTTTTGTTTTTGCCCATATGAATGTAATTTAAATGGTTTGATTCATTACATTTCATAGGGTTCTAAACACCACCATTGTGTCCATGTCCCACATAATAGAAATTGAATGATAAGCTAGCAAACCAAGCGTAAGAAAATGGTTTTTCTTCAAATTATAAATTATTGAACCCCTTTTGCGTTAATGTGGGGATGGATGCCCACAATAAGATCCATCGCCGCTAGCGAAGCTAAGATTCAATTCTTGCGGTGATGGAGTGTGGGCCTAGCTAGCTCTGCCACGAACGAACATGATGGTCATTGATGCAATGTTTTATACTGTCTGATTGTAAATGAACGGTGATGGGATGGGCAGAGCCATGTAGATTTGTTGTATGGCACATTTTGAAGTTTCTTAAATTGTTGTTTGCTGCTGATTTGGCAGAATGCAAGTGGAGGTGAGCAAGCATACTGAGGGGGCCAAGGATAAGACGTTGCGGCCTAATGGACTGCCCGAGTCGTTGATTCGATATGATGGTATCTACATATCTCTTTTTCAAAAAAATTTAACTCTACTTTATGTTTAAAATATTAAATAAATTGGATAAAATTTATGTGCTAAAAATTTAATTAAGTGTAATTAAACCCACGTACAAAATCCTTTTCTAGTAAGCCAATCAATTAATTTGTACGTTAAACTACAACTTGCGACTGCTAACTGCTGGTTCAATTGGCAAATTAAATATCTTGGATTGATACAAGAGATCTAGGTGCAGATCCCACTTATAGCATGGAAAGAGGATTTACCTCCCAGTTATTTTATTATGCATAGAAAAGGGAAAAAAAAAAAGGAACTATAATTAACTCGATCGACATAAAAATTCTACAATATAATATTAGATTGATTGAGTTTTGAACAAGGTATCTAGTTTATTTATGGATTAAAAACTAACAGTCTAATACGATAGTAAATCTATTTTGATCAAACATGTGAAGCTAGTAACATTGATGAAGAACCTGCAATTAATCCATGACATAATTTGTACACAAATGAGGAAGGAAAAGGCCATTCTAATTTTTGAACCTGTGCAAATATGAAGGTAAGGTTTTATTTTATTTTATTTATTTTTGTTTACATTATCTGAACAGTTAACATTGTTATTACAACATGATCTGTTCAAGACATTATACATATAGTACTAAAATTGCAAATGGTTAATTTAAACTTCAATATATATATATATTGTAACAGAAGTAGTAACTGTCAGTCTGTCACTCTTGTCTCTGAGAAATGTATAATTATTTAATTTTGGCAGCTCGGCAGAAGGAGATGGCTACAAGTTCAGTGACCGAACTAGTACAAGCAATGAAGAAACCTCGGTCACTCAGCGAATCAACAAATCGCCCCCCCATAATGAGAAAATCAGAAGATGGTGGTGTAGAAGAAAGAGCAGGAGCTCTGGGAAGGAGAAAATCCGAAAATGTCCCTCCTCCTCGACGCAATTCGCACGGTGGCGGCCGTAGAACTTCCATGCAGCGTATCAGTGAAGTCCCCGAAAATAAAAAACAAAAATCCGGCCGTCGTTCTTTTATGGGGTATAATAGAAAAATCTTACCACATATATGTTCATTACAAAAGCTTCGGCTTAGCTTATGAAAAAATAACAATGTTGCTTATTTCACGAGTATTTGTGTGTAATGTATACTATGTTTTTTTTTCCCCCTTTTTTTTGGTGCATGGTGCAGGCTTATTGGCAGGAAGAGTCAATCTACGGATGATCATGATAGCTTTGAAAATGAAATAATTATGGATGGTGATGACGATTCTGAGAGTGATGAGAGACCAGATAGTGTTGATGACAAAGTGAGGCAAAAGGAAATGAGAAAGGGTATTGATTTGGCGACTACACTTGAACGTATTGAGAAAAACTTTGTCATTACTGATCCAAGGCTGCCTGATAATCCCATTGTAAGTTTCCTCAAAAACTCTTTTCATATCTTGTTTTGATCATGTAAGCATGCAAATTGATATGTTTGGGCTTAACGTGTCTTGGCTTACACTTTAGGATAAAAAGAAGTGTGAAAGATTTTAAAAAGATTTCAGAGTATCTTTATTATAGTACATGCACTTAATGCATGTATGACGTGAATATTTATTTTAAACAATTATTATATAATTATTAATTATATTTAATACATATACACATGTCACACAAACATTAAATTGGTATAATGTAATAAAGATACTCCAAAATCTCTTGAGTAGTAAATGTCAAATGTATATATTATATATGTGAGCAATGGCAGTATAAGATTCTAGTTCGGTGGGTGTACGACGTAAAAATATGAAACCTAATGGGGTTAAAGTTAATATTTACTAAATACTTTATTTGTTATTTTTAAAAAATTAAGTACACAGTTCCAATAATATAATCTCACTTGATGCAAGACAAGAGAAAAACTAGAATTAGTTTTTTCTAAAAGACTCTCTTAATTTCCATATTATAAGTTGAAGTCACTGTAATTACCATAAATCTCAACAAAGTGAGATAATGTTTCATATTTGAACTTCAAAACTGTCTCATATTTGTAAATTTTTGAATTTCAGATTTTTGCATCTGATAGCTTCTTGGAGCTGACAGAGTACAGCCGTGAAGAAATCTTGGGGAGAAATTGCAGGTATTTGAATTTGAACGTGGCACATTAAAATTCATATTTTCGACTTATAATAATGCCGATAGTTTTTTGGCATTATTAAGAATGAAGTTTTCAAAAAATCAAAAGAAAGATTCAGAATGCTTCGTGAAGTACTTGACAAGAAAGAAGAAACTTAATTCACTGGACATAACAAGTACCGAATGCACCGCAAGCGAATTGCACTGAATAATAAAGCAACGTGTTTCATGTGTATTGTTATAAGTGTGTCTATTGGCCGGGGCCGGAGGAGACAGGATGAGAGGGCACGTGGCCCCGTGCCCGTTCATGCAAGGGACGCTGCATGCACCAGCCCACCTAGGTTTCCTCGAACAAGACACTTTTTTGTTTACAATGTTTGGGGATCTGCGACTTAATTGTGTACAATATTTAAAGAGTCGCTTATCCAAACGAGACCTTTAAATTACTCTATTAATAATCATAATCTGTTTAGTTAGTGAAAAGTTTAATTACGTAATTATATAATGCTCTTTTGATACAAGAGATAAACATGACAAGTTACGAAACTTACCCAGGTGAAGTCACACTCTGCTTTCCTCTGGCAACAGAATTTGGAAGCAGGCTATAAGTGATTCAGTTGAATGATATAAATGGAATTGTGTCAAATGTTATAGGTTTCTTCAAGGGCCTGAAACTGATCCTGCTACTGTGAGGAAGATAAGGGCGGCAATTGACA
Source organism: Atalantia buxifolia (assembly GCA_030444775.1). Classification (NCBI taxonomy): domain Eukaryota; kingdom Viridiplantae; phylum Streptophyta; class Magnoliopsida; order Sapindales; family Rutaceae; genus Atalantia; species Atalantia buxifolia. The sequence goes on from CM059838.1 coordinate 15,306,218, forward strand.
ATGAGACTGATGTAACTGTGCAGCTCATTAACTACACAAAAAGCGGTAATCTATTTTTACTACTGATGCATTTCTGTCACTTGTCATGATTCCATTGGTTAGTTGTACATTCAGCAACATATGTGTACGACCCATTTCATTTCAACTTATTGTTAATTTAATTATCCAATTCCAGGCAAGAAGTTCTGGAATCTGTTCCATTTGCAGCCTATGCGTGACCAAAAGGTGCAATTCTAAGATAACACAGCCAGCTAAATTTGTGACTCTTTTAGCTTCTTCACAGCAAGGAAAATTTAAATTAAAGTTTTTGGTAACATTTTACTTGGGTTGATGATGAACAGGGAGAAGTGCAGTATTTCATTGGAGTACAATTAGATGGTAGCGAGCACGTTGAGCCACTACGCAACAGTATTCCAGAGACTACTGCTAAAGAGAGTGAAAAACTGGTCTCTGATCCCTTCTTTTGCTTCATTTATACGTCAGAATTTTTTTTTTTCTGTTGCATTTTTTTTTTTTTTTTGCATTACACTTTTGGCTTTATGAGTACTGAGTGTACATAAGTTTGTTTGTAACAATTAGCTTGATGCATAAATATCATCAGGTGAAACAAACAGCCGAAAATGTCAACGAAGCTGTGAAAGAACTTCCAGACGCCAATTTGGTAAATTACTAACCCAAGTTTCTTTCACTGTTTATGAAAAGCTTTTTGGGTTACAATCGTGGATTTGTGATAACAAGTTAATTACTAACTGCCCGTAGACACCGGAAGATTTGTGGGCAAATCATTCAAAGGTGGTTCATCCGAAGCCACATAGAAAGGACAGCCCCTCTTGGAAAGCTATTCAAAAGGTAATTTATGAACCCAGTAGAGAAGAATTATATATGCTTGGTGCTGAATGGTATTAGTTTCATCATGCCCCCGTAACATATGGAAAAATCACATGATGTTGCAGATTCTAGATAGCGGCGAACAGATAAATCTAAAACATTTTAGGCCGATTAAGCCTTTGGGATCTGGTGACACCGGCAGGTTTGTTTTATTTTTTCTTTGTTCCCTGCTATCACATCAATTTTAGGTATTCATATTCTGAAGTCATAGAAGTTTGACTCATATTCTTGTGGATCGAATTAATTAATTTATTTCAGTTATTGATTGGCATGGCAGTGTGCACTTGGTTGAATTGTGCGGATCAGGGCAATACTTTGCCATGAAAGCCATGGATAAGGGTGTTATGCTCAACCGCAATAAGGTATTCAAATTTACTCAGCTTTTCTAGCTTCCATAGCATTCTTACGATGTGTAATTACTTTGAATATTTTAAGCTCATATACTTCTGTCGCTCTCGTGATGTACGTTTACCATGAGTACTACTCTGCTACAGGTGCACAGGGCTTGTGCAGAGAGAGAAATTCTTGATATGCTGGACCACCCATTTCTTCCTGCATTATATGCTTCCTTTCAGGTTAGCAAAACTAGATATGAATCTCAGGAATCTTAAATTGTTAAGAAATTGACAATACATGATAATCGTAGGACATTGTATGACTATATTAGCTAAGTCACTGATAGTCAGTTGCATACTCTATATGAATAGATTGGAATTCTGATAGTTGAATGCTTTGCAGACCAAAACACATATTTGTTTGATAACGGATTACTGCCCAGGGGGGGAGCTTTTCCTGCTTTTGGACAAACAACCGACAAAAGTCCTGAAGGAAGATGCTGTCAGGTAATTCTTGTCATGTAATATTTCATCATAACTAAAAACCAAGAATGCGTTAAGGCTTTTATTTAATCATGCCCTTTATTTCATGGCGAAAATGCCAAGTTAAAAACGCTACCTTAACCCTGCTACACAAACTACTGTTTGCGTTACTGTACACAAACTACTGTTTGCTTCATTCTACTTTTTATTCTATAATTCTGGGTGGTACAGGCTGAAGCCTAATTACTTGCAAGGATCACAGTGTTGCCTGCTCTTTATATCTTAACTAACATAAAATTTTTGATGGTTGTAGATTCTATGCAGCAGAAGTAGTTGTGGCATTGGAGTATCTTCACTGTCAAGGTAAAATGTCTCTGAAAATTTTTCTGGCACAATGATTCAAATGGACTTTGTAAAGTTGCTAACTAATCTGTAAAATGAAATTATCATAGCTTGACTGGCTCTAGGATATGATTATTCCCTGTTTGCAAGATCCACAGCTGCTGAATTATATCTCAGAAACGGATCTAACCATTCACAGTGCTGCTTATTTGTTAATGTATTGCTTATTTTAATTACAGGGATCATATACAGGGACTTAAAGCCAGAAAACGTTTTACTCCAGGGGAATGGACACGTGTCCCTGACAGATTTTGATTTATCATGTTTAACATCTTGCAAACCACAGGTTTTTCAGCTATATTATTACTATTCAACATTTTTTATTTTATGTATGTTGGCTCTGCTCTAGAGTTTCATGTTAACGGGAACCTGGTCTGTTTGTTCTGCTCTTTGCAGCTGTTGCTTCCGACTACAAATGAAAAGAAAAGGCGCCACAAAGGCCAACAGAATCCAGTCTTCATGGCTGAACCAATGCGAGCATCAAATTCTTTTGTTGGCACAGAAGAATATATAGCTCCGGTTAGTGACTTTGCATACGCTCGAATGACTCGTTATATAACTACTTAATATTAGTTTCCAAGAAGTTTATCAAATTTCAACCGTTTCCCATTCTTTGCAGGAAATTATAGCCGGTGCAGGCCATACAAGTGCAGTGGACTGGTGGGCTCTTGGTAATTATTTCATATTCTTTTCAGAAATGAAGCAAATCTTTTCTTGAGAAGAAAGTTTTCCTTTTCATTCTTATGTAACTTGTCTAATATCATCTAAATCTTTCCTTCTCCTAATAAATTTCAGGAATTCTTCTGTATGAAATGCTTTATGGATACACACCATTCAGGGGCAAGACGAGACAAAAAACATTTGCAAATATTCTCCACAAAGACCTCAAATTTCCGTCAAGTAAACCGGTAAGATCCTCAACTTAAACTAAACATGGAGCTTAAGGAATTTTTAGAGCCTAGCATTACCATTAAATTTTGCTATACATGCAGACAAGTCTTCATGCAAAGCAGCTAATGTACCGCCTGTTGCATAGAGATCCAAAGATCAGATTAGGTTCGCATGAAGGAGCAAATGAAGTAAAGAAGCATCCATTTTTCAAAGGTGTCAATTGGGCACTAGTTCGTTGCATGGTACTAAAACCTCGAATTCCTTCTAATGAATTAGAATGTACAACTATTTTTGCTTCAATGCCAGCTATTCTGAAATTTTAATTTGTAACTTATGTGCAGAACCCTCCTGAGCTTGATGCCCCTCTCTTCGCTACCAATACTGAGAAGGCGTATAAAGCTTTGGATCCAGAAATGCAAGATCTGCAACAAAACATTTTCTGAGGAGTCTAATTCTTTGTTATTTTATTTGAAGTGTCTGCTTCAAATTTGTGTTGGTACGTGCATCCCATTTAGTAGAGGCTATGGAAGGGGAGCTCAACTTGCCGAGTAATAACAGTTTCATTGATTCTGCTTGTGCTTTCGCCTCGGCATTGTTGTCGATAGATAATCTTGGAGGCTGCTGCAGCTAGTAGAAAGAAACTGAGAATTTTGTTGATGCCTTTGTGTATGTAATTGATTACTTTTATGCATCGTTTGTATCTGTTTTGCTGGGTACTTTGTAAGTTTAGTATTTTATTAAATAATTAGTTAATTAATTCATTTTCTATCTCTTTCTTTCATGCCTCATTTTACTTAATTACAAACCCGTCTAACACAGTGCAAAATGGGAAATTTTCCTTTTCCACAGAATAAGTAAATTTAAACTAATATAACTTGATGCTTTTGATCAAATTCTATCATAATTTTTCCTGTTCTCTCCTCACTAAATTATTACATTACATTCGTGTACACACAGTTATATGGACACATATCTTTCCCCATTAAATGTAGTCACCTTCGTTTCTCTCGATTGGCATACCGTTTGTTGACAGGCATTGTGACAAATTGACAATGACAATTAGAGGTTCTCGAAGGAAATCCAAACAAGCCCAGTCCACATGACAAGTTTCTTTCCCTCTTGGGATGAACTTGTCTATTAATGAACATGGGAATGCTGCCATATTTGTGGGTCAGAGTTAAATTTCTTGCCCTGAAATTTTCAAAGAAACCATTAATGTTGTGTGTCTGAAAGCAACTTCTGCACAAACAGCAAGTCACCAACATGTTTATAGCTAGGAACTGTTCTATTTGAACTGTTCAAACTTTTTAACAAAACAATACTGATATTACAATGACTTCGTACAGTGAAACCGAGGTAAAAAATATGCTTCAAGGAAGAATGGAGAGACGAAGAGATTTGGACCCTCCACTTCAAGAATTAAACAAGTAGGTCAATCAACAGGCGAAGGAGTGGTCGACTGTCTTGTCATTTTTTTTGCTATCAGAGTTTATTGTCCAAAAATGAAACAAAATCCTGCAACACCGAACAATAAAAAGATTACGTTTCTATTTTGTAAAAAACTTGATTCATCATCTGATAAAAGCAAAAACATTAGGGACTCCACTGAAAAAACTTTCTCAAAATTACGCAATGCCTCCCATTATTCCATTAACTAATTTCGTGATGCAATTGAGATCGAGTCCTGCCAATAAAGCACGTGCAAGCAATAATCGCTCTCTCTTTTCTTTATAAAAGGAACCGTTTTTTTAGGTGAATTGAACTTTATTGTAATCATAGTCACCGCTTTCACTTTACTGCCACAGTTCACTGTTCACTTAATCACTTAGCCGATCATCCCACACTTCGCGCTGGACACTCGTCTTAAGATTCCCACTCTTGTCTTTTTTCTTCCTCCACTTTCCCGGAAAATCATCTCTCTGCTTCCAATAAAATAATTTCATCCTTTTCCCATTAAAAATCCAAACTCTCCCAGAAAATTTATCTTCCAAAATAAAATAAAATAACCACACCTTTTCTCTGTAAAGATTCAATTCAATGGCGACGAGAGAAGTATCAGCAATGATAAAACAAGGGTTTTTATCAGACCCAGCTCTCTCATTTTCACCATCAAGAACAACCGCTGCTGCTACAGAAACACTCTCAAGACTCTACTCACCTTCATCCTCACCTCCACCGCAGAAACAACAACCCCAAATCAGTGAGTCAACTCGGTCGACTCACCACCCCACCCTATTCGAAATGATGTCACAAGAGCAACTCCAGGAGACTACCACCACCAACAAGCCCATCAAGTCACAATCAAGAATCTTTAAGCTCTTGTCAGAATTTAAGAACCCTAACATTAGAGATTCTTTCAGCTATCTTGCGCTGGGACCTGGTAATGTGAGGCTGACGGTGGTTGGTAAAGATGGGTTCAGAGTTTGCATGGACGTGCACAAGAATGTTCTGGCTGAGAAGAGCCGATTTTTTGCTGAGAAATTGGTGATAAGAGATAAAGAAAATAGAGAGATGTTGCATATGGTGGAGATAAGTGAGTGTGATGATGTGGAGGTTTATGTGGAGACTGTGGTGTTAATGTATTGTGACGACTTGAAGAGGAGATTGCTTGGAGAGGATATTGACAAGGTCTTGGCTTTGCTTAAGGTATAAGCATATCTTTTTTGTTTTTTGGTCATATTCTTTTATTTTTTTTACTTTTGGGCATGAATTTATTGATTTGATAGCAGTAGATAATTTGATATTTTCAATATACAAGGAATTGCATTGTGTTTTGTTGAATTGCATTGTGTTTTGTTAAGTTTGACAATTGAAGTTGTATTACTGTTTCTTTCAATTGGCGCATAGATTTCTGTTTCTGGTCATATTTGTTACAACAAAGTACAAATTGATTCAACTGAGTCATTTTTAGTTCCAGTTCTTGACGGAGCTCTGTTTGATACTGTGGTGTGTGGCTTTAACCATTGGCTGCTTTGGAATGGAAGTTCTAGCTATTCAGGGAAAGTTTGAGAGTGATTGGTAAACACCTCTAGTAGTCAAGTAAAAGCCGTTTTTCATCTTTCTTTGAGATTATTTTCCAGTAAACAGTTGTGGAAAATAATTGTCGATGCTGCCAAGCCTAGCTACAAAAGTGTATAGTCTTGAGCTGCCAAAAAGCTAAAAGAAATGGAGACTTAGTTGGCAATGAATTAATATTGTCTGTTTTATACTTTAATTGCTAAACGTAATCATTGTTGTGTCTGGCATATACTGTTCAAACTTACATTTATTGTCTACAAAAGGAAGAAATTAGCGGCAGAAAAGTTGTTGCTCGAATCATCCTTTTATTTTTCATATGCGAGACAAGAATATTCCTTCTCCCACTTTCATTTCTGTGTGGTGAAATTTGGTATTACTGGTGCTTCATTTTAGGTGTCTGCAGCTATCATGTTTGATTTGGGGATTCAGTCATGCTTGGAGTATCTGGAAGCCGTTCCATGGTCTGGGGATCAAGAGGAGAAAGTCATATCTCTTCTGGGTGAACTCGAACTAGTTGACTCAGCGACTGAAGTTTTACAGAGAGTAACATCTGAAGCATCTACTTCTAGGAGGGCTGATGACATCTTCTTGAAACTGCTGAGTGGTGTTCTACAAGCCAAGGATGAAAAATGCCGTCGAGAAATGAAAGCTCTTATTTCTCGGTTAATTAGAGAAGATGCATCCGATTATGAGAACAGACTTGATGTCTCTAAAGATACCCTTTATAGTCTATGCCATAGATGTCTTAGTTCTCTTATACTCTGCTTATCGGAAGCTACTTGCATTGATGATAGCAAGCGGGATCGAGGGGCTTTAATGGCTGAAATAGCTCGAGAGGCTGACAATATGCAGTGGCTTGTAGATATCCTCATTGATAAAAGAATGTGTGATGAATTTGTGAAACTATGGGCAGACCAAAAGGAACTTGCAATCCTCCATTGCAAGATTCCTACCATGTATCGGCATGAGATCAGCAGAATAACCGCACAATTATGTATTGCAATTGGGAGAGGACATATCTTGGTGCCAAAAGACACCCGATTTTCTTTGCTATCTACATGGTTGGAAGCTCTATATGAAGATTTTGGATGGATGAGAAGGGCTAGTAGATCTGTAGATAGGAAGTTGGTTGAGGATGGTCTAAGCCAGACGATTCTTACTCTGCCATTGCTGCAACAGCAGGCTATTTTGCTTAACTGGTTTGACCGATTTCTTAATAAAGGCGGTGATTGTCCCAATATTCAGAAAGCATTTGAGATTTGGTGGAGAAGAGCTTTCATTAGACAATATTCAGCAGATCAGGATGGTTCCCATTTGCAAATAACTGTTTGCGATTATAAAAAATAATAAGCTTGGAGGTCAATCTAAAGCAATTTCAAGCCATATTTGAGTACAGGAAGTGATATTTTTGTCATTGGTCAGCTCTACATTCAATAATTTTCTGGTTGATAATCCATTTGAATTTTGGGTTTTTGATCTTTCTCAAAATTGTTATTCTAGATGCCGAGGCCTTGCAAGTTTCAAACACGAATAACAAGCATTGGGGAAGAAAAAATATTGGTGAGAAATCTTTGGTTGTCATACAATTGCATTCATTTTGTCATATTATAAGGCCGGCGCCCTCCCAATCATTTGATGCTGCGTAAAAGTAAAAAAATTCCATAGTCTATTTTTGTATGAAGAACTGACGTAAATATATGGTAAGCGGAAAAAGACATGAAGATGAATAAAGCGGCATTGGCTGAGAGCCTGAGATACTGTTGTTTGACCGCCAGAAAATTTCTTTTACATTCCAAAGCTCTTTCTCGCAGTTAATTCAGGTTGAAACATTGGTTTAGAGAGTGCAAAGTGCCATTTTTGAGTCTAATCTGAATTGTCACCAGTAGGAAAGAATAGAGCACAAGAGAAAATTCCGAATAAAATAGTAATAAGCTAAAGTTGGGCGGTAATACAAATGGTAAACATCAGATAACCATCCTCAATGTATTCCCAAGATATGAAAATATCAATTTATCCTCGAATGCCGTTGATTTTAGTAGTTAACTGATGTTAACTTAGTAAAGTATGATATTATCCCCAACTGTCAAAGAATATGCTAAGCTAACCGGCGTTATTTGCTTCAAGAATGTTAGTTTGATTTTGACATGGACCAACTTCAGAAACTTCAAAAATTTATGATTAAAATATTAAAACTGAAAAAAGTTATAACATTTTGAAACAAAAAAGTTGATATAGCCTAGGGCATGTTTGGAATTACTTTTGAGAAGTTAAAAGTGATTTTAAAAAATTAAAAGTTAATTTTAATGTTTTGTAAATTTTTTTAAAAATCAACTTTGATAAAATCATCCCATCTTATAGCAGATTTTAAAAAGTAAGAAAAAAGTGGTTTTTCAAAATCTAATTTTAAGAATCATTTTTATTATTAATATAATTTTATATATATCCTCATATATATTATAAAAATCTAATATTACCCTTATTAATTAAAAAAATAAAATTATGAACTTTAAAGAAATTATTATTATTACCAATTATATTGAGATAACAAAATAAAAATAAATTAATAATAAAAAATATTTATTTTAGTTATCAGTTATTATGAGTACACAATAGAAAAATATTTTATATACATGTTTATAAGTGTTTAAATAAATTTTATTCAAGATTATTGCCCAATTTAGTAATTTATATGCTTATAACAATTTAACAGTTATATTTACTATACACATACAACTACATTAAAAACTCGTGATACTTTCAAAAATAAATTTTATCAAACATTTTACTGATATCTAACAATAATTATTTTAAAAGTTATAATATTACCAAATTAGCATTTTAAGTCGCATTTGAAATTGCGTTTGAGAAACTCAAAAGTGATTTAAAAAAGTTAAAAGCTAATTTTTATATTTGGTTAATTTTTTTAAAAAAATTACTTTTGACAAAATCATGCTATCTTCAACAGGTTTTGAAAAATAAAGAAAGAATAACTTTTTAAAATTTAATTTTGAGAATTAATTTTATACTTAATTTAATCCATATATACCCTTACATATTTATAAAAATCTAAAATTATCTTTATTCAATCAAAAAATAAAATTCTTAAATTTAAAGAGATTATTACTATTATCAATTATATTGAAACAACAAAAAAATAAAATTAATAAAATAAAAAATTATTTTATTTATCGACTATTATTAATATTCAATTAAAAATATTATATATACATATTTATAAATATGTAAATAAAATTTTGTTCAACATTACGTCTATTTGAGTCATTTGTGTTATCATCACAATTTAATAATGAGATACTAATCTTAAAATTCAAAAAACTCTTAAAATAAATTTTGACAAATAATTAACTAATTCTATTCAAAATTAATTATTTTTACAGTATAAATTTTAAAGGTCCTCATTGGCCCCAAAAAAAAAAAAAAGTTGTTCTTCATTTGGACTTTTCTAACAAATTACCAGCAAAGCAGTCCACTATAATTTATCCTTAATTAAAAAATCTAATTTTTACTTCAATAGTTCAATTCCTTTTTGTCTTTTTTTCTTGTCTTCTGCTCCTCCTCCTCTTCTCCTTTCTCTTTTTTTTTTTTTTTAATAACTTCTTCTTTCTTCGTCTTCTGCTCTTCGTTTCTTGTCTTCTTCTTTCTTCTTCTTGACCGTTGCTTCACAGCAGCGGCAAGCATGGATAAGTTCGCCGACGTATGGGCACTGTTGGTTTGGTCAAATGTCGTTGATGATCGGGTTATGGTTGCCTGATTATGGGGATTCTGGTGGGATGATTAAACAACAATTGAGTCTAAAACGTACAAAAAAATTGTTGTTTAGGAATTGGAATTTTTAGTGAAAATTAAATTTAGGGATTTAGGGTTTTAATCGACAGAATAAAAATGATGGCCAATATAATCCATCTGTACGCATAATGTAAATTAATAAAATTAAAAAAAATAGAAATTCGAGTATATTGAAATACGGGTGCTTAAATTTGTTTAAACTTTTGGGTAGAGTGAAAATTAACCTACAAAAGATGGAATATGTCAGTTGACCGTTATGAAAATATACAAATATAACGTTATCCTCTTAAGTCTTACCTGTTAGAATTAAAGAAAGATTTGGGAAGAAAATGAATATATTTTATCCTTGAGATATATTGACGTTAATCACTCTAGGTGGGACGTAATTCAAAAGGGAATTGCTAAGTCTTTTATACACAAATTTAATCCAACAAAACCTAGTAGTAGCTCTCACACAAAAAGAGAGAGGATACATCTTGCCATAGCTCAAAAAGAAATCGAAACCGTCAAATTCACAAAAATGAAAAGCTAAAAAGACTTGGCCACCAAAATAAAATAGGAAAACAAAAAGAAAAGCATTTACATCATCAATTTAATGATCTACTCAACAGCGGTCATTTCGTCGGCATTGGATGCGTTATGGAGGAGCAGGCACCTCCCAGAGAATGAAAGAAACTGCAACTCAATCGTCAAACAACTGAACACAGCGCATAATTATTGGAACGCAGGTTGTCGTTGGCTGATCTGTCATATAAAGGTGTTGGTAGCTCCTATGCAACATCTTGCAACCTTCAGCACCGTAACCGTAATGCAGTCTGGTGACTCTGATCATCTGCAAATTCTGCTTCATAGTTGTGAAAATTAGATGAAGTCATGACATAATCGGATCTGGGGCCCCATATTTCAGCATTGGAGGCACAGCATCTCTGTCAATAGGAAAACACAATTAGCCCCAACCGTATGAAATAATATTTGTGTATAAACTGCCAACCAGTACTTGTTAATTTATTTTAGTGCAGTAATGACACACTGAACATATTTGAAGCTTAAGAAACTTGAAAATAAAACCAAAGATCTCGAACCTCAATTCTCAGAAGATACAAAAGCAATTTGTATCTTACAAAAAGGCAGCATATTGGAAGCATACAGACATTAAATATATAAACATTTGCTTACCTTTGTCTGATTTTGAGTATACCAGTACCTAAAGGCATTGGAATGCCCATAATGATACACTCACTTACTCCCTCAATTCTATCATCCCTCCCATTTACAGAAGCATTGAAAAGGTGATCTGAAGTCTTCTCAAATGAAGCCAGCATCAATACACTTTTGTCCATTTTTTGAATTCCAAATCTCGTGATTCCAAGGACTTCACCCTGGTAAAAATAATCAATCACATTTTATTATGCATGCTTCTAAAAGCTGTACACCTAAACACAAAAGCATACTCCAAACTTGCTGGTTTCAGTTTGGGCAATATACTCACCCTAAATGTCATCAGATCTGCTAAAAGCATCATATGGCGTTTGTCTATGCTCATGCCATGAGCTTTCATGGTTTCATTTATCTCATCAATTATGCATATTCTTGCAGCTTCAATTCCCAGAGTCTGCTGCACTTCAAATATGTGATTACTCTTTGTTTTACATCCATCAATTCCTTCAGCGCCCATAACTGCTTGAAGGCCCGTGCTAAAATATGCACCAGACAATGAAAGAAAATTGGCAAAAATGGTTCAGAATAGAGACGCATTATCTATTTCACAAAACAAGTATGGAAATGCAAAGCATTAGCACCACTAATTCCAAACTTTCCATAATCACTATTAGTATTACAGAAGAACAAAAGTTTAAATCTTTTAATACTAGTGAAAAGCTTGGAACTGCTTATTACAATTTGAATATGTACATGATGGGGATTGCTTTACTACAGAGTTAATATACAACGGGTTTATGAATAATGAATCACAGATCATATTAAATCTCCCCAATCTCTTATACAACAACTACAAATTATCAGGGTTTTGAAGCACGGATGTTTTAGACCCTATTGATTATTGAAGCAAATTATAAATATATTGATAATAAAATTCTACCTTTTTTTTTTGGGATCGTCCATTCAGGCACTCTTCAAAACAATCATATTTTACTATGTCCATATAGTGGAAAAAAAATTGAAGATAAATAAAAACATCACCATGATTTTCACAGAGAAGAAATTAAAAACTGAAGAAAACAGGTAAATTTATCTAAAATGTTGCTCAAATGGAGAAGACAAAGCGGAGTCTAGTTAAATGACAAAAGAACTAACCCTTCTACCAACAGCCGGTACTTTTTCTTCTCTCCATTTTCTTTCGCTTTCTTTTTCTCCTTTTCTTTCTCAGCAATAACAACACGTTCAACAGTTTTGATGCCCTTTGATACGAAGACAACAAAGTAAGATCGTGTATTCTCTCAAGAGCTCCAAGAACAGATGACTATGCAGCATTATCAAGAATCAAATATTACTGAAATGTCATAAAGTCTAACCTTCACTATAACCATTGGAAGCACGTTTTTCAGAGAATAGAGTTCAAAATGAATTTTACTTTTGTCAACTGGAGGAAAAATTTCCAACTTTCTGAAATCCAAAACCTTGATATGCTGCAGATTACATGACCATGATAAGAGATGTCAACAACACAAAGGAGTAAGAACACGAGGTATACTACCAATGAAGATTTCTACCTGTTGCTTAAGTTTGATCTTTGGAGTTTGTACAATTGATTCTTTCACAATATCGGCATTGATACACAAATGTGCATCTTGAATTGTTTCCATGTCAAGTGCGATAACTATTGATGCTAATCTTGAAGTCATTACAATCTTAATACTCTTAGCTACCTGCAAGGTTGAAAAGGCAGATGAAAGAGGAATCCTGGGATCAGATCAATCCGCACATTACATCAAGAATATCAAAAATGGAAACGGGAAATTTAATTACGAAAGAACACTCTAGTTACTAGGTCCACAAATAATGTTTAATAGACCCACTAGCTCTAAGAGACAAGAAAGAGATGGACTAAACAGACTGATGTTATGCAAAAACCAAAGATCATGAAGTAATAAATGCGACAACATCAACCTAACTGATATTGGTGTGAGATTATATACCTGCCCTAAAAGAGTTTTCTCAATTCGACCTTTTACCACCCGTGCAGCATTCTCATTGTCATTACACTCGAGTTCTGCAGTAATTATAGGCGTGCTAATCCTTTTAGCTCCATTAATTATTTCTTTGATTCGAGGAACTCCTTGCGTTATATCTAAAACACAGAGTTAGGGAACATACCGAAACACATTTTATTCTTAATTAGGCAAATGACAGAGACATAAAATTACGTTAGATAATTTATCAATGATCATTCAAAACAAATGACTGAACAAGGATACTCATGCTTGCAACTCCAGCGAAGTGAAAGGTTTTTAACGTCATCTGTGTCCCTGGCTCACCAATACTTTGAGCTCCAATTGCTCCAATTGCAGTTCCAGCTTCGACTCTTTTCACACGATAACGAGAGAAGCATGTTTGGATGAAAACCTAGAAGAGTTAAAGAAAACAGTACTTATTCCACCCAAATCATAATAAATTAGTGAAAAATAAGACATATCCAATAACTTATATTTCCATCCAGAGTAATGATAAGATACAAACAAATAGCATGCCAAGAAACAATAGTTCTGGAAAACCCAAAAAAAAAAAAAATGATAACAATAATGTTGATACTTAGTCATGTTGAAGCCACTGTCAAAACCAAAAAAAAAATAATAATAATAATAATAATAATAATAATAATAATAATAAATGTCGAGGCCAATGTCATATATAATGCATCCATTCATCACTTTCAATGATGAACAACAATTTTGCACATGTAGGAAAGTAACTGTTAAATAAGTTACCTTATGAGGCCGAGTCTTAAAGTGGCATAAAAAACAATTAAAATGCATATGATTAATTTTAATTTTAAGTTCTGGTGTTTGTTATGAGCGGAAAGATATATCTATTCTTGTTATAATGTTATTCATGTTAGGGGGTCAGAAGGTCGGTGATGGCGAGCAATAACAAACCATTGTTTCTGTTCTATCAGTAACTATAAACAACTATGTTTTATATGCCTTCATTCTTCAAGGATACTAGTAGCAGAGGTAAGAGAAAGAACAATGATGTATAGGTGGCTGTCGTGAGAGCCTTGAATTCATGGTGGCGATATGATGGCATAGTAGTTGTGTTTGACATGACTGCATTAACAATGATAACGTGGTATTCATGGCATGGTACAGGTGGCAATGATGTGGAGTGTTAGTGGTAACTCAGATCCCTCTGACTTACACAGTCAACTTAATTTTTGAAACTTTCACTAAAAAAGCATTGACGGAGACACAAAGGAAAATGATAAATAATTGAGCTACATTTTTGTCAGAAGAAAATGCAAAGAATATACAGCAATTACCTCCAGCTGCTTTTCAGTGATACCAGATGCTTTGTGGGTAACTTCCTCTAGAATCTGAGATTTATCATCCCAGCCAATATCTTCAACAAATTTAATCTTCTTGTCTAATTTATCCTGCTGACCTTCAAAGAATTTTCTCAGAGAATTTAAGAAGGCTTCAGAGCAACTCTCTTTACCATACGCTGCTAGCTGCTTTTCTACTATCTCAGAGACTTGTTGAGGAGATAGGTATCTCTGTCCTGCAGGAGGACAAGTAGCCTAAACAGGACATGAGGAAATACACTTTATCAAGTTCAAGTTTACCAACCAATGATGCATTATTCTCAGAAAAACGACTGAGGCAGAGTTTCCAACCTTGACTTTCATTAACAATCTGTCAAAATTCAAGGGCTCTCCACTTTTTCCTTCCATATTTGCAGGATCCATACCATCGTCTCCATAAAGAAATTGAACTATACATCCACCTGCATTCCGCACAGAGTTATCATACTGAATCGATAAGTCCTCCAATGCTTTAATCAGTCTACGAGACATGTATCCGGTGTCAGCTGTTTTCACCTGCAGCAGTTGACTGTAATTATTAATAGTATGTATAATTATCCACTCTACTCAATGGCAAAAGTTGAACACCTGAACCTAATCATTGTGATAGAATAATGATCATGCTCCAAGTTCAAATATAACTTTAATGCAAAATAAAGCATAATCTCTTGGGACCAAACATAGAAACTACTGCACAAATAATTAGCACAAGATAAGCCGTGGCTAGAATCAAACAGCACAACAGTAGGATATAATAATTCATGGACATGTCTTTTCCCACTTTAAAAGGAAAAAAAAGAGTATAACTTTAAAGAAAAATATGTTGATTACCATATCCATTAAAGAGCATTTGATGTTTGTAAATGTCAATCAGCAACCATTGGATGACATCATTAAAATAAAAACTACTTTTCTCAACCTTTTTCTGTCTTCTTCGAAGAAGATAACAAAATCCCAATTCATGGCATCATTTGCAAATATAAGTCCTTAGTCAGAGACCTATTAACAAAGTGAACTT
Source organism: Atalantia buxifolia (assembly GCA_030444775.1). Lineage (NCBI taxonomy): Eukaryota > Viridiplantae > Streptophyta > Magnoliopsida > Sapindales > Rutaceae > Atalantia > Atalantia buxifolia. The sequence continues at coordinate 15,321,597 of CM059838.1, forward strand.
CGTTCAAGACAGAACCAGATTTCAGTAACCAATGGATTATACAACAAATTTAGTTGGATCAGCTACCAAACTGTAGACAACATGCTACAAGTTGGCCATGCATCAAAATTCGACTAATATATATGACCAAATGTTGGAAGAGTATGAATGTAGTTGTAATATGCGGGATACATGAAAAACATTTGATTAGACAATGGAACAACAGACAGGCAGTGGAGTACAGAGAAACTGATGTAATGACTAAACTCAATTTAAATTGGCTATGAAACAAAATGAGGAAAGAGAATCAGTACCGCTGTATCCACGAGACCTTCTCGTCCACCCATTGTGTGGAAGAAAAACTCAGTAGCAGACAGCCCACTATAGAATGAATTGGCAACAAAACCTTTAGCCTGCATTAAAGATAAGAAGTACAAATATCCCTTCAATGCCTCAGAAGTTTGAAATTTTTCAGGCAACATTTCTAAAAACTTCATACAGTAAAGTGGATGATTTTATGTTTTTGTTTTGATTTATTATCTATCACCAGTGTAAACTGATAGTGCTTTACAAAAAAAAAAAAAAAAAAAAAGGGGCAGTTTTAGTATTAGTAGGATTTTTCATGGGATTATCCCCAAGGGATAGGCAATTGATCACACCAATTCCATCTTACCAAACAGATGGTCTAACAATATAACTTTAAGATAATTTCTCAACATCTTATAGGCAATATATGTGCATCAGTTTAGAACTTTTCTTATCTAGACTAACCATGACGAGCTTCATTGCCAGAGACTAACAATGTCACCATATGCTATCTTTAGTAGAAGATGCATGATGCCTACAAAAGATCAAGTTCTTGCATCATAATGAAAAAGAATCAAACGCTAAAGAGTGCAAAAACGAAGTTGCACATACAGCTGGTTCTTTTGCTTTTCTAGGGAAATGAGGAAGGCTTCGATCTATGAATCCATTAGGAGCTCGACGACCCCCAACAGACTGCTGTCCAACACATGCAACCATCTGACTAATATTGATAGGAGATCCTTTGGAACCACATTGTGACATGATCAATGGACTGTTTCTCCAAGGTAAGCTCCCCATGCATGCCTATTAACAGCAAATTGAGTAGTCATCACTCATCAGAAAATGTTCAATGCACTAACAAAGGGAGAAAGGCCACTAGTAAAGAAATTAACTTTCAAAACTCAGGAAAAGATAAAATAAAATAAACTTCCAGTAGCACTAGTTTTCAAGAAGAAACATCAATGTTTTCAGCCAAAGTCTCCAGAATCCAAGTAATTGAAGGGAAGCAATCCAGTATCAAGCTTTGCTACCAAGCAAAATCATGTTCACCTTTCCAGCATCTTCTCGAATCCTATTTAATATGTCAGTTATCACAGCTTCTAGTGTTTGAGCAGCATCACAACCAGGTTTAAGCTGTAGCTTTCCTTCATTGTACTCTTTTATCTTTACATTACAAACTTCATAATTTTCTGAAATCAATTTCCCTTTCTTATCACTCAATTCTTTTTTTGGTTGGACATCATCGATCCCAATTGAGAAGCCATGATTCCCAATCCATCGAGCACTGCATGCATGCAAACGTGGAGAGACTTATTTGTCCGAAAATTGAAGAATCAATCTTAAACACCAAATCATCAAATAAATGCAAGGATTTGGTGATAGTATAATAAATCAGGTTGTGAATGGTAGAAAAGTTATTATCAGTACAACAATAAAAATGAAATTTTGGCTGTCGTAACACAATTCATCAAATCAAAATTCCACCAAGAAGATCATATGTCTGCACTTGCACAGAAGGCCGAGTGAGACCCCCATACAAACAAAAAAAAGCAAGGGCATCAAAGCAATTAAAAGGAACAAAGTAAATGCGCCAACAAATATAGTTCAAATCCAATAACACCAAATAAATAAATAATAAAATGAATTTTTCTCCAAAAAATTTCAGTAGAAAGCTACCTCAATTTGGCTAGTCTATTCATGCAACCTGAAGTGGCATGTGCTCCATAATCCCTAAGAAGAACAGAGTAAAGTCCATCTTTGTTGCCATTTCCTGGAGTAATTTCCTAATGTAAGAACATGCAATCTCACGGGGAAAAGGCCAAGAATAATAATAATAATAATAATAATAATAGAAAAAACCATCAGGACAAACTCCACAGACTCTAAGCCCAGTATAAAAGTAGAATTTAGAGACAGTATTAAACAGGCAAGGCAAACAGATAAAATTTTGAAATACTATAGATTAACATGAGGAAATTGGAAAAGAAAACAAAAGTTGCTCTATATCTTAGGAAGAAGGTTCTATCACCATGAATGCTTTTGTGAATGTACTACTCCATACTAATTAAAGAAAGCAAATCCAAAAAGCTGTAAATCCTCTTCCCAACAAGTATGACACCAAAAGGAGGAAACTTAATAACATGCATGATATCAGCAGAGAATATTTTTTGAAATAACTACTTCCTGTCAGCAAATAACGGGAGCACCATGTCACATTTGCTTCAGCTTATTTAAAGAATTTTTCCAACTTTTGGGCTCTAGCACCGAACCCACACAATTAATGGTTCAATATGACTATTTTCTTAATATTGTAGATCAATGCCCCTGAAGCCTGAACCATAGATGAAGATAACATATTGATGACAGCAATACGTCACCCCATGCAATGTTTATACTCACATAAAGTAAATATGTTTTTCAACCAAGGCATCAAGAAAAAATCAGAGCTGTAAGACTGTAACAGGAAAATTATAGATGATATTTGCACTAATGTAGAGCAAGGTCACAATTAATGGTTCAGTTGACCAAGTATTTTTAATACTGAATAACATCAGTACAAAGGCCATGCTAATTATCAAGCGCCTTTTGATTTCTAAACATTAATTACACTTCTTGATTGTTTGATGCTTATAAGAGTTCCAGGAAGGAAGTTCTGCTACAACTTGACCTCCAGAAAAAACTTTTCTGCGGTAAGCAAACTTCAATACCTGAACAAGAAAAACTGCATAACAAATAGATCAAACATGAAATTAAAAATAAAAACAGGTCCTTCCAGACCATTGGCGGGCTTAGTATTTACTTCTCTTCAAATTAATTTTTTTTTAAAAGTTTTTCATAATAGGCATACCAAGAGCATTTCAACATCAAAATCAAATTGTGATCCTTTCCTCTTCCAAGGACAAAAACCTATCAAAGAAGCATCACTATTTGCTGGATGCTAAGAATTTGAAATGTGAGAGGATTATTGCTTAAAGGCACATCAGTGCCACAAGATTTAGAAACAAAAGGTAACTCACCTAAAGTTGCCTTCCCAAGTTGCCCAGAAATAAGCTCACTATTCCGAAAATAAACAAACCCATCATTAGGGCACATGGTTTCTATTCGAATTTCTTCATCTCCTTCAGTTCTAATTAACTTGTTCGAGTAGGTCTTCTCCTTCACAGTTAAATTGACGTAGACTCTCATATTCGCATGTGGGCGAATTAACACATTAAATAATTGTTTCCCAGTCCAAAGCTCTACCGGCTGCATCACATAATAGTGCTCAAATTAAAGATAAGAAGCAGGCAGCAGGACTACAAAATAAATAACTAGCGGATTTTATTATAATCTTTTGACATAAGATCCAAAGCACATATGCTATCATCCAATCAAATTTCTAAATTATAAACAGCATATCAATATAAAAATACTCCTCTATCAAAATAAAGAATCTGAACTTCCAAATCTAGTTCAGTGACACATACTTAAGAAGCATATAAACTCAAATGACATATATTTTTGTTCAGCATTACCCACATCTTCGGTCTACTCTTCTGCCACATTCCTAATCATCAAGATAAAATTCATCTTTTATCTGCCGCAAGAATATACTCAGCAGCATTCAGCAACTTCCCATTTAAACCTCAAACATAAAGCAAAAGCCATTTCTGATATTCCAAGCTTCTCTTGAATTATAATCCATATTAAGAGAACTAACACAGATAACTCTCCACATGAACGCTTCAATTTTTTTATCTACCATTGAGCCATACTCAGATAACTGAAAAGTAACTAATAATTAAACCACAAATTACTCATGGAGTATGCTACAATATGGAGCTAAACATGATGAATTAGAAATTGGTATCAACTCTTCCTGTGGAACGTAGTTTGCTCACACTACAAATGTAGCACTCAGTGACTCATGAAAGGTGAAGAATAACAAAAAATATCTGAACCCACCTAGAAGATGCAATGAGAGGTAACCATACAATAAACCATGAGATAAAAAAATGTGTATTGTAGCATTCAAGCTTTCATATCTCACCTTAAGTATTGCGGGTGTTGGCAAATCAACACGATCCATTCCATCACCCATATAACAACACATTAGAGAAAAAGCTGCACGATCATAGAAAGTGTCCTTCCGTGTTATGAGAAAAGAAGATGTAAGAAAATCTTGAGTAGAAGCAACCAAAATTTCTCCATTTTTTGGTGTGCATAAATTATTTTGCACCTGAGGAACACGCAAAATCTCTTATGGTTAGTGGTTACATGCAATATAAACTAAAAAGAAGCATATAGTTAATAAAGAAAGAAAAAAGCCTCATTGAGAGAATGCTTAAGAATGAAAGACAGATATTTGCTATCTCTCACAAATAAAACTAATGATTAACAATAATAGTTGGAAAATTATGAACCAAATGAAGAGAAAATCATAGTTTTACAACAAAATAACTTGTTCAATGAGATTGTGGTACACCTCACAATATTATCAGATAGAAGTCTCCCAAAGGGTGATATAGTACAGTTGACATAAAGTCTAATTTTAGGTTTTTAGCATATGAGAGTTACTGGTTTCGTTGTATTCAGAGTATCATATGTTTTTTGGAAGTCATGGATATTTGGGAAATTTCCAAATTTGCAAAGAGTTTGCACTTGCCAAAAAATAGCTTAGGACAGTCAAAGTCCATTAATTTCACTATAAATTGTCACTTTGTAGTCCAAATCCAAGTAGAATTAGATTAAATTACATTCCAGATTAAACTGAATATATCCACTAAGTTTTATATCTTATAGATAAGGAACTGCAAAGTGGCAGCAATGATGGTGACACTACTGTACAAAATATTGTATAAATTAAGACTGAAAGTGAACAAAAAAAAATTGATGCAGAAATATAACAGGTGTACACAGGCACAAATACATGCAACATTGAGACCTAAAGGAACTTACCCCCATCAACAAAAGGGCTTCTGTTCGAGCTTCTTCTGTTTGTGGGACATGCATGTTCATCTCATCACCATCAAAATCAGCATTATATGGGTTGCAAACAGATTCATTGAATCTCAAAGTTCTCCAAGGCATTATTCTTGCCTGCAAGCGTAAACAATAACGAAAAAATAAATTGAATACCTACAAATAAACCTTGGAAACAAATTAAAATGTCTGGAATTAATGTTGATCACCCTATGGCACATGATAGACATCCGATGCAAGCTTGGTTGTCTATTGAAAAGAACAACATCCCCATCTTCCAAATGACGATCAACTATACAGCCAGATTTCAATTCAACGGCAAGTTGATTTCTGAATTTACCATACAACACCCTGCAACAAAAAACAATAAACATTGCATAATAACAAATAAAGTATTTGCTATCTGAGGGTGAGGACGAGTTGTGAATCTTGCCTGGCTGTACCATCAGGATATCTGATCATCCTTGCTCCAGGGTATTTATCAGGACCATTCTGGATACATTGCCTCAACTTTTCTATATTGTGATTGGAAACACGCTCTGGATAAGTTAAAATCCGTGCCATTCGGATGGGTATTGCCACCTAGACCCCATAAATCCATTAGATGACAAGTTAATGGAAGGCACATAAGAGGAGCTAAGAAGTACTTCAACTTATGATAAAATGCCTGACCTCAGTAATTTTTAGATTAGGGTCGGGAGATATGACAGTCCTGCCAGTATACTCAACACGCTTCCCAGACAAGTTCCCACGGAAGCGTCCCTGCTTCCCTTTGAGGCGCTGAACAAAGCCACTCAACGGCCTGGCAACTTGCATGGAGAATGGAACACCGCGAACATCACTATTTATATACTGGGCAACCTCAACTTGAAGTGTCTCCCAACCAGCCTGACCAAAATTTTATTGTAAGAATAGTGCGGAACGAGGATAAACGGAGGGAGAGAGAAAGGAACAGGGGGTAAGTCCATTAAGTCCAGCTATTCCAGTCAAACGAGTTCTAATAATATGGAAGTATTATAGGGCCCAACGTACCACATAAGATAATTATACTAATTCAACCAATTATAACTATAATCGAGAAAATGACCCTTTTTTATTGGAAAACTATGAATATTTATAGTACTAAATAATGGACATATTATACTTGAGTAGTGGACCAGGTGCCCTCCCAAAATCAATCAAAGCTTATACAAAACAGTAACACTTAAAAAAAATTAAAATGGCATCAACACAATTGTGAACCAACAAAGTGACACCCCAGTCCAGTGTACTGTAGATAATTTCCACTTTGGACACTCAGTCCTAATGGTTTTGCCTTTAACATTCGCACCCCAAAACATGTCCACACTTTAAGGAGTTCAAAGGGAATATATACTAGCCAAGACCCTCTCTCGCTATAACTAATGGATTGCCAAGTGTTTCACCAAGCACCTCAACCATAAATAATTTTACAAACAACACATTTTTCCTTGCACATTTTATAAGGGAAAGGAAAATAAAAATATATATATAAATGAAGCAAAAATGAATTTCAATGAGACATATGGCAATGAGTTTCAGCGGGCAGAGAATTCATCACAAGGAAGAAGATAAACCAAATAGGAGAAAAGTTGGTAAGACACAGCATAGAATAGATGTAGATGTCAAAATAAAACTAAGAAAGCAAAAAATCATAAGAATTAATCACATATAAATGGATCATCACAAATTGGGGTGTCAAAAAGTATATATTGATATATTCAAGCAGCTAACAGATATTAAGCTCAGGGAATCTTCAGTTAGGATTGTGATTGAAGAAAATGAAAAACTACATAATTTATAATCCTGAAAATGGAATTAAATTACCATCTCCCAAAACAATAATCATTACAACCTTTGTAAAAAACTAAATGATCAATTTATAGTATATTTTACCAAACTTTTGAAGGCAGAATTCGCTTCTACTAACTCCTGTTGGAGGCTGGCATTTGTTTGAATAATTCGTTTCAACCTCTCTGTAATGTCATTTTCATTGCTGCAATAAGGAGCACATTTCAAACATAATACCAACAGATCAGTAAAATGACATGGTAAACATAGAACATCCAATAAACAAAGAAAAAGAGGGGAAAAAGAGTAATAAATAAAGCAAACTGAGAGATGCCATTAGAACCTCTGCGAACCGTCCATAATAACAGATGGTCGAATAGCTATTGGTGGAACAGCAATATTTGTTATAATGAGTTTCTCTGGTCTCTCAGAAAGATAAAGCACTTCGCAGTCCTGAACAGAAAGATAAAAGGAAATTTTGTAAGGAGAAAGTCATAGAAGGATAATACATAATTCCTTAAACATCAAGCATGTCCAAAACTCATTTATGCATTAACTTTGGACTATTCCAAGATTTCAAGCGAGAAAACAAATTTAGCAGAAACATACCGTATCAGTCATCCTTTTAAATAGGAAAAGCACATTAACAGGATTAAGGATATAAGTAGCCACATTAACAGCTGCCTTAGATTCTTTTGTGTGAGTAATTGCAGATGAAAATTCTTGTAGACTCTCAGTCACTTTTGATCGATCATGAATAATGCCCAGTACAGCCACAGCCTTCTTCACCATACCTGAAAGAATTACAAATCAAAATATGCATTACTAGAAGGCTTATTTTTTCTAAGGTATGTTATTTAAACCTAAGACCGACTTCATCCCCAGCTGCACCTCTTCAATACAAGGGAGGAAGAAAATTTAGAGACGGATTCTTTGAGGTGCCGGTTGCATCTGTCCCTGTCCTAAATCTCATGGCCCTTTCAGAAAGCAAGACGTATCTAGGCCTTGTCAGCCAACAAGGGAGAGTTTTTGGTGGGGGGTGAGATAGAATAGAAATTCATTGGAACCCCCAGTGATAAACTTCAGGACATTTGTGGACTGTGGTATACAAGAGAGCAGCAAAAGAAAAAGGGATAAAAATAATACGTCTAAAACCAATTATTAAAAAATCTAAAGTAAAAATTACATTTTAGAATAAATGAAAGAATGTAACATGGATAATATGCGGATGCAGAAAAACAGATGCATAAATTAGGGATGCTAGAGTTGTCTATGAGGATACCGAAGAGTTGAGGACATACCAGAGTACTATCCTGTAAAAAAATTACTGTGGCCTAGAGTCTAAGAAAAGAAATGAGCTTATATACTGTTTCTCATAGTCCAGATCCACGACTAAAGATACAAATTAATAAAATAGGGTTGGAAAAAATCAAATGGACAGATTCCCAAGAACCAGCTTCACAGATATCATGGAATACTATGAAGGTTTGTCAACAAAATCCAACCTAGTGGTATAGAAAAATCTGCATTAAAGAGATCAAGCTAACTTTTCCTACAGTTGATTCTCTTGAAAAATTTTGCTTTGACAACAAAAAGTTCACATCCTTAGAAAATATTAAGTCAACGGCAAAGGTAAAAGCCAAACCATTTATATATCCACATCTTGGACATTTCACAGCTTTACTTGCCATGGTACTGCACTTCTTCACTATACTTTTCATCAAGTCAGTCTTCCGCAGAGCCTCCATCTTCGGGTTTCTCATTTTCTTTAAATAGTCTTTACATAATTTCTCCTCCAGAAGTAAACGAGAACAATACTGTAAAGAATGCATAGCAATAACAACCAATTTAACCAATTAAAAAAAATAACTAACAAACAAACAAATGAGGATTTGTGCTTCAAAAATCCATGCAACATCAGGACCCTAATTCCTTTCAAAGGCAGAGCTCAAAAGAAAAATGTATCAAGTAATAACTTTATTTCCAGATATGGATATCTAATCAAATATCATTTAACATCTGTGCTTTCAGTTGCCCTCTACAGGCAGCACCCAAATGTACCGCAGACCCTATAATCATGATGCTTTCTGATTGGTCCTAGTGCTGATAATTTGCTTATACCTATTTTTGTTATCTCTGTGCATGTTTATTTTCAGGGACATGCAGGGATAAACTGCTATGTGCAGTGCAGAGAATGCCACAAAAATCTGAAAGTAAAATAAATAAACTTAGGAAAAACTACAGCCAAACAAGACAAAAAATTGATAATAGTAGGACACAGAAAGATTCATGTTAAAGTGGGATCACCATGAGTTCTAGTTAAATAGGGCTAAGATTTCTAATAGACACCTAGGCTTAACCCAAGTCAACCTAGCCCAAATGAAATGCATCCATACAATTGAGGCATAATTTTACCAAAAGCCACCCACCCAGTACATTGCCGAAAATTACTAGCATCTATATCATTCATGGAAGCTGAAATACGGACAAATGAATTATATCATTCTACTACCTTACATATGCACTTCAAAATGTCCAAGATTGTACTCAAATATCCAACATTATAAACAGGGAGGGCAAGAGTCAAGTATCCATAATGCCCTGGGCAATTGCTGAAACCTCCATGGCATGTTGCACATGTACAGCTTTTATTTGCAGGACCCTGAAATCCATGAAAGAAGAGTCTTTGTAAAATATATTATCTTTTCCATAAAAAAGAAGGAATAATAAACAGAAAAAGCAAAAGCAAAACACATTGCAAATAAACCATCATAACAGTATAGCCATTGTACTTGATGGCTCACCAAAACACAAATTTCATAATAGTAAAGTCAATTAAAAAATTAGTCATGATGGCAAGAAAGAAAACATAAGTTATCAATCTTCAGTAAGATGTTACATCATTTCTTAAGCAATATTAGGTTGCTCTGAACAAGTAGATAACAGACTTACTTTTTGAAACATTAATAAACCATACAAGAGTAACCATAATTTTTCCAAAATGTCTAATGAATTACTTGAAGCAATCTCAGGAGATGAATATGAAAACAGTCACCAATCAAGCTTAAATTTTCTTAGCATCCTCTAAACTACAAGTACAGCAACACTAAGCTTCAGAGTTTGTTAGAATCCTTCCTCTAATTTTGAAAATCCTTATAAGCTTCTCTTAAATTTGTCAAATGCCTCCCCCTACAGTCTCATAGTATTTGTTTTCAACATCCCCAGTAGGCGAGAGCACTAGCTTTTACGCATTCAATTAATCAAACTGAGTAACTGTCATTCAATTTAAGCATCAAAATGCTCACGTATAAACACATACCATACGAGGATCCAATAAACCGCCTTCAATTGGCACTCGATTGGAACTGTAGTACTGGCCCTTGTACACTTGTACTTCCGCCGCTTTCATGATCTCTGAATCCGACATCATTGAGAACTGAATGCTTTGACTGAAAAATTAAAAATAATAAGAAGATAATTCCAACAAATTAGAAAGAAAACTAAACAGAAAATTTTACACTTGATGGTTATAATCTCGTCTCACATTTTTCGTGGCCCCACATCTTCGATGTAGGGCTGCTTCGTAAAAGCTATGCTCTGTGATTTCTGCTGCAGCTGCTGCGTCATTTCTAATCAATCGTCGCTGCAAATGGAGGAGCACTTGAATTAATAAGCTAACGGAATTGTCGAAAACAGCATAGAAACGTACTGCTATTGGTAATTACTGTTGGAAAATGAATTGAGGGTTCTGTGAGAGGTTGAAGAGTTTTGGGTGTTTTTTTGGAGGGGAGAGGGTTTTAGGCGGGGGAAAAGTGACAATCTAGTTACGAGTTTGCTTGGGCGGCAAGGCCAAAAAGGGGAAAAAGAAACCAATAACGCAAATCGAACTCGAGGTCTCTGAGAAAAGAGAAGTTACGATATGGAAGCATGACCATTAGGTTAACAGGTAAACGTTGACGAGGATTCCTACTTATATTTTAATGGTTCTACAATGCTATGTGTGTACTCGCAATCTTGGAGTTTTAATCTCAGCTATTTGGGCAAAATTATGGTACCACAATACCATACCATAGCTAATTCTAACCTATAATTATTATCATAATTAAATTTAATGGTTGGATTTAATTATAGTATAGTACTATTATGATACTATAGCTAGACTCTCATTAACTATAATAATAAATAATTAATTGATTAACTAAAAGACGACAAGTAGTCATCAAGCTTGCGGATGAATGTAGGAAGAAAATCTCAATTTAATCTACAGTTGCTGCTTTAATCTATTCGACTTCCCAATATTAATCTTCCTCTAAATCCTAGAAATCTCGTAATACTTAATAATTTTGGGGTGCCATAACATTGATATGAGAAACCAATCTTCTTATTGTCCGACTTCTATGTTGGGCATTGGGCAATGCTGTTATACCTACGTGCATAATCCCAATTTGTTTTATAATTAACTTTGTAGGGGCTCTTGTTATTTCTATTTGAAATTGTTTTATTAATTTGTTGACTTGTTAAAAACGTGAGAGATAAAGACCTAAGAGCGAATTTAGTGAGACAAAAGGCTAGTTTAGGAATGCTGTAACTTTTAAAATAATTTATGTTAGTTGTGCTGTTGGAATAATCAACTGTGAAGATAATTAGTTGAGTGTTTGGTAAATTTTATTTTAACAAGTACTGTGAGTTTTGAAAGCAGTTATGGACGTTTGGTAAATTTTACTATTAAACTGCTGAAAGAAAAAAAAATGACTAAAATACACATGATATAAGATAAATTTTACTTATACATATAAGAACATATACATTTAATATTTTTAATTGTGTATTATAATAATTTTTACTAAAAATAAAATTTATAATATATTGATTTTACTTTTTATTTTTTATCTTAAAACAATTGATAATTAAATTAATAATATAATGAAACAAATTTAATAATAATTCCACCAACAAATTGATATTAATAAATTTATATTGATGAATTATAATAAAAAATTATTAAAAATATTTATTTTGTTTCCAATTTGAATAAGGATAATTTTGGGTTTAGGAAATAATTTTAAAGGTATTTATGGAATTGTATTAAATGATGAAATTGATTCTCAAAATCAGAATCTAAAAGCTACTTTTTTCATACTTTTCAAAATCAGCTGTAGGAGGGGCGTATTCTATGGGGGAGACTTATGATACAAAAGGGCTATAGATGGAGGATCGGTTCAAGAAATCAAGTGCAGATTTACAGTAGCAATTGGATCCCAAGACCAACAACATTCAGACCAATTTCTATCACAACCCTTCCCAGTGATGCTGTGGTTTCTGAATTGATTAACAATGATCAAAGCTGGAATTTGACAAAAGTGTACCAACATTTTCGAAGGGAAGATGCAGATCAAATATTCAACATTCCTCTCCCGCGAAGACCAAAGTTTGACCAGATCTTCTAACATTATGATAAGAAAGGCAATTATTCAGTTAAAAGTGGATATCAGATTGCTCAGAAGTTAAAATTTCAAGAACTTCCCAGCTGCTCTATAAATAATCCAGGAATTTGGAAAAATATTTGGGCCAGCACTCTGCCTGAAAAAATAAAAAATTTTATGTGGAGAGCTGCCAAAAACTTGCTACTATTAGCTGAAAATCTATGGAGGAGGAAAGTGATTCCAGAACCTATCTGCCAACTCTGTAAAAAGAAGATGGAAAGCATTTCTCATGCTTTGGTGGACTGTAAATCAGCTCGAAAGATTTGAAGAATGGTCCATTTTGCGGATAAAGTTTATTCTCTTGCAGAACAAAGCATGATGGATATACTACAAAAGATGTCAGAAATGTTGAATCATGCAGATTTCGAATTGTTGGTGGTTGTTTTTTGGGCAATCTAGCATGCAAGAAACAGTTTTCTTTTTAAAGGAAAGAAAGTAGATCCTCTGATCTCTTTAGCAAAAGCCGAGGCTGTTCTAGAATCCTATAAAAGAATCAAAATTCCAAGTGAATCACACCTACAAAAGGGCTTATTTCAGGAGAAGCAGCAGCAGTGGTTTCCACCTCCACAAGGATGGGTAAAGATCAATGTGGACGCAGCCATAAATATGGAGAAGAAAGCAGCAGGTTTGGGTGTTGTTGCTAGAGACTTATCCGGGAAGCTTATTGCAGCTGCTGTAAAAACATCAAAGTTTCATGGGGATGTAACTTTTGCAGAGGCTGAGGCTGTTGAATGGGGGCTGCAAATAGCTCAAACTTTGGTGGTGTATTCACTTATAGTGGAAACCAACTCTTAAACAGTTTCAAACCTTCTCAATAGAAAGGTAGGCACTAGCACTGAAGTTTTCTGGGTGATATCGGAGGCCAAAGATCTAGGTAAAGAGTTTGGTAAAATTAGAATTCAGTACATCCCAAGAAATGGTAATGCCCATGCCCACCTTTTAGCTAAATCAGCCTTTAATTATGACAAATCTGTAGTTTGGATAGAAACTTTCCCAGAGAACATTTTGTATCTTTTTCAGTCTCTAAATGAATGAAGGTTTTAATTCCTTATAAAAAAAAAAAAGACATAAATAAACAAAACTATCCGAGCATTGAAAAAAATAATATGCTTCATATATTGAATCCGGATTAATGAGGACAACAATAAAATAATGATTCAAACTGTTCTTTAGTGAACATGAAAAAAGTGGGTTCATATTGGTCGCGTGATGGTGGGTTTCTTTAGTTTTATCGTTTCTCATGTAAGTAATGAATATCATTAATTGCAATATAAAAAATATGCATCCCTACTTTGTGATTAGTATTACTTTTTGTAAATACAACTTCAATTTATCAATTTCATGCGGGATTATAATATAAAATAGTGATAAGCGTGCAAAAACTAGTACAAAAATTAGCATATTATTATCACTAAGGAACAAAAAAAAAAATTCACTACGAGATAAATTTTTTCTTATCTCATATAATATTTGTGTTAATTTTTGTACTATCTTTGTCTGAAAACATCATCGTTCTGTACATTTCCCCGCGCGATAGAAAGTTGTACCTCCAATCGTGACAAGGGTGCAAACAGTATGTCGTGAGGATGTTGACAGTAACATTATCACCAATTGCGCAGACCGATTTATGGATCTGGTCCAACCGGTTAGCCAATGGATGTCTATTCTTCTGACTCTATTCGTGGTAATTCTAAATGCACCGTTCTTAGTTACTAATGTACCCAAATCACTTAAGAAAAAGGATCCGTGTAATCAGAACTAACGCGAGGTGCCTATAAAGAGTATTCTTCCGTTTAATTTCTTTCACCGAATTGCTTGTTCCATCATCTCCTCCAATTTCCTAAAACCCTAATAGATTTCTCTCTCTCCTCAGACAAGAACCCTAAACATCTAGCCTAGATCATAAAAAACCCTAATAAGGAAACAGATGAAGTCCGTTAAAGGTCAAGTACTCTCGACGACTCCCATACCTATCTCCAAAGCGGCGAAGATCCTCTCCAAGTTCGTCTACGCCGACACCGGCGCGTCACAGGCCGTTTGTGCTTACCTTAGACGCGCCTCCGCTTCATTTAATGAGTTGAATCAGCTTCACAAGGAACTCAAATATCATAGAAAGCACAAAATCACAAAGTCAAAGATTGTGACTGAAGATGGAGAACCGACCCAAAGTTTTATATCTAATCGTTCCGATGGAGAGGAGAGTGAGAGAAAGAATCATAAGAAGAAGAAGAAGAAGAAGAAGAAGAAGAAGAAAAAGGAGGAGCAGAGGGGGTGGGTTGGTGATACTGTGGAAAATGAAGGGGAAACTGTTGAGGATAAAGTGAGAATAAAAATTGAAGAGAGTGATTTGGGTGTAGAAACTGGGAAGAGTAAGCACGAAAAGAAGAGGGGTGAAGTTGGAATTTTGAAGGAAGTTAAGAGTAAAGTGAAAATTGAGAAAGATGGGAATGTGGGGATTGAAGATGATGATAGAAAAAAGCACAAAAAAAGCAAGGGGCAAAATGTAGGTAAAATTGGATATTTGGAGGAGCAAAAAAATAGAATAAAAATTGAGGAAGATGGAGATATGGGAATGGAAAATGTGAGAAAGAAGCATAAGAAAAAGAGGGAAACAAGTGGTTATGAAGTTGGTGAGATGAAGGAAAACGGTGGCGGAATTATAGTCAAGGAGGAGGAGGAGGAGGGGAAGAAGAAGAAGAAGAAGAAGAGGAAGAGTGAAGAGATTGAGGAGGGAAGGGAAACGAATTTGGAGGAATTTCAGAGTAAGAAGAAGAAGAAACGGAAAATTGAAGGAGAGATTTAGTTAAATTGTCTTGAGGCGAGTTCTTATGTAGTCACATGGAGATTGATGAAATTTTGAGATTTGTGGGTGTGCAGCGGCTAAATGGGCAATTTTTTGGAACTTTAGTCTTGCATTGTAATGCCAAAGAGGATATGATCATTTGGTAGAGTTTAATAATAGTCATTGTGTTGCAATGTTGTCTACCAATGGTTAATCTTATGTTAAGTTATATTTTTAAAAATGACCTCTTTTTGTGTTACTGCAAATTGTTATTTGCTATTTAAAATTGAAACGTTGTAGAAGTTTTAAATTAATTAATAGAAAGGTGATGCTTCTTCACATATGTTGCCACTGAAGTTAGCATGCTGTGCTTTCAGCTGATGAAATATGCTTGATAGAACAACAATTAGAACCCCCCGTTGTTACCTAACACATTAGCTGTTGTTCTGCAATTGTTTGATCCAAGCTGGGATTTGGAAAAAAAAATGTGTAAGCAATAGGTAATTCTATACGCACTATTTTTGCATTTTCTAACCGAGTGTTGCATTCTTCTCTAGGATGTGAATGTAAGTTCTGATAGTTGATAATCATTTTAAGTTTATAACATCCCTTATGATATTGTTGCAGGGAAAGGTCCCTTGGCTTAAAGTTGTGTTTGTCACTCACTAATCTGATTACAGCCTGTGGAATGCTTAACATGTGTAGTTGATGTGAGATCTCCCCCAACCTTGTGCTTTGATCATTTAGTGGAAAACACTTTGGTTCAGTGCTAAGTTCTAAAAGCCTTTCAGTTGCTAAATGCCTTTTTTGTTGCACATTTAGTAATTGCAGTATCTTTGGTTTGTTTGGTGGGATTACAGTTTCCAATTCAGGATTTAATCCGTTGATTGCTTTTTTCCAAAAAGCTCTATTATGAATATACAGAGGAATAGATGAAGTCTGCAACTCCTGAACACCAGAAGCATCACCAGAAGAACCAAAACCCTCAGCTAAGGAATTTATATATTGTAGGGCGGATCATGATTTGGCATCTTCTGAGTACCTGGGAATTGGGAGTACACTAAATTGATGCTCTTATTGAATGCAACAATCCAACTGAATATATTATGAACGTAAGCAACTACATGCAATTCAATACTTATACAGTTGTATTTGAAAGGACTATGTTTGTATCTCAGTAGAATGAGGAACGGTTTAAAACTTGTATTCTTTTGCCTAGGTAAAAGTCTGAAGCTGTAATTAGTGCTGAACTGAACTGTAGCTTAGTCCCTTCTAGTGGTATACCATGTCCAATTTCAAGGAAAATTAGTTTCTGTTCTAAACAGCTAAGACTTCAAATCCTTCTATTTTAAGTTTTATACAGATGAAAATTTTGCAGCAGTTACATTGCTTGCAGGGGTATACCAATTGCTGTTTTTCTCTGCATTTAAAATTTTAATGCTTGCTTGCATTTTCCTGGATATCTATATCTTCATGGTATCAGTTCTGAATATGGCCTCAACAAAATCTCTAGAATTTGACTTCATAAATGGACAACAGCTTTTGATAATTATGATTTGTTTGCAAGCTGTTTTATCTCTAGCATCAAGTGGAGGTATTTTTTCTTCTGACAAACTCTGTTGCAATTTTTGGCTTTTCCATGCCTTCCAGATTTTAATATTTTGACCTGATACAAGATGGCATATCATATTGCAAGATGAGGTTTTGATCTTTCCCATAGCTATTTTGTTGGTTTGGTCGTAAACAGATTATTTAATGATTGCACAGATTGCATTGGTTGTTCCAGGTGAACTCTGAACCATAAAAATGTTTAGAGCTGTATGGGTTTTGTGAAAATACCAGCAACTACTTGTTCCTGTCCATTTAAATCAGGAAAAACATGTTGGACAGTTGAGCTTAAGCATTTTGATATAGGAAGATAATATTTATAAATTATAATGTTAAATACTAGCAAATTTATTTGTTTTTACTTTTGAGCTGAAATACAAAAAAAGAAAAGAAAAGAAAAGAATGATAATAATAATAATAGAAATATGCATTAACTAGGTGCTAACACCTTTTGTTTTATTTTAACATCTATTAAAGAGCTTCAAACTACATAATCAGAGAGTAGCCAAAAAGTTTTGTGATTCCTTCTCATAACGAAAGCCATCCTTTCTGGAGTCATCTGCTGACCAAATAAATATGCCGTGAAGCTTATGCTGCCTTTTAAGCTTGCTGCAGGCCTCAAAGAATCCATTTTGAGGAGACAAACCCCCGCTTCCATCTGTACCGAAGCTCACTAGCACCTTCCCTCCTTTATAATTTGAGCTCTGGGCATCAAAATAATTCATAAACTCAGAAATAGTTGTGCAGTTTTTATAGGCATAGAACTGGAAATTTACGTAGTCTATGAGATGCCCATACTTTCTCCACAGAGCCAAGTAATGTGGTTGCACAGAATCGTCATCATATGGTGCAATGGATGCAAACTTCACTACTCCGTGTTGTTTAAGGTAAAATAGAAGCTTCCCAATGCACTCAGCAAACGAATTAGGATCTGTCTTGAAGTGCTCATAGTCAATATCAATTCCATCTAAATTATACAATCTTGCTATCTCTGTTATTGAATAAAAAGCATTTCTAACCCAGGAGTTGATTGATTCAGGGCTGAAGTACACATATTGGTCTTTTATTGTATCACCTCCAAGACTCATAGCTACCTTGATATTTGAACGCTGAGCTTTGATGGATTTTACATGAGAAGGGGTGAGGTTTTGTTCGTCCCAGTACACTCTGAAGGCTCCATTGGTTGATGAGGGATGGGATGATGAAGTGTAGTCTATAGCAAAAGAGAGAATGAAGTGAACTTCAACTTCAGAATGGGTGGGTACGCCTGAAAATGTAACTCCCTTGTCTTCAGCTCCTATGTATTCTCTAAAGAGCTTTGAGTTTCCTGGGGCTGCTGGGGTTGATGAAAGCATCACATATAGAATGGTTAGAAGAAGATGTACAGAGAGCTTATAGAATGTCATGGCCGTTGGAGGTTGGGCAGAAGCTATGTTGTCGGAGAAGGAATTTATGGAAGTGGGTGATGGTCAGATATCTGTCGTCTACAAGATATTTTTCCCCCCCTCTTGGGCGTCTTGTTTTGTTAGAAGAGGAATCTCAGCCTTTCTATTCATGCAGAGTCAAGACCAAGTTCTAAGATTTCTAAGATGCATTGGAAGATGTAGAATATTTTATATTAGACAGTAGCTTTGTTTGCTAGCATTAGCCTGCATCCACCTGTAGGCTCATTGTTTTCATTGTTAAGTGGACCAGATGCTTGCAGAATTAATTCAACGATGCCATATCATAGTTTAAGTTCGTTTTCCCCAATGGATTATGAACTCTGATTGATCCTAATATTGAATGACTCATTGAGAGGAACTCAGATCCAAGCTGCCTGGAAAAGAGAGAACTAAAGCCTTCTCGCCCTGATTTCCGGCAGATATTTTCTCTCGATTATTTTAAGGCTAGCTGTCATGTTGAAGGAATGTGGATACTTTCATTATGGCGAAGCATTTCAAGTTTCTTAGATCTTTATGACTGCCACCATCAATGACACGCGTATCACGATCAAAGCTTTTAGAAATTATGCTTAGCAGATCAAGATAAATATGTTGCCTAGCTGCTCGGACGGCCAAGGAGAAACTACCTAGAGGTTTTGTCAGCCTTATTCTTCATGCCAAGCTTTCGGCAATTTCATTTTTTTTATCCATGTCGTAATGTCCAAGAAATTTGGAATCTGTCTCATCGTAATAACACCTACGACCCTATTGCAGCTGGGTCAGATTCACAGACATTTACATAGTGAGGGTTTGTTTTGCCGATGAACATTTTGGCATCGTATCTATCGTCTTTAACTTATTTCTTTAATAAATCAGTGATAGTCTTTCATTCCACCTTAGTTCATCAAAATGAATCATCAAAGAAATTTGGAATGTGTCTCGTCGTAATAAAACATGTGACCCTATTGCCGCTGGTTCAAAGATTCACAGACATATAGTGAGGGTTTGTTTTGCGGATGGACATTTTGGCATCGTATCTATCATCTTTAACTTATTTCTTTAATACATCAATGAAAGTTTTTCATTTCAGCTTAGTTCATCAAAATGAATCTTGAGCCTTATGTTTGTTTTTGTCAAGTATCAGAGCTTCCTTAGCGAACATGATTATTCAAAGGCATACACTCCGTCTAGAAGAATAAAAATTCCGTACTGGATAATATTATTGAAGAATACATGTCAAAAAAAAAAAAAATCTAGTCTTTTCTCAGAATCCGCAGGGATCAAGAAATTAAAGCACAAATAATTTGATGCAGCCGAATAATTGAATCAATTAAAAAAGAAAAATTGATCTGTGGAGTAAACTGTTGTCAGCATTTAGGAAGATCCGCTCGTGGAGGGGTAGCTTCTGATTGGGATTCTTTCTATTTAAAACAATCCAAGCCATCTTCAGACCCCAGCTTGTGTGCACTTCAAGGGGGCAATGCATAAAACATACCCCTGCAAAGAAGATTACGTAATTTATTAAATGGCATTTAAATAATATGCATTTTATGATGCCAATTGTTTTTAAATGGCATTTAAATAATATGCATTTTATGATGCCTATTGTTTTATCTTATTTATCTGGATTATCGGCAAGGAATCCAATTGCTACCCGGCCACCCGAGGGAATACCAACTGTGTTCCTTTCAACAGGATCGACCAGGCTAAATTTTTCAGGGTCCTTATTTGGATCGAAATTTCCAAAACCTTGGCCGACAACGAAGAGATTGAAGCCATGCCAGTGAAGAGGGTGGCTTTCAGCTCCAAGAATGCTTGTATCCTGCATTATTAGCTCCACGCTAGTGTTAAAAGGAAGCACCACTAACGTTGTTCCATTGCTTACCATTGTGTTGTTGGGTGGATTGCCCGTATAATTAAATGGAATCAATGGACTAGCAGGAAAATCGGGGGTGTAAAAACCATTTGATTTTCCAGTAAAGTGGGCTTGGAGTTCCGCTGTGGTTGGCATTACAAATGATATGTTATTGCTGATGCTTGAAACATGGGTCCATTGGGACCTTGGCAGGTTTGGTTACTCTGGCAGGGGCTTGTTCCTAGGCCAACCGCGAAGAAAAATCGCCTATCAACATTCTGGGGCACATTGGCGGGAAACTGTGTGCTTGCTGAGCTACGAAGCTTACTTGTAAAACCTGTAGCAAAGGAACTGTCATTGAGAGCAGGTAGAATTGGTTTGAAGAGGAGAAGCTTTTTAATAGAGTTGCTTGAATGATGGAAATTGAGCGGTCTTTCATACTCTAAAATACCGGCAACGGTTAAGTTGTCGAAAGTGCCCTGGCCAGTTACATAAGGTCCAGCTTTCATGAGAAATGTGGCACTTGGGTAGTGACGTTTTGTTTTTAGAAGAACATTTGTTGTTTGTCCAGGGGAAATGAGTAGTGTTTCAGTTTCAAAAGGATTAACGTAAACAGCATCAGCTTCAACAACTTTAAGGGTGTGGTTTGCTATGCTGAAGAAGAGTTCATCGTTGAGTGCAGCATTGATTATTCGGAGAAGGTAAGTTTTTCCAGGCTTCACCTTCAGCTTGAATGTGCTGGCAACACCAATTTATGAAAACATCAGATAAAAATTGCATTTGAAAACACCATTGTCAATTAGGTTGCTTTGCTAATGTTTTTAAACTAGTATTTTTGGCTCTTATTTTAGAGAAGGAGAATGATGTTTTTAATGTGATATTTTTTAAAATGAAAATTTGTTTGGTAGTTTATTTTTAAAACAGCATAAGAAAATAAAAATAATAAAAATTTGTTTGGTTGTTTGTTTGAAAATATGAAAAATAATAAAAATGCTTTTGATTATTTGTCTGAAAATATATAATTTTTTATAAAAACATTTTCTTCAATTTATTTATAAATTTTATCTTTTATTATTATAATGTTAATCATAATGAAATCAAATTTCGTATAGTAATAATAATTTTCAAAAAACCCACTCATAATTTATTAAGTTTAAGAAATTAAAATAATAAATGTAGAATTAATTAGCATATAACAAAATAAAATGTCATTATAAGTAGTTCATTTTTGCTTAAATAAAACAATTTAATAGAAAATCATAAGCACATATAACTTTAAATAAAACAATTTAAAATAAAGCCACTGTTATTCATTCTTACTTGGTAAAAATTACAAAAAGAAAAAAGGGTTCTTCATCTTATATTAGATATCATAGAAAATCATACAAAATTTTAATGCACAATAAACAAAACAACAAAATTTTAAAAAAGTGTACCTAGATCTTGTTGCTTGGTACAATGAAGAAGAAGAAGAAGAAGGTCATGTTCAACGATATAGTGAAGAAGATAAGGTGTAATTTGTAAAAGTAGTGTAATACTAAAAGTGGTTACTTTTGTAAAAAAAAAATAAGGTGGAAGTAAATTTAAATAAAAATAATAAAATAATAATTTAATAAATAACACTAGTAGGCCCAAAAAAACTTTTATCTTACTTTTTTTATGTTGTACTCCAAAAACTCAAGAACGTCAATTAAGTTTTCTTTACAAAAGTTAAAAAATAAATTTTTTTTTTTCAATTTTTTTTTACTGGATATCAGAAAATGACTTAACCAAACATATTTTGTATTTTTCGTTTCTCAAAAACAAAAAACATCTGACAAGAAAACGTTACCAAACACAAACTTAATGCCTATATCCACTGTTTGACACCTTTGGCAGAGCAGTTATACAATGGCCCTAGAAGTCCACTCACAGTAAATGCATCATATGCATTAGGGCCACCACATGTTTGTAGGGCCTGGTTGATGATAGCTTTAGGATCTGCGTTGAACCACTCTCCTGCAGCTTGAGTAATATTGTTACGTAAGCAAACTAACACTATCAAAGAGGTAGGTATGTCATCTATAGTTAAAATTGACCAAAGATGGGGGGAATTTCTTGTAAGGCTCAGCAAATGGGTTAGGGGTGTCACGCTTGGGACGAATGATGATAGCAGAGTGTTGATTGCAGCCACGATATGTGGGCATGCCACCAGAGTTTGCCTCGTTGGCCAACAATGGTGAAGTTGTAAACGTAGCTCTGCCTTGTTTGAAAGGGGCATTGTGTTATGTAAGCCGGTTCATTCGCCCATCCACTTCAAAACTGTCGAATGTCATGCCTGTTCAAAAAAAAAAATCATAATTTTGCAATTCCATGATGCTGTTTAACTAAGAATAAAACAAAATCATTGTTTCTTCAGGGCATGGTTTTACCAATGGATGGAGATATTGTTCTGAACATGATTAAAATCTTTGATAAGAAGTTGGTCACCCTCAATTGCTACAATGCGAGGCCCTGGAAACTTCCCCTTCGTGTGGCACAGGCGAGTCACATTTTGCAATTTTATCTAAAAAATTCATTGACAGTACGTAAGTTAAAAATTATGAACAGTAACATGAAAATTACTCATCAAAACCAAATTAAACATACATTAAACTTGTAGTGCCTGGTGAAGCCGAACGCAGGCTCAACAAGCAGACACAGGGCGATAAATGAGCAAAGGACTCCGTTAAGACCTGGTGACAATGACTGTATAAGAAAAGCACATATTTCTGGTTAAGAGAGTGTGATTGCTAAAGGCAGAACCACTTGCTGGGTATGTATTCATTGAACCTTATGCGGTCGTCTGTGTGTGTGCACGCTCGCGATAGATGAAGGGGGCATTTGGTATGATTAGGTGATATAAAGTTGTAGTTTGAGAGGAGAAAACAAGAACAACTCAATTGAAAAGGACTAGTTGTTAGAACAACTTTAGAGTGAGGTTAAAGGCAATCAATTCTCTGACCTTCTTTCGTTTTAAGTCGAAAACTTTGATTATTTACAAATTTATAGGGGGTATTGAGAAGTTTTTCTTTACCACAACTGTAGTTTAAAAATGACAGGGACCTAGCTCTCTTAAATATTGATAACTATTGAAATCAAATGTGACTTTGAAGATGCAATTAAACATCAAGTTGAATTGTACAAAGGGTTATTATATGAAATTTAGATGTGGCATGCATGTATTTATTTGTGTTTATCAAAGAACATTAAGTCATTGGTGAATATTATAGAAAACTCGATGGACGTACACAAATCAAACTAATAACCGAGCTTTTCCATCAAGGAATCTGTTGGTTGTGAACCTAAATTAAGAGCTTTTGGAGGAGATAGCTTTGTCGTTTCTAAAATTGAATAAAAAACGACAAAGCATTTAGACAGATAATGCTGCTCATACGACAACAAGGCTCTATCATGCAAAGAGCTTAAGTAATGCACGTGACTTGTCTGAGCAACAAAAGACTCAAGCTTTAGTTAAACGCAGCTGCAAGTGTCGTTTTGAATTAAAAAGCTGTTATCAACGGTTAGCCTTGGCGGGAACTTTCTGGGTTTGTTTCAACAAACCTTGAATAAGAGCTTGCGTGCAGCAACTCTATCTGGATCATTTTAAAGCTGTATATAAGGTCTTCAAGGCTAAACTTAGAAGAATAATTTTCCTTGTAACAATCACTCTAAATCTTGTAAACTGTTGAGCATAAAAAAAAAAAACTATGGCTTCTGTTTCTCAAGAGGATGTGGGCTATCTAGCCGAACTTGTATAATTCTTTTGTGTCCAGTTCTTTCTTTCCTTTTCTTTACTTGGTTTATCATAAAGCCCTTTAATCCTAATTCTGATTGTTTCTTTAAAAATATCATTTTTGCCTAGAACAAGATCAGTGTGTGGAGATTCTTTAGGATTAGAATTAAGATTGGTTATACTTTAATTCTTCACAAATTGGTATCATAGCTCACATTTTTTAATCTTGTAAGCAAGAATGGCAACACAGAAGCTTGATGTGGAGAAGTTCACAGGGGAAAATGACTTTCATCTGTGGAGGCTGAAGATGAGGGCATTGTTGGTCCATCAGGGGATTGAAGAAGTCCTGGAAGATCCAAGAACCTCGAAAAAGATCAGCAAGGTCAAAGATGAAGACATGCAGGATGTTATGGATAAAGCCCACAGTTCAATAATCCTGAGTCTTGGAGATGGTGTATTAAGAGAGGTAGGGGATCAAACAACAGCTGCTGGCCTTTGGAAAAAGTTGGAGGATTTGTGCACCAAGAAATCTCTGACAAAGAGATTGAGTACAAAGAAAAGGCTCTACACACTCCAAATGGAACAAGGCAGCTCCTTAACTACTTACATTAATGCCTTTTATAAGATCATTTTGGATCTTGAAGATATTAATGTAAAGATTGAAGATGAGGATAAAGCCACTATCTTGTTATCTTCTTTACCACCATCCTATGAACATTTCATTGACACTCTCTTATATGGCAGACAGTCTCTGACAATGCAGGATGTTAAAGAAGCTTTAAGCTCTAAAGAAAGCTCCAAGAAACAAGAAATCAAAGATGGTGAAGGGTTGATAGCAACAGGAGGATCAGAGAACCGAGAGAGCTGAAAAGGAAAAAAGAAAGAGAGATCAAAGTCCAAGAACAAAGCCTTGAAGTGCTTCCATTGCCACAAGGAGGGTCACTTCAAGAGAGACTACCCTGAGAGAAAGAATAAGCCTAAAGATACTAACAATAGAAATGGAAATGTTGCTGTTGCTTTTGCAGAATCAGATGAGAGGTATGACTCTACTGGTGTTCTGGTAGCCTCAAACATGCAAACTGAAGGTAAATGGGTTCTTGACTCTGACTACACTTATCACATGTGTCTTCATAAATACTTATTCAGTAGCTATCAGCCTTTTGATGGTGGTAAAGTCTTGATAGAAAATAATGCCTTCTGTAAGGTTACTAGTATTGGCTCTGTGAGGTTGAAAATGCCTGATGGTATAATTAGAGAAATAGATAATGTAAGGCATATTCCAGAGCTTAAAAGGAACTTAATTTCTCTAAGCATGTTAGATAAGACAGGGTGTAGCATTAGACTTGAATTAAGCTCTTTAAAAGTCATTAAAGGGTCCTTAGTGCTGATGGAGGGTGAGATGTAACATGGTTTATACATACTACAGGGTACAACTATATCTGGGGATGTTAGTGTTGTGTAAATTTTATTGTACTCGCAAGTACACGAATCTATTGTAGAATAGATCAATGGTGTCGAGTGTCGATCCCATAAGGAGGTGGATTTTAATCATGTGTAGAGTTAATTTTTTAAGTGGGTAGTTGAATTTGTGGTGAAAGTGATTTATATTATCCTAAAATTTAAATTAAAATGGTGAGAATAAATTGAAGTATAAACTATTATAATTGTATTGCTTGGGTATCTGGATCTGCATCAATATACTCCATGGGCTTAATATTCCATTAGTGCCAATTAAATCATGAGGGGGGTTTCCACTCCTCATGAACCACACTCTAATCAATATGGTCCTAAGGGTTTATCGTGTCAAATAGTAGTAATCTTGTATTAGAGAGCCGGTTAAACCAGTGCGATACTAGATAAGATTAGTACTATCTATCGACGAAAAGTCAAAACAACCACATAAATCAGAGGGGAAGAGAAAGTAAATTTTATCAAATAAAGCCCATGGAATATGTTGAGACTTCACTTTCAACCCAAGCTTGAAAGAAAATTAGCCACTCATAATTGAATTTGGAGTAAAATGGAAATTTATTAAAATACGTAGAAAATACAAGATGGAGAAGGAATTACAAAAAATGGAGCTAAAAAATGAGTTCAAGGGTGTTAAATTAAGGGGGGAGCCCTCTTTTTATAGATACAATGAGTAAATCATGGCCATCAGATTTAAGCAATTTGGACACCTAAGATTGCGCCACGTGGCAAAATCTGATTGGATAAAACACATCATCAGGGTTGTTATTCCGTGTAATGCATGTATTATATGCATAATTTTTTGTCCACTAACATACTGTTACGTCATCAGTCAACTCCACATCAAATTTTGATCCAATAGAATTGTGACACATTATTGGTCAAGCCACATCATCAGTCAACACCGCATAAGCAGTCAATGCCACATCATTTGTCCAATCACATGCTGCCACGTCATCGGTCAATGCCATGTCATCGGACCTTATATGTGAATAGTATTGTAAACAATATCATGAACAGTACCCTATATGTGAACAGTATCGTACATGTGAATAATGTCGTTTACCTTTTTATGCTCCTCCTAAGGTTTTTGAATGTCCTGAGTCCAAATTTCATATCCATTTTACTATCCGATCTCTCACTCATTGTGAAATGACCATGATGCCCATAAAATACTTAATTAAAAGTCAAACACACATAATTAAATTATAATGGACTTTAAATATATAAAAATGACGATGTTAGTGAGACTAGCAGTGTAAAATGACGATTTTCAATATACACTTTCTATTACTCAACAACTGGTGTAGTTGAAAACCAGGAACAAGATAAGACATTATTATGGCATTTCAGGTTGGGTCATGTGAGTGAAAACGGGTTGAAAGAACTTAAAAAACATAGAGCTCTAGAGAGTGATAAGATAAGTGTTGTTGGGTTTTGTGAGGAGTGTATCCTAGGAAAGGCTTCAAGAACCAGGTTTAAAACTGCAGTGCACAGTACTAAGGGCACTTTGGATTATATTCACTCAGATCTGTGGGGACCATCACAGATAGAGTCTCTGGGTGGAGCTTACTATTTTCTGTCTATGGTTGATGACTTTTCTAGGATGGTTTAGGTATATCCACTGAGGAGTAAAGATCAAGTTGTTGATAAATTTAAGGTCTGGAAAACACTTATTGAAACTCAAATTAATAGGAAAGTTAGAAGGCTTAGAACTGATAATGGACTTGAGTTTTATAATAAACAGTTTAATGATTTCTGTGAAAAGAATGAGATCCTAAGACACAAAACCGTGAGGTATACACCACAACAAAATGGTTTGGTAGAGAGAATAAATAGAACACTGATGGAAAGAGTTAGATGTATGTTGTTCCATTCTAAATTGCCAAAAACTCTATGGGCTGAAGCATTAACTACAACCTGTTATTTGATAAATAGATACCCCTCAACTGCAATTTAGCTTAAAACTCTTTATGAAGTTTGGTCATGAAAGTTGGCTGACTACTCTGAGTTGAGAATATTTGGCTGTACTGCCTATGCTCATATTAAGCAGGGCAAGTTTGAACCAAGGGCATTGAAATGTGCCTTCCTAAGGTATCCAAATGGAACTAAAGGTTACAAATTGTGGTGTGTAGATCTTAAGCCTCCTAAGTGCATAATAAGCAGAGATGTAGTTTTCAATAAATCTGAAATGCTGAAGAATCAAGGATCTACACAAAGCTCAATACAAAAAATTCTAGGGGCAGAGACATCTCACTTTGAGGTGGAGCTGTCTAAGACTGAAGATGAAAAGAACACAACCCAAACTGGAGAAAGTGAAAGCTCGGAAGAAGTCAGTGCTCAGTCACCAAGGCACACTTCAATATAAGATTATCAGCTTACAAGGGATAGACAGAAGAGACAAGTAAGGGCACCAGAAAGATTATGATATGCTGACTTAATAGCATATGCTTTGACAGCAGCACAAGAAGTTGACCAAGAGGAACAAAAAACTTATGAAGAAGCTGTAGCAAGTAAATATTCAGCACAATGGATCAAGGCCATGGAAGATGAGATGGACTCTCTACATAAGAATGACACTTGGAAATTGATTCAAAAACCAGAAGAGAGGAAAGTTGTAGGCTGCAAAGGGGTCTACAAGATAAAGGATGGGATCTCTGATGTTGAACCTAAGAGATTTAAAGCAATACTTGTAGTAAAGGGTTTCACCCAAAGAGAGAGGATTGATTATACTGAAGTCTTCTCACTAGTAGTTAGACACACATCTATAAGGATTATTCTGTCACTGGTAGCTGTTTATGATATACATCTAGAGTAATTAGATGTTAAAACAGCTTTCCTTCATGGTGATCTACAAGAGGAGATTGTAATGTCACAGCCTGAAGGTTTTGTGGATAATAAACACCCTGATTGGGTCTGCTTGCTGGAAAAATCTCTTTATAGGCTCAAGCAGTCTCCCAGGCAGTGATATCTAAAATTTGACAGGTACATGCAAGAGCTAAACTTTCAAAAATCTAGTTATGACTACTGTGTTTATTTCAGAAAAACTTATGGAGATGAGGTAATTTATTTGATCCTATATGTTGATGACATGCTACTGGCCTGTAAAAACATGAAACTGATTAATCTACTGAAGCAACAACTTAAGGATAAGTTTGATATGAAAGATCTTGGCCCAACAAAGAAGATTTTGAACTGATAAGGAACAGAATAGCCAGGACTTTGTTTCTGTCTCAAAAAAAATATGTCAACAAGGTCTTAAAGAAGTTTGGAATGATGAACTGCAAACCACTGTCTACACCAATGGTAGCTCATTTCAGGTTATCAAGTCAGCAATGTCCAAGCACTGAATCAGGACAAACTGAAATGTTGAAAACACCATATGCCAGCACAGTAGGCTGCCTAATATATGTAATGGTCTTAACAAGACTATATTTGTTATATACAGTAAGCATGGTAAGCAGGTTTATGTCTAATCTAGGGAATGAGCATTAGAGGGCTGTGAAATGGATACTTAGGTATTTAAAGGGAACTACAAGCTATGGTTTGTTGTATTAAGGGTAGAGAATTAACTACAATCTGGTTGAGGGCTTTGTTCACTCTGACTATGCAGGAGACCTGGATAATAGAAGATCACGTACTAGTTTTTTATTCACACTTAATAACTGTACAATCAGCTAGAAAGCCTCACTCCAAAGTGTAGTGGCGCTATCTACAACAGAAGTAGAGTATACAGCTGCTGCAGAGGCCTTCAAAGAAGCAATATGGTTAAAGGGCATGATAAATAAATTGGGGTATGAACAATCATCCATAACAGTTCTATGTGATAATCAAAGTGTTATTAGCCTGAGTAAAAACCAAGTTTTTCATGCAAAGACCAAGCACATAGATATTAAGCTCCATTTCATTAGGCTAGAAGTCTCTAAAGGCACCGTGAAGCTTGTGAAGATTCATACCAGTGACAATGTTGTTGACATGCTGACAAAACCAGTTTCCATTGCTAAGTTTGAGCACTACTTAGACTTAGCTGGTATCTGTAGAAAATAAAGATACAGAAGCCTGAGAAGAAGAAACTATATGGATGTTGAGATTCAGGTTCAAGGTGGAGATTGTTGGTTGTGAACCTGAATTAAGAGCTTCTGGAGGAGACGACTTTGTTGTTTCTAAAATTGAATAAGAAACGACAAAGCATTCAGACAGATAATGCTGTTCATACGACAACAAGGCTCTGTCATGCAAAGAGCTTAAGTAATGCACGTGACTTGCACGAGCAACAACAGACTCAAGCTTTAGTTAAACAGCAGCTGCAAGTGTCGTTTTGAATTAAAAGGTTGTTATCAACGGTTAGCCTTAACGGGAACTTTCTGGGTTTGTTTCAACAAACCCAAAATAAGAGCTGGAGTGCAGTAACTCTATCTGGATCCTTCCAGAGCTGTATATAAGGTCTTCAAAGCGAAACTTAGAAGAATAACGTTCCTTGTAACAATCACTCTAAATCTTGTAAACTGTTGAGCATCAAAGAAAAGCTATGACTTTTGTTTCTCAAGAGGATGTAGGCTATCTAGCCGAACTTGTATAATTCTTTTGTGTCCAGATCTTTCTTTCCTTTTCTTTACTTGGTTTATCTTAAAGCCCTTTAATCCTGATTCTGATTGTTTCTTTAAAAAGATCATTTTTGCCTAGAACAAGATCAGTGTGTGGAGATTCTTTGAGGTTAGAATTAGGATTGGTTATACTCTAATTCCTCACAGAAGCTCATATTAACAAGAGATAAGGGATTTTGTTCGGAAGAATCAGAATGTCATTTTCATATTCATATATTTTATCCATTTGTAAGAATTGAACCAACCTCTTTGTCTATTTCCCCACCACCTTAAATGTTAAGGCAAGCTCATGCATAACTTGAGAGTTGAGACAGGAAACCATGTCTATGACCATTAATTAGTTTGATATATTTAACGTTCTATCTTACCTAATCTAACTTATATTTAATTTCTTGCAAAAATACTCGGATTTTGCATAAGTCACAAATATTTGTAGGTATATTTCTTGATTTATATCTATTACTAAAAAATGTAAAAAAAAAATCGGGAAAAGATAAATAAAAGTTATTTATATGATAATAATACAATTTCTTGACTTACGTGAATTTTGTTTGAAATTTTTTTTGAAATAAGATTTTTTTTTTCTTACAAGTTCAATTTAAAATTTAATTTTCAAAAATATAAAAATAATAGTTTTATTTTAAAAAAATGACATATCCTACACATACATTTTAGAATATATCGTTGGATTATTTTATAATAGATGACATGTCGTCTCTATTTTTTGGGGCAAAATTTAGAGAGATTTCTTTCCTATCTTTTTTTTTTCCCCTTTTAATAAAGACGTTTCTTTCCTGTCTAAAACGCTTGATGTGAGCAAAACTCTCCCAGACCAGCAATGTCAAGCCTGCTGTGTTTGAATCCATGGCTTCAAAATTTATTCAACCACTGATGCTATTCTTATTACTATGCAATGTGTGCATCTAAAATTTTGGTGGTTATGCAAATGAACACCTCCTAACAAAAGCTTCAGGTATTTTATAGTTTGTGCTTCTTTATTCAAACTAGCCAAAAGCAACAATGCGGATGCAGTTTTATTTGAGAGAAACAGAATCACAAGCACTACTGATGTAGAAAGGAGAAGCATTTGATCCACTAATTGCTACTCTTATCCTTGTAAGTGTAACATACATCTGAAAAACATCTCTGTATTCCCCATGATTCAAGTATCTCTTCTCCAATGAATACAAACCAGACTTATCCACAATCATGTTACAATCCCAAAACAGGTAAAAAAATTAATCGTCTTCCATCACGCTGCCAAGTTCTTGAAGTTGACAAGCAGGCACAAAAGATCGAGTCCTATTACTCCATGGCCATGCTACTGTAACCATATCATTTCAAGTTTTGAGGCACGCTCTAGTCTCAACTGCCAAGCGGTGTGAAATCTGATGATCTAATTTTAGTGTTTTGTGGGAAAATTTCCTGATGAGCTTGTCTTTCAAGCCAATGCCAGAAGGCCACAACTTTCAGGCTCAAAACCCAGATTGATCATCAATCGATCATGAGCTTTTCATTAATTCGTAGGAAAAGCTTCAAGGCGTTGGAGAGTAATCCTAGCAATAGCCATTATCCCAGCATCAAAATCAAATGCCATTATCCGAGCATTAAAATCAAAAGCAAGTTCTTTAAATAGTGTTAACAAGTTTTTGGGGTTCTCTCGGTTGTGATTCTTGAATCTTGATGAGTAAACTTAGAGAGATTTGGCTTTTGGCAATGAATCTTGATAAAAAAAAGTAACCAAAGAGCCGGAAAGATACCAATATTCAGATATTCAGTTTCTGTTCGATTTTGTTGTGAAATTCTTCCAAGTAATTAAATTCCAATATTCTTTCTAGGTGTTTGATTAAACGTACACATCGAAAGTGAAAAAGGATATTCTTACAACAACAGCAAGTGACTATTTTCAACTTCAATGAGGCAATGAAGGTACAAGGTTTGGTTTAAAACATAGGAAAAATATAGCTTCTAATTCTGAAAGTGGAACTTCCTAATTTTAAAACTATCCTAGTTTTTTAATTTGCTGAAACTGAAGCTGCTGCTACCGATGCACGTTTTGGGACGAATCGTCTAACTCTTACATCTTTGCCGTTAATATTGAACTGCATTAGTTCATTCTCTCCAAGAATTAAAGTTATGTATGCAGGTGAGCGGACGATCACACGAGCATAGAGAGACTGATCGCGGCAATTACCCATCTTTATATCCTCTACACAACCCTCTCCATATCTCCTGCATTCAATAAATTAAAAAAAAAAAAAAAAAGTTAACAAAGTCGCAGTACTTGTTCTCTTTGTGCGAGTATTTGCCTTCATTAATGTAATCAAGAAAAGAACAACAAATTGTAATAAGTACCTAGTAAAGAAATCAAAAAGTTCTGCTCTTGTAATGGGGTGACCTTTAGAGAATGTGGCAAACAAAGTCCGATCAGTATCAGCATCATTAGCTTGTCCATTGGCCAAATGGTTACCACTACCTTGTTGGCAAAGATTATTAACTTGGGGTTGAAGTAATTGAACAGCAGGCTCCGAAACCTGAACTTGATGATTATTCAAATTATTTCTGAGGACCAAGTCATAGTCAATAAAAGCTCTGTCACACACATCTCTTACAAATTTTGTTACGTATGCTTTGGCACTCTCTTTGTTCTGAAAAACAAATTCTAAAGAGAGCTCTCTGCCACAAACTTGACTCATTAGTGGAAGATTGTTATCACGACATGTAAAAGATTCTTGGTCTGAACAAACAAGGCACAATGCAGACTCAAGAGCTAATCCGTAGAGCCCTTGGAGTGAGTCCGTTTGTTTTAGTGATTCGTGGACAAAATTTGTAAACCCTTCAGTTTCAAGCCAATTCCAAAAGGCTATAATTCTCTTGGACAAGTGAGAATCCAGAGCCAGTTGAAACACTAACTTGGCGTATGCTACACGATCAATATTGTGAAACTGTTGGAGATAACAGAGTGAGACAGTATATTTTTCTTGGAGCTCCGGAACTGTGAGAGTAATCCAAGACATTGTGGTTTGCCTTTGGGGTTTCTCACAGATGGGTATTTGAGAAGAAGCAAATCAAAAAAATCAAGAACAACAAAAGAAAAAAAGTGAAGTTAGTGTTTTAGTGGTGTGTAGTGGGATTGCAGAAAAGTTGAAACTTCAGGCTATTTATCGGATTGGTGAAGATTTATCAGAATTCAACAAGGAGAAGATGGGCAAGGCGGTGTAAGTAGTCATATGATTCCTCTTAAATCTTTTCCTTATCAATAACGGGAAACTGGGAAAGAAAGACAACTTTTTCTTAACCAACGAAAGATTATTATAATTATTGTTAATTTCATTTAATATTTCTAATAGTTTATAAAAACATACCAATTGCACCAGGATTCTTGGGTAACAATTTATATAAAATTAAATCTCAATCTGTACATATTTGCTGGACATGTGGCACAGGTTCTTAAAAGAATTATCACAATTCATTCCGCAGTAATACCAATCATCCTCCTAAACACATTATTATTGTTGTTAATTTACGCTTTTTTAATTCCGCTCGCTCCCGCAATTGCCTTGGCCAATCCTAATTGTAAATAGCCTCAAACTTCAACTTTGCGGCATTTCCACAAACACCATTCAAGGTTTCAAACAGAAACTTAACTTTTGAAGAAGCAAAAGGTGACACGATTTGTAAACGGTGTATGTGACAGAGCCTTTTAACGTAAACATTTACGGAAATGGTTTGTTTTTTATATGGATAAAAAAAAAAAAAGGACTCAATCCACTATTGATCAATATTAAAATTAATCGATTATTAAAAAAAAATAAATGTGGAATATGAATTGAATAAGTAAGTTGATTGTGGAATATGAATTGAATGTGCAAACCGAAAAAAAAAAATATTTTCCCTATAAACAGCTCAGCTTGAAATACAGAAATAAGCCAGTGCTAAAAAGTGAGACAAGTCTGAAAGCAGTCATATTATAATTGTTAACATTTGGGAAGATCTGCTGGCGGAGGAAGCAGCTTTTGATTTTGAAGCTTTCCATCAAATACAATACAATCCATGCCATCTTCAATCCCCAGCTTGTGTGTACTCGCAGGTGGCCGTACATGAACCATACATACCACTAATCATCAAATACACAATTAGTAGAACCCAAAAAAAAAAAAAAAAGAATCATTATCATATCATCACCATTAATTCATCATAATCACGTATTTGTTAATAATAGTCTATATTCACCTGGATTGTGGGCCAGAAACCGAATTGCTACCCAGCCACCTGAGGGCACGCCACTCAGTGTTTCTTTCAATAGGATCAAAAAGGTTGAATTTTGAAGGGCGCTTCTTGGGATGAAAATTTCCAGAACCTTGTTCGACAAAGAAGAAATTGAAGCCATGCAAGTGAAGAGGGTGGCTTTCAGCTCCAAGAATGCTTCTATTCTACATTATTGGCTCCAAATTAGTGTTAAGTAAATGGAAGCACCACAAGCTTTGTTCCATTACTCATCTTTGTGTTATTTGGTGGGGTGCCCGTGCGATTAAATGGAACTAACGGACTTGGGGAAAATTGGGTGTGTAAGCGCTATTTGATCGGCCAGAAAAATTGGCTTGGAGCAGAGCCGTGTTTGGCCGAAACTTGAAACATAGTTCCATTGGGACCTTGGCAGGTTGGTTACTCTGGCACGGGCTTGTTCCGAGGCTTGACGTGGAGAAGAATTGCATGTCAACATTTTGGGCACATTGACAGGGACATGACTAATTGCCAAGGTGCCAAGTTTATTTGTAAAACTTGTAGCAAATGAACTGTCATTGAGAGCAGCTAGAATTGGTTTCTAGTTATAGAGTTGAAGTCTTTCAATAGAGACGCTTGAATGATGGGTAACAAGTAGGAGGATTCTCATATAGTCATATTCTTAGATGCCGGCAACGGTTGAATTGTCAGAAGTGCCCTGGCCTGTCACATAAGGTCTGGCTGTCGTGAAAAATGGGGCATTTGGTTTTGAGAAGAACCTTTGTTGTCTGTCCGGGGGAAATGAGTAGAGTTTTAGTTTCGAAAGGTTTCACATGAACAGCAGCGGCTTCAATGATTGTGACTCTGTGAGGGTACGATTAGGTAGATATACTGAGAAGAGCTCGTCACTGAGGGCAGCATTGATTAATCGGAGAAGGTAAGTCTTTCCAGCCTTCCAGTTTATGCGAAATTATATAAGAAATCAAAAAACGTTCATAGTTTCATATTTTGTGCAAACATCAAACACCCCGAGGCAAGCAGAGCAATTTATACAACGGCCCGGAAGCCCATTAGTGGTATTTGCATCAGATACATTTGGGCCTCCACCTGTTTGAAGGGCCTGGCTAATGATAGCCTCAGGATCTGTGATGAGCACTCTCCGGCAATTATGCAAGGAAATTACATATCCTCTACTTTGTATTACAAAGAAACAAAACCAGAAAAGGGTAAAATTATAAGTGAAACAAGTTATTCATAAAAATATCATTTATGGTCAAATTAAGCTTACCAAACATAATGGGAATGCCTAGCTATAGGAGAATAATTAATGAGAGGACCATATCCAAAGGACATGGAGTCCCCCTATGAGAGGCTATTTTAAGTTTAATGTAGATGCAGTCACCAATTCAGAGAAACAAATCTCAGGACTGGAAGCTGTCATTAGAGATGAAGCTGGAAATGTGTCTGTAGCTGCATTTAAACTCTCAAATTTTAATGGAGATGTAGCTTTTGTGGAGGCTGAAGCCATGGAGTGGGGAATCCATATTGCTGAAAAAGCAGGCACAAGTTGTTTGATTGTTGAATCAGACTCTCAAGAGGTGGTCAATCTTGTAAACAACAAACAAGGTAGTAAATGTGAGATCTTTTGGGTAATTTCTGAAATTCAGAACCTAGTTAAGGGCTTTGATCATGTTAATGTCCAGTATACTCATAAATCTTGTAATGTCATTGCCTATTATTTAGCTAAATTAATTTTAGAAAGATGTGAAACTGTTGTGTGGATAGATTCATATCCTTCAGGACTATTGTATCTCTTTTCTTCTATAGTTTAAATGCATTTTATTTTTATTTTTTAAAAAAAAAAGAGAGGACCATTGAGAGTCTACCTCTCTGCTCTGTTTGACTTTGGGTTGGCCCATAGGTTATACGTGCCGGTCCATCAGCCCATCCACTTCGGAGCTGTCTAATTCCATTCCTGTTTCAAGCAATTGCCACTATAAGATCGCTGTTGCTATTTATATGAAAGCAAACATATATTATATTAGGATCTCAAATGCTTGTTACCAATTGATGGAGATATTGTTCTAGATATGATTAACAACTTTAATCCTCTCTTGCTACAATGCGACGCCCTGAAAATTGCCTTTTCACTGATAAAATGCTCTTGTCGGTGGGCCCGGGGCCGGCTTCTGCCTCTATAGATTACGATTTTTATAGAATATTTTATACATTATAACTTATGACAATTAAATGTCATACATATGCATCAAACTCGTAATGCCTGCTTGCGACGAATGCAGGCAAGAAACTGATTCAAGAAAACTGATGCCAGACTAGATTGATAAGCTTGCAACTTGAAGATAACAAGTTGTTAGAAACAACCATAGAGTGAGGACCAAGGTAATCAAATTAATTGACCTCCTTTCTTTCTAAGTCAAACATTGGTTTTTTTTTTTTAAAAAAAAATTCCAAATCTTAAATCTTATACATATGTTTGGTATATTTATGCATGGTAATTCCCAAACCAGACTTGATTTCTTTGCCGATTTTGATATAACAATTAACTACAAATCAAAACAAACTTAGATAGCATTTATTTATTTTTTTAAATCTAAATAGGTCTAAATCTGTCTAAAATTTAAATGGGTCCAAATAGAAATGTCTGAATAACATGTTTATTTTTTTTAATATCTAAATATAAGTAGCATCTCATATATTTTATAAATAAAAAAATCTAAAAGTGATTATTTGGTATTTATGTTCTCATAAGTCAAAATGAAAAAAAAGAGATAATTGTGGAAATAAGTATATTTAATAGAGATAATTTTGGGATGTAATATTTACTTCCCAACACTACTACAAAATTAGTCTTTAATGACGGTTTTAAAAGACATAAGATGACGGTTTTAAAACCGTCATCTTAGGCAGTGACATTAAAGGGGTATACTTTTTATGACGGTTCAATAACCGTCATTATAAGTAGACATTTAATGACGGTTATTTTACAGAACCGTCATTATATGCCATAGTTTCATAATATTTAATGACGGTTTGTTTATAAAACCGTCATTACATGTGTATTTATAATGACGGTTATTTTACTAAAAACAAATACTAGATTTTTAGGAAAAAACCGTCATTAAAAATACACCTTTAATGACGGTTTTAGGAAAGAAACCGTCATTACATGTACGTTTTAATGACGGTTTATAAGAGAAAACCGTCATGAAATGTGTATTTTTAACGACGGTTTTTTCCTAAAACCGTCATTAAATGTTTATTTTTTTCATTTTTTTACGAGGTTTTTTTAAATACTCGTCATTAAATTAATATTTTTAATGACGGTTTTATATAAAATAGTCGTCTTATATATCATGTTTGCTACTTTTATGACTGTTTATCAATTTATAATGACGGCTTTTATAGAACTGTCATCTTTGATGTTATCTGAAAAAAAAAATTTATTACAAGCTTGCTTTAATTGGAATTTTCTATTGAACAAATATATTTTTACAATTATTTTTTTAAAATTATATCATATACAAAATATTGCTGTACAAAAATCTTAGATGTATAATCCTTCATACATCCTCAACAAAATGTTATACATTGAAATTCTTACAAAAACTCTTCCGATATAACAAAATCAACTCCTAACTAAGAAAATTCTCATAGTCTTTTGTAGAGAACTTTGACAATCTTTCATCTTCAACAAAATACTAGCTCTTCCACATGTAATCTAGCTACCACATCTACATTCTCATCAAGTCTTCATATGCAATATTTTCAAAAAAATTATGCAATTTAGTGACCTATGACATTATTTACAAAGAAAGAAAAATAAATATATCAAGCTCATTTATTACAAGTCATAGTTTAATCACGATACGTTGTATTATCAAGTACTATTAGAGACTAACCTTGAATTATTAATCAATCAATTTTCATATGTAACAGCAAGTTGCCATGTATACCTAGCCCACTCGCATCTCACCTCGTCAATCTCCCTTTGAGTATAGCTTTGTATCCTAACAAACTATAAAGTGAAAATATATAAATTCTTGAGTGGGGAAAAATAAATAAATATTTGATAACAGATTGCCAATACCTTTTCTGGAATAGAGACATTAATATTTGCCACAATATCCCACATATATTTCATCACATAATATCCGCAATGCTCAACATTTTTGGGTTGACGAGGACACTACAAAAGAGAAAGTAATAGATTTAAGTTACACAATGAACAAATTCATGCAATAATAGATTATAAATCTCATATAAAAAGCTATTATGAATTTGAATTTAAGACTAATGTTCCTTACTTTGATTGGTTTCCATATGCAATGCTTCCGATTAATTTTTCCATGTGACGTGCTAAACATTCTCAATGAGCTTAATTTCAAAATTGCAAAGCATATATTAGAAAATAATATAAAGAAAATACAAGCTAAAAAGTAAAATTTTTAACATACCAATTAATAAGCTCTTTCAAGTTTTGACGCGGATCATGGCAATTGAATCAAAAAAATAACATTGGCCTTCATATGAATCAATAATAACCAACATCCAATGTGCTCTACATGCAAAATACTTATTATTGTAAAATTCCAAATATCATAGCAATCTTATTCACTTTGAATGTATAACTTACGATTCGTTATATGGAAAAATGATAAGTTGCGTTGGATCAACCGATTCCATTATATCTCCAAGCTTTTTGGCCTTTTCCTCACAGGGCACTCTCATTTGCAAAAATTCTGGATCAATAAACTTGAACCTTTTTCCAAATTACATCTCTTTATATTCTCAAATAAAGCCTGTGCAAGACATAAAACAGAAATTATATACACTCTTACATCTATATATAGCAATATTAGAAATTTTGTAAAAGACATCACCTCATATACACTTTTATGACACTAACTGATATTTGTTCCATTCTACAAAATTGTAGAATATCATCCCTAGCAAGAAACATCATTTCAGTTGTAGGAGCAAACATATTTGGATCAAAATTGATTATAATGGATCCGGAGGGGTGCATCACATTCTTAGCAAATGAAAAAACACTTTTCACAATTGGAGGCATACTCGAACTTGCTACGTCTTGAGAAACAAACTTTGATACCTAATATTAAAAGGAAAAAATCAATTAAACACAAAATAATAATCTACCTATTTGAATATATGGTGTAATGAAATAATTTACCTCGTTGTTACGTGTAATAACAAATTTTTTAGGCCAAGCCACGATAGATCCAATAGCATGGCTTACAAGTATAAGCTCATCACGAACCGGTCGAGGTAAGATAGCATTTTTTTGGTATGCAACATCAACAGACACACGTACATCAGTAGCTGCAAGTGGTATGCCATGCACAGTTGCATTTGGTTCATTATCCATAAACACCGTTCCTTGAGCCACTATGTTATGGTCATCGCCTAATGCCAACTTACAAAAAGTCCCCTGTAATAGAAGGTAATAAACCAACAAATAAATTATTGAATAACTTAATCTTTCATAAAACAATTTAATATAAAGCTATTTTTACCATTTTTTTTACAAAAAGTAGCTTAATTTTCACTCCAAAATTACAACAAAAATAGCAATAAATATAAAGCTATCTTCCATTGATGTTTCGTAGAAAAACAACATTATTTTTTTGACAAAACAAAGAGAGAAATGACAATTAAATAAACTATTTTTACTATTGTATCTCCTGTAAAGTTAACATGAATTTCACTATAAAATAATATGTTTACTTGCAAAATAGTAAAAATCAGAAAAATAATAAAAAGTAAGATGTACCTTTGATAACCTTGCAATTGGCGTGATTGGTCCTTTGAGACAGTGCCTACTTTGATCTTGCCTTTCACCTAGATCTGAATGACTATCTCGGTCAATGAATTCTTTTCTAAATTCTATCATTTTTGCGTGACAATCTTATCCACTTTCTCTTCGACAATATTCTCTATATCAATTGCTATAGATTTACGTTTCGCCTTCCAAAATATGATGTTATCGTCACTCCATCACCAAGAATTTGTACTCGACCGGATGTTCTGGTTTCTCCAAAGCCATAGTGAGAATATCCTCACCCTTAGGTTGAAATGAAATTTGTCCATCAAAGAACTTGTTTCTTTAAATCATCTACAAAGACAAAAATTCTGAACTTATAATATATTTACCATAACCTTATGAGTCAAATACCATGTAAAAAATTATAAACTTACTATTTTCTCAGCCTTTTCTTTAACGTCCTCACTTCTAAATTCACCATTCTTTGTTTTTCGAGCTTCAACCCATAAGTCTTCTCGTGGTATGGGTCATAAACACCAGTTGCTCGTTGCTACGATAAATTGTGTTGTTAGTTAGTTCACCTAATGCAACCAAGTTGGAATAAAAAATAAGGAAAGTAAGAATGATTTAAAAAGTAAATTACAATTCTTTCTTCTAAGCCAACATATCCTCCTCTAGAAAGACCATGATTTAGAGTGACTTTGTTGCGCCGTTCAGTCTGAGATTCACTAAGATTCTGCATTATCAAGTGAACAAAAAAATTTTTACATTAATAAAAAAAGTTATGATACCATAAAGTAAGTATATAAAAATATGACACATAATAGTAGTTTAGGTGCTGTCTAACTGATAAACCCAGCAACTGAAAGTTCCAGTGCAGTTTGTACATCAAACAGCAGCTTGAATGAGCCTAAAAGATTTTCCTATGGTGCTGTCTAACTACTAAAATTATGTTAAAACAGCACTTGAAACTTTCAGAAGCTGTTTTTCTAATCAAACAGGAGTTTGACAGCACCCAAAACATTTTAAGGTGTTTATCTAGGTGATAAAAACAAGAATCAAATTTTCAGTCTTTTTTTAACAAAGAACACGAATGACAAAGACCTAAAATATTTTCTAAGTGCTACCTAGCTGCTAAATTGTGTTAAAAACAGCACCTGCAACTTTTGGGTGCTGTTTTTAGCCTTAAACACCAGCAAGACAACACTTAAAAAAATTTTTGGTGCTGTCCAACTGATAAAAACAGCATTTGGAACTTCCAGGTGCTGTTTTTAACAGCAAATAGCAGCATGACAAAGACCTTAAAATTTTTTGGAGTCTTTGTCATCTTAATTGTGTTAAAATAGCACCTGAAACTTTCCAATGCTATTTTTTACAACAAATAAAGAGCATGACAACAATAATTTTACAATTGCTTTTTTTTCTTTATAAATCGCTAAGGCGATCAGCTTCTAAAAACTTCAGTATAAGAAAAGAACAATTAAATCCTCTCAATTGAGTTTGGGAGGAAGGAATACTTTTATTACATCAAAACAAAGTTAAAAAAACTACAAAAAAGAAAAATGTTATGGCCTTATTATTGCCAAATAAATAAAATGAAACAGAGTTTGCTAAATTAAACATGAATTCATAAAATCCACACCATAGAATTACATGGCAACGAAAAATTTTAAAACAAACTATAGAATCAAACAAACCTTGTAGATGATTGAACTCAATACTAATATCAAGCACACCAATAATCTCCGAGAGAAGTAGCCATGTTTAGAGTCATCCAATGCTAGGTTACAAAACCATGAAACCCGCCAATCAAATTAATGAGAGTTATAAGTAATAAAATGAAAATAAAGAGAAAGATAGAGAGCGAGAATGATTTGGATCATAAATAAGAAATTTCAAATTCCTTTCCAATAATGTATGTGGAAAGTAGAGGGCTTTCAATGGAGAAGGCTGATAATGTGTCAATTTGATTACAAATAAATCAAAACGTCAAATAGAAATGACCTAGGGCAAGAACCGAGGATGCATTGGTGCATTAACAAAGGGATTCAACTCGGTGGGCCGAGACGGCACAACAATCCCAAGGTTGTGATGGTTACGAAGTGGGCAACAATCAATCTTGGCTATTCTGAGAGAAATGAGTGAGTGATGGAAGGAATTTGGGTATTTGGGTATTTGGGAGAGATTTTGAAGTGATGAAATAAAATGCCAAGTTTAGAAATCGGCTTAGCTTTTTTTTTATTTGTATTATTCCATGACCGTTTATAAATAAACGGTCATGAATGAAGATTAATAATTTTAGTGGGTATACAATGACAGCTAAGTTTACAAACCGTCATTATAAGTATGTATTTTTAATGACGGTTTTTATAATAAACCGTCATTAAATTTAATTATATTTTAATTATATATTTAATGACTGTTTTTGAATAAAACCGTCATTGTATATTTTTTATGACGGATCTTATTACTAACAATCATTAAAAATAAAATTATATTTTAATTTTATATTTAATGACGGTTTTCAAATAAAATGTCATTGTTAGTATTAATATTTTTAATGACGGTTGTTATAACTAACCGTCATTAAAAATAACATTGTATTTTAATTTACATTTAATGACGGTTTTAGAATAAAACCGTCATTATTAGTATTCATATTTTTAATGACGGTTTTTATGACGAACCGTCATTAAAAATAACATTATATTTTAATTTTACATTTAATGACGGTTTTGTTTATAAAACGGTCATTGTAAGTATTAATATTATGACGGTTCACATAATAACGGTCATAAAAAAATTTTAATGACGGTTATTCGTAAGAACCGTCATAAATTATGGGTCATTAGTTTGAATTTTTGTAGTAGTGCAATCAGACATTTTCTCATTCAGTTAAATGTCATTAAAGCTTATTTTTTCCATTTTGATATAAATCCCATAAAATCATACATAATTTATTAAAAAAAATTAAAAACATTTCTAAAATTAATATAATTTCAGATTTCAGACATTTAACAAATCAATTCGTAATTTCAAATTAAAAGCAACTTGTGATATTTTATGAATGCTTAATTTGATCTTTACATTGCATTCTGAAGTAGATTGTATCAAAGGTTCACTGTTATTTGGCTTTTGACGGAGATTGAGCGTGTGTGGAACCGTATTACCATGTTTGGCGATATAAGCAAATCAATTTGTTTCCATCAAACTGTCATTTTAGAGTCAAATGAAGGGAATATTATTTTTATCCATTCTCTGATCGATTGGGCACATGGATGAGAAGTAAGGGAAACC
Organism: Atalantia buxifolia; assembly: GCA_030444775.1. NCBI lineage: Eukaryota > Viridiplantae > Streptophyta > Magnoliopsida > Sapindales > Rutaceae > Atalantia > Atalantia buxifolia. The sequence continues at coordinate 15,364,957 of CM059838.1, forward strand.
TCAATCCACGCAATTTTCTCCACAGATAAAAATCCAACAAACAAACCTTACTCTAAAGTTATGTGATCGTCAATAGACGAAATCCAAATTAAAAGAGTTCGATTACCTCAATGTCAAAAAAGGATCCCACTCAAATTTTCATTCAATTGTCTCATTTATAAATATGGTAAAATTTCCCTTTAATCTCTAGAATTAATAACAAGCAGCAATTCTCTGTTAGTCTTCATAATTTAAAAAATAACCTGAAAAATCCCCCTGCTACTTGTTATTTTTTTAGGACAAGAAAGTTAAATTTTTTTAACACTAACAAAAGCAAAGGCTGGTCATTTTCAAAAATAAAATAACTAAATGAAAATTAAAGCTAACCTTAGCTAGAGACTATAGGGAGAGTTTACACTTTTCAAATATAAACATACTGAAGTATAAACATAGTGAGGCAAGAAGCTTCTTCAAGCTGGAGACAGCCAAATTTGGTGGGCTTTATATCCAAAGTTCTTTTCCACGTACGAATGTATGCATCAAATATTTTACCACTCAGTAGGGGGTTCAGTTCGGATCAGTTTTTTACTAAATTTTTCATAATCGTTCGATTACAATTATTTTAAAATCATAATTGCGATTAATCAAATTATTGAAATAATCAAATACTCGATTAATTAAAATAATTTGATTCGATTCGGTTCGATTATTTCGATTATGGGTCTATTTTGGGCTTTTTTAAATTTAAAACCTTAAATTAATAAATCTACCACAAACATAAAAAGTTAACAAACAAAAAATCAAAATATGTCTCAAAATATGTTCAAGAACATATAATATGTTCAAATAACAAGTTCAAATCAAAATAAATAAGCAAAAAATCTTTTAAACTTTAACAAAACTACAAAAGCAATAAACATCAATCGACTCCCAAATCTCAATTACTCCTCAGCTGCTTGTTCTTGTTGAGCTACTATTGGCCTACCAAATTCTACATTAATAATAATAATAATAATAATAACAATAATAATAATAAGACCAAATGATTTGATTGAATGGTTCTGTAAATGCAATCCATAGAAGCACAAAACGACACCAAAAATGCCTTGCCTTGCTCACTGAAAATTCGCGTGCCCCCACCTTTTGTATTGGTCGGTCTACTTTGTCCTTCGATGTTGAGATCTAGTGCCACGACCCACGAACCAACCTTCTCTGAGATTGGATGAGCATTCCCTTCTGGAAACAGCGGCCAAAGACAGAAAGAATAGACAAGGCAGCCATGTGTGCTGTGCGTTGCCAGCCATTGATGCAGTGGGTTGCCGGCATTCGATGACAGCGAAATGCACTGAACAATGCGAGGCAGGGCAGCCGGTGTTTGCTTTTGGCTGAAGGTCACGACTCACGAGTTCGGTTTTTGGTTTTGGCTGGAGGTCACGACGAGCAGCGGCCAACAGGAACAGAAGAAGTCACGATGAGCAGCGGCCAGCGGGAAAGAAGAAGACAGAAGTCAGAAGTGTTTAGATTTAGATTTTAGCTTTAGGTTCGGTTTTTCAGTTTTTTTTTTAAATCAAAAACTGAACTGATTAGTTTTACTATTTTTTTATATTACTATTTTGATTTTTTAAAAGTAAAAAAACCGTACAAAAATCGAACCGAACTAATCGATTCGATTCGATTTTTGATTAATCATTTTTTTTTACCCACCCTTACCAGTAAGAAAAAGAAAAGAAAAGGTACCGTAAAAAAAGAAAGGAATCATTCAAGAAAAAAAAAAAAAAAGGTTTACCCAAACTATAGGTTATTTCACCGTTTAGTAGCTATAACTTTAACTATTTGACGTTTTACCCCTCGTTTTACGCACTTTGTTTTAGATATAGCCCCGAAGAGTTACCTCTTTGTCTTTGACTTTCGGCTCTCATCTTTCCTTTCTTCTTGTGGGACTCGTTTGGTTATTATATGTCCAGTCTATTAGTGGCAAGGTATAATTGCGGTGCGGCCATCGCCTTGTCAGTATATATTATTATTCTAATAGAAATGACGAAATATAACGTATACATGCATATTTATGAGGCATTATTAATACGACTCTCATTCTGTGTTTGGGTGCTCTATGACGTCTAGTATAAAATCGGAAATTAAAAAACTGGCCATGAATATTTATTGCCAACAAGAATGTTAAATGGCCTTACAAATGCAATGTATATGACATCGGCAGATGACAATATATCTTCCCCACACCACAGAAAAAACTCTATGGCACAAAGTCTCAACTGTGTAACACAACAATTAAATAATGGCCCCATATATATATATGTGTGTGTGGGGGGGTGGGGGCGCGCGCACAAATTCTTTAATTTTATTAGACTAGAAATCTTTTTTCTTGATTCATTGTAAAAGGATGTGACTGGATGACGTAAAGTGAACCCCATATTAATTAAATATACGCATTTATTTTTATGGAGTTTCACATTTATTACTTGTAGCGGTTTCAAATGAAAGTAATTAATTTAGCTCTCCTTATATAGAATGACCCACATCTGTGTGTGCTTGTGTGTGTGTACCGACGTGTCTGTGTATCTCCATTATCATGAAGAGTTATTTATGATCGATAATGTTTATAATGTTGGTCAATTAATTAATGGCATCTTGCGTGTCCTTTGTAATTATAACTACCATTGGTTTCACTTGTGCCTTTAACTTGTCGAGTCATGTTAATGAAGTTGCCAAGAAAATGATAAAATTTGCTTCTCCAAAGAAAGTATTATTATTGAGTCCTCATCTTGAGTTGGCGTGTCCATGATATTTGTTGAGTGATATTGATTAGGCTAACTGTTATCTTTGTTCTTTAGCTTATTTTGATTATTTTTCTTTTCTTTATCCAGACTCTCAAGTTAATTATTATAAGTAATTCTGCTTTTTTTAGTTACATTTCAGTATATTATTTTTTATGGTCTATCGAAACCCCTTAAATTAATTTTGTAATGATATTGTTTGAATATCTTGACTTCAAATGAAGCACATCTAGTTTTAAGTATTTGAAAGAAAATGATCTAACCTTCACAAAACTATTAAAATGATTTTTAAAAAGTATTCGGGGATATTTGAAAGACATTGAAGTAATTTTATACTTGAACATATGAAATCTTATATGCCTGATCTTTTTGTTGTGAAAAACCATAGATGACTCAAAAGGAGAAGATGATTGATTTTTTTAATTTTAATTCTTTTTTTAAAATTATATCCTAATAGTAACTATTTTCTTCCCACTCATGTGCACAGGGTTCAAACTGCAAACCTCTTAATTTCATTTAAGAGATTTTACCAACTGAAGCCATTGACATTTCTTCTTTTTTAGGTTTGTTTATTATGATATTAAAATTTTTATGAAACTTTAATTACATGTAGGTATAGTAGTGGTCATTTTTTTTTTTTTTGGGCTCAAATAAAGGCTTTTCCTTTAGCTTGAATATATATTTTTAAATCTAGGGCTCTTTTTTTTTTCAGTTAAATGACTATAAGATGTAGAGGTTAGGCGAGACTCTTTTACCTGTAGATTAAAATTAAAAATGAAAATAAAACATTTGAAGGAGACATAGAATAAAACCTCCAATCTTAAAAAAAAAAAAAACCAACAAAGAAAAATAGTATAAGCAAATAAAAGAAACAAAGAATAAACAAGAGAACACCGTAGGCAAAGAAAAACAAAAGAAACCGTATGAAAGTAAGTTAACGCCCATAGTGCCGCTTATGATACTTGCGTACAGTGACTAATTTGAATCGCTTCTTTGAATTAAAGGTGCTCGGGCCAACAACACTAAAGTTGGGGCTAAAACTGCACCCCCTAGTAGCCTCAAGCTTAGATAAAAAAATATTCATCAGCATATCAATCCCTTCAAAACTAACATCCTCATCAAAATGAAAAAGAATCTCAGCAGAGTGTGAATTGAAACCCCTAACCATTGTGCGAATATCATCTATTGCAAATAAAAAAAAAGTGGAGCTCCTGGATACCCTTCGAGCACTTGCATCATTCAAAATCATATCATCACCAGCGCCAAGTATAGTAATGGTAAGTATACAATCTTTACCAACCTCAATTCATGAGTTAGTTTTTGAGTAATGGTTAGGCGTTTAGAATGTTATAAGGTATAAAAGCCGCACTCATTTATGAATGGGCTCATACTATACTTTTTCATGTGATAGACGGCTTACATGTGACAACTAATAATAGGAAAATTCTCCCATATCGGTTGACATCAATTACCAAATTATGTGTATAAAATAAAAGTTACCCTCAACTCTTAAACTAATTTTTAAGTATAAGTTAGGTTAATGGACATATTTACATTATCAATTCAGCATAACTGAAATCGATGTTAAAAGGGGGGGGGAAAAAGCCCAAAAGCTCCTTGGTTCTTACAGGGATAGTCCATTAAATTGATATATTTACTTTTTACATTACCACAATCAATGCGAAATTATTCCATGGAGACAAATAATAATATTTGACGGCCATTAGAGATGGCTCAAGATAATAGCTTCTTCATTTTAGCATAGCCTTTTTACGGTTTCGTATTTCCTTTTGTCTCTTAATAAAATCCAAGACTACAATTATTTACTTTCTCAGAAAACATGAGCATATCTTTCTAGTTAGCATTTCTTGTTTCCCGTTTTTGATTTCAAGGTTCGAGATTTAATGCTTGCTTTAAAATAGTGTTTTAAATAGTAGCATTGACTCTTCTTGTCCTGTCTTGTAGGTTGAATAAAAGGTTGATGTCTACGTGACAATGCATGTACTGAGTTAATTACTTAATTTGTACCACACATGCATCAGCTTTTTATGTATGGTCCTTATTAGAGAAAAGAGACGAATATTTAAAGGAGAAAAAAATGAAAATCAGTGCTGACAAAAAAAAGAACGACCGTTTTTAAGAATTCTAAAAAATGAAAATAGACAATGCAAAATTGCAAATTAATTAATAAGCAGTAGCAGTGATAAGAGAACAGTGCCATTACTCACTAGACAATTTAGATCTTTCTCAGCAGGGCAGTCTTAGACACATTCATAACAGTAATCAGAGACAAACAAACAAAAAAGCTACAAGCACTCAGGCCACCGACATGCTTTAAACTGTTGCTAATTAATTAAAACCCTAGAAAGAGAAAGAAATACATATGGTTTTCTTTTATACTCATTACAATGAAGAGAGATTAATTTTGTTTGGACGAGTTGCATTCTTCTTTCAGATTAGTTGCTGTGATTGGGAAAAGTTCAAGGGTTCTGAGTGGAGGTTTTGAGCAACATGGCTGAAGAGAACGTGGAGCCACATCAACCATCATCATACAATCACGACCGTACATTCCCATCATGGACTTCTCCATCTCTACCCTTTCTTGGATCCCTTTTTTCCACGTGTAACTCATCGTTTTTGTTGAAGCATCTTCAGTCAGCATTCCCTGTTAAAATGAACAAATAAATAATTAGAGTAAGAGGCAAATTAATAAATAAAAACCTTAAAAGAAATCAGTTATATATATTATAAAATTTTGGACATAAAATATCTTTTTTTTTCGCAATAAAAATAGTCATTTTTCAGAGCAGAGAAAAAGAGATTGCTTGCATGAAACCCTAAACTGAAAACACTATGAAGTCACACAAACCGACAAAATAAATCCGAAGTCAATCTTTGTTAACCCATCCCATTCGCATGTTATTTAAAAATTTATATACATATTGCTTTATTTACAACAACATAACATATCTCTTAGAGAAGACTGCGATTTGGTCACTATAGAGTTGTTTGTATCGCTATTCTCCACTGAAAACTTCAGGTTTCTCAAAATTTTTGTTTCCGGCCCTCTAAATCTTTGTTCTTGTCCCTCAATTTATTTATTTATCTTATTTTTGCTTATTTATATTTTTTTCTTAAGAGGTAAGGGTAGGCGAAAAACAAAAAAAGAAACTCTTTATCTCCTCAGGATTGGAATTAGGATAGTAAGTCAAAGAAAACTCTTTGAAAATCACAAACTTTTAGGAGGCTTTACCTCTCAATTCATAATAGCACCTACTACTGTAAAACTTGGGGTTGTCAACAAAGGAATTTAAGAAAATTTTACAAAACAATTAGTTAGGGGCTTAAATGGAGTGTGAGAGGTGTTGTAGCAAGCAGTGTTTTGTTTACATATACCTAATGTGAAAATATATAGTGATAAACCTTTTGTAAGAAAATGGACTTGAGTGAAATGTGATTAATTACCTGAGTAAGAACTTTAGCTGGGTTAGAAAAGGAACCGCCAGCAGGAGAAGACTGAAAGCTGCAGTGAAGAAGCTGCTGGTGATGATTTTGTACTTGACAACATTGCTGCATGGGATGATGATGATGTTGAAAGATCTGTTGTTGCTGTTGAAGTTGGAGTTGCTTTCCCAACTTCCTTCTAAGCTTTTGCCTCTCTCTTGCTTTATGGTTTTGAAACCAGTAAAACACATTCTTGCCTTCAATCTTTCCAAAATAAGAGAGATGGGAAGTGATGTGTTGAATTTGTGAAGCATTAGGAGTTCGAACCCCACTCCTATACATTTCCTCCAAAATCATCAGCTGCTCAGGCGTTGGGCACCATCTTGTGGATCCTGCTGGAGACATTACGAAAGCGAATTAAAAGGGTTTTGAGATGTGTTTCTCTTCGTGTGTGTGTGTGTGACAATAGGCTAGGGCATGAGTAGAAAAGGTGATGAAGTGAGAGATGAGCTAGGGGGTTAATATAGAGGGAGGAAAGAGTAGTGTACATGAAGAGCAACGTTGTCATCATGCTGATGTCTCCCTGAGAGGGGCATTCAAGCGAAGGAGATTCAGCACATTACTATGTAGAGACAAGAGTGAGACATGACATGAGAGAGAAAGGAAAAAGAGAATCTAGCTGTTGTTGTGGAAATGAAGCAGCAGCTGCGTAATGTCTCTTAAATGATTATGTCATTATCATCTCATTATTTATTTATTTATTTATTTTGATCAACTGAAGTAGACCGTGGACATAAACAAAGTTAATTTCCTTTTTACTTCTTGGTCGGAGACACAGCAAGTAAATTTTTGTATGCTAAAGAAGCAGAAACTGAAAAGCTAGCTAGCCTTTCCCTTTTTTGTTGACCTTCTACCTCACCCAACCCTGCTTCTGCAGCGCGTGATAAACATTCTCCATTCACATTTCCTTTTTCTTTTTAACATATATTCTCTTACTTCTTATCTACGATTAATAGGAGGCCAAGTATTCTTTATTTATTTATTGCTCACATTTCACGTTTCAGGATTTGTTAGTATTTGGCTAAATCCGTTTGCAGCTGACAAGAAAGAGAGTTTATGTTAAAATTTGTTGGGTTAGGTTTATAAGTTCGGATAAATTTTTTTGGCAACTCTTGACATATAAACATTTGAATAAATGAGACCTAATAAGAATTTGACCAAGATTCTTTTATGTTATTGTAGATAAGGAGATCTTGTGTGTATATATACTCACGGTGTCAAATGTTACTTTACAATCCAACAGTGTTGAGTCATTTGGATTTGATTTGCATGTAGTCCTTTTTATGTTTAAAACTATTTAGATTCTCCCTCTGTGGTCGACAAGTAGTTTATATCACTCGTGTCATCCCCGATCAAGATAAATATGGATGAAACCAGTAAACGTATACATGAAAAGAATCATTATCATTATAACATGTATAACATTGTGTAATGATTTAATAATGAATCTCATCTTTTATTAAAGTAAGGAATCCCCTAAAATATAAAAAAAAAAAAAAAAACACTCAATTACCTTATAGGGTCAAAATACACGGGTTAAACTATGTTTTTTTTTTTTTTCATATTTTTTAGTTTATCTCTTACTTTAATGAAGTAGCCCTCATTGGAACCTAATTGTGTGAGGTGTGGATGCTAAAATGGAATTTCATGAGAGAAGAGTTAAAAGATAAAAAATTGTGCATTGAAATCTGAGTTTTTCAATGTTTTTAGTCCCATCCATGTGAAATCTGCATTTTTATCCTCCTACTTGAGGTTCAAAGCTATAGGCGTGTCTACACACACACACGATTGTTTTCTCACTTCTATTTTTTTTGAATCTTTTATATAAACTAGGCCTTGAAGCCTTCTGAAATAACAAGAGAGCAAAGTTGTTTTCCTTTTAGCTCACAACCATCATACAAAAAGACCCGCACTAGCTACCTTTTAGCTAAGAATGATTATACAAAAAGATTTGTCTACACTTTTCATTAGGATCCTAAGAATTAAATCCCAATGATGTGGCATTCATTTATTTGCATAGTAGAATAATAATTTTACATTGATCGTCTAATAAAGAAAAGACACATATATATGACTCGAACGGTAGAATCTTTAACATTGTTGAATGTAACAATTAGGCTAAGTACATAAGAGTTTAGGACAACTCTTAATTCATGATCTACCAAGGTGCATGCTTCTACCACTTGTGTGTGATTCTCAAAATTTGTAATAACTCAAACTTTGAATAAGGGAATGAAATCGCAGACGTTTAGTTGAACTCTCCAGATTTCATTATGTAGATATACTCTTCTGGTCTTCTCACTAACATTAATCAAAATACTTCTTACTCTTTGAAAACCCCGAAAGTTTTATAAGTGTTCAAAATATTTTCATTCTAGTGACGACAAAGGGGTAAAAGACCACGACAATGTATTTCACATTTGACGAAAAGTATATAGCAACATCATGCATGCTAAATTGTTAATCTCACAATTTTGAACACATGTCACAGTGGCATAAGCCAACAAAACTGTTGATAAAGTTCTCATGATTCAGCTTCTAAAACTCGGATCTTTTTGACCTTTGTTTTGTAATCTTGGATTCTGCTCAAGTTTCAGTTACCCTTACTTTTGTGTATATTGTCAATTTGTCATTATCTAGTCTGAATATAGCTAAGAGCAATAAGCTCTGTGTAAAATTTTTTGGATTATAAATTATAAATATAATAATAATAATAATAGTTATCCTGACAATAGCATTCACATATCATGGCTCTTGCTGATGATGTATAAAGCGAGTAGGTGAGAGCTTTGGCAGTTCACAGATGGGCGTCACAGACCCACAGGCTCAGCTCAGCTCTCTCTCACTTTCTGTACGCATAATATGTTCGCTGTACAAAACGTAAGCTGTGGACAAACAAACTTACAAATTCCATAAATGCATGCAGATCAGTGGCTAGCCTTTTTTAGCCTTGCATGGCCTTATCCACTGTCACATTCCCATTTTGATCTCAACCGTTCATTTACAAAACCTAATATCTCAGTTTGCCTCCACTACGCCCCCTGTCTGTTCAAACAATTTTATTATGTTCAAGCTAATCAATTTACAGAAAAATTCTTTGGTATTCTTGGAGCTCTACTCACTTTTTATTCAATGGTTGCCATATATTTTGGAACGTTCAAAGTTACGTAATCCTAAATAAAAAACCCCACTTCCTCAACTACTTTCCTTTTTCTTTTTAGTTCAAATTGCAATTATTATTTCTCTTCAAAAAGGAAGCATTGCAATTATTATTGGTTTTTTGAAATACATAATGCAATTACTTTTAGAGACAAAAGTTCCAGTAAATTTATAGCAATTTGCCCCAGCTATCTTGGCTTATCATAAATATAGTTTTTTAATTTGGGATATATAAATTAACCTAATTGAAAGTTTCAAAATTCAATTTAAGTCTCTTGTAAATTTTTAATAATTTTTTTTTTATTTGGTGGGGGGCGGGGGCGGGGGGGATTACACCGTAAATAAATTGATGTAGGTAGGTTTTGACTGAACTTTTTTTTATTGTAAATATCAGTAGATTGATAAGTATTTAAGATAGAAAAATCATTTTGATCTTCAAAAACCAGGAAGAGCTTCGACTTCTTTGTTGATCTCCAGATAAGTTACATTAGCTCCAATTTTTAACTAGGCCAACAATTTGCTTATACAGGGAAATGTAATATAAGGTATTTTATAACCTTAACATGAATGATTTTGCATTCCTTAACACAATTTATATAATACATAATACAATACTATCGGATCAACTGAAATTATGATACTATCTATGTTATACTTACAGATGAGAGAAAACTGAGAAAAAGGGAACACTATTGTCAATGAACATAATAGAAGGCAAATACATTAACTTAATAGTGCTGATGGAGTGTGATTGGCTCATTTGCTTTAACTATTAAAACAACTATGTCTAAAATAATTCTCAAGTACTAAGAAGGAGCATATATTTTAATTTTAATGTTCTAATAAGCGACATTGCTCATATAATTAGTGAGATTGGCGAGTGTGATAGACGAAGATGGTCGCTGTCACTGGATCATTTAATACATATATGAATATTTAGTGCTGTACTGATGAAAGACTGAGGTCATGTCGAAAGGAAAACAAATCACCATAAATGAGGAAGGGAAGGTAAGGCCACCACACCTGGATTGAAAGGGTCTAGACAAAATACAACAAACGCATGCATGACTCTATTGACTAACCAACCGATATAGGTCCAGAAAGCAAGCCCAAGCGGCAGCAACAAGAGCAAGAGATCGAAAAGAAGCACTCTATTTCCTTCCTTGCCTTCATCATTTCATAGCTAGCCTGCAAAACTTATACGTCCAGTCACATTTCAGTCGTACCAAGCATGTGTATACAATATATTCAAAAAAGAGAAGAGGGAATGGAAAATTTTGTCAATAAATAAAGATAAGCTACGAGTAATAATTTAATTGAATATCTGCATGTTGATTGGTGGACACACATCCCAGATTCCTTGCATTTGCATGCAGGCTATATATCCCCCTCAGTGCCAATGCCATTAGGTTAATTTATCGCTCTGTATATTATTGCCGCCCTTTGCTTTTATTTTTCCTTGCCTTCGATCGGTAATTTTCAAAATGATGATATTGCATACTTTTGTTTAATTTGTGTCAGTAGTTTGGTTGGTTTTAACTAGAATAAGAAATCAATTAAAGTGAGTCAAGACAATAATATTTTAGGGTTTAATGCATATTCTAGAATGAATGATCAATGAAATTTCTTTGATAACATTGCGTCATCGTATATTTATTACTACGATACTGTTTGACGAATATATCTCCATTTAACATTTCTGCTTTAATGCTCTTTTTTTTTCCGTACTAATTAATTTGCCAAGACCCTCTATAATCGATTCTGTTATAGTCCAAAAGGTGTTCCGAGAGTGTACATAAAAAAAATCTTCATTATCATAGCGGCATAGGCCATGCTCAAATTAAATTTTACTATAACATAATTTATATCTTAGATCGCAAAAGAATATATAACTCACAAGTCTACACCTCCTTAGTATAGACCAAATCTACCATCCGACAACGCATACATGACGTAAGAAAGAGTCAATTGCACTCGCTAAATAGCTTGAGTGGACAATTGGACGATTTGTTTGATTTTATTAACTTATTGTTTTGGGACAAGTTTACAGGCAGATTAGATGCAGATCGTGATTCGTGAAGAGAGGCATAATTTTATTTGGTCAAAGCATGAATAAGAAGAAGAGGGCATAGATGATTGGAACACGCTGAATACGTTAGCAAGCGATTAGTATCATCTATCAGCATCAACGATTTGACCACTGACTACAAATCAAGTTTATACATCACATTGCATATATGCTAAGCCCGTGGCCTTCTCATATGCTGGATAATCTCAGCCGTTGAAATTTAGGTAAATGTTAAGTTATATCTAATGTAACTTACATCCAGTCTTAAGAACCACACCAGAGTATGGATCCCATAAATCACTGAATGTAAGTTGCTCTCCCATTTCTAAAATTTAATGTGTCCCGCATAGAAGCACGTTGCAGGTGTCACGTGTTTTAAATAGATTGCGTCGTCTCTTCTGTAAGTCATTGGGTAATAATATTCGGGTCCCCCCATATTTTTAAAGTTTTTACAAATAAGGGTAATTTCATTCATTTGGATCCGCACAGGGTCCTTGAGTGATGGCTGATGGAAATTACGGAATTAACCACTATAGTGCTCTTTAGTGGCATTTAACATTGGCATTCGGTAATTTTCATTTTATTTAAGCATGGTATGACTTGTAATTAAACCTCTTGATTATTCTTGAAGTTTTAAGTTTTTTCTGTCAGCTAAAAGATTCCCACAAGTATAGTATTTTGTAGTTTGTATGTTCTCACGTTATAATTGTAGAATCAGTTTCAACACCATATTATAGAATCATGTCACATATACTGTTACTCACTAAATTGTTTCTCTCTGTGTTCATTAGTTCGCTGTTGTAAACATCCCATGCATTTTAAAATTTGAATTAATTTCAGGAAAAATTGCAAATGCTCTGGTCGTAGTTACTGTAGTATGCAATAAGCCAATAATTACTCCCTTCTGAAGGGACCAAATCATAGCTAGCCGGCCTAAGAATGTGCATAAGGATGTTAAAATTGATCTGACCTGGAGATAATTAGATAATTATTTTGACGGAACACATCAAAGTTACGATCATTCGAGCTTTTGAAAAAGTAGCCAGCTAGAGCCTAGAAAGAAATTGGCTTTTCAGCACAAGAGTTGCTGCATACACTGTTACTGCTACTCAAATACTGTGTGATTAAAAGCGTTTGTTAAGTAATTAATTAAAGTTTCTTAATTGCTTTCACTTTGAATTGGGTGTCGGAAGTAGATTGATTGAGTCATGATTTTCAGATTTTCAGAGCTTTTTGTTAAAGGGAAAGAGCTGGCTTTAACGAAATTCGTTATACAGTGATCAGAGTTGTTGCTTTTTATTATACTGCCATATGTATAAATGCATGCTACAGTTTTAATTGTCGGTCATGGTTTCTGACAAACGCATTAATTGGGAAATTTTTTTTGTTATTTTTGAGGGAAAATGCGAAGGTTTCACTGTATTAGAATCACTCTAAAATAGATCAGTCACTAGGCTTTGGTCTGACGGTGGGCTGTTGTTTTCGGAACCGCGAGAGTAATGGTTTAAATCTTTATAAAAATATTATAAAAATTAAATATTTAATAAATATTTAAATAAAAAAAATTTTTTTTTTATAAATAGGAGTGGAGTGAGGATACCTCTTTTTTGTGAGAGATAATTATTTAGGCATATATTATATAAAAATTTAATATAATATATAAATCTCAATTATATTTATCTGATTGTAAATATCAATGTAATATTTGTCATAAAAATAGTTGTAAATATCTATATAATATTGGTATTTAACCAATTTAAAAAAAATTTAAAATAAAACATATTATTATAACTACACAACTAAAATTATAATAATATTTTTTTATTATTTATTATTTTATGTGCGTAACTATAATTTGTACTCTATTTTATAATCATTCTAAAGCAGTCATTGCTAAACGAAAATCACCCACTTGGTAGTTGGGGAATTCAATTGATGAGCATACTTATTATTTATTTTTTAAAATTATTTTTTCATCATAAATTCTGGAAAGCAATAATCATTATGGCATTTTTCTTTTTTCGAAAAACAAAAACGATTATTCCTATTACCCTCATGCCAAAGTCCACTTTTTTTCTCTTTTTCAATAAATAATTGGTCATAGAGCAGTTTTTGTACCAATATGTCAACAAAATGTCAACCGTAATTATTGGATACATAAGGATACACAAGTAATTACATATTAATTATACAATGATATAAATATACACATGACAAAAAATTATTAAAGCGTTAAAAAATAGTGTACTAAATTTAATTTCTTCTCAAATTTATTTATTGGGTATGTGAAATGTATTGAGGCAAGTTTTCCAAGAAAATCTATTAGCTGGACATGAATATATACATGTTTACCGATTTAATAACAACTTGGTGTTTATACATATATGTTTAAAGAAACCAAACAAATTAGTGGTTACACTTAAAGAAATATATATATGTACCATAATATATTGACCGGTTATATTTACTTTAATGTACACAAAAAATTCTCTTTCTGACTCTAATTTTTTATAAGTAGACTCTTTTTTATCTAGAGCAAAACCACATGTAATCCATGCTAATCATTATTTCACTAATAGCAACTCAATAAATATACAATTATATAAATATGATGTTAGCAAACAGGAATATGTTTCTTCATAACATAATGGGTTATGATTCTCATGATCAATTTGAAGAAAATTAAATAAATATGACATTGTTTAATTTTATAATTAAATTTCGATAGAAAAGGGAGACTTTTATTAATAAAAAAATTACAGTAATTTAGGATAAACTTTACTCTCCCCAAAAAACCAGAAAATTAAAACTTATATATTTAACTTGCTAGACAATAAACCTCATATAAATATAATAAATTAATATTGAATCTTTATGCTACCAATGTTTCCTATGGCTTCAATGTAAGAACCTTCCTCGTATGCTTAATTCCAAACGGAGTGACCTCCCTGTCACATATATCTGAACCATGCCATACGTGCCTTGGCAAATACCGTCGAAAATAGAAATATTCAGAGCTGTGATGAGAGCCTTCCAGCACTCTAACTTGTGCAAATCCCGGCCGCCAGTCATCTTCTCCGCCCAATTTGAGATACAGGTAGCAAATTGGAGACACTACGCACGGACCTGTTACTTGAAACTCATCTACATTGCAAGCTTGAAATGGCTTTCTGGGCACGTCGTCGAGAACTGCTGGCCATAATGGATCAACCTGTCTCACGTGCTTCGAATTTAAATGTTTCACCAAAATGTCAGTTGATTTTGTATCACCAAATCTCAGGCTGACAGGGTTTGAGGTTTCGGCCCCCTTTGTGCATGTCGTTTCTATTGTCACTGCGTATGTACAATTTTCCTGTAACATAATACAAAGCCATATTATTACCATTTCTGTTATAATATTATTACTTACTGACACTGTACCATCTATATTATTCATTCGTTGCAAGTACTAACTTGTCTGATAGTTTTTAAATAATAAAATACATGAGGAGACACTAGATGCTTGGGGAGTTAAATAATAAAAATTAAACTATTTTTTGAAAATTGTTCTCCATTTTTTTGTTCAATTTTAATGGGAAAACAGATCTTTCTTTATGAAATTCAAGCTTATTCACGAATTCAGTACAAATGAATGCAAGCCGCAGCATCTTAATTAAAAGTTCAACAAAGTTCAAACCAGCATGGGATTTAATAATTTCGAATTCATTACCTTGTTTGTGGATTTGGCGGCACGTTCACCTCCTGCAAGCATAGCAACCAAAAGCAAGCAAAATATGCAGGTCGATCCACCGCCATTCTTCATTTTCTGTAACGCTTAAATGCAATCAATAAGCTGTGACGACGAATGCATAGAGATCATTCTGTGAAATTTATAGCACGGATAAATAATTCAACTATTCTTTTCTTCACGTAACGAAAAGTTTTATTCTTGAGCTCTATGCGCGTCAGACCGTTGCTAGCTACAGCTACAAGTATGTACCAAAAACGGTTCCTTGATGTTTACTTATACTCTTTTACTTTTGTCATGGTTAAATCTTCTCTTTTGAAGAGTAAAGCATCTTTGTTGATCTTAATGATCCTTTTTATCTTCATAATCAAAGCTATCTAGATTCCATCTGTCCTACACTTCCTTTAAAAAAGTCCTAATTTACTCTACATATCTCTGCACTAATGATTAAAATTTTATGAAAATTGATTAGAATATAATTAGTATTATCTATGGTAGAATTTGGATACAATATCGTAGATAAGAAAGGAGTTAAAAGTATCTTTTTATTTTTATTTCTTAGTTGTTATTTTCAACTTTTTATGAAAGGAAGACCGCTGCATGCTACATTCCTCTGAAATTAAACTCAGAGATTACCAAAGTATAAATTTATTCTAAGAAGATTTCTTCTATATTCGTTGTTATTTTTCAAAAAAGAAACAAGTTGTACAAAGATAGCATAGTATGGAAACCCATGAGTCTAATTGTTACTCGATACTAGCTCAAAAATTAAGGGTTGCTTAAGTCTTATATACTTGTTAATCAAAGATCAATTCTCAACGAATATGAAACAATGTCTCTAATACCCCTGTCACGTTTAGACTATTCTTTTTACCCGATTCTTACACTCATAAGTAGGTTTGACTCTCATATCATATAAAAGCTCATGGGTTTAATTCATATTTAAAAGATAGGTCAAGGAGTTTAGGCTTTTTCTAAGCCTTAGAAACTTAACCTTAGATCAATCCCCAGCCCTGCTATAGATAATGTGTCTAATGCATGTACAAATACCTTTACTAAAATTCTAGAAACATATATATTTTATATTTAGCGATACAATCCTCTTACACAAAGATATGGTACCTAACTCTCTAACATTAATAAAACTTAAAGAAGAAAGGAAAAAAAAATTAAAGATTCTATTTGATCAACGGATCAAATTACTTGAAACACTTCTATTTGTTCTTTACATAGACATTTTTACAGATATTGATGTAGGATGGTTGCGTGTTACGAGGAAGCTATCTTCTGGAAGGATAACCTGGGCTACAAGTGTCAAATTTCAGCGCATAATATGTTGTTTTGAAGTTTACGATGAAATACACCAAATCTAAAATTGGTTGCACCATTTTGCTTTGTGGTCGAGGCAAAAGTTCCACTTCTTTCTTGATCATTTTTCAGTTTTAAGATATTTTCTTATTTTTCATATTTCTTCTAGAATTTTTATCTTTTTTCTAGACATTGAATTTAGAAACTGTTTGCTTTGCTTTTCTTATTTAGATTAGGAGAATTTTATTATAGAATAATATTTCAAATTTGCCTATTTTGGTAAATTTGCAATAGTTAAGAGTTATTAAATAAGGAGGTCTAAAATCCTAATTTTGTTAATTCAGACTAATTCCCATAAAACATCATTATTCAAAAATCAGTGTTTCTTGTATCATTCAACTTAAAAGGTTTTTGTTTTGTCAAACATCTGATAATGACTCTATTTTGGTAGCTTCAAACCCATTACCCGAGGCACATTCCAAGCTCAGATGAGCATTCTTTAAAAACTTTTAGCGTTGTATTATCTATTTGTTGAGATATTCTAGAATACATCAGAGGTACTATGTCAGTCATACAACAAGCAAATGAGAAATTCTAAAATACATCAGAGGTACCATGTCAGTCATACAACAAGCAAATGATATTATGATATGTGTGCATTTAGTTTGAAAAACCATCATGCAAGTTGTGGCTATATTAAATTCAACTACACATGACATGCATGCATCAATTAGTTGTAATACATGAGGGGTATTCTAGAATTTTTCCTATTTGTTTTATTACAAATCTTTTTTTAAATTTTGTTTAAGTACGGTAAAAGCAAAAAAGAGGATTTAAAAAATGAGTTGAGGAGGCCTACCTGCCAACCTCTTGACGAAGGTGCGCTTTGCCTTTGAAACCATGCTACTACAAGAAGAATTAAGAAATAAAAAATGTTTGCCAAAATGCATATTGCAATTATTATTATTTTTTTAAAAAAAGCTGTATATGAGTTTTGAAAACTTTTTCTTCTGAAAACACTTTTGTTTATTTATTTATTTTGGGTTCATGCTATCATAAACATTATGGGATCATGAAATCTGTTCTTTTTTCAATTTTTGAGTAACTTGTCGAAAGAACTTTGCAGAAAGCTATAAACTAAATTGTCACTGAGTATGTTACAGTTGATTAATAAACATCAAAACGACATTTCATTTCCAACATTGCAATCAAACTACATCGAAATCTTGGGACTTTTTTGCATATCCCTTAATATACGCTAGCTGCTTTTAAAATACTGCAGCTTGCTTGATAGAAAATATACCATGACTCTTGAGGTTGCCTTACCATTCATCTACGTATCTCTTCTTCCTCCAAAAGGAAAAATTGAAAGATAATTACACACATTTGACTCTAAAATGACAGCTTGATAGAATCTCTAGATATGTTTGATTGATATGTTTGATTTTGCTTTGTAACCAAGAAAAATCGGTTGAAATGTTATAGTTTCACTATATGTAACATGCAAGTGACAATTTGGTTTCGTGATATAATCTCATTTAGCCGTAGATTGATACTCGTGATTAATTTGAAATAGATGTTATAGTTTTGAACAGCTTTGCATGTTCTTGACGAAACTATTGTATATTATATTTGTACTACCTTATAATTAAGAAGTTGCTTTCAGAAAGTCAGTTTCGATATGCAATTTCCACCTAAAGTGGTTGAGGGATGACATGAAAAAAAATCTATTAATTATAACTACTTAACTGTCTTAATCTGGTAGCAAGAAGTAAACCCTTTGAGTTAAACACTAACTAGAAATCATCATTAAAAAAGAAAAAAAAACAATTAATAGAGAGTGCAAAGTTATGAACATCGTGGAGAATCTTTTATACACAGGTAGTAATGCAATCAATCAACAAATGATTATATGACAAGTATACTTTTATTTAATTTAACTCCCAACTTGTTTGGTAATTTTACAAGACATTATTGGGTAATTACAACTGATACGTGGGACCTGCGATTGTGAAAGTAGTTGAGCTTTTATTTTCGCACATTTTTTTCGTTCTCAATATTTTCGTTAACATATTGCAGTCTGCCGACATTGTAATCAAGTGTTTATTAGGTATCTAAATTTATACATTTATAGCACAGCCCAAGGATCTACTGAGCATAACCAAAAGAATATGAACTTAATACAAGTAAGATCTATCCGACACTTGATATATTCAAGAGACTAGTGTTAGGTTTTTTTCCTTCTCAATTATCATCTCAACAAAGTTAATTATTGTTTCTTAATTGTCATTCTAACAAGGATTTAGATTTGGCATTGAGTTAAGGTGCACTAAGCTTTTCATAATCTTTCGCCTCTTACAAGTTTATACCAGCACGGTAAAGAATAATTATATTGTGTTTCTTAATTTGCAAATACTGTAACTGTCAATTACAATATTAGAAAAAATTACAATACAAAGTTAAGCTCATTATGGAATCAAAACTCTTGTAACAAAGTTGGCTTGGTTTGTAAATTAATTTTCCGTATTTATTATTTTTCCCGAGAGAAGACATAGAAGTAGGCTAACAAAATAATTCTTCTAGAACCCTAAATGGCTAAATCATGGTAAAAGCAGAAACATTTTATTTGTATAATAATTATATGAATTGAACTAAGGTTTGGCCTGAAAGCGAAGGGGGTCAAAGAAATTAGAATTGATTAACTTTGACATCACTCTACAGTAGTTCTAACAACATTTTTTTTTTTTCTGGGGGGGAGAAATAGTTCTAACAACTCGTCATCTCAAAGTATCTATTGCAGCCATCCCTGTATTAGTTTCTTCTCTTTAAACAAATACCGTTTCTACCACCTAATCAACCAAACACAACCCTTCACTCTCCCTCTCTTTATATATGCACCCACCATAGAAGCTCTGATGAACACGTAATTCATACATTGCTCTCTCTTCGATAACATTTTCTCAAAGGTGAAAAAAGAGAAGCAGCTGCTGAAGAATAGGAAGTAACAGTAATGGGTGCTTCTCCGGCATTCATGGGATCTGTTTTACTAACAGTTCTGTCATTGTGTCTCCTTCCGGAATCAGTACTTGCCATCACAAGACATTACAAGTTTAATGTGCGTACGTGTATAGCGTATATGGCCTTGGATTTATGTTTTAATTTATCAGGAGGCTTCTGTTGGGAACTTTTAACAAACTGTCAAAATTGAAAATTTTCTGTAGGTCGAATTGAAAAATGTTACTCGCCTGTGCCACACCAAGACACTTGTATCAGTAAACGGGCAGTTTCCAGGGCCTCGTATTGTAGCAAGGGAGGGTGACCGGCTTCTTATCAAAGTTGTTAATCATGTTCAGCACAATATTTCCATCCATTGGTATGGAAAATTATGAACATATATTAAATAAAAATAAAATTATTTTTTTGATCATATATAGGCATTGCAAGTTATGATTAATTTCTTTGGCATAACAGGCATGGAATTCGACAGCTTCGAAGTGGATGGGCTGATGGACCGGCATATATAACACAATGCCCCATTCAAACAGGGCAGAGCTACGTTTACAACTTCACCATCGTTGGCCAAAGAGGCACACTCTGGTGGCATGCTCATATTTCATGGCTCAGATCTACTCTCTATGGTCCCATTATCATTCTTCCCAAGCGTGGCATTCCTTATCCATTTGCCAAGCCTTACAAGGAAGTTCCAATTGTCTTTGGTAATTTTAACTTAAAAATAAACATATTCGGAATTTGCCAATTTTGCCTCATTGGTAACAAAACTTATCACTTAAACAACAATGCTTAAATTGCAGGAGAGTGGTTCAACTCAGATACTGAGGCCATCATTAACCAGGCCCTTCAAATAGGCGGAGGCCCAAACGTCTCTGATGCCTATACCATCAATGGATTTCCAGGGCCTTTATATAACTGCTCTGCTAAAGGTATCAAATTGTACTAATGCTATACCAAGACATTTTCAAATTATTTTTCAAATGTAATCTTAGTAATTCGTTTTAATTTGCATAAACTTGTATGAACGGACAGATACATTCAGGCTGAAGGTGAAGCCTGGAAAAACTTACCTTCTCCGATTAGTCAATTCTGCACTCAATGATGACCTCTTCTTCAGTATAGCAAATCACACCCTCACAGTTGTCGAAGCGGATGCTGTTTATGTCAAACCTTTTGAGACCGAAACGCTAGTTATCACCCCAGGGCAAACAACCAATGTTCTTCTGAAAACCAAATCTCATTACCCAAGTGCCACATTTTTCATGACTGCTAGACCTTATGTCACTGGCCTAGGCACTTTCGACAATTCTACCGTTGCTGGCATCTTAGAGTATGAGAAACCACTCAATTTCATTCATTCAAGCAACTCCATTAAAAAACTTCCACTATTCAAACCAATTCTACCACCTCTCAACGACACAAACTTTGTAACAAATTTTGTAAATAAGCTTCGAAGCTTAGGAAATGCACAATTCCCTGCCAATGTGCCCCAAAATGTTGACAAGCGATTTTTCTTCACGGTAGGCCTAGGAACAAGTCCCTGCCCTCGTAACCAAACCTGCCAAGGTCCCAATGGAACAATGTTTGAAGCTTCAATCAATAACATATCATTTGTAATGCCAACAACAGCTCTACTCCAAGCTCACTTCACTGGCCAATCAAATGGTGTTTACACTCCTGATTTTCCCACTAGTCCATTGATTCCATTTAATTACACGGGCAACCCACCAAATAATACAATGGTAAGCAGTGGAACAAAGCTGGTGGTGCTTCCATTTAACACTAGTGTGGAGTTAATAATGCAGGATACAAGCATTCTTGGAGCTGAAAACCACCCTCTTCATTTGCATGGCTACAATTTCTTCGTTGTTGGTCAAGGTTTCGGAAATTTTGATCTAAATAAGGACCCTGCAAAATTTAATCTTGTTGATCCAATTGAAAGGAACACTGTTGGTGTACCTTCAGGTGGTTGGGTAGCAATTCGTTTCCTTGCAGACAATCCAGGTGAGTATTTAGAAATTAAAATAATATTTCTTGTAGTTTTTTTTTTAATAAATTTGATTTAAGTTAATAATGATAACAATGTTTGTTAACAGGAGTATGGTTTATGCATTGTCATCTTGAAGTGCACACAAGCTGGGGTCTGAAGACAGCTTGGCTTGTTTTAGATGGAAAGCTTCCCAATCAAAAGCTACTTCCTCCACCAGCAGATCTTCCAAAGTGTTGAGAAGAGAGAAATCAATCTTGATTTTTAAAAAAAAATCAAATTATTAAAGTTCCTTAATCTTCTATTTTCAGTTACGGAATCGGCTGATTCGTTCTAAATAACTATTTGTCCACGTGGAGCTTAGAGAAAATGAGCGCACAATTATTTTGTAAAATTGATATTCTTTAATGTTAGTGCAATTTATACGTCTTTGTCACTTCTAAAAAGTAATTTTTTAAAAAAAAATTCCATGAATTTTTTTGTGAATTAATTATGCAGAGCATACTAAAAACGAGGGAAAGGAAAGGAAGAGAAGAAACGAAAAGATAACATGAAAATTTTGTAAGCATTCTCCAGTAGTATGATCAGTTTTTAATCCATTAAAGTGGCTGCTATATTCATAGCTGGATTTTTTTTTTTTGGGCAAAAAAATGGTGGGAATTTTTTTATTTAGAAAAAAATTTTCTTTACATCAATCAAATTTTGTTGATGATTACAATTGGAATTTAGTATCTGTGGCACAATGGAAACTAGCACTTAATGTTCCTTTTGGTTACAAAAATTATCTACAGAAACTTTTTTTCCAATGTGACACGGACAGTCTAGAAATTCTCCTTGTGGAAATCAAACCGGGTTGGTGACTCTAGGCTAAATTCTTGACAAAGCTCCTTCAGGGTTTTTGTAAGTGTTGCACTCCCACAATAGAACACGCCTACAACATTAAGCGAATATTTTTATTTGGAATGATCTGTGGTATGAACAGAAAGTCAGTCTTGATAATTACCTATTCGAGAAGATTCATGGTCAGTTGCCAATTGACCGAACACCTTTCTCCAGTTTGGTCTTGCAAAATGTGTTTTTATCTGTTGTTATAACGTATACTAATTAGTAAAAAAACTAAAGAATTGTAAAAGGCCAGCGAAATTATGCAACGCATCAGTGCTTGATTTGTGAGCTACCCGACTTTCGGAGACAATATCAACTCCATTCTTAGCATGTTGCAGTTTCTGAACCATGGCAATGAGTGCAGACCTAGCATCTCCTTCTTCATACACACTCGTTAAGTAGTTGTGCATTTCTATCACATTCTAAGCATTCAAAGAGCCCAGAAAACTACCAATTAATATGATTTGATTAATGTTATGGAATAACATAGATATAACAAATAAAAGTTTTACCTTGTCATCATGATCTGCAATGTCATCCATAACACCTTTGAACCATTCAAATGAGCCTTGTTCCCTTGTTACCCAATAGAAGTAAGCCCTCTCAGGACCTTTCTTGAATCCATTTTCTAGGAATTCCTGTATCAGCCAAATTTTTGGTTACGTTGAAGCTTAATAATGTTTATGCTCATGATTTCACTATGAAATTTGATTTGCCTTGTTACGTACGGTGTCCCTTTCATGCAACTTGATGTGGTTCAGGAGATCTTTTATAATGCTAATAAATGGAGTAGCTCCAATTCCCAATCCAATGAGTAAGAGGATATCATATTTCTTGTAATCCTGAGCTGGGGCTCCATATGGTCCCTTGATGAGGATTTTCGGAAAGCTACAAAGTGATCAAAGGCATATCGGACATCATAATCTAGGAATATTATAATCTGTAACTTAAGCTAACTTGAGTTGAATTCCTCTCACCTAGCTTGTATCTGCTCAAAATTGGCATTATTTGCTGCAGATTTAGTTTCCATTCTCATCAGGTTTCCCCTGTTCGGTTTTGCCGGCGCTGGAGCCTCACAGACCTGAAAGAGAATGAACATTAATTTGCGGGCACATTTGGGATTGAGGTGCGGCGGCTTTTAATCACCAGCTGTTAAGTATAAGTGGGTGGGTGCTTGTAAAGCAAATGGCTTAACACCTTCGCAAATCTCTGCTTAAGTTCGGTAGTCCAATCTCCCAAGGTTCTTATGTGGACACTCAAATAGTAATCTCCTGGTGCAGAAGTGATGGAGAAAGGGTGCCTGTGACAAATGAGCAGCACTAGAGTAACTAAGTGAAAAAAAAAATTAATGGGTTTGATTATTTTTCAATCATCAGCAGAGCATCTAATAAATTTTACCACTCGAAAGGCGATAAATCTGGACACTTGACAAAAAGGTACATTCCACTTTGGTACTTGAAGCCTGGAGGTTTTGTCATGTATAGGGCTAGAACATTTCCCGTGTATATTACTGCCTGCCATTTCCAGAGAACAGAACAGATCTAATTCACTCAGGACTTGAGGAATGTAAAGGAAGAATTAAAAAAAAATTGGTTTCTACTGCAGACCTTAATGACTTCCACTTTATGATTAAGGTCGCGGAATTTTGTTAGAACTCTTTCATTAGCATAAAGGAAAACTGGGAAAAGGATGTAAATCCATGTCTGCAGAGAAAGAGAGATAGGACAAATAGTTTCAACAACTTTTTAAATTGTAGTTTATATAATATACACGATCATCTTTGTAGTTCAAAATCCTATATACCGTTTTGGCGTGCCACGGCTTGTCAAAAATGAGGAAAAAGCCATGCATGAATAGCAGGACATAGGCCAAAACCAGCAGATGATGTGCATACCAGAAGGAATTGAATCCCGCGAAACGGTGAAAAATCCATGGTAACTTAATTACATTCCTTCTAAAGGAATGCGTTGCAAGAGTGAATGAAATGGCCATTATAACGAGCATTAATACCCCAGTGTAGCCAACAGTATGTATCATCAAATCGTAATAGGTTGGTTGATGATAATGGAGGGCAGGACCAAGAAGGTACATGAATTTCTCCGGTCGGCAAGAGCTCAACTTGGGATAATTGCAAAGGAGATGAAAGAGAGTATGCACAATACTACCAATCGCAATTCCTAATGCGATCACTTTGTGAAAGTTTAAGTTGTCGTCGAAAGGGATGATCTTATGGAGAAATGTCGACCTTAGTTTTGTGAGACTCCTTCTACAGACTGTTAATAGAATTAAAGCCATATTAAATTTGAGAGTCTCTCCACAACCCTTGGCAAAGCAGACGCAGTAACCTGTGATTTGGAACACAGGTCCCGACTGCAACTCAAAGAACTTCCACATAAAGAGTCCTAAGTTTACTGCTAGCCATAATGTGACGATCCATATTCTTTTAAAATTGTCAAAAATAAATTCTGTGGTCATGGAGAAGAATTTGGTAGTAGGGTTTCTATAATTTTGTGGGATCATAGCTTTGGTCAGTGTACTAGTCCTGTTGTTCATTTTGGGACCTTCTTCATTCACCATTCCCCTCAGTAAAATTTCCAGCTGCCACATCTGTTCAAAGAACAAAAAAGATTAAATTAAATTGAAAGGAAGGAAAAGAAACCATAAAAGAGCCGGATTAATATATTACTAGAATCAAGATTGATGCTAACCTCTATATATCCCTTACAATCGGGGTCCAGTTTTTCCATGATCAAAGCCGCATACGTATTGGAATTCTCCTTAAGGTTTGAGAGCTTGTTTGCGGAAGCACTCAACACTATAACCTCCCTCACTTCGTCCTCCGTCAAAATCCCATCACCATTCTTATCACACCTGGAAGAAGAAGAAATCACGTCAATGCGTTGTGATCTGACAAAAAGATAGAGAGAATCATTTACTTACATGTCAAAGAATATCTGAAGTCGAGCATCGAGATCTTTCTTAGTCATATCTTCCCAAAACATTCTAACTTCTTCTTTTGTAATCCCATTTTCCGTGTTCACTTTCCTCCGCCGGGCCAACGCTTCAAACACTTCCACGGAAAATTCGGTTGATTCTCCCATGCCTATGAATAATGTTTGATCTTAGAATTGAAACCAAAAAATTATCAAAAGAGAAAGTTTCTATTTTTTTTTTTTTAATTTGGGAAAAAGAAAATGCATTACCGACGCATATGCCAAATTTATCTTTAGGCAGTCTGCCGTTAACTGCAAATTGTTGAAAGCGCCTCTCAATGGATCTCCAGGCATCATTTTCTTTTCCAGTGACGGTCCTATCAAGAAAACGTAAGCTCTGGAGGCCTCGAGCCGCGGACGACGCCGTTCTGTCCATCTTTGCGGGATTACGGATGCTGTTAGTACCGAGCATCCCACTTCTCCTGATGGCGGTGCTTGCATTCCTCCGAATAGACGGCGCCGTCGGCGGTTTCGACACGACTCTGCCGCTCGTGTCATCGTTTATGGGTACATCTACCATCCGGTCGACCTCCAAGCTTTCCAATACCGATCTCGAATCTGCATGCTTTCTACTTTTCGAACCCGGAACCATGTTACGTTAATAATAATAACAATAGTAATATTCTTCCAGCTTATCTGTCTTTCCTAAATTACATATTTTATGGCAATTAATTTAGTGTTTAGGATTTTAAATTGCCATGGAAATGAGAGAGGATGATTTTGATGAAATTGCAGGGAATTGTATGACAAGAGAAAGAGAGAAAGATTGAGGAGGGGAAACGGTCAAAATTGTTTTACAAATGGGGGGAGAAGAATTGAAAGGTTGGGTTAGTTCTGAGAGATATTAATATAGTAAACAAAAGTGACAATTCATCAGGATCACAGGATCAATAGCCTGTAATAACCAGTTTACTTTGTGAGTCAACCAGATGTAATTTCTATAAAATTTCTGCCAATCTAATGTTTTTATTACTAGAGCAAATATTTTAAGAATTGAATAACATTTAATCATTATTAGACTATCAGCTCGTATTTTTTTTAATGCGGACATATTTTTAAACTGTGTAGTTTAAAAGGGTTAGTTATTGAAAAAACTATAAAATCGTGCTGTTTAAGAGAGTTAAAGATTAATTTTTTTAAATCCCGCAATTTTAAAGTGTGTTCACATGAAAAAAAAAATGAGGGCGTCCGCACTAGAAAATGATTAATTATATATATATATATATATATATATAATATTAAATTTTTTTTCCTTAAAACACCATTATTTTTTCTCTTTCCAAACAAAAATTTAAACCTCACCAAATGGCTTTTAAACACTTCTTTTTTTCATCCGATTTCAAACAGGTGAGGACTAAAATATTAGTTTGAATTTTGCCTCTTTTTGGTTGGAAAGAGAAAAAATAATGGTGTTTTAAGAAAAAAAATTTTATGAATAAAGAAGGGTTGGAAAGTACTTTCATGGTACTTTTGTTTAAAAGAATTTTTTATTTCAAGAGGGAAACAAATTAAAAGAAACATGAAAAAAAAATGATATGCTATAGAGTGTTAGAAGAAGTGCATCTATCAAATGTCTTTCCCACCAAATGCTTTTGGATGTTTCTTCTATCATTTTTAGGAATCATCCACCAACCTTCTACCATTGTGCGTATTAAGTTTGCATAAACGTCAAATATATGTGTCTAGACCAAGCAAATCACTGAAAAAGAGACAAAAAGATAATGCAACTTATTATATTTATGACGGAAAAGGATCTTCTCTTGAACTTTTTAAGATTTTTTGTCATGTGTCTTTTAGTGGTAATGTATAGGTAAGATTTAATTTTTTTTATTTTTTTTATTTATTAATTACCAATCAGTAATTGAGTTATTTACTAAGAATATATGAGGGTATAATTCTCTCAATATTGGGATTAGCTATAATTTTTTATTCAAACTATGGCCGCATAACAATACATCAATATTAGCTGAAAGTGATGTAACTGTAATTTTTCAATCAACAAATATCATTATGCGAATTCGCTAATATAAAATAGTTTGAACGAAGAATTGTGACTCCATTATTGTTTCAAGAAAAAAATACTTCCGAAATAATGTATCATAAATTTTTAACTTAAAGATATGTGTAAATTTATCTTCAAATTATTATATTTAAAAAAATGATATCAAAGTCTCATATTCCATTTATCCACTGTTTTCAACACATGTAACTTATTTTACATTCCTAACTAAAACTGACAAACTCGTTCAGAGGCAGTTACGCGCTAAGCTACTTAGAGATAGTTGAAAGGTGGGGCCCGATTAATCCAACGGCCGCAACACAAAACCCAGAGAAAGAATGACAAAACTCAGTAACTCGGAACCCAACTCACCGCGTGACTCACCTTCTCTTTCTTTTCTCTTTTCCACTCTCTCCCTTTCTCCACCTCTGCTCTCACTAACACACGCACGCACGCCTTCTCTTCTGAGAAGCCCTTTTCTGTCTTTTCACATCACCTCCTTCTTCTTACCCCCCATTAATCAGACGGCCCTCACTTCTCCACGTCACCTTCGTCTTCTTCATCATCATCGTCATCATCAACAACATCATCGTTCCTCTTCTTATTTTATTCAACCGCCTCTCTCGCTCCCTCCCTCTTAGGGTTTCTATCATTCACCAAAACATAATTTAAAAAAGAAAAATTGAAATTTCATCTCACTCATTGACGTTTCGAATTTCATGCGTCGCTCGTCAATTTCACCCGCTCTCTCGCAAACGAGGTACTTTTTTTTCTTTTACTAATCAGATTTTGGAATTATCGTTTGATATTTAATCTTCTCGCTTCGTCAATTTCAAAAATTTGAATTTTCTTTCTTGTTTTTGATTCTGTTACTCTTAGGAATTATAATTTTGGTGAATAAAAGGAGAGAAAGCTAGGGTTTGTTTGTCATAGTAATGGCGATAGAGAAGAATAATTTCAAGGTTTCACGTTTTGATTCGGAGTTTTCACCGAATAGTAGAGGAACTATGTCGAGTGATGAGGACGAGCTTCAACGGCGAAGCTCAGCTGTTGATGAATTA
This sequence comes from Atalantia buxifolia, assembly GCA_030444775.1. Lineage (NCBI taxonomy): Eukaryota > Viridiplantae > Streptophyta > Magnoliopsida > Sapindales > Rutaceae > Atalantia > Atalantia buxifolia. Next base: position 15,393,431 of record CM059838.1, read on the forward strand.
TCCGATGATGATGAATATGATGATGCGGATTCAGGTGCCGGTTCGGACGACTTTGATTTGCTTGAATTAGGGGAAACGAGGGCCGAATTTTGCCAAATTGGAAGCTTAACTTGTAGTGTGCCTTTTGAATTGTATGATCTTGCTGGTTTAGAAGATATATTGTCTGTTGATGTATGGAATGAGTTGTTGAGTGAGGAGGAGAAATTTGGATTAACTAAGTATTTGCCCGATATGGATCAAGACACGTTTATGCGGACATTGAAGTTGCTTTTTGAGGGTGACAATTTTCATTTTGGGAGTCCTATTAAGAAGTTGTTTGACATGTTGAAAGGGGGCTTGTGTGAGCCGAGGGTGGCACTTTATCGAGAAGGGTTGAATTTTTTTCAGAAGCGGCAACATTACCATCATTTAAGGAAGTATCAGAATGCTATGGTCATTAATCTTTGTCAGATAAGGGATGCATGGAGTAATTGTCGGGGCTATAGTATTGATGAGAAGCTTAGGGTTTTGAATATTATGAAGAGTCAAAAGAGTTTGATGTCTGAGAAGGTGGAGGATTTGGAGAGTGATTCATCAGGACAAGAGGAATCAGGTGATGGGTTCTGGAAAAAAAAGGTGAAAGATGTGAAAGGTCTTCAGAAAATGCGGCATCACTCTCCATATGCTATGGGTTCGAATTTGGATTTTCCTTCACGACGACAGTTGATGGGGATGGAATCACTAAAATATGGGAAGCAAAATGCAAAGGGTATGCTGAAGACAGCTGGGTCAAAGACGCCTTCTGCCGGCCGCTTTCCTTCTGGTTATCATGCTATGGACATGAATTCTGGGCTGTATGGTTCAAGAGTAGCTCTTCATCGACAAAACAAAGCAACAGGATATGAGTCGGGGTCATCCCTTTGGAGAAGTAGTCAGTTCAGTGTTGACGACGACGACGATGATGTTGAAGACCCATTATTTGGAACGGGTGCTCAAAGAAGTCGAAATGTTGCACGCGGTAATATTATGGATAAAAGTGGAGCTTCAAGAATGGGTTTGCCTATGCCCTCGAAGCGTGATTTACAGGTCTATGGTAAGAACAAGAATGTAACTCAGTTGTCAGATGGGAAAGCGTATTCAGGAAAGCCTTCTAATATGAGAACATCGTATGAATTTTCTAAAAAGGCAAAGTATCCTGAAAATCCCCAGCAAACAGTTGGAGAGTACATGAAGTCTCTAAAAGGACGCGCTCAACAGCTACCAATGAAAGGAAGTCGATCCAACCTAACTGACAGTGCAGAACCTTTTTGGCAAAACAGAACCCAAGAAGTGGTGGACTTTCCTTTTAAATGTGATGACTGGAATGTTAGAAGCAAGAAATGGAAAGCAGGAAAAGAGTCTCCTGATCTCAATTTGAAGTCATATAAAGCTTCCTCACCACAGATGAATGATAGATACTTACATTCTGAGTTTAGAGTGAAGCCATCTCAGGAGAAGATAAGGGGAAATTTTGCACTGAACGGAGGACCAGATATGGCAGTGTTGAAAGGTAATAGATTGCTTGTTAGAAATGAAGAAACAGAATCAGAGTCATCTGAGCAATTTGATGATGATGAGTATGATGATGATGATGATGACAGCAATCCTTTGATTAGAAGCAAGTTTGCCTACCCCAGTGGTGTAGTGGAAGGATCTCGATCGTCTTTGTTGAAGCCTAGTATGGATGCTAAGAAGACCAAATTTTTAAAGAAAGACATTCAAGAGAATGCACGGGTTCTCGATGGAATAAAAAACTCCTCCATGACAATGGGTGGCTTTGGTGAGCCTGTACGAATGTCGAGAATGGAAAACTACAGTTTCAAAGCAAAACAGAAGGGTAAAATGCGTGATAGCAGTCCCTCGCACAACTCTGCTGCTAGAGTTTTGGAAGATAACTCTCTCTCAGGCATGGGCAAATTTAAAGCTGATGGTGATAGGAAACCAATTTACAAAATGGGCAAGAATGCCCAACTACGGGGGGAAGCTGGGGAAAGGATGCACTTGTCCTCTTTAAAGGCCTTTTCTACTGAGAGAAAGCAGAAGGCAGAACTTGCCCTTGAATACGTTGTTGATGAGGAGGATGATTTGCTTGACAGACGACCATTGGTAAATGGTAGCAGACAGGACCGAGTGGGGAAGAAAGGTCATACTATTGAAGGATATGCTAAGGATCGTCGTGAAAGATCTGAGGCTTCATTACAAGAATGCAAATTGATGACGAAGAAGAGAAAAGCGAAGGAGGATGCGATGGAAGTGGCAGGAAGAGATAAAGATCAGCTGCAAATTGATGATGCCCCTTTCTTGAAAAGGAAGGGAAAAAGGAAAATAGAGGCGGATCATGGTACTCCAGATATGGAAACTTCTCAATCACTGCTTACAGAAACCGTATCTGCGGATGTGGAGCTGGAAACTAAACCCCAGAAAAAGCCATTTACTTTGATTACACCGACAGTTCATACGGGCTTCTCATTCTCCATCATTCATCTTCTTTCAGCAGTCCGCATGGCGATGATTACTCCGCTTACGGAAGATTCATTAGAGGTTGAAAAAACTAGAGAGGAGCAGAGAAAAGAGCAAGAAGGTGAAGTCAATGGGGTGGTTACTAATGAGAATGCGGATGTCAATAACACAGATCTTGCTGGGCAAGGAAAGTTGCCTTCTCTTACTGTACAGGATATTGTTGATCGTGTGAGATCAAGCCCTGGAGATCCTTGTATTCTTGAGACACAAGAACCACTCCAGGATTTGGTCAGAGGAGTTCTCAAGATATATTCATCAAAAACAGCACCTCTAGGGGCCAAAGGCTGGAAGGTGCTTGTGGCCTATGAAAAATCTACAAAAAGCTGGTCCTGGATTGGTCCAGTTTCCCATGGCTCAACCGATCATGAGACGATTGAGGAGGTGACTTCTCCTGAAGCTTGGGGTCTTCCTCATAAAATGCTTGTCAAGTTGGTTGATTCATTTGCTGGTTGGCTGAAGAGTGGTCAAGAAACCCTTCAACAGATAGGAAGCCTTCCTGCACCGCCTGCATCATTGCTGCAGTTCAACCAGGATGAGAAAGATAGATTCAGAGACCTAAGAGCTCAGAAGAGCCTTAATACCATCAGCCCAAGTACTGAAGAAGTAAGAGCTTATTTCCGTCGGGAAGAAGTTCTTAGATACTCCATCCCTGATAGGGCCTTCTCCTACACAGCTGCTGATGGCAAAAAATCCATTGTTGCTCCTTTGAGGAGGTGTGGTGGTAAGCCAACTTCTAAAGCCCGCGACCATTTTATGTTGAAACGTGATCGGCCACCACATGTTACAATTCTTTGTCTTGTGAGAGATGCGGCTGCCAGATTGCCTGGAAGTATTGGCACTAGGGCAGATGTTTGTACTTTAATACGAGACTCTCAATATATTGTAGAAGATGTGACTGATGCACAAGTTAATCAAGTTGTAAGCGGAGCCTTGGACCGCTTGCATTATGAACGTGATCCATGTGTACAATTTGATTCAGAGCGGAAATTGTGGGTATATTTACATAGAGAAAGAGAAGAAGAAGATTTTGAGGACGATGGCACTTCATCTACAAAGAAATGGAAGAGGCAGAAGAAAGATCCTGCTGAACAATCTGATCAGGCAGCAGTAACAGTGGCTTTCCATGGGACTAGCGATCAGGCTGGAGTCGAGTTGGCCTCTGATAACAATGCTGAGCCACGTGTCGATGATGATAAGAAAGAAAATGCAGAGGACAATGTTGATAATAATGGTTCTGAACAGGGGAACACACATCAAGGGGATCCAATGGCTTGGGAGGAGGCTCTCAACTTAAATCCTGTGCATGAGGACAAGTTGCTATGCCAAGAAAATTCCACAAATGAAGAGTTTGACGATGAAGCATTTGGGAGAGAAAGGCCAGTTGGACTTTTAAGTGCAAGCTTGTTGTGATGGAAGGTAGTTCTCAATATCATCATGCCTTTTAATGCTTTTGTTGGCTTATAACTTGAAACTATTTTCAGATGGTTTAGACATCATTTCATTATTTTTCCAAATCTCTGCCTCATTTTCACTTGTCTTTTCCATATTATACCTCATGAAAGAAACTTGTGATGGTGTGGTCACAGGACACTGATTCTGCATTAGGTTTAGGCTCTAGTGAGGTTGACTTGAGACTTATTGTTGATTGGATCTTTATATCCATTCTCCAATTTGTTCCAACATTGATAAATTTTTAGACTTGTTGATGCTCCTTGACACATTTTGTTTTGTTCTTTACATGATTTTTTTTTTTAAAACTACTTGCGATACAATAGTGATGATGTTAAAAGCATTTTAGCCCATGGCTCGGGGGTTTTCTAACAATGAATACCGATGTTTTGCAGGCTCAAAGGTCCACCTATTAGAAGGCGTGACACTGCAGTTGATGTGCTTTGTAGATTGAAGGTTACAATTTTACATGTATATTGGTTCAATGCGAAAGTAGAATAGATAGTGATCTTCTAGAGCCCAAGAATATGTTTATATACAGGTGGATACAATCATTCTGCATCCCATGAATAACGCCTTTTTGTTTCTTAATATTATATTTTTTGATCAGTTGATAATATAGTTCATTTCGCCCATTGAACGAGCTAAATCTATAACTTTGTGCATTATTTATATAGCGTGTGTTTGGTATCAAGGTGGTGTAGTTTTTAAGTTTTTAAGATATAGCTGCTGTGAAAAAAAATTGTGACTATGAAATAAAAATTAATAATATGTAGTAAATATAAATTTTAAATAATAATTTTGATAAAATTATTAAAGATATAATATATTTTTTATTATACAAGTAAAAAATTATATTAATATAATTTTTAAATTACAGCAGTTAGTGTTTATCAAACATTTTAGTGCTGTAGCTTAAAAGTTATAATTGTCCAACTTCAATTTTAAACACACCCATAATGATACATCTTACAACGGACGTTGAAATGTATTTTTTTTTAAGCTATAATGTAATATAACATGGATCGTATTATATGTAATAGTATTTTATATTATTATTATTTTTAAATTAATTTTATTACGATTTAAGTATTTATTATTAGTTTTTATTAAAAAATCAATTTTTATATATTAATTATTGTAATATAGTAAAATAATGTAATATTTTATCATATTTTTATGTATTACTTAAGTATTTATTATTAATTATATTAAATTGTTAAATAAGAATCAGTTTTTATATATTAATTATTGAAATATAATATAATATAATATTTTTACTTTTGTAAATTGTGGTAAATAATAATCAGTTTTTATATTAATTATTATAATGTAATAATTATTTTTTAATATAATTAATTATAAAATTAATTATAAAATTAGTAATTTATATTATAATATAAAAATAAAATAAAATAAATATAATATTAAGTTACAAACTTATTTTTATTTGTTACAATATTTATTTAAAAAAAAAAGAAGTTAATGGGGCAAATGGCAGCATTAGCCAAACCCTATGCTCAGCAGTGAGTGGTGCTATTAGCACCCCCTCTGAAATCATCAACAAGTCCCTTTTAAGTATTTTCAGAAATGTATTTAAATTTCTAAATAAAATAATGGGTGAGAATTTAAACGGGTGAGGATATTTGAGCCCGTTAATTTACTCTTTATACACCATATTCAATTAATTTTTTATTATTGGTATAAATAATTTTTAACTAAAAGAGATTATTTTATAATAGTTTTAGAGTATGTTTGGGACTGAAGTTAGATAGTTGTAGTTTTGAAGGTGTAGCACTAAAGTGTTGGATAAATACTAATTGTTGTAGCTGAAAAGTGATGTTAATATAATTTTTTACTTGTATAATAAAAAATATATTATATCTTTAATAATTTTGTTAAAATTATTATTTAAAATTTATATTTACTATATATTACTAATATTTATTTTATAATTATAATTTTTTTAATTCCAAACAGGACCCTAGGGGTGCCAGTAACGTTACTCCTCCCTCCCCCATCGAGTCCCTATGGGATTTATTTTCTTAAATTTTAGTATGGGTCGATCGTGGAAGTGGATTTTGGAGTTTAATACTTGGTAGACTGTGTTTATATTTCTATTAGAATTGTAAAATGTCTTGTTAATAATTTCTTTAAAAAAAAAATAGTTGATGACAAAAAAAATAGTTGATGAAGTACAGTTTTAGGGCTAAATTTTTTGAATCATTTTTATGTAATCCGTACGCTGTTTTTGTCTTTTTAATTTTTTCTTTTTGTGCGCCGATAGCCTTAGCAGCAGGACCACAGATTAAGTTTGGCTTTGGCCACTGCATTACAATTTACAAATCATTATTGAAACATCGAAAACGATCATAAAGCATTCAAAATATGCACGGTGACTTCGCGACAGCCCCAATAGATGGTACTATATAAATTAATACAAACCGAAGTAAACAGTGAGTGAGCCAAAAAAAAAAAAAACAATTAAAAAAATGTAATATATATTCTTCGCGTCCCGTGATATTTCTTTGACCAAACAATAAATGAATAAGATGGCGAGAATTTCATTCATATTTGATCCTTATATTCTTTCTGTACACACTCATACCACTATAGCTAATCTATTCCCCTCACTTTAGTTAATAGCTGTGAGAGGAACTCTGGAGTCCCGCAAGGACTGGGCAGCCTCATATGCCCCCACAATGTGTTTCAAATCTCCATTTGCTTGCTTGGAAGATTTCACATCCCAGAATGACCTCAATAGTTCCTCAAAAGAAGGGGTTCTTAGTTCTTCAATAGATGCCATGCTCGGAAGATTAAACGACCTCTTTCTTGGTGTTGAACAAGATGGTTCGTCCACCTGTTAGTTATTGAGGGTTGAAAACACAGTAAGAGATCAGAGTGTAAATAAATGAACACACAAATTAAGCATTATGAAGTATATGCAGAAATTGCTTTATGCTAATTCTCACAACAAGAACAATGCATATTTCGCATTCTTACCATGTATTCATTAAGAAGACATTTTCCTGCATTTTCTGTAATTTCTACAATCTTGTGGTAGTGACCACCCTTCAATTCTCTCAAATCACCACAACAAGGAACAATCATGGAATTGAGATTTGCACATGCGTCCTGGTCAAGTTGCAATGAATCTGCAAGTATTCGATTAGTTTGGTTAAAACGTGCAATATAAATCAGGTCCATAGTAAGTTGAAACCTAAATACAAGAGAATCAAGGTACTGACAGTCAATAGATGTAAGAAGATTGCTGTTTGCAACATCTGCATCTTCGAGCGCAGTTGACACGGCAGAAGAAAACCGAGCATGTATGTTCTGATTGGCTTCCATTCCTCCTCTGGTGAAAGAACCAAAAATAAAAAATAAAAAACACATAAATCATCATGATTGGGAAACTTTTATAATATTCCTGGAAAGAACATACCTAACAATGGAATCTACAGCAGCAACATTGTTCTTTTCCAGATAGAGCAAGGACTCTTGAGCATTTCTCCACTGTTGTGCACCCATTTTTGCTTGCTTCAAACTGCAGGGGATGATTCAGTGAAGAATACATAGAAGCAGTATATGTGTAACCAGACCAAAGGTGTGAATAATTGATTAAACCTAATCCAATCCATACCAGTTTTGCAGGACCACTTCCAGGTCTTTCTTTCCATTTTCTACAGCAGAAGTATCCTCAAGATAGTGGGATTCTGTTTTATTCATATGTGCACTCCACTCTGCTTTAACCGAAAAAGTGGAATCTTGCATGGTTGACATTTCTTTCTGTAGTTGGCTGGTTCTGCTGGATGCACTCTCACGGAGATCTTGCACTGCCATTTGGACCTAAAGAACGAACATAGAAAGTTATACTTGGGACAAATTTTCTTGGGAAATCAACAGGTGAATAACAGCTATTATAAGTAACAGGTACCAGCTGTTTCTTCCTGGCGTTTGAACTAGCAAGCAGTTCTGCAATTTTTTCCAACAATTGCCTTTCTTCATTGGCAGCAGACTCCTACAGGCAACAATTTAAAGTAATTTAATTTTGAACACATAGGTCTTAACATAGATTCAAGCATTTTAATCAAGCACCACCATGCACCTCAAACTTCTTTTCAAATTCAAACAATTTCTGATCATTGACTGTCTGTGCTTCTTCCACAATTTTGGTCAGATTGGACGCATGCATGTCTAGGGTCTTGAAAAAGTTTACAGTTACTTTAGAAACTGATCTAGCATTTTCCACAGCTCTGGAATGTGCCTGCATTCAGTATCAATAGAAACATATACACAAAGAGTGAGAACAATTCAAACACCTATAAAAGAGCAGATTACACACCTCACGCTGTTGTTGTGCATATGCAGTTAGCTTCTCCTCTTGCTTGTAAAGACTACTTTGAAGATCATTTAGTAATGAATCAGCTTCTGAAGCTATTCCTTTGAAGAGCTGATCCATTTAAGTTGAGGTCAGATGCCACAAAATAGAAAGAGAGGGTTCATTTTAAACAAGTATTAGGTAAAGGTTACTAACATCTTCAAGTGCATGTGAATGTTTGGAAACTTCAGAATTTAAATCACCAAATGTTGACCGAGAATTTCCATCGAGCTCCCCGGCTATTCCATCCAAAGCTTTGATATCAGAACCATACATGGCCTTTAACTTTCCTAACCTTCCTCGAAGTTCTTCAGTAGCCTTTAAGACATAGAAAAAGTAAAAATTTCATAGACTGAAATTTCAGGCTGAAAACATATAAAGCTATCACTTAGATTTTACCTCAGCCTTTGTTGATACAAAGGATTGCATATCTTCCTCCATATCTTTCAGTTGCTGTTCTTGTTGAGTCACAGAAGCAGCCACCGTCTTATGCAAGATTTCAAGCTGCTGTGTTAGTTGGGATTGGAACATTTGTATCAGTATTCTGTTCCCCTCCTCAATTTTATCCTTCCTCTCTGAAAAGCAACCATAATGAACAATAATTCACCATTAGTTTTGTGGAAAATAGTAGTTAAGACAGAATTCACTTACAAAAAATTACAAACCAATCTTGGCAAACAAATTGGACACATCTGATGCAGCATTCTCTAACTCTGTACGAAGCTCGATCGCTCGCTCAACAAGTGCTTTTTCTGAAAATTAGCAATCAATGTCGTTGTCAGAAAACCACTGGCACTTATATAGATAAAAAACACAACAGCCACAACTAAATAAACTTAAAATTGGCATGCAAATGAATGTGGAATCCCTATACGTGATGGTTGATTAATCATATTCTCATAATGAAAACCGTCTACTGTGGAGAGTAATAAATGTATATTTCTACAAGGCATAATCTGAAAAGAGTGAAGCATAAACCAATTTAACATGAAGGTAAGAATAGAAATCTGGCCTAAACCTAAGTCCTAAATGTATTTATGCATGCATTTCCAACAATTCCATTCTGTACAGAAAGAGAAGAGAGAAATGACTGTGAAAGCTTCCTGCTGAAGCTCAAGACACTCACCAGATTTTAGGAGATTGGCTATCAAAAATTCTTTTTCTTTAATTGTTGCATTTGCCTGCCTATGCTTTTCTTCAAGATCAGACAGCGCATGTTCAGTTTCCTCAAGCCTTTTCTGAAGTTGAGTAATGAGCAATATTAGTTATTGCACCTTATATGAGCAGGAAACAAGGAAGTGTACATTAACAACAAAATTGGAACTTAACCACCGAAAAGTATATACCTCAGTTTTCTCAAGTTTCTCACTCAGCTCTGCAGTCAAAAGTAGCTGAGAATTGTAGAGTTCCTGAAGCTCCATCAGTTGCTGCTCACAGGTCATGATAAAATAGTTACTTTCAATCGAAGATGACAACTTGGGAACAACTGCAAAGATATATAATCTTGAAGAAATGTACCTTGTCCTTGGATTCTGATTCAAGTTCCATGCGCTCTATTTTTTCGGCCATTGCCTGGATTGTAAAACAGAGGTAAATATAATTAATTAACAATTTCTGAATCCAACACAAGACTAGGGAAATGGATTTCATCATCCAATGATTAGTAAAGAATTAAACCTTCTTCTCAGCTTCTTCTTGAAGATAACGATCTCTTGGTATGTAGATTCCATTCTTCTCTCTTGCAGCATATACCTCTAGTTGAACATATGAAAAAAAAAATAGCTCGTTATTGAGAACCACCTAACCACCGAGAGAGCTAATTATTTATGTCTTTGCATAGAGTAGTATGAGCAGTCAACTACCTTGTTTCAGTCTGTCAATTTCAGAGTACAGATCCTTGATCATTGCAGATTTCATCATCTTCTGATTAATCTGAAATGGCAACCAACAACTTAAACCATTAGAGCAGCTTCAAAGAAAAGATAATTCAACTTCACATTATTAGAACGGGTTAATCAGAAAGGGTTACACTGGGGAAAAAAAGAAGAAGAAAAAGTTGCTAAAAGCAGTATACGTATCAAAATTAGAATTACTTACCTCTGGTTTGTTCTTGATATTTTTGGCACGGTGTGCATAGTCTAGAGTGCTGAGAGTTTCTTCCAAGCAATGTATTGAAGGCGATACTGTGGCAATAATGCATGTCTTTGTTTTCCCTCCCAACGAATCTCTCAATAATCTTGTTAGTTTACTATCCCTGGAATTTGTAAAAAAAATTTGCCCTGATCTCACTTGCAGGATTGTTCACACAGCCAAGCAACCAATTGGAATTTAGCTTAAAAACTACAATTATTACCTGTAAGGAACATGGCCAGAGTGCTCGACGAGAGCATTGATGACACGACCAAGTGTAAGCAAGCTTTTATTTATCTCCCCAGCTTCCCTTGCCCTGCCCTGAAAAAAGATATTTCCAGAATCAATGCACTTAAGGAATTAAGAAAATGAGTAGCACAATCTTCTAGAAAATATGACGGCGGTAGTCATCAAATTGTCATTGAACAAGAGGTCTGGGGTTTGAACCCCACTCACATGGGCAGGCAGGGGATTGGGTTATCATTAGGCTAAATAATAATTAAAAAAATGTATGTGTTCACTATGTTGTACCTCCCTTGCACCAGAACGTGAAATATTCTCAGAACCAGCGAGGTCGACAAGATTAAGCTTTCCACATTTGATCATTTCTTCCCCCTCTGGAGTACACTCCTTTATGTGGATTGTGATTGAAAATATCGAGTGAGAACGACTGCTTTGTTTGTTAAGAAGAGTCTCGGCGGTACGCCTTTTTGCAGAACCTTTTTCTAAGATTTTGTAAATTTCATCTGCAGTAGTCACAATCTCTTCTTCCAAACCTCTAACAAAAACACCACCTTTTCCATCTTCCATAAGAGCTATGGGTTTCTTGGATTTATCATCTACAAATTTTGAAGTTTCCTCTAGGGCCAAAAGATCTGATATCTCCTCATTATACAGCTCTAGAAAAGTAACTTTCATACTGTACTCAGCATGCTGAGCTTCCAGTATATCAAAAATTTGTTTTACAGCTCTTGGGATAACACCTGCATCACTTGGAAATTCCCCATTCTGCAAAAAGCAAAGAATTCAGTAAAAAAATTACACATTCAAACCCCAAAAAACAATTATTTAAATCGACGTTTTTTGGCAGAAATTTGACCTTCTTCCTTGCCCCTCCTTCCATTGTGTATGTTTTTCCTGTTCCAGTCTGACCATAGGCAAAGATAGTGCAGTTGTAGCCCTCAAGAACTTCATACACAATAGGTGACACAGCCATATCATACAAGTGTTTTTGTTGCGATGTTGGGCCAAACACCTAATCAAAATTTTTCAATACAGAAACCATATCAAACTAACAATCAAAAAACCAACTGCAGTTTTATGTGTTGTTTTAAGTAAAACCCATTATTTTATTGTGTTTCCTTAAGTTTCAATAAAAGAATACAAACCCTATCAAAAAGAAAGGTTCTGTCAATCTGCTTGTTGGCAATATTCTGAACAGCGGCAACTTCTCTTCTATTCTCATTACAAGAAATCACAACAGGCGTGTGAACCCTCATCTCGTCCTCACTCAATGGCCTGCAAATTCATAAACCAACACCAACAACAACAAACTGAGCTCAGCCGTAAACAAAATACGGACCAAATTACCAAATAAAACAACACATAAAACTGAAGACTTTTAAATTTAACAAGCTAACCTGCAGCGCACGATGACCTGTACATTGACACCCTTATCTTTATCATGTTTGCTTGAGTTAGAATCATTGGATCGTAGATCTCGCGCCGATTTGTCACTTGAACGCGGCGTCTGCGATGGCGATAATGACACTAAACCTCCCCTTCTTTGATTAGAATCCATATTTTCCTCTTCACTTGTCTCTGCTCAGTCAGTTAAGAACTCACTAAGTCCTCAGTTCATAACCCAAGAGGGAAAAAATTTCATGTTAACAATAGTTAAAAATAAACACATATTCACATACATTTAAACAATGGGAAAAACAAAAAGAGAGAAAGAATTAACAAAAAAAATTAGCTGCATTGCTCAGTATCGATAATCAACAATCTTAATTTTTTTTCTTTTTACTCGAAGGAAGAACATGAGGAACTCACTGAGTCAACTCGGCTTGAATGGAGCCGCAACAAGGAGAGATCAAACAAAAGAAACAAATCGTATAAATACAATGTGAAATACTGAATTTACCTGAAATAAATTCATAAATGATTAGATCAGCATAGCCGATCGATCAACTCAAAAACAATGAGAGAAAGTGAAACTTCAAATTATAAAAAATAAAAATAAAAAACTTACAGTGAATCAAAAAATGCCGGCGACTGAATATTTTAGAGGAGATTCTTTCAAACAACGACGACAATTCTTTTAGAGAGACAAACTGAGGAGAGGGTGAGCAAATCAGCAGAATGCTTGTGTTGCGTGAGTGAATCAATTCAACGTCGATTAATTTATTAATTTATTTCTACTTATATTTATACACGTACATTGAGACTTAAGAGAGAGAAAGAGTGAAGAGCTAGAGTGAGAGAGAGGCTGAAACAAAAAAAAATAAACAAAGATAATAATAAAAATGAAACGGATTTTGAAATGGCTAATGCCGTTAAGCGTTTTTTTTTTTGGGAATGTATGAATGGGGAGGACGGCAATGACGGCGTTATCAGATCCGTTTATCGCAGTATCCGACCGTTATAAATGGACAAAAAAAAGGAGCTTAAAGTTGATGATCTATGACGTACTCTGTGTACAATACTTTTTTCTCTGATTTTTTTGAAAAATTTTGAACGTGTTGACAAATTGCCCTTGATTTTTCCACATTATTACAATATTATCCCCTCTTGCGTGTGATTAATAATGCAGAGTATTAAGGCTTTTTTTTTTTAATTACATGAGACTAATATTTAGATTACAATTTATATTATATGAGATTTATAATTGATATTTACAATCAAATAATTACTGGGATTAGTTTACATTAATTCTCATATAACACTGCCCAGATTTTTACCCTCTCAAATATTCGAGGGACGTCAAACTCCTATTTTAGTAAAAAGACTGCATTCACTCGAGCTCTGAGACTCCAAGGAAGAAAATTTAAATTAAACCCCCGCAATACTTTTACGGGGGCTCGAACCCTTCTCTCACAAGTGTGAGGGAAATAGAAACAATTACCAACTCACCATTTCCCTCATACTTGTGAGGAAAGGGTTCTAGCCACTTGAACTAAGCGTTTTTGATAAAAGTTTCGTGTGATTAAGATTTACCCGATTTGGAAGAAAATCAAAGAGCCCGAGTTCCTGTTTCGGAGGAAACATGGGACCCGCACATGATGATAGTTTCATTGTGCAATTTTTTTTTTATATTTGATAATTTTTTTACAAGTTTATGGCGAGAATGTTAAATTTTTTTAATGGTAGAAATTTGAAATTTGGAAACAATTACCAACTAATATTGACTTTTCGTATATTATTTGGTTAGAGGATAATTTAAATCGGCAAAGGAGGACAATTGTGAATTATTTTAATAGTTTTGTCCAAATTATAGATGGGGACAATAACTTATACTCTTCTCAGGGTAATATAAAATGCCAAAAAAAAAATTTTTGCTCAATCAATTTTAACAAATAAACGTTCATTCTCTATCAAGAAAATAAATAAATAAATAACTTTTAATGATTCTCTTATATCATTGTTTCCAGTTATGATCCTAGAAAACTGACTTTCACTGTATAAACATTATAATTATGTAAAGTCCCTCACACTTTTTTTGGTAAATATCAGTATAATATAATTTAAATTTTAAAAAATAATTTTACTGCTTATTTTCAATCATTATTAATATTTTGGGGAAAAAAATATATCAATATTTTGGCGCAAAAAAAAGAAAAGAAAAAAAAAAAGAAAAATGGATCATAATTAAAGGAGGACAGAGTAGGGTCAGGGTGTGGTGGCAAAGTTGCCCCATGTGATGATAAAGAGCGATCAGTGATGTGAGAAGTGCACATGCCTGCCGTTGGGATGGTGTCATTGCTGTGTGATTATGTGATGTGCATTCCCTTATAAAGTTTTAATTTTTTGAAATAAAAAAGTTTTAATTTCAAAATAAAAGTAAAAAAAAAAAAAAATCACTTGCTTTAGCCAAATCGATCACTTAAAATTGACTAAATTTGCATCAAAAACTTCTAATTGACAATGCCATGTTAGAAAGTGAAAGTCAGGTATCAGTTGATGTGAAGTTGTGGCAAATTGACAATTATACGTGAACCATTCGTAACTGAAAAATCTTGACATTTAAGTGAGTATCTCCGGCGAGTTGAGACTCAGCTAGCATCCTTATCAACATGTAGTTTTAATACGGGACAGCAAGCATTTTGTTTCTACAATAAAATGTGTGATATAATGTTGGTAATGTCCTTGGCTAATGATTTAAGTAACAACTTCATAAAGAAAATTATCAAATACCCATTAATTTAACGTAACTGTGGTTCTCCATTTTATTCCCTTAAACTTGTAAACTATATTCAATAGATTTTATTAAATTTTGTGTGTGTGTATATATTATGTATATAAAAGATCATATTACCAACTTGACCTATGATGTAATATTTTGTAATTAGCGTGTGTGTGTCTATATATATATATATATAAATTTTTTAATTCAAAATTTTAAAATGCGGGAACATCCGGGAAAATGTACAAACCGTACGATTTAAACGCTTCAAGTTATAAGTCTTTAAAATTCCGCGGTTTTAAAGTTTTTTCAGGCTTTTCATACACTTTAAAATCCCAAACAAAAAAAATATTCATATACTATATATATATATAAAAGATCAAGTTAACAACTTGACGTATGCCACGATATTTTGTAATTAGTATTAAAATTGTGTATTAACCATACAGCGAGTAATGACTCATGAAAACTATCTGCTAGCTAAAGAATGATTCGCGTGCACACGTGGATAGTAGTTCAAATCCTCCACATGCATTAGTGAGGGGAAAAAAAGATCTTCCATGTTTTGAAAGTAAATCCGTCCCACTATGGAATCAAACATCCAGACTATATATGCTATTTGATTTGTAGATATAAATATTAAAAAAGAAAGACCATATCAGGAGACAATTTGGATGATTATATTGTGAGCAACTTCTCTCATTAAATTCACTAATGATATAATCACCTAAAATAACATTACTCTAAAGACCAGCATGCATAAGTTCATGACATATATAATTAGCTTTAACAACTCTGCTTTTGACTGATCTTCTTCAGCCACCTAATTCCAAGCATGTGTAATAAGGGATAATAAACAACTTAGCCATTAATATAAATGATACATATCTTTAACTAGTTGAAGCGGATCAAGAACTCTACTTTTAACGTGTGGCCTCACATCTCACATGGGTTTCAGAAACTGCAGCACAAGTAATGTTCGATCTTTTTGTTTCTTAATCTGTGATCTTTTTCAAAGGACTGTGAAAAATGGGAGAAGCATAGCGGCTGCTACAGAGAGAGAGGCAAAGGCAACATATGGTCCAGTGCGCACAGTGGAACTATTGCTTGGGACACACTCTATGTATATGCTCCTGTTGGCGCTTTATTTCTTCACTCTCTTTATTAATTTTTGAGGATTTTTTGCCAGGCTGCTTAGCTATCTGTTAGTTGGTCTGGCGCAATCCAAGTTTACAATCAGATTTGAGATCTCAAAAATCAATTTTGTTATGGTCTATGTCCGATATCCCTGAAACAGGCCGAATTTATTTTCAACAATTAATTCATCCGAAAATCTTATACATGGAAACTCATCATCAAACGATTTTTCAAACGTGTGAGGAAGAGAGTGATTTATCACCCCAACTAGTGGGCGGTTTTTACTGCAATATTCCATGTTGAAGACCTCGAATTTGCCTTTTAATTATTATTTGAGGACGTGAATAATTAATACGCATGATTGTGAGGGAGAGGTCATCTGGGTATAAGCATGGCTGCAAAGTTTTATATGCTCTAATAAAGAAGAAACGAAACAAGGAAAAGAAGCAAATTAATAATCAACCCAACAGAGAACTCAATAAAAACGAGAAAAATAAAAAGAAAAGAAAATGGGCGTTATAAGCTCGTAATTGCTTGCAAAGGAAAAGTACGATGGCCCCATGCATGCTTTGAGAAAAAAAAAATCATCTTCGCAACTTAAAAAGCTTTTTGTACAGCACATCGGGCTATCATGAATGCCCATGTTACTCAGTTAAGTGGTCTCACATCAGCTCAAATGAGGAATCTCACTTTGTCTTGGGTGATGAAGATAGAATTGCGTGACAAGCAAACATGAAATAATGAATTGCCTTGAATATTGGTGTAGGAAAAATATTGGGTAATTGTGGTGTCCAGTCTCTTACGTGTACATATTTATTCTTGTATGAGTGATGGATGGGTGCATCTAACAAGAATCCAGTAGATGAGAAAGTATATTACGAAAAGTAACTGATTAATTAAGACGTTCTCAATTAATCACGAGGCCAGGTTTAGGACAAACAAATGCATTTACAGTGTGTTTAGTTTATTATTGTGCATATGCAATTATGTATTGAGAAGAAGTCATTTGGTTTTGAAGATTCAGGTCTGCTTTTCTGGAAAATAAAGATATAACATGTGGGTGGAAAAGGTAGCAGTTTGTTTGTAAGCAACAAAAGAGAATCATTTGCTTCTTTTGTTTGTTCAATGGTACATGAGTCTTCGACTTAAGCTGCTTGTGCTGGCTGTAGCATCAACAAGACTGCAAGTGGGAATAAGGGCCCGTTTGGTTCTAATTTCCAGCAGTTGGGCTTTTGTTTTTTTTTTTTTTTTGTCTTTTTGCTTTTTTTCTCTCTCCATCCATTTATAGATAATTTAAAATTTTTTATTATTTAAAAATATAGTAATGGTATAATTACAAATTTTTATATAAATTTATTTTGTACGAACTGATGTGGTATGATAAAATTAGTTGAATTAAATATCTCTTGGTTCACATTATTTATTTTTATTATTTTATATTTTCATTCAACCAATAAATTAATGGTAAATCAATTTGTACAAGATAAATTTATACAAGAATTTGTAACTGTATTATCACTCTTAAAAATAATATGTGCGTTTATTAAGAGGCGTGCAATTTAATTAAACAAATGTGCAGTTTTTATTAATAAATGTGCAAACCATATTTACTAAGTTTTTGAAGTTATGCTTTGTAATTTTTAATAACTGTAGTAAAAACTGATATTGTTTAGATACTTTTTTTTTTCTTTTTTGTGTATCATAAATCTAAAATAATAATTCAATTTTCTGATGAATTAGGCTCAAACAATTCAATTTTCTGATATTGAAGCTATACAGCCCGTTCCTAGAGGAAAGGCCCCATACACATTACATGTCCATAAATTTCATTTCGGGAAAATAAATGGCAGTGTCGGTCCATATGACTCGTTCTATCGTAGAGCGGGCCCTTATATCCCGTTGTTTTGTTTGTATGTAATTCGCACGTCATCTTTTCAACTTCATTCTATGCTGGAATGCCCAGATGGCAACGTTGAGCGATCGTATTCCAAGTAGTGTTATTTTATTGGTCATTTGGATATAAATATCGGAGGAGGTTGAACGCTAAAAAATTGATTTGAAATTTGCCTGACTCCCACCCTTAGTAATAATAATAATAATAACAACTCGTTCTTTATTAAAATTCTTAAGTTTTTTATTTTTTTTTTATCACTGACTCTCTCAAGTTTTTCAAAAACTTGTTACTAACTCCCAATTTACGATATATGTAAAATTGAGAGTATTATTCATGAAAAATTGGGAGGTGTAACAAAAAGTTAGAGGTTTCCAACAAAGAATTTTTTTTCCATTGTTGACCCCCACAAGTTTTTGTTATTGTCTCTTAACTTATATAATATATATAGATATCTTATGGTAAAAATTAAAGTGTCGTTGATAAAAAATTTGAGGGTGTATCAGAAAGTTAGAGATTTCTAACAAGGTGTGGGGGCATGGTACCAGATAATGCTCCAAACCCCCCCCGGGTTTTTGGGTATATAAATATTTATGCTGAAATCATGCTGATAAGGTTGCCAACAGATGAATAAACCTAATTGGGCAGCTTGCTGCTTGGAGCATTAAGAATCAAAAGATTCCTAGGAGTCTTCTTAGATGTGAATGTTTCTCAAATTAATTAAGATACCATAATGGTCAGATGAATTTTGTACCTTTGTTTTGTCTCTTTTGGGGAATTGCATTTGAACTGAGAGGCACAGCAGCAGGCCAAGTTAGTAGTCAACATAAGAAATTAAAATGATTCATTCTGTGTTCAACAGTTGGCAACAAATAATAATGGACAAAACATGCAGAACAAGATCAATATTTTTTTAATTTCCATTACACAAGCAAGTAGATTTTTTTTCCCTTATATTTTCTCCAATATGGACAGTTGATTGATCAAAAGCACATAATAAGTTAACTTTCCCTGACCAAAACGGCACACAAACTTTACGTGTCAGTTTTTACTTTTTAGCCCCCAATGCTTGGTCCTCATTTGAAAATTTTGGCCTATATAATAACATCAAATTACACAATCACTTCACTCATAGGCTACAGCACAAATATTCTCTCGAATCATAACCAATGGCAATGAATCAAATCATCTCCAAGCTTTTCATTTCCCTTGTCATTCTTCAAGCTCTTTTTCCCTGTAATGTGTCATCAGCAAAAGCGGCCCCTGAAAGCTCCAACCTCTTCAGAGAGTACATTGGAGCTGAGTTTAACAATGTCAAATTCACTGACGTGCCCATCAACTCAAATGTTGAGTTCCACTACATTCTCTCATTTGCCATTGATTATGACACGTCAAGCTCTTCCTCGCCCACCAATGGAAAATTCAACGTCTTCTGGGACACCGGTAACCTCAGCCCCTCGCAAGTTTCTGCCATCAAGAACCGCCACTCTAATGTGAAAGTTGCGTTGAGCCTCGGAGGGGATAGTGTATCCAGTGGCAAGGTTTACTTCAACCCTTCATCAGTAGACACTTGGGTGTCTAACGCGGTTGCTTCACTGACAAGTATCATCAAAGAATACAACTTGGATGGAATTGACATTGACTATGAACATTTCCAAGCCGATCCTAATACATTTGCTGAATGCATAGGGCGCCTAATTAAAACTCTCAAGAAAAATGGTGTCATCTCTTTTGCTTCAATCGCACCATACGATGATGAGCAAGTTCAGAGCCATTACTTGGCCTTGTGGAAAAGCTACGGTGGCCTTATTGATTATGTCAACTTTCAATTTTACGCGTATGCTCAAGGAACCAGCGTGTCTCAGTTCATGGATTACTTCAAGACTCAGAGCTCCAATTACAAAGGCGGTAAGGTCTTGGTGAGCTTTATTAGTGACGGGAGCGGCGGTCTGGCTCCAGGTGATGGATTCTTTACTGCTTGCAGCAGGCTCAAGAGCCAGAAACAACTCCACGGTATTTTTGTTTGGTCTGCTGATGATTCAAAGAAAAATGGCTTCCGCTATGAGAAGCAATCACAAGCACTTTTGGCTGAGTCTCACTAGTATCATCTTCTTATACATATGTAGTGTGTACTTCCCATATATGTATTGGACATTAGGGGTGTGCTTCAACGTACTTTCTTTATTTTCTAATATTTATAAAATAAGTAGACGGTTTGATTTTTTTCCTCTTCTCTTGTTTTTATTTTTTCAATTGCTTTTATACCCTTTATCCCTCCTAACTGGATTAGGCCAAAATTTTCTTCTAAAATGGACTCTTTCTCACTCATATAAAACAGAAATATGAATGATGAATAAATTTTAACAACAAATGATGTAATTGAAAGCGTCATAAAATTCTTAACAGTGGATCCAAGCCCCTTAAAAAAAAAATTATAATGAATATATATTAAAAAAGGGACAAAACAAATAGAATAAAGACATGCATGTGCGTATAAAGATCAAAGTAATATTCAAATACAACCAGTTCATACAATATATATTAGGATCCCGCTACGTTACGTTAATCATAATGTACATCTACAAACAGCAACAGTTCCCATGATGGAACCCGCTACTGCTGCTATGTGTGGCGTACGTTACGATTAACGTAACGTAGCACCGGCCTATATATTAATATCAAGCACATAAGATAGAGTTTATTTACAATATAACCCCTACAAACTTTGAAAATTGCATGGCTATTTACCCCACATGTCTGTCTTGTTTTAGGCTTCAATTAGCCCCCAAAATATACCATTTTTAGTATCTTGACCCCTAAATTTCCAGTTCTAGCTCTGTCCTCCTTAAATGATAGATGAGCTCTATTAAAGAAAGAAAGTAGAGTATCATATAAACAATTAAATTATCCTCAAGGAACGCAACTTAAGCATTTATACTCGTTTAAGTTAAACAACAATCATAAATATTTTCGCTTTAAAAACGCCCTTTAAGAATTAAGTAACTGATGACCATAGATAACTACTAAAAACTTCATATTCATTTAGTTCTATATAAGACCAATTAATTAATTATAACCAAAAGCATATATAAGCTGCCTGCCATGCCCATGTGGGTGCATAGGCAGCTTCAGACATCGATTAAGAATTTAGCTATCAGCAGCAGCCATGAAGATCCTTATTGCAGCCATCACCGTCGTGCTTTTGCGACTAATTTCATCAGCTACAGCAAACACATTGGTTCTGAGCAACCAAAACGAGTCGGGCAGGCTAGGTTGTATTAAATGTATCGAAGATTTGAAGACTCCAATCGCAACATGCATTGCAACTGGAAATGAAATTTCATTCAAGTTGCCCGATACAAATAGCACGGAAACGCTGTGCGTGGGAACATATGACCAAGTGTCTCATGGTTACAGGGATGAAAAACTATATTTTGTTTATGACTCAGGTAGGGACTTTGAGAAGTTTAAAAATAAGATCATCGTCAAAGTTAATGATACAAGTTTTTATCGCTCAAATGAAGAGAAGAAGGTATGGGAAGAAATTTACCTCACATTATGGCGACCCTAAGCAGTGTTAAGCCTTTTATTCATAATAAGGATGAGCATTCAGGAGGAAAAAACAAATCAAAGTTGCATGGAATCTCGATCGCATTAGGGTTAAAGTACTCATATTTGGTTTATTTCGATGTACTCTTAGCTTTTAAAATAATAAAAATTAATGATCTATAAAATGTGGGGCATGCATTTTATTGTTCTAGTTCAATTTATGGTTTTAATTTATATCTTAGGTCATGTTGTGTCGTATTGTGACGTTACGGAGAAAATTTTACATTGATTGTGAAATTAATTAAGGAGATAATCGCAAACCAACTAGCAATAGTTACTGCTGGGCCAGATATGCAAGTTTCAGCAACTCTCAACATGTTAACTTTTATTTTCAGTGTCTAATTTCTGTTTTAATTCTTCCAGATTAAATTATTACAATTGCAAATGATTTAAGGTTCAATACCCTTTTAGCGTCTATTTAGAATTTATAAAAGGAAGAGAGTTTTAGAAGTTCTATTCTGAAAGCTAGTTGTTGTTTGCAATAAGGCAGGATTTTGGGTGGATTTTTATTTTTATTAATTTTTTTTGAGTTATGCTATATTTCTAAGATGTTGTGTTATGCCAATCTTTCGAAGATGCTGTGTTATGTGTGCAATTGTATAAGAATAATGCTTGGGATCCTAATATTTAAATTTTTATTTGAGTCCTAATATTATATATCACCTGGATGTTTAATGATGAATGTACAATCACTTATTACTTCATTTTATCATCTAATAGATAAATGTCAAATTAGTTGGAACTCAAATGTTGGAATTCTTAGCATTACTCTTGTAATAGTGCATAGTTAGAATTTACTTATAAATTCTTATCTAATAACTATTAATTAATCACAATCTTATACAAAAATTAAAAATAAATAAATAAATAACACATAGATCATATCAATATTACTAAGGTCCAATTTAGTAATTAAGCTGTAACTTTTGAAATAATTCTTGTTAACTGTATTGTAAAAATAATCAGATATAAAAGGAATCAGTTAAATATTTGATAAAACTTATTTTTAAAAGTATTGTGAATTTTAAAAGTAGTTGTATATATTTGGTAAATTTTAATATTGAGCTGTTATAAGAATGTAAATGATTAAAATGGACATAATGTTTAATAAAATTTATTTACACGTTTATAAACTTGTATATAGAATTTTTTTTTTTATTGTGTGTGTATATAGTAATTGATAACTAAAATCAATTCTTTTTATTTTTTTATTGTGTGTGTATATAGTAATTGATAACTACAATCAATTCTTTTTATTTTTTTATTTGGTTATCTCAACATAATGAATAATAACAAAAATCTCTTTAAGTTTAATAATTTTATTTCCTAGTTGAATAAGGATAATTATGGATTTCTATAATATATGTGAGCATATCTTTGAAATTGTATTAAATATAAAATTAATTCTCAAAATCAAATTTCGAAAAGCTTACCCTTCTATACGTTTCAAAATCCACTACAGGATGGAGTAATTTTACCTAAAGAAAAATTTATCAAATGCTAAAATTAACTTTTAATTTTATAAAACTTTTAAACCTCTCAAAAGCAATCCAACAAAATCCCAAATCTCTAGCAACACTGTGTCATAATGGAATCATACATTTATAAGTAATGCTAGCCTTGCTAAAAATTTATCTAAAAAAAATATTCCAAAGGATATAGGTTTCATCATATGAAAGGTAAAACAGTGAAATAAAAATTATGCAAAATGACCGTCAAAGCCAGTCTCGTGCTCAACCGTTCATTCCACTTTCAAACTCGATTTCAATTTTTAATTTCTTGATTTACTTGAGGGCTCTTTTGTATCTCAGCTCATCTATGAGCTCTTGTCTTAATCCACATTCATGTAAATGAATTTGATCAAATCTATCCTCAATTAATACTACTGCTATTATCCCTTAATTACCAAAGTGTAAATGACGCGTTTCGAAGAGGTTTGAGAGTTAAGACGTAGTTATAACTCCTAAAATAAATAACGATGTTCGCTCTTTTAAGACGAAATTTTTAACAGAAAACAAGAAAAGCATATATATATAAAGATGTCATTGGCATGCATGCATATATATATATATATATATATATAAATAGAGCAACAAAGTACGTCTGATGAGTTCTTTAATATTCATGAAGATCATTATCGCAACCTTTGCCGTTTTGTTTCTATCACAAATTTTCTCAAGTACGGCAAACAGATTGATTCTAAGCAACCAAAAGGACACGGGTAGATTAGGTTGTATTAAATGCTATGAAGATTTTGCACCTCGAATAGCAACATGTGTTGCCCCAGGAAAAAATACTTCGATCGAGTTGCCCAATAACGCAACAACAGAAGCGTGGTGCGTGGGAACATATGACAAGGAATCAAGAGGTTATAGGACTGAAACGTTATATTATGCGTATGATTCAAGTAAAGACTTTGAGAAGTACAGAGACAAGATCATCGTCAAGGTTAATGATACAGGTTTTTATTGTTCAAATGGAAAGAGAAAGGAATGGGAATTCATTTTTCCCAAGATATGGCTACCCTGAGTAGTGTTTTTGATTTTCCAGAGAATAATGTTGCATGGAATCTTGATCGCATCAAGTTTAACAAAGTCTGATTTGGTTTATTTTTGTGTTATTTAATTCGATTTTAAGATTTTCGAAACATGCAACTCTAAAATTAAGAGTGGCCTGGGTTCCCAATTCGGCATTGGTTTACATGAGTTTAGTCTTCAAATTAAAGGGAGAGAAAACTGAATAATGTTTACCTACCCAACCAAAAAAAAAAAAAAAAGAAGAACGAATTTGACTCATCCCGATTCTAATGCCAAAATTAATATTTATCCATCACTATTTATCAGACCCAAGATATATATTTATCAAAAATACTAAATATCAAGAAAAATATAAACTAGTTCCAATGATTATAAATACTAATCATAGTAATATACAATATATTGTATCCTAAGTAATAATCTCATGTAATAAAAAAAAATTAAGAGAAATAAGCATGTGCTGACAGAAGAGAAAAAGCGAGACAAAGTTGAGAGGACAGTAAGGGAAGCAAAATGGCAACATGTGCAGCCGTTTCTCTCAACTTTCTCTCGTTTTTCTAACTAGGTAGCAGCACTCTATGAATATTGATTTGTCGTGGAATTATTTAACATGATGACTGAGCTGGTAACTCTTCGGATTGCAAAGACCTTTTAGTTAAATAAAGTGTAAGCTTCAATTTATCCCGATTTGGATAACATACTTCAAGTAACCTACAAATATCGTTAAGCGGATTAGCGTTCACTTATTAAAATACAAATGTGGCTAATACTTAATACATATTCTAACAAATGGTTGTATGGGGTCAAGAAAGGTTAGTAATTTTCAATTTGCCTCCCTTGAGATTTGGCATATTTTCTCAGCACACCACCATAAAAATTTTAAAATTTAGTTTTTACTCTGCATACCTACCAAAATTCCAGCAATAACCCAATTCAAACGTGCCTCTTAATTAATTTATTATTTTGTTTCACCACCCACGAAAATTATTTCCCCTTGGCCTCCTGCATTCTTCTCTCTCTCTCTCTCTTTTTTTTTTGTTTTAAATTTTGTCATTTTTCATTTAAACAAACAAAATTTCTCTGTCATTGACGTAATTATTTAATGAGTTTAAACTGCACCTGAAAAGAAAATATTACCAAGCGTCATTCCTCACCGCCATGGACGAATCAGGAGATACACAAACTTGAGTTCTTTGTGTTCACCTCTATGGTAGGTATCACAATGAACATTTCAATTGATTTCGTATCCATATATTGAGATTTCACATGAGTGCATGATCATATTTTATACAGATCATTGATAATAGAATTGCTTTAAGTTCATGAGGTCCTTCATCGTTTTCAAACTAACAAACTTGTGTGCACCAGCGACCTCCCAGCTTGCAGCCGCAACCTCCCAAGCCTGCAGCCACATCCTGACCAACTGACGTGGTCACGATCCTAACGTATATAATATTCAAATTAAGCATGTAATTTGAGAGTTTAGATGATAGAATTGTACCTCATCATTCAAATGCGATAGTAATAAAATTATGTCATATACTCATCAATTTTAATAATAATCAGATTTTGCTGGATTTTTAAAATTTTCAATTTGTTGTGGTGTTTATATATTTTTTGCACGCATACATAGCTTGTACTTATTTAGAGGTTCTTTGTTGAATTGTTCTCAATCTTTTTCGTAGGGTAAGATTCGTTATAATTATGAGTATGAGTATGATAAAAGAAAATTTGAAATTATATGTGAAATTTTTTTGGGTTGTAACATTAAAAGTAATACTTTCTCGTATAATTAATAAATTGGGAAATTAATCCAACTTGTTAAGCAAATTGACTAAGATTCACCGACGAGCTTCTCATCAAATGTCACTTTTTAGGCCTTCAAGAATCGTTGGGCCTTGAAGATTTGCCCTTCATTCGGTAAAAAAACCAAATAAATAAATAAATAATATAAATGAATATTAAATAATTCTACACATCTCAAATTTTTTAACTCAAAGAAGATGAGATTATTAGACTAGTATCTCCTTTCAAAAGCAAATGCCTATGCGGCAACGCCTAGCTGCAAGTCTTATTGTGGTCCATGCAAATGCAATTTTTTTACCTGCCTTCCTAGCTAGCTTGGGGAAATTTTGAGCAAATTTGTCAACTTAGATCTTGCAATATAGTGCTACATGATTAGAGACCAAACCAACTTACAGAGAAATGAATTGAATTTGAGTCTTCAGTTGATTTGATATATTCTCCAAAGAAAGCAAGAAGGCGATTGCTTAGACACTTTGATGTATATCCTCTTCATTTCTCTAGCTAGCTTTCACATGAAAATACAACCATGAAAAGGACCATAAAATACAACCATGAAAAGGACCATAATGCTTTTTATGCCTTATCATCTTTATTTAAGGGGAATTTGTTGCATTTTTTTCTCCATCACTATTGATTAATTAATTCAACTCCCCCACCAAGGGCATACAAACTTGGAAGGCTTTAAATTGTTTGGAAATGACCGTTGATGTGATAATTGTACAAGAGTCAAGATTTCACGTTGCTGGATAAGTAATAGCTAGCTAGGGCTTCTAGGTCAAGGCCGAAAGTATGTAAATGATTGTTGATAACTTCTTTTCAAATATTGATATTGGCATTACTTTAGCAACTTGCTAGTTTGGTGTTTTTTTTTTTGGGTGACGTGATGCTTTTAATTAGAGAATGTTAAGTATTTAATATTTAAGTCTTAATTTAAATTTTAATTGACATAATGTTTATTTATTGAATGGTGATTACACAATTTGACAAGTTGTGAAATTTTTCATCTAATAAATGCATGACATATAGCATTAAAATTTAAGTTGGATCACTAACATTATTGTATTAATATGACCATTTATGTTTTTATTTTCTATTTTGGGGCCATAAATAGTCTTAATATATGTGATGAAATAATTTAATGACTATTTCGTTTTCGAAACATATTGGCCTTTCTCGAGCTGTTTGACAATTCAGGGTGGGCAATGGACATAATGCTGACAATATATAGTTCTTCAAAAGCATGGGGAAAAAAAATTTGCTGAAGTTGCAAACCAACGGATTTGATTATTAAGAATATACTCCAATTGATTTAAATAGAAACTTTCTTTCTTTTCATAAAATTTAAACATCGATCCCACGTCATATATATCGATTTTTCTTTTCCATAAACATCTTAAAATGTATCTCCCACAAGTCACACCATGCACTTGGAAGCCAAATATGATTTGAAACTTCATGGATTATGAAATTGAAACGAAAAAAAGGAAAAAAAAATCCAAAATACAACTACTATCCAACTTAGAAAACTGAATGAAAAATGATTTAGTACTTCCTTAAAGAAAGGCATAAATTAAAAAAAAAAATTCTATTAACAAAAGAACATAAATTGCTTAGTGCCAACCCACATAAGAGTCGTGTGGTGAAATGAGGTTTAAGTCCTCGTTGAGGGTTTAATGTCTTTATTTATAAATAATTATAAGTAGGAGAAGATCTCATTTTTATTGGTACCACTTTCCAAGCTATGTTATGTAGAACTGATTTCTTTTATATTATATGAATTTAGACTCTAATATCAATAGATTATATCCTAATAATTATTTAAACTCTTTCTTTTTTCTCATGAAATTTATACATCCAATGCCCAATTATATCATTTTGTTTTAATAAACATCTAAAATCAATATCCTAGATGCAAGTCACACCATGCATTTTCTAAAACCAAAGTGCTTGCAAATTAACTTCATGGAGTATGAAATTGAAATAAAGAAAAGCAAATAAGAATGACATATAACTACCTGCAATAGATTTTCACAACAAATAGAAACTTCCCTCCGTTGACTAACCAAAATAAGGGGAATATCAGGACTTTCATAACTAAACCATTTCACTATTAATGGAAAGCCACTATCAAAATTTTTTTTCCCTGTGTATATTTCTTTATTTGTTGCCATTTCACATTCATGGATGGATAGATAGCTTGAGGTTGATAACACATTAAGCTCAATTTCACATAATCACTTATTGTAGTGGAGAAAACTGTTTGTGCTTCTCGACCCCATTTGGTCACAAGGCCTCAAACCTATATAGAGTGTTGGGTCACAACCAATTTCATTATCTTTATTGTAATAAGTTCACTTTTTTCAACTTGAAGAACCCCACCTTTCTCACAGCCGGAAAGTGATCATTATTGCATTTTGTAGGATGTATATAGGCATGCATTAATATGCGTAGCCTAGCTAGATTAATTTTAATAACAAATTTATATTCCTTTATTTTGTTTCATTGAGATATTATTAGAAAATTAAAAGAATGAAAAGACCCAATAAAAGAAAGAAAAAGAAAACCAATAAAAACAATATCTACTCAAAAAATACGCTTTTCATTTAGATTACTTATTATTTGAAAAGTATATATAGCTATTTTAGAGTTAATGCAGCAGGACGGAAGTATTTAATGGGGAAAAAAAGCATAAAAATGATAAAAATATCTCAAAGCAGAAACAATCAAAGAGTTTAATTATTAAAACTATAATACAACTTACAAATAAATCACAACTAAGCCCCTAAGTTAGAAAAGCTAATCTAATAACACTGCTACCACATTATATAGAAAACAAATCTTAAAAATAAAATCTTTATATTGTTCTCTCTTCGATTTTATCAAAACTGTATAGCATTCATAATCAAACTATTAGCTTAAGATTTTAAGTTGGTTTTTCCAGCACGGAATGCAGAAGTATTGCTTATATTAATTTCATCAAGTAATTATACAACGAGAGGAAAACCAAGTGCCTCGGAGACAAGATATAACAAGTTGGCATAAAGAACACTGTTAACATTACGTGGGTGCGATTGCTAAATATTGTTGCACACCAAAAAAAAAAAAAAAAAAAAACACACACACACACACAGAGACAGAGATATGTATGCTTCTGTTGAGTGACTAAGCATTGTGGACATTATTGTTGCCAAATTACAAATGTTTCGTTCCCCATTAGTTTACATCGACTACGACCTAGTTATTCACCAACCGAAGATCGAAACGTCGAATCCTCTTGGTTACATTATGCATCAAAAGTCTTTATGGCTATCAATTTCTTCTTCTGATCATCAATGTGGAAAAAGATCATGATACTCCTTTTTGAAACGATATAGATGATCCTAAGGGTCCTACTGAGAAGATGCTGTTGAGGTCCCCCCAAATTCATATATGCGATCAAGTTTCAGAAAATAAAATTCAAAGTGAAAATCATCATGGGAAATTTTGGGTCAAGCAATTCATGGCCTTGTGGTAGGTTTTCAAGTTGATTTTAGGTCAAGAATTTGTGTAGGCTTAAAGGCCAGGCAAGAAGTATGCGGTGTTCATTGCTTGATCGATCATAAGATGCATGGATGTTTCGAGTCAGAAATGAATGTCTCCGAGAAAATTTTTGAAACGAATTCGATCGATAGGTATTAGAAGACTAGTATGTTATGATGGATAATATCCGCGTTTTTCTTGGCCATCGCTATAGAAAGAATTTGCATACACACGAGTTCTTTCTTTTAACTAAAAGAATTTGATCGTTATGCCCCCGATTAAACTTGAAATAGTTCTAAAAACTTTCTTTCTTTATAAGAATATGGTTTGATGGGAACTAAACTGGATTTAAATTTCAAAACCTGTCAAATCGCCTTAAGAAATTTCATAAATTAAAGTAACTAAGCTCACTAGGGATTTTAAGAACTTATAATTGACGTGCAAAAATTGATACTAAAGCTCTAGCACTTATTATATTTTTTGGGAAGCCAATTAAAATAGAAAATTAGTGGGATAGCATACATATGACATAAAAGTTATGGTTAATAATGGTGATGGGGTCAAAATCCAACTTCTAAACCTTTCCTAACTAGAAGAGTATGTTATCCATTGTATTGTTCTAATAATAATTATGTCTACAATTATGTTTTTTTTTTTTTAATGATAAAAGTAATCATCCCTAACCTATAATAAAATGATTGAAACTATTATGCTCTTCACATGGGGGTTTGTGTTATAAAAATATTTTCAGTAATTCTCTCACTCTCTTGTGGAACTGAGTAATGTAAATGTGGGGACTTATCTTTCTTTTGTTGTCAGAATGCAAGTTGAAGCTGGATATGATACTTTGGTATGATTTCCGGAGAAATATTTTAGCATAACACAAAAAGAAAAATCCATAGGACCACGTTGAAAAGTGCCTATAATTCTTGCATGCTTCTTCATTGTTTGACCGAATTTCCAAGTGTGAAACTTGTCAATTTGGTTCCACAAAAAGATTAATCAAACCATAAAACAGAGTCCGTTCAAAAAACAGAAAACTATAAGATAAGAGTTTCTTATAACAAGCTTGTCTCTAAAGGTGAGATTTTCGTGAGAATCTTTTAACTTTTGTGTCTGGTAATGGGATTATTATCAATGTATCTAAAGGCAAACAAAACCAACTTGGCCAAGCACATATAAAATTCATTAAATAAAAGAGAAATTAAAAAATCAATAAATAAATAAATTTATAGAGTTATTTACAATTCTATTAACATACATCAACAACATTTCATAATTTCTTATTGAACTTTTAAATGCAATAAGAAAAAGAAGGGATGAGATATAACTAGATTTAAATTTTAAGAAAAAAATTATAATAAAATCATATTTTATGTAAATAAGTAACGATTTTATGTAATTAAAATATCATAGTCAACTACATTTGTAATTTCAGTAAATAATTAATTTATGATTTGAATGAGACCAAAAAATTATATAAATTTCTTTAGAAAATTATTATCTTATTATTTTATCGAAATTATTAATTTAATCAATTAGCCTAAGTTGGGACCGTGAAAATTTATTGTATAATAGAGATTATTAATTTACGGAGTGTTAATTTGTAAAGATTCATATATATATATATGAGAGAGAGAGAAGCTAGTTAATATTTTAGTACAATCCAATGTTGGAGAGTGCTTTTAACATGATTAGAGAAGTTTTAAATTCTAAAATCAGAGCTCTCTAAAAACAATTTTTTTTTCTAAAAAAGTTCTATGAATATAAACTGAATTCCTCAAATCTTTCTATTTACTGTAAGAGCATTATGAAAAAAAAAATCTAATTTTACCTCTCAATTGTTTGTTTATTTATTTATATGGCAAATAATAGAGTAAAAAAATAAGCTCTCTCTTAAATGACTATTCAAATATAACAACCTTACATCATTCTAATCAACTTCTTCTCTCACCAAATTTAACTACGGATCCTCTATATTTTCAATATGTTGTTATACTACTTATGCCTCTTCAACAATCATGGTATAAAAATAATATTATATTATTTGAAGAGAGAATAAAATAATTTCATTTAAAATAATCTCATCTGACTAATCTTTTGAGATTTTTATCATTGATGTGGCTGAAATCTTATTTGATGAGCTTTTTCGTAATACTCTAAAATGATTATATGAGTTGAATCAACAAACTCCCGTAAAATATCTTTAAAATATTTTTAATACTATAATATGCTTGTTTTTAAATCATTTTATAAAAAAACATTTTTACTTCAAGGTTATATTAAACAGAAACTCTAATTCAAAAAAAAAAAACAGAAACTCAAGAACTTGAACTTGAATTTAAGTTATTTTGAGTTTTATTTGTATTATTAAATCATCACCAAAAAAATAAATGAATGAAATAAAATAAAATAAAATGTATTTGAAATAACCATTTGGTAAAGTGGAAGCTGGGAAAGGGCCGAATGACATCAAATCAAACGTCCAGTCCGGTTCTGAGGGGATACACAAGTCAACGCCACACCACCGCCTCCCTTTCTTCCTTGACAGATAACGTCATCTTCCACGTCAGCAAAACTGTTTCGGCTATTTTGCGTCCTTTTCCCGTCTTTCGCGCATAATAAATACACGCTCCTCACCCTCATTCGTCATTCCCAACATCTACTCTCACCGTAAACACCTCTTTTCACTCAAAACTCCTCTTTCTCAACACGCGCCCTTTCGACATGTATCCATTCCCACGCGCCTCAGACTATCACAACACGTACTCCACGTCGTACGACGACGTAGTGCCCGCGCCTTCACATTTCCCTTCATCAATATCCTCAGCAGTACCGCTCCCGCCGCCACCCCATGCCTTACTTGCTCCTCCCGATTATCATCACCAACAACTCGCCGTCGCTGAGCTCGAGTCCCCACTGAACGTGGCTCACAGCAGCAGCACTAGTGGCTGCAGCAGCTACGGTTCGCCGAGTCAGCAGCCGACTTTGATGCAGAGGAGTACTAGCAGCCAGTCGCTTCAGAATAATAGTGGGGTTCCTCCTTTCATGTCAGCTAATGAGTTTCTCGACATGGACACCAGCCCTGTCAGAAGGGTTTTTAGCACCGGTGATTTGCATGTAAGCCCAATTGCTTGCATTACTTGTCTTTAATAATACAGACGCTGTAGTAATATTTCCACTTTCCTATTGAAAACTCTTTTAAGACCTCGGGTTAATTACATACCATAGTTGTTCAGAAAGAAAAACTTGTACGCAACCGAGAATTTATAATTTTTAACGGAGACTGAGGTGGTCAGTCGTACCTGACCGTAGCTGTTTTCTATCACACAGTGTTGCACTATCACACATATTTACTGTACATATGTACGATGTACGTATAGATGCATTATTTTTGTATTTCGTTGTGCATGGATAATAATTATATTATTCAATATTTAATTAATGAGGGGTTTATAAAATGGTAATTTGGTGGGTGCAGGGAATCAACATGGGGCATTACGGGCAAAGGTTATCAGGGAGCCCACTGGCTAGTGAAAGTAGCATTATCATCGAAGGGATGAACAGGGCGTGTCCATATAGCCCAGAGGAGAAGAGGGAGAGAATTGAAAGATATAGAAGCAAGAGAACTCAGAGGAACTTCAACAAGAGAATTAAGGTCTTTATTCTTTTAATTAACGTGCTAACCATATGTTATAATAATTCGCATCCTAGTTAATTAAACACGAATATGATTAAGGCTTATGATCAACAAGTCGTAATCATTTCATTTCAAGCGGCCAAGCAGGTATGATAATGACAATACAAAAGACTCATTGATGGGAGTGTTCTGGTAGAGAAGCAATGCTTCATATGATTAATGAATGATATCATGCACAGGGCCACTAAATAATGAATGTTTGAAACTCCGTGAACTTGGATTTCATGCTCACTTGTCTTATCATTTAATTTTAGTGGGCTATGGCTTTTAATCACGAGCACAAAGTTGGATTTGACAGATGCAAGAATTGACCACAGTACTTAATAAGTTTTTCATTTTCGACACCCAAATTTTCCAACTGAAGGTACATTATGAATAGTACTAGGAAATTTGAGTGAAACGAAAGATTAAAAATTTTTAACGGAGAGTGGAAGATACCGTACCATCCACACCAATATTGTAGTGTAGATATACTCTTGATAAAATAAGCAAGGGTGTCAAGTAAAGAATTGTGAGTCAAATCCCCTTCCTTACTTGGTATGTAAGATTAGTATTTAATTGATATAATTTTTCTCTTTGAATATGCAGTATGCGTGCAGGAAAACATTGGCAGATAGCAGGCCACGCATAAGAGGGCGATTTGCGAGAAATGAAGAGATTGAGAAGAATTCTGAAGTTCAATGGAGCCATGTTGCTGGAGAGGAAGACGAATACAATTGGATCAATTATCTTGATTCAATTTCACCAGCAAATATATTTTCTTAATCTTTAAAAACAAATATTAAAAAAAAAGAAATCTTATGTTGAACTATTTATTGTGATAGTGTGCTAATTCTAGAGTGCTTATTGTTTCTTGTTAGCATGATTAGAGTTTAGGTATTCGTTTACTTAAACTAGTTTGTGTAAATATAGTTAGACTTGAACTATTATTATAAATTGAGGACTTGCAAGCTTATAACCTTTATGTGACCATATCATATCGCAAAAGCTCTTCGGTAATTCGAACAGAGTATTTGCCATGAAATGATTCAGGGTTTATTTGAGACTGACGTGCTGTGACTTGTAGTTCGGAAGAGAATCATCAAATTACCAAAAGTATATGTAGGCTAATAAACAATAGTCCTCAAGCCAAAAGTGAATGACTGAACATGCTGCTAAAGAAAAATTAGTGCATATTTTGTCATTTTTGTCACTTACGTTATAACGCAGCCTAAATTTCTATATTCATGATGGGTGTTTCTATCCCTATAATTTGTGGGAGACTTATTATACCTCTTAACAAAGTAAAAGCTGCCCGAGTACCTAGTGGAGGTAGCCCTTTTGCCAAGAATAAAGCTTTGTTTGTTTATTTAAAACAGAGTGAGAGGGCCAACAAAGTGGGCTTTACTCGTACTGAGTGTAGTAGACCTGTGTGCACGCTTCATAGAATCAGTATATCGGCAGATGAACAATTTCTCACGTTGTAAACCAAAAAGGTTCTTGCGGTGCTGTATAACGCACCAAAGGAGACAAAAATATCAAATGAAAATTCATTTTGACTTCAATAATAACAGTAATCAAGTGCCGTGCAGGCACATCTTCCAAATGAAGTGAGAGACAAATTTTGGTGGGTAACAGTAATTTTACGTTTTTACTGTAGATTTTCCACTCTCCCCCGCCCCTTTTTGACATCGAAGGCCAACCTGCTTGCGAGTAATTTCTTGCCCTAAGATATGCACTAGATCTTTATGTCCTTACTAGGAAAATTTACATAACCCACCCAAAAATTTTTTTTGGGTTTTTCAAAATTAGTCAATCTTACCTTTTTTTTTTTTTTTTAATCATAACCAACGAAATACAAAATTTTTGAACACATTTACCCTTGTCAAGAAACCAAGTCCCATCTCTCTCAAGCCTCCAATGAACGAGCAAAACTCTAAAGTCTTGAAATTATTAGTGGTACAGATAGGGAATATTGGCGACAGCGGAAGCTTTAGTCGCCCACTTCCCACACACTTAATTCAATGACAGCTTCTCTAATCAATAATGACAGCGTGGTTTGTGAAAATTGAATAGCTATTTTATAGAAATTGTTGGTTCAAAATAGTGTACTCGGTTTGTATTGGCAAAAAAAATAGTGTGTTAGGTTTGTATTGGTGAAAAAATGAAAATTTATGCTAAATATAGTTTTAGGTTAATTGTTGCACATAAAGTATTGAATGAAATTATTTTGGCGTTTGAAATAATGTTTGTGTTCGATAAACATTTTTTAAGTTTTTCCTCTACTTCATTTTCACTCAAATTATTTGTTTTGAATTTTTTTTTTTTTAGCTATCTATCAACTCAAAATAAGTATTTTATAAACTCGCAATATTTAAAAACAATATTTACAACATCAACAACAATTTGTTAATAGTGGAGCGTTTTGGAAATTTTTTGAAAGTTGGATTAGTTTTATTGATTTATTGAGAGTGGTGAATGTATTTTCATCCAAAAGATTAGATGTTTGGCTAATTATGATAGAAAAACTTACCAATTTTAAAAACCTAAAAATTTTGTGCTAATCATGTAAAACGCGTCATAGATAGATCGCAGATGTGCTGTCATGCATCTGCTCCAAGGATACACTGCCATAAGTTTTTTTGCCGTGGACAATTTATATTTCACAATGTCTTTTTTGTTGAATGGCACTGGTAATATGGTTGTGCAACTAAACCTAAAACACTAAACTATTTGAGCGAACTATATTTATACGATGAAAAATCTATAATATATACATGTTAAAATTATTATTTAAAATATATAATCTTTTTTGTATATACTATCAATTTTTATTTCATAGTTATAATTTTTTTTTAAGCAATCACCACAACACTTATAATATCTAAGAAGATTTAAAACATGTGACAAACAATTAATGCATATGTAATGCTGACGTGACAATGAACGGTATGGTAAAAAAAATGGGGGGGAAGGCACCGAAGATTTTTCTCTATAGCTGATGTAATTAAGAAAACCTGTTTGTCTCTATGATTCAACGCAACTCTCAATGAAAAAGGGAAAATGTACACAATAGTTGTATGAGAAATAGCGGTTCTTGTATTTTGTAATATATCCTTTTGATCTTAAGACGTGCACTACTTGCACGGTAAAAGATCGGTAAAGCACATTTTCCATGGTCTTTTTGAAGATTATTTATAGTGTTTGTTTGGCTTTATAAAGCCCCCACAAAGCACAAAGAAACACCCTGGTTGATAAATCATAAATCACCCTTTTTGATGATCATTTGGCCGCTCACGTCTCTCAATGATGATGAAGCAAAGCTTATATGTATAATACTATAAAAATGATGAAGAGTACACACGAGATGGAACCAACTGGCATCTGAATCATTTTCTTTTTCTTTTTTTTTAAATTTATTTAGACTTTAGTTAAAGGCTATTGCTCTTACGGCAACCCCTAGAGATGGGAAGGGCGGCCATCTTTGGTCTTTTGTCGGCTGGCTGTGGCTGTGGCTGTGGGTCTCCCTCGCCCCCCCACTACAGCTTATTATAAAATGCTCTCTTGAATTTTTTTTTTTTTTTTTTTTTTTGTCCTCCTCTTTGTTCTCTTTTAGTGCTACTTCCCTACTGCAAATGTAGAGTATGTTTAAATTTTAGGAGCCGCCAAAAAGCCTGGAACTTGATGATGTAGCCACAAAATTTTTATCAATATTCTGATTTCGATTTACTTCAATGTTTGGAATGCGAGAAACCCTCTCCATTCCATACCAGGGGATAGCAGTTTTCTCTTGATAAAATTGAGTTAGAATTCGCCTAAATTAGACGCAAATTTAGGTCAGTAAACTCATTTCTCCACATTTAGCTCGATGAACTCCAGAGTCCAGACTGTGCTATCACTGTACCGAATTAGACTCGACAACAACTTTGACTAAACATGCACTCAAAACAAAACAAATAACACAGCGGATGGGATGCCTAGCCTCTAAATCACTTGGATGTGCTAACCCAATTTCATGCATAAACTTTTACAATAATGATTCTCTAGTAATCTGATTGCAAGACAAGGAGCCGAATCCCTATGCAACACCTAACCCCTACTAATTTGGAAAAGTAAGTTTCTTAATGTAGGTGTGGCTGGTTCATCAACCAAAAATGAATCAAGATCCACTTGGTTGCCATCATAATACCATCACTTTCGGAGAACACAGTTTTTTTAATTAAACCTAATATATATATGTAGCTTGCACATGAGCAGCAATATCTTGTAGGGCCATTTCTGCTCCTATTACATTCATAAAGTTCCCAGGAATCAATTAATGGAACTAATGAAGCTTCTTGGCTATAAGTAAAAGTACTGTCTTCTTAATAATTAAAGCAGCAGTTATCATACAGAATAACTCCACTGAGAAAGCTTACCTAAGGTGCCAAAACCTGGCTTGCTGAGAAAAAAAGCATATGCTCTGTAGATTATAAAACATAGCATCGTGAGATTTTAAGAAAAAAGTAACAATTATCCCTCATATTCTGTAAGTAACCTTTCGAAACTCTAACCAACTAGGACACCATCCACCCTGTCAAGCACCATATTTCTATTTTTCAGAAAAGAAAGACACACCAAGTAAAATATATTCCAGTCAACAGCTTGAATTTTGTAACTTGTACCAATAGGCACGGTGCCTATCAGATCATAAGACAGACGGGAAAATTTGATGAGAAGAATACAATTTAAAAACAAAACTTGATCACCCTTCAATGCGAAAGGTAGGTACTTGTACAACTGCAAAAACTAGTTCGAATCTACACTCAACTAATTTACATATGCCTAACAAATTTTAATTTAGGAAAAGACTTACATTTTTGTGATTGTATGCTTAAACTTACGAGCTTTTCTCTTAAAAGATAAGGGGTTTAACATTCTCTTTAGAGGAAACAATAGAGCTTGACATTGCATCCTTCGCTTTGCTGTCACTTTCCCTGCATTAGAAAGGGGAGGAAAATAATAAGTTGTTGGTTACAAGAATATGATTAAGTGAAAAATAGAATTGTATGAATCATCCTTTGCCAGGAAAAACCAAGTGGACAACCGAGCCTTGTTATATCAGGAGCCTGCTACCTGATTTTGACTAGACATCGTCCAAAAGAAGAAAAACTTCCAAAAGTAATGAAGTTTCAATATTGTTAAAACAAACTCTTTAGAAGTAATATTTACCAGATACACGCGGAACCAATGTTGGATGATCAGTTTCACTATCAGCTTCTCCATGAATTTGCTCTTCCATTTTTGCATCGTCTAGGCCCTCTTGATTGGCATCAGAGGAGCTCTCTTTGACACTAAAATCTTTGGAAGAATCCAAAAACAGATTCTGACCAGTGATGAGTCTTTCACCTGGTTCCCTGAATTGCACTCCATTCTTTTGCTTTTCCATCGTGACCTCCTCACATGCTTCATGATTTGCAACTGAAGAGTCATCTTTAACTATCATCTCAGTGCATGACTCCTGAATGGAAATCTTATCTGCTAGAAGTCTACCATCTCCTGGTTCCCTCAGTTGTTCTCCATCCCTTAGTTCTTCCATTGTCACCTCTGTCTCGTGATTTGCAAATGAGGTGCCATTTTTATTATCCATCTCATTATGAGACCCTTGAAGGAGATTTTGACCAGATACAACATCTACAAGTTCCCTGCAATGTTCGCGTTCAATAACATTGTCTGTTAAAGACACATTATCCAAGGCCACAGATGCTTCTTCTTGATCCTTTATATCTATCTTCATTCCAACTTCACCCATAGCAACATTTTGGGAACCAAAATCTACATCAGAACTCTCTGCAGTCTTAGATTCTTGATTATGACGAGCAGAAGAATGAAATGTATCAGGTAAAGTGTCACCTTCTAACTTATTATCTACATTACAAGCAGCACCCAACTCAATTTCACCAGTCAAAGCTGGACATTTGACAATTTCTTTTGATAAGACGAGATCTACTTCATGACTACATATGCCATGTTTTGTATTCTGATCATGCCTTTCTGTTTCTTTTGCAGTAAATGATTTTTCTGCCACATCATCCTCCTCAATTATGGTTGGTTGAGGTTCAGCGTCCTCAGTATTAATTATAGTTTCTGGGAAAGCACTGGGTGAATCTAACTCCCGATTATTTTCACAGCTGGATGACTGGTTGTTCAGTGGAGCATTATGTAATGAATTCTGATCAGTTCCATGAAGAATATCAAGCCTTCTCCGATTTTCAGACACTCCATTGGATGCAACCGATTTCTCATTTATCCCAGCAACAGATAAATTAATTTTACCACTATCTCGTGAGTGTGACACAGCCTGAGTTCCATATATCAAATCATTTACTCGAAAGCTGTGTGATGGAATGCTGTCAATAACCGAAGCAAAATTAATATTTTTGACAGTTTTGGATACTTTAGTGGAGGCAGTAAAAGACTTTGCCATATCATCCAGTTGCAAATCACCTTCACCACTAGATATCGGGTCCCACTTAAGCCAGTCCCCAGACCAAGGCTCCTTGGAGTCAAATTTTTCACCAGATGATATTGGTTCAACCCTGATGGTCTCCTTGTGAAAGTGTTTTTTCCTTAAAGCATTACTTATAAGAGTCCTGCAAACATCACAAAAACATTTCCGAACATTAGAAAAGTTAACTATATCTCCTGATGCAAGATTTTTCTAAGTTGCCCATACCTACAATTTTTGGAAACAGCTGCTTTAGCTCGTTCCATAGAGATCCCAAGCAATGATGATAAATTTGCAACATCATATGGACCTCTAAGTTCGGTAACAGAGGAGGCACCACTTGAGAGAATGAGATTCTTTCCTCGAGTCCAATCAACCAGTAACTGGACATTATTTAGCTCAGATGATAAGTTGATGCATGCAACTATCAAATTAACAATTATTCAAATAATCTTAATCCATTTTATGAGAACATAACAATCTGAGCTTTCACAACATCTATAAGTTTATATAACAGGTAGCAGTAAAGATGATAACTAAAGTATGTAACAATTATAAAGCTACGCGTTTAATAAATATATGATTCTCACCTTGGCATTGGATATCATTTGCCTCCTTAATTGAACATCAAGGATAAGATCTGAGTAAGTTAGTTCAAAATAAACTCCACGCTGCATTGCCAAAATGACAGTAACCATTCAATGAAGAGCAGAGAAAAACACACACACCAAAAACAGAAACAAAATCAAGCCAAGAAGAAATACCTCAATAGCAGCTTTAATCATCGGCAGCTTCAATCTGAATGGCAACTTCTCTGCGAAATTAATCGAAATTATATCCACCTACAACAATTTTAATTAAACAAACCAAACATATATATGTGTGTGTATACATACATACATATATATATATATATACATACATACATACATATATATATATATATATATATATATATATATATATATATATATATATGTATGTATGTATGTATGAACCATGAAATAAATAAAATTAGAGGATTAGGGGGAAAAAAAAGAAAAAGAAAAGTAAATTTTGCATACCTCGGCTTTCTCACACGCGTGATCAAACGCGCTCTGGTTTAACGGCCGAACAGCAACCAAATCGTAGGTTTTGAGAACGGGATTTCCGGAGTTCAACACCTGACACTGAGCGATAGTGTCGGCAAAGACGGTGAGGCGCGTGTACTGGCGGAAGGGAGAGGAGCGTGGGACGCCGAGGAGGTCACGGTGGAAGTCGACGGAGGCAGAGAGAGAGGGGGCGAGTTTCAAGAGAGCGGCGAGGGTTAGGAGGGGAATCGAGCAACGGTCGCGATCTGACATCACGCCCTTCATCGTACGGTTGTAGGCAACTCCGGTGTAGCCTAGCTCCATCGCCTTAATCACGATTTTCACACGTGCGTTTCTGTGAGTGGTGGCATTCGACGGCGGAGATTCGACGTAGGGAATGTTGAGGTCGAAGAACCCCATGTTTGGAGATGGATTGAGAACCGGACTTGTGTCTGTGCTAGCGGTTTTGTTAGGGTTTAAGTCATGCAGTTTTCTACAAGAAATTTTGATTTCTGGGATAGGATGAACGACGTCGTACAACACACGGTTGAAAGTTGAAACGGCGCCAATTTGTGCTGCAAACTCGAATTCATGCTCCCTATCTGTTATTGAGTTATAAAACAAGGGTCCAGCTGTGATACTATTGTTGTACGGTACTATAATTAGATCTAATCGTTAAATTTAATTAATAATTATTTTTTTCTCAGATTGACGGTTGGATAGGCGCTAGAAGCATCGCATAACCGCAGACTATTCTGATTATCCATAAAACAAACGTTTTTGTGGTAAATATAATCTTAAGTAATAATTTTCAGTAAAATAATAAATAGGATCCGGCTACGGTGCCACGGGTGGTATCGTACCGCGCTCCCTGAAAATATCACTCAGCCCCCTTAATTCAGTTTTATTTACATTTTTCTTATAAATATTAAATTAATTTCTATTGAATCCATATGAATATTTTAGTTAGCACCTTATAGTATCTATTATTTACAAATTTTTATTATATATTGCACATGTATCAAAATACCCCTTGTCATTATCACAAAACCGGTGAACCCGACCTGCATTCCGTTTCCATTTCCGGCCACTCCACCGGCTACGGTTAGTACCGATCGGAAGCTCGTGCGATGCCGGTCATTTCCATACCGACCTTGTGGCAAAATGAACCGGGTCAATCCAAACCTGTGAACCAAACCCGGCTACTGTTTCCGTTTCCGGCCACTCCACCGGCCAAGGTTGGTACCAATCGGAAGCTCGTGCGATGCTGGTCATCTCTATGCCATCTTTATCGCCGGAAAGTGTTCGGAAAGCCGCCAATCTAAACCTTGAAAAGCCGCGGAATCGCGGCTTCAATTCACCGTGATTTCGCCGGTTTCCGATGACCCCACCACTCGGGGTTTGTTCCCCACAATTCCCTTTGTCTTTTCTGACTAGCCACAGCCACCGAGTGAGTT
This sequence comes from Atalantia buxifolia, assembly GCA_030444775.1. NCBI lineage: Eukaryota > Viridiplantae > Streptophyta > Magnoliopsida > Sapindales > Rutaceae > Atalantia > Atalantia buxifolia. The sequence continues at coordinate 15,435,523 of CM059838.1, forward strand.
GATTTGCCGTTGATTGACCGTTGAAAGATTTACGGGTTTGGGAGAAATGAACTTAATATTTGTGAAGTAAAGTTTAAATAAGAATAAGTAAAAGGGAGCTGAGTGATATTTTCAATTCGTGTGGTACGGTACCACCCGGGCCCCAATAAACATATTTTATGAGATAAAATTAATTTAACTTCTAAACTACAATAAAATATTTATTAAATATTTTAATACTATAATTTTTAAGTTAAAACTACTTAATTATAATATATTAAAGAGGGACTTAGACTTTTGTGTTATGTGATCATATGTTGTATGGTACTTTAAATACTTTTGACCATTAGATTAGGATCCTCTCCTTTTTCTTTTTTCTCTTCAAGTCTCTCTCTCTCTCTTTCCAAAATTTAATTAAAAAAATGACATAATTATAAATAAAATTAAAAATTTAATTAATTACCAATATTAAAATTTAAAACTCAATCTTAACTACTTATTTAACAAGAAGAGACTAAGGCCCCGTTTGGGATTGAGGTTGAAACTCAATAAGCTGCTTATTTCATAATTTTTGATAAAAACAGTGTTTGGTAAAATTTGAAAAAGCAGTTTATTTTATAATTTTTTCCATTTTGTCAGCAACTTTTAAAAGCAGGTAGAGGATTGCTTTTCATAAGCAGCTTATTCAATAAGCTACTATGTCTTTTTAAAATGTCTATTATAACCCTAGTATTTTAATAAAAAACAATTATATCTTACTTATCCATAATCATAAACCCTAATATATATTATTTTACCGCCACAATTTAGTTACCGTTATAACCAAGTACGTTCTCTCCAATTTTGATATGGTAAGTTCATATGCTAATTTCATAACTATGCTTTTAAAGTTTAATCTATATATTTATATTTTTGTTAATTAATTGTTTCAAATTCGTTGGAATCTATTTTTAATGTAATTTTACATATTTAAGAAAAAAATGTCTAAACAATTTATTAAATATAAAATAAAAAGTAATTAAAACATATATCTATTTTGGTCATTATATAATACAGCATCACTTTCGCAATAAGATTTACCAAACGCATGTACTCTATTTTTCAAACTCACAACAACCGTAATAGTACAGTTTACTAAACACTAAGTTACTTTTTTAATCAGCAACTTATTTTATCTGTACAATACAAACAACTTATTTTACCAGCCTCCGCAATCCCAGACTGACCCTAAGAGAGGGGGAAAAGACATAGAGAGGATCCTTGTCCTTAATAATTTTGAATAATGAGATATCATTTTCATCTACTCACAATGTCACTATAATTAATTACTTGTGTTAAAAATATGAAGTTTGAGGTATAAACGTGCATTTGCGATAGTTGCGCTGTAGTTATATTCTAGAGGAATATTTCCTAAAATATCGGATGAAAAGCAACTACGCTGTCCAAAACGCACCTAGAATCTCGCCCATATAAATAGAGAAAAATAATTTTTATGTTAAATAAAATTTGACTAATAAGAAATTGTCATCTTTAAGATAATGGTTTATTTCTTGTATTTTTGTTAATGAGATAATTCTATCAAATATCACATTATTAGGATACATACCTGGTATTCCAGATTTATAGTATGTTACGATACTAATAAATTACTTGAATCCGTACCAGCCCAAATATTCACGTCTTAATAGCAACTAGCAATTTATCAGTAATTTTAATATAACTCCAGTTGGCAAACATGATTGCTGATTAACTCATGCTATTCATTTGGATCCCGGATATGGATCGGATTCAGGGACTTAAACCCGATCTCAAATCCTCAAATCAATCGGCGCCAAGTTGTGTAATGCCGCGCGGTTTTTCCCCCCTCCGAAAAAATAAAAGTCGAAACACAAAAAAACCTCTAAAAGTCCGAACCGCTCATCTCGTCCACGTCATCGATCCTCGTGAATCAAAAACACCCCCCCAATCTCACCGTCCACTTCACACCCATCGACGGGCCAAACCCAATCTGAAGACAAGAACACGGATCGAGCCCCATAACTCCACGTCCTCACATTTCTCTATAAATGCCCCTCACGATTGCGCACAGAAATCCACGAAGCAAGAAACAAAAAGTAAATCCTCACGAATCACACTCTGATTTATTCATCAGAGGTAACCCTTTTTGTTCATTTCAAATTCGAATCAATTTATCTGCATCTGGGTTTAGTGTTGTTTGAATTGAACTTGTTTAAACTTGGCATTTTTGTGCTGCAGTAGAAAATTATGTCGGGGCGTGGCAAGGGAGGCAAGGGGTTGGGAAAGGGAGGAGCAAAACGTCACCGTAAGGTTCTTCGCGATAACATTCAGGGAATCACAAAGCCCGCAATCCGGCGTCTGGCTCGTAGGGGTGGGGTGAAGCGTATCAGTGGGTTGATCTACGAGGAGACACGTGGCGTTCTCAAGATCTTTTTGGAAAATGTCATCCGCGACGCCGTGACTTACACTGAGCACGCTCGGAGGAAGACGGTGACGGCGATGGACGTCGTGTACGCGCTCAAGAGGCAGGGCAGGACTCTCTACGGGTTTGGTGGTTAAAGAAGTTGGTATCGCTTGTTTGTGATGGGTGTAAAGAGAGAAGTCTTGCTGTCAAGAAGCTTTTGTGGTTCTGTTTCTAGGGTTAGGACTTGTGTTTTCTTTTCTGGTTAAATGGGAATCTTGGTTTAATTTGTTAATGGTGTTCGCATTTTGTAACGTCAATGACCTTTGATTTTTTAGAGCAATTAACGATAGATTGTTGTGAAGCTTCTTGGTATAAACGCGTTGGTTCATTTGATATATTACTGCTTTCGCACTTTGTTCGTCATTAATGGAACCATAGCCCAAGTTCCAACAAATGATCTCTGGGAATTTTGAATAATCAGATTTGGTTTGAGATTGTTCAATTCTGTTTCTAGTTTTGTGATATAAAATGATTTAAAAGAAAATGCAAGCAAATAGTGGTCGCCTCTTGGTCATCTCTGAGCAACATGGCATGCTAAAGAGGTTGGCCGACTTGGAGCTATTGTCCGATATTTGTTTGGTGAGATTATGGTTGCTACTATTAGATTTCAAATCTACACCATTTCTATGGGGATGTACAATAGTTAGAAGCTGAGGCAATTAAGTTTGGAATCCAAGTTTCTAATGATACTGGCCTTACACTAGTGTCCGGCAATTACTGAATTGGTTTGCATTGAAGCAATTTTGAGTTAGTGTCAAGTTTTTGTTTGAAGCAGATGCAGGGAAGCCTATTCCACTTTAAGCATTTGACAAATTCAACAGCAGTTTTAGTTACCGGAACAATGAGAGGGTACTGTGCTCATTAGTATCAACAGCAGGATTGCTAGATGTGCGTCAGTGAGTACGCTTGCTAGCAGCTAGATACTGTGTCTACACCAGCACCGACATGGTAATGAAGACATTTGCAAAGAACTAAAAATTGTTGAAAACTTGTTAACATTGCAAAATTCTCGGTAGATTATACTATCACAGATCCTGTTTGATCGATCTAAACAAATTTCAGGTGTCCAATATAACCCTCACGAGTTTGAAAGGACCAAGGGTTAGATGCGAGGACCAAGAATTAAATAGAGTCAATTGCAAGCAAATTATACTATCACAGATCCTGTTTGATCGATCTAAACAAATTTCAGGTGTCCAATATAACCCTTACGAGTTTGAAAGGACCAAGGGTTAGATGCGAGGACCAAGAATTAAATAGAGTCAATTGCAATCAAAGATTGAAAAACTCCCAATATAATCAATCTTCGCCAATTACAATCCTCCATTGGGTGCTCACTCTTCCTTCGTCTTTGTTGATGGTCTACGTGCCCTAGAATACCGCCACCCGCTTGTACATCTTCCAATGAACTTGAGTACCTCGTCTATTAGAATCACTGGTAAAGAAACGGCCAAGACCAAGAGCCATTCATTCAGACTGAGAGGAACAATTCCAAATACTTGAGCAAAGAAAGGTACATAAAGGATCAAAAAGTGCAGGCCGAATGAGATGGACATGGCCAAAAGTAGCCATGGATTCACCCATGGGGGCATGGACAACAAACTCGAGTCCTCTGAGAGGGCATTCAGAGAATTGAACATCTCAATGGCAACCAAGACAGAGAGGGAGAGAGTTGTTGCCTTAACTTTCCCAGCCTGGAAATACTCGCACGGATCTTTATCAAAATTAAAAACTTGATTGCCAGCTGTAAAGGGTGACGCTGTAAAATTCTCCCAAGAACGGCAGTGACCCCAGTTAGCAAGTTGATTGTAGGTGACAAGACTGTGGCCATCTCCACTCAGATCAATGCCCAAGAATGTGTCATGTGTGTACCATATGACAAATATACCAACCGTAGCTACCCCAACATAGAATCCAATCACCTGCAACAGGATTGGAATGAACTTAGCTACTATAAACAGTGAATGAAAAGTCAACATATTTGAAAATTTCTGTCTTAGGGATGGGAATATAATTTAGCTTTTATACCAGATAGCGGAATAAAATCCAAGGAGTGATCAATGAGTCATCGCTTCTTCGAGGGGGCTTCTTCATTATATCCTTGTCTGGAGGGTTAAATCCTAAGGCTGTTGCGGGAGGCCCATCGGTAACAAGATTTACCCAGAGAAGCTGAACTGGTATCATGCCTTCTGGAATACCCAAAGCAGCTGTCAAGAATATAGACGCAACCTCCCCAATATTTGAGGAGATCATATACCTGCAGTGCAAGGGGTAAAAATTGAAAAAATAAAACAACAGAGCCCAAATTTTAATTTAAATCAGTGAATATGCAATTCAGATCACAGCAGTAAGAAAAGGAATATAGCTTTGACAAGATTCAATTCAAGTCACAAACAGTGGTTTTTCTAAATGGCAAAAACCATACCTAATAAAAGCCTTCATGTTGTTGTAGATGGATCTGCCTTCACCAACAGCGGCAACTATTGTGCCAAAATTATCATCAGCTAATACCATATCAGAGGCTTCCTTGGCAACCTGAAAACAGCATTATGGAAATGTTACAAGAATGGTCTACTAAGATGCAAAAGAGGACAAGGTTTAAGTTGTTGATTGCAAGACAAGATGCTAAAAAATAACCAGGATTACCATATTATAATGCACCAAAAGCTGCACTCCTTTATGAAAATAAGTAAATCACTACAAATAATTAAATATAAAAACAGTGGGAGAACATAAATTTTTCATTAGATCCTATAATGGCTATTAACACGTGCTCATGTCACACTTTTGTTCGTTTAGGAGACCAACTTTCAAGTTAACAAGTTAACTCAAAATCTAAAAAACATAGTCCAACACCGAACATAACAGGAAAGGATGAATATCCAAACACATGCATTCATTTTACAGCATGGACTGCAACATAATGTATCACTTGAGGCAAAGTAAAGTACCAAATGAAGAGTAGAAATGAAGAAAAATACCTCTGTTCCTGCAATGCCCATTGCTACCCCTATATCAGCCAATTTCAATGCAGGTGCATCGTTCACTCCATCTCCAGTCATTGCAACAACTTCACCATCCTCTTTGAGCAACCTTACTATTTCTTGTTTATGCCTTGGTTCAGCCCTGGAGAACAGAAGCCCACCATCTTGTCTTAGATAGTTTTTCTGATTGCGGATATCCATAAATTCTTTTCCAGTTAAACTTCGTGAACTGATATCTTCATGAGCTCCAAATACACCAATTTCTCGACAGATAGCTTCAGCTGTATTTTTGTTGTCCCCTGTAATGACCATGACACGTATTCCAGCGGCTTTGCAATCCTCAATTGCTTGACGAACTTCTTCACGGGGAGGATCCTTAGTGAACACAATCATGAGATGACACTTGTCAAGTTCTCTAAAAGGTTGGAAGAAAAAGTAACATTATTACAGTAGGACAGCAAAAATGAAAATGACTACGGGACCAACTTACCCTTAGGCCCACCATGCCAACAAAAACAAGTCTACTTTCAATTGAAGAGTAATTTGCTGGATTGAGTAAAAGCTGATGAGCTGGGTGGTCTTCATCTCCATTGTATGTCTCAAACTCCGGAAGATCGTCCTTGTATGCAAAGCCCAGGCAACGCAGCGCGGTTGATGACATTTCTTGAAGACTCTGTAAAATAAGGTCCCTTGAATATTGGTCCAATTCTACAACAGAACCATCAAGCAGTTGAATGAAGGAGCTCCTATCCAATAAATTCTCCACTGCTCCCTGCAGGATTTCACAGATATCAAGAGAGAGAGAAATGGAAGAGAATGTGCAAAAAAAGACTAAAGGTCCCAATAATCAGACAGTGGAGTCTGATAGTGCCAAACTAAAAAGCTAGATTTATTAAACATTATAGGAGCAATCTGTATAACACTGAAATATATAAGCTAGATTTCTATTCCAAGAAACATGTAAGGTAAATATCCCAGTTTGCCTGCCATCTCCACATCCCTTCCCAACTGGCCTTGGAAGCAAAATATCTATTAGATTCAGAACATGCAAACTAAGGTTAAAAAGAAGGTTAACTGGTATTTCTGTTTAATTAGGAAAGAGAATGTGAACAAACTACAGTGAAGGTTCAAATATACACAGTATCATATATTTTGCAAATTTATGCATTGTTATCGGATGTGCAATGCCAGCACAATTTATTAGGAAAGTGAGATCAGAAGGGACTGAGTTCACACTGCTGAAGTGGGCAAACAGGTATTATCCTAGGGAATTTACATCTCTAGGATAAATTACACCGTATTACATATCTTAGAAAGGAGAAAATAAAGAACAAATATGTTTAGAAGCATCATGAAAATGCTGCCAACAAAGATATATTAGCAATTTTTTTAACGAAAATTCAATGATTCACCTTTTTATATGGTAAGGAAAAAATTTTATAATAATAATAATAAAAAAGGTACAGGGAGAGGAAATGAAAGATAGTCTGAGTGGCTGAACAATGTACAAACCTTTACTAGCAATTTCTTATTCCCTGAGCTGGAATTCACAAGAATTCCCATGGATTTCCGATCACGGTCAAACTCAAGAGTTGCAAACCGCTGCTCTAACGTATTCCATAGTTGACAACAACCTTAGGCCGCACAAAAGAAAAAAAAAAGTGTGTTCAGACATACAAAAATAAATATCATGATGAGAAAAAGAATATGATCTTGAGATAAAGTGACGCACGTAAAACATCCTGGGGACTTGAAGATGAACCATGATTAAGTCCTTCGGGAAATCCCATTTTTTCAACCATCACCTGATAAGGAAAAGAAGACACTAAAATAAGTAACTATACTGCAGGAACTTCCCTTTGCAACAGAGTGCTTACAATGTATAACCTACATGAAGAAACTTCAAATGATTCATTGAACAAAGAAGCCTTAACAATGCATTACACCAGGAAAGGCAAAAAGTCTAGCAAAGTGGAAGAAACTGTATACCAGACAGATACTACATGCAAATGCTTGTATTTGAAACTAAAAACTTAATTGCCCGTTTTTCATTTAAGTTTAGAGTATTCAAACAGCTTACACCATTTACTAAATAACAACAGAGTGCAATTTCCATAAATATATATAGGAAGTTATTTCACCTTTAATGCTGCCTCAGTGGGCATTCCGCTGGCAACATAATGATTGCCAGACTGCTCGACACCAGCATCATTGCAAACAGCAGAAATCTTAGCAATTGTTTGAAGATTTGCATCCATTCGACCTACAGGCCAGCCTTCTATTCTTCCATCAGAAGGATTATATGTAGTCCCTTCCACATTAAAAGATCGAAGAGTGCCAGCTCTAGAACCCACAGCTACAAGCTTTGCCACAGCCATCTGATTGGTAGTCAAGGTGCCTGTTTTATCAGAACAGATCACAGTTGTACAACCAAGAGTCTCAACACTAGGCAGTTTCCTGACAAGTGCATTCTTTTGAGCCATCTTTCGTGTGCCCAAAGCCAAACAAGTTGTGATAACTGCTGGCAAACCTTCTGGAATGGCAGCCACAGCCAATGCCACGGCAATCTCAAAATAATATGTGCACTTCTCAAAAGAGAACTTGAAGTTGCTTGGCCAACCATCAACGTATTCCCAAGTGAGAAAATATTTCACATTAATAAGCCAAACCAATGCACAAATCACTCCAATTATCATTGTCAGAACCTCTCCAAACTGATTCAACTTCTTCTTCAATGGAGTATCTTCCTCATTCTGGGATGCTTCATGTATCTGAGAATGCACTTTACCTATCTCTGTGTTCATACCAGTGTTCGTAACCAAGCAAGTACAAGTGCCATTCACCACAGTGGTTCCAGCAAAAACCATGCATTTCTTTCCTTGAATATCTGAATTCTCTGGCACGGTCTTAACAGTCTTGCTCACTGCTTCACTCTCTCCAGTCAATGAACCCTGCTCAACCCTTACGGTCGAGCTTGTCAATCTCAAAAGCCGCATATCTGCCGGCACCTTATCACCAACCTTCAACTCCACAATATCCCCAGGAACAAGTTCCTTAGCAGGCAAACTCGGAATCTTCTTCCCATCCCGAGTAACAGTCGCCTGCTCTGACTGAATTTCCTTCAAAGCCTCCAGTGCTTTCTCGGCATTACTCTCTTGCCAGATCCCCACGATGGCATTAACAATCAATATCAAGAAAATCACCAAAGGCTCCACAAATGCTGTAATCTCCATCTCCCCCCCTTCCTCCCCATCATACCAAGCTAACACAAACGACACAACCGCAGCAACTAACAAAATCCTAACTAAAGTATCATTAAACTGTTCTAAAATCAGTTGAAAAATCGACGTACCCTCATGTTTCTCCAATTCATTATACCCATAGATCTCTCGGCGCTTCTCGACTTCACCAACCGGCAGTCCAATCTCTGGATCCACTCCGTACTTCTCTTGACATTCTTTTACATCTCTAGCCCAAGCAGGAAATGTTTCTTCATTCGAAGATTCCTTGTCAAAGTTTCCTCTTTTACCAGTGTTCTGGCTCCCTTTTCCCATTGGCACTCAATTATGCAGATTGAATCAAAACTAACTACTCCCCACACTCCACCTGAAAATTAATCAAATTTAAACAAACATCACAATCCGATCACACAAACTTCAACGCATTGACATAGAAACTCTAAATTCAAATTTACTCACGGAGAAAAGTTTCCAAAACAAAAGTCAACACTTCCTATTTAATTAAACTAAATCGATAAATAAGCAACGCAGTTCAATTACACTCTCTAGACTCAGCAATGAAGAATTAATTAATTGCTACGATAGGGGAAGAAGAAAAAAAAAAGAACTTAATTGATGAAATGGAGAATTTTAGGTTTCGCGTCGTACCAGAGAAGCAACGAGAAATATTTATTTTGGCTGCTATTAATCGTCCTTCTGAGGAAAGCCAATCAGAGCGAGATCCAGCGAATATAAAGAGCGAACGATTCAAAGGCTTGGGGGTAGTTTGTTTTTAAATGTGATCGTAGTTTAGGAAGAAGCCAGATTCCACGTGGGCGAAACCAATGGGACCACGCCACGTCGGGAAAGCGTGGTGATGTACAAGTAAAAGTACTCGCATGTGATCCCTTTGCTGACGTGGCGCGTGAGGGGTGGCGAGGTTATGGGTGCAGCACGTGATCTATATACAGGGAAAGCTTCAGGATAAATTATTAATTTGAAATTTCTTGGACATTGCCTTTCCTCTCCTATTAAGAAATTCCTGACGGTAATTAGTTTTAACAAATTCAAAAGAAATATATATATATATAAGTATTAACAAAATATGTGTAGGGATTTGCTATTGCTATATTTATACAATATATGGTATTGGTGGTCCATTGCCGACAATGCATAATATAAAAATAAAAACGAAAAATAATAATAGGCTAAATAGTTTGTGCCAACACTTCCGAGTTCTGACTTCTCCATTAATATTCAAAACTTTTTACACTTTTTTTTCCTCCTATTCATCAATTTGTTGGCATGCACTTTTAACTTATAAAATTATATAATTAATTATCTAATCATCTCACGAATTTGAGATCAAATTTTCTAGATAGTACATAATGAGTAAATATCACTGAATGGTTGACCGAATTCGTGTTTGTTGTTAGTAATCTTAAAACAAGATTTTGATAAATATCTTATTTATAATGTCAATAACTAGAATAAAAATAGTGATATATTTACAATAAAAGATCTGTGGAGGCTCACCAACATAATTATGTTATATTTATAGTCTTAAATTTATCAATATCTACAAATATATAATTTTATTATCATGTAGTTCAGATGTCTGGGTAAACAAAAATGAGTTGAATTTGCTTCATGATAATTAAAATAAAAATTTTCCCATCAAAAAAACAAGTATTTGAATCTTATTCACGTGCGAAAAGATAAATAATTTACCAACCAACTAATGGATGATTCTATTATGCATTCGGGCATTTACAATGAATTATTATTATTTGTTAGTTATGGTACGTGTTCTGTTTTATTTGTTGTTTTGACATAACTAGTTGTTTCGATGGACGAAATTATGAATAGTTGGAGCAAACTTTAATATCAAATTAAACTTCAAAGAATGTACGATAACGGAATCTATCCATTTAAATTATTGTAATTATTCTAGATTATCCAAATTGCTTGTAATTGTTCACATATTAAGATATAAGAGACCAAAGACTAGATAATGTGAGGGAATATTAAGATATACGACTTTAAGACATTGGTTCCATACTTCTATAATATCCATTTTAAACCTAAGTAATGTTAGTTGTTAGAGTTCCAAATATTTGGATTCTAATTCGTATTCAAACTATAAAGATTGCTTATCTATTGGATGATAAATTTTTAATAAAATTATTATTTTATCATATGATAAATGAGGGTTAGGATATTTTAAATTAATTTTTTTTATTTAAAATCTTAATAGAAATGTCAAGTCATTGATTTTTGAATGGTAAATGGGTAACTAACATTCTTTTGTAAACATGGCTTATAAAAAAGAGTGAATGCCTTAATAAATGGCAGTGACTTAGGGTTCCACAAACTGCAAACATCAATAAATTTTAGAGATTCTCGTTGGATTGGACCCATTTTGGTTTGATAAGATACTTCCCCTAACTATCAATGATCGAAATTTCAAAAACAGAAAAAGAAAAGAAGACAAAAAAAAAACCATTAATGATTGAGAAATTACCCATGGTGCTACAGCTCGTGGTGTAGCAGTGTGGCATTCGCTTGGGCTTAAATAGTCCAAATTTCATCTGGGTCATGCTGGTGACAAATTTCATTTGGGTCACGCCGATGATAAGTGGCGCAAATATTACTTCGATGATCCAACCGTAGGGGCCTAATCACTTCAGTTATAATATTAGCTTCGTGTGAGTAGCAGTATTCAATCTCAACATCTTTTGTCGTACCACTTTTGTTTTGTCGTGTTTTTGTTTCAATTTTCAATCTTTGCCTGCCAATCGAAGATCGCAATTCCCCTGGCTCAGTGCTAGTGCTTGATCGATCACATGAAGTGACTGAAAGGTGTTTGAAGACAACACTATGGACCGTGACTTTGTGGTTTCCATAAAGGATGGCAACTCATAAGTGGATGTCACTTTCTTCGCCAATCTCATTCGTTTCTCGAAATTGCCTGCAAAAATTCCCATTTGATTACATTATGTGCAATGCCCCATTGTATTGAATGCTTAACGGACAAGACTCTTAAATTGAATAATCAAACATAAAGATTCAATTTGTCTCCAAGAAATTAATGCATGTTCAGTTAATGGTTGCTTCTAATTAAATAATAGACGGCTGCACCTCAGGTTAGCAGATTAAGTTAACGAATTGAATTAACTTTGTAATAAAGGCATAGCCTTCAATAAGTTTTTCTTTCAGCGGGTTTCTTGAAATCAAATGCTGCCGCTGCTGCTGTGAACGCGTAAATGATTTTGCCTTGATAGCCACACAATCCAATGGGAACGGCCATTCATATCGTGATCTCGGCTTTTGACTCCACAATTCTACGATTCTATCCTTACCCATTAAGCACAAGATCCTCCATTAGTAAATGGTTAGACTCAAAGCTTAAATTAATTGCAACAAAGCCTTAAAATGGTTCAAGATTGTAGTAGAAATTAATTAATAACTGAGCATGTATCGTTCAACCAAAAGATTAATATTAATTAAAAAACAAGTTTTGATTCAACAAATATTAATATTAATTAGAACACAAGTTTTAACACGGTAAAAAAAAAAACATTTTAATTAAATTTATCAAAATGGTTACAAGCCTCAACAAGATAACCTAAACACAGTTGGTGAAAGTTCAGTAGTTTGGTTAAAAGAATAGAAAAAATAAAAAAAAATAATAGAGATTATATATTTGGTCGATACGTGCATTGCTTAATAGCATATAAAACAACCAACTCACGCTATATTAGTCATTATCAAAGTGACTTGAAATAATAGCTTTTATCCACTGCATGGACAAAAATACATATAATAATATAATTACGATAGCGCATGAAATCAAGATTCAACGCTTGTCTTAAACCAGAGAACAATTATATGCCACTGTTTTGTTATGTATATATAAATCAATGCATGGACCGAAAGCCTTCTCATAACATCATTTTAACATAACATCCTTTAAAGGCCAAACACAAGAACCCACACACACAAACAAAGAGCCCTAGCGCCAATCTCCAATCTCCAACCTCCATGGCATCCTCTTGTATGTCAACTTGCATCAACGACGTCCGGGTTCCCGTCCGGGCAACCTACGTGAACCTCTACAAGTGGCCGGAATCCGATGCGGAGTTTGTCCGGTCGATGACCGCCAACGGTTGCCGCAGCCGCAGTAGTGGCGCCCATGCATGTGCAATTGCAGGCCCCAGGGTTGTCGACAGCATCTCATGCAGGCAAAATTATCTAAGGAGCTACACGTTTTCGAGGAAGGAAGAGACCGTACATGAGAAAATCACAAGCAAGTGCTTCGGTGGGGTTAGAGAGAGAGTGAAGAGTAGTACTAGAAGACCATCAAAAACAAAGAGCAGATCAAGAAATAATAATAATAACAAGAAGTGGTTGGTGCTTAGAAGGGCTAAAGAGGCATCTTGTGATGCTCTGTTGTTTATGTTTCGTGGAGTCTTATTTTGTACTTCGAAAGTTGATGATGATCATGGAGAGATCGATCATAAATTCAAAAGGGTATCTACTTTCAATTAATTAATTTTTGTTTGTTTGGTTTTTATTTGTATATGATATATTTAATCTAGTTCCTTTTTTTTTTGTGTTTTCTTCCTCTATTAGTTTTAATTTTATGTGGATATGGAACAGAGGAAAATAAGAAACTTATGGAGGAATATTGAAGGGATGTGCTGGTGTGTTATATTGATCAGTACTTTGCATGAAATATGAAAATATGGTTGAGTTTGACTAATATAATTGTAATTACTATATTTCCATTAGTTGCCACCAAAAAATTTTCTCCATCCTAATAATCCAAGGCAAGGGATTTAGAGTTGCTAGTTAGAAGAAACAAAAAACACACATGACTTTTTTCCTTTTGCTAGGTTTCGTGTCATCATTGACTAATATTTTTAAGACACTGACGAGCGAAGAGAGCCACCCCAGTGGTGATCATAATCACGAATTGGGAGGGGAATCTAGTACATTATCCGAGGGCAAAAACAACCACAAGAGCCCTAATGGGGACAAAATCACAGAATGACAAGGCATTAATAAGAGAAATCGTACATGTTGTTTTCTTTTTCTACGTCGGAACTTAGCAAGCAAGCATTGTGGGTTTCATCGATTGAATTAATAATAATAATGTGCATTGTCGTTAATTACGTGATTAACCGGCAGATTAGTGCAAACTAGTTGCTGCTTAGCGCACGCAACTTATGATTATGATATTTAAATCTTTAATAAGATTTGTTTGTTAAAGGGTTATACGAAAGGGGATAACAAACGAACAGGTTGCAGGGGTGGTGGGTGAACCGTACCCTTGGGTTATTCTGGCCAATGGAAAGGGTTATTTCACAGCGACATAAAATTAAAGCCACTGCCTGTGTTTGTAGTGGAATGTTAGGTAGCCAGATCAACACTATTTGTATTCTAATTATCGATCAACTTAACTGCTGATTCGTGCCTCTGGATGTAGCTGTATCTTCCTCCAACTACAGAAGATACAATAACTATACACGTATATAGATAATATTACATTCTGACTTGGATAGCTAGCCATATCAAATTAAAGAGGAGAATCTTTCATGCACCCAAGGGCATGTATAATCAACTAATAAAATCCGGACACACATGCATAAAAGCATACACGTTATAATTTTTTTGGTTAGCTGTTTACATCTGATGTTAAAATTCGATTGCCGCACTTCACTGATTGTGGAAATCGCAAATTGTTAGTGTTTCGTGTACATTCACTTTTTAAGTGGCAATTAGTGCTCACTACAATCAACCACGCCCCATTTAATTTTATTATAAATTAAATGGGGCAATTAGCCGAAGGGATAATTAGAGCTCATGTGCTGCGTCACTGGCGGGCATTGAGCGCAATTGCTGTTTTGAGCTGTGGCCTGTGATGTTATTTGCAGCCAATTGATACAGAGAGATTAACAACATTTTGTAATGGATGAATTCTCTACATGGAGATTCAAGTACAAGAACAACTTCCCAAATTCCTGTAAATGATCTTGGAAAACTGCAATTCTTTTATATTAAGAAAGAAGAAAAAACAACAAACAACTGCACCAGCATACCTCCAGATCTGGATTTAGATTCTATGCTCGCATTCCTAGACAAGATAATATCTCTAGATCTGGAAATAGACTCTATGCTCGTATCCCCAGGCAGAACTGCAAGCAACATATAATATCTGCTTGAAGAGATTTAAGGAGTGCCATTTTAATACTTCAATCATTGAAGATTTAACATACATGAGGATATGGCATAATTATAATTGTACCGGTAAAGGAAGGTGAATGAAAGACAGAACAATCATAATAATACTAAACACAATTGCTTATGAGGAAGAAAATGCATAATGGTTACTTCACGTAAATTACAAAAACAGACACAGCAAGAAAGGCTAATTGATAAAGTTTGTGATGCAACATCCTTGTCAATTCTCTAAAACTCATTCAAAACAACAACCATTCTGTACATGAGAAACTCACTGTCTCGATAGCAGACTTACCCAACCAATAATGTTTGATTTACACATTTCTCTGAAGGATGACAGGATATGAGATATGGCCACAGCCTCCTTTGGTTTGTACAATGGTCAATTAAACAAGCCACATTAAAGAACGCAAATATATTGAAGTAAATCTCCTGCCCCACTTTATGAAACAGACTGAAGTAAATACAACCATTGATTGTGTGTGGAAAGCAGTGGTTGATCAGAGAACAAACCACTGGCGGATCTAAAATCATGGAATATATCATCCCCGAGAGGTTACCTGCCCTCAGACTTAACAAGCTGTGAGAACACCCTGCTCATTGAAACACCTGAGATATCATCCACTGCTGACACATCAGACTGTGAAGCTGCGTTAACACTAGCATCGACTTGGCTGAAATTGTGGATTTGAGGAGAGAGCTCGCCAATTAAATTAGTACTGTTTTCATCTGGATCACCTTGAACAATTGCCTCCTGAAGTTGAAGTGCATATTCCAGGTTCCACAAGACATCTCCCATCGATGGTCTGTCAACACCAAAGTCAGCCAGACATTTCTCAGCAGTTTCTCCGAACTTCCGAAGAGAATCCGGTCTAATCTTTCCTGCAAGAGTAGGGTCAATGATTTGATCCAGTTGCCCCTTCTTCTGCCATTTCATGGCCCATTCAGCTAAGTTCACCATTTCCCTCGGAAGAGTTGGATCTATAACAGGTCTGGCACAAAGAACTTCAAACAAAACCACCCCGAATGAATAAACATCCGACTTTTCAGTTAGTTGCTGCCTTCTGAAGTATTCAGGATCAAGATACCCAAAACTTCCTTTCACTGCAGTACTCACATGGGTTTGATCAATTTCAGGTCCTGTCTTGGACAATCCAAAATCAGCAACCTTTGCCATGAAGTTCTCATCAAGTAAGATATTTGCAGACTTTACATCACGGTGAATAACTGCTTTGGCATAGCCAGTGTGAAGGTAATGAAGTCCTCTAGCAGATCCAATGCAAATCTCAAGTCTCTGCTTCCAACTCAAGCTGGGAAGACCTGAGCCATAGAGATGACCCTTGAGGGTCCCATTTTCCATATATTCATAAATCAAGATCATCTCATTCTTTTCATCACAATATCCAATTAATGAAACCAGATGGCGGTGCCGGAACTGAGACAGCATCTCAATCTCGGTTTGGAACTCTGCAAGTCCCTGCTGGGATCGGGGGTTTCCCCTCTTAACAGCCACTTTTGTACTGTCATTTAGCTCTCCTTTGTATACCTTCCCAAAACCACCAATCCCAATAACCCAACTCTCGTCGAAGTTGTTTGTGGCTTCTTGAACAGCAGCAAAAGGGAAGCGGTAACCCGAGTTAGAATTGGCGCTAGTCGTGGTTCCACGAGAGTATTTACTTCCCATTGTGTGAGAATTTCCTCCATTAATGGATACAGGTATCCATGTCTTTGAATGTCCCAGCTGTGGCAATTGTCTTCTTTTCCTGCATAACATAAAAAGAATTCCAGCCAACAATACCGCAACAGATACCCCAATGGTTACTCCCACGATAACTCCGACATGCTTCTTTGAGCTCGAATTACCGAGGCTGCCCTGCAAGTTTTTCATTTTCATGATCTCCAGCCCATTTAGAATGGCATCAGGGTAAGTCTCATGCAGAGTAGATCGACCAATACTTATACGAAGTTTACTGCTAGCAGTTTGAGCTGTGACCATATCTATATAGTATGCAGCAGCCAAAGTGTTAGCTGAATAAGTACTCAGGTCAAGATCTCTAACAGCAATCCAGGAATCAATATAAACATTGAAGTAGAGCTGGTTAAGACTATCACTGACTATATCACAAAAGTGAAACCGAACAAGATATTGAAATCCTGAGTCCACGTCGAACTCCCAGGTGACATTGAAATTGGCGTTGGGGTCATTGTCAGAGTTCATCCTGGTAGCAGTACCATAGACAGTATTTGGAGCAGCTTCCCTAGTTGCCCCACCTTGGACATAATTGACAGCTGGAATATTAGATACAAATTTTGCGAGATTCCTATTCACAAGGAAACTTTGATCAGGAACCCAAGTTCGCCAGAGGCTATCATTCTCAGGGGTAACCACAGGTCCCCCCATGTTCACTCTATGAACTGTCTCAAATGTCTGAAATATAAGGCCTTGATATTTTCCAGGCGGGCTAATGGAGGAGGCGTCATCAGTAATGAGCTGATCGGGAACTGAAACAACTTCTAAGGCATTTATGAAAGCAAATGAATTGTTTGAAGGACTGAAGGTAACATCAAGACTATCAGAGGTTACATTCACTGAAAACTCTTTAAAAACATTGGAGCTCACACTGAAATTGCTGAGCAGGACATGGTCGTTGGTGGAAACAGAAAAACTTGCTCGGCTCATATTGTAACTCTGGTAAACAAATGGATAGAAGTAAAGTCGAATCCAGTGCCTACCACGGTGACTGATAGAAAAGGAGTACTTAGAGGATCCGGTGAAAATTCTAGCTGTTTGATAAAGCTGTGAATCATTGGAGGAAGTAACGGATTCGGAAATATTGGCAACAACATTTTGCGGGGTTGAGAGCAACTTTGAAGCTGAATTATCAGCCACAAAAACGCGGTTACCCACTGTAGTATTGGTGCGTGATCCACAGTCTATAAGGTAGTTATCAGCAGGATTAAACTGACAAGAGCAAAAGCACACAAAGCATAAAACTGAAGCAACCCAGATTAAGAAATGAAACCCTCTACAATCACCCATCATCACAAAATCTTGGATTTGATTGAGGCACCTATACAGAATGAAATCAGGGGTTTCTAATACAAAAAAAAAACAACAACAAAAGAAATTCTTGCTATGAATCAAGAACAGGGCTTGAAGATAAATGAATAAAGAAGAGAAAAGATGGCACCTTGGAGATCATGGGAGCTCCACCAAAGACAGAAACAGCAAACCCTTGGTACCCTTTTGGAGTTTAAAAGGTATTTCCATACAAATAGCCCCTCAAAATAAAATAAACCAAATAAATACAGTGCACAAATCTAGCCAGGCACAAGCTGGGTTTGAGCTAGGTGACGACTTCAGATAATTGACAGATTCCAAGATTTATATTTTTTATTATATTAAACTAATTGAAGTATTTAACGAAACGAAACGAAAAGAAAAAAGAAAAAAAGAAAACAGAGTCAAAAGCTTTGCAGAACAAGATTGAATAAACGGCAACTAGCTCCCTCCCAGGATTTAATGAGCTGACCTTCACTTGTCTTTGGGAAAGAAAAAAAATACAACTACTAGATAGATGAATCTAATAACATGGAAATAAGTACATAAATAAAAGAAAATTAATGAGGAGGGGTGTTATTTATTTATATTTGATTTGTGGAGTTAATGGAGATGGGAGGACGAGACAAAAGTCAAAGAGTGAGTAACAGAAAATGAAAAATATTTATAACTCCTCCACTACAAAAGTAAGTTGGGTTTCTAGTTGTGAGTGACGAGAGTAGATATGGTTTGGGGGGGTGGTGATAATGTGGAGTCAAGTCCGTAATAAAGAAATTTGTGCAGACCTGGTGGGTTGATTAAGAATTTTAAGACGTCTTATCGTTAGTCATATATTGGCTCGCACTTTGAATTTTGTTACCCTCAAGTCTCGCCCTCTATTCATGCTTTAACTAAAAGTAATGCGTTGATTGATTTTAATTTTATTATCAACGTACGTATTATCAATCTTACAATAGCCGTCCATGAGTAATATGTTAGATGTTAAGTTATATTTCGAGGATAAAAATTATATACGTAAGTGCAATATTATGATTCTTTATTCATTTTGATGGGGACAGTACGAACACGAAGGTTTTGATCATGTGGGTTTATACATAAAAACACGTCTTACCCAAAAGTGTTTTTGTGAAGATTGATCGTGTGAAACGAAATGGCGATTGTCAATTTGTGATGCTCGATCGTGAAAGGTTATCAAAAAAGTTCTTCTAGTAAATCTTTTTTCAAACCACTAAGGTAGAATTTATACCAGCAAGCAAATTAAAGCAGTATTAAGGAAGAAGGAGATAAGAAACCGACGTATATATCTTCCGGAAGCTTTTATGAAAGGTCATAAATTTATGGCATATAAAATTATGATCATTGATATGAACACATTTAAGGCCACATGTGAAAGTGTAAAATGCTCGACGAGTGTTTCGGTCAAATCTTCGTGCAACAACAAGTCCTCAACCTGAAAGAGATATGAGCGTTTAATCAAACGCCGGAGATGAAGATTGAAAACAGGATGCCAAAAGTTAAGGCTTGATTTGGGGACCTTTACGCACATAAAATTAAACCATTATCACATGATCGACCCCATAAAATAAAACTGCAAAAATTATACAATTTGGTAACGCAATCTTTACACATTAATAGAAAAAAAAAGAAAAGAAAAAAGAAATATAAAATATATAGTGGAAAAAAAATACAATACAAAACAAAACAAATGAGCTGGGACTAGGCATAGAAACGTGTGGGGGCGGTCGGTGTCTGTTTGTGGAAAAAATATATGGCGTCTAAATCTAAAATGTAACCATCATTTCAATTTGTTCGGCAACGGTGAGCCCGTCTTTATTTTCTTAATTAATTAGATTCAGAAGAAAAAGAAGAGCACTTATTTTATGGTTGTAATCATAGTAACAGTAATCATGACAATAAATTTTATTTTCTCAATTAAATTTTTCTCCGATGTATACTCACTCTTGTTTGTTTGTTTAGAGAATGGTGCCAAATTTTATGTCTGTTTAGCTTAGTTCTCGTAATCAAGTGGTCCGTGAAAATTGTGTCAGTCATGAAAATCAAATTATGGAATATAAAATCAGTAATTTTATCAGCTAGCCTGCAGTCACCGCTAAAAACAAGAGCGTACAAAAATCTGGCCCCAGAGATTCTTCTATAATAAGAGTATTGTGTGGTTGATGGAACATTCATGCGAGTCATAACAAATTAGAGGGTGGGTGAGCTGTCCAAGGCCTGTCACCTTGAAGAAACACGATATTGACCCATGGCCGCCATTACTAATCTTCCCTTCCTTTGAAATAGAATTAAGTTTCAATGAAACAAAACATTTCAGGAATTTGAAAGCCAAATGGATGAAACTGAACCAGCTAATAATAGCTCTAGTGGGTAGTTTATTGCACTCAGCAAAAGTGAAAAAAAAAAAAAAAAAACTGTCTGTATACAGATATGGGAATAAATATAAGCTGTTAAAAGAGTTGGCATGTATCATTTATACAATCGCAATAGAATAAAATAAGCAGGCGAATAAAATAAAATGAAGCGCACATGCCCAGGCCATCCCGATGGGAATGGAAAGTTTTTAAGAGGTTATTTGTTGGGTGGTTTCGGATTGCAGAGTTGAATTTTGGTGAGAAATTTAATTAAGCCAAAAGGGGTTGTTGTTTGTTTATTTTTATTTATTTGCTTTGTCGTGCTGGCCATTCTCTCGTAGATCAATTAATCAACGTTACCCACGGCCATCTTCCTTTGAGCTAAGCTAACGCAAACAACTCATTTGGTTCATATATATATATATATATATATCCACGATTGGAGTTCTACTTTCACGTGAGAAATTTGAAAGACGTCGGATATGATTTTAAATGTTTGGAAGCAAATCATCTTTCTTATAACGGATTGAAGTTTTCTCCAGTGTAAATGCTAGTTTTTCTAAAATGCAGATGTGAGGTTTCACAATAGTGTCAAATATTTTTACAACGTTGTAAAAAAAATTTTCAACAGTTTAGAGTATCACCAAAGCTGTTCAAATAAAATTTTACTTATTATTTAAAAGGTCGTGTTAAACACTTTAAAGGCATTTTAATTAGAATTCTTCAAATAAGACATACTTCTCCCTTCTCAATATTGCAATTGAGTTGCTTCCTCTTCTATTAATATTTTTTTTTATTGGAGAGAGAAAACAGCAATAAAGCCTATAATTATTATTTATTTTTTTTAAAATTCAAGCTATTTAATGATACTTTAACCCTATTAAAAATTATTAAACCTATACACATCTCACTACATATTTTTTTCCCCTTCAAATTGTTATAAGTTTTCAAGTAATTTTATAATTAATTTATTAATTACTAGTTTTTTTAATCATCATGCATTAAATAAAAGATGCACAAATATATTAAGAGCACATCAACAGGATTACTAAAATATAAACATATTTAAGATATAATAATAATAATAATAATAATAATAATATAATAATAATATTATTATTATTATTATTATTATTATTATTAACAACAACAACAACATTTAAATCAATACAAAATTACTTAAAAATAAATATTTGATTAAAATAGTTGGAATAATAGAATAGCGGCTAATAAAATTTATTAAAAAAATAGAGGGTAATTAAATTTGAAGGAGAAAAAGATTTGATTAAAATAATATTAACTTGTTGTTCTTATTATTAAGAGTCTTTTTCAAGAAAGTTTATTTTTTTATTCTTCTATTTACCATATAGATAATTAAATGGGGCATCTAAAGGATAAAATGTAAAAGTATCTCAAATTCATCAATAGAGCCGAAACTTTTTTTGTCATACACTTAGGGTGTTGTACATTCCTAAAAATATTTGAGGAAATATTTATCCCACCCTATTCGCAAATTATTGGCAGCCAATAACGGGCTGTAAAATTTTGCTTATCCGTTAATTTTTTTATAATTTTTCATAAAATAATAGAAATCTTATCTTATTTTCAAGTATGGCTCCCCTTCAACTTTTTTTTCCCCAATTTGAGTTAGGTACTTATTTTATAGAATGATTCGAATATATTTTTATTTAATAAATTGAAATAATTATGAGGTTAAAATATTAATACTGCTTTAACTTATTATAAAAAAAATATTATAGTTTGGTCTAATTGAAAATAAATAAAAAAAGCAAAATATATGATAACATTTTCGCTATAAGTAATTTTAATATTTCAAAATGAGGGAATCACTTACTTTAACAATTAACAACGTTTTGTACGGTGATAAATCATTTTATTAACATGAACTAATATTTATACAAGTATTTACCATAAATTTGTAAATTAATTCACGATAATAAAAATTTCTAAATCCGCCCCTGAACAAGATTGCCTTACCATACAAAACACACAAACCAAACATTATTGCGCGTACATGTTTCCACAGAGCAATTCGTTAACGGCTAGTCTTAGAATAAGTTTGATTAAAAAGATATGTAGTTTGATTATGCCTTGAATTAGTGGTATATCTCACAAAGAATGTGGTTAAAAGGTAGACAATTCAATAAATAATAAAATAAAGATAGTATTAGCTTACTGAAACCAGGATATTCACTTAATTGAAGATGTGTGATGCATAAAATAATCTTAAAATAAGATAAAATTATAATGCAACTGTAATGCGCAGACCTGTAATAAATCGTTAGATGGATGAAAATTTAAGAAATCCCACCTATTTAAATAAATTTAACAACTTGTTGGTATAATACTGATCACACACATTATACCGTAAATCAAATCCTTACAATAATTATGCCTTGAACCAGCGGCGTATCGCGCGCAGACAATCAACAAGTGAATAAAATAAATCAAATAACAATTGTCAGAAGTGGGATTTGAACCCACGCCCTCTCTCGAAGACCAGAACTTGAGTCTGGCGCCTTAGACCACTCGGCCATCCTGACTTTTTGAAGAGGATAGCCAATAAGAAGTGAACTCTTTTTGAAGAGGAAAAGCCAGAGAAAGATGGCACATTATCCTTGAAACCGTACAATCCAAAACGCATAGAAAGTAGTTAATGATCAGGTTTTGAAACTTCGCAATTTAGTTGGTGAATGACTCATTTAGTTAAGGGGTAGTTAAATCAGATTCTGATTCTGGTTGTTTAGTTTGGATTAGAATCCAAGCTCGAACAATAAACCCAAACCGAGCTGAACTGTATTTAATTCGATTCATGTTACAAATTCTGGTTTGCTTGGTTTGATTGAAACTTGTACAATTTTTGAACTTCTCTGGGGTTATAACAAAATTGAACCAGGCTTTTATTTATCGTAATTATGGAGTGTAGGCACCAGACAGCTTTAATTGAAACTGAAGAACAATTTAACAATAAGTGGAGCTTTTAACGCCTCTTAAAAATCTTTATAATACCCTTTTCGAAATCTATTTCCTAAAATACCACCAGCTTAATTTATAAAATATTGACTCATAAACTAAAATCAATCATATTTGTCATTAAATTTCACGTTAAAGAGAGTATTTCTTTTAGCTTTTATTTATAAGTGTATACAAATCCTCAAACATTAAATTATTTAATTCTTGTTACATAATTTCTATCTTCATAATTCTTAGAAGTTTTTAAAAATAAATATTTTCGATTAAAAGTTAAAATATAGATATAAATTACGAAATGAGGTGGGTAAAAAGATTGTTAAAAGAATAATTTATTTAAGTATTTAATTAAAATTTTCATTCGAGACAAAAGGGAATGATTTTATCCTTGGTTTAAGTAATTTCAATTAAAGAGAGAGGTTTTATAAAATTTAAGAGGGTCTAAAAGGCATGCTCGTTAACAATACTCAAGAAGCTTTATTTGAGTAAAATATAAATCACACAAAGTGAATGAAATGGGTATGGGAGGTTTTCGAGTGTATAAATAGGGGACATGCAGAAAAAAATTAAATACAACTCTCGAAATAAAAAGAACAGCCCAAGCCAAACAATCCGGTGTGTTTGGGTCGTTGGTTTTGCTTAACATGAAAAATTGTTGTATTACAAGTACCAAGAATAACCAAGGATTATACCTTTGTGTACTCATATCAGTTGTCATAATTTTACCTGCGAATCATGAAGAGAATATAAAGTATCAAGGCAACTGGGATTTTGGTAGTATTATAAAATTAAGTCTTAAAATTGCACGGTTTTAAAATTTTTTTGAATTTTCTCACACTTTAAAACCCTAAATTAGTATAAATGTTCGCTAAAATATATTCCGCCGTTAATCTTGAGAGTTCTCACTAAGTCTTTGCTTTCTAATTACTAAAACCACAGCAAATTAAATTTAAAGGCTTAATTTCATATCAATGTGCTGAGTCGTCAGCTAGAATTTACCCAACCAATAATGAGAATATCAACGCAATTGAGATTCGAGATCTTTATCAATTACCATTGTATTAATCATAGTGTTTCAAAATTTTTAATATACATAAAATCCGTTGACTGCCTTTGCTTATCGAAAGTCACCAGCCGCTGGCGCTGACTTTGTCTACTCTTTTGAGTCTTTTCTTTTCTAATAACAATACCACAGCAAGATTAGAAAGAAAAGGCTTAATAATTTGCCATATGATGATATATGTTGACTTTTCTAGGGATGCAGCAATGCAAGGGCAAGGAAAATTTCGGACAGATTTAAATTGGAATAACCTCAACCTCAAGCCACAGAATTTGGCAAATCATATGCACATTAAATTGTGATACCGCCATCATTGAGTTTATAGGAATATAATTATGCAGGCTCCTTAATTTAAGTGCTTAGTATTGAATTTCACTCTCCAGATAAATATTTAATTATTTCCTCATCAAGTGGCTTTATCTCCTATTGCTATGATTTAATGAACCAAGATCAACATTACTTCCCCGTCATAAAACCAGGCTTGGTTTACAAACAAAGCAAGTAGGGCTTTTTTGCCTAAATTTTATAAACTTAATTTCAAGATCCATTAGATAGAGAAAAAAAAAAAAGTTAAATACACATAAATTGTGATACCCTATCATAGCATTAGTTGTAAGAATTATTTTCATAATAGAATGATTAGCAATGAATTTTCTCAATTAATTGTCTCGTCATTAATGCTATAAATTAATGAACCAAGATAAATATTAACCCATATAAAACCTCTTCACCAATGCACTGGCATTTGCAAGGAAATATAACTAAATGCATGCATGACCAAGTCAAAGTCCACTCTCCAATTCCCATATAAGAACGTCAAAAGCCTCAAGTCACTTGGTGCTTCTCCATCTTACTCAGGCCACAATAATGGCAAATTCTTCCCTTGTTCTCATTATCTTAGCTCTTTTTGCATTATCGGCATCGGCACAAGGTGAGTTTTGCATTTTATTGATTCTTTTTGAAGTGTAACACGTAACTTCTATTTTAAATTTACGCTACGTTGTTAATTGCAGTATTCGTGAGCATTGATTGCGGGGCATCCGGGAGCTACACGGATGAAAATTCTATCAAGTGGATAGGAGATGATGATCTTATTCAAAATGGTGAGAGCAAAGTTGTGCAATCAGGCAATGCATTATCTGACGATCATGTGATGAGCACTCTTAGGGTTTTTTCAACTAGGAAAAAAAATTGTTACACTATCTTAGCCAACAAGGGAGGACAAGTCCTTGTTCGCGCCAGCTTTAATTATGGAAATTACGACAAAAAATCATCTCCCCCTTCGTTTGATCTCCATTTTGATGGCAACTTGTGGGCAACAGTCAAGACTTCTAGTGAAGGTCTCGTTTACTACGAAGCAATATACGTCGCAAAGGGTGACTCAATAAGTGTTTGCGTTGCTCAGACAAACCCGAACCAGCTTCCATTTATATCCGCAATTGAGGTCCGGAGTTTGGGCTCACACATGTACAGCCATGTTGATGCAGCTTATGCTTTGTTTTTGAGAAGTAGGACAGCTTACGGAGCCAATGGCACTATCAGGTATGGTTATGTATACTTAACAACCAGTGATTATGCTACACAACAGTTGTGGATTAAAAAGCCAGGCGCAAGCAACGCAATACACCCCTTTTGATTTTGCAGGTATTCAGACGATGCTTATGATCGAATATGGAATCCAGCAGTGATAGGAAGTGGACTAAATCTGGTAACAAGCGATGCATTATTCATTGATGTTAGCGTAGAAGATGAACCTCCACAAGCTGTGATGCAAAATGCAATTACAGCTTCCACCGCATCTCACTCCATAGCTCTAGGCACCAATTTTCCAACCGAAAAAGTTCCTATATACATCACCATGTACTTCTCTGAAGTAACTGAGCTCGATTCAACTCAAAAGAGAGCCTTTCAGGTTCGCATAAACGATAAGCCTGACTCGGACACCATTGTTCCTCCGTATGGAAAAGTGACCGAATTGTACGTTAGCAACATGAGTGC
This sequence comes from Atalantia buxifolia, assembly GCA_030444775.1. Lineage (NCBI taxonomy): Eukaryota > Viridiplantae > Streptophyta > Magnoliopsida > Sapindales > Rutaceae > Atalantia > Atalantia buxifolia. The sequence continues at coordinate 15,461,911 of CM059838.1, forward strand.
TTCATCAAACACCTCGTTCTCTCTGGTTGCTACTGCGGATTCAACGCTGCCCCCTCTCATAAATGCCATGGAAGTTTTTACTGTTAGTGATCAACTAGCAGATGGAACTAATAGTAAAGATGGTTGGTATCAAGTTTCTAATAATTAGTCTTTTATGTCAAGTATGGATCATTAGATATAATTAAAAACTGATTATTAATTTCTTACATATACGATATTTTAGTGGAAGGATTAGCTGCGTTTCAAAATCAATTCGGTACATTACAGGATTGGGGTGGTGACCCGTGTCTCCCATCACCTTATTCTTGGGATTGGATCAATTGTAGCGCTGATGCCACTCCTCGAGTGACAGCACTGTATGTATGGCTTATACTTTCTAATCAAACTTAAAACAATGCTTCATTGTTTTCATGATTTAAATATATAATGAATAATTTAGTTGCTTTTTTTTTATTCTGTATGTTTTTGGAATTTTCAGGTATCTCAGCAGCTTTGATCTCTCAGGGCCACTTCCTGACTTCAGTTCCATGGATGCTCTGGAGATAATGTGAGTTCAAAAAATAAAGTTAAAATTGCAAATAAATTAACTTTTATGACTGTATATATACACCAACATAGTACACAATATTTGTTACATTCTAACATTTTTTTTTTCCAAATTCTTATGCAGAGATTTGCACAATAATAGCTTCAATGAAGCTATACCAGATTTCCTCGGAAACTTACCAAGTCTCAAAGAATTGTAAGATATTCACTCAAATTGATGAAATTTATTCTCTTGTATTACTTGGAAGCCAAGCTACTGAACTAGACAATCCATTTTCTTCATCTTACGTAGGAATTTGGCAGATAATAAATTCAGTGGACCCGTACCCTCCTCCTTATCAAAGAATAACAAGTTAAAACTAGTGTAAGTTTTATTATATATATTCAACTCCTCTTAATTAACATGATCTCTCTATTTCTTGGATATCCACATAATTAATGACCATACAGTATTTGACAAGTATGTAATTCGATCGGATCACAGTGTGTCGGGAAATCCCGACTTGTGTGTGTCGGGCAAATCGTGTACTCAGACAACCGCCGGCGCCGGGACATCGTCGGACGGCACTCCAGCTGCTGGAGGCGGAAAAAAGAAGAGTAGCAAGCTACCGGTAATACTTGGAACTTCAATTCCAGGATTCTTCGTCTTCTGGGGTATCGTGGGACTTGTAGCTGTCTTGCACCATCGAAGGAAATCAGCAGCTATTGCCGCACATGGTTCAGGTAATTAGCATTAATCAAAACTGGTAATTTTTGCAGTCACAATAGGCTACTGGGACCAATAGTCCAATCTAGATCCATTTCACTGTGTGCATGTTCCGTCCATATGTTAATTAGCATATTAAAAATACTCGGTTGATATTCATAAAAATGTTTTCTCTCTTCTTAATTGCTATAATCTCGGCGCATGAGTTGAGATTTGTTTGCTTAACTTGTTTTATTGCTTTATTATGGGACAAGGTGGCACGCCACACGGAGGCGCGACTAATGCCAATATGGCGGATAAAATCGGTCAAGCTGTGATGAATGAGATCAAAGTCAACATCCAGGAGCAAATAACTTCAGAGATCAGCGATTACGTGCATCAGACGGTACAAAATGACCAACAAGATGGCAGGAACGCTTGATTGATTCCCTCTCCAGCTAGTTATTGTCTTGGATGAAAATTTGTAGCAAACTTGGTTTTAATCCACAATTTAATTTAACGTATCAGTTTCTGTTCAAGTTTATGATGAATGAAGAAAATTGGCAAGAACATCCTTCAATGTTTATTCTACCCATACATTGCTCACAACTTTCGTCAACTTTCGAGGTAGATGTTTAAGGTTACTGATTCAAACTAAATCATTAATAAATCAGTTCTATGTTTTGATTCATAATTTTTATTTATTTATTTATTTAAGTATAATATAATTGGTAATTAAATTTTATATCCACCTTTATGATCCAACTAGTTCATTAATACTCGGAACGTCAATTTTAAATCTCTTTTTTTTTTTTTTGTTCCCCCTTTGAATTCTTTAGTTGATAATGTGTATAAAGGAGAGTAGAATAGGAGTCCTTGTCCTTTTTATATTTTGTGTTGAAACAAAGATTTTCAAATCGGAAATGTCACACGGCAGAGGATATCATCAGTGGGACAGGCTGCCGGTCCCGGGGGTTGAATTTAAGGGCAAATTGATGAAGTAGGCAGTGGACCGCTGGATTTTCGGGTGATGTGATGCAGGTCCAACTGTGATGACTGATGAATATTAGTAAGGTCAAGATCCTGAGCGACCATAAGAGTCTGCAAATCAAGCGGATCATCATCGGCGGGCTCGTGATTCATGAAACCCACTATGATAACAGCAACACTTGAGCCCCTCTCTCCGCCAGTCTGTTTTTCTTATGCTCTCTCTCCCTTATTGTAGTCATGTTTTGTCTGCGAAATTTTGGCAATCTGCTTTTCAATGTTGGCTTTTATTTTGTCAGACGGTGAGTGCAATAATTTTGTTCCAGCCGACTTTTTTTTTATTATTATTTAACTGTAGAGATAATTAATTAAATATTTAGTAAAATTTATTTTTAAAAATATTATAAATTTTAAAAGTAATCGTATGTATTTAATAAATTTTATTATTAAATATGTATATAAAATATTTTCTTTACTTTGTACATATCATAATTGATAATGAAATAAATATTAATATTATTAATTTAATTTTTTATTATCTCAATATAATTAATAATGATGATAATCTCTTTAAAGTTAAAGTTTTATTTCCTAATTAACAAAGAAAATTTTAGATTTTTATAATATATATAAGGACATATATAAAATTGTATTAAGTATAAAAATAATTTTTAAAATTAGATTTTGAAAAACTATTCCCTCTCAACTTTTTAAAATATGTTGTAGGATGAAGTAATTTTGTTGAAAATGACTTGTAACAAAATTTATCAGACACTAAAAATTAACCCTTAGTATTTACCATCATAATCCCATGTAGAAGATTACCTATTTATAACTAATTTCTTGTCTTAACTCATTCATTACTGTATCACGAAATTTATATGAATATAAATTGAAACATTCTCTTATTTTATATTGGAGCAATTTTTTTTTTCCTCTCAAGATCATAACTACTCGTAATTATTTACTCTTTGAACTCACAATTTCCATCAATTGACCTTTGATATGGTCTTAAAGAATCATGTTTTTAGTTACTGATCTTTATAAATCAGTTTGAGTTTCAGATATTAACCAATTTCCTTTAGATTTCTTCAAATTTAATACTACTTTGAGTGGGCAGTGAACTGGGCCTCGAATATTTTTTGTCATCAAATTTTTTAATTTACTCTAAACTTCAAAATTTCAAAATAATTTTTCTTGGATAAAATCATAGAATCCACCATAATAAACTACAACCAATATAACTCAAAACGACTATCTATTCGCCGTATCAATGTTACACATTTTATTTCGTTAATTTAATGAACGTAAATATATTATTCTATTTAATTTGGAACCACAAAAGTAGGCATCTGTTTTTGTCTATCGTGTGGGACCGAATTTTGTTTATTACAGATTGTAAAAAATAAAGAAATTCTATTTAAAATATAGCCCACCATGTCTAAAAATGGCTAAAGGGCCGTACGGTATGTGTTCGTACAGCATAGTATGGTATAAATATGTTTCAGGTACGGTACAATATGCACGTAGGTTGGGTCAGATTTAAAATTTTGGACACGCGAGTTTTAAAAGTACGAGATGATTAAAGATGAGTTAAAACATGAAAAAACTTGCAATAAGTACATTTCACTTTTTAATAAAAATAAATTTAAAATTTTATGATTTTAAAAATAACTTGAAATTAAATTCTTTAAATTCATTTAATTCTTACTTAAAAAAATACTATAATTGATTTATATTTGTTATTTATTAAATAAATAATTGATATCATGATTTTAATAAATAGAATTCTAAATATCATGATTATATAAATATATATTAATATTATTGTGAACTATGATCTATGACTCTATGTAAATCCAAGATAACAATTAAGTTAACTCTTAAGAAAATTTATTACTATTGTTGTTGTTGTTGTTGTTAAGTATTAAAAAAGAATTCTAATACCATATGGTCAAATTTAGTAATTAATATTACATTCTCTTACTATTGTTAGTTTATTATTATTGAATATAGACTTGAGTTTTGAATTTTCGATTCTATTAAATTTGAATAAAGGCACATGAACCCCAAAAATATATATAGGCTTAAAAAAATACGGCGATAACTTAGCATGAGTTTTTAAAAAGAAAAAAATGAAAAAAGTTTATCGAGCTTTTTTTAGGCATGGCACGCACAGCTCACGACACGACACGTTTAGGTTGAGCCTAAATAATAAAAAAATACAGCACGACAAGGCACAAAATACATAGTGGTCAATGCACGATACGGCGTAGGCATGAGCATGCGTGTGTCTTTCTTTAATGCCGACTCGACCCACTGGCATGGTCCATTAGCCATCTCTAACCTGCCACAAGCCTATTAGTGTTTTGTATTATAAAAAAATCTTAATTTAATTATTTCATTTTCTATGAATTTTAATTTAGGAAAATGCTATTCATCTAAAAAAGTTCTCAAAAATAAACTTTCTTAGAAAAATAATATATAAAAAATCTCATAAACTATTTAAATTTCTAAAGAGATATTTTTTTGTTAAATTAAAAAATTTATTTAACAATATACTTGTGAGTGCCATCAAATTTAGATCGTAAAAGGTGATTGAAAATGTTTTGTTAAAATAAAATAAAATAAATTAATTGATCTTTAGGTTAAGGAATTCATTTAAAAGTAAAAAATTATTAAATAATTTCTTAAAAATTTGATTTTTTTTTCAAAAGAGTTTTCAAACTTTTACAAAAATTTAATAAAATCAAAATTGCTAGAAAATAAGAATATAAAATTTTGTGAAGTCCACACATCCATTGGTGACAAAATGGCCACACCAGAACGGGCTAATCACGCATCGCCACATACGATCTCTACCCACTCATCCATCTATCGTATTCGTACTTATCATCGAACAAAAAAAGGAAAAAAGAAAAAAGAAAAAAGCTTTTTATTTGCTCTGTGACTCCGCTGCGTCGTCTCTCTCTCTCTCTCTCTCCTCCTTCCTTTCGATTTATTTTAGGGCACACAAACAAAACTCGTTTCCTTTGACTCAGTGCTTATAAAGATCTCTGATCTGCGCTCCCTCCCTCAGGTACTCTGTAATATTTCCCTTTGGTTGAGTCCGAGTTCACTTCCTCTTTTACGATCCCATCGAGTCCCCTTTTCGCCAACTTATAACTATTTTCCCGTTCGTAATTAATCGCGATTTTAGGATTTAGGGTTTAACGGCTATCTACTTTGATGAGATAGTATTAGGTTTTGGTTTGTTAGCATTTTAACTTTCATTTCTTTTCTTTTTTCTTTTAATTTGTTACACGTTGTTGAAATGTATACTGAAGTGATTTATATACTGTCTGTTTTTTTTGTTTTTACTTTTGATAAAGTTTAATTCAAGATTTTGGTTTATTTAATTATTTTTCTGTCAGCAGATAACTGATTAGTCAGTGGAAAGCATAATTAGTTCTCTTAGCATATTATTTAACATTACATTTTCTAGGTTGCATGGAGCATTTGGGATTAGAGACAGTTGTTTAGAACAATGCTTATGTGTCTTTGTAGCATGCATTTCATTAGAAAGTAAATTTTGGTGGATTTTTTCTTTTTAATTTTCTAAGCTTTGGTACTCTGTTTTAGGGTTCATTTTATGGGTCCTTCTCATGCCCTCTTTGTTTGCATTGAAGATGTTTAGGGTTTTTGACCAACCTCTTATTAATATTGAATACTGTGCGTTGAAATGAGGCATGAGAGATAACAGGACTCTTTAGTTCATGTTCGCATGCAGTCTTCTTTTCTTTTTCACGTACATTATTCTTGGATTTTTTCAAAATCTTGTTATACTCAAAAAGTAAATGGTAGAAAATCTTGATATAAGTCCTAAAATACTCAGCACATTTCTTTTTGTTTGGAAATCACTGAAAACTTTTATGCTTAAATTTTGATGTTTATCGCAGTTGTTTTTGGTGTCTTTCTGTTTGTTAGTTGCTGTGTTTGAGTCTCAATTTTGATCTTATGGGTTTAGTCTCTTACATAGTGTTGTATTTTTCAGGCTTTAATTTGTACATTCGCAGGGATCAAATCAGCATTCTATCTATTGAAATTCAAGACACAGAAGGGCTGCTTCTCAGCAAGGAATGATTTTTTGCATGAACTTTTGACACTCTTGCAATGTCCGGGTTACTTAATGTATTGTCACTTAACTTGGAAGCTGTAGGACTATCAAAGTATCTGTCCAGTTGTGGAACTCTCTGTTATGCTACTTGCCTATTTTAAACTAGTTGCGTGTTTTTCACTTCGTGTATATAGTACATGGAATATTCTTTAATTTTGAGATAAATGATGTGTAATATAGATAGACCATTGAGCTGTTCCTTTTTTCTAATTTGTGAGACCTGACATGCAATCATGTAGTTTTGTTTTTAGTTTTTCAATGTGAATTATTTGCTGTATAAACCGGTGATGTATCATGCCTATGTTTTTTCATTTGACATAAGCAGGTCTAAAGTGACATATTGTGAAGTTTGGGATTTTGTAATTGTTCGATGCTGGGAATATCTGGAGTCTGTTTTGTTATAGGAACTGTCTGACAGATTATCACAATTTTTATTGGATAAAACAATATTAGAAAATTTTTATCTAACTATCACGTTTGCATAATGGCATATATGAATGAATTACAAGTATTACATTTTGAAAATTATTTCTGCTACTTTGTATTTTGTGCATAATTTGTTATGAGTATTTTGCAAGTTTTTCTTCATTATGATAATTCATGTAGCATAAATTTTTATTATTTGATTTTCTGGTGATACAAATATAGTCAATTTTTTTTCTGAGTTTTGTCTGCTACTTAAGTAAATTACAACATGTTTTAATCAGCAATCTTCCCTCAACGGTTCGGCTTCGAATATTCCGGACGGCACTGGGCGATCTTTTGCTACATCTTTCTCTGGACAGTCTGGTGCAGCTTCTCCTGGTTTCCATCACAATGGTAAGGTAGCTGTTGCTGGCGTTCCACTAACTTGTGTTATTTTGAGATTAATTTAATTGAAAGGCTTCTTTTGCAGGAACTATTCAAGGACTTCATAACATTCATGGGAGCTTTAATGTGGCCCCAATGCAGGGTACACTTGCATCAAGGAATTCAACAATAAATAATGTGCCAACTGGTGGGGTTCAACAACCTACTGGAAGCCTTTCTAGTGGAAGATTTGCATCAAACAACCTTCCTGTTGCTCTCTCTCAGGTACTATTGGTTTAATGATGGATGTGACTTGTTATGATTGGCAACAATGAAGTTTACTGTTTGTTATATGTTCTTGCCATGTGTGTGCATGTTGTAGTTTTGTGGCTTGTGCTTACTTTTGTTTCAACTTCCTTTTGCAGTTATCTCACGGAAGCTCCCATGGACACTCAGGAGTTGCAAACAGAGGAGGTATAAGTGTTGTTGGAAATCCTGGATTTAGTAGTAACACAAATGGAGTTGGCGGATCTATTCCGGGGATTCTTCCAACATCTGCGGCAATTGGTAACCGTAATCTTGGTCAAGGAATGGGAGTTTCCCCAATTTTGGGAAATGCAGGTCCTCGGATAACAAGTTCAATGGGAAATATGGTTGGTGGAGGCAACATTGGAAGGAGCATGGGTTCTGGTGGGGGTTTATCTGTGCCTAGTGGTCTTGCATCTCGTTTAAATCTAACTGCGAATAGTGGATCTGGAAGTCTAAATGTGCAAGGACAAAATAGACTGATGAGTGGCGTACTTCCTCAAGGTATATTACCTTGAAGTTTTCATTCATATTTGTTGGTAGGAGTAAATGTTCTATTCTACTGCTGGCTCGTGCTATTTAATATGTTGTGAGTCACTAGCTGGTGCTGGGTTGGTATCAGTTTTGAAAATTATTTTAAAAGGGTAAGAAATAAAAAGAAATCACATCCTGATGATATATTTTCTAAATTCAGTTGTTGCTCTTTGAAAAGAATTAGAATTCTTTTGTTGGCTTTCATGAAAGATACTCACCACCTCAAGATTTGGCTGGGTGCAGAAGTGCTTAGTTTATTATTATTAGTTTTCCTTGTTAGCTAGTCGTAAATGCATATTTATTTCAATTTGTTTTGCTACTTTTTTTTTCTCTAAATGTTTTATTGTTGTGAATGTAATGCATATTTACCAGTGTAGCTATGTTTGATAGTGTGAATGATGTATTCTTTATCCAGGATCTCCACAGGTAATTTCTATGCTAGGAAACTCTTATCCTACTGCTGGTGGTCCACTTTCCCAAAGTCACGTGAACAATCTCAGCTCTATGGGAATGTTGAATGATGTCAACTCTAATGACAGTTCCCCTTTTGACATAAACAATGATTTCCCTCAGTTGACTAGTCGTCCTAGTTCAGCCGGTGGGCCTCAAGGACAATTGGGTAATTGAAGAAAGATCTTGCACTTTGCTCTCTGATTGTTTTTTTTATCCCCCCATTCCTGCTGCTGGAGATATAATTTGAAGAGAATGTTGCAGGTTCTCTACGAAAACAAGGTCTTGGAGTTAGTCCTATTGTTCAACAAAACCAAGAGTTTAGCATACAAAATGAAGATTTTCCGGCTTTGCCTGGATATAAAGGTGCATATTATGAGATTATTTGTCCTACTTTATAGTGAAGGGTTTTGTTTTGTTTTGGTTTGTTATGTTTTTTCTTTCCTGGTGGAAACTTCTGAACTGAAATAAGGACATTATCTAGTTCTAGCCTGATGGTCCATTGATGCTAATTGACATGCTCCATCTTTTAAATAGGACATTATGGATATGACATTATCAATCTTCATATTATTCAGCTTTTTCTTGTGGTCAATGGCCATGATTCAAAAGAAATTTTTAATATTGTGCACGGTTTCAACATGACAGTCCTTGATGTCTGGTATGATTTTTACATGTTAGCTTTTCTGTAGATATGCTGATGGATAAAACTTTTGCATGCTTAATATGTTAATACTATGCATGTATATTTTGAGCACTGATGTCTGGAAGTTATTACACTGATTTTGCCTAAAACTGTTAATTAGTCTCACCAGAACTATGAGTTTGACTACAATGTTAGATCTTATCCAGGTGGTAATGCTGAATATGGTATGGATTTGCACCAGAAAGAACAACTTCATGAGAATACCATGTCGATGATGCAATCTCAGCACTTCTCTGTAAGTCTTACTATTTAACAGATTGAGCAACTCTTCTTTTCTTTTCTCTTATTATTATTGTCATCCTTGTCATCATTATCATCTGCAACACACAGATGGGGAGATCTGCAGGGTTCAATCTAGGTGGAACTTATACATCTCATCGCCCTCAGCAGCAACAGCAACATGCACCATCAGTTAGTAGTAGTGGTGTCTCCTTCTCATCTGTTAACAACCAGGATCTTCTCCATCTGCATGGCTCAGATATGTTCCCATCTTCGCATTCTTCCTATCACTCACAGGTATGGCAGTCTGTTGCTGTAGTCTGTTTATGATGTTTTGATGGTTGAAATATAGAAACTGAGAGTAAATTCATAATCTAAATGATTGGTTTCACTACTCAATGCAGTAATGCTTTCATAAACATTGTTTTGTGCACCTCTCTCTTGTCTTTTCCTTTCTTTTTCTTGTTTTCTTCTCTTAAACCCATTTCATCTCTGGTTCAGACCAGTGGACCACCTGGCATTGGACTGAGACCTTTAAATTCTCAAAATCCGGTTTCGGGCATGGGCTCATACGATCAGCTTGTCCAGTATCAACATCAGAACCCATCCCAATTTCGTCTTCAACAGATGTCTGCAGTCAATCAGTCATTTAGAAATCAGGATATGAAATCCATACAGGCAGCACATTCTACTCCTGACCCATTTGGCTTGCTGGGCTTGTTAAGTGTAATAAAAATGAGTGATCCTGATCTCACATCGCTGGCTCTTGGGATTGACCTTACGACACTTGGGTTGAACTTGAATTCAACAGAAAATCTTCACAAAACTTTTGGTTCGCCATGGTCTGATGAACCAGCAAAGGGTGACCCAGAGTTCACTGTGCCGCAATGTTATTACGCTAAACAACCACCTGCTCTACATGTGAGCTTTTCTTCATTGTCTATATTTCTTTGGTTTGATTGAGGGCTCAACATATTTTCCTTTCTCACTTTTGATCATTTGTGGGTGGCTGCAGCAAGGTTATTTTTCAAAGTTCACGGTGGAGACATTATTTTATATATTCTACAGGTGCTTCCCTTTAATTTATTCTTGTTTCGTTTTGGATACCTCTTCAATGTTTGTTTATTTATTTTTTTTCACCTAGCAATCGTGGTTTTCTCTCTTTTGCAGCATGCCTAAAGACGAAGCCCAATTATATGCTGCAAATGAACTGTATGTTCTCTTAGCCAATACCAGTGTATATATTTTTTGTTTTCCCTTTTACACATGGGTGTTGAAGTTCTTTTTCATCTGCAATTCGTTATGTTGAGGTTGGATTCTATTTAGATTGGTGCAACATGTTTTTCTTCTTGGCAGTTACAATAGAGGTTGGTTTTATCACAAGGAACATCGGTTGTGGTTCATCAGAGTCCCCAATGTCGAGCCATTAGTTAAAACAAATGCATACGAGAGAGGATCTTATCACTGTTTTGATCCTAACACATTCGAAACAATCCGCAAGGTTTGATCAATAATTTTTACTTATTCCATTTGTATTCTTTAGTCATGCCTTGAAGGGTGCTTGATGTTAAGAAGTATTGAATTTTCATTGCAGGATAATTTTGTTGTCCATTATGAGATGTTGGAAAAGAGACCAGCTCTTCCTCAACATTAACAAGATATTTTTTGAATTTACATTGTAAAGTTTCTGTTGTGGAGCTCATTCATTAGAACGTAAGTCAGCTTGCAGCATTAATGTTTATTTGAATTTAGTAAATTGTTGCGTCAGTATTGTTGCAGTAATTGGCCCCTCATTTAGCTTCGTTTTTCTTTTTCTCCCCCCTTTTTTTAGTGTAACACTATGCAAAGCAATATTCTCAAAAGGTTGTATACCAAGGTACTCATGTATCTTAGGAAATGGATTCGGTTACCGCAGCTTACGCTTTGTCCAAAGTTATTGGATGAATTTAGACACGAGAAGTACAATTGGAGCCTGACACTATGGAGCCAGCTTGTTAGATGAACCATACCATTTGCATTTGACTTTGTAATATCCTCGAGCAGCCAATCGTAGGAGTTCCGTAAAGCATACTGGTAGTTAATTAAAAGATGCAGTAGCTTCTCTTTGTGAGAGATGGATTTAGAGATTTTTATGAAGAGGATCCAAATGGGATGTCTTGAGACCTCTCCTTTGAGTACCTGAACCTTAATATTACCCACCAAAAGGGTTAAAAAAAGGAGTTCTCAATTTGGAAATATTGTGATAAGTTGGTCTAATAAAGTACATTTCAAAATTTAATTAACGACAAAGAACTTTAATGATACAGTATCAATCTTAAAAGGCAAGCAAACGAAGTAAAATAACCCGCAGTGGTGGATCCGGATTCCAGTGGGAGGCCTAGCAAATGTTTTCCCGACTCGCATCGACCGCTTCGAAAACTTCCATGGCATCAGGCAACTGTCCCATTATGGGTCCGTTTGCTGAACCAGAGACCCGAATAGGATACAGTGAAACCGTATCGTGCACACCTTAATACTCGCTCATTCAGGAATGTCCACGGCATCTAATTTTTGCTGCATTGTGCAAATTTGAACCTTGCTAGTTTGCTTTCTAGAAACTGATAAATGGGGACCATAAAGTAGGGAAATTTTGAAGTCATCTGTGTTGTAGCACAAAGTACTGACAGACGTATGGAATCTGAGACATTTTTAGATTGGATTGCACTTGCGATTACTACCATGACGGGAAATTTTCTTTGAGAAACTCTGAGTGAGAGAAGCAGTCTCTCTGGTGATGTTAAGATAGTCCGTCATTTCTTTTGATTTTCAAATCGGACTACGTAAGTATCGACAAGTTGCCTCCATCATGTACAAATAATTACTTGCATAATCTTACGGGATGTAACAATGCACGAACAGTGAGCGCCAAAGAAATCACTTTACCAATAACTTTTATTAGCGCCATGGTCGATTACGCTGTGGAGTGGAATTGTTCTCCATTAACCTGTGCGTGTCTTGGAACATAGAATTTACGCCAAGTGATGAAATAAAGGGGACCTCATCGTTGCCATTACGCACTAAACACACCATTGTCTCTTCTTTTTTCGTCATGTAAATCAATTCATGGTACATAGGCTCTTCTAGGCTCCTAGAAGCGGTCACGCTTGCCCATAAAATTGCCATCGATCTCCTATCTAAAACTTGGTGGCTTAGAGAGGCCGCCATAGTTACCGTAAACGAACCGAGCTCGAAACAGAAATTTGCAAGCAGCACAAGATAGCGGCAACTTATAACATTTTATAGCGCCATCCGGGGAGAATCTGAAGATATTCATGGTGTTGATGTTTTGGTTGGGAGTGAGGAGAAAATTCTTCCCAGCGTTTATTAACTCTTGATCTGTTCGCTATTTCGCTATGTCATCATTCATTATTGTAACATTTGATGATCCACAGTCAATAAGCAACCAACTGTAACCAAGAACTGCCGTATATACGAAGCTAAATTGAATTGGAGATTGGAGATTACGCTTTTTTTTTTCCCCCAGAAACTAATAACTGAAAAAGAAAGGGACTTACTGTCATGACTTGAAGAGGCGACGATGATTACTGCACATAGTGATAGAGACAACAAAACATGCAACAATTTCCGGGGATGCATTACGCAATAACCTATCTGCATAACAGTCTTCATAGTGATGCCAGATATGCCACCTGGCCTCTGCATGATTTTAAGCATACACTTGAAATTAGATTTCAGGATTCGACAGGGGGAAATTTTCCTGCAACTTCCGCTACCACATCACATAAACTTTTTTTAACTACATGTATTGAGATGGCCAAAGCAGTCGTTGTCAGATATGAAGTAATTATTTATTAGCATTTGTGAGAGAGAGCCGAGATTTTAAGAGATTTGAGAGCATAAAATTATAAAGCTCTTGAGAGTTTTGTGAGTGAGTAATTGGGTATATTGGGGTGGGTCTTAGGTTGCGAGACAACATTTTAGTATTTGTATATTTCACATCACTAGTAAAAATATTTTGTTTAGTCTTCTTACAAAAATTTAAACCACATAATTTTTGTGTTCTTTTTGTATGTTGTATGTTTTGTATGTTTATTTTTTAATTTTTTTCAATTTCATTTTAGATGTGGCGCTACTTTACCCATCAATTTCCTAACAATATCTTAATTGATTTGGTAAATAATGTGAAATTACTTAATTGACTCAAGTAGTAATTAGTTATTAAATCTGATCTAAATAATAAAATTTTATTAATAACACATGAGTTGGGATACAAATTAAGTATCCTATACTGGTTCAGTGGCATTTGTCTTGTCTTAAGAGTCGATTCTTAAAACAACAACTGAAAAAAAAAGAAAAAGGAAATGTACTTAATACATTGAAAATCGATGTCTTAAGCGAGGCTGGATATATGTAAGGCCGGCCGCATTATGATGATAAAATGGATATTACCGCCGAGGAATTATAATGAGCAGATTTCAGAATTCGACGATGTTAAGTTATATATTCCGCATTCGCTATCAATTTTTGACTGACATACATTATAAGTTCATTATTAATGTCTTCTTGTTCTTGTACAAGTATTGAGACAATGCGCGTAAACGCCCCAATCATGCCCTTGCAGTTTCGAAAGTATCATTTACTCGATGACAAATCTTTTGTAGGATTTTTTTAACAATAAGGAAAAAGATTAATCTGTTAAGAATTGATGTCTTTGATATCTTTTCTCAAGAGTCAATTCTTTTATTTTCCACAGATGTAGGTGTTTGACTTTGGTGAGTTGCGACACACTGGGTCAACTAACTTTAATTGAAAGAATTAATTTTTTTTTTTTTTATAGGTATCCAGCCGAATTGAAAGAATTTTTATTTGTTTATTGACAATGGTTCATTTAATTTCCTTGAATGGTTGGATTTTTGTTTTGAGTTTATTTATTCGCATTTAAATTAATTAAAGGTTACACGTGACAGAATTTCAAATAAGGGGAAAAAAAAAGCGGAGCAAATGAAAAGAAGTTACAAATACAAACATTGGTAATGAGAAGCCCAGCAGGCGTCCTCCATTAGGCGCATCAACCACATCAAGCACCTGAAACACTTCCATGGCATTTACTAGAGGTGGCAATGTGGATCCATTTGCAGATGAAATTGTTACATTCGCTGAACCCGAAACCCGAACAGGATACAGAGACACCACATTGTTCTCCATCCCAAGAGTGGCCCAGCTAGGAACATCTACGTCTCTGGCATTCAATTTTTGGCCGTCTATGTAAATTTCAACCTCACCAATCTCAAACCCAATAATTGGATCCATAAAGTAGAGTACAAAGTAGGCTACAACTTCTGTTTGTGATGAAAAATTGACCGGCAAATATATGGAGTCCGAGACAGTTTTTGCTTGGATGGCAGTTAGCAACACGGGGAATGGTGGACTATTTTCTAGTGGTGAATAGCCGTCGAGCATTGGATCACCGGATATGTTGCGATATTCAGGCATTTCCTGAGGCTTCCAAATTCTGTTACAGCATTCTTCATTCCTGTAGTGTTCTCATCAACCAAACAAATTGTTCATCTTAAATGTGTAGTGCTCTGTGATACTTAAAAATTATTATTATTATTATTATTTTGTTTCTCAAAAAAAAAAAAAAAAAAAAAAAAAAAGCATAAAGGGGACGCTCAATTCTCAAGATTTGCCCCAATAGACAGCAAGACCCCTTTTTTTTTTTCTAAAAAAGGACAGTCAAACCCCACAATTTCATAAATGAATATTTTAGATATCTTTTGTTAATAAATTAAGTTTCATTTAGTTGGAGATAAAGGCAGTAATGTACTATAATATCCAACAACATGATAAAAGATTAACTGCCAAATTTCTCTGTTTTCTGTTCTTTACACCTAGCACTGCTCTAAACTTAACTGCCCGTTTTTGAAACACCGAGAGTCTGACTGTAGCAAACGATTCTGAGTGTACTTTTTGCCTTGGCTTAAAAAAATAAAAAAATGGTCTTACTCAACAGTTTTGTTTGCGCCAAAGTTGATCCTGCTTTGGAGGTACAAGGCAGTTTTGTTCTGCATCAATGTGTACATATCTCCGGGCATGTATGTGGCTTTGCAGCGTAGAAATAAAAGCAACGCCATTATCGCTATTACGCACTAAACACACAGTAGTTTTTTCACTTGTAGTTCTGTAAATCAGTTCATGGTACACCGGCTGGTCTTGGATCATAGAAGTTGTCACATTTGCCCATAAATTGCCATCAATCTCCAATTTGAAACTCGACGGCCTAGATAGGCCATCATAGTTACCATAGAAGAACCCGGCTCGAAATAGAAACTTTCCGTTAAAAGGTTGTAATGGCAAGTTGTAGCAGCTTTTGTTGTCACTGGGGAAAAATCGTAAGCTATTCATTGGATTGAAGACTTCACTTGGAGTGAGGATAAAATTTTTCCCAGTATTTATGAAGTCTTTGTCTTCGTACCAATGTGTATCGACACCATTAAAGCTTGTTGTTGTTTCTGCTGATGCTCCACAGTCAATGAACAACTCACTGAAACCGTCGCTGTCGCTGCCCTGTACTGTTGCAGAAAAGATTAACGGGATTAGAGAGTTAATTATTTGCCTCAGTGTTTGGTTAGTCGAAGAACTGAAATTTGAAAAACAGATAATTAGTCTTACCGCAACGATTTGAAGATCCTATGAAGAATGCAGCGGATAGAAGCAACAGCATTTGAAACAATTTCTTCCGGGGATCCATTTGCAGAGAGAAAAACTAATAGACTTAGCTTGACTGTCTGGCGGCTAGCATTTACTGCATTGCATGGATGGCAAGTGCCGGATCATTTTGAATTGTTTATAAGGGCATGCAAAACTAATGATGTCAAAATGATTTTCATTGGGTTTCGTGATCTGCCAGGTAATGCAGGAAGATTTGACTTGAACTTAACGGATTTGGAGACAAAAAATTTTCGGACAGGGATAAGCATATAACCTATCTAAACGGTCTTTAGTGATGCCAGAACCTTGCGGCCGGCCACATCATGAAGTCAACCTCAGATACTTCAAGGACCGCTCTTCAATATAACCATTGAAAATGTAATAATTGCCAGTATCTGAAGGAAAAGAAAATATATTCCCTTTGAAAATTTTCAACATATGAGCTGCTTTAGAAACATCGATCACTGAAACTAATATCGCATTTGGTTTTGGTACCAATGTAGATCTCTCTGCTGGGGCCTGGAGAAATTGTCACATTGGCCGAATTATCGATGCAAAACCTGACACCACATGGTATTGATCCTCTAATCTTCCTCAGTTTGGAGGTCTTTGGCATTCAGTTTTCCGTCAATTTGCAAAGCTCAACGTTGCTAGTTCGATTTGGAGGAAATTTAAGCACTAAATTATATGGAGTATGAAACATTCTTTAATTAGATTGGCGTTGCCACCACACGCCACAGAATTAGGGGTCAGGACACAGATTTAAGGCTATTTCTTCGAATTAGTATTCATATCTGGGTTTTTAGCCTTCGCAAAAACTTCATCTATATTACCTATTAATTAAAAGACCTGCTCAAGAAGACCATCTAATTCTATGAACAAAATCAATTTAAACCGTCTAATAGTTTCAGGTAGACCACATGATTCTCCAAGGAACCAGTAAACGTTACATTTCATAAACGGAGAATGAATCTGAAGTTGAGTTCAAGAATTTGGTCCATTAGTTGTGGTGATCTTTCTATCACATTTGTAGTTAAAGAATGTGCAATTTTACATATAGATTCTGTTTTTTAAAAAAATTCAAAATTGGCTACAATATTATTTCTTTCAAGCTACCAATCAGTTTCATGTGTATTCATGAAATATAGACAGTAGTGCGAATTCCAATGCATTATAAAAACAAACATTGCATTAGTGTTTGTATTCTTTTCCGGTTTTATAACTAACTGCTATTAACCAGCTGAAATCTACATTTTCTAATAATATTGTGATATATGCACCTAAGAATTTGTATATAAAATAAGTACGTATTAAGCAAATTGTTAGAGAAATTAAATGAAAACACGAATATTATAACTTACTCAATACTTCTTTTTTGCACCATCGTTGATCTGATTCATGTTACTGTGATGAGGATTAGCGAGCGGATTTCAAAGTTGAATAATGTGAAACTATCCTGTTTTTCCAATCACCTTGTAAGTAGTTTTTTTTTTTTAAATAAGTTCTTCTATTCTAATAATAAGAGGCACCTATCGAGGCACGTATCGGTATTTAAAATAAAGGTATGATTTCTCATACTGCCAATGATGCATAACAATACATTTTATGAGTTTTCACTTACTGTGAACTTCTGAAAATTCTAGGGAAGCAAATTTCAGTCTCGGTTATCTTCAGGTACGTAAAAATTTATACTGACATGAACATTTATGATAAAGTATATATAGCAATCACATTTTAGGTCAGAAAGATACTAAAATGGGGAGCAAATGAGCTACACACTATGCTAATGAGAAGCCTAGCAGATGTCTTCTCTTGGACACAGCAAGCACATGAAAAACTTTCATGGCATTTAGTGATGGTGCCAATGCAGTCCCATTTGCAGGAGAGATTGTTACCTTTGCTGAACCGACAGTGGCATCCAATTTTTGGCTGTCTGTGTAAATTTTAACACTCCTACTTTGATTCCACGCAACCCGAACAGTTGGATCCATAAAGTAGAGTATAAAGCAAGCTACTACTTTCTGAGGTGGAAAATTAACACACACGCATATATATATATATTGCGATTGCCATCAGTGGCCATGGCGGTCTATTTTCCTGTAATATGTACCATTCAGGTACTTTACCCGTGGATAAGGTTACATATTCTGACATTTCCCGTGATTTCCAGATTCGGTTACAGCATTCTTGCAGAGGACCAATTTTTTCCCTGTATTTTCACATTAAACAAAGATAAATAGTAAGAAAATAAGTATATGTCTCTGATTTGAGGTACTGCAATATACTAACGTGTTTTAGATCCACAACTACTGTGAAATAGAATCATTATAGCGGATACGGGTGTGCTTTCGAAATTAAACTGAGGCATAACAGTTACAATCTGTTGCTTACTCTCATCAGCTTTGTTTGCGCCGTGATTGATCCTGCTGCCGAGGTAAAAAAGCGGTTCTGTTCTCCATCAATGGCTCGTACATTTCTTCAGGAATACATGTAGCTTCTAGCGAAGAAATAAAAGGAACCTCATTATCCCTGGTACGCACTAAACACACGGTTGTCTGTTTTTTTGTACCGTTCTGTAAATCACTTCATGGTACACCGGCTCTTGTTGGCTAGTAGAACTTGTCATATTTGCCCATAAATTGCCATCGGTCTCCGATTTGAAACTTGGGAGGCCTAGATAGGCCATCATAGTTACCATAGTAGAACCCTGCTCCAATATATATATAGAAAAGTTTTCCAATCAGAGATCTCACCAATGCACTGTATTTTGTCATATAGAATCTAAATTTTTTGTCTTTTAGTTAAAATAAAGTCAGAGATTTCTGATTAGAAAATTACTCATATATATATTCCGAAACAGTTTCTAATGGTAACTTGTAGCAGTTTCTGTTGCCATCGGGGAAAAATCTTAAGCTATTGATCGGATTGAAGTCTTGGCATGGACAGAGGAGAAAAATTTTCCCACTATTTATGAAGTCTTCATCTCTACGGCAAATATTAGGCGTCCCAGGGTAGGGAGTTGGTGTGTCATCTGAAGAGCCACAGTTGATGAAGGTACAGTAGCCGACTACTGTAATAGAAAGATTAATGATATACTATCAATAACTTGGAATGTTTGTTTCAGTGTTTGGTGAATTGAAGAACTAAAATTTGAGAAAGAAATAAGTCTTACCTTGACGATTTGAAGATCCAAGAAGAGCACTGCAGATAAAAGTAACAACACTTGGAACATTTTCTTCCAGGGCTTCAACCAAGAGATTTGGTTGAGGCGTTTTATTGCAAGCTAGTAAATCTCGATCAATTTGAAGGCAATATAAGGACATGCACAAGTAGTATTGTCAAAATGATTTTTCTCCAGTTTGATGATCAGCCTGGCCAGTCAAGTACACATTATCAAATGCTGCCAGAAACCTTGTGGCCAGCCTGACGCCGAACTTCACAAAAAGTTGAGACAGCATTGCTGTGACGACTTGTTATCTATAGCTATCGTATTGATCACGGTGTTCTGTGGATATGAAACACAATCCAGTTGAGGGACCAAGATATTATCCTTGATAATTGGTGCCTTGCTTAAGGATCCTCCTTCCTATCACTAAAATAGAAGATAACAAAACACGTTCACTTCCATCAGCAGAATCTAGTGGCAGCTTGTACGCAGTACCAGTTTCTGTTGCCATCCGGGAAAAATATGTTCATGTTATCGCAGTTTTGGTTCGGAGCGAGAAAAATTAAACACACAAAATATATAATTGTCATATTCAGTTGAATAGGTATAGGCTGGTCCACAATCACAGAGCGACTCTTATCAAGGGAAATGGCTACACAAACCTTTGTCAAGCAAAGAATTTTCACAGGAATAACTAGCAACACCTTACTGTATAAATATTTTGATAGCTTTTATCTGATTCTTAGCTGACATGATGTTAGTAAAAAATTATAGAGTCCCAAGCATCAACCCGTTAGAGCAGATGAGATACGTTATTTTACACTGAGGCAAGTTAAAACAAAAGGGTAAAACTACAACTGAAAAGCTACAAGATAATCATTTAGACTGATTGCTTCTATTTGTAACAACGAAAGAAACTTATGATATGGCCAGCCTCATCATCTATGGAAGTTTTCTTCAGCTGTCAGTTCGATTTTTAACATTTGCTCTTCCAAGCCAACTCAAGATTGTGAAGAGCCCAAAGCCAATCCTTTCAAAGCTGGCATTAGGTTCTCCAGATGCTCTCTTTTACTCAAGATTCTATCAGATGAACAATCTTGTTCCTGCCAAAACAGAAATATAGCATCATAATGCATGATCAAACATTAATCTCGTAAACTGTTATACATCATACAAATATGTGAATAACCATGTAAAGAACTAAATTCTCTTTCCACATTCTATTCACATTTTTCCCACATATGATACAAAAGAATGTTCCCTTCTTGCCAAGAGGATTCTAAATGTTATGGACATTGCTTTTAAGAGTTACTAATCCCTGAAAAACAAGAAATATCACTCAACACGAAAGAGTTACTACATTATGGATACTGCAAATAAAACCACTATGTTTACTCACATCACCAGTAGCTGCTGACATAAGTGCTAAAAGGGTCACCGTTGCAGTTTGGTAATCTGTCAAGACCTTATATGCCGAATCATCCATTTTATCCTGAATAATCAATGAACAAGTTAGATATGCAAATTAGAAATAAATGAACCATTAACTGCACTTCATACCTTCAATCGAGAAACAGCAACTGAAATGGCCCTTCCAGGGGCTTGAAGAGCTTTATTGTGAACCTGTAAACAAGAAATACATGTTCCAAGTTACACATAGAGAGATACACATCTGTGTAAAATTCAATCATTGAACTTATACTAACAGACCTGCACATAAAGTAGGGACACAACTTTTGCCAGAAGTGAAACTGGGTCAGTTTCAGCAGAAACTTGAGACGTCAAATCCTGAGAATGAAAGATAAAGAAAGGTAAGATGTTGAGAAGCTTTACAGGTTATAAATTGACTCCAACTTTTCTAATTGTCTATCCACTTGTCCGACCCATATTTCTGTATCCCCATAGACAGGAAGACCCACCTTGCGATATGAATGCAAAAGAGTTCTTTCCAATTTCTTGTCAAGCTTTTTCAAGTGCAACCCACTGATAGAAAAGAACCCACAAGAGCTAAGTACCATGTCAAAAAAGATACAAATTACCCATCTAAGCCACAAACATGCGGGAGAATATAATTACCTCTCCTCTGCTAACTCTTTAAATGCACTCATAAATGTTTCCACTTGCTGTCACAGAGAATATTCAGAGTTAGAACTCATTGATTTTTAACCAAAATAATACAAACATATTCTGAACTATGGCTATTGAACAAAAGCAAATCAAGTTGAAATAGAGAGACTTAAGATTCCTAGTCACACGCCCCTCTCCGATTCTGCTATCACTTCTTCAAATGTAATACAAACCCAACAAGATTAATTCCCGCTCATGTGAAGGGCAGTGAAAATTTTGTTTCCAACGAAAAGTTCTCAACAGATCCATCTAGATATTAAGATACCAAAGATTCTTATCCGCAGCAATATTGGAATATGCATTAAGAAAAGAAACATAACTTTCGATTGCACCTCTACTAACCAAATTTCATGCCACACCACATTACGTATTGTATATCACCTATGTTTGAAGAATATGAACTTCAAAAGATCATCTCACACTCCAATGAATCAACCATTTCTTACAATGTAACTCTTAAGACAACAAAAACATCATGTCTTATGACGACGACACTGACCTTCCCTTCCAAAGCTTCAATGACTGCAAGAGCCCTCTTTGAAAGTGGTCCGGGGAAACTCTTGGCCTGTGCAAGCAAAAGGGAGCATGAATAAGAATCAGCCACCGGCAAGACTTTTTCCGAATGGTCATCACTTTTGCATATAGGAAGGATAGATAAGCAAGTAATTATTTCATACAAGAGCAGTTCTTTCCGTTGAGCTTAGCGAAACAGAGTCCGAGTTTTGCAATTCCTGAACTTCAATTCCATTCTTCAATTTGTTGTGCATGTCCTAATAAAACGAGTTCCAAGTATTAGGCTCTGCTTCAAATTATCATATTTCTTAACTGATTAAGACTGCAGTAACATTCAAATAAAAATAGAACAGTGCATAATTACTACCAAGTTAAGAAATAATGTATCCACAAGAGCAGCAGCTGTTGTTCTCAACAGGTGCCTATGCATTATAACCTGTAAATCATAGAGAAGTCTTCTAGTACTCATTTCATCATCATAGCAACCACTTAAAAATATCAATCAAATGTCTGAAGAACTTACTGAAGTTGATTGGTCATCTTCAAACAAATCTAACGCTTTTTCATAGAGCTGCATATTTAAAAAAGACTGCCAAGATGCAAAAACACACAGTATATTTAGAAGATACAAATCAGCAAAACCAACCTACTGATGAAAACAAAACATACATCAAACACCTAACCTCGTCAAGTTTCTTTTGCAAATGATCAAGCAGACGCTTCATTTTCTCTGCATTTTCGGTGAACAATGCCTTTCTTTTCTCCTTCAAATAATTGATTAGCATTGGTCTCATATAACTGGCTAAAGGCCTTAGAATTGTCTTGGGATCATCTATACCTACGAAATCAGAACACAGCATTGCTAAAAGTAGGTTATAAAGCAAATGCTCAGTTGGCCAAAATTAAATAGAAAATCAACAGACCTTGTTCTTCAAAATCAGGATTCAGCATCATAATCTTTTGAATTACCCACTCTTCTGAAGGAACATTAAGATTGCCCTCTTGCAATTTACCAGCATCTTTCTTGGCACCTGGTTTAGAATCGGACACTTGTGATGGAGGAGTATCCTTGCCTCTCTTCTGGTTTTTCTTGGACTTTGTAGGAATATATTCTGTGTCATCTGCACCTCTTTCAGTTGCACCTGACTTTACATTGCCACCAGGTTTTCCCTTTTTCTTCTTTGACCCTTTCTCCAAGACATTCTTATGACCACTCTCAGAACTAGTCTCACTTGCCTCACTAGACCTGTTTGTATCCTGTCCAACTTTGGCTTCCTTGATCAAGTATGAATCATCACTCGGCATGATACCCGAGGAACCTGAAAGACCAAAAGATTCCACTTCTTTTTCCACACGATCATAAACATCCTAAGGTTGATATGAGAAAATGAAACCATCAGATCTCCAATAACGAAATGAAAGAATATAATTATCGTGGAGTGGTTTCCAAGCCCACAATTCCCATAATCAAATGGAGCAAACACATTAATATCCTTAAAGGTCCAATGGATTTTTTTAAGTAAACATTGACACATACGAAAAAGCACAAAATTTTACGTACAACAAGACAAGAAAGCTAGCCAAAACAAAGATAAATAATAGAAATAGCGAAGAAAGGGATCACAAAAGCTCAAGAAATCACCATCCTGACCATAGCCAGACTAGCATAGCCTAAATCTCTCCAATGTTTTCTTGAGAATAAACGAGTAGAAGTTTTATGACTTTCCCAAAGTTGCTATACTTGCTAAACAGAGCTATTAAGAAGAGGTGGTTAGGCAAAACAAATAAAAACCTTTCATACTCAAACCTAAGCCATCAAATGTAAAATACACGACACAAAAGTAAAGCAGCAGAACCACTGTTTGAACAGAAAACTCAAAATGAGCTTCTTTATAGAATTTATACCTTGACAAAACCATTGCTAAATACATAGGATTCACCCAGGATGAGTGCTTTGTTAGCCTGAAAAATTAACATAAAACAAATGAACAATAGGAAACAGATTAAATGCACAAGCAATTAACAATGGAGTAAATATGTGTAACCTTGAGGGCCGACTGAACAGATGGACAAAGTGACAGAATCTTAGAAGCATCTTGACTACCAAAGGATGCAGGTAATACAGAAAGAGAATCAATCCTGCATTAACGAGAGCTATGTATAAGATGGAATTACAAAATGAGTCAGTTTATAGGGTCCACCCATGTTAGTCACTGACTGTTGAGAACATTTATTGGATAAAAGTTTTAGAAGATAGTTAGATGACCATAATTATGGTCACAACTTTCTCCTTAGTCATTATCAGGAGAAAGAAATCAGATTAGGATATCATGGCAACTACTACTAACAGTGACAACATCCGTATAGAACCCCAAGACCATGATGATGGATTAAGCGTACAAGCAGTTTAAAATATCATATTGCAGATAAAATGAAGAAAACTTAGGTAAGGAGTTACCTAGTATCAATGTTACCAAAAAACTGAAATGCTCTAAGTTTTTACAAAATAAAGGGACAGAACAAAATTAAGAGTAAATAAGCTGAAAAAGATCAAGCAAAAAGAATGAAAAGAAAAGTACTTAATTATAAGCCTTACCAGCTACCACGCTCCACAGCATCCTCAGTAGCAGCATCCAATATCTCAATCATTGAGGGGTGAACAAATACAGTAACTAAATGTTTACCTTCAGGATATCTGGACTAAATTGGAGTACATTGCCACAAATTCAATTAGATAAGCACCAAAAAAAAATCCTCAATTATGAAGTATACATTTCAAGAAATTCAACAACAATATAATGCAATTCAGATCCCTTAATGCGACATTAACATAAAAGAAAGAAAATACCTGCAAGAACTGAACAGGCTGGGAAATTCCAAGTTTGTGCAGGGCGTCATAGCTGATAAAAGAATTCTGCAGCAAATAAAGGAAACGACAATCAATCATGGCATATTATTTCAGATTTTCCCAGAAATCAATAAATACAAAAATTAAAAAATCAGAACAAAATAAGCAAAGATTGTAAGTAAAAAGCAAATTCAACACATGCGCTGCATAAATTAGTCAAATCAAGATACTTATTGAAACAGTTTGAACTTATGAATCTGAATATCAACAATTGCAAAGAGAATTAGAAAGTGGCCCAAACCTGTGAAAAGAAAGAATCAATACATTCCCTTTGAGCAATAGCAAAGACCTGTCACAAAATTTCCCTCCGTATCAATAGAAGTCACTAATTAATATGGCAATTGGTCTAGGCTTCACAAGAACATGAAAACTACACCCTCCCACAAATTCCCACCCTCACCACTTCAAGAAGAGAAGGAAAAAAGGGAGGGGTGGTGAAGAATGAAACCCATAAAACCCCCAAAAAAGATTGAGATCTTTTGTGGACAAACTAGCAATCAAATCAAAATAATCTAGATAAAAGTAGTAATAATCCTTATCAGTTATGCATATTGATTCACCCAGTAAAATATTATGTACAGAACATGCAGGTACAAGTATGAAATAGAACAATACAGCATAAAAGCAAGCTAGTAGCCTCTATTTCTCTATCCTCTAATGTGTGACCTAACGGTAAGTGCACAATTCAAAAGATTTCAAAACTCAAAAAATGTCCAGTGAAATCAAACATTTCATAAGTTGATATACTCCAGCAACGAAAGCAGCTACCGGATTTTATCTTATGTAAAACCTCAACAAGTGATTGATTGAAACCAAAAAATTAGTGTAATGGCCATCAGAATAAGTTAATTTAACGAGTATGTCACTTACAGTTGGAGTCCAATGAGCTCCAGCACGAACTGATCCAAGGACCTCGCCTTCCTTGACCAGCCCATTAAACAAGGATTGGAAAAATGAACCTTCAACAGCCACACCAGTTGCTCCATCCATTTCTAGCAAAAGCTTCTGTAAAGTGCTCCACAATGCAGACAAATTTATTGGAACCGTGATTCCTCTTGCAGCACCACGAACCATCGCACCAACACGAGCAACATAAGCTGGGGTATATAACTGCCCACCTTCAAGCCTACCTTTCACCTAAAAGAAAAGGCAAACCATATCATTATTTTGCCTTTACTATTACCCCAGTGTGGCATAGAAGTGAAAATACATGTTACCATTGTCCCAAGACGGGGCTCCAGCACAGACGTAACCAACTCAGAGCTGATCTGCAACTGTGCAGCCAGTTCTGCTAAAGCAAGCTGACTACACTCTTGAAGCCTTTCATTAATTTCTTCAGCAACAGAGTCCCAATATGATTGAGAAATTATTTCTCCTTGAATCAACATAAGCCCTGGATCACCAGAAACTACTTGTTCTGCTTGCTTCTCAACATGGTACAAATCAACACCGGTAATGTCCGCAAGATCAATCAACGAAACACGCCCTACTTTCTTGATTTCTGTCATTATCTCTTGCCTCAGTTGCTCCTATCAAACCATATTATACCATCACACTCAAATGAATTGCAATCAATATCAAGAAAAAAAAACAATTCTAATCCAAAACACTCAGTTTGATTACAAAGAATTGCTATATATGTCATCTCAACCAAATCATTGCGTCACTCATACCAATTTATAAATAATGAAATCATGTACATTTGTATCAATTATAGGAAAAACATATCACATTGTATAATCATAGTCAATCAACTCAAACAACAATAACGTCCTATGCAGCACGAAAAAAACTATTCACTTGATTTTAAATATCGATCTTTAATCACCAAAAGCAACTAGGATTAGAACCTCATGCATTATAGCCTATTCTAAGCTGAATTGACGATGCCATTGTTAGCAGATTGGCTCGGTCCAGTTAAATTAATAAAATTTAAAACTTGTAGGTTATTTTCTCGGGAAACAAACAGAAAATAGGGAGAACATAGGTTTTTATTTATTTAGCTATTTTTACAGGAGTGATGTATTCTTTGCCGGAGACGGTGTGAAGAAGGTCGAAATCGATGATGCGAAGCTCATGAAGCTTTTGGACCAATTCGACGACGTTTCGTTCCGACAATCGGATGCTCGATTTCGCTTGTTGCGCGGACTCGAATTGTTTTTGCAGTTCCAGCAATTCGTCGTCCATCTTTCGATCACACGCACAGTAACTGATTGATTTCAGAAATTAAATTAATAGACGCAACTACAAACTACAAAGAAAAGAAAATATTTTAGCTCCTGCTCCTTCTGTTTTCTTATAATTAATTTTTATTACTATAATATTTTTCACAACTTTGACTTGGGTAATGACTCAAATTCTGGTTTTTTATATCCAAAATCCAAACATTCTTTGAATCAAACAACAATTAGGAAAATTAACTAAAATAAATATAATATTAATGATTTATTTTTTAAAAAATATTGCAATGTTTAATTATTCTAAACAACCTACCACCAATCACTAATTGTTTAATTGATATTTGATAATATTATTAATAAGAAAATATTGTATCGTTTAAGATATAAATTCTGTATTTCAACTTCAACTATAATAAGTATTTATTTTTACTCGTTTTTTAATAGTGAAAGTAAAATAAAAAATTAATTATTATTATTTTATTTTTTTATTGAAATTAATTACTTTAATTGCCATGTAAACTATAATGTTAAATATTCCATTTATTAAACATACTTTTAAAATAAACATATTTGAAATTGGGCAACGGGTTCTGGTACCAAGTGTACGAAACCGAAACAATTGAGCATTACCATCAGTACCCCACTCGCATCCTAGTTACACCCTTTTTTTTTTTCTCCTTATTACGGAACAATTCGATTCCATATAGAATCGAAGTTCAATTCATCACCTTTCTTTAAGATACTATTAAATGATTTGATTTCCGAGGTGTTAAAAATAAAAAGAAAAAAAACTGATTTTTAATATGACCATGCCATAACTTGGACAATACAATACATAAAGTGCTTAATATGGATGAATCAATTTAAGGCTCGAACGAGACTATTTTAGAATTTTTTGATTAAATCTTTAAGTACTTGTTAAATATTACGTCCAACAATAATATATTAAGTGTTATAACTTTTTAAATTAGACTTAACTAGGACTTTTCAGTAATAATCTCAGAGTAATAATAGTCATTTCAATTTTTTTATTTTAAATTCCATCTCAAATCATATGTCAGTTTTTGAGGGGTTAATAAGTATTTATAAGATTTATGTGAATTAATTGTGCTATTTCATCAATTAATTGATAAGTATCATATTAATAGAGATAATTAAGATGTGAATTAGCTTATAAAAATAGTGAAAAACTCACCGTTTCTATATTAACAATCAAAAAATTAAAAGAACAAAAATAAGTAAAATCTCCAAAATCAAAATTAAAAAAAAAATCCACATCAACCTCTAAATCACACTTGGACTTAGCCACCGGCCACCAATATCAAAACATGAAACATGTCCCGCGTAATTGTAGATGTGTTGAAAATGATTATCAATGAAATTAATATTTTGATTTTTTTTTTTCTGTTGGCTCTTGTTATTTTGTTCAATTTTTTTTTTTTTTTATCAATTCATACCAAGCCGAATTTATTTCCCGGGCCCGCCACTGTTCTAAAGTCCAAAAAGCACATATGTGATTAACGATTTTTAGTGTGGGCATATGTTTGAAAGTTTATGTGAAATTTTCCATGTGCAGTATCACGTGCACGCTTCTGTCTTGATACATGTATGTTCCATCAACCTTTGAGCATCATTTATGTATGGACCACAGCATCACCTAATTTTCCTTTATTTCTAGAAGCCGAGGCAAAGTGGTCATTTTGCGCATCACTACAGATTAAGCATTATTTCCCAAGAATTGTCTTCTTGGCATTTTTGTATGCGTTGGTTAATTGTCTGAAGTATCAACCTAAGATCAGGGCCTCCAAACTGAATGAATCAATCAATGCTTTAGCCTCATTTCATCTGCATTTGTGAAGGAATTAACCAGAAGCGATGCAGGGATACGTGACAATTCAGATTCATTCACATTAACTATGATATCATGGCGTAATTTACCAAAACTTGTGGAAGACAAAACTGCGGACAGCTCTGTAGGAAATATACATTTGGCAGTCAACTTATTTGTAAGGAAACAGAAGGTCTGTCATGCCGTATGTTGAAAAAAGGATCTGGCGTAGGGAATCTTAAATTGCATACAATTTCTTATAGTCATTGTTTAGGACTTCGGTATCTGACATCATGTTTACCGACCAGGACTTCGACCTGCTGCCCATGGATGATTTTCGTATGCTTCTCATGTTTGAGTCCTCAATCCGGTGCCTAATTACCCAGTAAATCATAGTACCCAAAGTAGCAGCCATTATTACAGCTCCTACGATTGTAACTGCAACAGCCATCC
This sequence comes from Atalantia buxifolia, assembly GCA_030444775.1. NCBI lineage: Eukaryota > Viridiplantae > Streptophyta > Magnoliopsida > Sapindales > Rutaceae > Atalantia > Atalantia buxifolia. Next base: position 15,491,175 of record CM059838.1, read on the forward strand.
ACTTCTCGCGCTTGCCCACCACGATGAATGACATCGCCAAGTATGCTACTGAGATAAGCACGCAGGCCAGCCACATCAACTTGTTAATAACCGCCATCAATTGCCTCTTTGCCTTGCTTTCTATGACCACAACTGAAGTTTGCACAACAACAACCGCCAGAGAAATGAAGAGGGCAATAGAATCAAAGACGAAAAAGATTATAAAAGCAGGTTTTTGAGAAACATGGGCTTCGCCAAGCGCGACGCCATCAACAGCTTCTTCTGGTTTATCAACAAACTGGCCAGGGACTTGGAAAATGGCTGCAAATGCAATTGTAGCTATAAGGACAGCAACGACAGTTGTGGAGTTGATCGCGTTGTTCAGACCTTCAGCATGCATTTTGTGGAGGCGTTTTGCAATGCCGTGCACGCGTCTTCTCGTCTGTCGGGTGTGTTCTAGTTGGTAGTGCACTTCATGCTTTATATCACTTACAGTTTGTTTCAACTCACGAGCTGGGTTGTTTTGGGGTTTCATGTTTTTGGCACTTTCAACCCCATGTTCACGCAGGAGGGCCGCAAGGTTGCTGTGCCCCGTTTTCTCAGCCGTGTCAAGGGCAGTTTCACCAGTCCTGTTAACTCCATTTAGGTTAGTTTCACTATTTGCCAGTAGCAACCTAACAATCTGCACAACCAGAACAGACATTGTCAGCTTTACCACTCATTTGACTTTTTTCATGGAAGAACCAAAGGAGTATTAATAATATCTTTCTACAGTTTTGCATCAACTGATGTTAAGTGGAGTAATCTGCATACATCTTTTTCCTTTAAGCTATTGACATTTTTAAGATTCAAAAGCTTCAAATAATGTGTTCTAATTATCTGAGAAGCTAACTTAACTACCATAAAGTTACTATATATGTCAGGATTTCGTTTAGAATTCAACTGGCAGATCACATCCAAAACCTTGTAGAAAGGAATTTATCAATATTATTATTATAATCAGCAAGAACGACATGAGTTAAAACAGATAAGGATTCTTATGCCCATGATGATTCAAATATTTGGAATTCTTAAGAAACTTAAACTTCATCAAAGTTAACTTGATTGGATTTTTGGAACTTCTCCCATCTAATTTACCAAATTTCTCCACAAGATACAAAACAATAAATCTATGGAGCTTTGAGTTACCTGTTCTCTACCCTTCCTGGTTGCTATATGCAATGGTGAATTGCCTTTGGTATCGACCATGTTTACAGATGCGGGTTCTGCCTTAATCAGCTCATCTACCACCTCAATGTTTTGTCCCTTCACCGCCATGTGAAGTGCCGTTTGGCCTTTTTTATCAGTTCGGATTGCAATCACAGAATCTGCTGCCAAAAGTGTCTTCAAGACCTCCAAATGGCCATTCCTCGCCGCGGAATGCAGGGCAGTTTTCCCATTACTTCTAGCTATTGTTATTAGGCTACTTTCTGCTTCTATCAAAAAGTTCAGCACCTCTACATGCCCTTGCATCGCGGCCGTATGCAAAGCCGTGGTGTTAGTTAAATCTACTGTCATAGCCAATTCTGGATACACCGCCAGTAGTACTTTCAATACCTCTAAGACAATACAAAACCATAACTCAAATTAATAATCATCAAAAAGTCAATACCATACAATGAGCAAATTAAAAAGGCTTATTTCAAGACATACCCAAATGCCCTTCCTTGGCGGCAATGTGGAATGCATCAAAGCCATTTCTAGCTTTGATGCCAGCATCAGCGAGATCATAACACTTGATCATCTCAGCGACCAAATCCACATGACCATATTCCGCGGCAACATACAGAGCTGTTTCACCAGATTGGTTTTGTTTCGGCAACAATTCCTTCAATTTAGCCTCTTCAGTACCAGTTAGAATATCTTTCACCTCATCAAGATTTCCAGCCCTTGCAGCAGAATGCAAGGCGGTATCATCGCGTTTTCCAGTTAACTGTTTAGTCATCTTTTTCTTAGGCTGTCCCCCCTGTGCTTCCTCCATTTGATTAATTTATCGAACACACACAATCTTTCTCTCCCTGAGCTATTTATAATCAATAGCTCAAAAGCTCTTTTATTCTCCCTCCCAGCATAAACCCAGATCAAAAACTGATTCTTTCATCACAAAAGAACATTGAGTTCGTTTCGTCGAAAGGCCAAAACTTTGTGGCTTTGTTTCTACCTCTCTGCCTTGATCACCTGTCTCTTCAAGTCCAATTTATTGACCTGTTCACAGAAACCACCACTCCCACCATCAATGAAACCAGCTACAATTACTCATCCAAAACATGAACATGAAAGAGTAAACAAACCCCAAGTATAAAGAAAGAACACAGGGTTCTCGTCATCATGATCGATGAAAAAATAAGCTCTAATAACTTTATCAAAAATAATAAAAACCATCACCCTCATAAAGTACAACAAACAAAACAATGTGTAGCTTTTCTTCTTCTTCCTCCTCCTTTTCTTTTTTCCTCTAACAGTTACTAGATTGGAATTAAGAACCAAAAACATATGAACATAAACATGCATGATTTTACCTTGGTTTGAATGAAGGAGCATCTTTGGCTCTCCTCCTTCAAACCCATAAGAGCCCATAATGTGAACAAACCGAAAAGAGACACAAAAAAGACAGCCTTTGAACAGATTATAAAATACAAGAAAAACAAAATCTTCACACCTTTTGCAGGTTCTTTATCTTGATGAAGAAAGAAGCAGAAGAAGAAGAACAAAGGAATATAATGTAAGACGGATTTAAAATGATTATAATTAAAGGGACAAAAACATTAAAAACACGCACATGTAAAGCAGCAACAAAAAACTTTATTGTTTGTGAATCTGAGATCAAAGCCGGAGAGTTATAAACAGAGGCCAATCTTTAAACACTAATAAAGAGGAAACTTTTATTTTTTTTTCATTTTTTGTGTGTGTAAAGGTGGTGATGATGACAACGTTGGCTTGAACATTTTCTATTCTTTTTCAGAATCAAAATTATAATGTTCAGATAAAAAGAAAAAAAAGAAATATAGGGAAAATAGAAGCAAAACCAGAGGTGAGAATGGCCTCGGAGAGCAACCGAAATAACAGAAGCACGCGCGCAAATTGTCTTTCCATGACCCAACAGTGCTCTACACGTTGACTGTTCTGATATTTAAATGTTTCAGATAATTTCGGGCAAAACTGATGTCATAAATCAATCATATTGGCCAGTCTATTTATCTAAGCAATTTTGAAATTGAATTAAATTATTTCCTATTTCCAAAATGGAGTCTAATTTGTTTTCTAGAACTTATAGTCACACGCGTTATAAAGTAATTATGTGAGTGTTTTATAGTTGATATAATAAAATTTTGCAAGAAAATAAGACGCTTAAGATTTGAATGTTTCGCCCATAGAAGCAGAGAGGAGATTGTTAAATTAAAAGACTTAATAATAGAAAAAATTTAAAAATATTTATATTCATAACAAAAGTGAGTCAAGTTATACTACAATAACCTAGTGAAAAAGATTCAAAGATTTGACAAGATTTATTTAACATAAAATTTAAATAGACTTATAACATAAATAGTTTTATTTTTGATGCTTTGCTAAATTTTTTGTTACAATTAAATTTTAATTATTTTATATGATCGAGTATTGTTTATGTGATCATGTTTAAAGTCCAGTCAACTAATTTTTAAGTGACTTAATTTAATTGATCATCTAAGTTCGAATCCTAAATATTACAAGTGGTTAAAAATTAATTTAAGTTATGTCACTTCCTCTTTAAATATAAAAAAAAAATTATTATATATGTGTGTGTCTGTAAATAATAGTTTTTACTGCATTGTAAATCGCAGCAAACTTTCTAAAATAATACAGTTATAAAAATGTAAAATTAAAAAAAAAAATATATATATATATATATATATACAATTTTACATAAAACACGTGAAAATTTTGAAAGAATTCAGGATATTCATGGAAGGTTGCAACTTGCAAGAATTTATGAGCACTGCCCCAATTGTGAGTGTTTATGACGCGCTTTGACCTGCGTGGATTTACACTCTTCAATGAGCATCATGCCTTTTTTTTTTTGGTGGGGGGTTTCTTTCATTCCAAAATCCAAAATTATAATCCGATATAATTTTTAGAATATTATATTAATGATGGCGACGGCAATTGCACCATTTAAAAGTAGTGGGTCGCAGACTCGCAGGGACACATTGCTCAGATTGCCAATTTGCCGTTAAATCTTCGCTATTCCTTTCACATGGGTGACTCATACGTGTCCGATTATGATCACAAACATTCTTCACCGTCCGATCAAACTCACGTAGGATCAGATGATGCCAAAGAGAAATCTTTGTGATGACCCTCGTTCATCATGTCACGCGTGGGGCCAGTTATCATTTGTTTGGACATTGGAGGCGTGGGATATTCAAAACGACATTGACTTGGGAAGTTGTAAAAACGAAAAAGCATCCAGATTAAAAACGACACCCTTTTTTTCGTTAATGGGTTCTATTATTTTGGTCCCACACCATTCGAAAAAACCTTTATTATGTGTAAAATTATTGCTACTTGGTATCAACTTATGCTCTTCTTCACAAAATGAATTGTGAAAGATGTGGCCATGAGAGAGAAGACGTGATGCATGCACTTAGGGACTGCTTTATTGCGAAGAGAATATGGAATTTTTTTAATTCTAATCAACTTTAGACATAATTTTTTCTCCTCTAATCTTCGAGAATGGCTCTGTTTCAACTTGGGAAAGACTGATATTAATGAAGTGGGGAATGAATGGGCATGTATATTTAGAGTGGCTGTCTGGAAAATTTGGTTTTGGCGAAACCAATTTCTTTTCTCACAAAAATCCCCTTGCTGCACTTATATTGTTACTGAAATTAAATCTTGGGCTCAGGACATTCAAAATGCACGATCAACTCTTAGTTTCGGTCAGAGTAACAAGATCATCAAAGACATTGGATGGAAAGCTCCGCCTGAATCTTTTTTCAAATTAAATACTGATGGATCACGGTTAAAGAATGGTCTAGCCAGTGCTGGGGGCTTAGTGAGGGATTGCTTTGGAGAGTGGCAGTTTGGATTTGGCATGAACATTGGATTTGGATCGGTGACTACTGCAGAACTTTGGGGTCTCTTTCAAGGGCTTAATATTGCTTGGGACCGTGGCATTCGTTATTTAATTGCAGAGGTAGACAGCCAATGTGTTTCCCAACTTATTTCCTCTACTAGCTTGATGCCTAATGCACATTTTTCTCTCATAACTGCCATCAAGGAACTGATGAATAGACAATGACTCATTACCATAAAGCATATATATCGGGAGGCCAATTTTGTTGCAGATTCCATGGTGAAACTTGCTGGTTCTTTACCCCTTGGTCTCCATGTCTTTGACAACCCCCCTGAGGGTCTTAGTTATTGACTTTGTAATGATATATATGGGACCTCTATTCCCTGTTCTGTTTTAGCCTAGTTTTACTAGGCTCCGATGTATCAAAAAAAAAAAAACTTATGCTCTTCTTCTTTTTGTTTTTACATTATATTTATGCTCCTTTAATTTGTAAATTCTTTTACTTTTTTCATGATTAAAATCCTATAAGCTTGTTTTTTTTTGGAAATAATGTTTCAGTATCAACTATCAAACTATCGAGCAAGTTGAAAGTAATTTTATGGGACCATATAAAAGAGTCAATATTAATAAACAATCTCTTGTATAAAAAATTAAATAAAAGATTATTTATATAGTTTTTCGTTTATTTTTTTCCTCCACTCGTACTTTGTCGGCAAGCATGGAATCACAATGAGTTGGTCGATAAAAAATAAGGGTTCGATTAAATTTTATTTTATTTTATTTTTGCGTAAATTTTATTATTGGTCTCCTCTTAAGTTCATTACTTTTGTGCAGTAACCCTTTATATTTATCTGTTCCATATCATGACCCCACCGTATCAAAATCATACTTTACTGTTTCGTGCCACCAGTAATAATTGCTTAACTCCGTAATATTCAAAAGCACAATTATCCACCGATTATTTTTTTTTAATATTTTTAAAAATATATAATTTTTTTTTAGCAACGATTCATCTAAAGTTAATATTTTTTTCACTGGTTCACTCCCATATTAACACGGTTAGAATTTTACCGACATCATGAGGGTAAAATTATCATTTCACAAGAATAAAAAAAATGACGATGTTTTATGTTCTTTCTTTTCTTTTCCTTTATTTTTGGACTTCTGTTAAGGTTTTGTTTTGGGATATTAGAAATTTTTGGTTATATTTAAATCATTTTATTTTATACATACATACACACACATACATACATAAGAAGCAAAAGTAATTCAAATATGACATCAAGGATGGAAATGGAAGTTTCGTGGGGGGTTTTTACAGTGCCATATTGAACTTGGGAAATTTAAAATGATATATTTTTGGCATTTATTTAAGGCAAAACCGTAATTTTACATTTAAAGACAAAATGGTCATTTAATTGATATTCTGTTAAATCTACCAACTGCATTATGATGGAAGTGGACGGGTGAAAAGAATATTAACTTCAGGTGGAGTGTTGCAAAAAAAAAAAATAATTTATATATTTTTGAAAAAATTAAAAAAAAATTAATGGTCGGTGGATAATTATCTTATTTAAAAAGTTTTATTTTTCATAATTTTCCATAATTTGAAGCGCTTACTTAAAGTCAATAACAACTTTACCCAATTGAAAAAGACACATCCAATTTAGAGGACAAAACAATGTGGAGATGAAGAACTTTAATTTGGCTTGAAATTATTGTGTGTACAAGTACAACGATATGATGATTACATATGTGAAGTGGTAAAACGCTCACGTATGACACAACATAGCTTAAGGTGATGAAAGGTGTGTTTGATATTAAGGTTGGACAGTTTTAATTTAAAAATTATAATATTAAAGTGTTTGATAAATATTAATTATTATATTTTAAAAAATATGTTAATATAATTTTTTATTTATATAATAAAAAATATATTATATTTTTAATAATTTTATTAAAATTATTATTTAAAATTTATATTTATTATATATTATTAATTTTTATTTTATAATTATAATTTTATCTACAGTCATTATATTTTAAAAATTACATCATCGCAATTCCAAACATAAAAGCAGGACCCAACCGGCTTGTGTTTGGGGTCCACGCGGCTGAATGGCGAGTGATTTTTGGACGGACGTAAGAGCGCCCGCGTTGCGCACGACTCGCTGACAAAATCATCGCCGCTTCATTTATGTCGCGGTGGTTTCAGAATTCGTAGTTGTAGCACTGCACCACACGCGGTCCAATTTTATAAGACACATGTCATTCACACACGCTTTGTGACCCGACAAGAACTTAAACTTGCATATGGTTGTATCCATATTAACGGATACCGAGAGATCCCAACAAACAAACGGCCCTTAATTTCAGCTCGGAGAACAATTGGCTGCCTCAATTTTAGCTGGGATTTTCACTAATCAGATTTAATTATATCAACAATTGTCACAATTTTTAGTGATTTTTTTTAATCATAACAAGCTTTATGGTTCATATAATGAAAATTTGTGTACTTTGTGTATATGAATCCTGGGTTTATTCTAACCTATAATTATTAGGATTGATGTCGACGTTCATTAAATTACCGATAAATTGTCCAAATGTTGACTTTGTACCATACAATCATAATCAGTAAGGAAAAATGTCAATGTGTATTCCTTACAGTCAAATTTTTGCTAAAAAAAAAAGCAAACAATTTGTTCATGTCTCTGCCATTCAATATTTTAATTAAATATGTTATTTATTTTAGTCACATAACTAAAAAATATATATTTTTAATCTTATTTTTATGTCTATTAAGGTAATGATGCTCATTCGGAATATATACTAATAAAAGTGAAAGCTAGTCCCATGGTGAAAACTGGTTCCATGTTTCATGTGAAAAAAAAAAATTAAAAAGGGCCTACTCAGAGATGAGTTTTACCGATATAGTGCTTCTCATGTGAACGCAATTGTTAATGGCAAAAAAATTAAAAAAAAAATTACGTAGTGTTATTGAAATATTATTTTTCAAATAAGGGGCAAAAATCCATGCCCAAACCTAATTAAATCAATGGTAATGCGTCGCTGCAAAAGAATGGAATACAGAAAGCCAAGACAACATACACAAATTAGCATTTACCCACAAGCCAATATATGTGGGGGTACCCGAGAAAAGTTAAGTACTTCATGTCGAAGGAAGCTAAAAAGTTAGCAATAATTGCCTACAAAATCTTCAGCATTATAAATACTATCGCTATATATAACAAAACTTTTGGGTCATGTGTACCTTTCAAGAAAGCACTTGTTTGAGCCCCAAAATTTGGATACGCACTCATTAAAGTAATATCCCCAGTAAAATATACATAAGCTCACATGGAGGGCAAGCAAGAAACCAATATAAAGTCCAAACAAAGCCACCCCATAGCTTCTCACATGGTAGAAAATTGCTTTCTTTTAGGAGCAAGTATAAATTATGAGCCTGCAACAGACTGCAGAATGGTTGCAACAATGGGGAATCATCTGCCGCACGTGCAAGCTGCACATGATTTTTTTCCAGACATGGTTGGCCGCTAATTTGTCCGTGCCTAAATTAGTGCACATATAATGCTGCTAAAACGTTGCTGTCATCCTCTTTAATACATAGAAATGATGGTAATATGATATATCTTATGCAGAACGTTAAATATGTGTATATATATATATATATATATATTTGCTTTGCTATTGAAGTTCCAATGACTGGGCTTGAGGTGACTACTGAATATAACCTGCGTTTACTCTTATCATCAGCATAGTTAATAAAAAACCAATCGTATAACGATAAGAAGGGCCTTTCTTGGAAGTTTGAATAAAGATACAAAGAAAGCAAAGGATTACGTAACACAAAACTATCAGGTCATGACGATAAGCCAGTCTTCTAGAACCATTAAGCAATAAGCTTTCTTTATTTTCGGCAAATATCCTACTAATGAGCGGTCAAAACCAACTAGTTGGTACGGGGCGGGTAGGGGATAAGGCTTTAAACCCAACAAAGCTTATTTCATTCAAGCATAAAGTCTAGAGGTTGGAGCTAGGTTGAGTGACTAAGACAGGATTACCGGGAAACTATTAAGAAATCCAAACAACTTCTCTTGTTCACAGCTAGCTAGTAGAGATAAAAGTCAAAAACCACTGCTAACACAAGGAAGCAGATTTCTATGAGTATATAATTTGATTGATCATTGATAGAGTGGCCCAAATTTCATGGTTATAAAAATAACGCAGCCATGTCGACTCAAAATGTCAATCGCAAATGTGATAATGACTAACCATCAATTGCGCGCGGCCGACTAATTGTGTAGGTTAGGCATGAGAAATTCTTCATCATGATTAAAATTCAATTTGTACCAATTCAATGTCAACAAAGAGGAGGGGGAGATAAATACGGAAGCAACTAAAGTCTAAAATGCTACTGATTAGAAGATAATAGTGAAAACGTTTCTTGCCAACCTTCTCAGCTTCTGTCTCATTGACAATTTGACAGATTGACTCCAGCTTTCGAAAGGATGTTTTTGACCCAGCGGGGACCTCCCTTGTCTTGCATGAACAAGTTGGATATACTTTTCTTTATCTTACAACCTAAAGGCTTCGTGGACCTTACAAACAAATTAAAGAAACAAATTGATCTAACTGAACTTTAAGGAGACGTAACGCACATAGCAAATTAAAAATAGAACAGGTTTTGGGCCCCCCAAACAAGTGGTAATTGATAAGCCATTTAAATAGGCATCCATCCCTGCGATGATATTCCCCTTCCAAGGAAGAGCATTACTGTTAGTTCCTCATTAAGTCTCTTACACTAAGAGCATCCATCCCAATATCACCACCTATGCTGGAAATTCCACACACTTTTTTTTTTTTTTTGGGGGAATCAAGAAAAGGGAGTAATACCTTTAACTCATGGGGAACTTAAGTGTTACCTGAAATCACCACCTAGTGTACCTGAAATCCGGAGTTTAGCATTCAAAAGGCACCTCAACATAAAGAGTCGCCATCAAATTAAATCAATACTTAAATTCATTTTGTAAGTTACCTGACTATATACTTATTTCTTAAACTACAAAATTTATTTATTTTTTATTTATAAGAACATAAATATCAAATAATCACCTTTAATATGTTTTTTTATTTATAAAAATAAATAAGATATCATTTATATCCGGCTATTAAAAAAGTAAAAAATATATGGAATTAGGGAGTAAAAAAAAGTTGAGACCTAATTAGATTTCAAATTAAAAAAAAAAAAAAACTAACACACGCTACCTCACCTTCTCTGACCCATTTCTAGGTCTATCAATCACAAATCGATTTCTTGATCTAGATAGATAGCTTGCGTCTAATTCAAGCTTGGTGCCAATTATACAAACGGGCACACAACAGAGTCATACTGCAGCGTGAAATATCATTAAAATAAGTCAGATAAATATAATCAATTAACTCACGAAAGACTTACAATAATTTTGATGAAAACAGTAGCATGCATCAATTAGCAAAGAGAAATAAATGCACTTGCATAATCATGCCTTTATCTTGTGTTGAATAACTATACTTTCTAGAGAGAGAATCTAGTACATCTCCTTTAATTCTGCTGTTTATCAACTATAACGTAAATATTAGTTGAGGAAAAGCAAAGCCGCAGACTGCCATAGGCTCTCATGAATTTTATGGTATATTATTCATAGCTTCTACCATCAGCTTATAAAGAGCAAATCCACCTTGATGGCAGCCAGGCATTTTAGATGCCATGTTCTCCAGGTCAATCTGAAAAGACATAAAAACATAAGCATTATGCCACCATATAAATGAAATGTTAAATTAATTAACTGAACTAATGTTTTAAGCAATAACCCGTAATTTCAGCTCAAATCATAAGATTCTGATATATGTTTGACTAATAGCTAAAATGTAAAGCATAGCACTTGAGCACAAAAATTAACCATGTTTTTGCAATATAAGATTGAAAAGAAATTTCTTTTTTCTTATAAAAAGTTGAACATACCATTGAAACTGCAAAAAGCTGGGTTGATTCATAGCCATCTTGTGCGGTAGAATACAATTGTTGAATTTCGTTTGACTGAAGACTGCATTTTATGAAGAAAAAAGCAGCTGGCCTAACATTCAAACGCCTGCGGGATATACCAATGAAAAGCGGGTTGCACTGGGAGAAAATCAATGGCTTAGGTGCTTGTACACATATATCCACGAAGTAAGAGAGCAGGGACAACTTGGTATCTGATTAAGAGACTGTAACTCACAAGAGATTCTGCAGGTACTCCAATTTCTTCAACCACTTCACGAGTAATGCTGTCAAACATTTCTTGAGAAACCTTCTGGTTTATAAACTCAGAGTCTGTTGACCCACACAGATGAGATGTAATTCCAGTATCTTGGGGCTGTTAATCATCAAATATATAGCCTCATTGTGAATGCACAAATAAGATAGTTAATGGTAGACTACAAACTGCATTCAAGCATCAGATACCAGAATCAAACTAAGGCTGAAAACTAACTGCCCTACCTCAGCAGGATATAGAACAAAATAAGGAATCTGAATGCATGGCTACCAAGAAAAGATAAGCAAGGATGCAATACCTCTGGATGGCCTCCTGGAAAGACAAAGTGCCCAGGAAATTCGCCAACATTATTACTTCTTTGCAACAAGAGTATTTTCTTGTCAGATGTCTCTACCACTGCACCATTACCCAAGGGACTTGCAGTGTGCTGACATTGGATCACATCATCTACACAAAGGTGAAGCCATTAGTGCTCAAGAGAAATGAATCACTCAAAAGACACTTAAAATGCCAAATGTTAACAAGTTGATAAGTTGATCTGCAACAGTCACAATCAAGCATTACTATGCTTCTGAAAAGAGTCGAGCTTAGCACACGGAAATAAGAATTATTGCATATATCATTTCTAAATAAAGAAAATCACTTATAATTTTATCTGAACAAAGACATTCAAAGTTTCCACTAACAATTTTATCATCTATACCTCCTAGTTCCACTGAGTGCTACAATAGTTGGGGTAAAAAGATGCAAGACAAACACTGTCTGCACACTTGTGTCCTTACATGCAATATTAATTTAGACTATTCTCAGGTTAAGGGCATTGGATGAATAAACATAAGCATTTTATATTCCTGCAAATATACCTTCTGATGGAACCAGAAACTTCTCCCACAAAGGATTCAAGTTTGTACCCACAAAAGTCCTGTGTATCAAGTAGATGAAATGAACAATTATTTTGGAGGAAGAGCATCAGTGAGAGATATCTAATAAATCAAAATATTACAGTAAAATCATACTTTAGTAACTCTACTGATATTAGAGAACACTGCAAGAAAGAATGAATTCTAATAAGAGAATCAATGAAAGGCTAAATCAAAGATTGAACTTTGGGAATAACAGTGATATGTTGCTTTCATCATTCTTCCAACTTAATTAGTTAGATGATAGTAACAATATGCAGGAGTAAGAATTGTTTAGTAGGAACCATACGCTCAAACTGACTAAAGATACTATGTAGAAAATTTAGATACTCATTGCCCACCTGCTTAACAATAACCTCTAAGAAATCATATTTCAAACAGCATTAGAGATTTTATTCATCTTTCTCTAATGAAAAAGCTATTTGTAAAGTAGGTGGTTGAGCAGCAAAAGAAAGTGGTTGGTACAAAAGTGACATGAAGGAAGAATCAAAATGCAGTCTGCCTCGTATCGAAACTCTGCATTCACGCCAAATGAATTTCAAATTCTAGAAAGAACTTTAACAGGCTGAAGAAAAATAAACACTGAAATTACACCTATAAGGTCAGAAATGGTGAAAAGTCCTTCAAATTGCCTCACCTTACTGATTTAGGATCTGGAGACTATTTTTCAATATTTTACATCCCTTCAAGGGAGGTGAAGGCTAGCAGAAAATGAGATCAGGATGCAACTTGGATGATCATAATGTTACTCTTTGGATGGCATATTTTGATTCATTTATTATTTTCCATGTAATGGTACAAAACTCTACAATTGTAGTATGGACACCAGAACTTTTTGAGAATCTGTGGCATCGGAAATTACTCCACAGTCATTTCCATGGAATCACTGCTGGAGGGATCTCTGACAGAAGTGATATGCCAAATTTTAAATTCAAAAGTACAAAACTTTAAAGCCTGCAGCAGCCATTCACGGTCATCAATATGTCCAAGAAGCAAGGCATCCATTGGAAGGAGAATCGAAGTTAGGGGCTGAAACTCATCTAAACGTACAACTAGTAGGGATTATATGTATAATAAATTATCAACAAAACAACGAAGGTGCAAAGAAAGAGATAGGAACCTATAATCTGTCAATCCAAGATGAAGGCGCACATGAAATTCTACGCTGGATCCACCTTCACCTCGCACTATATGCCCTCCATACTGTAAATGTGTGAACAAGTTATAAGTGAGATCAAGTCCGAATAATATTTATCAAAATAAAAAATGCAGCATAAACGTTTATTGACTAGCCCTATAACTACACAGTTTGATCCTCCAAAGATCTTTCTAGAATAGTCAAATCACGGAAACATAATAATGAAACTATATTAGAAAACAGATAGACAAAATATATCATACACAATCAATTGATCAAATTTTGAGTGAGAAAGAGGTTCAACGTACCCTGAACTTTTGACCATTAAACAAGGACTTGTTGTTCTGAACCCTTGAATCCCATATCTAAAGAAAAAGTACAAATTATTCAGAATTTCTATCAGCAGATGTCCAATATCTGTATACACGTGATCCTTAACAAAATGAATAAAGAGCACCAAGGCCATTTACAGTGTATATTCAAAATGTAGTTATTTTCAGCCCATAACAAGGACAAAATAATAACAATCTCCTTTATATTCCATTAAAACTCAAATAAAATAATTAAAGGTCCATTATTAAGGTCAACGGATAGATTCAATAACCAAATTCAATACAAGCCCAAGTTGCAGCAATGAGTAGTACCTCAGAAATGGAGTTCTCTAAGTTAGTGTCTGGATGAGGAACCCTATCATATGATTCATCAAAAACCACAGAGACCTACACCCACAATAGCAATTCAATCAGAGAAACTTAAAACACTCGCATGCTTACATCAGTTGGAGACTGTGAAAATAATCTGATGAGAGAGTGAATTAAAAGAGATACCTGGGATGGTGAAAAACCATGTGGGCACGAGAGAAGAAGCTTGTAAGCCGAGTCTGCTTCCTGCTCCATTGAAATCCCAAATGCACACCACCTGTTCGATTAAATTACTCTTTAAGCTTTAATAGATGCGCTTTTTCTCTTCCCCCAAACTTTCTTCATTTGCAGATGCTCTCATATTAACAGTATTCGCAAGGAATATATAGAGTCACAACCAAATTACTCTTTTCTTATGCAAAATAATTAGTCAAATTTATATATCATTAAATCATCACGTCAAGTTTTGAAAAGTATCATAGTATTCATATCCGTTTTCTATTAATGATGTTACTGGTTAGGCAGAAAATTTTTTGACTTCTTGGTTTCACCACATTGTGTTTTCAAGGGTAAATTATGATCGCATTAAATCTTTTGTATCCCATATAATCATTTATGTTTTATCTATTCAAAGACCATAATTCTGTGGACTTTGATTCAGTTTCACTTCATACAATTATAGAGAAGTCCTAAGTTCCAAGTCATTTATCACATTAACCATATCAACTTGTAGATGCATAGAAAGTTAACATACATAAAGGCAACTCATGGGAAGAATCAATAGTCATTTCTCACATTAGCCATATTAATTGCTAGATGCATAAAATATCTTAAAGGCAACTAGTGGAATCAATAGTCATTTTTCACATTAGCCATATTAATTACTAGATACATAAAATATCTTCGCGTTAGTGGAACAAATCATCGTACGATGGCCCTGCTCTGTCAATTATATATTTTTTTTATTCACATTCGTAATTTTCTCTATTTTTACAGGAGTTTATAAGCCACTTGGCTTTTTAGGGCTGCTGCCCCCCAAATATAAGGATATTAGTTTGAATTTCTATAAATATATTATGAGAATAATTTTTTTTAATTATAATGTATAATTGAGTAGAGGTAATTTTCTCTCTTATTAAGTGTGAGTAGAGTAGATATAATAATAATTTAATAAATAAATATTAATTATAATTTTATATATTATGAATTATAATATGAACAATAATTAAAAAAAAAAAAAACAACAGGTGTTTGTTTTACCGGATTTAAAGTTTTCGAAGCTTTTTGTGCTGTTGGAGTCTAGACAAAATTCAAAGCCTTACAATCCAACAAAAATGAAAACCCATTTACGCGTTGAGAGCTTGACTACATATTTGCTCAAGTTTTTTTGGGTGGAGGGCTCAACAAGAGCAGCTTGTATGTGGATTTCGAGAGCACCGACCTGGCCCAATACTCTATGACACCATTGTCCAATAAAAAAAGTGAGATATACTCCTTTTTAATGATGAACAATAATGGTGTTTGCGAATCAGATTTTACGGATTAGATATTAATTTATATCTGATCTATAATTTTATATATTATAAATTTTTAATTCAATCCAATTCACAGATTGGTGAATTTTAATCTAAATCCAATTTATATATCTGCGAATCAGATGTAAATTTAACTCAATTCATATCCAATTTATTATTTTACGATTGGTTTGCGAGCTAAAAAATTTTAATTATGTCTTATCCACAAACTAATAAAATAAAAAAAAATTAATATCTAAATAATTTTCTTACCAATCAAATTCAAGATTAAATAAGATTTAAATTAATTAATTTCTTAAATAATCCTAGAAAATACATTAAAAGTTTTAAAATATAACACACAAAAAGAAATCTTATTTTTTTAGATCAGTACATGAAAATGAACTGTTTAGGAAGCTATATTTGTTTATTTAATTATTTTTATTTTATATTATTATCGGATAAGATATAATATAGAATTAATGTAACTATATTCTAACTTATTTATTTATTAATAAGTACTAATACCATATTTACAAGTTTAATTTTTTTATTAAATAATTTTTTTACGGATTCTTAAATTTTTATAGATTTATAAAAATAAATTCTTAAATTTTTATAGATTTATAAAAATAAATTCATATACAATCTACCGACTGTGGATTTTTAAATTTTCAATTCAATCTAATCCATCAATTCATAAATTAAAATTTTATAAATTAAATTTTTACGAATCAGATGAATTGAACAGATTAAATTGGATTGGATTGTGAACACTCTTCGTGAACAAATGCACCGGTAACTATTCAATCGGCGCGCCACATGAATGCAGTTGTTTTCAGCTTGCATTCCTTTTAAGGATTGTCCCCAGCAAGTGTTTCTGGCAAGACATATATACAAGGCTTCAACACGTTGAGTCACTGTCTTGGCCAGAGACTGATCATTAAATATCGCAAAACAATAAAGGTATGCAATAAATGCTTGGTGGTGCAATAGTCCAGTCATGCCCTCTGTAAAAGATTCATCAGAACCAAACAAATTAAGGACAAAGTAAATATGAGTTTAGTTTTGAATGGTAGATTAGAGACCTCAAAGATATGGCTGTATGCATCAACAAAATGCGAGGATTATTTTTTTTTTTGAATTACATGAGACTAATACTCAGATTACAATTCATATTATATGATATTTATAATTGATATTTACAATCAAACAATTATTTTACTAGTTTTACATTAATTTATATATAAGATCGTCCCGGATTTTTACCTCTCAAATATTCGAGGACGTCAAACTCCTATTTTAGGAGAAAATCATCTCTTGTTCACTCGAGTTCTGGGAACCCAGGAATGAAATTTAAATTAAACCCCAAGAATGTTTTGGCCAACCACTTCCCTCACACTTGTGAGGGAAGGATTCTAGCCACTTGGGCTAAACCCATTGGTAAAATGCGAGGATTATGTGCGTTGTATCATGGACTAAATTCGATTAATAAATCTTCTATGGTCGATTGGTTTCCTTGGGCACACAAGAAATTCACGAGGTGAACCCACGGTCTAATAATAATCGACACATTTATGTCATTCACTCACTCCCGGTTCTAATATTACGAAACAGGGCCGTATGGGGTGCTAACATGCATAACTTTAAATTTCTGACACAATATCATCAATTCCTATTCCGATTTATTCACAATGCCAATTAATGCAGGTTTTACGCGACGTTGTTACTGTGTTTCTTCTTTCAATTTTAGCTGGAACAGATTAGCTACAAATTCCAACCAACTTAATTAATTTATGTTGGATATAAGCAAGCTGTTTCGAAATAATTAACAATGCCCGATATTGAAAAGACAAGGGAGCAATTATGTATTTGATTTGAATTTGTCAAGGGTTTGAAATCATTCACAAATTAGAATTAAATGACTTGAATTCAACTGTTATTAGGATAATTCAAATTGTGAGATGGAGACAGACTTGGAGCTTATTCAACTGCAATGTAAAATAAAGTTCAAAAAATAATACAGATATAAATTTGAAGAAGGAAGGTTTGTGTGGCAATCTCACTATTTTTTTTGGCTTTTTCAGATGTAGAAAAAAAAAATAGTTTATGGATTTTCAATGGGTGTTCGACTCGTGGTGGAATTGGTAGAGTTAAGATTAATAAAAAAAAATTATTTATGATTTGTGGGCTATTTAAAAGTTAAATTACTATTAATATTTATGAGCTTGATTTTGTTTTACAAAGTCCGACTATTTTAATTTGTATTTAAAAATGTTAGACATGAAAATTTAAATGTAAATATATATTAGGGGCTTGATCATAATTTATTGGAGACTTTAGGAAAAACTCAACTAAACATTAATGGATTTTTTTTTTTTTCAGTGGGGACTCGAGTCCCCATTGGTCTTACAACAAATCCGACATTGACTGTGAGATGTATGGATGACTAATTTAAATTGGATAAGAGAAAGTAGAAGATTAGTTCAAAGCTAGCTTCAAACAGAATTAGGGAGGAAAAAACAAAAAGGCTTGTCTATTCAAGAAAGCCTTGCGGAGCTTTCAATAATGGTTGCGTATGCAATGGGATATTAATTAAACCATGTCAAAGAGTACTCAAATGTGATTAAAAAAAAAAAATTAAAGAGACAAAAGCGGCAATTCCCTATTCACTTTTAAAATCATTGCAAACAAAATATTAGATTATTAGCTTGTCAAGGGGTTGATATTAGAGAGAAGATTGTTGTATCTTTCGACATAACTCGAACAAAACCTCTCAAAAGCGATGCCTAAAATTTGCATGTTCCGTTTGTCTGAGATAATTGTACATCTTGATATATGATGATTTGTTTGGAGGAATATATCTACTAGTATGCTACCACAAAATAAAATACGAATTTTGAATATTAAAGGTCTGTTTGAAATTAAGGTTGGAAAGTTGTAAGTTAAAAATTACATCATTAAAATATTTGTTAAACACTAATTGTTGTACCTTGTAAGTTATGTTGATATGTTTTTTTTTATTTTATGATGAAAATTTATTATACTTTTAATAATTTTATCAAAATTATTATTTAAATTTTATATTTATTATATACTATTAATTTTTATTTAATAA
This sequence comes from Atalantia buxifolia, assembly GCA_030444775.1. Taxonomy (NCBI): domain Eukaryota; kingdom Viridiplantae; phylum Streptophyta; class Magnoliopsida; order Sapindales; family Rutaceae; genus Atalantia; species Atalantia buxifolia. Next base: position 15,509,894 of record CM059838.1, read on the forward strand.
TTATAATTTTTTAATAATAATTGTAATTTAATAATCACAGTACCTCAGTTCTACATATGATCTCATAATAAGCCGGAAGTGGATATGGAATGTCGTTTTGACCAATTGGAAGCTACATTCATTAGAAAGGAAATTAATTGTGTCAAACTATGAGGCCTATCCATTTGAACAAAAAAAAAACTGACACTTCTACAGAAAAAGCATATCAATGATTCAAGTGCAAGATTATTAATTTTCTGTGTTCTGACTTCCCGTCAACTGTCCGAAAGATTTCCAACGCCAAATATATTGATCAGGAAAACTTAAATTAATTTGTGTGGAAATGGCGGTATTTGTCATTTGGGGGTCTTCCAGGGACAATTAATTATGGGGTTGTTGGTGATGAACTTTCTTTCACAAACGCAGAACCTTTTCTTCTTAAATGGTCCACTTTGTTAGGTGGAAATCATAAACTGTGTATGCACACAACATGAAGTATGCTTCAATGCCTTTTAGATCTATTTAATTGATATTCATGTATAAATTTGTATGGATCCATATAGTAGTGTGCCTGTGTTTCGAGTTTCGACCGGGTGCTATCAGAGCCGTCCGCTGGAGGAGAGGGACCAATGATCAATGAAGTAAAACTGCTATTTAATTTTGATCAGCTTGTGTTACAGATCACTTTATGGGTTTTTAAAGGAAAAAAGGTGAATCGCGAAGCACTGCTCTAGTCTGCATATTGGACACCATTGATTTATTGCTATCATAAATATCTTGTGCTGTTATAAATATTATTTCACTATTTGTTGTGCTCCTGGATAAGACAGTAAATGAAAATTCAAGAGGACAATCTCGCTCTTTAACTTTTTTCCACATGATCACCAATAATTATATTATTAGACAGTGGCTACCTTAAATCAGTTCTAAGATGGGTTATCTATCACAATTATTATTTCAAGTTCAAGTATATGTATTTAATGAATGTAGTGGGTGGTTTACCTTGAAACTGATCTAAGGTATCTAAACCCATATTATTATTGTTGTTAGTGTTGTTGTTGTTGATAAGTTAATAATTATTGATCGTCATTAAAAAAAATTAGCATGTTTTTGAATTATAAAAAAAAAATTCTGTCTCATAGATTATATTTTAAAAATCATAATTAAGAGGTTAGATAAGTTGACATTAAGAGAGGAACCTAGCCAATCAAGATTTAACTTCAATTTGGAAAAAAAATCATAATTTGTGCAACTTCTTCCTTAAAAAAAAAAAATATATTCTCTTCCATCATTCCTTAGAGTCCCAGCCATAAGTTTGATCCTATAGCAATAGAATCTAATCCATTTTTATCGAGAAAAGGTTACAAAATAGATCGGATCGATTTTTTGATCTAAAGTACTGTGAGAAATCTTCATTTTCTCCTTTTCAGGTTTACAAAAAATTTTAAAAACCAAGAATCTTATTTATATGATATATTATTATAAAACATACATAAAAACACATAAATATATATATATAATATACTTTCAATATCAAAATGTTCCGTAATTATTGGAGAGCTTGTTGCATGTAGAGGGCAATTTAAAATCTTTGTATGAACAAAGATATCAAGTGTAAAAACAAAGAATATCACCAAAAGGTTCTTTTAACTCTTCAAATGCTTATTTTCTTACCTATATGGCAAATAAAAAAGTGAAAAAAGAAGTCATCTCCTAAAAAATGCTTCAAATTAAAACAAATATATATTATTTTAGTCAAATTTTTTTTCTCTACAAAGCACTTATTTCTCTTCATGCATTATGAGATAAAAAATATTATAATACTAAATTAAAGACTTTAAAATACTCTTTAAATGAGATTATTCAAATAAAATATTAAAGAGAGAGAAAAATTATCTTATTTAAAGAATCTGATTCAAAAAAAATTTTGAATCTTTTTTTATTAATGTGATTATTTAAATCAACAATAAAATCTCATTTAAAAAAAATCTGGTTATGCTCTAAATAAGTTTCCGTTTGTATAATGATGTGAAGAACAAGTTAACTGAGAATCAGCATATGATCACTCGCCAAAAGATTCTGACTTAGAATCCCTCGGCATTAATGAAAGAAATCAATTTTATTAGACACTGGTCATGTGTTTGCTTTAACTTTCTTTCTGCTTGGTCAAATGATTAATGGCGATTTAAATAATTAATGTCTCGCGTAAACACAAATGTAGGTCACGCTAAAAGATCTGGAAGCATTACTACAGCGAGTCCAGTTGTAAGATATTAAATCTCCACCAAAACATGCATGTAAATCAAAACTCAGGGACCCATTGCCTCTGCAAATATTGAGTGCTCTTAATAGTTATGTTTCTAACAAATAAAACAGGCTGTTAGTGTTCGGCATGTGTTGGTGACAAGTAGCAAAAGCATATATAGTCCCTCGCTCTCTCTCTCTCTCATAAAAATTGAAAAGCACCATCAATTGATAGAAATTTCAAAAGCAATATTAGAAACTGAAAGATGATTGTATTGATTTCTTTAATAAAGCAGTAATTAACATCGTCAACCTATAGAGATTAAAAAGGAATTCCACAGAGGGACTTGGCAACAATCATTACAAACTTATTAAAACAATAGTATACAGAGAAAATAATGAAATTTATATATATATAATAAATGCAGTAAAATATAAATAATTAAAATGACCCTTTTCCTTTAATCAAATTTTAATCATCTTCAGGCACTTTGAAGGTGCTTATATCTTCATTTTGAATCCAACCATATTTCTCCAAATAAGGGTTAGCTAATGACTGTGGTGGGTAGCTATCAATGATATCTTTCCAAACATTACCAACATTTCCTTCCATATCCCTCACAACCTCCCATACACAGCTGTTGCATTTAAAGCCAGCACCAAAACTTATCATCAAAACCCTATCACCTTTCTTTAGTCTCTTCTTTGCTTCCATATATGCTAAGACATACCAAAGACTGGCTGCCGATGTGTTGCCAAATCGATGAAGTGTCATTCTTGCTGGCTCTAGATCATACTCAGTCAGATCAAGACTAAACCCAATTCCATCAATCACCGCCTTGCCTCCAGTGTGGATGCAAAAATGATCAACCCCGGTTCGGAAATTGACCCCGGCTTTTTTCTCACCCTTTGGAGTGTTGTTACTCATCTTTCTCACAAATGTCACCAGAGCATATCGAAGCAATTCCCTTATGGGCAAGATCATAGGGGAAATTACCCTAAGATTGTCCACAAAAGCCCTAGTTGCTGCCTTTGGGAGAGTCTTCCCGAGATGAAACCCTGGCCGGCCTTGTTCATCTTCAGTTTGTATGCAACATCCGTAAGAGTCGTCTCTTGCTCCGTGGTGTGTCCTCACTAGACACTTCAATTTGAACATTGCATTTCGCTCCGAGGATCTTTTGTTAGACAAAAGAATCACAGCACCACCGGAACGAAACAGGCAATTTGCAAGAATCATCGATCTATCATTGCCCGAATACCAATTTGGACTCAAAGACTCCGATGTCACAACTAGAGCATTCATATTTTTATAGGTCTTAAACACGCTACGCACAATATCAACCGCTATTAAGCTTGCACTACAGCCCATTCCGGTTAGATTAAAGACCTTTATGTTCTTTCTCATCTTGTAACGATTAATTATTCTAGAGGCTAAAGAAGGCATTATGGCTATCATTGAGATATTAACAACAAGGATGTCAATTTCTTTAGGGGAAATGCCTGACCTGTCCAAGATTTTTGCAATGCTGTCTTCAAAAAATTCTTCCATCTCGTCGATCCCATCTTGCAATGTAGGGTTGTCTTCTCGGCCGGCGAACATAATTCTTGGAGAATATGTTTGCTCGCCGATGCCGGAGCTAACGATCGCTTTTAAGAGAAATTTGTACTCGTTGAGGCCGAGATTCTTTGTCCTCTTTATGACTTGACCAGCGAAATCAGTGCTCACCATTCTATCATCGGTCGGTTTGTAGCATTGGTAGTCTAGTATGTAACATTCTTTGTCTCTTTTCTCATCAACCCACTTCCATATCTTGAACATGAGGTACAAAGAAGGGAGAAGGTAGAGATAAAAGAGAAGCTCCATGAGAGAGCAGAAAAAATAAAGAGACTGGTTTGTGTTTGTGTTTGTGTTTTTGGTGTTTTTTTGTTGTGTGCTAGCAATGTGTCTATGAGGGTCTTATAACAGGAGGAGATGTGGCTTGTGACTTGGGCATGTGAATATGCTTAAGACCCAATGCAATCCCTCAACTTCCACCAACTGATATACATGTTTTCTTAAGAATCTTTATTGCAAATTCAACCCACAGTGACATACAAGAGAGAGCAAAAGGCACTATGGTCTCATCAATTTGGGTCAACGTCAAAATCAAATTATTTATTGAATCTTCAAGTAGAAGTTATTGAATTGAAATTTGTTAACTTTTGTTAATTGAACGCCATTATAGACTATAATTTATAGTTTACAGGTAGTAGCTTACCCAATCTAGTTAGCACATTTAATAAGAAAGTTTGAGGAGGTGACTAGCCAGATCGATGTCGAGCACGCAGCAAATATTGTTGAAAATAACATGTAATAATAATGCACATTGGGCCGTGATTATGGCAAAAGCTGAGAATCTAAACCAGGAGAGTGGTTTATGCAATACCTATTTGTCGTAAAAGAATCATAAATATGTTGCTTAATTTCTAGTTGGGTTTTGGTTACGTTACCAATTGGGAGTTGGGACATTGCGAGCATGTCTTTTTTTAATATCATATTTGCGTAGTCATACTATCAAGTGTACAATAATTTTCAACAACTTTGACAGAGTTGGGATTGGACTTTGCAGCTCGGCATTTATAGCTTGAGGCTTTATTTGAATTCAAATGACGATAAATTTTCATTTCTTAAGCTTTCGGTTGGGGCCCAGAATCAAGTCAAGTATGTTGCGTAGGGGGAAATTTTGCGCGAGGTTCTAATCCTATCACCTCGCAAGCCTTTAAATTACAAGTCAAAATTCAGTAAGAAGAAACAAACTGCTCTGTGATCATGCATTAAATTCAAAACCATTTATGTTGATTATCTTCATTTGAAGTTCTACTATTTGTTCTCATTGAATTATGCGTGGCGCGGTTGGTTGGCACGTTGATCCAATAATTATTCCAAAAATATATAAATTAATTTGTATACGTGTATTATTGAAGGCTTATCTTTAACATACACAAGAATTAGGAAGTTTGATCATCTCTCTTACTATCAAGAACATTATCTTTATGCAAAGTCATAATCACATTCATTGAATAACACCACTTAAGTCATAATCACATTCATTTAATAACAGCCAAATAGTGTGTTTTGTCTTTGACTCTTTGTCACATAAGAAAGTAACGTGAGCTCACTCATTAGTATATTTGACTCAAATTCCATATAAAAATCCATAGACCTAATTAATTCAAAAGTTGATTGGCTCGAAAGTTAAGAATTGTTTGAAGCATATATCCTTATTTAGGAATTGTTTGAAGCTGATGTAAGATCTTTTTCTCCAATAATATTAAATAATGTATTATGCATTAGTTGGGAGATAACATTTGAATACGACTAATTAATTTAGCCTTGAAACTAGAATTAAGTCAATGAATTCTCTTTCAAATGGTGTATAAGTTAATGAATTCTCATTAAAAAAAAAAAAGTCAATCAATTGATCACATTGTATATATTTAAGAATCCATCTTTATCTTTGTATTATTGATACACACCAAGTTGCTTACTGTCAATTCTTATCTCTAATTATGGTGTTCAAGTTGCTGCAACAAAACGCTTTGATTGCAAGTTGATATACGTTGCTTTCTTATCTGAATTTGCATATTTAATTACTCTCTTACTTCAATAATGAAAATATAACAAACGGATCTTATATTTGTCGAAAACGCTCTTTGGTTAAGTTTTTAACAACCCTCAATTTGTGAGTTAGCCTATAAAAATAAAATTTGGCCCATCAATATTTATAAATGTATACGATATCAAAGTTAACTCATAAATAAGCTGACTTTATTTAACTTCATCGATTTATAAGGGAGTGTTAAGGAGATAATCTAACATTTCTTGAAAATAATTTTTGAACAACCTTCAAATCACTAGCTATGTAAGTTTAAGAAATCCTCGGTGCAATAACTAACTTTTTGGTATGAACTACGTTCATCCGGAAAGACATTAATAAACATATGGCTATGGTAATGATCCAATGGATATGTTTCTGAAGATATAGACACAGGTGATGCTGATCAATTAATCCACAACTTCAAGATCATAAATGAGATGTTACAAAATTACACCATTGTTTACTGTCTGATGCACAATGCTGATATAGAAGCTCACAAGTCTTAACTCATCCTAAAAATTAGTTTATGAATTAAATATTCTGCCTTTGCCTTATAGACTTAACCTAAATTCATTCTTGGCAAATGTTTATTGTATATGTAGTATACACAATGATTATATACAAAGAGGCCCTAGTCCAATCCAGTCATCGATAAGTCTTCGAATTTGAACCCAAAAATCTGAGGCGTAAGCCGTTGGCTTGATCAAACGACTCAACTATAATACTAAGCGTTTAAGGAAGTTAAAATGTTAAAGCGATGCGGAAAGAATATCGTTACTATGATAAATTCTAGGATACAATAGAGATAATATAGTCAACTGATGCATATATATGACATGTATAATTGAATTTAGTATAATACTACTTGTATGGTGGTAGTATTTCAAAACAAATGTACACATTTTATAACATTACTTACTTATTGTATGGATGATATAATACTTCTATTATATTCTAGAATTTCTCTTTTGAGAAGACAACTTTAATTTTTTAATGCAGTTTATTTTATCAAATTATCATCTGAATATATATATATTTTTTTTGTTCTCTGAGATTAAGCACTGTTTCTTCGTTGCCTATTGAAAGCTCTAGTCTGTTTTCACTTTCATTAACTGTGAGCTCTATTTCTTCGTCAGTCTCTCCCATTTAAACTTTTTGAATCGTGCAATAAGATTGACATCGATTCTGGACTTTTCCTTGATTCAGTTCAGTCAAGGAGGCAATTAAAGCTGTATGTTTGCGGAAATTAATCATGGCTAAAAGTCAACTGTGCCCATCTCACGGCTGCTTGTGGATTTAATATTCTTAACTTCTTAAAATTTAATTTTTGAACCTGCTCAAAGACGAAAAAGATTATCCTATATGCATGCGTGTGTATTATCCTTCTTTAGAGAAGATATTTATACTTTATTAAAGTGGGTATGCACACTAAGATATAAAATATATATATATAAATTTTAAGATATTAGAAAATATCTTTTTTTTTGCTATTAGTGAAATCATCATTTTGTTAAAAACAAAATGAGGATGTCTTCCTTAGAGGATGATTATATATATAAGCTAAGCAGTGACACTACTTTCTTTTCTGGCAGACACCTGCAAGTGGCAGTGAGAAATGAATAATGGTGGGGTGGCTAATCTGTTGAACTAGCTATATATATACACTTCTATGTGCAACTTTTATCGGCTAAATGATAAATTACACGTACAATGCACATAGACAAATACTGGCATGCATACATGCATGAGCCTTACTCAATTTCGTATTACACAAAGTGATGATTAAAATTTTCGCCTGATAATCATCAATTTGGCTTTCGGTCCAAGGACATGCAGTCACAGTCACAATCTTTCATTATAAATCTCTACAAAATCTTAGGTGGCTAATATTTCTTATCTGAACACAAATAATATTAAAGAAATTAACAATAAAATACTACTGAGATTTAGGAAATGCTAACATATATTTCTAATAAATCCCAAATCTTAGAAGTATTTTTATAGGAAATAAAAAGATCATAAGCTTATGTTTGTGTACCTTATTTGAAACAACAATCAAAGATTTGGTCCTAAGATTGTTGAAAATATGATTTAATATTTGCTTCTTTAAACTCCAAAATGGAATAGTAATTCCAGTCATAAAACACAAAAGTGATGACCAATGGCTTGAGGATAGTAACATAAACGTTAAACCAGAAGTTGCATCCAGTATATATATGAGAATTTGCAGCGGTAAATGTGAAGGTTGCATATCATAATTAATAATGAAGTTGTTTTCTGACTAGCAAATAGAGGATTTGCGAAGGTGTGTAAGAACATTGTTCTTAAGATCAAATTTCACAGGTCAAAAGAATAATTCCCAGTGTAGAAACAAAACAATTTGATCTTTAAGATACAATGACTCTGTTTTGAGATTTCACTCCCAAGCACAATAATTTAGAACAGCAAAAAGTAAACTAATGAAAAATTATGAGACAGAAATAGAGAGCGAGTATTAAAACAATTGGATTGTATTTTATTTGACAAGATTCTACTAAATCAGGAGATCGAGAAAGCAAGGCCATGCACATTTTATGTGGAAGCTGGCAAATTTATAGAATACAGCAAATAAATTATTAACATTCCAATTTTTTTTTTAAATTTTTTGTATAGAACTTGGATGATAATTAATTATTAATATACATATCAAAAGCATACTCTTAATGAGCCGGCTGATGCTGGTGGAGTTAATGACACGCATCATGCATGCACGTCAATATGAAATTGAATGGCATCGAAACTAGAAAGCATGAAATTAAGTCTCCACGGCTTTTCTCGGTTGTTGCCTTGTCGGCAAATCATCAATATATATATTATCAGCATTACGTGACACATGCATATGTAAACTGTAAACAATAAGCGTGCATGTGATTTTTTCATCTTCAGGTTCGTTTCATTTTATTGCACTTCAAAACGTTAAACATCTCGTGATGCACAGAGAAGACACCAATACTTGTGTTGTGCTTGTTCGTATGTGTAAATTACACAAATGATTCTTCTAGAAATTATTAAATTCAACACTTTTTCACCAAAATGGAACCGTGTGTGATCGATTGCTATATTTCTCGGGAATATTTCTCTTTCTTCAATTTTAAGGTTTTTTTTTTTTCATTCATCCTCCAATAATTTTAATGCACGAAATCTCGTCTTTAATGCCCAACAATCCACCCACGGCAACATACTTTTTCAGTGGAAACAGCTCGGATGGAAAACGTTATTTGTTTCTTTTTTGACACAATGCGAAAAATAAGATCAAATATAATTGAAGCCATGTGTGATATAAGATCCTAATGGTCCCGTCGAGCGGTAGCCACAACTAATTTTTAATTCCGAAATTAATCCTTACGAGCTATTGCACCTATTAATTGCCCCCATGACGGTCGATCAAGAGCAAATTTACTACTACACAATCGCATTTAGCTTTTCGGTAGCTGTCCTGTAAAAATTAGAGCTGGTAAAGTCTAATGCATGATGCGATGGTGCTTGTTTAGACAAACAAAGGGTTTGAATAGCACAAGCATGATTGGATTGTAATGAGTTACTAATGTGTGGTATATTAATTTAATGCAGTATCATGTTTGGTGTGAAATGGATTGGATTGTATTATGTGTTATAATATTTTCTATTATTAATATTATTAAATTATTATTTTTTAATCATTTTATATTACTAACAATACTCAACTACTATACTTTGATTTATCAAAGAATTAAACAACCACCGACGGCCATTCAGTCCACAGCCAACCACCACTAGAAATTGTAAACTTTCTCCATTTAAGTAAAACTTTAATACTATTGGAATCCTCCTCTTGAACTCTGGAAAAGGTTGGTTCTAATAACGTCGGCAATGAAGCTCTCGTTCGCTCCATATATACATCTAAAGTTTTGAAATTTAAAATTTCAACTGTGGCGATGGAAGTTTCATTGGTAATGATATTAGTACCATCAGGCAGCGTGAGGCTCATTTTGGCTCTTTACCCTTGTGCTCATCAAACACGGTGCTCACAAAATATTGTAGTACAGGCCAAATCTGTGCCACGTGCCAAACATATCGTGGAACTCGAGCTCGATAACCCAACAACATCTTCGGCCTCTATTTGGGTTAAAAAAAAGAATGGTTTTGAATGGGGCCTTTAAAATTTATGGCATGTTCACAAGCCTGTAAGAGTAGTGATACTTAACATCTTAAATTATCTCATCAGTTTCTTTTTCTTTCTTTTTTCTTTTTTTTTTCTAGAATTACTCTCAGTAAAAATAAAAGAAAAAAATTAGTACCATTTTGTTTTATTTCTTTCCAGCATAATCATTACCCCTCCCCACCTATTTTCATCAACAACAAGTTCACCACGATCACTACCACCTATCTTCTTGGCCATCAATCCATTACCTATACCATCATATGATGAGTTTTATTGTTGGATTTTTGTTAAATTTTTATAAACAAGTGATGGATTTTTCTGTTGTTGACGATATTATTGGTTTTGATTTCTAATTGATAATATAAGATTTCGTTAAATTTCAATTTGCGATTTGATTAGATCAAGTTAATATTTCATTTAAACTATGAATCAATTAGAAAAATGAGAGATGTGAGAGATGAGGAGTTAATCTATTGAGAGGTTGAGAGAAAATAAAAAAAATTATTTTTAATTATTTGTTATTTTTCAATAAGGATAATTATGACACAGATTATATTAATTAAAAAAAGGAGTTAGCTTAGCGGGATAAATTGGAAGGGCCGAATGCTCAAATATCATGGCTGAGCCCGTATATCAAACGGGCCTATAAACTTGACCAGCCCTTTCAGTGTCTGCATTGAACAGCCGACAAATCAGACAGGCCTTTAAATTTGATCAGCCCTTTCGCTGCCTGCATTAGCTAATGAAACTCATTTCACTGACATTTGTCAGGTTCAACTTTGTCTACGTGGCAATAGGGGGGAAAAAAGGGCACACGAGTTTCGCTTACGGAAATCAAATTCAAAGCCCGTAAAATTTCCGTGAGAGTCGACAAAGAAGTGAAAAAGAGGCACAATAGCAGCCTCAACAGACCAACTCTCACGGAAAATTTATGGGCTTTGCATTTGATTTCTTATGGCAACATATTGTATTCGTATCAGATTGAATGGTGGCGTCACGAACTGTCATCCTTATCTCAATCCCCAAACAAAATTTGTGGTGCTGCAGCGTTTAGAGCCCATGAGAATTGAGAGATGGACGAGCATCACACCATTCACGTAGAGAAAACTTATCTTCTTTGTCTTATGGCAGGAAGTAGCCATTAGCCAAGTAGGTGAGCCGAACCGCCGGCCCAGCCAAGACAAGTTAATTGACTGATTTTTAAAAATTAGCAGACTTTTTAATTATTAAATTTCAAACCGAAACCCCGCTTGTAGCAATATATGTTAGGAGATAATTAAGGTTGGGAACAACTTAAGTCATTTATAATCTACAATGTGTGGTTGGTAAATCGAAATCAAAAATTTTTCACAAATGTAAGAAATGTATTACCAAATATTCAATTTGATTCCACAAGATCTAGTTTTGTTCAAATAACAGGCTCCAGCCAATTAAAAGGATCTTCTTTAAAAATTCTATAGATCATTTCAATTTCATTAGTAATGAGGATTCGAGATATCACACATTAATCAAATAAAGAGAGAATCAATAGTTAAAAGAAAGATTAAATTTTTTGAGATCTTTTCTTTCTTCAAAACAAGAAGAAGAGAGATAAAATTCGACTTATTCCCTGATCAGTATCATTATGAATATTCCTCAGTATCTTGACTTTTTCACGAAACACGAAAGGCAAATGAATAAGCATCTTCTTTCGGAATAAATCAAAAAATTTCTTGAGAATCCTACAAGATCCATTCGTTCTTTTTTCTTTAATAGATGGTCAGAACTTCATCTGAATTCGAATCCTACTGAGAGGTCCTCTGGAGATTAGAAATTGTTGAGGAAAGATGAGGATGTTTCTTTTGTCCCTTCTAGGCGATTGGGAAAATATCAATCTTAGCATGTTAGACTTTAGTTTATTTCATTATGTAAATTTGAAGAATTTAACTTCCTTTATGAACAAGCATATATGATTCTTGCATTTCTTTCTTATTAGATAACAAGGTATCGTAGCTTTATCAAATAATTGTGCCATTTCTTTCTAATCATTTGCCTTTCTTTTTTTTTTTTAATCTGATATTGATTTTTTTGAATATAAAGTATTGATAGACATCTCATATTTCATTTTAAATAATGTGTCATCGATTGAGTGATTAGTAATATTTTAAATGATCTAAATAAATTAATTGTATTATTTCATTAACTAATTGACAAATGTCATATTATTTAAAATAGATTTTTAAAATAAAAAATTTAGAATATATAACTCTAGAATTTGAAGAGTCTAATAATCATGAAACTATTCGGTTCAAAAAATCTGTTAGAACCATTCTTAGACATTATCAAATTCGGTCGGTTACGTCCCATCTGGACAAAAATGCTTTTGTAAGCTTTCGATCCTTTACACTGTTTTAATTAATCCGCCATGGCGATGAAGACTGAGTAGTATTCTTACACGGCATTTATCTTAAAAACAAAATATTCACAGAATAAAACATTTCTCTAGTCTTAACTTTTCTTTCCATTTGTTTATATATAATTTATTGTTCTTCCTTCAAATTCTGTAGTCGTGTGTAGATAATTTAGACAAATTATTCATTCATAGATATTATCCCTACGAGACAATGTTACGTGTTGTACACAAATGCATTTTAAAAAAATCAAGACGAACTCTCCAGTTTGAATTGAAAAATCAAAGAATTTTTGTCGCACGTGTCAGTGTACATTCAAAAATCAACTGTCAAATTCTCTTTCGGAAAAGTAAAAAAGTCAAATCTCTTTGGTCTGTACGCATACATTTCCATAAACGTGTCGAATTTATGTGGTTCTCATTCCTTTCCTTATGCACAAAAGGCAGGGGCTTGAATTGCCTCCAAGTATGAATAATCTTTTCAACTGCTCCGCCCGCCGTGGCTAGAATACGACGATGTTGAATGAGGCGAAACACTTCCCGATCCGCTAGTCCGAGAATACGACGCCGTTGAATGAGACGAAACACTCCCGGACCCAATGGTTCCGTGAAATAAATCGGACAAGTAATTACCCAAATCATCGGGGGCAAATCTGACCAAAGGCTCATTCCCAGTACTCGGATCCCTCAACACCCTGACTCGATATTTCTCGTAAAAATCTCGATAAACCGGTGCGATCCTCTTCGCCAGCGATATTTTAATCTCGTCCCTTAGTTTCGGGTCGGATACGATCCACGAACTGTGTTTCTTGCACGTGTCTTCAAAAGACAAGTTAAATCTCCGGAAACAGTTCCGTACTTGTGGGATTGGGATCTCAGCCGTTGGATCCTCAGGCAGTGACGCAAACACTTTGTCCCATCCGATGCGCTCGTAATTCGCTGCGTATTGTCTAACCTTTGCCTCGTGCTTAACAATCCACTCCTCGCCGAGGAGATATTTTAAATTCGATGAGCGAACCTTTACGACGACGTACTGGATGTTGTTTGCTAAGAACAAGTAAGACTGCGCCACGTCCTTGTACAGCTCCGCCTTGCCGTCGAGTTTGCACAGGACAACGAGGATTAGCCACGCCAGCCGTACTGCTATCGGCGAGGAAATGCTGTCGCTGGACTCTGGACTGCCGAAGTAAGCTTCCGGTAGCGGAGAATTGCTCTTTAACGGCCACTCGGCGTCTATTTCGGCAAGTGAGCCGGAATAGTCGGCGAGGAAAGCGATGTAATTCATTACGTAGCGAGTTAACGGGTGGATCCCGCCGCCGGGAACCGGCGTCTTCGAGGTATCTTTATGAATCGCAGCTTCGAAATCCGATAGCATCGTACGGACGGCCTCGCCTAGCCTGGTCAGAGAATTAGCAGCTTGAGATCGAATGGCCGAGGTTGATTCAAAGCTGAAAATGGATGCAATGTCAGGCGAGAGATCAGAAATTGCTTCGTAGAGGTCCAAAGTACGGAACATTTTCTCTGGAGTTTTCTTGCACTTGGCGACATTCTCGGGGAAAACAAGCAGATCCAAAGCTCCGTCGTTAACAATCTGCGAGAAGCAGGAGACTCTGATGGAAGCGGAAGACGGACCCGAGAACACGGTATCGCACAAAATCCTCTCGCCGGCGAACACCGTCTTAACGGCGGTTCTAACGGCTCGTAACCAGCTCTTGATCTTAATCTCAAGGACGTCCCAGTCCATTTTCTGAATGACGTTGAAATTCAATCTCTCAACGCCTAAATGATACAAGGCTTCATCGACAACAGACTTTCTGATAATCTTGTAAATCCTGGCACACTCCTTCCCGTAGCCGGCCGATATCATGCAGTCAGCGATGGCTTTTAAATCAGCCATGGCGGCAGTAGAAACACGCTCCATTTCTGAAACGGCGTCGTCAGAGATTCTGGACTCGGTTTCGTTGACCTCATAATCTTCAAGATCAGAGAAGCTCGCTCTGGAGGCTCTGGAAGAGGAGACGGAGACAGACTCATGGTCGAGATACTCTCCGTTGATCTTCAGCATCTGATAAAACTCCCTCTCGAGTCTCTTCATGGCGGTTTGCATTAGGGTTTGGGCGAGGACGAGCTTGTCAGAAGTAGAGTGATGGGTGATGAAATAGTGCATGGCGGTCTGCAAGTTGTAGACGGCTTTGAGGTAGTCCTTGGCGTCTTGGCGGTTGTCGGAGGAGAAGAGAGAAGAGATGCTGCATGATAGAGAGGTATCGTCCCATTTGGTGATGAGAGCGTGGGCAATTTGGATGTTCTCGTCCATTAAAGAATCGGAGAATGTGACACGTTGAGGCGACGATGAAGGTGTGCCCGCCGTCGGAGATGTGGATGGTTTGAAGAATATGGTTCTCATTCCCTTTCTCGGCATCTGTAACGTAAATTTGATACGATGATTATTGTTATTTAATCACGGGTAGAAACAGGAAAGAGTAAGTTTGTGTTCGTGTTCGAGGATGGTGAACAGAAGCGAGAAAAATTGAGAGAGATTGGAAAATGTTGTTGTTGGACTTTGGATTTTTTTTTTTTTTTGGAGTGTCTTGATAGAGTAGAGAGGGTGGGGTATTTATAAACGAAAATGCTAGCCTTTATCGAAGCGACCATGAGTGGAGCGGTTGGACCGGCCAATAGAGTTGACTCTGTCTCATTAGTCTACGCGGTGTTATCAATCATCGGTTTAACACTCGCGTTTCTTGATGGCTTCGTCCTCCAGCAAGCGCATGACTGAAAATCACAATCTTCGTCTTTTTAATGATAGATTGTTATTACTGTTTGTTTTTAATTAGTGGATTGTATAATTGCCTTTGTGCTTGTGCATATGCAGTGACGTTGACAAAAGGAAAGGTTATTATTCCTTATGAGAGTGAGTGATAATGATGTTATCAAGAGAGGAAAAAAAATGAATTAAATATTTTAATTCGGCCGGGTTTATTGAAACTCTAGATGCATAGACTTATACAATAATTTAAAACTATTCTGAAATTAGTTTGAAAATATACTCCACAGATAATATTCTGAAAAGTTCAATTCTATTCTAGAAAGATTCCATAGTATGAGTATGAATTAGGAATCTTCATATTAGAGATTTTAAAGTATGTTTATATTGTATCCACTTAATGCATGCACAATGTATGTACATTAATTAAGTTAATTATCAATTATATAATAATTTTTCAAAATAAATACACATATATCATATATAGATTAAATAAGTATAATACAATAGAAGTATTCTAGAATTTTTCCGTCAATATTACTGAGAAAATTAGCCCACCATTAGCCAACAAGTCGAATGGCTGGACTCCAATGAATTTTATAAAAATCAATATATTAATTAGTTTGCTATTAAATATATGCTTCAAAATCATATTATAGAAATATTAATCTTGAATGTATATACTTTTTCTTTGTACCCAAATCATTTAATATTATTATTATTTTCCTTCTAACATTAATACTAATTATCATGATAAAAGTCAACAAATTCTTAAGAATGTTGGGGATATGATATATCTTTCCACCGTTACTTTGAGTACTCATTACAAAAAAAACTTAAGGACTAGCTCTAAAAGAAAAGTTCTAACGCGCTTAGCTCATTGTTTTTTCTGCTTTCCCTTAACACATAACCCGATCAACCAAAACTGTAAACTCGCTTATATGGCTCCTTTTTAATTTGACACATCTCAAGTTTTATTTGTAATTTTAAATAATCAAAATGAATTGAAAACTCATAGTCAATTGTGGCCAACATAATAAACCAGAATAAAGTTATTGGCCCCTTGTGTTACAAACAACTTGAATATGCAGTAGGAAACTCTCTCTCTCTCTCTCTCTCTCTCTCTCTCTCTCTCTATATATATATATATATATATATATATATGTATGTATAAAGCAGTTAATTGACTTCTGTATTGTAATGCAGACATGAAGAAGAAGTACTAGTAGACCCATTCCTCCAACGAATCCTATACGACTCGTTCTGATCACTTCCCGAAAATGGCTGAAAATTATTACTAAATACGTATTTCAAATTATAAGTATAAAAACAAGATCAACATGTACTTGTAGATATTCTAATTTATATTTGATAGCTTGTATTATTTAATTGATGATTAGCGTGTTGTCTTTGATCGGATATAAGAAATATAATATTGACTAATTTATAAGCGGGAAACTAAAAAATAATAAGAATATACAAGTCTCGAGGCACGTATACTCAACTTCAAATTAGGTAAACTTATTATAGAGGTTTCATCAAATATTTTTTTCGTGTATTTTCTTGAATGTATTTTCAAAAGTATAAAATTACATAAAAAAATTGACTCTCCGTTTATAACTGTAACTTGCACTGTTAAATCATGCCTTGGTTGAGTATCTCTACAATGATAAATTTTCGAGTATATTGAACCAATTAAGTCTTGCTACACTGTTATTTAATTATCTTTTACGAAAACTTTCTGAAAGTTTTACTTGTCGGTAATGGTTGGATTTATTTGATTAACCAATTCAATTGTTCTATGAACTAATCAAATGCATAACAGTCAAACATTGGGTGGAACGTGACGATTGAAAAAATAAAAATAAAAATAAAACAAACCATTTCAATTATTTTATGACAAGAAATCGACCCAGGTTTTTCGGCAGGTTGAGGATTTGTGATATCAGACTAATTACATACATTGAGATTGCTTTAAGAGGCAATTTCATGGAAAATATCCTCAAAAGGAATTTTATTCTTGAGATCGAGGGCTTGAGTCCATCTGTGTGTGTGAGAGTAAATTTTCATTCTTTTTTTGAGAGTGAGTTTTTTATATTGGACTTCAACTTTGATAGATCGAGGCAGGTCTCAGTAAATATTTAGTTATATTTTGAGTTCTAATAGATTTTATTTTAATGTATTTATGCTGTACGAATTATATAATATAATATTAAAAAAAGGAGAAAACAATGCTAATCTAACTGCAATATAAAAGTTAATTTGGATAATGAGATGTCTTTTCAATTTATATTCTTAATGTTTAACTTATTCAATCACGTATTAGTAGATTTCATCATCTTCTTGTTATTGCTTGTCTCCCAGCGGAAAGAGTGATAGAAATGCATAAATTGTCCATAAAATGCAAAATTGACCTTTATTTACAGTCTTTCAGGATTGAAATGCTGTCATATTTAATCCACATCTACCAGAATTTAGGAGATTGTTAGCTAAGTTAATTATAATTAAAGTTGCAACTGACATTAATTAAAATTGATCACTTAATGTTATCTTAATGAATCGAGATTATAAAATGCTGCATTAGTACCAACAAAGTGTTAGCTCCACTGGCAATAGAGTCTCCTTAAGTGGCTTGACTGGGTTTGTTCTCCAGTTCGAGTCGCAGGGAAATTGTCTTTGTTGGGAGAGCCTGTACCTCCCGTTTCGAGCGGGGACTTCTAGTCTAGGTTGTGGTACGGGTTTAAAGGTGTCTCACACAGTTGGGACCCTCTTCAAGATACCTCGTGGTTAAGATAAAAAAAAAAATGCTGCATTAGTGCCCATAATTGAGTTGATTAGGTCAATATATAGAAAGTACATACTCTAAGCTATATCACCTCTTTTCTAATCAACGTGAGAGAGCTCAAACTGCATATCATATTGTTTATTAGCAACCAATTTATTTTAGTCTTTTAACTCGATGAGTTTTATATATTCCCAGAAAGAAGCGTGGCCCTCATACGGCATTTGTTAGAGTAATTTATATGCCACATTAGTTAATTTGGCCAATCATATTCAGCTTTTGAAATTCTTCACAAGTTGCTTTATCGTCGCGGAGGCTGACTAAAAAGTCTTTTATTTTATATTATAAGCAATATTTAACTCAAAATTAGGCCTTGATGAGCTTCCTTATAGGACAAAGAATACTATATTAGTTTAATCAGATTTCTGCCGGCTAGCCAATCAATATTGGTGGATTGGGTGAACAATAAAGAAATTGAACCACTTAATGCTGACGTCTTCAGTTGATGAATATATAGTTGAGTGCTAATCTGTTGAACATAATAACAGGGGTGGACTCAAGTGCTAAATTAAAAATTTATATTTTGAACGGTTCATAAAAATTCATAAGTAAAAAAAAGTATATTAAATAAAGGGAGTTGGAGAACCTTATCCTTATAAATACGTACTCAAAATAAAAATAGTTAAAAAAAAGAGAAGAAAATAAAAGATAACTCAAATATAAAAATACTATTTTTCAATTATAGAATCCAATATTACAACCTATAATAATATGTAATTATATAAGAATTAATAAATCAATTAAGAATTTTAAAATAAATTAAATCAATACCTGTAATTATAATAAATTAAAATTGGTATGTAAAATTTAATGCTTAAAGTCAAATACTTAACTGCCAAACTTAAATAAATTAAACAACTAAAATTTATTCATCTTTTAAAATTATAAATATATTATTAATAAAAAATTTTAATAATAAACTAAACTCATGCAATAAAAATATATTTGAGTACCATTGTTTCTTTGGTAGACGCTCTGACTTTATTTGAAGTATCACATGCTAATAATTCTTCTATCAAAAACCCCTCAAAATACTCGAATTTTATTTTCTAACTTATCCTCTTAATTATTGTAACTCTAAATGAAATATCAACATTCACATAAAAAGTTTATGAAAATGTTGATAATTGTTATTTTCGTTTGTTTTTGTAAGTACTTTAGTACTAATAATAATTTTATATTATATTGACCAAATTTTGTCAATTAGAATTTTTTTAAAATAAAGCATTAGTAACCTTTTAGCCCCTTAATATTTTCAGTCTATTCAATAAGTGTATAATTTAATCATTTTATAAAATAAATCATTAATTTCAATTGGAAAAAAAATTAGATTAAGGACATATTTGAAAATAAAATAAAACCTCTACTATAATAGAAAATTGATGAATATATAAAGATAATTGAGTTAGGAATATTTATAGAAGTAAAATAAAAATTTTATTATTAAATAAAATTAATAAAAATATAAAAGATATAAATAATTTTTTTCTAATCAAGACCGGACTACAGTCCGGTGTAGCCCACTTACAAGTCCGGCACTGCATAATAACATAAAATTTCGGCACACCATTGAATTGTAAATTTCGTAGGTGCAAAAATCTGCATTAATTTTGTTCAATTGTCAACCCAAGTGCATTTATTATGCAACTCTTTGTTTCTGCCGGTCAAACTGCATTTAGCACTCGTACGTTCACATCATAGGTCCACTCTTTGATCTGAAGGCATTAATTGTGAATGAGGTCTTCTTATGTCTCCATCCAGGCCAATATGAAAAACAAAAGTTAGTTTGCGCATCAAGTGTACGTAATAAGTGATGCAGAGATTAGTATTACTAGCTAAGCAATGACTCTTAAGCCGAACTTTTTTGACAACTTCGGTATTTCTTGGAAGAAAAGAATTACGCTTACATATATGTGATGTAAGGACGCTGCGCATCCAATGGTCATTGTCACTTGTGTTCTTATCATAATACAAAGAGCCGCCCCGTCCCGCGTATATAAGTAATGCAATCGACGTTTCGTTTGTGTTATTGTTCCCATTCAATCAATTTCAACACCCAAAAAAACCAAAAAAAAAAAAAAAACAACTTTTTGATTATAGCGATTTAAAACGCATCAAACCATTGACAACAACAGAGTTGAAATTTTGTGTGGTCTCCAAATCTATACGTGCCGTGACTGGCCGGCCGGCTTTTTAAATCTTGAACGTCACAATAGGTGCAATGCAATTAGATATCGCAGTATTGAGGCAATTTGCTTCATCCAGCTAGCGATCTTGAGAGGTTATTAAAAATTGACACGGATTCTCATGCTTCAGTGTTATGCATGTACGTCCTTATCAGATACGATTATTAACAGCAACAGACAGGTTTACTTTGATGCGACACTCGACGATACTCGGTCTTGTTGAAATGTTTATCACAAAATTTCTGTTCCGCGTTTGGCACGTCAGTAATTGAGGCCGGGATTATTTTTAACATCTTGTATACAATGAATTTATACAAGATGCTTCGGATTTAAGGAAAACTTATTCTTACATAGGAAAGAGTTCGATATATTGATGTAGGTTTTCAAAAGATAAGGAGAGTGAATAAAGTCGAATCAACTTTTTAATCCCTACTTTATTTTGGGACTCAAATTCCAGTAATCAACTAAATAAAATTGTATGAAATTCAATCAAGCACCTTAAGTACATATCACTTATTTATTTGAATTTTTTTTTTTCATGTGCAAACACAAGCTGTGGAGCTCCATTTCATGACTATGGAACACCTTTTTCTATTAAATGAAAAAGAACTTTTTTTTTAATCAAATAAAGCTTTATTTTTTTTTCATTTTCTTTATAAACATATATGCTCGATATTTTCCTTTTTAAAAGATAGAAATAGAATCAAAGACCATTATTTTTTTTTTTTTTGGTCTTATTCGCGAGATATCCTGGGTAGGGTCCCAACTGTGGGAGACACCTTTAAACCCGTACCACAACCCAGACTAGAAGTCCCTACTCGAACCGAGAGGCACATGTTCTCCCAACAAATGCGACTTTCCTGCGACTCGAATTAGGGAGCAAACCCAGTGAAGTCACTTAAGGGGACTCCATTACTAGTGGAGCCAACACTTTGTTGGTTAAAGACCATTATTTTATAAACCGAGAAAGAACAAAAAAAAGAATGAAAGGAAAATAGCATCACATTTATTTTGTGTCTCCATGGAATCATATTCCTGTTGTTTTATTTATGCCACTAATAACTTCGAAAATACTTTTTTTTAAACATTAATATCACAATTAGACTATAACTTGTATTACATGAGATTACTACTAATATTTACAATTAAACTATAATTAAAATTAGTTTACATAACTTTTGGATCACCATTAATGCATGACAGTATGAATACAACGTTTTTTTAAATGAATCATTTTTAAAAAATAAATCCATTTTTCTCTCTTTCTCTCTTCCCATTTTCTTCCATTGCTTTGGTCAATATACTCGGTATTCATTTTCATACGAGATATATAAAATCAATATGTACACTTTTTTTTCCCCGTACTTGTAGAAATGAAAAATAAAAAGAACAATTATCACATTTATGGAAGGATGAGAAAGGTCGATCCATGAACTAATTGTGTACTAACCAATTATAGTCAAATATTGTTTTATGAGCTTCCTTAATTTAGTGCTACAGACTTTTGGGTACCAAAAGTTTGACCTAACGTATGAAAAGACTAGACTGCCTTTCCCCTTTTTGCAAGTTGTTTATAACTACTTGGATGATTTAATTTGGGCTTTTCATACATTTCGTCAAAATTTTATAACCTAATATTTTTTCGAAGTGTATTGTTTTTTTTTTTCAATTTTCTATTTACTAAGATCATTGGACCACCTGTAGAGGAGCTTTAATTAGAGAAGAAAAAAAACTTTTCTTTCAGAAGCTTCATTAAATTTATATTGGGTAGAAAATGGTTATATATAAAAATAATATTAATTAACACGGTCGGTATCATCGGTCTTGTAATTATTAGAGGATACGTCAATATTGGTGGACATAATTTTTGTTATGTTATTAGCTAGCTGTAATACAATTTTGCACAAATGAATTTGTTTTTGCTTCCTTTTTTTTCAATTTATTTTTTTTCCTACTTTGTCCTGTAATATGATGATTGTCATGGTGCCTCTTAGTGGCTCAAGCAGCAGGTAGCTAGCTAGAATCGTCTTTTATATACTATTGGACAAGTTCTCTATTCGCCTTTAACATATATTTGTTCCGTTGTTACCCAGTTACCCTATCAAAATCGAATTAGCTAAGATTACATATTTACACATCTGAATGTCGCAATCAAATATAAAGCAAGCACTAGGCTGATGTTAAAGAATGATTAAAGTTTCTTCCACTATTTATAATTATCAACCTTCTGAAGAAAAGCAAGTGATTCTTTCCACGAACTTGCCCCAGTCACTCAATCTTTGAAGAATCTGGCACTTTCTGTTCATGGCCATTCAGCTTCCATAATCCATGACGTTAATTTGTCTCACATCACACGCGGCTACTCAGTAGTTTCTATAGAAAGCACATAGCTTACGTAGTTTTGGAAATTAATAACTTTATTTAATTATTATTTTATCATTTTATATTCGGAATTCGGGTAATTAAATATGAAGTTTATCTCTTGGCAGCACTCTGCCGATATAGTTTTGTTACGCACAGTCCAAAAATTACTCTCAGAAATCAGAATAGATCCAATTAATTGAATGCCTCAGCGCGGCAACTACCTCAATTTATTTTATTCTTTTATCAATGCCTAAGAGTACTATTAGTTTATTAATCCACTGACTCATTCCACTTCTAAAACATGCCGAAATAATAATAATAATAATAATAATAATAATTATTATTATTATTATTATTATTATTATCTTCTTCTTCTTCTTCTTCTTCTTCTTCTTCTTCTTCTTCATGGACACACATGTACAAATTGACTAATTTATAATTAATACAAGTTTAAAGCCACAAAATATGTGACAATTAAGCCACATGTATTCAACTTCAATTAAACGAAATCCTTCATATATTTATATGATTTGAATCGAATATATTCTCACATACGTATTTGAATGCTAAGATATTGCGAATATATTGCATTGTTTGAGTTTACAATGAGGTTTGCTATATATATTATCGAATCAAATTAAGTATTGATGCGCTATGTGCTGTCTCATTGATGAATTGGAAAGTTTTGCTTGTCGTCTACGGTTGGATTTATTTGATTAACTAATAATTAATCAAAAGGACGGGGTCAACATTGGGCGAAACACTACGTATATATGAGCATTTGACAATCAAAAAAATCACAATTCTAAATAAATTATATACGCCATTTGAAGCTTTTTATTATGCCAAGAATCCAGACCCATGAGACTGGAGATTGTGATTTTATTACTGTTACACATTAAATTTGCTTTTTAACATGCAGTTCCGTGGCGGTAAATAATAAAAGGTGCAGAAAACGATGTTAATCAAACTATAATATCTATAAAATTAATTGGGATAATGGGATGGGACTTCAACTTTTAATTCATTGTTCTTAACTTATGCAATCATCTATTAGTAACCTTCACCTCCTTGCTGCTTGTATCTTCTAGCTACCACATAACATAAATGACGGATACGTGAATTGGGGATAAGATACAAAATTGAACTCTCTTTGCGGTCTTTTTTAGGAACGGGCCAAAAAAAAAAAAAAAGGTGAAACTCTCTTGTTGTTTCTCTGAATTAATCAAAATATTTTTCATGTTTTAAAATATATTCAAACCTCTTTGAGTGTTAAATTTTTTGTTAATCTTATCATTTTACTTTTGATAATTGTTTCATATTAAGAATATGAATTCCTTTAATAATTTAATAAATTGAATATTTTTAATCATAATCAATTAAAACTTATGGAAAAAAAGGGAATTGTCATAGTTTTCTAATTAATTTTAAAAAAATTTCCAAAATTTATTAAAAAATTAAATGCATATATACTTTTTTTTTCCTTTAAATCCTCAAGTTATTATTCTCCAAAGATAGTGTGTGCGTGTGTATTTATATATATTGCATTTAATTTTTCAATTAATTCTTAAAAAAATTTCAGAATTAAATAGAAAATTATAACAATTCCCTTACATTTGCTAATAATTTTGTATTTAATTTTTTAATTAATTATAATTAAAAAAGTATTCAAATAATTAAATAATTAAAGATTTTTATATCCTTAAAATCAAACAACTATGAGGGCAAAACGACAAGGTCAGTAAAAAAGTTGACACTTAAAAGAGTTTGGATGTATTTTAAAGTGTCAGAAAAATTTTGATTAATTTAATCAAACAACATAAAATTTTGCTCTTTTTTTCTTTTTCAGAATTGGGTTGCATTGACTTTTTAATCCATAAGTATTATGAAATAAAAAATCATTAGTTATAAAAAAAATATATTTTTTTTCTTTTGTTTGCGCTAGCACCGTTTCAATCTTTTTTCCAATTATGTGAGACAAGTTCAAAATCCAAAATTCTTACATTCACGCAATAGAAGCAGCACAACTAGTAGGCACCCACCAAAATAATAATAACAACAACAACAATGATTTATCCCCTTTACCTCGTTAAAGTTTAACATTTTGCTTCCATATATATCTTACATGTTATTTTTAGACTTAAGTGTCTAGAGTTTGCTCCTATAATATTTGCCCATACATAAGTTACAAGACGCTGAAGAAATAAGGAATGTATAATTTTCATTATTGTTACTCAATTATATCCTATTTTTCTTTTATGTGAACACAACTTTTGGACCGGCATTGATGAACGACAACATAGGATTTTTTATTTTTAATGAAAGTATCCTTCATAACTAATAAATCCAACCAATTTTTTTTTTTTTTTTGTCCCTTTTCCTTTGTCAATGTAGTCGTTATGACAGGAAAATTTATCACATTTATACAAGTACGAGGACTCGATCCATGAACCCAATTATGGTGTACTTCCAAATTATGTCAAATACAGTTGATGAGCTGCCTTAAATTCCTGCCAGTCAGCTACTGGTTTTCTTTGATTTAATGAGACCGCTACTTAGACCTCTTCTAGAGGAGATTTCATTAAAGAATATATTCAATTTTCCTTTCACGCGCTTTATATAAAATATTTACTGGGCATAAAGGTAACAAAATAACATTAACAAAGTCAGTTTGGTCTTGTAATTTTTAGAGGATCGGACATGATTGGTGGGTATAATATTGAGTGCGTAACAGCTAGTTAGTTAGTTAGTTAGTTAGTTTAGTCATACGAATATACAGTTATAAAAATGAATTTTGTTTTTTGCTTTCATTTTCTGTGCTGCATGCGATATAACGACTATCTTCGTGTCACTTAGTGGGCATAAGAGTCAAGTTCGATCTCCTTCTAATGTGTTGTCAAGAATCAATAAAAAAAAAAAATTTTGTTAATCGACAACTGTCGTTTCCAATATTATGTTGTTCAATCATCACAAGCTTTCAAAAAAACAGGAAGCAGCTGGTCATTCCTCGTCAAAAATGATTAAAAGTTTTGCGTCACAGCTAAAATCATCGAATCATTTGAGAAAAAGCGAGTGAAGTTTTTCCAAAACCATGCATCAAGACAGCCCTGGTCACTCAGTATTTGGAAGAATCGGTCCGGTGCTTTTTGCTCATGGCCAACTGGTCATATATACCAGCTTCCATAATCAATGACGTTACTTAAATCTTAATTATGACTTCAAAAAGTGAGTTTCTTGTGGGCGACCGACTTTCTCAGAAGCACAAGTACTTGAAATTTTAAACAAAAGTGCCATGCAATTGACGTATGTTTTTCCCCAAAAAAAAAAGAGGCCGAGATTTTCCAGTTCTGTGGGTTCTTCTAAATCAAATTAGAAGAACCATCCGCGTCCTTTTGCCATTCAAATTGTGGTCTTCATTAAGAAGCTGCATGTGATGAACTCGAAATTATTGCCTTTATAATTACTACAAGTACAGCCTGTGAAACAACAACAACAGGCTGACCGCATAGCGCAGTGGATTAGCGCGTTTGACTTCGGATCAAAAGGTCGTGGGTTCGACTCCCACTGTAGTCGATGCCTTTTTCATTTACGCTTGCTATTGGGGCGCCGGGGATACACATACGAACATGATAACGACCCCACTGAAAAAGTGGGTACAGCTCTCCTGACCCATAAGTCTGATTCAGTTTGCATTATTTATGTGTGGGTAAATTCTTGCTGCTTTGTTTCGTGCCATGGATTCAGAAATAGAACGAAAGCAATTTGATGTGGTTAATTCCTCTTAAGAATTGCGATTTCATTCAATACAACATCATACAAGTTTCGTCGGTTACCAGCAACAAGAGCTGAAAATTTCTCGCGTAAAGCAGGCTATATAATTTGATCAAATATAGACACCAAATGAAGGACCTTGTTAGGTTACATTATGAATCCAGGTTGAACACACAGCAAACGCATGTGCGCACGCAAAACCAATTTATGGATCGTTCCATATCTTTGCCCCATATGAGGCCTCTAATGAGCACCCAAGGCCCTCACCAAAGAAATTCATTTAGTTGCTTGCTTTGAATACTAAATGCAGGGTAAGTAATCCGCCCAATCAATTGCGAACTTTTCCATAGCTGACATATCAATTGGTTATCAACTTAGCATGATTATTAATCGCATTTTGGCATCAGCAGGTAGCACACTAACATTAAGCAAGATGGGGTTTCATGACATACTAAGCAAGGATGGAACATAAAACAGCTTGAACCATGCTTGATGAAATGAGACCAAACCTTCAAGTATATAGAATTAAAGCCTGAGTACTCTCATCAAAGTCCAAAGTCCATACTAGTAACACAAATGGAAGATAAGAAAAACAAAATTTAAAATTCAACAGAACAAAAAATCTTGTGATAGCATTTGACAAGTTTAACATCATTGTCTCCTTCCCAATTGAATTTTATCTTACACCTTAATGGCGTATTTCCTCATTGGAAAGTACATTTCCCTCTTCTTCTCATGTTCAGTCTTCAAAGATGCCTATACAAAAAAAAAAAACGAAAAAGGGCAATTAATCATAAATTAAGAGAACAACAAGAAATATGCATCAAAAAGTAAGCAGAACAATAACCATCAAAAGAGAACGCGTCGATGGCAATTGTTCAATGTGTTCTATCATTATATCAAATAACATATAATGAAAGTAGGCAGCATTAACATGGTCCATTGAGTCCAAAAATGTAGAACACTAGCAAGTTCAAACAAAATAATAAACCAAGGCAAAAACAAGCCATCCATCATAGATAACACTAACAATTCTGCCTCTTTCTGCCCCCATATGAGATTTGAACTTATGTTCTTCAACCAATCCTGCCTTTCAGCAGTTCGGCCCAAGGGCTTAACCGTTTAAATATGACATATAGATTTCACTGTTAACTTTTTGCCATGGATCTTAAATTTGGTTCAGAAATAATTAATACAGCATATGTTCTTACATTTCAACATTTAAAAACTCAACAATAAACAAAGACAAACCAAATCTCAATTCTCGAAGCCATTCAGCAAAATCAGTCAATACAATGCTTAAAAAGTTGCCATCTTATCAATATAAGCAGAAAGCAAGAACAAAATAAACTGCTACCAACATAAACTGTTAATACAAGAACTTCTTTTCACTCACATTTTCAACGACATTGTAAATATCAAACAGGGAATCCCAAGTCATGCATCACACAAAACCATAATACAATCCAGAACAAAATGCCCAAATATTAAACATAACTAAATTATAACAAAATCCCAGATCAGGAAATCATTGCAAAGAACCAAATAGTAAGTACCTGATGCTTGGTGAGGCGCCTTCGGATAGCTCTGGTCTTCTTGGGACGAAGATCAAGTGGCAAAAACTTCTTGTTCTTGTATGCTTCTCTCAAAGCCGCCTTCTGCTTCTGCGATATCACAGTCAACACTTGGGCAATCGATAGCCTCACCACTTTACTGCAAATTCATCACATATCCCAAACCCATTAAGAAAAACCACATTTTTTTTAGTAAAATAACAAAATTTTATACATTTAAATATACGTATAGCATAAGAATAAATTAAAAAGAACTACATTTTGGAAAGCTTATTGGGCGCGCCACCGGTGACTTTGGCGACCCGCAGAAGAGCGAGCTCCGCTTTCAGATCTTTCAACTGGTTCAATAAATCCGTCTTGGATTTGGTCCGCAGTTCATGAACCTTGATTCTTGCTAATTCGGTTTAAAAGGGGAAAAAAAAGGAAGAAAAAAATTAGATAAAAAGATGACAAATTTAAAATGCAATACAATATTGTTATACTGTTAATTTTTTTAATTAATTTCTTACCCATGGCTGCTGGTTATTCGACTCTTTCTATTAGTGTGTGAAGAAGAAGAAGAAGACTTGTGTCATTCAAACCCTAGCCCAGTTGTGTGCGGTTTTTAATGTCAGTTAGTTTTGCAAAACCCTAGTTTGAGGCACACGAGTGTTGCTCACGTGTGCAATAAATAAGTCTTGGTTGCTTATTGTTATGAACTAGCCCAGTCAGATCAGATTGATGGGGGTAACTTTGGGCCAGCCTTTTGATCCAGAGAGCAGCTATTGGCACCCTTTAGAGCTCTTATCAAGCCCCATTCTTAATAAAATTTAGATTTTAACCTTAATTTGATTTATTTTATATAAAATTTAATTAAACCCACCCATCTTCCTCAACAATATCGTCAACAATCGGGGGTTGTTGTTTATGACCCAAATATAAAATTTCAATTACAAACTATTTATTAACTAGCATCAAACGAAATCTTCAAAGGAACCATTTTCAATAAAAGACAAAGACTAGTGTCAAAAAAAAAAAAAAACAACTCCAAAAACATACAACTATTTGTGAGAGGGAAAAAAAAAGGATCTTACTCTTATTCAAAGCATAAAATATAGAATTAATAGATGTCAAATGAAATCACTCTAAAACTGAATTTGATTAGTTCAAATATTGAATTTACAACGTTGAATAAAATGAAAGCACAACCATTAATAATTTAAAATGAAACAAAAATTTCATGTTGAACTTGGAAGAGTTTTTTAAAGAGAGAAATGAGGCTTTGCTGGAGTTTGTTTAGAAAAATAATTGGAAAGTGATCTCATGGAATTAAATAGAAGTGATGCTCAAAAGGTATTTTATGAGGACATTGGAGGGGTGCCAATAGTCCAAGTCTTGGATCAAACTCTTCTACCAGTTTGTTCAATGGGGTCCATGTATGGGGCTTGATAGTGTGGAGGGCTATTTTAGTTAAATGAGGCTTGTTTGGTAATTTTTGTTCAAGCCTTCATTGATATGGTGTAAGCAAATACTTTGTGTGGGTAAAGTAAGAAAAACCAAATACATATTAGGAGCAGTGATACACTTATGGCTGGAATAGAAAATAACTATTATGTGTTTGATAATTGTTGATATATCAGCCACGATATATACACTTAAAAGTTCTTTACAAACTGTCGCCTTTTAAAATAGAAGATAGATTTATATTAAAATTAGAAACATGAATTTTAATAAGAGTTTGCTATTTGGACAAATTTTAATCATTTGAAATTGGACTTGAGCACTAACAACAAGATAAGTGATATATCACATTATGCCATAATAAATTGTTAGTGTTAAGTGATTTTTTTTTTTTACTTCGTTGCCAAATGGTGAATTTTACGAGGACAACATTGACGCAACATCGAAATATAAACTTTATATCATAACTTTAACATACGGGTCCGGTTACGGTGCAACGGTGATAACGTGCCACCGTTGCATCCAGCCGTTGGATCCACTTTGATGGATGAATCAATTGGGATCCAACAGCTAGGTGCAACAGTAGCACGGTACAACCGTTGCACCATAGTTTTCTCCTTAACATTAACTGATCTTATAAATTAATAATTTATCATCCGTTATGGTTGTTTTCTTTCTTGTAGTGACAAACTATGTACTTAGTTTTGATGGAAAATAAATGATCTATTATTTCTGTCTTCGACTCTCAATGCGCCTGCATTTGCCAAAAAAAAAGCACCATAACCGGATCTTGGTTGTGACTCTTTGGTATCAGAAGGACAAACAGACGTCTCGTTCAATGCAACTTTCACCATACCAAAAAGAAAAGAAACATGGCAAACCAGAATCACACACAGTGAATGTTCTTTACTCTATAGCAAGAAAAGCAAAAGGGTTCAATCCACTACTGCAAATTAACCTTTCGGCTCCGCTTGTCTCCGCGATGTATGCTTCCTCCTTAAATTGTATCATTTGCTTGTAATTGAGTGCCATCTTATATCATCCAAGAGTATACCAGATTCATTGCCTGGCTAGAATCCCATAGATTTCATATTGCATATATCTCTTGCCGATAAATCCAACACTGACATGCCTTTTTTATTTTTACTCTTATACAACATGGATATATTGGAGAATCTGAGGTATATTGTAGCTTTCAATCTGTTAAAAAAATTAGTAGTTGACAAGTACATATAAATCGCTATTAAGTGAAAAACGGTTTAAAATAAGTTCCAAGTTCAATAATTACAAAACGTATTGAAAGTTTATCATCAATTATTAGCCGGTGTAAATTAGTTGAGCATGTAGAAATCCTTTGAAGACTGATGCATAGATTCATATATAGGAACTTTCAATGTATTGCACTACCCATATTACATTTTTTCTGGCAAGTATTTAGTATATATTGATTTTTTTTCTTTTTTACAATTAGTTGAAAGATACACATAACAAAATACATCTAAATATCTAACTAAGAATTTTCTTTCTGGAAAAGCTCACTAAAGAAAGTAACACAAAAAATCTTAACTACATTAGCATTAATTTAAAAAAACAAGGCTGGTTAGTATAGTGAAAGTATAAATTAGCAAACTATTCATCAGATTATTAAGTGGAAAAAAGATCAAAAGAAAAGCGGGTAGCTAAATTCTTCTGCTGTATGACTGTGGGACAAAATCGCAGCAAGGACGCCGGGAAACGTGTAGAGACTTGAAAAAGATAATTAAAGAAGATGAAGAGAGAATTAGAAACTAAATAAACAAAGGAAAAGTTACCAAAAGAAAAGAGCAAAAGAGAAATTAGAATGAGTGAAAAACCCCACATCTTTAAACGCGTGATTATAAAACAAATGGCTTGATTCAGACTTCACCCACCTAACCATCAGATATATTATCATATTATATACGAGAGCTGCTAGGCAGCGAGAATGCTGAGAGAATGCCGAGAGAAACGGCATTCAGTAATGTCGTTTCTCTCCTCCACTTATTAAATATTAAAAAAATAAAAAAATAAATTAAAAAAAAAGGCACGCATGCTTTCACTTTTCTCAGCTTCACTTTCCTCTCTCTTTCTCTCACGCAGCTTCACTCACCTTTCCTTAGCTTTCACTTTCCCTTCTCTCTCTCTCCTCACGCAGCTTCACTCCTCACTTTCCTTAGCTTTCACTTTCCTCACTCTCTCACGCAGACTCGCTTCACTCTTCACTCTCCGGCCAGAGCAACTTCACTCTCTCAAGCAGCTTCACTCTTCACGGCCTCTTCCGTCTCCCCGGCAAAGAACCGGTCCACCTCTTTCGTCTCCGGCCAAAGAACCGGTCACGACCTCCTCCCTCTCCAAACAAAGAATCGGTCACGGCCTCCTCCCTCTCCCCGTCGGCAAGAATCGCTCACGCCTCTCTAAGCCTTTCACGAATCAAGCCACGGCCTCCTCCTCTCCAAGCACTTTACCCGTATATGTACTCCTTTATATATATATTTTTGAAATTGAAACTTGTACCCGTATATGTTGAGGAAATTGTAACAGTTTTGAAATTGAAACTTGTACCCATATATATATATATATTTTTTTTTTCAGAAAGAAGTCATCTTTGCGGGGGTTATGGTTTATTGAACATTTGTTTGAAATTTCTGGTTCCTGTCAATTTAAGCTTATGGAATTTTGTTTTGAATTTTGTTTTATTTCAATACTATTTGTTTTGAATTTTGCTGGTTATGTTATGAATTTTGTTTTATTTCAATACTATTTGTTTTAAAAATTTCGTAAATTTAAATTTTTTGAAACTGAATATAAATGTTAATTATTTTATAGGAATGGAAAATTTTGAAAATGAGCGTGCAATTGAAGATGCGCCACTGGAAAAATTTGAGCCAACTCTTGGAATGTTATTCGATGGTTATGAGGAAATGTTTGAGTTTTACAAAGCGTACGGTAGACAAGAAGGGTTTCCCGTGAAGAAGCTAACAAGTAAGAAAGGGAGCGACGGGACTGTAAAATATGCAACCTTTGCATGTGGCCGTAGTGGCAAAGCCTCTAGTAATATGTTGAAGTTGGCTTTTAAACCGGGCATTCGGAGGTGTGTAAATGAAGAGGGAAAATGGATTCTTGAACTTTAAACCTTCAAAGATAATCATGGATTGAGTCCTACAAAGCAAGATATTTCCCTTGTAACCGTAGAATTAGTGCAAGTGTAAAAAGCGAATTGAAATGAATGATTCTCATGAATTAATATTGCCCAAAATTTTAATTCTATTGTTGTCGAAGTCATGAAAATGTATCATTTTTAGAAAAAGATTGTAGAAATTTTGTTGATAAAGCAAGACGATTACAGCTTGGAGAAGGAGATGCTATGGCAATTTTAAAGTACTTCGAGACAAAACAAACAGAATGTGATGGATTTTTTTTTAGCATTGATTTGGATGAGCAGGATCGATTGAAGAATGTATTTTGGGCAGATCGGAGGAGTAGGGCAGCTTATAAATATTTTGGGGACGTTGTCACATTTGACACCACGTATCTTACGAACAAGTATGATATGCCGTTTGCCCCTTTTGTTGGAGTTAATCATCATGGGCAGTCTATTTTGTTAGGATGCGGATTGATTTCTCACGAGGATACGGAGACATTTACGTGGCTATTTGAGACATGGCTAGCATGCATGTCCGATTCTCCTCCCATTGGTATTATTACTGATCAAGATAAAGCAATGCAAAAGGCAATTGAGAATGTTTTTCCTACGACTAGGCATCGATGGTGTTTGTGGCATATAATGAAGAAGGTTCCTGAGAAGTTAGGGGCTTATAAAGAACGTGAAGGTATTATTTCTTCGTTACTTTCTGCTGTTTATGATTCATTGAGCCCTGCTGCATTTGAGGAAGATTGGAATGACATGATTACAACATATAATTTATGGGATAATGTTTGGTTAAATGATTTATATGATGAGAGGTATCGTTGGGTTCCATGTTATTTAAAAGACAGTTTTTGGGCGGGAATGTCAACAACTCAGCGAAGTGAAAGTATGAATGCATTTTTTGATGGGTTTGTTAACTCAAAAACAAATTTAAAGCAATTTGTGAAGCAATATGAAAATGCATTGAAAAAGTGAATTGAATGGCAAGCAGATGCCAAGTGTTTGATAAAAAACACTCCGTGTGTAACAAGATATGAGATGGAAAAGCAAGTTGAGAAGTCTGTACACAATTGCTAAGTTTAAAGAATTCCAAAGAAGAATTAATCGACCGATGTATTGTGATACAAAGGATTCTCATTGGGTCAATATATGAAATCAGTGAATCACTTGGACAAGGAAAGAAAAAAAACTTTGAGGTTGTTTTTAATGAAACTGAATGTGAAGTTAGCTGTATCTGCTCAAAGTTTCAGTTTAGGGGAATTCTTTGTAGACATGCCCTTTCAGTACTGATACGGTACGGTATTGAAATACTTCCAGAGATGTACATTTTATCAAGGTGGAGGAAAGATGTGAGGAGATGTTATAGTAAGGTGAAAGTTAGTTATGGTATGCAAAATTTATCCATTCAGCAAGAGAGATATGACAAAATGTGCACTGATTTCACTGAGGTTGCAAACATAGTCATTTAATGATAATGAGTAGTTATAAATCATTTTGGATTGGATTAATAAAACAATGAAGGATCTACCCAAGCAAATTCGGTGTGCAAGTGTGAAACAATCATTGGTGAAGTAAGTTGTAGCAAAGAACAACATCGAACATGTAATTAATGATCCAAGATGGCGGCACGTCAAAAGGGCGACCTCTCTTGTTTGAGGAAACAATCTTGATTCGGAAAAAACTGCCCAAAAGAACAAGACAAAGAGAAAAAAATAAGGTTTGTTTGAATCCATATATATGTTTTATAATTTCATTTTATCTTTTATCTTAATTTTTTCTTAATTATATTGTATATTATTATTTTACAGGATTTGCAAGCAAATGCTTCACATCTTTTGAAATGGCTAATGAAATCTCCACACAAAGAAAGCAACATACAACAGAGCAACATGGCAATGGTAAAACTTTTTGAGTTTTTATTATTAATGTTAGTTAACTATTTTGAACATATGTAACTAAATATGTTGTTGAGTATATGTAGACGTTTCAAAGCACCTAAAATGCAAATGTCAATCAGCTCGGGAGTTTAGGCTATTATAATGTAAGAAACAAATTTAGAAGTAAATATTAATTTTACATTTTTAATATGAATTTAACAAATTTTTTTTTAGGTACCTGTATACCCATTTCAAGTTGGTGGAAATAATATTTACCAACCAATTCCTTATAGTTGGCACACGGTAAGTATACTTATATTTATAAATTTAAATGTATAATGATATTTTTACAATGTATAATGATATTTTAATTTCTTGTGTATTATAGCAACCAGTCCCACCGTATGCTTTGCAGTCGCATTATTCTTCTCCTTCGATGACGTATGAAGGATCTGCAAGTGGAAATTTTCAACAATTGTTACATCAACAATGTAATGAAGACAACAATCGCCGCAATTGATGTTTGCTTGTATTTGTTTTGATTATTTTCATTATCATTTCAGTTACATTTGGCTTGAGACGACAAATTTATGTTTGACTTTAACTTGTTTAGATTATTTTTACTTACATCTGTGTTAATGTTTACAACTATTTTCACTACAGAATGAATTTCCTTTCAAAACTGTTGCAATTTCCTCATCATATACGGGTACAAGGTTCAATTTCAAAAATATATATATAAAAATCTCAAAACTGTTCTGTGATTATTTTGTTGGGAATTATTTTGGTAATTGTATTGTTGATAATTAATTTTTTATAATTATTTTTATAATTAATTTTTTATAATTGCTGGTAATTTTGTTGAGTGATTATTTTGTTGGGAATTATTTTGGTAATTGTATTGTTGATAATTATTTTTTGATAATTATTTTAATAATTAAATTATGATAATTTTTTATAATTTTGTTTGTTAATTATTTTGTTAGTGATTATTTTGTTGGGAATTATTTTTGTTGGCAATACTTTTTTTTGAGGTAATTAAAGTAAAAAATGTGGTATATTTTTAGCTGGAATCAAACGTGGGGAGAAAGAGAAAAAAAATATGAAAAAAGTAAAGGGAGCAAAAGTTCACGTGGTGGGGGCGGAAGGGGGGCCCGGGAGAAACGGCATTACTGTATGCCGTTTCTCTCGTCATTCTCTCAGCATTCTCGCTGAGAAGCATTTTCCATTATATACAAGAACCAGAGAGTTGGATAAAGCCGTAAAAGAGAAGGGATCATGGACAATAATAAAGAAGCATCAGGAAAAATATAAGGAAAAAAGAGACCATACATGGGATATAATAAAAGTATATAACTATACGTAAATGGATAAATTAGCAGAAATGTATGTTATATATTTATTCTTACATGAATACTAGGCTTAAGCTTATGATAATGATAAACAAGGTAAGATTACTAGCTCAACAAAATTCACACGTTTCATATCAATAATCCTTTCTCTTACCGATATCTCTATCATTAAAATGTAAATCTTAAGCATGTGACTGCACAATGATAATTTTTAAGAAATATGATTAGAATATTTATAATCTATTGAAGCATTGAACAGTTGAATTTGACCTTAAAAAACAAAAATAACAACGAATTTGTAATCTTGTGGGGTTGATCGATCGAATGTGTCAGAAAGGGGGGCCTTTCCATCGAACAATCAACTGCAGTTAAAGGGTTTAGTTAGTTAAATCAATCCTGGATTGCATATGCTTCTTAAAACACACAGACAATTAATCCATGTTTCATGTGATCAAGTTGATATTAAAAAGTTAAATGTTAATCAGTGGGCAATCGATGATGATTTGTACTTTGTGCCTTTAAATTTCAACACCCATTCAAAAATTTAGGACCCATCTGATGGATTACACCTCAACCATTTTCTAGGTATAATCATTACACCCATTTGTTTGAAGATCATCCATTGCAATAAAGTCCATATTATTAATATGAAATGTTAAAAAGAAAAATTAGTCCAGTAAAAAGGAGATTAATTATTTGGAGCTAGCAGGTAAGTAATGGCAAAAATCATCATTATGCAATCTTGTTTACTTTTCGCATATCAATTAAAAGCAATATTCAATTCATAGTCTTTTTATCTCTATCTCGTTGATTGAATCCCGCATCCTTCTTTTGACAAGAAGACTTAAGTTTTTTTCTTGCCAGCTTCATAGGATAATGCATGAATATTACTTTCAAATCAAAGAAACAGTAGTATCAGCTAAGTTGTGATATATCCATTCCACGGGGACCTGATCTGGTCGCTATATATATATAGAGTAATTTTAGAAGTAAAGAATATATTTATGGATGCTTACAGATTGAACTGCTAAAATATTTATCAAACGATAAAAGAAATTTTGAATTTTGAACCCAACTTGTTTGTATGAAAAAAAATATTATGTTAATGGATTCAATTGATAAAATATTTTACCAAATGATAAAAAGAGATTTTGAGTTTTGAACTTGCTTGATATATGTGCGAAAAAAAAAATTAATTTTTGTTAATGCAATGCCTAAAAGAACATGCAAATGACCTATAATTTGCGTATATTGTAACTAATAAAATCCAAGGTACCTAATAATTGAGTTTACTACTGTTTATTTACATGTGCACCGGCCTTGGATCATCTTTATTTTGTCTTATAATGCACAATTATTTTCGGAAATTGTTGTCTTTATATTGGATTAAATATAGCAGACAAGACCATTACTAGCTATTGACTGTTCTTTGTCTTGTATATAATCGTCATCCCGGAATTTTGGTTCAATTTTTCAACAAGAAAACAACTTTCTTCATACTTAATTCATTTGTGATGTTAGATTCAAGTCTGTAGCTAGACATGCTTTTAACTCAAAAAGCCAAAAATACAGATTTTTTTTAACGAAATTATCAATGTCTAATCATAAATTGTTTAGAGGAAGATGACAATCAAATTAAACAAGAAAATAAATGTATATAGCAGGCCTCTTAGTTAACCAATATGTGCCTATAAGCCGAGTAACTTCCGGAATATTTAGGAGTATAAATGTATAATCTGCGATTATGCTTGTGCTCCGCCGATCCCATCTTTATTATATATACTCATGAGTATTCAAATCAGAGGGAATTATTATTATATTAACGAAAGATTATTGGCTAATTTTTAATTACCATAATATAGTACATTCATGACCGTTTACAGTTTAATTACAAGATCTCATCTTATATACACTTTCAGAATAATATGTATCAGAGCCTAAGGGAGTGAGAAGTGAGAGCAGTCACTTTCATAAGAAAAAGCAGTTCTTGGAGACACTTCTGGGTTTGCAAGGTTTGATATATTTCTGAGCCACTAATTGTATCTTAAACTAGGCCAAGAATTTAGGCTGCCCTATAATAAAATTGGTATAATAGAAATTTAATAGATTTTTAATTGTAAAAATAAGTTGATAATTATAATAAAAAAAATTACACTGTTGATGGAGATTAACATAAATTTAGGAATCTATTAAAACTAACTTAAATTAGTTTTATTGTGGCACAACTTAAATTTATATACCCTACTACTACTTTGGGTAGTTGACTTCACTTAGTATGTACACAAATAAACCTATATTTCAATAGTGTAAGTATGTAGTAAATCATTGATTTAATCAAACTTCACTTGCAATTTTGCATGATACTATAGAAAGAGAGTTCATGATTAGGAAAATTATAGACTTCGAGATACTACAGCTATAGATATTAGGCGAAATACTACACTAAAATCCACAAATATAGCTAATTTATATACTTATGATAGCTTATTAACATAATTATGTCTTAATTATGAGCGATTAGCTACTTTCCCAACCTGGTCCCAGTGGTAGTAGTAGTATTAATTCATTCGTGTCGCAGAAAAGTTTAGTTAATTAAATGAACTTGTTAACCCCACAATTAATTTTTAAAAACAAAGTTAAATAAAAGTTAATGACAACTTTGAAGGTCCACAATCCAGATTAATCACACATCATACATGGTGTATAATTATTCAAAAACTTCGAGTGGGTCCTCTCCTCCTAGCTAGCTTTTTGCTGCTTTAAATGCAGATTCGTTGGCCTCACTAGCAAGATCTTTCAGCATTACTACTCTCCTTGTTAATTTCTCTTAAGCCAAAAGCAGCTTCATATTTTCATAAACTATTCAATATGAAACGGATGGATCTTTTATGTGCTTCTCCAGCATCAACAGCCATATGCTCAAGCACAGACCACCGTTCGATGGTCCGTCACAATGGCCATAGACCCATTGATCATCATCATCGTCGCCATAACCGTAAACCTTATGCACCTTGCTCATCACAATTGCCCATTATCCCAAAGCCTTACAGTAATAGTAATCATGATCATCATCAAAAGAGTAGTAGAAAAAGTTCCGCTAAGCAAACTGATCATTTACGCCGAGAAAGCTCAGCTGACATAACTGATCTCAATAGAGATAGCTCTTATGGTTCCTCTAGGTACCTTCTATGTGACAAACCCTTCACTGATTGGAAGTCAGAATCCGATCATCATGCCATGGCATTGGTTCGTTCTCAAATTGCAAAGCCTAAGCTTGTAACCTCATCAAATGACTCTCCTTTTTTAAAGTCTTCTTCTACTAATAAGTCGCGTGTAACCTCATCAAATGACTCTCCTTTAAAGTCTTCTTCTACTAATAAGTCGCGTGACAAGGTTTGTTTCATGTCCTACTAATTTCTTTGTCCTCCCAAATTCATTTCTCTCTCATTTATTAGTTTTATATCTTTTTGAGTTTAAGGGTCTTGCTTCTCCCTCCACCCCCCACCCCCCTTCTTTCTGTCTGTTTTGACAGGTTGTAGTTTTGAGGGTGTCAATCCACTGCAAGGGCTGTGAAGGAAAAGTGAGAAAGCATATCTCAAAAATGGAAGGTGAGTTTTACAAGAAAACAATATTTTGTAAGGTTTGTCCTTTAAATTTTTGTAATTAAAAGAAAAAGGGATCAAAAGGTTTAATTTTAATGAGATATCTCAACAACGGAAGGATTAACTGGTAAAAGTATATTGAAAATTTTAGGGGAAAATTGACAATCTTCCATTGGAATCCTTTTCAGCAAAGCATATTTCAACAATGACTGGCTATATTTTATTATATGTAAAGCATTCATATTTCATAATTTAATCAAGGATTGGGTTTAATTAATTTTGCATAATTTTATGTATAGGAGTGACATCATTCAGTATTGATTTGGCGACGAAGAAGGTGACGATCATCGGAGACGTGACCCCATCAGGCGTGCTAGCAAGTGTGTCTAGTGTTAAGAAGGCACAGTTTTGGCCATCTTCAACATCAACATCTTCATCGCAATCTTCACCAGTCGTTGATATGACCACTCACCGACAAAACTAGGGTTTCTTAATTTCTTTAATTAATATGCTAGTTTTTGAAGTACCTGCAGAGAGTGTACCGTTGTGTTGTTGTATTATGCTTAGAGATGCTTAAACAACTAATTAATCACGGACTGTCTGATATGTCGTTATGGTTTATGTAAATGTAAACTGTTTTTAATGGAATTGGAATCTCAAATATCTGTTGTTTATTGCTTAAAGTAAAAGATGTATTTTGGAATCATCGTCATCGTCATCATATTTCTTGGAGCAAACAACGATCATGTGTCTTTATAAATATTCTTTCCATTTGATTATACTTAAACTCCTGCAAAATAAGCTGGCATCTCTGAATTCCCTTACTGCTTCCCGTGTGACACCAACCTGCTTGTGGGGGATTAAGAGGAATTTGTACTCTCACTCACTATTCATTAATATGCATTCATGGCCGATAAATACAGATCTGTGACTGTAAATCAACATTAATTACATTGCCCAAAATCTGCATTAATTTAAAATTGCCAAGAATATTCTATATTCCAAGTTGTATTAATCCCCAGTATATTAGATGAGTAATCAGAATTTCATGTTTTAGCGATGATGACAAACCGTGGCAACGTGCATGCGGTGTTAATGGTCGGCACTCAAGTACTCGGGATTGAAATTTGTGTTGATTCTGAAAGGAGATGCGACAGAGGCGACATCCACAACTTTTTCTTTTCATTATTTTTCGTAAGGTCACTATGGTGGGTGGTTTAATTTGTTCTTATCGTAAGGTCAGAAATTTTGGAATCCTCTTTTTTATTCAATTCATAAGAATTTGGAGATCATCATATCCTCACATAAATTAGTGAATATGTACATAAGTTATACTAAGTGTACAATAAATGGCCACTATTAGTCCACTTCAAATTCATTAAAAATGACCACTTAAAGCTTACAGCGATTGTTGTTGGATCCAAGGTAAATTAAGCTTAGCATAGTCTCTAAAGTTACAATCAATCAAGTACTAAAACAAGTTCTTGAATCTTTGGTGGTGATTCCTTTTTCGTTGTGTGCAAATATGCCTTCCCCACAACGAACCAAATGATGACACTCAGCCTACACTTTTGGTAGCAAGTCCATTTCAGAATTTACCAATTGTGGGTCTACCTTCCATTTCTTTCTTTTTGTTTCTTGTGTTTTTGCTTTTGGAAGCTTTCTGTACCAAGTAATTATGAGACTGCTAGGAAAAAAGGGGAAGAAATAAAACGAAAATTAAGGGGAATTGGAATATCACTAGGTGAAGTTAACCAAGCAAAATTCCAAACCTCATCCACATTTATATGAATTTAAATTAATAATTTTATTCTTTGGTCCAGATGTTTGGTTATATAACTTTAGTTTCTTTGACCAAAAGGGTCCACTTATCAAAAGATTAATTATGATTAAGCGAAAATTATAAAAGGCAATTTAATTTGGTTATCTCGGTCGGCACACATAGGTAGTGACATTAATTGGCCTTAACTAAAATTCTTTTTGCTTTTTGTGAGAGGCATTTGGACATGGATAAGATCATTTTCTACATATATTAAGAAATTTAGCTCTTGTTGCAATATTTTATTGTGTGATAAAAAGGTTGCTTTACTAAGTATGTATGTACTCCTATTATAATTATCGATAAATTATACACACATTGGTTTGAATTCGTGTGTTCAAAACGAATCTGAATGTTGAATTTTATATAAAATGTGTTGTGAATTTTATATAAAATGTGTGGTTGTCGGTGCCTCCGCAAAACCGCATGGATCATTCTTACAAAATATTTAAATTGGGTCTCAGAATTTAATTCTAAGAAAAAATAGGACACGCAAATTCATCACTTAAATTGTTGATTTATTTTAAATTT
This sequence comes from Atalantia buxifolia, assembly GCA_030444775.1. Lineage (NCBI taxonomy): Eukaryota > Viridiplantae > Streptophyta > Magnoliopsida > Sapindales > Rutaceae > Atalantia > Atalantia buxifolia. The sequence continues at coordinate 15,551,612 of CM059838.1, forward strand.
ACCAAAGTAAAAAGACACGCGAGTTGTGCAATACCTATAAAATCATCACAAATATTGAGATGATACTATATATATTTACATCACGCAACATTTTTGTAAATTTTTTTTATTATATGAGATTTTTTTAAAAAATATTCAAACATTGATTCAAGTGTCAAAATACTTTTTGTAAGCATACGACCAATATTTTAGACCAAGACGATTGTAGGTCGGGAGAGAGGGACCGATGATTCAAAGCTAAACTTCCATTAAGGATTGAGCTCCTTCAATCATCTTTTCAAAATTACAAGTTCCTACTTTTTTTTTTCTTTTTCTTTTTCTTTTAAAGACGTACCAACTTGTTCTTAGTTACCATAAAAGATACCAAAAATATACATATACACCATCAATTACAAATAATATATAAGAACAGAATCAATTGAATGAGTTCCAAACCATGTGACCATATGAAGGAAAAGTTTTAAAAAGGGAAAAAATGAAAATGATAGCTAACATGTTGGGATTAATCATATCCTTATGCATTTACCATAAATACGACAAAGAAACATATTTGTTTGTTTTCTCTCCTTTTCCAGACGTGAAATCATATTCTAATATTTCGCGACGTTGAAAGAATGGCGTATATGCTTGGTTTCACGTTTAAACAATTTTACAGGAGCTCTGAAACTGTTCATCAACAGGCCGCAAAAAATCTGTCGCTTATTCTTACCCCACTAATTAAGTGCTTTAATAACTAACCAATATTTTATGGAGATGAGAAACTCTATTGTCTAAATTGGATTTTGATGAGGACTGGTGAAGCAGTGCATGCTCTTTGAGGCTAAATTGAATCTCTGTTTCAATCTGTGAAAGTCTATATCATGGGCCACATTGAAGTCCATTAGTCTTTATACATGTCCTTACCTAAAAACCCATTAGCGCAATCTGGTCTTTCCAATCTTGTGATAAAACATTAGTTCACATGCAATGAGGCAAGGGGCTTTGGTTTCCAACCAAACCTATATGGATGCCGATATGCATTTGCAACAACGCCAATAGCATCTACTCCAATATTTCGGTTATGGACTCACCGTTACTATATATATACACTAACAAATTCATCTTCTTTTTAATCCCATGCGACAACAATCTTCAAAGTTTCCTTTGATTCAGTCAAAATCAAATTGCTATTCACATATCCAAATGACCAAAAAGTTCTCACTTAGCTCTAATTGTAAATCACTCAGAGCCATTCTTCAACTCTCGCTGCTAGCCATCACTTTAAGATGTGGCAATGCAGCTAGAATTCTCACTGAGGATGACGACACTGACACTCCAACTCCCCCACCTGTCCCACCACCGGAAGCACATCCCCCATTGTCATTCTTCATGCATGACATCCTTGGTGGATCAGCTCCCTCAGAGAGAGCTGTAGCTGGGATCACAGGCAGCACTCAAATCAACGGTCTCCCTTTCTCGAAACCCAATAATCGGGTCTTCCCATTCAAAGGCGGGGTCCCTCTTGTCACTGCTAACAATGGCATCAATGTTAATAATGGGTTTGTAAACACCAACAACCTCCCATTCCTGGGTGGCCCAAATGGTGCAACAGTTATTAGCAACAATGGAAACAACAATCTTGTCACCAATGGCAACACACTCCCATTTGTCACTGCTGGCCAGCTCCCACAGGGAGCTGAATTGCAAAACCCGATGTTTGGGGCAATAACAGTTATTGATGATGAATTAACTGAAGGGCATTAGCTAGGAGCTTCTGTTATTGGCAAAGCACAGGGGTTTTATTTAGCTAGCTCACTGCATGGCAGTAGTCAAACCATGGCATTTTCTGCTATGTTTGGCGATCATGAGGAGGATACAATCAGTTTCTTTGGAGTGCACCGCACAGCTTCACATGAATCAGTGATAGCTGTAGTTGGTGGAACTGGCAAGTATGAGAATGCAGAAGGGTATGTCACCATTGAGACGCTTCACCTCACCAATCAACACACTGCTGATGGTGTTGAAACAATTCTTCAGTTTATTGTCTATCTCACTCAATAGAAACTATTTCTTGTCTTGTAATTTGCTTGGAAGTTTATCTATTTTAACTTTCACATTTTGTAATAGTCTCTTTGTTTGAATCAAAACTCTTTTAGCAAAGATTGTTGAATTCTCTTCAGGTTTATGCTACAGTTATATAACTGTTTTTTATTTTTATTTTTTTGTTTTTTGGATGAATATACTGTAGGGAGAAAATCAGGTTTTTCAATTTTTTAATTAAAATCTTTTTGGATCGATCTCATACAACATATAAGAATTAAGTAATCTAGAAATTCATACCTTTGATGATCCGATTGAGAGTTGTAGATCCGTCTCCAAACGATCTTCCGCGCTTTTATGTCAAGATCGATCAACACTGACGCATGAGTGTCTACTTCACCACTCCCAACTCTTCTTCATATTTTTTCAGTTTAAAACCTTGAATTCTCTCTCTCTATTTTTGTTTGAGAGAAAAAACTTTATAATATCTTGTCTATGTTAGGATTAGGATTCTAATTTGCTTGAATATAACATACTAGGCTTTAACAAATATTATAATTTATACTAACTTAAATGTGTTTTCTGATTTTGTAATTAAACAAATATAATTATTTAATTCCAATTCTACTCCACTTAAGATTGAAACGACCTCCATAATTGTATCTTTCGAATAATAATAATTACCTGCCCAAGCCATTTCTTTCTTTACCGCATAATCCTTTATATCACATCATTAATTAAATCGATGAATCGATTTAATTACATCTTGTTCCTCGATACTTAACTAAATGATCATTTTCAACATACTAAATATGTTGACACACCAAATTGGAAATTCTATGATTAAGTTGTCGTAAAATTCAATTTTCCAATACTCATAATCGTTTTGTTTAACTAACTCAAGATTAAGATTACAATTAAATCTTTAATAAGTTTTTCATTAATTAAATCTTTTCTGATGTATGAATAAATTCATATTAAGACAAACCATTCTGAATTTATTACGCTTTATACCTAAATAAAGTACCCAACTTTATTTATCAATCAACAATATAATTTATTTAATCATAAGATAACTTTATTTATTTTTTTTCACATAAATACGTATAATATGATCAAATAGACTTTACTCAAAATATTAATGCAATTAAGATACTTAAATAAAATACCTTATTTATTTTATTAATCACAAAAATTATTTATTATAATAAATATATAAATATGCTTTAAAGAGGATAATTTTCCAACATATACAACAGTTCTTCTTTACAAGAAGAGACACAATTTGTGGTCAAATTTTACATATTTCTGATACATGCGTTCGGTGTGACAGGCAACTGATCTTTCCCGAGAAAAATATCTGCCAGTTCCTTTTTTGCCCTTTTCTTCATCTTGGCTTCCAATTCGAGGCTTTTCTGCAATCACAATTTGGAGGTTACAGAACTGTTGATCAATATCTGCAAAAGTTACACAAATTCGATCAACATAACTACGAGAGTTGGGAGAAAGAAAAGAGGCAACCAATAATAATTGCTCTTCCAAGAATCACCTTGAACTGCATAATGTTTAATTTGATTGTCTAAAATGGTTTTTGTGATTCTTGTTAGGTGAAGCTCCTTCTGCAGTTTTTCTTCAGGACGGAGCTCAATATGAGCTTCAATCTTCTTCAATTAAATTATTGGAAACCGACGTTGAAGTATGCAACGACGACATCCTAACATAATCAGCCTGCTGAAAGGCACATAAAAGTTTTTCTAATATTAGTTCCAAGGCATGCGAGTGATTAACTTAAACTCCTAAATTTTGGCTCAGGTTCAATAAAGAACACAGTGGAAATTAAACACTTTTTGCATTGTGGTGAGATAAATGAACTTGTGAACAAGGTTTGGCATGTGGTATCTTATTTACATTAAGCTACAACATCGTTTAATCTAGTTCCAGAGAAAGAAAATTCTATCTGGACTGTTCTTCTAAATTTAATCATATCAGGGAATTCGTACAACATGGGAAAAATTTTGCATTTGATATCGAGACAAGGAACAAAATAGATAGTATTAAAATTCTTACACAAAGTTAATAACATGCATAAAACGACCTCCTCTAAATCAAAACACATCAGTAACTAGTAAGTAAGATACACAGTGAGCTGCAGCAGAGTCTCAACTCCATCAATATTATGCTGATTGGCAGCTGGAAAGGTCTGAACAGTGGCATAACCCTTAGCATTGACATACTTACCAGTGCCACCAATGATTGCAAGCTGAGCCTCTGAAACAGCGGCTGTGTAGACTCCAAAGAAGCTGATGCTATCAGCATAACCACCACTCTCAAACATGACTGTAAAAGCCATGGTCTGGCTTGTCCCATCTTCAGAACTTGCCACATAAAACCCTTGTACCTTACCAACCAGACCGGACCCTAGCTCATGATATTCAGTTAGTTCATCATCAATCACAGTCAATGTCCCAAACATTAGCTTCTGAAGGGTACTTCCAGCAGCAACCTGACCTCCATTCAGGACTGGTATATTAGCAAATCCACCATTGGGAAAGTTGTTTCCATTGTTTTGGGCTACACCAGCTGTGGTTCCACTAAGGCCGGTAAGGAAAGGAACATTGTTATTGTTAACTAGTCCATTGTTGTTGTCGTTGAGAGGAACACCATTGTTTAGTGGGAGGTTTGCACCGTTGGGTTCGGCAGAGGCAACTTGACCAGTGACTGCTGGGTTGGTAACAATCCCAGTGACAGCTCTAGCCGAGGGGTTTGAGCCACCAAGTATGTCATGCATGAAGAAAATTAACGGATGGTGGGGGTCTGCAATGGTCACAGCAGCAGCACTGATGGCTGCAGACGGGCCAGCAGGTGTTACAACTGAACCGGGTGTCACCGGTGCAGTGGTGGGAACAGGTGTTTCATCCTCATCAAGGATTCGAGCAGAGGAAGTGCAGGTTATTGCAAGAGCTAATAGCAGTAGGGAGAATAGAGGCATCAATGGAGCAAAGAGTGACTTGCGGTTTGACATGATGCTGTGAGATTCTATAAGATTATGCCAAGATTTTGAGGCTTTTCTGGAACGGTGACGACGAGTTTAGATAGATTGTTTGTGTATATATACACCGAACAGCAGGCGTGGAGTTGGAGTGTAAAATGGAGTAGGTGGGTGCGATTCACTGTCTTGGTGTGTTGGTTAGAACTTAGAACCTGAAACAACAGGCCTCGTCTTTGAGGTATACTTTATAATAGGACAGCAAAGCATATATCAAAACGGTAATTGGAAAATTTAGGACTTGAATACTGGATCAGAAGTTGTATCCTCGTTTGGTCACATATCACAGCCTTGAGTATATATGACTATAGGAGTGGGACTAAGAAAATTTGCTGGTGCTTTTTAATTCCTATTTATTTTCCCATCAAATTGACCAATAACATATTTTTAACTCAAAGATTAACAAATAATACAAGATTCAATTCAAAGCTAGAAATTCGACTTCCCTGAACAAGATTAAGTCAAGGATTACATGGAGTTGCACCCTGTTAATTTCAAGTACTCTTCAGTCTCCATGAATGATGGCTTCTTAGAAGGCAAACTATTAATCCCATGAGTTGATTGTAGCCTCTATGCCTGAGCATCAACGAATCACTGATTCAACATCCCATTTTCCTCTTCTAAAACAAATCAATCACCACGCAAGTTCCCATACCCAAATAGGTCCACAGCAAATCTATTAAATTCATGAGACGACTTATGGCCATTGAATAATCCCTCATATCTCTGATTTCCTCTTGGGCAGAGAAGTCCAACCAGTACATCCTATTGAAGATCATAGCTCTATAAAGAGAAGCTGCAGTGTCATTATTGTTTTCTCTCTCTATGATCCTTAATGGGCAGAGATAAGTTCACTCACAAGCCCACCTGCATATCCATCACCAATACAAGCATCTGTAACCAGACCTTCCCAAGCCTTTAAATCAAATCTCATCTTTCTCTTCTCCATTTCTTCCAGAACAAAACAAGCATCATCAACCTTTCCACCCTTCAAAAGTCCCACAAGCAAACAAGAAAATGTTTCTAAACGAGGACAATGCCGACTTGTCAGCATTGTGTTCAAAATCTTCAAACTGCCCTCAAAATCCTCAACCCTAAGAAACCCATCAATCATCATCCTATAGGTGGCAGCATTCGGCTTACAACCTCCAATCTGCATCTCCATCAAAACCTTATAAGCCTCAGCTGCTCTATCTTCCTTGCAAAGATAATTAATCAATATATTATAAGTCACAACATCCGGCTTATACCGCCGTTTCTTCATCTCACTAAGTAAAGATTTGGCCTCTTCAATCTTCCCTCTCTTTCCAAGATCACTCATCAAAACACCAAAATTAACAAGCTGTGGTTTGCACCCTCGATACGCCATATCAAACATCATCTTTTTAGCTTCATTATACTCACCTTGGAAGCACAAACCTTCCATAAACAATGCATACGTCACAGCATTTGGATATGTACCTTTCTTAATCATATCCTCAAATAAGCACTTGGCTTTCTCCATTTCACCTTTCCTACACAAAAACCCAATAAGACTATTAAAAGTGACAACACTAGGTGGAACTTCTCTGTCAAGCATTTCGTCAAACACTCTTGATGCTTCTTCCCACTCCCCATTCTTTAGCCACCCTTTAATCATTATATTAAAAGAAATCAAATTTGGACGAAATCCCATTTTATCAGCATCATCAAACATTCTTTTTGCATCATCAACCCTATCATTATCAACAAGAATATCAAGCAATGAATTGAAAGACTGCAACGTACGGACACAATCAAAAGAAGTCATTCTATTGAAAACCTCAATGGCCTTATCAACTAAATGGGCTTTTCCATAATGCTGAATCAAAGCAATGAAAAGGGTTTCTTTGCAACGAATATTAAAATCTTGAATGTACCCTAGAACCATTTCAACAGCGTCAAAATCGCGGGCACGAGCTAGCTTGTAAATTAGGGAAGCGTATGAAGGGTAAGAATGCTTAGAGCCTCTTTGGTGGTGCTGGTGAAAGAGTGACAATGCCTCATCTGGGTCGCTTATTTCTTTCAAATCATTCACAAATGGTATGGGCTCTTTCGGCTTTCGGATTGTTTTGTGATTCTGAGGGTTTTGCTTTCTTCTGGGTTTTGTGCTGGGTTTGGGTTTTTTGGGAGTGAAAGTATGCTTTTGTTGAGAGGGTATGTATTTGATACACTGCCGTTGGCGAAGGAGCATCAATTTCGTTTGGTTGATGGCTTTTGATCTGGAATGAATCATCGAAATTGCAACAGAAATTGTTTATTTCTTTGGTTCTTTCTCTTCAAAACTAAATAACACAAAAATAGCCGAACCGAAATAATGGCATCGTGCATGCGGCAACACCCGCCAAACCCGTAGCAAAATAACCAATATCAACGTAATCATTAAACTGATTGAGTTCGGATCACCTGATTCATTAACTCGTTTATGACTCAGCGGCTCCGTTTTGTATAACTTTTAAGTAAAGATTATTAAAGTAAAATTTTTATTAATAAAATTTTTATAAATAGAATTTTTATTTAAAAAATTTTATTTATTTAGTTGTTAATAAAAAATTTTATTAAAAATTTATAAAATTATTTTAATAAATAAAATTTTTAAAGTTATGTTATTAAAAGAATAAAATAAGATTGTTAAATAAATATAGAATATTTTAAATATTTTAATATTTAAAAATAACTTTTGAACCTTTACTCTCAAAAGCTCAAAATTTAAGCTTTTATTAATGCCTGTTTGGTTTATTTAAGAGTCATAAGTATTTATTTAATTATATAAGTACTTTTTAAAATTTTTTATGATGTTTGGTTATTTTTTAAGTAGAGTTTTTTTAGCTCAAATAAGTAAATTTACATCTACTAGTAAAAGCCTCAAAATTTGAGCTTTTGGGAGTAGAGGTTAGAAAACTTTTTCAAAAACTATATAATATCAAAAATATCTTTGATATATTTCATTAATTATATAATATCCTTTTTATAAAATCTACCCAACAAAAATATGATAATGACCAAGAATTTCAACCTTTTGATAATGATGACGAATTGCTTCCAACAAGTAAAAGTGAGAATCAAAGGGAAGAGAACAATGAAGAACAAAGTACAAGTTCTTCAACGTACGTGAAATGGAGCAAGAACGTGATCAAATTGCGACACTTCTTATGTTCCGTTAACAGTTCCGTTAACATTTCAGTTATATTATTGATTATCATTTTAATTTGGATAGTATTATTTATTTAGGAGAATTATTTGTTTAGGAGAATATATCAATGATGTAATTTTTAATTTTGAAAATTAAAGAAATAATTGAATTGATTTTTTCTTATTCATTGATAGCTTGAATGCATTTTACTACATATTATATAATTATGAATACATATCTTTTTTAGTAATTTAATTACACAAAAATACTTTTAGCTTTACACAATTAAACAGTTTAATGGTTAAAAAATACTTTTTTAATTGACAATCAAACACCCAATGACTTTTTGTCCAAAAGTTCTATTGGTATAAACTCCACTGCTATAAGCTTTATTTAATAAGCTATACTAAACGAAGCCTAAAGTAAAGACAAAATAGTTTATTTAAGCTTCAAAAGCTCCATTAGAGAAACAACCAAACAATAACAAAAATTATGATAAAAACTTATAAAATTAAATAAATATTTATATTTATTAAATAAGCAGTACCAAATCCACACTTAATTTACATGTTTACATCACCTGATTCGTTAATTTGCTTGTTAAAAAGCCCACCTAGGTGTCAAAAATATCCTTGTTATTAGTGTCATACATAATGAAACAAGTAGATAACGAGTGTGTAAATGGACAAGCCATCGAAGGACTAATATTTTAAATTTATTAATGATGATGAGTCTACGAAGTTTGTGTCAGAATTTGATTATGGTAGAATACAGCATCACAAACACAGGTTTTTTTATGTTGCAAATAACTTCAATGGCACTTTCCTTGCCTCCTGATTTACAGGAAACTGTTTATGTTTCATGTATATTGCATAAATTAGTTTGGTTGCTTACATACTAAGCACAGAAGTAATACTACTTATAATTGATTATAGGAAAAAACTTTATATGGAGGGGCAACAATTCTTGCAAAAGGCAATTTTATATGAGAACCATAGAACAATTCAGTTTTATATCCAACTGGAAAACTTAAAACTACAAAAGAAAACTTAAAACAGGCACCACACCTACTACGAACAAGAACCCTAAACACTTCTTTGTTTTTTCCTTTTAATTTCTCTTATTGAAACAGATAGAGGAAAATGCAAGGGTGCCGGCTGCTGCTTGGCTTAGTTCGGTGGTGGGAAGAAAATAGCCTCATTGGCCCTCTTTGATCGGAACTGCTTCTCTACATCGGAAGGAACATTGAAAGCTGCCTCCAACACTGAAGGAGATAATGACTTCCATGTTCCAATGCTGCCAGCCAAGTGTGTGAATATAGGACTGCAATTGTACAAACACAGATTAGCTACAATGTTTTTCTTGGCACATTAGCACAAATGAGAATGCAAATTTTACTTACTTGGGAGTGGTGATGATTGAGAACCAAGCCAAGCCATCAGGGTCAGCAATCTTAGAAACAACATAGAACCTTGGAACTATGAACAGATTACCAGCCTTTACAGTTGTTTCCAAGACTCTTTTGCCATCAGGACCAACAATTTGGGCACGGCCGCTACCCCGCACAATGTAAGTCACTTGCAGGGCTGAATCACAAGAGAAACCAGGAGAACACATGGCTTTGCCATCCAACCTAACAAGATCAGCACCACATCCAACCTCACCAACAAGAGGAAGGTTCTTAGTATTCAAAAGCACAACCCTTCCACCATTCTTAATGTCGACATCTAGTGGAGCTTCCTCACAATTAAAGGCCATACCATCGCGGTGTTCCTTCTTTGGCTCAGGCAGCTTGGCATTAGCATTGAGCTTGACAATTCCCTTTCCAGTTTGTTTCCCAACAAGGGTTTTGACAGTATTCTCATCCAAGTCCCATGCTCGACTGACAAACTCAGTTGAGAAGCCAGTGAAGATGCCATTGGCACCAGTCAAAAAGAAGTTAGTGAATTCACCAGCTTTGTGGCCTTTTGAGGTATCACCCAAGAACAAAACTACCAGCTCAGTATCCTCCTTGTTGTACCACCAAGTAACAACACCAAAGGGGAGAGCAATGCCATCACCCTTCTTGATTGCCACGACCTTCTCTTCCTTCTCCGGAAGGACAATTCCAGCCACACCACTTCCTGAAGAGAGACAACATCAAATAAAAACTAATTACAATTAAAGATCAACAACGAAACCAGGGAGACAAGTTCAGTGGTACCACAGATCTAACAAGTTTTATAACTAAAAACTGATTTCCTTTAATTAATCTAAGATTTGTTGATTAAACTTGACCAAACGAAACAAAAGATATATATATATATATATATTTTTTACCAGATTAACCAATTTTCCTTTTCTTAAGGAAAATTTCAATACACGCAGCATGACATAAAGTATCGTAAAAAGGTCACCTTTATACATATGAAAACAAACACAACAGAAAAAAGATCACAAAAATCTGCAGGGTAAGTGATCAAAAATCAAAACAAGCATCAATATCGAAAACACCCGTACATCAACTCTACTTTCATCAAACAGTCCCGTCAAGAACACAAAGTAACCAAACAAAACCCAGATGGCTATTCTAAAACTGATTAAAAACCAAATAAAAAAAAATTATACCTTGAAGGACGTAAGCGACTCTAGCGGAATCACAGTAATGAGGGAGAGCAAAGCCATTCTTTTCCAGAGCAAGCTTAGCAGCACCTATGTTACCATGACGCAACATGGGCAATTCATTGGGGCACCAAGCATGATAGGAACCTCCATTGCCACCATAAACTTGCTTTGCCAACTTTGGTGTCAAATCAATCTCCATATTTTTCTGTCGCTAAACAGATACTAAAAAACAAGAAGAAGATTATATATATATTTTTTTCCTCTTTTTTGGTTTCAATGCAAAACAAAGGTGACTGATGTGGGTTTAAATAGGAGTTACTAAGTGAAAAGATAAGCACGAGCAACAGAAAAATATTACGGAGGATTAAAGAGAATCAAGTACAGTATAATTTAGATTGCAAAGGAATTATGTTTAATTTCGGATTACTTTGAATTTGTTATATATCTGAATTTAAATGTTATTATTATTAGGAATGAGACGTGTTGGCAGCAAACTGGAAATTGTATCTTGGACCAATAGCAACAGGATATAAAAGAGAAGAATCATATTACTCGTTGTGTTTGGATTTTTATTGCCTTAAAAATAGCGAATTTATCTTTAACTAGATTAGCATAATGGGTAAAAAGCATTTATGCGTGTTGCATAAACAGCATGAAATGCGTTGTGGGGTTGTCACAATGAAAATGCGTTGTGGGTTGTCATAATTTTAGATGGCATCTTTTTTATCTCCATCTTTATCTGGACGAACTTGGCATAATGAATGAAATTTAGAACACGGGGCAGTGATCACGAGATACATCTCGCCGACTGATTTCGGTTGTGATAGGGATTAGGGCAGGCTAGTACAAAATGAAAACACTTATTCTTCTCAAAAAAAAAAAAAATTGAAAACACATATTCCTTTTGTGGCTGCTGGGATTCGAGCCCAGGTCTCTACGGCCACAACGTAGAATTCTAACCACTAAACTACAGCCACATGGTTGGTAGTATGAGGAGACATTACTTTTTACTCGTGCAATGAGATCGTTTCAACCTGCACCACGCATCCACTAAAATACGATAAACAATCACTTGAATCGTTTATTTTATTATTATCAAATACAAGTTCCAATAAAGAGAGTACATCAAGTAACCTACAATCTCTGTATACAAAGTTGAGGGAGTAAATTTAAGTCTCTGTTGCGGCAAGCTTCTTAATCCTATTTCATTATTGAGGAGAGATACATGATTAAATTCTCTCTCACACAAGTATGAATAAAGTGAAATATATACCTCTCAAAAATTAATGAGAATAAAATTTTGAGTTGTTGCATAATAATGAGATTGATTTATATTAGTCTAAAATAGACTCGTGGTTGGCGGCTATCAACAAAGCGAATAGACGAGAAGTGGTGAGCATGCATGGTCATATCAATCTAGCATTTAAGAAAAATTTAACAATAAAAAAAATATTTACAGTCTCCTCTTTCGTATGACAAAACAAGCAGAAACAAAGACATCAGAACGGGTAAATGTGTTGCACATCTTTAAAATCCCTTGTATGAAGCTAAATGAAAAATGAAATGGGAAAAAGAAAATTTTTTGGTGACTGTGGTTAAACTATAGTTAGCCTACAGAAAAATTGAGGGGCCATTATATCTCCTCAACTCTATCCCAGTTGAAGCCATTTCCTATAATGCATTCGGATGTAAAAAGATTAAATTGGATCCAAGCTCTTGTCCAAAATCTCCAAAATGCATAATGCGTGAAACCAATGCTCTCCCTCTATTGCCTGAAAAATTAGAGGCAGTGCCCACAGCAATCATAATGCCCGAACTTTTGTATTAAGGTTCTCCTCCTCTAGGACTTGAACCTTTCATAAGACTAGATGCTCCATTATGCATATTTTCCATAGGATGTTCAGAAGGTCGGGGCTTCTCAGACACTTTCTTGAAGAAGCTCCTTGTGTACAGGGCACCAAAAACAATAACCTGGACAACATGGAAAAATAGTGTTATTGAGTTTCAAATCGAGATTTGGTGAACGAGACTGATTCTGAGGCTTACAGATCCGATCCACTGTTCCCAGCTAAGGGGGTGCCGAAACCACACACATGACAGCACAATGCTCACCAGCTTGAATGATATAGAGAACACAAGAAGAAACCCATAATTAGAAGAATAGCTTTGAGAAGCAAATGAGAGGATATTGATTTTGTGGTGGAAGCATATACTAACCTGTCTTGTGGTCATAATGGTGGCAAACGTGAGGGCACCAAATGTACGAATTGTGTAAGAAATGAAGAATTGACTGGTGGTTGCTACCTGCAAGGAATAATTCCTACATTATTCACTAACTCAGGGCATGTCTTTGTCCCCAAGTCAGAGATGAGAGAAGGGTGGGAAGCTAAAATTTAGCAATAGTTATGCAGGGCGAATGAATAGGGATAAGAAAATGGAAAAGTCACTGAGGCAAGTAAAAAATATATAATCAGTAGTGTATCATGAAGTTATGATGATAAATCACTTACAGTAGAAAGCAATGCAACGTCAAAGAAGCAATCAAGGTGATGATAAACAAAATCTATTGCCAGAAATAGATGTCCTTCTAGTATAAGGCCTAAACCAAAAAGAAGTTAAATACAGTCAGTAACTAACAACCAATACACAACAAAGCTTAAATGTAAATAAAGAAATAACCCTTGATCTTTCTCAGGCAGAAAGAAACACAAACAAAGAAAGTGGACAAAAGGGCAATCACTCGGAGTAACAATATACTCCGAACATCAATTAGCCATACGTAAACCACAATGGATTTTCAAGTCTCAAGATTCAGAATATACGGCGAACTTACCACTCAAGCTAAGAACACAAGAACACAATGTTGTGTAGAATATCTGATTGTGTATTTCCATATCATAGCCTTTAAATAGCTTATCTTGGAATGTACTAGTGAAGCCGTCAAACCTGTTTAAGAAATACAAAGGATTTAAGTGTAGAACGGAAGGACAAATTTCTCTACAAACACATTTAAACATGAACTTGCTGCAGAATGAAATCATGATTAGCATTTAACAGCCAATGGCAAACAAATTATCAATAAAACATGTGAGCATTCTCAGAAAGGAGGAATGATTTCAAGTTCATACCCTAGATAGCCAACCATCAAGGAAACACCCCAAACAGTGTTTTCCCTCCCTTTGCTGTATGGACTGAGATCTGCTCCTGACTACAATCAGAAACAACACAGAAACAGTTGACCTTTTCTCAGAATCCAGAACAATCAAATTTCAATTATCGTACATAACAGATAACAACAACAATCAAACGATACATGAATCAAGAACAATAGAATCCATTCAACCAGGTAGACAAACGAGCATTATTTCAAAGACAGGAATTCCAACCCCTCATCAACTGTGACCAGTATCTTTCAAGAAGAAGAAGAAGAAGAAGAAGAAGCCTTGTCTAAAACATACATGAAGACAGCCACACTGAGAATTGTAGGAGTATAAAATCACCAAAAAGTAGTGAAATCTAACAAACTATCAGATAAGGACCATGAACCATTACCGGAAATAGAATAAATATTGAACAACCGAGGGTCACAAGCAAAGCCAAAAAATAGTCATAGCCTTTGTATCTCTTTTGCATGATGAGAGTGCCCCAAATCTGTTTAAACAAAACAAGAATTATGTTACCATTCATCTGATAAGAGAAAAAGAAAGTAATAAACATTACTTATTTTAGAACAAGGATCGAAATCAAAGAGAGCATCTATCAATAGAGAGACTACATTTGTAAAATGAAATAATCCATGTATAGGAAAGCTTGGAACCAACTTTAATAAAAAATGGGTTATAAAGACCTCAAAAAGAGTGATTTAGAAAAGCCTTCATCTTGTTAACTTCAAATATAGAAAGACATTTCTCAGACAATTCTTTAACGAGGATAAATAAAAAATAGATGGCTATTAGAAAAAGCAAATAGCAGGCATGCCCAAACATGAGCGTGAAGCTCAGTACCAATGAGGAGCCGCAGTTTTTCCTGAGGAAGAACAGCAATAATTTTACAAATAGGATATTAAACAATGAAGGTTGAAAAATACAATATAAGACTACTAAAAACAGTTGAAACACAATAACAAAATTTCCATGCAAAATTTTTGAAGTGGCTGCATTAATTGACTATCCCAAATAAACATGCATACTCAACTCACCATAACAGGTATCATTTTAGCACATTTTGCAAGCGTCTGAACTGGAAAGCTAACATACTTCAAGGCCTGGACAAGCGTATTGGTCAATTGAAGTTTCATCTACAACATATTTCATTTAAACTTCCATCTAAAAGACACACCAAGCAGATAATATTGAAGAACAGACATTCTATATTGGAATCCCTATGGAGACCAAACCATGCTGCAATAAGCAACGGCTTACCTCATACTGACAAGTTGTTGTCAGTATGTTTGACATTGATACAAGGCCGTACTTATAA
Organism: Atalantia buxifolia; assembly: GCA_030444775.1. NCBI lineage: Eukaryota > Viridiplantae > Streptophyta > Magnoliopsida > Sapindales > Rutaceae > Atalantia > Atalantia buxifolia. Next base: position 15,566,911 of record CM059838.1, read on the forward strand.
ACTGGAGCAACAGGATCGATGGCTTTCCGACTCGCCTAAAAAAGGGAATAAAAAGAATCCATTATCCAACTGAAATGCAGTGTATGATTACCAGTTTAATCTAAATGAACCCAATCATAATCCTATTTCAAAACTACCCCACAGAATATAACCCAATAAAAATATATATTTAACAACAAAAACTTACAATTAAAGTCCCAGCAGAAACAGCAGATGTCATGAGACGGTTGCAAAATACAAGAAACAGCGAGTACTTGAAATATTCGTTGTCTGCCCCATATGGGACTCTCATGATTTTCTCCTAAAAGAACAAAATAAAATAAGTACTGTAACGAACTCCTTGAATACATATTATTGAACCATACTTAGGCTGAAAGACCTATGCATTAAACAAGAAATTTCAATTTACCAATTAATAGGAAAATATAAAGCTGATTCTAGAAATCTGTAACAGCACTTACAAATCGATAACGCATTTAAAATGAATAAATTTTCAATCACAATTTAGATATTCTTTTCCGTAATCTTTACTCTTATTTTCAACCAAAATTAGGATTATCATTTATCAATTTAGAATTTACATCTAACGTTCACAAATTCATTTATTCAATATCTAAATGAACAAAAGAAAAAGAAAATTACAATCAGAAAAGTGCGAGACGATAAAACGACATGCCTGTAAAATACCGTAAATGACGAGCGTTGTCATGATCCCACTCACGGCAAAGATCATTTTCAGTACTCTGCCGTCTTTTACACCAATTGCCGTTATCAACGTTTCGGCCATGGCCCATCAACTATCACACAAACACCAAAATCATAACCAAAAACGAAACGAAACGAAACTAAAAACATTAAATGAACCAAACGGAGAAGTTAGAGAGTGGCAGCGGAGTGTGACCGGAAGTGCAAAGGCCGTCTGGGCGGGGACACGTGGGGGCGAGCTTGAGCTGGAGGAGCCAGCGAACGGGGTGGTGTTTGCAGAGTTCAACGGAGTGTCGTTTACGCCGGCGACTTGTTCTCGTTCTCTTTTTTTGCGAGGTTGAGCTAATAGAATGTGGCCACGTCAGCTGGTGCTTTTGCGTGGGTGGGGGCGCATGAGTGCTTTTAATGAATGATCGGCGTTTCGCGCGTTTGACACGAACGAATCTGGACCGTCAAGTTTAGGTCAACGATTTTTTTTTTTTTTTTGGATGATGTTGACGACTCCACTTACAGCGCGAAACAATCCTCCTTTGACATGGCAGGAGGAGGATTGAGAACTTTCGTTTTATGTTACAAACCAAGTAAATAAATAGCAAAGACAAAAGCTACTTTCATAATCAAAGGGTATTGACGACGCTATGTGACGACGCTCTGCTTTCGCTTACCATCTCACGACCATTTATAATGAAAATTCCCCCCGGCATAATTCATAAATTGAATTAACCGTAAGCTTATTAAAGTTATTGATTAATTGCATTAAGTGTTCGTGGTAAATTTACAGTTTCGATTAACATAAATAATAATAATAATTTAATATTATTAATTTGTGGTTAGTTGTTATACAATTTTCGTGAAATAAAAACTATAAGTATAAAATATGAAATAAATGTGGGAAGCATAAAATAAATATGAGTTTTAAATAATAATTTTGATAAAAATAATAAAATATTATAAAATTTTGTATCATGTGATAAATTAAATAAATTTAGCTTCGAAACCTTTTTACTAAAGAATTAGGGCCTTAGACAAAGAAATAAGTCAAACATATAAAAAAATTTTGGATAATGAAATCCGAATCCAAAACTAGAGGTTGGCTTTTAAGCTCCACATGGCCCATAACATGCAAAATTATGGAGGCAAAAATACCAACTGAACAAATAATAACACAATTTCTGATACATCAGGAGAGCTACTGGACAGATTTTCTCATTTTTCAATCCATGGACTCCATTATTTTACCCCAGTCCTTGTTGCATAATTTCATCATCAAGTCAAGGTACGGTTCCTGCACGTCAACTTATTCAAACTGAATTTTTTGTGACATTAACTTGCTGGTTGTGCTGTGTTTCAGGTTTCATATAATTTTCATGCCTGCTAAGAGTCCAGAACTGGGGCTATACAGGCAGAGATGGCAAAGTTCTTCTTGTTGGTCAGTTGGGTTGTCTGGACTTGGAGCTGGAAACGTGTCTGATGATAGTTTCTTGAAGGGAAATGAAAATGGATCGCTGTTGGGAGATTTTGATGAGTCTGCTACGGCACCATTCGGGACAGTGGATGCTGAAATTACGCCGGAGACTATTGATTTCTTTGTTAGTGATGCTGAAGGTGATCCTGATTGCCCAACTGAAGGATTCTCCTCGATTGACCAGGCACTCAACACATTGCGCCAAGGAAAGGTTTGCATCCATTGTGCTTGAAATTTCTTAATTACAAGCATGTTGTTTTAGTAATCTATATGTATGAGTATGTTGTGCTCCTGTTACTAAGTCTACTTCCAATACATTGGTTGATGGATTTGGACCGAGTAATCTATGCATTGGATTATGATTATTTTGTGAAAGTTATGTAGAAGAAATAGGCATCAATGATTAGTTAAATGATAACTATCAGTGCAAAATTTTTTTAGTTTGTGATTGTTGTGGACGATGAAAATGGAGATGTAGAAGGAAACCTCGTCATGGCAGCATCTCTTACAAGTCCTCGGCATGTGGCTTTTATGGTTAAGCATGGTTCAGGAATTGTTTCTGTAGGCATGAAAGAAGAGGATCTTCAAAGATTGAATCTACCATTGATGTCACCTGAAGCTGAAAATGAAGACTCTTCCGCCCCAACTTTCACAATCACAGTGGTAAACATAGTCTTGCAATAAAACACCATCGGTTTTATCCCCTGCATGAATGTTATTTGAGCTTTGCTTTAAATAGATAATTTAAGGTTATTGTAGCAAATACATATTTCTGCCCTTTTAGGATGCAAAATTTGGCACAACTACTGGGGTATCCGCTTCAGATAGGGCAAAGACTGTTCTTGCTCTTTCATCGCCAGATTCTAAGCCAGAAAACTTCAGGAGGCCAGGGCATGTGTTTCCTCTCAAGTATCGAAATGGTGGGGTTTTAAGGAGGGCCGGTCACACTGAGGCTTCTGTGGATTTGCTAGTATTAGCTGGCTTGAATCCAGTATCTGTTCTATCAGCTGTTGTTGATCCAGAGGATGGTTCCATGTCCTCATTGCCAAGTTTAAGGAAGTTGGCATTGGAGCACAGCATCCCAATTGTGTCAATAACAGATTTGATCAGGTGATTTGTAGAACGAATTACTTCGAATTGATGCTGCTGCCTAAAGTATGTTTTGCACATTTTGACTAAATACTAATGATGTTTTACAACCGGGCTGCAGATATCGACGAAAGAGAGAAACCATTGTTGAAAGAACTGCCATTTCTCGTTTGCCTACTAAATGGGGTCTCTTTCAAGCTTACTGCTATCGCTCAAAGCTAGACGGAACAGATCATGTTGCTGTCGTGAAGGTAAAGTTTTTTGTACAAGAAGAAACATTTCATTCGCTTAGTAACTTGCACTGGGTTTAAAGCTTCCGTTATATGTCCTGCAAACGGCAGGGAAACATGGGAAATGGACAAGATGTTCTTGTAAGAGTTCATTCAGAATGTTTAACAGGAGATATATTTGGGTCAGCTCGGTGTGATTGTGGAAATCAATTGGATTTGGCAATGCAAATAATAGAAAAAGCAGGCAACGGAGTTGTTGTTTACCTTCGAGGTCACGAAGGTAGAGGGATTGGCCTAGGTCACAAACTCCGGGCCTATAATTTACAGGATCAAGGGCATGACACAGTTCAGGCTAACATTGAGCTTGGCTTAGCTGTTGATACACGCGAATATGGCATTGGTGCCCAGGTCAGAAACTTTCAATTATGCTACTTGCAGATATAGTCATAATTGATGAACATAATTTGTAACTTCCTAAACTTGTATGCCAGCAGATTTTAAGAGACTTGGGGGTTCGAACCATGCGGCTGATGACAAACAACCCGGCCAAATTCGTTGGTCTGAAGGGATACGGTCTGGCAGTCATTGGGAGAGTTCCTATCTTAACTCCCATTACAGAGGAAAACAAAAGGTACTTAGAAACAAAACGTACCAAGATGGGTCATATTTATGGCTCTGATTTACAAGGACCATTGTTTGGATTCTTCAAATCAACTGTAAATAACATAGAATCACAAGAGGGAGAGCAAAATGACACATGATCCATGGTCATTATAAAGTCACAAGGCAGCTAAAATTGTACTTTTATAGATTCGAGGAGTCGAGATTTTAAGTTCTTTGATTTTGTCGATTGTTTCAACTCATTGTTTTGAAATAAGCAATTCATTTGTGGGGTTCATACAAAAGGTAAAGGACCAAACATTTGCGTTTAAAATTGTTTTACCAAAATCTTCACATTTTTTGTTCGAGAAGGGCATCGATAAGGGATATCTTTGATGTATCTGTGATGTGAGACAAGAGAATCTTGATCAATTTTCAAATGGGTTCATTTCAGATTACTCCTTCTGAATTGAGTTCAGATTACTCCTTCTGAATTGAGTGTCTTTGAATCACCTCCTTACATTTGAAAATCTTAACTTACTCTCTACTTTTATTAAAAAGATAAAAGTAATTTATCAACCCACCCGAGGAATAACAATGATACTCACAAACCTACTCAAACCCGCCAGCTAAAATCCATCTGCTACGGGTAATTTTGCAGGCTACGGGTTGGTTTGGTATTAGAAATTGAAACCCACACTACGTCGTGGGTGGGTTTGGTATTAATTAAATATTCGATGGATACCCGCATGGATATCCGCCAAATTCGTAACTTTTTTTCCCCAAATATTTTAAATGTAATTTTAATTGAAAAAATAATTAAATCTAAAAATAAATAAATTAAATAAATGTAAAGAGTGATGTGTGCAAATTATAACTCATAACCTAATTTAAAGGAAACCTAAACAATTTCCTTTTTATGTATGAGCAGCAGACACAAAACCTAACCTTCTAAAGTATTTCCCTTTCACCCACGAGCAACAGCTACACACCCATTTCCCTTTCACCCACGAGCTACACACCCATTTCCCTTTCACCCACGAGCAGTAGCCGCACACACCCATTTCCCTTTCACTCGTGAGCCACAGCCGCATACACATGAAATTTTTATGGCATTTGTGGTTTTTTTTATGGATTTATATATTTCATACTTAAATTTGAGAATTTGTGCTGGATTGATGTTGAAATTTTAATTTTGTATTTACATTAATTAAATTTAGAATTGAATATGTTATGTGGAATTTTAGCTTTTTAATATAAATTTACATATTGACCATTGCGATTTTAAATATGAGAACTTGTAAAAATTCTATTAGGTACCATTGCGGAATTGGTAATTGTCAAAACAAGCAACATGTGAATTTTTTTAAAAAATTAAAACTTGCAACGAGTGCAGGTTTGGTAATTTTAATTTTGTACAAGTGTGGGTTTAATAATAGTAAACCCGCTGCGGGCGGTGCTCATTGCCATACCTAATCCACTCCATTTTTCTCTTATATTTTGAATAAAAATGAAAATAATTTAAGAGAATTTTAAAACTATAAGATGATTTAAAAATAATCAATTTGCGAAGAAAATAATTTAAATTTTTTAAATGGACGAAAGTTTTTATATTGGATGTACGCGACCGATGCAGCAAAATATTCTATAGGTAAGAATTGATATCATGATTCATGATTGACAAAGTTTTCAACTTCAAATTCAATTGAAAGCTAACTAAACTTGACATTGTTGTTGATAAAATTCTATAACAAACTAACAGAAAATAGAATTAGGCTCGATTACGCGTGTCGCGTTCGAATTTTATCTTCACAATTGCTAAAATTTTTATCGATAATTTAACTTTTTCTGAAAAAAAAAATTAATATCACTTATAAATCGGGTGCAAAACTATTAATATCTTGGAGTTAAAAACCGCTCCGGCCCATTTTCCCGACCCGTCTCATAAGTAAGCCTCGAATTGTAAATTCGCAATCAAATGCCCCTCTCTTTTTTATAAACCCTAGTTTCCTCTTCACAAGGCCAAATCCGAGAGCCGGCTCCTCTGCTTCCCACTTACAGGTATCTCTCTCGTCTACTCTGCTATCATTAATATTGTGCTTTCTTTTACATACAAATAACTCCGGAAAATGATTTCTGCTTGTCTTGTGGTTTAAGGTAAGTTCTCATCATCGTCGGCGAACAATGGCTCCTCCAAAAGGTAGTCAATATGTCCATTTCTCTTCTTTCTTTTTCTGCTTTAATAACTTCAACAATACTTTCCCTTCTATTATTACAGCACCTGGGATTGTTTATTCTGGTTCTGATTTGGCACTCCACTTGCTTGCCGCTGAAAACAGACTAAAAGTGAACAATTAGCAACCTTAGTTCTGTGCCGATTAGGCTCTTTAGGACCATAAACAAATTACTTGGTCGTAAATTGTTTATTTTTTACTGCCCTTTTTAGTGTTCTGCCCTTGTGCAATTTATATATGTTTTAAATTAGAGATGGTATCCTCCATTGAGGATACAGCTGTCTGTGGAACGTGGTCTGTGTCGTAGGTAGAGGGGAATGTAGTTTGTAAGTGGAGCAATAGATCAGTTTCGCCTCCTGTTGTCAGTTCTAGGGATGAGTAATGTGGGATACCCCTTGACACTATCTGCCTCCTGATGGCCTCAGAGATCTCTTCTCATTGTGGCAAGGCATCTTCGTAGTGTTTTGGTGTAATGAGTGTTAAAGAGCTCTTGTTTGATTGTGGCTCATGTCATGCAAGTCTCTTTTTACTTTAGATGAATTATAGTTGCAAATTGGAGACTTAGTTCATTGGGTATGCACTTAGGTTAACACTCTTTTTTATCGGTATCACTGGTTATTTTTGTTTGTACTTTACGTGATGAGTTTTTATTATATGGTGGATGGTTAGCTGAAACATTTGGTGCATTTATTTTGAAATTTTGCCTAGGAATGAAATTATTGTATTATTTCAATGGAACCCAGTTATTCTTTTTACTGATATGAAGTTGGCATGTATGCAGGTGAGACAAAAAAGGCTGATCCAAAGGTTCAGGCCTTGAAGACTGCGAAAGCAGTAAAGTCAGGCCCTACCTTTAAGAAGGCCAAGAAGATCCGGACTTCAGTTACATTTCACCGTCCAAAGACATTGAAGAAGGACCGGAATCCCAAGTACCCTCGCATCAGCGCTCCACCTAGGAACAAGCTTGACCATTATCAGATTCTCAAGTACCCACTCACCACCGAATCGGCAATGAAGAAAATTGAAGACAACAATACCCTGGTTTTCATTGTTGACATACGGGCCGATAAGAAAAAGATAAAGGATGCAGTTAAGAAGATGTATGAGATCCAGGCCAAGAAAGTGAATACCTTGATCAGGTAAGCCTTTCACATTTGCTTCACTGCTATCATTCCATACAATGAACTCGTTGTTATTTGTGGCTTTTATGGTTCACTAGTTGGATACATGAGGTTTACTAAATTGTTTCCTTGAGTGCATTGAAAAACTAGTTTCTCGTCTTTTTGTGATGGCTTGTGAGACTTGCAGCTTCTAATAGGCATTAATAAGGGGTCAGATACAAATGGTACTAAATGGTTTCTTTATCCAATTCCTATTGGCAATTCCAGAAATCATGTGACCTTGTGTCAAGTGAAATAGATGTACGTGAATGCATTTAACATGTGTCCAAAATTGTTCAGAGCTTTTTTTTTACTATTATTAAATCGTAAATGACGAGCGCTGAATGCTTGGAGTAGGGCCGTTTTGCGTGTGAGTTTGCGGTCTGGTGCATTTTAGGACAGACATGATAACTTTTCTAAATTGCTCATTGGCCTATATATTATGGTTATCTCTTCTGATTTATGGAGATTAGTTTAGTATGGAAAATCTAAATAATGACTTACATGTTACTTTTATTTTCAAGTACCTATAAAATTGCAATGCCTTTCACATGGCCATCCAAACAAGATAGTGCCCTGTGGCGTGTGTCATGTACCATTGGATCGGAATCGTCATGACAAATATGCATTGTTTCAGTGAGGCTTGTGTTGCTCTCTTGTTTTTTCTTATTATTTCCTAAAGCTCATGATCAGTCATTTTGAATTTAATTCTTTGGTGCAGGCCCGATGGTACAAAGAAGGCATATGTCAGGTTGACACCAGACGCTGATGCTTTGGACGTAGCTAACAAGATTGGAATCATTTAAACAATTGATCTTTCATTCACATTTTTGTGTATGTTTAAGTCCAAAAAGTTAGTTATGTTAAGACTTCAAACAAAGATTTGCAAATTTGTTCCTGTTAACTTGTGTTACTGCTGATTAATGTTTTCCTATTTTGTGTTTTAACTGAAATTTTGATTCGCTTATTTTTGGAATGTTTTATGAATTTTATCCCATGCATTAACAAATTAGTGGGTGCATGAAATAATGCACTGGTCTCACAAGTGTGAGAGAAGTGGTTCGAGTTTTTACAAATACATTGTAAGGATTTAATTTAAATTTTCTTCCTTGGAGATTCAAAACTTAAGTGAAGGCAGTCTTTTTGTCTTTTTCTCAAAAGGAGAGTTGATGTTTCTCGAATATTTGAGAGAATTAAAAATCTGAGCGGTGTCATATCAGAATTGATGTAAATGAGTCTTAATAATTATATTGTATGATTGTAAATATTATGAGTAATAATCTCTTAAAAAAAGGGGGAGTAAATATTTGGAGAGAAAGATGCATAGTGATATTGGTTTGATATGATTGATACCGTTGGTGGCAACATAATTAGTGTGATAGTTCTAATAGTGGTGAAAAAAAAGATTTTTTTATGTGCTTTATGATAAAAAAAAAAGGGTAATATGCTGTTCATAAGGATAACAGAGGTTAATGAGTTTATTTTTTTGGGTGATTAGTGTTATTGCAAGTAACCAAATGATTCATAAGGATCAGGAAGAGTAAAGTTATCTAATCATGTTATGAATCGCATGATTCTGAGTGAGGGGTGTGTTTCTGGCAAAACATAGAGAGGGTTGCCTTCTGGTGACGCGGAGTTTTGTCCCACATCCCAGGAAACATAAATTTTGACGGTTGATAAGAGCAAGCATGAAGCACTTAATACCGCAAAATGATGTGAATAAGCTGAGAAAGTTATATATCGACGTGAATGTAAAGTTTTATATTTGAAAAATAGTTTTTTTATTCATAATAACATAAATTTAGTAGATTTTTGAAATGAAGTTTAGCTGGCTTGGAGAATAAATCTCGACAAAGTAGTAATGGAAGTTAAAAAAAAGTATTAAAAAAAGTATAAAATAAATGAAAAGATAGAGCAAAAATTTAGAGAAAAACATTGGTGTGATGTGATTATCTGATTGTGGCAATCTTATTATTGTGATATTTCTTGCGATTCTTGTAAAAATAAATAAATTTTCATGCGTTTTCTAATTGGGAAAAAAAAATATACTGTTCACAAAAGCAAACAAAGGTACAATTTTAATGGGGGCTTTTTTTTTTTTTTTTTCCTTCAAAGTAAGTGAGGGCATTTGGAGATGATAAAAGAAAGTACTCGATGCTCGTAGTTCAAACTCGCAAGTTGATGTGGATGAACTAAACATATGGTCACCATAATTTTTTCTTAGTGGCCTATTAATTATTTGCTCACTTTTTACTTTTCTAAACAATAATATAAGAAAATAAATCTCTATAAAGTATGTTAGGAGTAATAGAAATTAAAAAATAAATAATAAAGAATGTAAACTTGTTTTTTACCCTCCAAATTATATTTATTTAATTTCCAACTTGATATTAGTTTTTATGTATTAGTTGAAATTGGGACGTCTTTTTTCATAAGAACATAATTTAATAGATTTTAGAAATGGCGTTCAATATAATATAAGATAGATGTGGGTTAACTTGAAGAATGAATATTGACAAAAGATATTAAGAATAATATGGATAAAAAAAAATAAACATTAAAAAAAGCACAAAACAAATGAAAGAGAGAGCAAAAATTTGAAGGAAAAGATGCATAACAAAATTGGTGCGATAGCTCTTACGATTCATGTGAAAGAAATAAATTTTCATGTGTTTTCTTATTAAAAAAAAAAAAATATATATATATATATATATACACACACACACACACCGTTGAGAAAGAAAACAATTTAGTGTGGGATGTCGGTTGTCCCACATCGGTAAAGTAAAAACTTTTGCGCTTAATAAAACAAAGTACCTGGGTCAACGCTTGCAAACCCGTAAGATTGTGTGGGCGGGCCGCGCACTCAAATGGTAGGGCCCAGGAAAGTCCCCGGGCCACGTTATGCTGAGAAGCATCCTTGGTAACAAGAGATCCATGATTAGGAGATTCTTCTCGCCACTAGTGCGAGCGGCTGAGACGCGTGTGGAGCCGTTGGATCTCCTCATGGTACTTGGCCGATCACACAGTCATCCACACGCTTTGATAAAGCAACTGAACGGGGCTTACAGTCTTGCGGGTAGCCTTTTGTTTTACAAACTGAAACACTCGAAGACTCGTATTGTAGTAGTGGGAAACTGAAATCATAGTGGGCAGCCTAAGTAAACGCACCCCACATTCACTGTTTCTCGCCTTCGGTTCTTGTTCTATTGTTTAACTGAATGAGTGGGAGAGAGTGCTTGATTAATGGCTCCAATTCTGTCCTCGTTTACGAACCGCCTTTGATCCAGGTTCCCATGGTCGATTACACCATTAATTGAGCACCGTATTTGCTTTAGTATCTTGTTGTAGCTACTGAAAGGGCAGATTATGCTAAAAGCGGCTGCAAGGGATATCGCCAATGGCTTGCTGAGTTTGAATCGATTAAACAGCTTTCGTTGCATATATTAAAAATGCATCATTTCTGATAACTTTTATGGACAGGGTGTCTAGGAACATCGGAAGCTGGATAGAAGACCGGGGGAATTAATATTATAAAGTCGCAACAAGGGAGGATTAAGGACACGTAATTTGGAGATATTATTGATATTAACTCAGTCAAAGGTCATCTGCCGGAAGTGATGCTAATATTCCAATATTTAAAATTATTGCCATTTATTTACTTTTCAACCATTTTGTTACTGAGGTCCGTTTGGTACAGCTCATTAAATAGAGTTTATAGCAGTAGAGTTTATACCAATAAAATTTTTGGACAAAAAGCTATTGGGTGTTTAGCTGTCAATTAAAAAAGTACTTTTAAACTATTAAATTGTTTGGCTGTGTAAAATTAAAAGTGTTTTTGTGTAATTAAATTATTAAAAAAGATATGTATTCATAATTATACAACATGTAACATAATGCATCCAAGCTATCAATTAATAAAAAAAAAATCAGTTCGATCATTTCTTTAATTTTCAAAAATAAAAATTGCATCATTGATATATTCTCCTAAACAAATAATACTAGCCAAATTAAAATGATAATCAATAATATAATTGAAATGTTAACAGAACATGAGAAGTGTCGTAATTTGATCACATTCTCGGTCCATTTCACGTACGTTGAATGAACTTAACTTTTGTTGTCGTTTTCATTTTTCTTCCCTTTGATTCTCACTTTCACTTGTTGGAAGCAATTCATCATCATTATCAAAATGTTAAAATTCGTGGTCATTATCTGTATATTTTTTTATAAAATTGTGAAGAACCATTGAAGTAATCATAATTTTCACTTGCTTACTAAAAATGAAACTAGGCATGTGTAGGGATTGCAAATAGAGCTTATACCAATAATGATCTGAATGTTTTTACAAGTCATGAGTGACACCTAACAGTATTTCACAACCACCCTAATAACAAGAATTGCTGGATCTATAGAACATATTCCATTGTATCTCTATGTCTTGGTCTCTTTATCATCCATGTCCAAAGAAAAACATGACTTATGGTCTAGTGTGTTAAGCATTTATGGTTTATCTCAAAATAAATATAAATAAACTTGGCATGAAATATAATTTGAACTCTTCAAATATATTTCACCTTGGCCAAGGATTTCTCATGCCAATTCATATTATCTCACAGGGATATCTTTTTTATATATTACAAAGTGATAAATTCCATATTGGTCATACACTTGTCTCCATATATAGCCAACCATGACAGCTATTGTTAGATCTCTTCCTTGATTAGAAATCAATTATTATGCTTTTACATATCAGAGATGTCTATATACAAGACATATGTGATGCCTCAAGTCTAAAGACCATTACTAGACATAGTGTCTATTACAATGTATAATAAACCATTAACACTAAAAACCACATGGCTTATTATTATTTGGTCAAGTTCAGTAAATTTGTTCTTGCAACAAGTACTTATGTGTTTGACTTGACATCTCATGTCAATGATATGAAATTTACCATCCATTTTAATATCACATACCATAAGGAGTCATAACATATACTAGTGTTTATAGGAATTTATAACGTCCAATTATAAATCCACCACTAAGAACTATTTTAGAAGTATAGTACAAAAGATACACGTTTCATATTCTCGACAAAATCGAGAATGTGTTCCTTAACTATTTTACTTCTTAAACTATATTCATTAATTAATTTATGAATATTGATCATTTTGCCATTTTATAAATATCAAAATGCTATTCAAATACAACAATTCCCTAAAAGCAAACACCATTCGATTGGCCTTTAGGGCATATTACTAACAGTGAACACAAGTTTTGCTAAAATTATTAAGGTAGCGTTTACATTTTGAATTAGAGTGGGAATCCTGGGATTAGGAGTGTGGAGTGGGAGTAGGTTGTTTACATACACTGAAATGAAAGTATAAAATTGAAATCAGAATCCAATTTATCTGTTTACATAGTATTGGATTTAGAGTAAATGATTTCAAATTACAGTTTTATCCTTATTTAAATAATTGTAGTTCTTAATTACGAAATTAATAAAAAAATATATTTGAAAAATAAAATATTTATTTTATTATATTTGTAAAATAATAATAATTTTTAATATTCTTAATTATTTAAATCAAAATTTTTAATTAAATTTAATTTTAATTATGTAAATAAAAAATTATTATTAAGAGCAATACAAATGAAACATTATTATTCATAATATAATACAAAATTAATATTTTCTTGGAATAAAATATTGATTATTATTAATTACTAATTTTAAATAAATATAATACTATTATTTTAAATAAATATAATGATATTATATTTTTAAATAAAAATAGTTCACAATAATGTTATTAATTCGCTATGAGTATAATAATATTATTTTTAAGTAATTTTAACTTAGAATCAATATAAATTATTATTTTTAATAAATATAATTTATAAAATAATATAATAATATTATTTAAATTAATATGATATTATTTATTTTATTTTATTAAATATATGGGTAAAAAATAAAGAGGGAGTGGATTCCCACTCCCACCTCCTCTCATGAGAGTCGGAATCTCACTCCTCACTCCAAAAAAAGATGGGTCTCACGGAATGGAATTCTCACTCTCCTCTTAAAATTTGTAAGTAAACACTGGAGTGGGAGAAATACAGACTCCCCCCACTCTCACTTTAGAAAGTAAACACTACATAAGTAGATACATAAACATAATACTGTAATTTTAAAGCTCTCTCTATTCTATTCAAAAAGGGAAGGTCATTGTAGGTAGTGGCCACTATCTGAGCCATTTGTGTACATGTATCTTAAAAAAATAAAAGAAAAAAACTTGTGTTCTTAAATTCTCCAATGTATGTATACCTGTATTGCCAGTATCATTTTAGAAAATTGAAAAATTGCTTAAATATTTTCAACTTGCATGTCAAAAATGTATGAAGTAGCGAAGGGTAATAACTCAAAATATGCATTTTTTTGTTATGTTGCTCTGGGTTTCTGCTGAAGTACAAACTTGTACGTTTTCTTTGTGCTATATTAAACACACAGAGGATACAAACAAATAAAACATCTGAATCGTAATCCATGAAGCGAATAAAAAAAAAAAAATTTTTTTAGTGTATGAGCTAGCCTATTCAAGCCGAAGATTTACCAAAATCACACGTAACATCAGCTGAGTATTTCTTGGCATAAAAGCAACGGCATACATGCTCCAGCCCAGCTAAATCCACACAGATACACAGTGGTTAATGACCAAACTTTTTGGCCATTGTATGGAGACCAAATGCTGGGTAACATCAGCATCAGCTTTACCCACCGCTCCAAGAATGTCTTCTCATTTGGACTAATTTCTTTTCTTTGTTTAGTCTCCCTGTTTTATCTTCTTGATCATCAACCTTATCCCAGCGCATTGTTTGGCTTAGTACAGAGTACCTATACCCATCTTGACATTACCCTGCTAAAGTATCAGGAACTGAAAGAAAACTGTTTTAACCAACAAACTTGAACAGGAACAGACCTAACAATTCAAGAGACCAGGTTACTATTCTAAGTTCCACGCACTGTAAATTGACTATTATGTTCATATGTTATGTCCTTTCTGACCACTACCCAGAGGTTGAGTATCCAAATCAAGGATAAAGAAATTTTGAGGCCTCCTCTGCTTCTTTCAAGAACTTTGCCATTTTACACCAGCTGTTCAATAAGAATGGACTGCAATAGGAGCTGAATATGCAACAGCAATCCAAAAGCACTTGACTGGCCCGGTGAACTTTCTCTCTTCCCCAGCCAGAGCACAAAAAATTGTACTCTGCACTCCCTACTAAATACAGGGAAGTGTTGACATTCAGTGAAGATAATTTCATCAGTAGTCCGTTGTTTCTAGGAAAAATGCCAAAAGATTTGTCACATCATATTGCAGATCTTGTGAATCTGCTTAAACCATAATATATGCTTCAAATTTCTGTTGTTTTGTTCTAATGAGATATATCCAAAACAAATCTGCCTCAGATTCAATGTTTAGCTGGGTACATGATATTGATATACCACCATCCCACGGTAAGTGGGGCTTTCAAAACCACTCCAATAACATCACCACGTAGATGTACAAGAAGCATAATGGATAAACAACTAAGTTAAACTGCTATGTCATTTCAAAAGCCAAACAGTGTATCCAATTTACACCATAAACTACTAAAATCAATTTTTTACAAGCCAAAAAACAATGTTTGCGATCTCATTGGAGCCTTTGTCGCTTTTGGCTGCCAATACCAGCACCTGAAGTTAAAAGCATCCCGTTCCTTGGACCCGATCCAGCAGGACAACTTGAAAAGTTCAACATGGATGTTGAACACATCTGAGAAGACATCCGAGACATCTGATGATATGGTGATGAATTCAGTGACTTTTGGTTAACGTTCATAGTCTCACAACCTTTAAGGGAAAATGGAGGAATTTTGAAAGGTTGCAATGGAGGAGGATTTCTCCAACGAGGAAGCGGTCCAGCAACAAGGAGTGTTTGAAGTAGAGGACCTGCCTCCATCACAGATTGCAGTAGTTTCCCAGGTTGAGGCAATTTTTTC
Organism: Atalantia buxifolia; assembly: GCA_030444775.1. NCBI lineage: Eukaryota > Viridiplantae > Streptophyta > Magnoliopsida > Sapindales > Rutaceae > Atalantia > Atalantia buxifolia. The sequence goes on from CM059838.1 coordinate 15,582,440, forward strand.
CCCTTAGCAATACTGTTTATAACAGCAGTGCCTGGATCCATCTTGGTAACAGCAGCAGGAGGGACTAAACTTGTTGGCAAAGAGCCATTGATATCTTGAACAAATGGTTGATTTACAAAACGACCCATGTTCCCTGAATCGGCCATGTTAATATTGGAGAAATCAGGGGACGAAACAGCATCGAAGAAGGAATCCACAGGTGATGAAATATGTGATTGTGGATTATATGTCTCCGACAGACTATTCGATTCGGTTATGCTTGAGTTTGCTTTGGTTGGGACTACGAGAGGGCTTTCATGTTGAACATGGCGATGAATGCTGGGGTTCAGTTCTGCTGGACTAGAAGGCATGAGCTTGTTAAGCAGGTTTTGCAACTGGTCTTTTGCTTCATCCCTTTCTTGGTAAGAAACCTTAAGAAGATTGAGCAAGTTCTTGACTTCCTCCTTCTGCTTCTTCAATGCCTCATTTGCTTCCATTTTCACTGTCTCCAGTTCAAGGGATGTGTACAGAAGCTTCTGTTTCAGATCATCGACGCTCTATCAATTCAAATCAATTAGGTTAGTTGGAGGGACATAATCAATTTATCAGTAAGACAAAAAGCAAAATACAAAATAAATCAAGGAACAAATCTAACAGACAAATTGACATACATAATCATTCTCAAGTCCTCAAAAGGTAAATAGTATCCAGAAACATTACAGATCGTTTTAGGTACAAAAATATTCCCCCAACAAATCCTGCTAATGAACAAATATTTCCGAGTTAGGAGAAATGATATAATCACAAATTGGGCCCATGATGCCATCAACAACTTTCTAGTCAAAGAACTGTTGATTATTCATTATATAAACACTAGCAAATAAACCAGGAAAAAAATAAAGACAGAATAGAAATATCCCCAGTTCCCATCAAGACAGGAATATTACAAGTCCCGGTTTGAACTAGTACATGTTCTGCCCAAAAAATGACACAAGTATACATTCCTGACTCCTAAAATCAGAACTTTTATCATACAAACATGTAATGTAATTAATATGATATAAACCAATGCGTCCCATTCTCCCAAGGCAAGGCAAGCCATCCAAGAAGAAAGTAAATTTGTCCAAACATGTTTTCACACTATTCTGACTCTATTTTCCCCCAAAAAAATCAAAAGGACTTCAGATTTCAAAAGCCTTCTGCCCTTCTCTACCAGATAAAGCAACCAAAAAGAACACGGGACTAAATGAAATCAACTACTGAACTGAGTGCTTCTTAATCAATAATGATACATGAATATGAAACCAAAATTGTTTCATTTTCGTAAAAATGGGAAAAAAATATTGCTTCATGGAAATGAAACAGAAGGATGAATAAATGAAGCAAGAAGAACAAAGAAAGAACTAAACACGACAATAAGTTAACACATGAAACCCAGATGATATCTTGAGTGAGACAAAATCATACCGCAAATAAACACATGGTTAATGTGAAAAACAGAGGGACATAAATGCAAAAACAGCCACAACCAAGAAGAAGAAATGAAGTGAAAAAAGATTTTCCTGCCCACCTCTTGATAACTCCAGAAGGAACCAAGCTCTTCCATTGTTTGGGAGACAACGAGCATAAAGTGCAAGAAACAAAAATATTCAGGGAACTTTTTCTTTTTTGAGGGAGAGGGAGTTTAAAGAAAGGTGACTGAAGACTCATTTATAGAGAGCAAGGAGACTCACATAGGACAAAAAGAAAAAAAAATAAATTTCACATTAAAAACTTTTAAAAGAAAACAAGTCCTTATCATGGAAAGAAAGTTAAAAAAACTTCCAAAATTACTAAAGCTTTGAAAGATCCCATTTTTTCTACAACTCTCTCTTCTCTTGTTGTTGTAATATTGGAAGTCCTCCCTTTCTTTCAGGACCCCTGTCTGTTACTTAAAATAAATTATACATATATATATATATACACACACATAAAGTATCATAAGTATATATTATTATAATGTGTTAGATTTTTCCATATACATGCGTTTGTGAAAATTGCTGGTTTCCATTTAAGTGTTTACGCGGTTTTGTTCTTTGGTTTTTCTAAGGTAAGTTTCCATAAATGCCCTTTTTGTTTTAAAAAAATGAAATTTCCCTCCGGCGGCTTTTGAGGAGGAATATTGGTCAATCAGATGCAGAGGGCAGAGGGTGGTGTGCATGAATCATAATGATGTACGATGGGCACTCCATCGTTTTACACGACGTGTCCTCTTTTATTGGTCGATCAATGATGATGCATGTAAAATTATTCTCCTTGTTCATCTAACTCTTTTACGTCGGCAAGCGATTCGGCACCAGTGCCATGTGGTTTTGCCTCCATAAGAGAACAAAGAAACAACGTTTCATGTTTTTAACATAAATTATATATATGATGATCAGCAGGAGACAAAACCAGAAAAAAGTTCTCTCAAGGCTCAAATATGCTCTCATATATTTATAAAAACTTACTTTGCGTTCGTTCAGATTGTTCTCAAATTATATCATGAATCATGGACCCATTTTCTTATATTATCCTCCTAGGGATGTACTAGATCGCCTTGTGAACTGCCCAAGAAAACTGAACTATATTATAGTTGACTTATTATCTAGTATTCTTATTCTATTTATCTTCTCATTTTTCCCAAACACCATTTTTTTTTCCGCCATTGCTTTGCAGCCTATCTGTAGTCTATATATAGTATATTTGTAATAACGCAGTTATCTTATTTGTCTTTTATAATTATGCCCGCGTTTAAAAAAGACACTGATGTCCGCAAAAAAATGAAGAGGTTTTGCTTGGAAAATTTTTAGGTATTAATTAGTCATTACCATTCTTATTTACCACTTAACGATGAAGGTATTTATAAAATAATAATAGTAATGATAATAAGAATTGAGATTTGCAAAGCCGTGACCCATTTATAGTCTGTGAGTGAATTAGGCAATGGATAATGCAGAGATGAAAGGGATTCAAGTCAAAGCAAAAACTTATATGCCATTTTTATCCTCTCAAATTTTCTTTATTTTCATCCATAACAAAAATGGCTGTATCCATGCAAACTTCTGAATGTGCTCGTAAAACTTTTCTACTGTTGTCAAATTTTTTTTTTCCAAATAATCAAAACGCTTCCACATGGCTCAAGAGTAACATCCTTATGTCACAACAAAATATTCAATTTGTTATCTAGTCGAAACAGAATCCGCATACCTCATTTTTTTTTTTTTTTGTCCTCTAATTCATGAATATAATTTATCTATTTATCTTAAAGCACAAAACCAACCTGATAAAACCTCGTTCTGACAGGGACAATGAACATGGATGAAGAATTTCAATTAAATTTCTTTTGTTATCTCTCCGACAAAGCGGTTTCGGCACTCTTCACCATTTATTTAATCTCATCTTATATTTTATGTATACACATGAAAGACCAATAAGATAACCACCATGTAACGAAATTCTGTGAGCTACTTCGATCTTGACCATTAGATCAATTAATTATGACAATAGATTATGTCATTATTCCCTAATCCAACTGTTATGTTTGAAGTAGCATGCATCTAGCGTACAACAGCTCGGTAATTCAATTTGTTTAACCTAATCTTTAACTTAATTATACTATACGATGTTGAATAATTAATTTAGAGGGTTCGCTTTTAACTGGGAAACGGACAAAGCCGCTAAATTTTATAAATGTGCATCGATTAGGACAAAGCTGCTCGATTAATTAAAATAAGTTTAGGGCCTCTTAGTACAATGAATCCAGTGACTTGTATCAGTGTGTGTATGTTCGTGTTATTATTCTTTAATCTTTGCTGTATCATTTGGCCACCCGCATAAGCTAGCTCGTTGTCTAAGTCTAATATAGCTCTACTTAGAATAATAATAAGCGAAGCTTTGGGAAGGAAAATTATAAAAAGACAATTAAGAAATTAAGATCGAAAATCAAACTTTAAGTTCTCTTCTTTTGGATTCACTCGAGGAGAAGATCTATCATTATTCAAAATATTAGACTAACTTTAAAAGTCCTAGTTGCTTGTAAGTGTTAAGCATTTTGACTGCAAAGTTCAACAACTCGTTCTAACATTTTTGATAACTTGAAATTTTTTTTTCCCTCCTTTGAAGGATAATGTCGTATTTAATGTTTAAATTTACATACGTGCACCGCCAATTCTAAAGAGGTTAGCCGGTCCCATTGTTTTTAATTTGCTTCCCATTTCAATAGTTTAGGAGGAAAATTAATAGAATTTGTGTGTTTCCATATAGGGTTTGCTAACTTGATATAAAATTCAATGTACTAAATAATTTATTAACATTTTTACTTATATATATATATATAGACACACTCACACACACGTACGACATTATTTTGAATTGGTCTTTCCTTTAACCAAATGTCTTGTCTTTCTAGACTAATCCGGGTAATCACATAAATTTAGCTTCAATCAAATGCGATAAAAATCAACATGTTTGGGTAGAAAATTCTAATACATTCTAATCGGTGTGAAGGTGGAGTGTTAACCTAGGAGGCTAGGAGCTGGTGTCACCTTATAGATGTCTAATGGATAGATATGGGGGGGCTGGCCTTGGCCATGCAATGCAAACTAAAGCAACCGAATTGTAGGGGTATTGAAGTAATTGCGCTTGATTAACTGCGAAGAAATGGTCCATAAAAGTGGAGACCAGTTGCCCCTTTTTAAGTTTTTACCTCCCTAGCTTCGTAACGGGTAACGACTTTACCTGTCGACCGAATCATGTAAAACCGTGAATATAAATAAATAAATAAATAATTGTAATTTACCCTCAATTTTTATTATTAAAATAGAATAAAATAAAATAAACCGTTCTCTCACAATTCGGCGGTGCCACGTGTCACCACCCAGTTTAAGAATCTATCTTTGTTCAAAGCACCTTTTTCCCTGTTGCTGCAGGTGGGTTGGATTATATATTTAGTTTTGAATTCTTATTAAAAGATTTTTTTTGGTATTAATTAGTGAATTAAAATTTACGTTGTCTCTATCCATACGGTGGGGTACAGGAAATGCTGTTGCAAGCCAATGGAATTGTCCTTTAGTGAGATTGCACATGCGGATTCGGTGCAATTCCATGTGGAGGCAAGCCGTTTTGCGACACGTGGAAGGCCGAAAAGGCGAAGTCAGAGAACTTACACTGCACGTGCCGTACGTGTCCCTCACTGCACTACTATTGACACCACCGTGCGGCGTGGCACATGCGAAACATCCGATTAGCTTCGGTAGGTTTGCACGTGCCGCACCCTTGCCAACAGAAATTTGACCCAAAGCAAATTAAAATTGAAAATATGTTTTAAGTGAAGAACACTTTTGTAACTTTTAATTTCTTTTATTATTAGTACCATTATTATTTAGGGTTCATTTTCGTGATGGGTTCATTCGAAGAATGCAAGTCTACAAACGGTGTTGGCTTGTTACGCAGTGAAGGATTGTAGCTTTGTTTGTAAGCCACGAGACAAAGATAAAATTTGGCCATGGCATTGGATTTTTGTGTAAAGTCCAGTGTGGTCTGATTAGGGTAATACGACAGTTTTGAGTTAAGTCCACATCTATACAACCACGCATGTATATACCAAAGCTTATTTCTTCTACTGGTGGAAAATTCATCAACATTTAAACTTCAAATTGATTTGCGTTGGCAGACATGTTAATTCTGGTAAGACCATCACCGGTCCACACGTTTGTAAATTTTTCTTCATTTTCCACCATGCGCAGCAGTGGGGTTTTGAGAAATATTGTTCGCAAGTCAAATGGTCCCTAGAAAGTTTGTTCAAGTAGCCATTGCTATCAAATATTTGCTAGCTAGCTTTTTCCAGTTTGTCATGATGATGGATGAAAATATATAGCCTTCTTCTTCTTCTTCTTCTTCCAGCTAGTTAAGATTGAAAAGTGTGATTAATAACTAACTCATCACGCGGTATTAGGACACGTTTGTGATTGACTTGCTTCTCAATATCCCTAGTTATGAAAGCACAAGAAGTAAAGTCTGTGATAAAAACACGCTTTAGTTTACTTTGCATGCAGCTAATGTTCACCAATCATCCACCCCTTTCATTCTCAATATATACTTAGAGATTTCATTTATTCTCAATACCAAGTGATTACATTCCATAACAGATGTGTTGAAATTAAACTTTGGTCATGATGACAAAGAAATTAATATTAAGCGAGTATATATTGAATTTATGAGAGGCTGATTTGATAATTAAATTTGTTAGGTAAGTACTGACTCAGTGCATTCCATGCCATAAGAAAATTTTGTCAATTACAATTATAGAGAAATCTGAAAGTGGTGTAGCTCTTGACCAGTTATCAAGACACACGTCGTCAACCAATACCGATATTCGTTAACGTACTTGACATGCATAAACGGAACGTTCAAAACACAACAAACTGGAAAGATCTGGAAGCTGAAAATAAAAAACATCTTTAATTAGCTCATATTAATCTATAGATACTACTCTGCTTCTTCACATGCAAGAACAAGAATTGATTATGCCTGTTTTGTTCTAAAAGCGAAATGCAGTAACATCATTGCAATGTTCGAGTCGATCCTCTTAGGATTCTCTAGCTACCCTGTATTCCCACATGAAAGTAACAGTCCCATTTTGCTACAGAAAACATAGTTGACTAAACACGTATGAAACAAGAAGGTTTGGTATTTGGTTTCCTTTGACTGATGATGGCACACAAGTTAATGTTAATTTTTTTTTTTTTTTACTTTGAATAAGCTAGATAGGTTCATAATAATGATCTTCTTTTCGCATGGAAAGCAATCGGCAACGGCATTGAAGCTTGATACATACATACATACATATACATATATATATATATGAGCATATGCAATAATGATGAAAGCAATAAGTTTGGTGTATAAGTAGGTGTATGTGCGGCAAAAGGATAATGAACTCAATTAAGCCTGCTGCTGTCTCCTACTTTTGAACTTTGACTTAATGTGTTAAATATTTTGATATGGCGTCTTTATATATGAACACCCTTAGTTGGGGTCCATGGAAAGAAACTGGAAAGAGATTTTTTGGAATATCCCGTATGATGATGTGAAGAAGACAATCTAATTAACCCCCAAAAAAAAAAAAAAAAAAAAAAGCATGAGAAGTGGCTTTTAGTCAGAACAATTCTGGACTAATTGGCTTTCAACCGAATCATTGCTGTCATAATAATGATGAGTTGTTAGTTAATTGAAACCATATGATATTTAAAGAGAATTGCTTGACTCGAGTTTTCTGCTTTTGTCGTGGAATCTGTGGAATGGAGAGAAACTGGGCCCTCGTTAACAGGCTTCGTTTGCTGTTGCTAGCAAGAAAATCTGCATCCAAATTTTCTCATTAAGGAAACTTAAAAACACAGCTTTTGGAGATTGATTGTATGAACTAATAATTGGTTCAATTTACTTATTCATTTGTTAAAATTCACTATAAATCAAATAGAAATGGACGTATATTTTTTTTTTCTCAAGCTTGGTTCTAAGCTAGAAATTAATATCAAGAACCATGTACATTGATTTTTCTCTATTTCTTTTTAACAGATGTGACATGTATGATCTTTGTAGCACAATATGATTGGGCTGGACTAATTTAGATGGACCAAGTGAGTTAGTTGGGTCTAATCTTATTTCAAAGCTCACGTGATTCAAGCCTTGAGAGAATCTATAATTCCCCTGCAATGATATCAAAACCGTTAAGTTTCAATGGATTCAAACGGGATCCACATCCATGCCATCAAGAATCAAGTACAATAATTACTTTGAAAATCTCGTTTAAAGGAATAGTGGGTCAAAAACAATCATGATTAACTCTATTGTCTGTCTAAAATTGCTTAATAATTCTACCCCTAATGAAAAATGTCACCTTAAAATTGTTGTATGCTAAGATATTAGTACCTTTTTCATTACTGATTAGAAATTTTAGCCAAATACTATTTCCTTTATAGCTTTTCTCCTCAAAAAAAGAAAAGAAAAAGAGAAACGTGACATTGAAATTGATCATTTAAAAGATGAATTTAAGAAATATAACAAAGAATTTTAGAAATATGACAATATATTAAAACGATGAACAAATACAATTGTTACTGTTGTTATTTCAAGTTACAATTATGGACAATAATGGCCCCTCATCAAGTTAGAATTTAAATATCTATCAAATGTCATACTTAAAATGATGTGAAAGTCAATTTTCTTTGCTCTAAGCCAATAATTCACCTGTTAACCTTCTACTGATTCTGAAAATTCTTTCTTCAGGTTTAGCCAATTCATGGTTATGATCTAAATTGACTTGTAAATTTTCCGTGTACCATCCTTAATAATAAATCGAATATGAGTTCTGCACCGTGTTCTTGTCTCTATCTTATTTACTTTCTTCACTTCGCAAAAGGTATTCATCCTGTTGAAATCCTTCTTCGGCTCCATTTCCACTCTGGTGTCTCCATCATTATTTTTCTCATTGTTTGAATGGCCCATTGTAATCATATCAATTAACACGAACGTAAGCCAAAAATAAAATAAAGAATCAATTAGCGATGACCAATGTGTCAATTAAAATAAATGAAAAAATCGAAAGATATACAAAATCAACAACATATTCAATGGAATACTAAATCTGCATAACAAGTCTCATTGCATTAAAATAATAATAATTATTATTATATTTCTTTTTTTCTACTTGTAAACTTAATGGTGCTGACTTACCAACGTAAGGAGGATGAAGGCAAGTTGCAGGCGTTACAACGATGGCCCGGTTAGGCAGCAACTTCCGGTGGATTGATCCAGGACTTTTTTCAGTCCAACCAAATCTTATATATTTATTGTAAATTTTTTTTGTGAAGTGGTCAGTTAGTGGTGAAGCTAAATGAGGGTTAAGCAGGGTTATAATCTCCCTTTCCCTAAAAATTTTTTGGAAAATTAATATTGGTATACACTTAATCTAGCTACTATGTTATTAAATATATTAAAATATTTTAAAAGTGTATTAGTCGTTTATTCTGAATTAACAAAAGTTATCTGCCGACTACTAATTTACTAGATATTGTTTGTAAATACTGACGTTATAAAGATAATTTAATCTTTTAAGATAAAATAAACTCTAACAAAAAATGATATGTTATCCTATTTATAGGACGATAATGTCATTTCATCTATGTGAAAAGACATTATTTCATTGGAACTTGAACTTACTATGTCAAAACTGAAACAAGAACAAAAACTAAGCCTAATTAAAACAAGAAACAAGAAACATGCACAGCACGCACATCGTGTCCCATTTCAGTATCTCACTGTCTCATCTTCTTCTTCTCTTCACATACACACACAACACAAAAGCAATGCGGCAGCCAGTAGCACACCACCACAGTGGTAGCACTCACGATCGGAGACGGCACGACAGATGCAAAAGCAACCCATTCCGAATCTGCTGCTTTGCGACCAAATATATTCCTCCAAGCTTTAACTTGAATTTTGGAGGATCTGCTCCTCCAAGCTCCAATATGAATTTTTTATAGTATAATATGTATAATTATTAATAATATATATTGTTAATAATTTTTTATAATATAATATGTATAATTTTTTATGGTATAATTATTAATAATATATACCACTAATAATTCATAGTTTCTTATAAAATATATATACTGTTATTAATAAAATCAGAAAAATTCATGTATTAAAAATTTACCATAATTTTTGGGGTAATTCTATTTTTTTTTTTTACCTTAATTAGAGTTTCAATGGCAAAATCATTATTCTGTGTACAATTCTGTTAACTTACAAACAATAGCTAATAGATTAATAGTTGGTAGATACCTTTGATCAACTTATGGTAGATGACTGATATATCTTTATAATGTTGCAGTATATCTAATAACAGAGGAAACTAAGGGTCCAAATTTATTTTTAGTTAATTGTAAAAATGCTCTCATTAGAATATATATAAGAATTTTATATTAATTAGTTAAGTATAGTCATATTCTTGTCGGAATTCATCCCTCTTTCAACTTCAAACTCTCGTCTTTTCATGTCTCTCTGGCAAAGTTTAATGTTTTAAAATTAAAATCAATGAGCAATTACAAATTTTAATAATTTCGGTTGTTCAGAAGAAATATTTTAAGGAATAAGGTTTATTAGGTCCTTACCATAGAAAAGCATTCAATTTGAAAAAAAAAATCCAACTTCAAAAAATTTTGCTAGCTTCACCACTATCGTCGATGCATATAAAGGAATAAAAACACAATTCCCAAGTAGTGCGGCATCAAAACTCTTAAAAAAATACATATATTTAACAAAAGAATATCAATAGTGTGGCATAATATTGTACAATAAATTAAACTTATTAAAGGAAAAAAATCATGAAATTATGAAAATGTTATTATTGTTACTATTTGCCATTTTTTGTAACTTTATAATACTAGTGACTATGTTATAATATATTGACAATCTTTTCTTTACTCAGACTAAGGAGATATTTATTTTTTTGACTTAATTTTACTCAATTAAGTCATTAAGTCTATTTGTTTTTTCAACTTAATGAAAATTTTCAGTCATCAAGTTATTAAATTATTAAGCTAATTTTTTTTAGCTTTTTGTTTAATATAAAAAGTCTGAATGATATTATTAAAAGATATTCTCCAAAATATCCCTATTTAATTAATTAATTTTCATCCTTACCTAAATAAAATTTAATAATTAGCATTATTACCCATATATATATAATTTGTGATAATATATAGTGGTAGATTATTATTATTTTTATCTTTTTATTTTCTTCAAATTAACATTATTTGTCTCCATAATTTTTTATGAATATTTTTCATATAAAAACATTACAAACTATAATTAAACTGATTAACATATATAATAGAAAATATTAAAGAGTTGCATCCAATTGAATATGATTTATGTTATAATAATTTATTATCCTATTTATATTCTTTGAGATGTTTATCATTTGTTTGACATTATAATTTGTAAGGATATAAATGTAAAAATATTAGTTTTTAGATTTTTTTTAAGGTAAAAAATAACTTAATATTTATTTTTGGCGATTCAAAAAAAAACATATCATTCAAATTCAGAAAATTAACTCTATTCAAAATTTATATTAATTCAGATCTATTCAAATTTTAAGTAAAAAGACAAATGCCACCTAAATCATAAAATATTTTTATAATAAATGAAAGTAGTAGTATCATTTTAGCTCCTAATTATTTAATTTTATTTAATAAATATATAATTTAATCATGTTATAAAACAGGGTCTCTTACTCCAGTTGAAACAAAAAATTGAGTTGAATTGAATTGGGGACATGTTTGAAAATAAAATAAACATTATAATATTATATGAGAATAAGAAAATTTAAGGGTTATTAATGAATTTTTCTAGGCCCAGTCTAGTCCACCAGGTAGGTCCATCTCTGAATCTGGAAGCAATTCAGAAAATTCAATTTTCGGGCGTCCAAAAGAGAAGAACGTGAAGGAAAGTCTAGCCAGGGCCAATTTCTTTTTGAAAATTTGGATATAAAACGAGGGAAGAATCCTAAAAAGAAAGAGATTAAAAATTTAAAATTCATCTTAACTTCTAATTGTTTATTTATTATGCTGGCACCATGTGGCATTGGATTATTGGCTTGAAGTATTGTTAGCCTAAGGGTTATACAAATATTAATTTTGATAATAACAAATTACAGGTCAAAGATAAAATAAAAAATATATATGATTTTAATTTCACTAGCTGTTGAAGGACAAATATCATTCGTGTGAGATCAAGTTCAAATTATTCATGTACAAAACTCATCAAGTCAAGGATAAACATCAAAGATACGAGCTTAGATTTTTTTTTTCACATTTTTTATAAAGTTATTATAATTAGTTGTGTGCATGATTTAGTAATGAAAAAATCATATTATTTTCATGATCATGGCATTTAAATCCATCATTTTTTTCATACATAAAGTTTCTATTCTTGAAGAAAAATAAAAATTTAACTTTTTTATTAAAATGATTGTTTTAAAGTATGTGGATTAATTTGAAAAGTTTTCGAGAACTATAAAATCATACAAGCATTGTTGAAATTCTAGAAAAGGATTTATTTGAAATATTTCATAATGCTTTAAGCCAATATATATTTTTAAAAGTTTGGGGTAAAAATACAAAATCTGAGAATTAGCCATCCACCTCAGAATTAGCAACTCATTCTAAGCATTCTTTAAGTTTTTAACTTTTTATTTACTTACATATATTAATTTACTACTGAGATATAACTTACTCATATACTCTTGTAAGTTTGATCTTCTAAAAATCATTTGTATTTGTAACATTAAGAAGTTGCAAGTGTGGAAAACACTTGGAAAATAGGTGTGGGATTATCTCAAAATTATAAAGATTTATTAACACCCTTGACATCAATTGTACACATGATGAAGCATTAAATAGAAAACTTAGTAGAATCCTCAAGTTTGAATCACTTGAAGGTAAGGTCATGGGCAAGTTTGTCACACCACATAAAACTCATAGTGTTCATTTTCTCTATTTTTTATCTCTTTACATTAATTATTGTATTCGTTATTGTCAGATTTTGATGATTGTAAATGTTGGATTGTGATTATTATTGGAGAAACTTTTAAAAATCTCAATCCAAACCTCCTCCTCTGAGGTTATTTGGTTACAATTAGAAGCACCAAGTCACCTTCCTGACCTAGTGCTTCTGGAGAAAGGAAGATTTTTTCTAAAATGATAAGACAAGTCATTAACTCATGCATCATAATTAAAAAAAAAACTCATACCTCCTCGTGGTATGCCCCATCAGTTTGATTGTTTCATCATGCTACGTTACACAAACAAAAGTATTGCACCTGATAAGTTCAAGTATTATTTGGCTGTGAAATTATTTTGAGTTGCTGGGTGCAACTTTTATGTGTGATGTATTTTGCATATAATGTAAAATAGTTTTGGTTAAATGGAAACATAGAATTGTTAAAACTTTTAAAACCCAATTTCCCGACCTGTATTTTTTTTTTAATGATTACCTAGTTAATTTGGTTAGAATTTCCTCTTCTTATCTATAAGGTGGAAGATTTGAGCTTTCTCTAATTGTGAGAATAATATTACAAAAAATAAAGTTTTGTATAAATAAATAAATAAATAAAACTTTTGAAGCCAACATGGGCTTCAAGCTAACAACTGGTGTTATTTGGGCTTAGGCCTTCAATCAATACATGAAAGAGTAAGCCCTTTGGCACCCTTTTAAATTCTTCTTAAAATTATTTTTTAATTGAAATTACTTATATAACCTAACACAAATTAATTCATTACTTGTTTTAAATTAAAGTTTATCTAAACATTTAGATAACTTTTCTCTTAATAAACTTTGTACACCCATCTCATTTTATAATTTATATTTATATTTTAATTTTAATTTTAATTGAAATTAAAAATTTTTTAAGAAAATTATGAGAGTTTAGATTGATGAAGATATAAATTTTAAAATGACAAGAAAAAAAAAGATAATTATATTTAGGATTTGTACGCAATTTAAAAAGAAAAATTTTTTGAGTAAAATTTTATTGGTAAATGGTTAATTTTAATATATAAATTTCTATTTTATCAATTAAATTGATGGTATTCTAGGAAATAATATTAAAAAAGAGGTGTTATAAAGATTTCTAAGGGGTATAAGAAGCTCCACTCCACCGGAAAACATCTGGGGCTTTAGGTGGGAAATGAGAAGTCCAAAACAATCTCAACAACCTACTTTGTCTAATGATAAAGAGGGATTGTGGTTAGATTATTTACACTTTTATATGAGTAGAAATAGCGATATTTAACTCCCTTAATTTATTTCACCAACCCCCAGTAGTCATTTTTTTAATTATTATTTAGTCCTTGAATGAAATTACAGGAAAGGATATTTAGATTTAATATTTGAATTTATCAATTTTCTTAAATATAATTGTTATTCAAATACTAAAGTTATTAATTTTTTTTATAGATATTCAAAAATCGAGAAATTACCGTCAATTAGATTCCCTATGCATTGTGTGTTTAGTCATCTTGGCTTGGACTCCTCTTCTGGTTCTTAGCTAATAATTTCCGTTTCCTTAACTGATCAAAGAAGACTAAAGCTACTCGCACAACTATATTTCTATTCTATTTAGAGACAAGAAAGAAGACTTAATACACTACAGCCTGCCGTTAGTTTTCAGGGAATGTTTAACTTTGAAGTGGGTCGGTCAGAAACGGATATTATTATTATTATTATTATTTGCATTTTCTGGCCATTTGCAGCTTAATCATCTTTTTCAGATCCACTATGATAGTTCAAAATTTTATTATTATAACGATACTTACCAATTTTAGTTAGCTAAATGAATTGGATTCAAATTCAGATTCAGATTTCAAACCTTGATCCGATCCACTAATTACATGAAAAGTTGTGTAAATCCAAGGCCGGCTTTAGAGTTTGAGGGGTCTTAGGTGAAATTTTTTTATGAGGTCTCTATTTATTTTGTAATTTCAACACTTAAAGACATATAAAAAGAATCAAAATTTATTTCATCTTTAATTCTTGAATTTCAACAATAATAAAAAATCAAAAATTTAAAAAAAAAACCTAAAAAATAGTGAAGAGGATAGATTTTTTATTCCATTAAAACGTTAGAAAACAAACAAACAAACTAATAAAAACAATATTATTTTCAAATAGAATATTTATAATGATAGAATATAAAAATTTAAAATGATGAATTGATGTTCAAAAATAAAAATGGACAAAACTAATTATTTTAAATGAACCAATGAATATAATAATTTTCTTTGTAGAGAAGAGAACAAGGAATTTTTTTCATTTACTAATTCTTGAGATTATAAGGTTTTTAATAGAAATTAAAAGAAATATTAAAAGTCAAAGATTTTAACATTGAATAATTGAAAAGAAATGAACTAATGGTTAAAGAATATTATTAATTATATTTCTTTAAATTAAGGTTCCCAAATATAGATTTTTTTTAAAATTCTTAATTGTAGGATAATTAAGAATTGAGAGATATCTAATAAACTTTTTGATTTCTTAAAATACGTATTAAATTTTTTTTATTAATTAGAGAATTATTAAAGAAATACTCAAAAAATGAGACCTTCTTACAATATGAGGCCTTAGGCGACTACTTTGTTCGCTTATACCTAAAGTCACCCCTATGTAAATCCCAACCATCCATATTCTTTATCCAAGATATAAAACAACAAGAAACAACACCACCTTTGATTATAATTTATTCTTATTAGACGGCCAGATATGAAATCTCCACAATCTAGTCTAGATAAGATTAAAAATAATTATATTCGTGGACAAGATAAAAAAACGAATGCTAATCACCATTATTAATTAATTAGTTTATTTATTTATTAATTATAACGCTAGGGTCGGTTCGATCGACAGTTACTTGTGCTTATATATTTTCAATCGCAAATGCTAAGTCCACTAGCTCCTCCTCACATTACCTACTTCATTTTCAATCGGCACTAACAGCTCATATGAGCTTTTTCTGATCTCATTATCCATTTAATATTGAATCTTCGTAGTAGCTTATTGACTGTTCATACAATATTAATATATAAAACAAAAATGATATAAGTTATAGAGCATGGATGAGCATGTTATTGTCTGTTTTGTCAGCTATATTTTGTTTTCATTTAGCTGATTAAAAGTGCTCTTATGTATAATTTAATGTCATCACGAGATGACACTAGCCCACTAATAGTTTATTAATTATGGCCCTTAGATGACTCTAGCCAGAGGGTTCAAAAGCACTTGTTTCTCTCATTTTGCATTAGGGTTTCACGTATATTTATTTCTATCCCAGAATAAAGTGGGTAAACACATATAAAAGTGAGGCAATATTGAGAATAATGCTTGAACAAATTCTCAAATGACTAATATTTATGTACCGAAATGGCAAAACTAAGTATTTTTATGACATACCGAGTAATCTCAATAGGAATATCTTTGTACATGTCATTATTCAAAACTGATGATCCACCTGATATATTATGACATTTTTATTTCTCCATTTATCTATGTGAAGGAATGGATCAACTAATTAATTACAAATACGAGTGAAATACTTAAAAATATACTATATATATTTTAGACTCCATTTATATATATGGTTTGTATATACGTGTTATAAATTCTACATTAATTGTATACTTTACCTCGTTTGAGACTTTTAACTTTAAGCTTGTGTTATGAGTTTAGCGAGTTGAATTACAATCAACTGAACTCTAAAAAAAACATACAAAGGAAAGAAGAAATCGAGTAATAGAAACCAGTAACATCTAGCCACTTCTGGGGCCCAAAGATCCAGATCATACGGTTGAATTTGCTATGTCATCATCTGAGCAGCCACACCACCATCTCTCCAAAATTGCCCGCTAAACAAAACTAAATTCTGATTTCCATAATTTAGTTGAGAGATAATAACATCTCCATCCCTATTTTTTATACTTTGTCAAATAAAAAGATAGTTTGTAGATTCGTATCAACCAAGTCTTTGCATCACACTAAAATGAACTAATTATCCTTAAAACGTATTTTTCAAACATGTATACGCCAAATATAATTTTTTTTATTGCATATTTAAATAAATGAAACAAGAATGTTTCAATAATTTTTAATATTGATTTGGGACCCAAGACATTAGTTGGACGGTAAAAAATCTTTTTTTATTATGAAAAAATGAGATTAAATCGTCATTAATGACTCATCATCCTTATAAGTATTTACAAATATGAGATAAATCATATCTATTTAGTAAAAAATTATTAGCTATGTTTGATAGACTCCTTACCTATGTTATAATAGGGTGTATTAGATTTTGGTAACCCCAAATTTCACTATCAATAGGTTGATATGCAATAATTTTTTTTTTTTAATAGTGAATATGATTAGGAACCTATTTGATACAAGTAAACTATATTCTTATTTGAGAAAACAAAAGAACTTAAAAGCGCGCCCCATGTTAATGCTTATTACTAGCTCATCAAGCTGATCATTGCATGATAATGAAGCCAGCAGAACTAAGTAACCACTCTCATAATTTAATCCAACGGTCGGTTAAGCAGATTACTACAGCAATCTTTGACGGTCCCACGTAAGAGTCGGTTTGATCAATATTTTCGCCGTTCTCAATTGGCCCGTCTTAGTCACACCCAGCCGTACACGTGGCATTCTGGAAACAAACGGGAGGCCCGCCCAACACGTTTCCTTGACAATGACAG
The DNA here is from genome assembly GCA_030444775.1 of Atalantia buxifolia. Taxonomy (NCBI): domain Eukaryota; kingdom Viridiplantae; phylum Streptophyta; class Magnoliopsida; order Sapindales; family Rutaceae; genus Atalantia; species Atalantia buxifolia. Next base: position 15,599,752 of record CM059838.1, read on the forward strand.
GTGGCTGCCAGAAAATGCTTCCCTCGTTTTTCATTTTTCGTTGAAAATACCGGACAGCAACCGGCTCTTCCCGTCACAAACCGTCACCTTGAACATTCAGTATATATAACTGCCTTCGAAGCGCGATGAAAACTTAAGAGAGACAGATTCCCAGAAAAAAAGAAGAAGAAAGTAATTGTAGTTTGGCTATTATAAGCTCTAGAGCTCGAAGCTAAAACTAAAACTTGCCAAGAAATTTAAAAAATGCCAGCAATTGCTATCGGAAACCCGGCTGAGCTCGGCCAGCTCGATGCCCTTAGGGCGGCTGTCGCTGAGTTTTTCTCCATGGTCATTTTTGTTTTTGCCGGCCAAGGGTCTGGCATGGCCTACAGTAAGCCTCCTACTCTTGTTACTTCAAAACATTTGACGTGGCCAATTTTTGTTAAAATTTGTTTCCTAATGTTAGTAGGCACAATAACATTTTGGAGTTGGGAACTAATTAAAGTATTAAACCATATTTCCGTGACAGGCAAGCTCACGGACAATGGAGCAGCAACACCAGCAGGTCTAGTGTCAGCATCAATAGCTCATGCATTAGGCCTCTTCGTGGCGGTTTCTGTTGGCGCCAACATCTCCGGTGGACACGTGAACCCCGCTGTTACTTTCGGTGCCTTTGTTGGCGGCCACATTACATTTGTCAGGAGTATTTTGTACTGGATTGCTCAGTTGTTAGGATCTGTTGTTGCTTGCTTGCTTCTCAAGTTCTCCACTGGTGGATTGGTAAATGTCATTCAAACCATTTTTTAATGAAATAATATTGTCTCTATTTCTTGATGAACTAAAATTGTTTTTTTCATTTTTGATTTAATTCAATTTGTTGCAGGAAACATCTGCTTTTGCCCTGTCATCTGGAGTTGGTGCATGGAATGCAGTTGTGTTTGAGATAGTGATGACCTTCGGATTGGTCTACACGGTGTATGCCACAGCTCTTGACCCAAAGAAGGGAAACATTGGCATCATTGCACCAATTGCAATTGGTTTCATTGTTGGTGCCAACATCTTGGCTGGTGGTGCCTTTGATGGTGCATCGATGAACCCTGCAGTTTCCTTTGGACCAGCAGTTGTCAGCTGGACCTGGGACAACCACTGGATCTACTGGTTCGGGCCCTTCGTCGGCGCTGCCATCGCCGCCATCACCTACACTGTCGCCTTCATTTGCCCAAACACCCATGAGCAACTCCCATCCACTGATTTTTAAGAAAATTGAATTAAAAATCTTTTTCTATTTAGTTTAAGCAAATGCAAAATGATGTGATGAGAGTTATTGGATGGGTCTATTTGGCTTTCGAATTGTGGGTGGTTTGATGTTTGTTTGTATTCGGCCTTTGTTAATTATCAACTCCAGTGAAATTGTCTTGTTTTTCTTCAGTCATTTGGTTGAGCAGGTTTATTTGTTGTCTTTGTTTGATTAAAAATTTGCAGTCAGCAACTCAGTATACGCAACAAAAAAGAATAAAGAAAAATATAAAATTATATTTGAGGCTCCAAAATCACACAAATCGTTGGTGGTTTAAGGATCCTTGACCGCTAATAATGTCCAACGTCAGTGCATACCCATCGCTCTAAGAAAAAATTATATTATAACTAAAATAATATATATATATATATATCTAAAGAATGGATATTAGATGGTAGAAGTGAATTTCAGCAATCACTCGATGCACAGAAAAGTTATTTACATTAGCTACCGCGGTTTGACAGCAGGTAAGAGTTTTGGACGTGCAGAGAAGTAGATTACAGAGTTCTGATTGAAATAGGAGAAACTTTTGGGCATTATAGGTGAATCTAGAGCTTCCTTGTGAGTATGGACAAGGTATAGAGCTTCATTCAGAGCATTGCCTTGTTAACGTTGAGACAAGGGTAATCAGAATAATAAGTCTGGATCTTATTGCCAGGTTTTAACATATCAAAGTCTAAAATCAAACAAAGGTGGCATCTGTGTTTAAATAATTAGAATGCTGGCTCAAGTAAAGCACATGGCAGGCTATTTTTGCGAATTGCAGGTACACGCTAGGCAGTGTCCATTTTGAATCTTTCTTTTACTCCCCAGTTGATGGGATGCAATATCTTGTGAATTACCTTCTAGAATTATTTGTCAGTAACAGTCAATCAGTAAGCGGAACAGTTCTAACCTTCACTTTTTCTTCTTCTCCTGGGGTTTACCCAGTCTTGAAACCCGTTGCTTGAGCATATGTGAGTAAAGCTTGATCCAGGCAAATGGATACATCACAAATACGACCTGACCCAAACAAAGGAATATTGTTAGAAAGTGTAGACAAGCTAAAGTCAGTATATAGAAAGGGAAAGCAAAGCAATGAACTGCCTGGACTATTAATATTATCATAGAGCAAACTGTGTGCGCTGTAAAATTTGTAACAAATGGGACACATATGTTTCAGAAAACAATGGTTGAAGATATTTACTCCTTTTATCAATTTGGTAGAGAACTTTTGTCCGCATAAATATGTGGAGTCAGTTTCAAGTGCATGTTTGTTATATCAGGCTCTGAAGATGGTAGTGTATTGTGCATATGCAGCTCACGGAATGGGAAAATGGTTGCAAGTCAAATGAGTAATGAAACTGAACTTCTTGACACAAAGTTTGTTCCTAGAAGTATTTATGTCCGTAACAGGGATATTTGGGCTATCAGTTAATATTGCAAAATAGTCTAGATGGGGAGCTTGTGTTGGAACAAAGTAGAAACTCCAATGCATAACGAGTCAACGATTGTGAAATTAATCAGTCCAAGGGAACAAATATCCACTGCTGTAAGGAAATTGGCTTTGGTGCCAAGGAATAAAAAGCCAACTAAAATTTCCGCACTAAAAAACAAATTTAGTATCAGATGTACCTGGACAACATTGTAATAGCTGAAAGGGAGGACAGCAAAGAAATTTGCAAAGATATTTTTCTGTTTCATATATGGAAATGCTTGGTATAGGAGTAACACTGCATATACAAGGCAAGTGCAGAACAAGTTAGATGCTAAAAACTGACAATAAAAGGAATGAAAAGGGGAGGCTATATCCTAATGATATTCAATAACCGCCTATATCATTCAGTTGATTAATGAATAAAAGCAAGATGAATAGGAATCGATGAACTCACTTTCCCCAAGTACTCCTATAGGATATAGTGGAATAAACATAGTGTACCTACAAATATGTGAAAGAGTTATATTAAACTGTTGTGCAATTATAACTTTTGTTGTGTGCATATGATATATGTAGAAAATAAAAAGTAAATTAATACCTGAGGTAGGTTAGCCAAGGTGGACAAGCTCCAATGGTGTTTAGAGCATAAAATGGATACCTAATTACCTGCATCAAGAAAATAGTCATTGCATCTCAATCCATTAAGATCATGAAGCCAAACTCGATATTAAAACAAAAAATATCTACTAACTACTTCAAATGTTACGTAAAAAGGAAAGACCACAGAACAGATACAAAAAATTTCTATTGTGTTCAATGGAAAGAGAGTGCATCCAAAGCACTTACAGAAAAAACACATACACATACACACATGAAGAAGCTGCTGAAAGTAAGAAAGTTACAATCAAAGAAACTAAATGAGTGCTGGAAAGAAAATCTGACTAAATGAATGCCAGAAAGAAAATGTGTAAGAAGATTTACACCTAATCTCAGTTAACATTAAAATGGTACAATTTTTCCCAATAGAAAAGCTTTAGCACTGACAATCTGATCAGAAACATGAAGTTATATCAATTTAATTGTTTTGAAATGCAATGTGAACTGATGTATTATGCCATTCTCTTCATAATGAAGTCAATAAATAAGCTCATCCAGGAATCAGACAACATTAATTACAAGTCAAAGTTTCTTACTTTTAGCAAACAGCCCATACAATTTGCAAACAATTACTGAATTTTTAAGTAGGCACATAGGATAACAGAACTCACCTCAATTAGACACCAAGCAAGAAAAGTTATGAAAAGTGATGGATGATCCTGTACCTGTTGGAATTTAATGAAAGTTAAATGCAACTCGATTTACATCTAAGTATGAGGTGATATTGTCAATAACCTGAAAAATTTCACGAGCAGTTACTAGGAAGAAAAGAGTCCTTCCACACCATTGCATAAAAGGAAGCCAAACTCCACTTGGAAGAATTCCTTAAAATTCGAACAGGGTTTAGTTTAGAAATCAAAATCAACACAACCCAAATCACATTCCCTTCATTTAAAAAAAAAAAAAAATAGAATGTACCCACGGCTCCATGTACAACTTCAAGGAATGCAGCCGTTTGTAGAATCCCTTCAGTCCAAATCCATAAATTAGCAAACAGAGAAAAAAAAAATTGATTCCTAATTGTGTGATGGAACAAGGCAAAATATGAAAGTGGGCAGCAAAGTTTATTAAAAACAAAACCAAAACAAGACTGACAGATAATTTCTCCGGCAGAAGCAAAGGTTCCAGCAATGGACTTGGTTGACAAAAGGTTGCTTAGTAACATAAAAATTGCAACTATCCTGTCAGAAGAAACAATAATAAACTAAACATGAGTATAACAAAGAAAGAGACAGACATAACTAACTAGAGTCGAGAGTAGTAGAGATCATGAGAAGTGAAAGATGATTGTAAACTTTTATTACCAGCCAGCGGCTTGAAGAGAGTTGTAGACAAAGAGATAGAGCTTAATCGGTTGACTTTGATGAGCCATTGTTGTTATCTTTGGGGACTTCGGGTTTGTAAATATATCGACGAGGCTATAGCTTGGGTCAGTGAATCTACGCGCTATTATCATATCTAAAATATTCAGATATTTTATAGACCATTTTTGTGGGCAAGGAGTGACTCAATCTAACAATAACAAAGCAAAAAATTGGTACAGTCTTAAATAGGCCCACAAAGTTAGCTGCACAAGCTTAAAAACCGGCCGGCCTATATTCATTTAGGTCCTATTTTTTTTATTAAAGTAATTTTTAAATTATAACGGTTGTAGAAAAAAAATTATTATTATAAAATAAAAATTAATAATATATAAAAAATATAAATTTTAAATAATAATATTTATAAAATTATTAAAAATAGAATAAAATTTTCATCATATAACCTAAAAATTATATCACATAACGTTAAAGTTACAACTATTAATATTTATTAAATATTTTAATATTATAACTTGTAAGATACTGTTTAACTTCAATTCGAAACGCTCACTTAATCGCATGGAGACAGTAGCCCAACTTCGGCCACCTACTACTCTTAGGTAGACTTGGCTTCATCACCCCTTTAAATATCTTATAAAACCTCGTGTCTAAAATATTCTGTTATTTTATAGACCATTGTTGTGAGTTTAGGCCGGCTGGGTGGCCCAATGTAACAAAACAAAAGCTTGGTCCAGTTTTAAATAGGCCCACAGAGTTAGATGCACAAACTTAAAAATTGGCGGGCCTTTCTTCGTTTAATTGCATGGAGAGAGTACCCCAAATTCGGCCCCCCACTAATATTAGGTAGAGTTGGGCTTCTATCACCCCTTTAAACATCTCTATAAAAGTATAAAACTCATATTTTTATGTTTACGATTTTGATTAAGAAATATTATGAAATAAAAAATTATCTTTTCAAATCCCATTTTTCATTCTTCAATGCCGGTAAATTACGGTAGAAAAGCTGACTGAACTTTAAATTATGAACAATCCAAACTAAAATAGAAATTTTAACAATTCACACAATAAAATATATTAAATTTAAAAAAATTTGATTAAATAGTTGGTGTTAAAATTCATTTTTAGAGAGAGAAACTTAAGATCTTATGGGTTTTGGTTGAGAAATAAAAAGCAGTGATAATGATCTGAAACAAGGTTATCAATAATATGAGAAGTGCTTAAATGAATTTATATTTTGAGAAGAGATCTAAACCAAAATGAAAATATTATAGGTCACACAAAAAAAATTATTGAAGTTGAAAAGGTTTATGGAGAGAGAAACTAAATATGTTTAGAGAGAGAAAATTAAGATCTTTTTTTTTTATAGAAATAAATATGTAGGAATATTTGTATAATTAAAGAGGAAAAGGAGTTTATAATAGTTTTTGACATATGGAAATAACATCATTTTATCAGGTATCGTGCACATAGAATTAAATAATCTTCATAAATAAATGGTCTGTAATTTTGAGGTAGATCTGACCTGCTATGAGTTCTGATAATCGAACTGTACTATCTACTAGCTGATATGGAGATTGTGGTATACTAAAATATGCATGTAAATATGATTCATACAATAAACTCATTCGTATAACTCATGTGGTGTAACTTGATATAAAAGTTTAAAAGTAGATTTTTTTTAAAAAAAAATGTGAGGAGGAAAAAGAAAACGTCTTATCTTATCAAATACTCATAATCTCAAGATATTAAAATGAATGTTTATTGTGTAATAATCTCAAAACTTTAAACTGGAAATAATTGAGGAAGTAAAATGAAAAAAAAAAAAAAAAACCAATGTTCTTTTGTCGAACTTCCTCTTTAACCTGTGTAATTGGAAAGTGGTTCTAACATAACTAAGACTCCTGTCCTTTTCTCCGCTTCAAATACTGCCAAACGCGGACCAATTTATCGCTTCACTGATCTGGTGATAACTAATTAGCGACCACTACAAGCATAACTGCTGTTCTTGTCTTCGAAAGGATTGAAAGATGGTCTTGCTGGATTGGAGATGGTTTCCATTAGTCGGCTGGACCCAGTGCTATATGATTGACCAGCTGGGAGGATGTTGCATGTCCACATCATGTTTGCTAAAATGCTAGTGTCCATCCATTTTTCTTCCTTACCTTTTTTCTTATTCTTCTTTTTTTTAATCAAAAAAATCTATACCATTTAAAACTATGTGCTACTTTTTCAGGGTCAGCTAAAAAATAATTAGCATCTAGCCATAACGGAATTAATTAAATAAATGTAATGGACCTGGGTGGGCAACCACTAATCTTGTATTTGTTTACAAATTTTCAATAAAAGTACTCTTAGGACCAGAAGAATAATAATAATTAACAATTCTACGAAACAACCTGTAAATTGGGAGAATGCTAAGGTACCGAATCTGTACCTTACATCACCCTCACAAAATGGCTGTGGGCCCCACTTGGGCCCACTTTTCATTATACTGTGCAAGGGTGGCTGCAAGGTACAGATACCGTGAGTTAGCCTCCCTCTGTAAATTGTTAACCGATGTTAACTGACCTTTTGACCACCAGTACTCACTAGTTTTAGTTTTTGGCAGGCAGGTAGGTATCAAGTAAATGTTGACAACCAACAACATTCTTTAGTTTTCTTGACGACTGAAAGTGAAATATTCCTGAGCGCGAATTATTCTTCTACATGCATTAGCATATTACAGAATAATTTTTTTTTTCCTTTTTCTGAGAGATTCTTATGCATTCCCCATAATCCTTACTTTCCCTGGAAGATTCTTATGTTCATCACCATCAACGGTTGTTTTCCTGACAAAGTTGTCACCGCACCGAGCCAAAGGAATGTTTGTAACTGTTTTTACTTCTGCTTAATTTTCAGAGCAAACAAAAAGCAATTGGTTGACGGATACGTTTTGGTTTGACATAACTCATCCCCTTGCTGCTGTTAAGGACTGAAAATCACAGTACCTCCTCAGTCTCGAACATATTCTATGTACAGAGCCAGTTTGATTTGAAAACAAGAGCTTAATTAAAAAGTGTATTATACAAGTACATCCACGAAGATACAAGACGATCACATCGTCAAGGGAGATACAGCAACATCAACAAGGTCCTCTCTTTTCCTCTCTGAATAGTAAACAAACAAAAACAAAGGGACATACGCTAAATGTCATGCTTACAACACGGGGGGATGCTTATGTGTATATATATGATTACAGGGGGATGCCTGGAGACTCTTGATACATGCAAAAACTATATCAGAAGGCTTAGAGAAAACCCATGGTATATTTTACAGGTTAGAGAGATATAGCTTCCAGAGATCATCTTAGGGAGATATTATTAACTATGAACAAATTTAAATAAATTGAATTTTGATTAGCTAGCCAGTTAAAGTTGCGGCCCAAGAGGAAATAAATTGATCATCAGTAGGCAGATTTATCATCATCTTACTCTCTTCATCTGCTTCATCCATCTTCCATATCGAATCCCAGGAAGAATAACCCCAACAAGCTGGAGAAGCCATTGGTGATGGACAAGCAAAATTGACATTGCCGTTGCCATCCTGTTTCATAATTTTTTCTTCAGACAATTCAATATCCTTCCATATATCATCCATGGAGTAACAACTCGTCTCATATTCCTCGAACAAAGCAGCAGCCACACGAGTTTCATCGTTTCCGCCAGTGTCGTAAAAACTTGCCTTCCCCTGAGGAGGGCAGGTCAGTGAATCAACAGTTGTGACAGTTGAAGACGAGGAAGAGGAATTAGAAGACGAAGAGGATGGAGAAACAACAGCACGTTTCCTCTCTTGAGCCTTCTTCCTCATATGAGTCCTCCAGTAGTTCTTGATCTCATTATCAGTTCTCCCTGGTAACTTGCGAGCAATCCTTGACCATCTGCACAGGGTGGTCGGGTCGTTAAGCTAATTAAATTAATCAAGAATTAAAAAAAAAAAAACTCAACACGGTTCAAATCTGTAAGCACATATGTATATGGTATGTTGATGATGATCAAACCTATTTCCCCATTTGGAATGGAGCTCGAGGACGAGGCGCTCCTCCTGAGGAGTCATCTTGCCGCGTTTAAGGCCAGGATGCAAGTAATTAACCCAACGAAGCCTGCAGCTTTTGCCTGTTCTGTTCAGACCTACAACAAAATATTTCATGTAGTTAAAAGAGTTGCTCCGTCGGAAATTCGTGTATCTCCGAAAGAGCCTACCTCTATTGTATTGTCTCCCGCCACCTTCAAACCTGAAACTTTCGCAATAAAATCCCAACGCCGATCGCCAAACAGCTGCACAAAGTTCACCAGCAGTATGTCCTCCTGTTCTGTCCATGGCCCCTTTCGCACGTCCTCTCGCTGGACTACCATTTTCGTGTAACTAATTCAAGAGCTATCTTATCTCTTCTTCTTCCCGATTCTTGATTCTACTTTTTTTGCTGGTATGTTTTTTTGCTTTCTAGTTAAGGCAGTACACGGCAATCTGAGTGTACGCTCAGTGATATTTATACGTGCAAGATTCCAATGTTAGAATCAGATAGTGCTTTCCGATTATAATTATATCAATATATGTATGAAAATTCATTTTGCATCTTCACCGTACATGTGGTCCGCGTGCGCGTGCTGGCTGATTTCCGAGTTTTGATTAATTGTGATGGCCACCTTATATGCATCTCGATGTCACCCATTATCAAAAAGGTATATATATATATATATAACAAATAATTATACCAAGATCGTATCACTCTCTAACAGTACATACTTTCGTCTTACTTATCAAACCATTATTAATTAACAAAGACCGCTATGTTGTTAAAGTAGTTTTCACACCCAACTCTTCCTGTTTACATTATAATCATAGGATCCCATCTTCAAATGGGCGTTTCAATCACATATTAATGGCGTGCGTTAATCACTAAAATTAATGGGGAAAGCAGAGATTTGTTCATGTAATTAGTTATCAATTTTGGGACATTAAATTAAAGTGGGAAAAAGTGGCAACACTGAGTAAAGTCTAAAAAGGACGAAATATTTGGATCGATAAGAATAGGATAACGGAAGTTGCTAGATTTCTCCTTGTATGCATTACAAGTTGAGGAAATGATAGCAGCGTCCCTTGACTTTATTAAAGGCCACACATATACGGAGAAGCTGAGTGGTAAATTAAACAACAGAAATTAATCAACAGACAGAAAAAAAAAGTATAAAGGACAAAACGTGAAAAGCAGAGAATACGACTGTTTAGGTGTCATTCATATAAGTAACCTTTTTTTTTTCCGTCTCTTGCAACGATGAAAATGGATTGAGATATTATTCGAGGAAAAATTATTCTTAATTGCGGAGGAGATCACCAAATTGCTTCTTGAAGAAAACTCTTTGAACCGATGTCATTACTTTATTTAGTGCTTAATATTAGAGATGTGAGAGTGCCTTGAAAATGTGAAAAGGAATGGGTTTGTTTATTTATTTCGCGGTATGAAATGAGGGTCTAAATCTTCACACCATTTATACTTTGAAATCTTTTGAGCTAAGTTTTTTTTTTCTTTTTTTGATGAATTTCTTTTTAAGTTGTAGTAGAACAAGTAATTCATATGTACCTGATAAGTTTCGTAAAATCTATAGTTCAGGCAGTAAAATTGCAAGTGGTTTGCGAACAGCGTGGATGCCTTGAATTTGAAAATAACCTTGAAAAAAAAAAAACAAAGGAGTATCGAGATTGATGAAGCATTATGCACAACAAATATAAATTAACTGCTTTAACTACAGCAGCATACTTTTTTGAATCAATTGCCAGATAGATAAAGATGACAAAGCTTGAATAACGATTTTATACCATGCTCTAAGGACAAATGTTATAGCGAATCAATTATACAACCAGGGGCAAAACTTGACATTTCACTAGTAACTGATAATGAGTAATATTATAAAACAACTATTAAACCCCATGCGTACTACTATAATGATGTGTTTATTTACTTGCTTAATCAGAGGTGGAATGAAAATGAAAGTGATGGACCTCACCTAAAAATTGAAAACGATTACTAGAGTTATCATTCTTATGGAGGAGACAAAAATGGAAATCTCTTTCCCTAAAGTAATCATATTATTTCCCACTTAAATCTTGAATTTCTTATCTTATTATTATTATGACAATAATGAACTAAGCTTAGTTTAGTAACTTCAAACTATCCATTCTGATACTAAGATAAAGTAAATATATTAATAGTAATATAATTTATTCCGATTTCGATTCCCACAGGTAAATTAAATAATTTATTTTTATTCTCATTCCTAATTGTGATTTTATTTTATTTCGATTTCAACTCGTTACATTTATTGATTAGTAAACCCACCATAAAACTCATTGACAATAACTCCGGGCTTCTCAAATAGGAACAATTTTGGTTGCTCTCTAAATATAATTGCAATGGTTTGTAAGGACTAATTAATTCAATTCAAGTCAATGATTTCAAAGTTTTCAAAACATATGTGAATTAACTGAATATTAGAATTAAGTTCTATTTTGGGTATTTTTATTTTTTTTAATGTAAACACGCTGTTAAACTGTATGATTTACTACAAGATTTGAAGCTTTTACAGTATATGTAGGATTTGCGAAACCGTCATCTTAACAAATAATGATGCATTCTCCATCTAAAAATGGCTTTTGGTATATGTTAATGGCCATATAATTAACTTCATGAGCCAGTTTATCTATAAAGAGAGCTTATTGGTTCATGCTGCCGAGATCAGAACTATGCGGCAGCATGCCGCCAAACAGTTCTAACTCCTAAGAAAATAAATGTCATGGAAACGAGGAACATCAGCACAATTAACTTTTGTAAAACTGTTTCTTTTTAAAAGAGGTTTTAGGCGTAATTCTCCGTGAATAAAAGAAAGAAGTGAACTAATTTAACAAATTCTTCGTCAATATATATGTAGGGAACGATGAGTGGTGTGACTTCAAAGCGGTGTTAAGTTGGATGACAAATATCAAAATTTTAAAATTTTTATGGTTTTTGGCTCAAATTCGCGTCCAAAGCTATTTCTGTTATTTTCGTCAAAGAAAATAGGATTGAACAGAATTTTTGGATTTATTGTTGAGGGTTGACATTTCTATGACTAAATTTTGGTTAATAATTAATATGGCTGATCCAATCCTCTCCCAATTTATTTTTTTTTAGGTTTTATATGAGATTATAACCCATGTCATTTAGTCCTCTTTAAGTTTGGAATTTAATTTTTCTTTTCTCGTTAAATGTTAAAACACAACATTTTCTTTACTGACGTTAACAATTTCTAACCAAATAACCAAATTGCTTATTCTTGTTAAAACTTCTTTTATTCATAGAAACTCTAACTTTGTTATAAACTTGTGCAAGAAGAAATGTTGGCAACTAATTCATTAAAAAAAATTATATCATGGAATTATACTGGAATTAAATGCGTCATTGCGATACGTATAAATAAATTTTTCACAAAGCAACAAAAATTTCAGTTTAAAAAAGGAAATTTGGTAAATATTAACCAAAAAATCAATGGTTATTATCAACTGAAGACAATTGTTTAAATTTCATTTTTTTGAAAAGTTCTCAATTTAATTTTAGTGTCTTAGGGTGCATTTGGGATTGAGGTGATGCAGCTTTTAAGCTACAGTTGCTGTAGAAAAAAAGCTGTGACTATGAAACAAACATTAATAATATATAATAAATATAAATTTTAAGTAATAATTTTGATAAAATTATTAAAGATATAATAGATTTTCTATTATACAAGTGAAAATTTATAGTAACATAACTTCCAAAAGACAATTTGATCCCTGAGACAGTTAAAAAAAAATACTAAATATCTCTTCTCGTTCAATAACCTGTCTCTTCAAATTTTATTTTGAAAACCTCAATTTAATTTTAGTGTCTTAATTTGATCCCTGAGACAGTTAAAAAAAAATACTAAATATCTCTTCTCATTCAATAACCTGTCTCTTCAAATTTTATCTCTTGCCCTTTCGATAAGTTATATAAGCTTAATTTCTTAAAAAAATCAGGGGGTATTTTAGCCAGTCAAGGAAGTTACAAAAAATGAAATGTATAAATTAATTCCCCTCATGTTCAAATGAAATCATTGCATATCTTGCGTCACATGCCATAATTTGAAATTGGGATTGTTTGCCATGAATTTACCAGAAATAATGATCTATTACATATATAATAATATTGTCATTCTAATCCGTGGTCGAGTAAAAAATTATGTTCCTTTTATGGTCCTTTTGTAGTTTTAAATTATTTTTTTTTTATCACTTTGAAGATTTTTTTTTTAATCTTTTTTTCTATATATCAAATTTGAGTGTCGTTGGTTTTGTTTTACTTATTTAAACTAAGGAAATTTTCTTATAAAATAATATTTTAAATTTACTTATTTTTAATAAATTCACCATATTTAAAATTACTATAAAAAATTCAAAATCTTAATTTTATTTATTTTGAATTATTAATAATATTTTCATTATTTAGAAATTTTGTTTCTCATAATTTATCAACACTTTAGTGACGATATTTTAGATTTCTCATCGTCACTAAAATGTAAGCCGTCAATTCTACAGACTCCTTTGTTTAATATGAGCCTTAAAATGCCACTATAGACACCAACAAACTCCAATGTTTATTGGAATGCAAACGTGGCTTTATTTATTATATCATGAGATTTAATGTAGTCATCAAGAGAACTAGATTATGAATGAATCCCATCACATATTGTCATGCTCCTAGTCATTTACAGGACCACAAAATCAGTCATAAAGTCCTTGGCTTAGAGAGATTTCAATACTAAACTCTCTCCTTATTTCATTTTCACTTGACTTGACATATCTTTAATAAATGAAATTCGATTGAGAGGGGAAACTGTAGTTCAGTAGCATATCATCATGAGCACTAAACCAGCAAATTAATATGATAATTAAATAAAGAGATATTTAAAAGTGCGATGGGGCATCATATCATACGTCTATGCATGATAAAACTAACCCAAAAAAAGAAAAAAATTAAATTTGTGGTGGTGATGTTAGCAATGTATCCAGCATGAGCATTTGGTTTCGACTTTTCAGCTTAGCTCCAGCCTCCATGTACATATATAAAACAAAACAATTTTGAAAGGGAAAATTAAAATGGTATTTGTCAATTCTGGCTCCTTGTTTTAAGGGTTTCTTCTTCATCTTGGACCTAGTGGAATGAAGATAAAAAGAGTATGCTGCAGCAAAAGGATGAATCAGTGTGACGTGGACACCACCTTTTATTAAATTCTATGCCCACCCCACTCGGTTTTAAGCCGACGATCTCTTTCGACATGCAAATTATTTTCTTCTTCTTCTTCTCCCCTTGCTAATAAAGCTAAAATTTTCAATTATTTTTTTCCCCCCTCTAAGGAAGAATATACTCCAACGTGACTATGATTTGAAGGAGTAAGGCTATATATGCATGCATCACTAGAAATATATATAATATAAGTGGGGTGATAAGATGGATAATTTTTATTTATGTGATAAGATAACATTTTGTATGTGGGTGTTGTACATTTTTATTTGGTTTATTATAGAGATATGTCTTGAGAATGTGGTTGATGATGTAAGAGTTTGCACTAAATTTATCAAGCTTTAGTGGCCTAGGGAAGGATGAAGCTTGTCTCATATTGAATGGAGCAAAGGTCCCATTCTATGGGATGCCTTATATAGTTATATTGTGATTTAAGCTTATCTTAAGGTTCTGTGTAATCATATCTATAATTGAGTTGCCCCGTTGCTAATTATAGATGCCCTTACTCATTATAGAAAGCAGATTAATTATGATGTTGGGTTTCAATTACTTAATAACTGTTTAAGCTATGCTGTTACCTGGATCATAAAGCTTTTGAGCAGCCAAAATTTTTCTAGTTTTTTTTTCCTTTTCTATTGGAGATAAAGGAGATATTCTTTTTTTTTTTTTTTTATCACCATTTCTTTTCTGGAATATTTATCCGTCAAAGACGAATAGCCATGGTGATGATAATCAGCTTAGAATGATTGAGAAAGTGATGAGTCCAAGTGGGTCACTTTCTATTTTGATATATATATGGTCCTTCATTCATAATGGCAATTTGCGTATTTGATAATAAGAAGAAACAGAAAATAATTAATTCTAATGAATAATGGCTGGGATGATTCTTCAACTTTCAATTTGATTGTAAAAGAAGAATTATATAATACAACTTCGTTAATATTCAGTATATTCTTAATTAATTCTACATATTTGGATGTAATTATTTGTCTGCCGCCACACTAATTCTGATTAGAATCAATAGAATGATCACTACAACATAAAGTTAGGAACTATGGGAAGATTCTTCAATCTTCAATTTGATTGTAGACAAAGAATTATAAAATTTGAGACTTCCAGTGTTTAAGGGGTCGAGGAATGTTGTTTGATATGACATTGTGTTCTAGAATTAATAGGTGTATTATAATCAAACCCTGAGTGCATGAGTTAAAAATAATAAATAATAAATAAAAATAAAATTGCAATCAAATCTTAATTTCAACAGCCTCTTATTTTGAATTTAGAATAAGAAGTGATCAAAGAATTGATAGTGTTAGCTGTTAGCATATATATGGAATATTAATGGGGCAAGGTTTGAAGAACGCGAGTCAGTGTTAGTGTTAGCATATATGTGGAATATTAGTGGGCGAGGGTTGAGATAAGTCTTGAGCAGAATGAATGAACGAAAATTGAAAGTGCAAAGTGGGGATCCATATGCTTGCTTAAAATGGCACACGTTTCTCTTGGTACTTGAGGCATACACATATGTACGATCATGTTCTTTAATTCGTGGCAATTTGTAAATTGTTGTAATTGGAAGATTGAGATGAGATAAGAAGATAAGCCACGACTGCGACGCATTTGGTTTTTCTTCGTTTTAGTATTGCTAATGCAACAAAAAGTCGGCATTTAGTACAGCAAATTTGAGATTAGACAGACGGCGATGTTCTCCAATTGCAAACAACTATTATTCGGAAAAAAATATAATATAGATATATATACAAACAGAGCATTTTGGCCTGGAGGGGGAGCTAGCGACTAATCAAACATGAAGCTGGTTTGGTTTCAACAAGGGGGGTGGTTTGAAAAAGGAGCTAAGTTGTATTAATTCAAAAGGAATAATTGTTTTATGGGAAAATAGAGTCTTTTTATTTTAAGATACAAATAAAAAAAAATGAGATAAATATTGTGGAAAATCATCCATCCACATAAGATACTGACAACAGTTAAATGCAAACTCATCCAAAAAGCATCAATAGATTTAGTATAATCTCTCTGACATATGACTAATTTTGGAATCTTATTTTGGTAACTATAGATAATCCAACTCGGTAATTATTGAATCACTTTCTCACTGTAAAAATGTTACTGCTATTAATGCTGCTAAAGTGTTGATCACCGGAATTCATTGATGTAGGAAGTATATTAGATAAAAATGAATTAGAATTCACTAGGAATTATAATGTTTGGGTCAATTTAGGATTTAGTATTTTATTATGATTTATCTTGTTTTATTAAGTTTATTTGAGTCATATTTGTAATTCTAGTCTTATTAGGATTTGAGATTATTTCTCTTATTTGAAAAAGATTAGGATTAAGTTAGCTACTAATATATATAGACTTGTCATTTATACCTTATGGTAACACATACAAGTTTCTCATTAATAATGTTAAGTATTTTGTCAATTGATATATTTTCTCCTTTGTGAGAGCTCATTTCTTGAGTTTTCAAGAACGCTTCCGCCCTGAGTCATTCATAAACATTTTCACTCGTAATTCAAAATTAGAGACAATCTTTAAGTACCTTGGTGTATACCCGTTTCCATTACATTTTTTTTCACATGAAACCAAACTCCAACCCTGAGATCGTGAAATTAGGCAGACCGTGGCCTGACTATTCAGTATTCAGCCAATCGTTCATTTGACGAGATTGTTGTTTTGTTCTCTACTTCTGAAAGGGACTAAAACATGCGAGATTACTGGGGTGGCTTTAGTACCATGGATTCGGTAGCCCTGGACTTTTCTTAACTTCGGCCCCTTACGTATGAGGTATATGGGCTTACAACATCTGGTCCGTTTAGATCTCTGTCGCTTTGGCACGTTACCCAATGGTGAAATTTCTTTAAGCACTGTGATCATCCGATCATGTGGGGAATTCAAAAAAAAGAAGGGGCCAGGGTAGCCCACTCTACCGACCTCAGTATCCATGAAAAATCTAAGGGTCCCGAGTCCGTCATTTGTATATGTAGTCGTGTCAACATCGTCATGTCAATGAACAAAAACAACTTCAATCCTGTAGCTCCCCTCATTTGTATATATAGTCGTGTCAACATCGCCATGTCGATGAAAACAACTTCAATCCTGTAGCTCCTCTCATTTTCAAATTGAACATTTTAATTGACAGGCAACCATCTCTTTTGTTATTTGGCAATCATGAAATTATAATTCATAAAAATATATTCACGTTAAATTGAATTAATTTAATTATTGGCCTTCGGTTGTGAAAAATTTCCTTTCCCCCATCGCTCATGAAGAGTCATGGCATGAGAAATTTCTGAGAACGAGGGACCTTAAAATTGATTTATTAGGACAGCACCCTCGTGGGCTTGTAAGTCAATGCTGGCACAACTTCACGTGGAATTTTGGGTTTCACCGCATGGGAATGAGTATCAACTTTAAGACTTTTTTGCCTTCGGAGGCAACAATATTAAAAGAAAATCCAATGAAACTTTCTTTGCCGATAACTTAGACTGCCGACCAAATTCCACACATAATTTTCAGCTCCTCCTTTGGAACTTTATTTGGCCTTGCCCTTCATCGGGAATTGTGGATCCTCTTGATTTCAATTCATGATCAAAAAAAAAAAAAAAAATGACCGACGGATTAATGATTTCTGAATAGGGATTATTGAATAAAAAATTAAATTTTAAATATGTAAGACACGTGATTTTGGGGTGTGTTTGGCAGCCCTTTCTGAATAGGGATTATTGAATAAAAAATTAAATTTTAAATATGTAAGACACGTGCGAACGTGATGCAAGTATTGTAACACCTTTAAAATTCATTCATGACTCATAAGAGTTGTACGATCTATCTACATTCATAAGATGCAGAAACAAGTTTATGACATTTTTCTAATGTAATCATATCATTTTACGGGGTGGAGTGGACTGTAGGTGCAATACGACCCGGGTGGGCCTTGGCTCTGTCTTAGTACTCTGCCGCATGCAATACACACATGTACAATACCACTTAATGCGTGGTAAACATAAATTAAAATTAATTTAAAGTTCAAACTTTAAAAATTAAATTTAAAATTTCACTTTACGTCATGAATTTTTTTTTATTTTGCATTGATAAATCTATTAACCAAGTTAATTTAAAATTAACTGAACGATTTGAATCGTTATTATTAATATTTTAGCTTTGAGTTTATGACATTTTTCTAATGTAATCATATCATTTTACGGGGTGGAGTGGACTGTAGGTGCAATACGACCCGGGTGGGCCTTGGCTCTGTCTTAGTACTCTGCCGCATGCAATACACACATGTACAATACCACTTAATGCGTGGTAAACATAAATTAAAATTAATTTAAAGTTCAAACTTTAAAAATTAAATTTAAAATTTCACTTTACGTCATGAATTTTTTTTTATTTTGCATTGATAAATCTATTAACCAAGTTAATTTAAAATTAACTGAACGATTTGAATCGTTATTATTAATATTTTAGCTTTGAGTCTTAATGTTCGTGTGTAATGTGTGCGGTTAGTTAAAAAAAAAAATTTAAAAAATCTTATAACTCATAAGTTTTTATTATTTATCATTTATCGAATATCAATATTTATTATTGTTGTTAAACTTAATTGATAACTTAATATGGTTTAAGAGAATCATGACACAGCAAAGCAAAATTTAAAAATAAATTTTAATTAAAATGGAGACCCATGGGCTGGCATAGCCTGCAATCCAAGCGTCCAATGCCGCCGAGCCTGAAATTTAACTTTCGTGCTTGGTAATGTCGAATCGTTTCTTAATATCCGGCCTTTTGGCAATCTCTGCCGTGTACTACAAGACATCCAGCTAAAAGATTGGCCACGTCTATTTGCATATCTCGCAGTACCGTGTAAATGTGTTGCTTATTGATCTGGGCCGTCCAATGGTCACGATCAATCTGGTCAAGTGATTTTCTGATGAACACCGCTTGTCCCAGTCCCACTGTCACGGGGTCTATCATCCCAACTTCTGATGGACCCTTTCAAGTGAGTCAACTGTTCTGATCATATACCTAAGCAGATGTGCCATGTGGACGGGCCCCCACTGGATTGTTTTCAGCTAACTTGAAGCATTGGATAGCGTTCGGCAACGACATTAAAAAAAAAACGCGATAGTCAAAGTTAGGTGTTGACTCAAATCTATGAACGCGCAACAAGTCAACTCATCCCATGGATTTGAATTGTTCTTGAAATCTTTTTGAATGTGATAGGAAAATGAAAGAAACTATGTCAAAGAGATTTTCTTTTTTCCTCCTCCTGAAAGCGTTGCTTTTTTTTTTTAATTATTTTTTTCCCGCTTGTCAGAAGATGCATACATTATATGGACCTTATGATGTCAATTAAAATATTATAACTACAGCTTAATGTGTCACTTTTTCAATGTGACAAGTTTTTTTAATTCCTTCCAAAAACTTCATAATACCCGTGATGGATATGTAGTCAGCAGTCACTTGATTGTTGCTATTTACAATTAATTTAGGAGAAATATTAACTCACAATTCTGGATGATAATTTACCACGTTAAAAAAATGACAATTTACCATAAATAGAATAATTGAAAATTTTAACAGCATCTAAAAACGAAAAATTACATAAATAAGATGATTGTCTTAATCATTGCAATTACAAATTTTCCGCAATCATTCTACGCAAAATTTTCTCAATCACTTCATAATCTGTCGCTTTATCCAAAAAGAAAAAAAAAAGAAAGAAAATCAAGACTCAAGAAAATATATGAAAATCAAGACCTAATCTAACTTTATTTTATGGTAAATGTTAACGAGTTGTGCAAGAAAGAAATGCTCAAGTTCTCATTTTTCAACCTCGCAGGCCCGCTCGCGTGATTCGGATTGTCTAAGGAAATGTTTTGAAAAAGAAAGGATTAAAATAATCTTAAATGTCATAAAACCATGGGACAATAGTGAAATTAACAATCTAGTTTGCTAATTGATATATGTTAAAGCTGAAAATAAACTAATATTTAAATACTAAAAACAAAAACAAAGACAAAAACAAAAATAATAAGAAAAACGGGGGAAAAAAATAAAGAGAGAAGAAAACGCGACTGGCATTACATATTAATTAGCCATAAAAATGCAAAATAATAGAAACTATCATAGGACTGGAGAGTACTGAAATCAAAAACAGCCATCTTTTGTTGGGTAGCTGTTGTCTTCAGCATCCCCATTTTGAACTCTTCTCGTTTCTCATTTCTCAACTCCCCAAACCCCAACAACAACGATTCTATCCGGGCATTCACACTACTCTCCTATAAAACTCCAAGAATCCCCCACTCCATTTTCTCCCACTTTCTCAATAGAGATCAAAAATGGAGTTGAGTTCGTCAAAAACGACGACGGACTTACAGGTTTCAAGGAAATGGAAAGGGAGAGATCGTCAGCAGCAGAGGATAAGTCCTGAGAGGACCAAAGTGTGGACTGAACCTAACAAGAACAACAAGACGAGTGCTGCTGCGGCTAACAGAAAAGTCCCTGTTATTTACTATTTGTCGAGAAATGGCCAACTTGAGCACCCGCATTTCATGGACGTCCCTCTTTCTTCACCTGAAGGTCTCTTTCTCAAAGGTAATATATATATATATATATATCAATCTTGCACTTTCTTAATTTCCTATCTGTTTTTCTGTTTGGTCGCTGAGAAAAATGACAATTTTGTGTGTGTTAGAAAAATGGAATGTACAGTTTTTTTTCCCCCACCGTCTTGTTTAGTTTAGGCTTGGCTTCCTATAATCACATGCATGAGACATGCCAAGTTGCCAACTGGTTGATTTGGGCTTGAGCTAAGGTGAAACTGAAAAGTGTAAAAGATCCTTTGTTGTCTGTCTTGCAAAAGTTAGGGAAAAAAATAATAACAATAAAGTTTTGAAATTCAAATTCCATCAACTTTACGCGTTTTTTAGCATCCCGCCAAACTCCTTGTTTCCCTCTGTGTTAGCCTGCCGAGAAAAACTCGGAGAAAGTAAAAGAAAATTTGAACTTTTTATGAAAAATTAATGTTTTCTTTTTCTTCAGATGTAATCAACCGTTTAAATCTTCTTCGAGGCAAAGGCATGGCCAGCATGTACTCTTGGTCATCAAAACGGTAAATATTCACTGACTCCAACACCGTCTGATGTAATTACCATACTTACGTTCACCGTCTGATTCAGGAGCTACAAAAACGGCTTCGTTTGGCACGACTTATCGGAGGACGACCTTATTTACCCTGCTCACGGTCAGGAGTACGTTCTGAAAGGATCGGAGATAGTTAATCCTGCATCATTGAGCGGCGCAAAAGCTCATGAAATGGCAGCTTCGTCGTCGTTTCGAGTGCTCAAGTCCGGAGACGAGTCCGCTGATTTCCCTGTTATCACTCGTAGGAGAAACCAGTCTTGGAGTTCAATTGATTTAAACGAGTACAAAGTTTATAAAGCTGAACCGAACTCCGAGTCGTTCCGGCGGCTGGCTGCTGACGCGTCGACTCAGACGGATGATAAAAGAAGGCGAAGGCGGCCCGTCAAAGTTGATGAGGATGGAGAGCAAGAAGAAAAAAGTCAAAGTCAAGAAACGTGCGCCAACCAAACTACCGAGCTGAGCCGGGAGGAGATTTCGCCTCCACCGTCCGATTCGAGTCCCGAAACTTTAGAATCTTTGATGAAAGCTGATGGACGGCTGATACTGTGTGATACGAGCAGTAACAATAAGAACAATAACGACGATTCTTTATCGAATCGGACGGCGGATAACAATCCGAGTGGGAGAATGAAGGCGTCGACGGTTCTGATGCAGTTGATATCATGCGGATCGATCTCGTTTAAGGACTGTGGGGCGGGGCATGTGAAAGATCAGGGGTTCTCATTGATCGGGCATTACAAGGCGAGGCTGCCACGTGGTCAAGGGGACAAGAAAGAGGCAGTTGCAGATGGGGAAGTCCGAAACTTCCCGAGGGTAAGATTGGAAGACAAGGAGTATTTTAGCGGCAGCTTGGTCGAGACTAATAGGAAAGAGGAGGTTCCGTCCACTTTGAAACGATCTAATTCTTACAATGCAGATCGGTGAGTGGCATTTTCTTTGCATATTTGTTTTTAGCTACTTGTTCTATTTTTTCAATTTTTTTTCCTTTTGTTTAGTCAATTTACGGTCTGTGTTTCAGATTTCAGAATTACAGTGATTCTGTTTTTTTGTAGTGGAGATGGTACAGTTTTGGCCTTCTACAGTTTATTACAATAATTGAATGGGACCCCGGTTCCTCATTATTATTTGGCTGCATTCATAGGGAGCTACAGCCTGCTAGTTGAATTTACCATGCATAAATTGCCCATCATTGGTAAAGTTTTAGCTTGTCAGTACATCAAAAGTATTATCAAAAATAACAGATACAAGGTTTGCTAATTGATGAGTTGGTTTATTGATTTTTTTTTAATTAATACTATATTTATTAACTCTTAGGTAGTACAATTGATTATATTTCACTTATTGAAATGAAATATATAGTCTAAAATTAGTATTAATTATCAAATTTTCTAGGTCAAAGTAAAGCTTTCATTCTAGTTATGTAATAGCCACAATCAACGTAGCATGATATAGCGTGGTAGCAAATGCAGCCTTATATTGATTCATACTTGAAAATCTTAAGGAGTGCGGTGAGCTGTGAAGATGGATGATTTGAAGTTTCACTGCCAACATATTCTCTCTTTTTCATAGAAAGTGGTGTCATTTTATATTCCTTGCTTGAGCCATCTCTCTAAGGATTCGAAGTCAGAAAACTTTATGATTCGCTCTTTAGCCCATTTGGCCTTATTTGAATTTTTAGTAAGTTTGACAAGAAAGCCAGCTAGGCCGAGGCAGCTACATTTTTAACTTTCTTCTTGGAAAATAGTCGATGTCTCGGTCATTTCTCTTTCACATTTATAGCTGAACGTTATCATATTAATTGCTGGCCGTCGATTTATTTATGATGCATATCTAGGTCTTCTAAAGTTGTCGTTGTCCCATGTGTGGTCCAAAATGAAATAAATGACTACTGAGATCTTAATCCAATAATACATCTACTGAATGCCGCTGCATCTTTATGAAGTGTAGCAGTACTATAATAATGCAGCACATAGGGGGACCAAAAATGTGCAGGAGTTGACTTGTCGTGTTAAATATTGTACTGATGAATTTTAACTGGATTTTATTGATTAAGCAGAAGCTCGCAGTCACAGTTGGCAGAGAAAGAGAATGATGGAGTACGAGCAAAATGCATTCCAAGAAAGCCAAAGGCTCTGCCAGTGCCAAGTAACAAAGAAAGCAGTAGCCGTGATGGTCAACAATATGTGAACAAAAGCCTCGAAGTCTCACAATGAACCAATCCCCGCAATGTGTTAAAATGTAAATGAAATCGAGAAACATAGGCGAAATATAAGGTAGTGGCTAGTGAATTGCAAGAAACGGCACGGTCGGAGCGGGCCTCTTTCTTTCTCTTTGTCACTTTCTGTATGGAGTTTTTGGGGGATTGAGTCAAGTCAACGCAGCTGATGCCTTGGTGTTGGTGGGGGGGTTGAATTTGCTTTAATTTTGATTGTTTATGAATTATGATACTAACCCCAATTACCTTTTTTTTTTCCTGTTTTCTAAATTTTAAACACCCTATTTGACAAAATGATTACTTTGGAGTAAGGAAAATAGAATATATTAGTCTTGGTATTAACATTTGCTTTTGAGCTTTCATCGTCTTCGAGTATGCACATGAGTTATGTTTAACTACGAATTATTGCATTTTGACCTCATGGATTTTAAAGATTTGAGATGTTCGAGACTCTCATTACAAGAAAGTGCAGTTTTTGATCTATCTTAGCATGTATCTACTTAAAAAAAATCCACACCGTCCTAGTAATTCAGACTCTTACTTATCGATTTCACCCGTGCAGGGTTCAATGCGAGATAATTATTCCGGTGAGAGCTCAAGAAAACAGTACTTAATGTTGTTGCATTTATTAAATTACAACGGTTTGTCGCCTGAGGTAGAAGAATGAATTATGAAAACCTCCGTCTAAATCATATGCCATAAGGTTCAAAATAAATCATTTACGTAAGCATTCTATTTAACGACTGCATGTCAATTTTCGCTCGAGGGCACCGGATTTAATCATTCTACAAGCACAAAGAGAACTTGTGTTGAACGACAATAATGTATTCTCATTCTGTTTAGGAAAATGATATTTAAACCTGGTCAAATCCTCAACTAATTAAAATACCTGTTTAAGTTAAACTAATATAAAAAAATTAAAAAATTCCAATTTCATTTAGGCTTCACAAAGCCCTGAGTTTCAGCCAAGTTTGGACCTACTCGGGACCGGCCCGAATCGGTAAGACAGCTACCTGGACTTGGGTTCATGCACGAACTTTTCACATGTGGGCTGGGTTACGCTCAACATC
This sequence comes from Atalantia buxifolia, assembly GCA_030444775.1. Classification (NCBI taxonomy): domain Eukaryota; kingdom Viridiplantae; phylum Streptophyta; class Magnoliopsida; order Sapindales; family Rutaceae; genus Atalantia; species Atalantia buxifolia. Next base: position 15,624,204 of record CM059838.1, read on the forward strand.
TTTGGGCACGGGTTTTTAAGTCAGGTTTTCCCTGCTCGCATGTTCAAACTGAATTTTAAAAAATCATATATAAATTAATCGTGTTGGCTTATGGATATGTTTAATTATATTCGTAACGCATTCTAAATCACATTCTCCGTATCGACAAGTTTGATTATTTCAATAAACATACTTAGGATTGTGTCTGTTTTGAGGACACACTAGAAAGTATGAAAAATGTGATTACAATTATAGATAATAAAGTATGAAAGAATGCGATTGTAATAAGCTCTACTTTTAAGCTTAAACTTTCCTGAGCTTACTTTCAATCTTGAAAAATATTTTTTAATGGGACTAGTGTTTTAATTTTATTAAGTATTTCAAATCTTTACAGCTATTGTTACTATTTCACTGACAATTTTGACTGATACAATTTTATCATAGGACAAGCTAGTGTAGAGTTGTCTAAATCACGCCTCAAGTTTCATTTGTAATGCACTAACATGTTTAATTATATTCTGAAAACTTGCATAACATTCTAAATATTGTTGAATTTTAAAGAAAATCTAAAAATCAAATTGTCAATGCTCGTTGCTAAGAAAATAGATTTCTTCATCCATTTACAAACAAGAAATTCATTTTTCAAGCACAAAATGTCTCAGCATCACAAGTTACATACACCAATTTTAAAGCACAAAACAATCATATATTACAATTATTTATTTTAAGGGAAGGTTGTTTTGTTTTGTTTTTTTAATTTTCAATAATGGGCTAATCTGTGTCGTATTGGTGGGTTTATTTTCAAAGTCAAAACTGTGTCGTTTTGGACTTGATCGGGTTTTGAATTTTGATTTGGTGGAGAGTACTAACACTCTTCTGTTTGTTTATATTTAAAAATTAGATACTTGTCGGCTTGTAGCAGAACCTAGAACTTGGGCTGAAGAATTATTGTGGCTTTTATAACTATGATCCATATCAGACTCTGTGTTCCCATACCCCAAAGATAAATAGGATTGTTTAGCTCTTGGATTTAATCTGTCATCTTTATTTGGTCTGCGCTAAGCATGATTGGGTGACTTGCAGTTGCTGCCGCCCAATCATTTTGGGTTTAAGGCCTTATCTTTTCCGTGAATATATATCTGCATGGCTAAATATGCCCAGCGTCTGCACTGGGCATGGTAGTTTTGCCTGCAGCATAGTCAAAGGTTACGGGGTTCAAAATTAGGGTTAATTGCGGAATACCATTCATAAACACAACAGTCATTAAATATCTCTCATATTATTATAAATTTTAACTTACCTCTCATTTCCATTAAGAAGATAAAAAATTTTCATCAACATGCCTATTTTTCTCTTAATTTTGAAATAAAAATGAGGATAATTTGAGACTTACAACAGTATCGAATTTTTTTTTAAAAAAAGATTGTCATTTCACGAGGGGTAATTCGAAAAACACCCTTAAAATTAACTACAATTTACTGAATGTTTCTACCCCAGCCCTTATTGTATAGAGTTATTTGTCAAAGTGTTGGGTAAATATTTGTAGTTTGTCTTTGACAACACAATGGATTTTTTTAATTATAGCTATTTACTAAAAAATAATCTCTAAAAATGATAATAAATAACATTCTACTAAAAATTAGTGGTGTTTCTGGGCCACTCAAATCTCATCTGATGTTTAAAGTTTCTATTTTACAATACCACAATGTAAAACAAAGCACTATTTCTCAGGAAAAAGAAGAAAAAAACTTTGCTTTAAAGAGAAATAAATAGGTTAACAAATCAATTTTTTTTAGATAGATCTACCCAACTTTTCTATTTTAATTATTCAATTACTAATTTATCATAAATTATTAAATTTGAATGTGTCCCAAGGACGTGATTGATTGGTTTACGACTTGCGAGTAGATTTATTTAACTAATTATCTAAATTTGAATTAGGGATTAAAAAAATTAAGTTTAAACTTTGGCACCTCTTACCATTCACCACAACAAAGAAAAAAAAAAGATTAAATTTGCATGAAACTGATTTGACAACATCACCACTCACCAGCAACAGGATTCCCCTTAAAACCAATGTTGGCGTGTTCAATCCGTCAATGCAAACCTCCCGTTAATCAACACCTATCATGCTACAATACCAAGAATTAAATTAAATCAAACAATGATACTATGTCCATAGTAGGAGTTATTTTAATAATATTTATACCAGACATCTTTATTTTAATTAATATTCATTAAAGAATATGTTCAAAACTCTTTACATAATTGTTATTGTGTAATAACAATTACATAATCTCGACCCTTGACACGTTTCCTTTCTTTTTTTTTTAATTATACTATAGTAATGCTCAGATTTACACTCATATTTATATTATCATATTCATATTATATGAAATTTATAACTGATATTTATAATACTTATATTATATAATCAAATATTATATTTTATAAATTTATTATTTATAATCGATTAACTCAAATTTTTACCCTACATGTGTTTGACGAGTTCAATTGAATCAACCATTACGCTTATACGAGAATACAATTATAAAAACAGAATCCTGATTACCAAAAATTTATAACTGCTTAGTAATGATTGACACGTTTCCTTCTTATTTCTAATAAAAATGGACGCCATAAAACTATAATGATTAATTCATTTAACGCAAGAGCTTTATAACTTTTAGAACAGTCAGGCAGATCAATAAGTTTGAATTTAAATTTCATCTCATACTTCTCCTTTGCAAATCAAATTGCTTTTAAGTGATATAATTAATACCGTCAACAAAAACATGTGCTGCATGATTTGATCAGAGAATTCATAAAATTTAATTTTACTCTGACAAATAACTAATCTTATCCCATTTTACCATTTAAAGAATTATCAAAAAAAGTCAGTGTAGCGTACTAATTTTTCCCCTAAAAAGCACTCATGTTTATTTTTAAAAGCAAAACCCTCCTGGTTATTGGCTCTTGGCTATTTGCTATTGCAATAAAAATTGCAAACCCATGTCTCTCACTTCTCTTGCCACATTATCGTTAAACAAACAATAAACCAACATGTGTTACTTTGTTTTTCATCGGTTACCCATTTATACTTTATAGCTTTAGCTTCTGCAATATTTAGTTCTTTTATTGCATGCTTATAAAACACACCCACATAATGAAAACTCTACAGACATTAACACAATGAAGTGTTAACTCACCTCGTCTACTAAATCATACAGCTTTCTTGCATGTCATAAGTCATAACCTGGTAAATTTTTTCATCATTGTCTCATGATATTTGATTAATGGGTATTGGTTTTTATGTGAATAATTATATAGCATGGAGTGTATGATTGTTGTTGTTAGAAGCGAAGTGGGTTTCTTGGTATCGAGTTTTGAGTCAATTGGGTTTTGTTTAGCTGATGTGATGGCTCCTATAAGAGGGTCAAAGAGAAGGAGAAAGATTGAGAAGAAAGCTGAAGGAAATGCTTCTGCTTCTGGGTCTTCAGAACAGGAAGCATCTTTTGTTTGGTGGCTTGAATACTCCAAGAGGATTAATGGTATCTACTCTTTCACAATTTTACTGCTTTTACTATCTGCTTTCACGCTGTTTTTGTAGATTAGATTCTTTATTCTTTTTATATGTTTTTGGTATGTTGATACTGTTCTTCTTGACCATTCATGATATCCTTGGCATTTATTGTTTTTTCTTCTCCACGGCTTATATTATTGTTCAAGTTTATTTCTTGATATACTGCAAATGCATTTGAAAGCGTATAGGGAGGATCCCCAATCCGAAATTTGAGTCGTTCTGTTCACCTAAAATTCTCCTTTGTTGTCTAATCGAATGTTGAAGAGGATATGACGAAAGGTTTCATTTTTTTTTTTTCATCATATAAATATATCTTAATAATGGCTACGTAGCAAAATCTTAGAGAAAAACTGTATCTTGCCTATTCAAGTAGCCTGTGACTCACCAATGCTTAATGATTTGAAAGAAATTCGATCCCTGGAAGTTGTCTGTTCATGTTTCTGTAGAGAACTTAATAATTTCGATTATCTTACACAGAGGAAAATGAGAATGGGATACTTCTTTCGGAAGAAAATGAAAGAAATTAAGAAGTACATAATACTAATCTTATTTTCTCTTCAAGAAATGTAAATTTCATTGTTGGCTGCTGCAGAACACATTTGAAACCCAGATTACGATAAGTTTGAGCCCAAGACAGTATGAAATTTTTGGTTTCTTCTTCTTCTTAAAGGAGAATCGCTAAGAAAATATCTATTGGTTTATATCAGAAAGCAGATTATCATGCATCTGACCTTTGAGTTGCATAACTGATCCAACTTTTGAAAGATTGTAGAAGCTGTAAAGTGAAATAGAGCTGCTGCTATTTTAGAGTAGGGGGTTGGGGGTGGTGGGGGTGGGTCCTTCACATTTCTTGCGCATCTTCTCAAATTAGCTGTATCAGCCCTGTTTCTTAAGGTTTCAATGTTTATCTAGAGGGCTCCATATCGTTTGTTGAGAAACTCAAACCAATTTGTTTGGTGCTGTGCGGAGAGTTTATTTCTTAATTTTGAAAGGATAGTTTCTTATATTAGGTCTTTATCAATCTAAACACATTTTTTATGTGAGCATTTGCTGGAATTCAAAATGTTAAATTTGCTTGTAATGTAAATTAATTTTTATCTTTCACTTTGATATGGTGAGGAATTTATCTAAAAGGATTGGGCAAATTTTGATCATTCATTGAGATAAGTAGTATTTGGCAATTTTGTCATGTAGGATCATTGGTGTGTTTGATAGAATGGTAAAAAGAAGTTCATCTGCTTATAGCTTACTGATTAAATGCAGTTGCACGTATATTGTGGAAACTACATCGTAAACTGTTGTGAATTCTGACTGTCGCTGCCAGATACAATTCTGAGATCCTCCTTGCAGCAAATAAACAATTTTGTCATTTGCTTAATGATTGCACATTGATGAAAGCTTGATAAACCTTCAAATATAGTATTTTGTACCACTACTAACGCTCTGTTTCAACGCTCACGTTCTCAGTACCGTGTGTTTCACTTTTGAAAATTCGGAAGTCTTATATCCTTTTGTTTCTTGTGGAGACAAATCATTTCTGCCCTTATTATGAGAATAGCAGTTGTAATGCTCAACGAATTGCAATAATCCTTCAGATTATGATGTGCTTGCCATGGCATATAACTTTGATAAACACACACAAGCAATAAAACTTTTGCCAAAAGGTGATGAACATAGTACAGTGGTTTATTTCTCCTTAACTCCTTAAAAGGTTTAAGTATGTGATTTTAGAAACGTGCTTGCACTGGAGTAGTGATTAAAATTCGATTGGGTTCCTGAGCAAGCACAATGACTAAACTACAGAAAGATTTTCTTAGCTCAAGTACTGCTGAAACTATGGTTATTTGAAAATGTGGTTGTCTATGATGTTATCAAATGCTTTGTGCTGCATATTGACTTCATTGTTGTTATTTCAGTCTGCCAAACAAGATATCTGTTTTAAAAATTTTTGAAATTATTTGTCACTCTTGTTCAAGATGAAGCATGTCAGGTAATATTCAATTTTTATTATGATGGCTGTCTATTTCTCAATCAATTTTGTTGTCATATTTTTCATCCACACGCTCTTACTTTGATATCGATAATTTGATGATGCTCTTTTGCAGCTTCACGCTTCGATATCAATCTAAACATTGAAAACTGATCTAATTTCTCTTCTTCTACCCTTCCTCTCTGCAGGTTTTCAATCTCCATTGAAGGGTTTAGATAATTTCAAATCTGTTTTCAAGATCTCCAGAAGAACTTTTGACTACATATGTTCACTTGTGGAAGAAAAAATGGTGGTCAAGACAGGAGGCTTTTCATTTACAAGTGGCAAACATTTGTCTTTCCACGATCAAGTAGCTATAGCTTTAAGAAGGTTGAGTTCTGGTGATTCATTGATGTCAATTGGTGATTCATGCGGGCTACATCACTCAACTGTGTCCCAAGTGACCTGGCGTTTTGTTGAGGCCATGGAACAAAAGGGACTTCAGCACCTGCAATGGCCTTCTGAAACCGAAATGGCGGAGATAAAATCCAAATTTGAGAAAATACAAGGCCTCCCTAATTGTTGTGGTGTGATTGATACCACCCATATACTCATGTGTTTGCCCTCTTCAGACCCCACAAATAATCTGTGGCTTGATCACATGAAGAATCACAGCATGGTCCTCCAGGCAATTGTGGACCCTGAAATGAGGTTCCGGGATATAGTCACAGGATGGCCAGGAAAAATGGAAGACAGGTTGATCTTTCAGAGTTCGAATTTCTACAAGTTGTGTGATGAAGGGAAGAGGTTGAATGGGAAAATTTTGGAGCTCTCTGAAGGATCAGAAATAAGAGAGTACATAATTGGGGATTCAAGCTATCCTTCACTGCCATATCTTGTAACTCCTTATAAAGAACTGGAGCTTCCAGTGTTGGGCTCTGAGTTCAATAGACGGCATTCTGCTACTCACATGGTGGCACAAAGGGCACTGGCAAGATTGAAAGATAAGTGGAAGATCATTCAAGGTGTGATGTGGAGACCTGACAAGCACAAGTTACCAAGAATTATTCTTGTTTGCTGCTTGCTTCATAACATTGTTATTGATTTGGAGGACAAGATGCAGGATGAAATGCCTCTGCTTCATGACCACGACTCTGGCTACCGCCAACAGGTTTGTGAAACTGCTGACTTGAAGTGTGAATATTTGAGAGATAAGTTGTCTCTCTATTTGTCCGGAAAATTGCCGCCTTAATCATGTTTATTTACAATGGTGGATTGAATAGTCGATATTGTTCTAACTGTCATTTAGCTAGACTTCTGATTCAAAATCTCGGTGGAAAATGAAATTTATATAGAGCAAGTCAAAGCTAATTTGCCTTTCTTCTAAATTATTTAGTTCAAATTCAACGCTTGCCGCACTACTGTGTAATGCTCTTGTAAGTAACAAGGCATTGATTAAGGCAACCAAATGTCCCTGCTATTATGTATTGGCAGAGTAATGATTAAGAGGGATAATTTGGTTTCATATGCCATGATCATTTCAAGTTCATAACTTTTTCCAAACTAGTATTATAGCTTCTTTGAAGTTTAAAGTCCAAAATTTTCAGAATGAAGATCAATGATGGTGATAGATAATTAGCAAGGGTAAAAGCTTCGACCTGAAGAAGTGGAAACATCAAACAAGTCTATATTCAGAATTACCCACATATCTATTTATTCATTAGGTTTGTAACTCCTGACCAAACAAAGCAAGAAAGGTTCACACAGAGACCATTCATGCCTCATTCCGATTAGAACTTTGCAAAGTGCCCAGGTCTTAAATCTTAAGCAGGAGCTGAAAGTTTTATCTACTTGTATACAAAAAGCTGCATTTCTGAGTCAACTAGGACACTGCCCGTGGTTACACCATGCTTTTTTCTTGAATCCCTCTGCCTCTGGTCATTAAGCTGCAAAACCAGCAAGTCAATTGCGAGGATTAGGCATTTGATCGTATCATGAAGATGAAACTCTTTTTATCTTTATGAATCCACACTTTTGTAATAAGATCCCTGATAACAATAGCATGCTCCTCTAAACTAAAAGTAGAGACAGTGCGAATAATCTTAGTGTTAGGGAATTATATGTGAGAGGAAAATTACCTTACTTCGGAACTAGGTATTATCAATAATTTTGGTTGATAGAAAATACAAATATTTCGGACCATTTTTGCTTTACAGATTCTGGGACCACAGATTCGTTCATCAAAGCATTCCATACATTTCCCCCAGGACCACCAAGAATCCATTTAACTTTTGCTGGTGGGCTAGCAATATTAAGAGTCGAAGCATTTGCCTCCTTGCTCGAGACATCTTTCTCGCAACAAACAGAATTGTTCTCATGCTGCAAAGGGGGAAAAAAATGTTCTCACCACCTTTTTCAATGAAAAAAAGAAAAAAGAAAAGAAACCGCAATTGGGTTATTTTTAAACATGAAGTTTGATGTCACTCATTGCTCAAACTCACCGCAGAATGACAGCCTGGTTTTCGTTCCTTGGATGCGACTTTAATCTTTTTGGCATCTTTTTGTCGCTTCACAATGATTCTCAGTGGAAGGTCCTCATCAGAAATATTTTTCAGCTGAAAGCCACAATGGTGTAATAAAGGACGGCAGAGTGACCCTGAATAAACCTTTCAGAAATGGAACAATTCAAAGTTCAACTGAAATAAAAAATTTACTGATTAAACTCACAGCTAACAGATTGCCTTCGTTTGCATTGGTTGTTGATTTACTTTTTCTCACTTCTTGAATGTATCTCTCAGCAGCTAACCGAGAACGAAATCGAAATCCAGTCCCTGGCTCAATGTAATACTGCAGTATAGAACAAAAGGAAGAACTGCTAAAAAAATAGACCTAAATTGAGCTCTATCCACACATATTTTCCCTCATGCAATAGATCAATTTGGATTTCCAAGTCTTTACCCCTCCCACCCCACCCCCCAAATTTGATCTGTTATTCATTTGTAGACAAATCTTTACTTCAATGCTTGTCTGCGTTCTAAGGACCAGATTCTTTACAAAAGCAAAACCAAAAGAGTTGAACAAAACAATTACAAGAAACTTGGAATCTCTTCCATCCAGGAAGCATTAAGCATTTTGTTTTTGATAATGTTGCAAAATTTTAAGAAAGAACCACAGCATCTTTTGGTTTTCAAAAGGCACCAGAGTATTTGTTAGTTGATACTTGAATGAAACCCAAAAGAAGGTATCCTTTACCTTTAGGTGCTCTTATTCAATTTACAGAAAGTGGAAATGAGCCAAATGACCATAACCAAACAATTCAAGTGGCCTTATACTCAACTAAGGCTTTATACCTAAAAAATATCTCTGTATACATGGAACGCCAGGTGATTTACCCATCCAAAATCTTAGCAGTATCTATGTAACTACACGTGTGCATACATTCTGACACGGTTACATATTTCAAAAGACATTTATAATGTTGATCACTACGCCTGTTAGCATGATGGACACACATCTAGAATCCTCAAGCTAACCTAGCGTGAAGAACATAATTACTTGTGGAAAGTACAAAGTTGCATGTACTCAACATTACAGAATACAGAAAAGGAAAAAAGGAAAGAAAAAGTACCCTGTCAATGGTACCGGCGTAGTTGATATTCTTACGGGGAATCTCCTGAACAATCCAATTATCAGGCAGTCCAAATGATGCAGCACTCTTAGTGGCACGGGGCACTATTTGCATCTGCATCAACATTGATGTGGTGGATAAGATTTACCTTGACTAAATTTAATTATTAAAAGATCCAGACCTATAAAGAAAATGTATGCAACCAATCCTCGCAGCAAAAAGAAAAGCCGAGACGTAATACCCTTATAGTGACAGAACCGTTGTCTTGCCATAAACAAAAAAGAAGATGATTTCAAAGCTTACATTTTGCACATTACCATACTTCACTCTCCTGGGACTAACTGTATCTTCTTCCCCTGTTAGATATTTCTCAATAGATAACAAGGAACGAAACTGCCGTCCTGTCCCGGGTTCATAGTAGTACTGCATGAAAAAGAAAACCAAACCAAATAAAATAGCATCCAATTGCAATGATTATACAGAACGATGCCAACGTTGATTAAAATGTTCAAGCCCTTTGTGGAGACAAAACAAGTGCACTTTAGTTAAAGAAGAAGAAGTTAAGCTAAAGGTCTCATCATCCAGCTAATTAACGAAGGGAAATATAAAATTATCAGGTGCGAATACCCTCATTGTCTTAAAATCTGAACCAACAAACTCTTTGACACAGAGCGTCGCTAGGCGACAAAGAAAACATCGAATTTAATGCATGCACAGTATAATCCTCTACGTGAAATTGCCAGAAAAAATTTTGTCTTTTAGTAAGTGTTTGACAACGTTAAGATTTATCGGTCTACAAAGGTATAGACTCATTAACGAAGAATCAAAGCTAAATCATGGGCATTATTTCAAGCTGATTTCGTTTCTCATGAATCAAACCCAACTCTATCTCTCTTTCTCTGCAACTTTTCGAACTGTCAAGCGTACAAAAATACCATACCCAAAAGTAAAAATTAAAAAGATTAATTGTGTTAAAAAAAAAAAAAGGCTTGCGCATAATAAAATTAAAATATTTGAAAGGCCGTTATAATTATACTGTAGGTCTTTCGTAAATAAAGAAATTGAAGCACCTTGTCGATCCGGTCAGGGTGGGTAGGAGAGTGAGTACGAGGGCGTTCCTCAACGGACCAGCCACGTGGCAGTTTGAATGAAGATTTGAAAAAGGTGGAGTTGCGGTCCACTATCTGCCACTCCATTTCCCTTGACGATTCTTGCATTTCTCCTCCTGAGATTTGCAGATTTGACGGCGAGGCGGCTGCCTTCTTCTTCTTCTTCTTCTTCTTCTTCTTCCTCTTCTGCATTGACGACATTCTACTGTCTGTTCTAGTTTTATTTTGATAAGAGCACTCGGCACTCACCATTATCACCAAGACTGACAGTCATAAATGCTTTCTACAGTCAATATAACTTGGATTTCCCCTAATTTTATGTGGATAACATTTAACTTGTCATTTATTTATTCATTCTTGTTGCAAAATACAAAGTCAACATTAGTAAAGTACAAGTTGTTCCGTCTTTAACTCTTTAATGTCTTCCACTCTGAATCGAATTTTTTTTAAGTGTCTTCTAAAATATTGGAAGCCCATACTAACATTTTATTCAAGTGTGGGAATGGAATTTGTATTTTTGCATGAATAGAAACATTATAGCATCAAATTTGAATTAGTCTTTACTGTAGATCTAGCACTTTATTAAAATAAAGAATCCTTGAGAGACGCACACCTATGAATTTTTTTTATCTTCTAACTTATTAAAATAAAAAATCTCTTATTCTGTTAAATAATGCTCGTATTTATAAATTTTTTTTTTCATTTAGGGCTAATTTGGAAATATTGTAACTTTTAGAATAATGATTATTAGTTATATATAAAAATAATCAGTTATGAAGGGAATCAATTAAGTGTTTGGTAAATTTTATTTTCAGATGTACTATAAGTTTTGAAAGCAGTTATGGGCGTTTGATAAATTTTACTATTAAACTATTGATTATTAGTTATATGTAAAAATAATCAGTTGTGAAGAGAATCAATTAAATATTTGATAAATTTTATTTTCAGATGTATTATAAGTTTTGAAAGTAGTTATGGACGTTTGGTAAATTTTACTATTAAACTGCTGAGACAAAATAAATGACTAAAATGTACATAATATAGGATAAATTTTATTTATACATATAAGAATATGTATATATAATATTTTTAATTGTGTATTATAATAATTTTAATAAAAATAAAATTAATAATATGTTGATTTTATTTTTTTATCTTAAAACAATCGACAATTAAATTTATAATACAGTGAAACAAATTTAATAATAATTCAACCAACAAACTTATATTAATAAATTTATATTGCTGAATTATAATAAAAATATATTAAAACATTGATTTTGTTTCCAATTTGAATAAGGATAATTTTGGGTTTAGGTAATAATTTTAAGGATATTTATGGAATTGTATTAAAAGATAAAAATTGATTCTCAAAATTAAAATCTAAAAATTACTCATTCCCTGCTTTTCAAAATCAGCTATGAGAGTGGCTGGTTTTGACAAAAATGATATTATTTTTTTTTACCAAATACTAAAATTAGCTTTTAGATTTTCAAAATCACTTTTAAACCTCCCAAAAATAATCTCAAATGGACTCTTATTACGTTTCTTAAGAAAATTTATCTCACTCATAGTTTAAATCACTTTCTCGTCACTCGATATTTAATACCAAATAAATATATAAACCGGTCCACATTTTGTTGACAAATCTCATATGGTTTAGCACTAGTACAAAGTTCAAACCCCTGTTATTCTGTCAATGGTGTGCTGAGAAAGGAGTTGATTACATATAATATATTCTTGCACAAAACGCAAGAGCTGTCTGTCGTGTAAGTAAGCAATGAGGTAATAGTTTGGTCATTCATGATATCATTCGAAATATAAATCAAACTTCGTTTTTGTTAACTAAGGACTGACGTTATCGTATTACCGTCGTCAGTGCTTATGTTAGGCTCACAAGTCACAATATTTGAATATATTGTATGTAGAGATAAATTAAATTGTGCTGTAAACTAATCCCCTATTAGACTCGACAGTGTGAAAGTAAAAGCTGGTTAAGCTCCATGCAGCGGAATCTATTGGCAGGTGCCCGTGTTTCATGCAATACATATTTGAAATTTAATTAGGTCGTTAATTTTTGCTTGAATTTGTCCAGATTTTGACATATTTGGAGATTTTTGAGATATAATTAGCCACATTTTAAGGGGGCCGTGTGCATTTGAAATTTTTGCTTGAATAAGTCCAAATCCTGAACATGATGTTCAATGAATGAGTTTTTTACATCATGTGTATACACGATCATGCGTCATGTGATCATTTTGAATCCAGACAGAGTAGGTAGGAGCCGCCCCGTGACCGTTGATCAACAACATGTCTGGAACGAACTAGCACTCTGCATATTCGATTCCCTTAACTGGGAAAAAAAAAAGAACTTAAAAACTAGAATATAAATCAGTTTTCAATGTTCTTTTTTGATTGAGTAATTAGATATTTTTGAAATTTTATCTCAAATAATTTATGTTGCTTTCGAGGCACAGTTTCACCGCAGGCCGCCGAGAAATTAATTGAGTCGCCTCATTTGTTAAGACAAACACTTAATTGAGTCGCCTCATTTGTTAAGACAAACACTAGGCTAACAACCTAGTGGCCATATGATATGACCTTTTTTTGTTTTTGTTTTTTGTTTTTTTAATTTCCTCTGTTTTCAACTTGTGGGGGCTGAGGCAGTACAGCCGTCTAGAATGTAGACAAAATAAGAACTAACGCAGGTATTCAATTGTGTGTGTGAAAATAGGAAGCTGCAACTGAACTTGCTAGTTGTTAGTATAATGGACCGCGTAATTTTACAGTTGTGACTTGCGAAGAAAAGACGTTGCTTGGATCCAGTTTAGACTTCGCCTGCACGTTTCCTTAGCCTCGACCCTTGCCAGTGTCTTCGGTTTCCATTCACGCACTTTCTCACTTTCGCTGCGGATTGACTGACACCCACGCGCTTCCAAAGCTTAACCTGAGGCACTAGACGGGTAATTATCAATACTATCCTTGTATATGCATAAAACTACAAATAGGTCAACAAATTTATCATTCATCTCAAATTTATCACTGTCATCTTACTCTATTTGCAAGCACTAAATCATTTTTTTTGTTTTTTTTAAAAAAAGCTAAGAGTAGACAAACTAATTTTTTTTTGCCACTACCTCTCTGAGATTCAAACTTGGTTGTTTAGTTAAGTAAAATTACTTGAAAATCTCAAGAGACTGTTTACAAATTCTAAATTACGAGACTCGTTTAACAAGGGTTACAAATGAAAATATCCTAATGGGTTAATGGTAAGTGATTTGCTTTTTCACTCAAGTGGGTAATGCTTCAAGTTCTTCCACGTGTATTGCAGGAGTTGATATAGAAATTTAATTAGATTTCTGAATGTAAATTTTGAAATAGAAACAAGAGACCTATGATTCAAATTATAAAAAAATTATATTTATTTAAAATAAAATGCACTACATGATAATCTAAAAAATCTAAATATACACCCTAATTTTTCGGAGGAGATATGTGAATCGACTCTTGATTGGGTCTCTAAGTTGACTTAGTTTAAGTCTCTCCTCGCAAATTTTCTCCCTCTTTCTTCTCTGAAGAATAGAATTTAAAAAAAAGTTTGAAAAATCACCCGCATTTGATTGGGTCTTTTATTTTTTCTTTCTTTTATTTCTTCTTTTTTTGTATTTTATTATCCTATCTTCTTTGAATCTTTGTTTTTACAATCTCTGGAAACAAAGAATAATGGTAAAAGGATACTGAAAAATTGATTCGCTTTCTTTGAATGGAGAAACAAGGGGAAAAGTGACTTTCGAGGAAATATAGGTGGGTGAAAAGATTGTTCTTTGGATGTTTAATGGGGAAGGTTGATTGAAGTCAGCCATGTCTCGGTGTGGAGAATTGAGGTAAGGATTGAGTTAACATCTTCATGTTCAAGTTTGCTACAGGGATTGCGGATAAAAGTTCTTCTAACCACCCATGGATTTCAAGACAATGGTTCCAGCTTCCAAGAGAAACAAAGGATGCATCTTTATGGGTTTTCATAACGCTCCCAATGAATAAGACAATTAAAATTTGGGAAAGAAATTGGAAAGGTGGAGGAAGTGAGATACAATCATTGGAGAGTGCATAGGCAAAGTATGTTACTTCAAGTCTGCTGATGTAACAAAACCCCGGTAAAGATTTTAAGTTTAGAACTTTTGAAAAAGAAGTACAAGATTGTAGACATGGAAAACAACAACGCGGTCACGAAAAACAAAACGAAATCATATGCGCCGAAAAGATGCCGACCCTCCATCACCAAAAAATCAAAATAAAGATGAGATGGCCAACCTGAATCGCCAAACGCAGAAAAAAATCAGTTGAATAAAGGGCCGATGGAAAATGGATGATGATCAGTCAAAGTCTGCTGAAAAGCTCGAAAGCTCAAGGTCATACTTAGCAAAATCTAAAAAGACAAGTAAGTATAAATATACTCACACAACCACTAGTATCAAATACCCATTCCAAACTTTCAACAAAAGACAGTTGAGACAGCAAAATGAAAAGGAAATTAGAGGTGATAAGGCGCAAAATAAAAAAAAAAAAAAAGAACAAACTCAAATCAGAAGTCCGTATTCATCTCATTCGCTCATTCATAATTTGAGTTAAAAACTGGAAGTGATGAAGAAAACTCCGGATGTTGAGAGAGTTAAGAGTCTTAAAAGGCTTAATGGAGATTTTAACGCAAATTGCAAAAAAAAAAGTTTATGCTGCTTCAAACCATTAGTTGCGTCAAAAAGCAAGGAAGAACTGAAATGCAGGCCAACAAGAGAAATGGAGATGGCAATCGTGAATCAACGGCATGCAAAACATGCAACAAAGATAGTATCCCAATGCTCGTTCCAAGCTTTTCTCCAGGGCGGTCACAGAGCAAAGTCACAAAATGCAAGATAAAGGTAAAGCTTTAAAGTTTGAGAATTGTTTCGATGGCTTCATCAGGGAATTTTTTATTTTGGATCACGTAGATATTAAATCTTATAGAGACACCAGATGCCATGTTGATAATGGTAGCCCCAAGACTTGAATCGATCAAAAGCAACATACATGGACTTTGATGAGTGTTCGATTTGTTTTGAGACTTTAATGAGATTTGCCATTGAATGGCAAAGCAAGATAGAAGTGGCAAGTCACATGAGGAGAAAAATTTTGCGGATTAATGGATTTGGGGTGCAAAGGCCGACCTTTTACTTGGTCAAACAGGGCTCGCCTGGAGAGGAAAGATTAGATGGATTGGGAAGACTTTTAGTCATCTTTTGGAGACTTGGACCTTTGATCATAATCCAATTTTGTTTTCTGAAGAAAAAGTAAAAGCACAAAGTTGTAAAATAGTTTTGTCTCACTTGAACATTGAGTCCCTATTAGAAATGTAAGGAAATTGTGTTTTCTGAATGGCAGTTAAAGAGAATGTGGAGAGATAACGACCCAGTTACTATTTTTAAAAAGGTAGCTAAAGAGTCTTTCATTGAAACTTAGTAAAAAGCTTTTGGAGGAAGAGAAAAGAAACTAAAGAAGTCTAGTAAGACCTTTAGATAATTGGTTTTATAATCATTTCATTTTCAGCCCTTGTGGAAAGACAAATAGATGATCTACTCGATTTATTGGGGTCCGGTTTTTAAAAACACCAAGTTTTTCCACTTCAAAGCTATTGATTCATTTATTTGAACATACTGCTGGAACCAAAGGATATTGAGAGAATGTTCGTATTACCATAACCTTTTACATCAACAAATCCTTCCCAAAGAAGATCAGCCCTTTGCCTCGCAAAGTTTTCGCTCAAATGAATTCCAGTCTTCACAAAGAGAGATATTCAAGAAGATAATCCAACGAAAGCCCCGACCGGATGGCCTCCCACATATACATCATAAGGAGTGATAGCCAGTTCGTATCCTCAATGATGGAGGTAATTTGCCCTCTTACTTTCATTGCTTTAATTCCCAAAATTGCAAATCCTAGGACAGTGATGGAGTATAGACCAATCAGCCTATGTAATGTTATTTATAAGATTATTGCAAAATCTGTAGCGAATAGGCTGTTAATCTTAGACCTGGTAATTTCACCAACTCCGAGTGCCTTTGTACCAAATAGACTCATAACCGATAATATAATTATTGGGTATGAGTGTCTTCATAAGATTAGGCATAGCAAAAATAAAAAGCATGGTATGGTGGCTTTGAAATTAGACATTAGCAAAGCATATGACAGAGTGGAGTGGAAAATTTTAAAATGCACTATGGAAAAGTTGGGTTTTTCTCACAAATGGGTGGAACTTGTCATGAGATGCATATCTACAACATCTTTTTCTGTACTCATCAATGGAGTAGCAAAAAGCCTTATCCAGCCTCAGAGAGGCCTAAGACAAGGTTGCCCACTCTCGCTATACTTGTTCATCATCTGTGCTGAGGTTTTCACAAATCTTTTGTACCAAGCTGAATCAAATCAGCTGATTCATGGCTTAAAATTCAGCAGGAACTTGTCTATTACTCATCTTCTATTTGCAGATGACAGCTTGGTATTCACAAGAGCTACTAAAGAAGATTGTACGAATCTAAAGCAGCTTTTTGATTGTTATGCTACTACCTCAGGCCAGATCTTCAATTTTGAAAAGTCTTCTATGTTCTTCAGTGACAATGCCAAGCAAGAGCAGATAGCAACAATCAAGGATATTTTCCAACTTCAGGTGGTTTCAAGACATGAAAGGTATTTTGGGCTACCCTCAATGGTGGGAAGGAAAAAAACCAGTTTTTTCAACGAGATTAAGCTCAAAATTATAAATAAAATCTCTAATTGGCAAGGAAATTTTTTCTCAAGCGGAGGGAAGGAGATTCTTATAAAAGCAGTAGCTCAAGCAGTGCCTGCCTATGCCATGAGCGTTTTTAAGCTCCTCCTAGGGCTGTGTGAGGACATGCAGAAGGCCATCGCTGGTTTTTGGTGGGGAAAGAAAAGGGATCATAAGTCTATTCACTGGTCCAAGTGGGAAAGAATGTGCCAAGCTAAAATGAGAGGGGGCTTGGGTTTCCGAGACTTGTCCAGTTTCAACCAAGCGCTAGTGGCAAAGTAGAGCTGGAGGATAATCCAAGCTCCAGAATCTCTTGTAGCTTGATTTTCTTTTAAACAAACTAAACCCCTCTTATATCTGGAGGAGCATCTTGTGGGGGAGAGATGTTATTCACAGGGGTCTTAGATGGAGAATTGAAGATGGAAAGCAAGTGAAAGTATACCAAAGTTCATTGGGAACTAGAAACCTAAACCAATATCTCCTCCAAGCCTTCCCCTCTGGGTCAACCGTTTCTTGTTTGTAATAAGACAACATTTTCATCAAAAAAAAATAAAATCCCTCTTCCAAGTTATCCAAGTCTGTTGTGGCATTATGACAAGAAGGGTAATTACTCATAAGAGTGGTTATCAATTAGCTATACAAAGAAGTTCCCCCAAGCCTAGTAGCTCGCGTGGCAAAAGTTCATGGAACTCAACTGTATCTAGATACCTGGAGAAAGTGAAAACAAAACTGCGCCACAGTAGAAAAATATGAAGAATTTTACAAGCCCCCTGGTAAGAGATGCGAAGTTACGAGAGACTATCTTCCATACATTGTTTGATTGTAAAGCCTCAAAATTTGAAGCTGGGAGTGAAAGCTCTAAAGTGCAATGATGTCCTAAGCTTGTTGTTGGCTTTGGCTGATCGAAGAAGAAGAATGAAATGGAGTGATAGTTGCTTTGTGTTGGAGTATATGGCACTCAAGGAATCTTTTTATTTTCAAGAGCAAAAAGGAAGATTCCCAACTATCGAAATGACTCGAAGCAATTGTTCAGTCTTATAAAAGAATTCAAATGCCACAAAGCAATGTCGAAAAATTTGGCATCCCATAAGCATTGGAAATGCCCTTATTCAAGTGAATGTCGATGCAGCTGTAAAGATAGACAATCAGATAGTAGGGTTGGGCATAGTAATTAGAAATTCATAAGGCAAACTAATTGCAGCAGCCTTAAAGCCAACAAAATGGCTTGACAAAATTGATTATCGCAGGTTTAAAAACCAAATTCGGGCTAAAAGTTGCTGAAAGTGCAGGATGTCTACCCCTGATTGTTGAGACGGATTCAAAGGAAGTAGCAGATTTAGTTTCAGCTAGAACAAGCACAAAGGCTGAGATTTTTTGGATTGTATCTGAGGTTCAAGATATGATTTAAAGCATGTCAAGTTACAACACACACCAAGAATTTGTAATGGTTTTGCTATCAACTCAAAATAAAAAAGACTATGTAATTTGGGAGGATAATATTCCACCAAATCTTTTGTATCTATTCACTGAGTTGAAAGATTGAAAGTAGTACTTTCATTTCAAAAAAAAAAAAATCTAAATATACATAGAGTTAGAGAACTTATAATAATTGGTCCATTAATATACTTTGAAACGAATTTAAAAGTTTGAAAATTTGTTTGATTGCAAATGGTTCATCGCAATAGTTTATTGATTCTTTGAATTTTTGTACAATAAACAAAGAATAATGGTAAAAGTGTGAAAATTTGCTAAATTTGTATAGAATTAGGTGGCTTCATGGTACGGATAAATTTGATTGAAGTGGTTAACTTGTAGGCATAATAGTTATCTATTCAAACTACAGGGACTGCTTTGATAATAAGTTCTTAACCACCTCAGACAAGACAATGGTTCCAGCTTCCAACTGAAATTGGATAGCATGTGTTTTGCACGCGCTTCAATGCGAATAAACAGAAAAAGCATCTAGAACAGTCAGAGATACACATACTAGAAGTGTGGAACGAAGACGACTTCAATCTGCTCGCCTAAAGTGACTTTCCTGACAAGTTCGTACAGCAACAACGCGGTCACGGCAACAACGTCACGACTCCGCAACCGACCCTCCCCTTCACCAAAATTACACGAAAAGACCAACCTTAATCGCCAATTCAATATGGGCCGTGTCCGCCATTTTAGTCAAAGTCTGCTGAAGGTCATACTTAGCAACTAAAAAATTAAGTATAAATATACCACCTCCACTAGTATCACATTCCCATTCCACACTTTCAACAAAAGACAGTTGAGACAGCAAAATTAACATTCGGCAAAAAAAAAAAAAAAATCTCAAATCAGAAGTCCGTATTCATCCATTCGCTCATTCATATTTGAGTCTGTGATGAAGAGAGATAGAGAAATGGCAGCCATTGACACCGCAAATTGCTTGATGCTGCTCTCAAAAGTTGGAGACACAGGCCAGGGAAAGCGTGTATTTGCATGCAAAACATGCAACAAAGAGTTCCCATCGTTCCAAGCTTTAGGCGGTCACAGAGCAAGTCACAAGAAGCCGAAGCTGATGACGATGGCTTCATCAGGGGAATTTTTTAATCACGCCCAGATGCCACCAGCTTCCCCCAAGAAGCCTAAAACGCACGAGTGTTCGATTTGTGGTCTTGAGTTTGCCATTGGGCAAGCGCTCGGCGGTCACATGAGGAGACACAGGGCAGCAGCTGCCATGGGCGCCGCCGCGGATGGATTGGTGACTCGTCCTCTTTTGCCGCTCCCTGTTCTGAAGAAATCCAATAGTTGTAAAAGAGATTTGTGCTTGGATTTGAACTTGATACCTACTGGGGATGATTTGAAGTTATGGGTCGCTTAGTTAGTTACTTTCATTGTTAGTAATTAGTATATAGCCTTTAGATAATTGGTTTTATAATTTCATTTTCAGCCCTCTGTATTTACCGATTTATTGGGATTTTGTTCTTGTATTGATTCATTTATTTGTACACTGCTGGAACCAAAAGATTCTTATCGTTGATTCTCATCATCAGCTTTGCTTTCAGTTCCAGTCTTCCGGAGATAATGAGATAATCATGTTTTTGTACATATATGTAATAGAGTTCGTTTCTTTTCTTTTCCACTTTTTTTTCCTTGTTGGAGTTATCCATTTACTATTCATTGGTGATTATTATGAGGAGAAATTTTAGAATATATTTGAAGTATCATATAAACCATATAATAAGTAAATAATATCATAATATATATGTATTTATTTTGAAAAATTATTATGTAAGTGGTGGTTGTATTAAATTTAATTAAATTTATTATTTATGCATCAATTAATTGTAATACATCTGAAATATTTTAAAATTTCTCTATTAGTTGTAATGCATCAATTATTATAACTTTTTTTTTTAAAAATAATAATAATAACCGTCTGATATATATAGGTGTGCGTGTGCGTATATTGTAGAAAACTAGAAAACCCTTCAACAAAGTCAAGATGGGGTTCCGGATTTTCGAAAGAAACCCTCTGCGCAGCGTTGGCAATGCAAAGTGTGTTGTAAATGACTCGACCATTACGGTAATAACCAACCAGAATATATTTGGAAACGAGTGAATTATATATCAAAAGAATCATATCGTTACAAATGAATTATATTATTCCATATGTGTATTTACTTTAAAAAACCATCATAATACACATATCATCTGCGTACACACATTAATTATTTATATTATTTTTGATGTATTCTAAAATTTTACACTCTTGTTATCAATCAAAATAAAAAACCTATTTGAGTTGTACTAATTGTGCACGGTTGGATACTTGGATTTTATTAAAATATTTATATTCATAAAAATTAAAAAAAAAGAGTTATAATGGATTAGTACCTCTTCTTTCTTTCTTTCTTATTAAAATTTTAATTTTTTTTATTCGATTTGAATTCATCAACTTAATTTAAATCTCTATCATTTTCCATTAGTTGAACTCTTATTAATTACCAAGAAATTTTTGCACGAAAATGTTAATCAATTAATTAAAAATAAAAATCTATCCATTAGCCAAACTTTATATGCGGCCTAAATAATATATGCTGCTTATTGATTAATTAATTAATTATACACTAAATTATATTTATACTAATGGTAGAGTTTAAAATATTTAAATTTAAGAGTGTACAATAGCCTTATCATTATTAATTTAAATCTAAAAATACACAACAATCTCATTATTAATATGGTAGTAATTTATATAGAAATTTGTAGGCGATTCAAAGCTCTACCACATTCCCCAGTCCCCCATTCCCTCCAGTCCACCCACGCTATCGGTCTATTAAGGCGATGTAAGAGCCCATTTGTGAGATCGGGCCAACAAATCTCTAAATTTTAGTGCACTAATAACCGCATAAGCCCATAAAATAGTATAGTCGCACATTATACAATGACCTTTCAAAATAAAATTACCATAAAATAAAAGAAGTCACATTAGTAGGGAGATTATTTGTATTGACGAACATCATATTGATTTTAATAATTAATAATAATAGTAGTAGTAGTAGTAGTAGTAGTAACGGCTATTGAAAATTATATTAATTTGTAGCTTCAGGATATTGATTCAACAGCGATTGTCTCTGTGTGTATTTTTTTTAACCTATTTTTAAAAATTTCTGTAATATCTGAAGGCCTGCTAAAATTATGTTTCAGGTTGCACATGACCTTTCACGAGTTCATCTTCACTGGTTTATTCATGCTCCATACGTTAAGTTTCTCAACACTCAACAGTAACAGTCTCAGTCCCATTGTTGAATGCGTACAAATGGACATCAATAAAGACCGCTACGGTTGGATAAACCCTAGATGTGATGCACGCTTTGCCCTCCAGCTCCAAACTTTCTACAACAGAATGATCCATATGCAAAAGTGAAAAAATAAAATAGAAAAAGAAAATAATAATTAAATGAAAATTGCTCAGGCTTGAATTCTATCGGGCAATAAAAAATTAAAAGTCCAGAACCCTCTCCGGCTATAAAAGCTACCAAAAAAAAAAAAAAAAATCCCACTTGAAATCCGAATTCAAGTGCAATCATCATGCATAATACCACTGATTATCAAAGCGTAAAAACTTTGGGGTTAATTAATTTCTTAATGATCCTAAATTACTAATGATTCATGATTTCATCAATTTTTAAATATTGGATGTATATTCATTTGGGATCAACAATATAGTATATAGTGTTTTTCCCGGCCACAGAAAAAATCCCACTAAAACCTCAAATATATTCTCATGCAAAATTAGTCCCTGAATTGAACTAATGACAAGATCAGATGTACACAATAAAGAACCAATTATTATTATTTTTTCTTATCAATTTACTAACTGACGGAACATATATATCAGTTCTGTTTCACAATTATTTATATGAAAATCAAATTGAAGTGTTAAACAACAAGAAATCCATAAACAATATTTTAGTATAGCAACAGAAAATAATTATTAAGATTTCAAAAATATTCTTAAGAATATTAATAAAAAAATAATTTATCAAATTAAACTTAAAAGTAACATAAAATTTTTACGAACTTTTGTATTTATTTTACTTTTAGGATTAATTTGATAAATTAATTTTTATAATTAAAATAATTATTAGTAAAATTATTGTAACGATATCAAATATTGCTTTAAAGTTGGCTGATATTAATTAATTTATAAATAATTATTAGTAAGATTATAGCATATGCACAAAAAATCTCAACTCTTTCACATTGATATTTATTGGTTAATTTATTAATTTTTTAATAAATAAATTAAATATTGTCAAGAATATTGTTGGAAGAGTATAATAGTAAAAGAAAAAAATAAAGGTAAAAATTTAACATTTTTAAGTGTAAGGTTATTCTGAGGTACTTTTAAAAAATGTAAGGACTAAATTAGGACTCCATCAAAGCCTGAATTCTGAAAGAGAATGTCCTTGCAGCTTTCAATTTTCAAATAAATATGAGTTTTTGTTTCTTCTCTTTGCTGATGAAAGAGAGTGCTTACTGAAGAAGTAAGAAGTTTCTGTTAATGGTAGATACTAGGTAAGAGAGATAGAGAGAGAAGAACAAAAAAGAAAAGGTGATTTGATGATATTGATCTCCAAATGCTCGAGAGAGAGAGAAACTGAGAAAGAAGAGGAAAAGCCTCATCATTCTGTTTTTCATTTATAAAGCGCATGCGGCACCGTTTCGGGTTTGTCATCGTGAATTCTTACGTGGGAGGATTGGGCCGCCCCGATATTTAGAGACTGGACTAATTGATTGGATTAGGATTAGCACCCAGGCTCTTCATTGAATGTAACGTGTCAATTTGTAAGTATATGTGTTTATGATTATTTTACGTGTCAAAGTAAAAATAGTGAATTCTTACTATTACTAATTTTGTGTTTATGAGTAGGTACGAAGTACATGATTATCCCAGCAGATATGACAATCATACAAAGCACGTATATTTTCGGAAATTATTATTGTAATACTCTATATTTATTTTGTTATAAAAAATATTACAATATTTTTAGTATGTATTAATCATTCATTTTAAATATATAAAAGTTATCTTTTGACCACTAAATCATTAGCTATTGTGTGAAAGTTAACGAAATGATAATGAATCGATATTTTTACCCTTAACTTTTAAATTAATGTAAAAGAAAATTATTATTTATATACCCTTAAATTTTTTTATTATTACTTATACATTCTTAAATTATTACTTGTATCATAAGAAAAGATTAAATTATTTCTCTAATAATATTATATTTAAACAATAAATAACTATTTAATAAATAACAAATATATTTAGTCAACTTAAAATAAATAATTAATATAATTTTAAAATTTTATAACATTTTTAATAACAAAATAAACTAAGAACGCACCGATGATAATTCCCCCATATTTTAAAACCAAAGTTGACGCAACGCAAGTTTCCTCGAGCGTTTTTGTTTCCACCAATAATAATATAATACAGAGACATAATCACATAAGCTGCGGCCTACAAGAACAAGCTTATTTGAAATCAATCACCCGACAACAAAATTGCTTTTGACTCGTGCACATGTGACCATCACTATTCGGCCACGTACGAATGTTACATAATCTATCTGACCACCACCCGTTTAAGATTTTCCACTCTTCTCAAAACAGAATGACCGAAACACCCTCACGAAAGTTCTTTCGCCAAAATCAACGGCATAGATCAATGCTCCTCTGCACACGTGTACGATAAAGACTACATGCATCCGTGACTTAGTGATCGTGCGGGTGTATTATATCCTATTCTCTAATACATTCCCTTTCACGAGAAAAAATCAAGTGCTTCTAGCTCACCGTCTCCTCTTGATTTCCGCCGCCGGTGTGTTTTTTCCGGAAAATTCGCGGTGTTTCTGCTGGAGATCGGCCGTACGATTGGATTTCCGTTGACCTTCTTTCGACGGTACGGACTTTGAGTCCTTAAAGCTTTGATGCTCACATTTCTTTGGGCTGAAAATAAATTGCATCCGACTATGTTTCAAAAGCATAACCTTCTTTTTTGTGTGTAAAATGATGATTTTATAAAAAATTAGTTTTTATGTGAGATTTATGTCTGCAATTTAGTAATTTGTGGAAAAATTTTAATTTTACGTTAATTTTAATTTTGGTTAGTGTCTCTGTTTGTGTGTGTTTCTTTTTCTTTTGTGTGCTTAAGGACGTACAAAGTTTTGTTTGTACACTAAACGGCTGTCGTTTTTATGTGCTGCTTTTGTTTGTGCAGAGGTTGCTTTGGAATCGTGAAAACAAGCAGAGTGAGAAGTTGAAATTCAGTGTACTAGTTGAAGACGAAATATGGTAATTACTTTTTTTTTTCACATTTAATATCCTTGTTCTTTGTTATTTACTTGTACAATTTTGATCCTTTTAGCATGGTAAAGATTGTATTCTTCATATTTGTTTTTCAAACTTTGACCAACAAGCAAACAGAGATAAATGAATTTGCTGCATTTTGGTGTGA
This sequence comes from Atalantia buxifolia, assembly GCA_030444775.1. NCBI lineage: Eukaryota > Viridiplantae > Streptophyta > Magnoliopsida > Sapindales > Rutaceae > Atalantia > Atalantia buxifolia. The sequence goes on from CM059838.1 coordinate 15,649,273, forward strand.
GGCATAATGTGAGAGCTATGCTAGAACCCCCAGTGAATGATTTTTTTTAGATGCGAACTTCTAGTCTTTTAAGGTAATAAAACCTTTTGGAGGGTCATGATAACGTGATGTAGGAGCAGGCTTAGTCAGTCTTGAAAGTATAACATGCAAGTGCTCAGGACTTGAGAGAGTGTAAGTTAAGTTATTCATCTGAAACTAAATAGTAACCCCTATGAGTTTTGGAAATATAGTCTACTTAAGAGACTAATCCTTGTGAAAGAGTAACCCTTTCAGTTTCGTTGAATGAGGGGAACAGTAAGGAGAAGAATAAGTTATGAAAAATGTTGATTCTGGAGTCATAATGCTTCATTTTTATTGGTATATGGATTAAGGTGTTCAATCTTTCCTTCTGTTCTTGTATATATGAATCATGTGGGCATTGAGCCAAGCAAATTAGCAATTTTAAATTACTTGTTTCTGGCATTCTTTTCAGAACAAGGGGTTTTGGATGGCAAAGGGAACTGGGCATGATGGAGATGCAGCATTTGATAATCCTTCAAGGATTGAACCAAAGCGGCCTCATCAGTGGTTTGTTGATGCTGGCGATTCAGAGCTCTTTCCTAACAAGAAGCTAGCTGTACAAGCTGCAAACAACAAACCAAGAGTTGAAGTATCAAATTCAAATGTTCCTTGTTGGGAAAACACTTCCAATTTTCAGACGGTCCCAAATCAATTTATTGGCCGTTTGTTTGAATCTGAGTCTGCCAGGTCTGTCAATTTTGCTGAAAGGAACTTATCTTCTGTTGGAACAGATGATACGAGAAGAAAGGGTTTTGAGGACCATTTTGGGGAAGATTCATCGGTTGGATTGTCAATATCTCATGGAATAGGAGGTCCTGAGGCATCATGTTTTAACTACGGTGGGTGTAGAAAAGTGAAAGTCAATCAGGTTAAGGACTCAATTGGTGGTATGAATGCCCCAAAGGTACATAGTTTTGATAGTGAAAATAACAATGACTTGTCTACTGCTCCAGCCTATACCAGGGAGAACCAAAGTGGTTATATGACAATGGCACAAGGATATAACAAGGAGGATGACACTGTCACATTGATGGGTCATACATATAACCGGGGGGATACTCATATCAGATCAACAGGTAGCACCTATTGCAAAGGAGAGGATGGTGCCATATCTTTGTCTGACACCTATAGTAAAGATGATAACAATATAATATCTTTTGTTGGATTTCATGATGAAAATGAAATTATCTCCATGGGTCAGCCAATTGGTGGCTATGACTCCTCATACAATCAATCTTCAGATCAAAGTGAAGCAGCTTCGGAAAAACATTTGAATACATCTAACAATGCCATTGCAATTGCAGCTTCCTCTCGAGCAGCTAAATCAAAGCCTGAATCTCTTTCCAAGAGTAAACTAGATTTTAAAACATCCAAGAAAGAAGCTCCGAACAGCTTCCCTTCAAATGTCAGAAGCTTGATATCAACTGGTATGCTTGATGGGGTTCCAGTGAAGTATGTATCTTTGTCACGGGAGGTAAATTCCCAACCTTTTATCTGTTTCTTTCATTGATGTTGCTGTAATGACTTATGGTATATGCCTGCTTGTAACAAGGAGCTTCGCGGTGTTATAAAAGGTTCAGGTTATCTCTGTGGGTGTCAATCATGTAATTACTCCAAGGTGAGTCTTTTTTTTAACTTATCCTAGATATTCTTGTGAAGTTCTATTGACCTAATGATTGGATATATATGGTTGTATAAGGTGCTAAATGCTTATGAGTTTGAACGCCATGCTGGTTGCAAAACAAAACATCCGAACAATCACATATACTTTGAGAATGGAAAGACAATCTATCAGATAGTACAAGAATTAAGGAGCACTCCTGAGAGCCTGTTATTTGATACCATTCAAACCGTTTTTGGTGCACCTATTAACCAGAAATCATTTAAGATTTGGAAAGGTAATTGAAATACTCTTTGATCCGAGTTCTGTCATTAAACACTCTTACTTGTCTTTGGGTTTCTGTTTGGTGGATTCAATACTTTTCTCTAGTTCTGTTTTTTGAACGTTTTTTCTTCTCTATTCTCAGAATCATTTCAAGCAGCTACCCGTGAGCTTCAACGAATTTATGGAAGAGAAGAACTGAACCTGTAAATTGATATTCTTAATAAGCATTTTGCAAATGTGTGCATAGTAACAAGTTGTTACTAACCTATGTACCCAACCACTCGTATGCTCTCCAAATTGTCCAGAATTTGGTTTCTTGCTTTGTAGTTCGTTAAGACAATGTGTTTTGATGTACAAAGAAGTGTGTAGTAAAGGACACAAGAGCAAAGCTTATGTGTATTTGGGTTTGAGATGTAGGATCTGTGAAGACTCAACTCTGTCACCTTTCAGATGCAATAGAAATTGTTTTGCTCCATGCCTACTGTTACCGCTTCAATGTAAATATTCTTTATTCACGGAGGCGGTGATGATGATGTTTGTACGGTAAGTGGAGGATTCTGAAACTCTTGAAATTCACCAAAGGCTTTCTTACACTTCTAAAATAGTATTACAAGCCCTACCTTCTACTAATTAAGCTAAATTAGAATGTCAATCACAGCAAGAGAGACTAATTGACCTAGATTATTATCATTGTAATTACAACATCTTGAATAAATTTGCAACTGATTAAATAATTCCTTCCTCTGATAAAGCGCTGAACTTCTGAAACCTTCCAAAATATGTAATAATGTCTTATTCAAAAGAGCTAAAAAAAATCTCAGGGCACTCTCACATATTCGCTGCATCGTATTCAGTAATCACGGGAGGCATTAAGCCAGCCGCAGCGTCCCTGGCAACTTGGATTCCAGTTTCAAACTCCATTGGTTCAGTGTCGGCACACTTGGTCATATTCAAGTCATTTTAGTATAATAACAAATCGGTCCTTAATTTTTCACATCAAGAAACGGAATTCCACACCAAGTTTTAACGGAATTTTGACAATAACAAAATTTGTCTTTCTACGACAGAAACCCAAAAAACTAAGCATGTCATGTGTCACAAGCAGAAATCAAAAAAATAAAAAGTTCAGAAAAAGAAAATGGGTAAAAAAGGAAAAATATGTCAGTCACAAGATACAAGGAGCTGTTTGCCACAATGGAAATTCTCAATAATAAAAAACTACATTTCACACGCTAAAACAAGATTCAAAAGAATGACAAGAAAAATTACAAGCATCCATCACAGTCATCACAATTAGTTTTTTCTTTTCTTTGTTTCTTTTTTTCTTTTTTCCTTTCCAAGAGTTACACCTGGACGTGCCTCAGAAGTTATGGGTTATTAAGTACCACCACAGCAAGCTGATTTTTGGGCAGCTTGACCAACCCCCCCGGCCTGGTCTGGTTGATTAATCTTGATTGTTGAGGGCTGAAAATTAAAGACCAAAACTTGTCAAGAAATGAAACAGTGCATGGTTCATAAATTTACTTATTGAGTGAGGAATTCAAATAAAACAATTACCTCAGATCTTGAGTCAGTATCAGCAAGCCTTTGTTTAATATCCCTTGCTATTGAAAAGAAAACTTGCTCCACATTTAGATTTGTCTTTGCACTCTGCAATACACAGTATCTTTCAATACATACCAACATTATTTCACCTGCATGTTATATGCTTCCACAATCCACAAGAGATACTTACGGTTTCAAAAAATTTTATACCATACTCATCAGCAAGTGCTTGACCCTTCGAGGTAGGCACAGCCTGAAAATATATACCAAGGATATGATCAGAACACTGAATTACAAATGCATGCAAGGAGGTGGAGATAAAGAAAAGAGTTGACTCAATTATTAATCCAAAAGAATATATTTTACGGAACTGTGAAAGTGCCATCTTCCATTCTGAAGAAAGATCCAGAAATCATAAAGAAACACATTATGGATCTTGATTACCAGCTAAGTAACTTACCCTTTTGCTTTCGTCCATGTCAGCTTTGTTTCCTACCAAAACCTTGTTGACATTATCTGAAGCATGTTGTTCAATGTTGCGAATCCAATTCCTAATATCTGAAAAATGATAAGAAGCAATTTTATAAGTACAATACTTAGACCGACAGAGCACTGCCAAATAAGAAGGATACACCCCAATAAACAAAGGCACCTTAAATAACAAATGAATATAGAGCAAAACGAATTTTAAAAGAGAGAAGTAGGACAGAATCCTTTCACATGCATGGCTCCAAATGCGTTCAAAATATTTAAAATAACGAGGATTACTGTTGAAAGATGATTCATCAGTAACATCGTACACCAGCAAAATTCCCATGGCTCCACGGTAGTAAGCTGTTAGAAAAAGGGAGAAACAAAGGTTAATAGGGAAGAATTTCAAAATAAACCACAACTGAGTTTAGAAACTAATTCCAACACATAAAAGAACTAAAATAAAATCGATTAGAGAAACAATTCTACAAAAACTTTAGCATGACCAAAGCTCATATTCATATGTCCTCCAAGCATTCATGTACTTCCAATGGCGACAAAGGACACTGCCTCTCTTAAAGTGACATGATATAGACTCTAACTGAATAGAGGTACCAAGAAAGCTATGAAAAATTTTAGATATTACGCCACAGTCACATGCTCCGGTATTTATAGCATCAGGACAGAATTTTGACATTTGGCAATATGATGGAATAATTTCAGGTAATTGGCTAAGTGGCAGGCAGGTGCACAATAATCCAAGGCTTTACCTAAGACTTGAGCCAACCAGAAAGGCGTTCTTATGTCTAAGACACATGTTGCATGTGCAGATCCAAGTGATCCCCACTTATGCGGCAACTGGCTTTATAGTTAACCTGCAGCATTATAGTTATTAGGCATCAAGGTCCCACTCACAATAATCTCCCACAGAGTAATGCTTACGTAGGATCTCCAGCTTGACTTCCATGTACGGGGCTGCTGTGTAATGCGGCACCCATACACCCGTATGCCCACCAGGGCTATTTTAATGCAACAATTCCTCAATAAAAATCAAGCTTTCAGTTTTCTGAAATTGACTATAGTCTTTAAGCAATCACATCCACTCTTAGATTCTCATCCAGCCCTCAACATTAAGGGTTACTATTCTACAGCAGCCTCCTTGGAATAAAATGGAAGAACGGGGATGAGCCAATAATCTTATAGATCGTTCGCACTCCGCACCAGGGTAAGTTAGGAGAAATATCAGTAGCTTGACTCGCAGAGAAGAGGGTGGGATCAGGCATCTGTTAGACATCAGGGACAGCAAGAAGTTTCTCACTTATGCAAGCGAAGCAACTAGTTTATGTCTAGTAGTATGCAAGCAACCTCAGGGCTCATGTGGGTACTAGAGCAAGGGAAAGAATACATAGATAGGGTTCAAGCAATTCTTTAATGAGGCCTTGACTGAGCTCAAACTGGAAGCAACTAGTTTCGATGGGCATCAGCAACTTAGAGGGAGCAGTAGATTGTTGATTCCCGCTCTTAGTTTGCTTTACAGGAACCATTTTCGCGATTCCAACAAAGAAATTTTTAACATTCACAAATATACAGTATATAGGCTCCTCAAAACAGTTTATGTTAGCCCTGGAATCTCTGAGTTAAATAACAAAAGTACAGATCACCAATCATTGCCAATTTCTTTCTCAGTTGTTCAGTTCAGGAGGACGGTTGTCCACAAAATTCTATAACTAAACACAAGGATCAGAAATCTTACCGGTTGTGATTGTTCGGAAGCGCTCCTGACCAGCTGTATCCCAAATTTGGAGCTTGATCCGTTTCCCATCAAGCTCAATGGTTCTTATTTTAAAATCAATGCTGTGTGAAAAGGAATGAACTTGTAAGGGCAGAGAAATGAATGAACGAAAAGAAATACAAAACATCAAGATACTGCAACATTACTCTGCAGTTAAGAGAATACACACCCTATGGTAGTGATAAAACTGGTGGTGAAGGAACCATCTGAGAAACGCAAAAGAAGGCAACTCTTACCCACACCTGCACAGCCAAACAAATCATGTTCAGAAATCAACCACTAAACTATACAAGCTTCATCCAAGGAGTTAAGAAGCAAGCCATCAAATTTATGGATAGTAATATACAACACCAACATGTCTGATACTGATGCTTTCATTAGAGACATAGAATATGTATATATCTATTTCGCAGCATTATTGAGACATTAACAAGATCAACTTCAAATCGCAACAATGCATCAAATTTCAAAGGCGAAATTAAAACACGTGCAATTTCTTTGTTTCTTCATTATTCGACTCTTTTAACAACTTAAAAAAATTAAAATACCTCCCCTTTCGAAGTAGATCCTTAGAAGAAATAACATCTCACAAAATGCACGTGACAGAATATAATCAGAAAATGCGATCTAGCCAAACAAAGATCTGTTAGTTCCTCGGGAAAATGGAAGAGAAAAAGGCAAAACCACGTACCGCTGTCGCCGATCAATAGGAGCTTAATGAGACAATCGTAATCAGCTCTTGCTCTCGCAGGTGGAGCGGCCATCTATTAAATAAAATCAAAGCTAGAAACAAATACAATACAGTGATACACCTCTCTGCACATCAAAACAACAAAACGCACAAATCACTAAGCAAAACGACACACGTTCATTTTCCTTGTTCACATGCATATAAATGAACTTAATTGTTCAAGAGTACCAGATCAAAACAGCGGAAGGCCAGCGACAAATAAAGAGAAGTGATTTTTTTTTTTTTTAAAAAAAAAGTTTCGTTTGATCTTAATTTTAGCGAAAACCAAAAAATTGAGATAATTTTTTTATCCACCTGAAGGCTGTAATGCAAATCAAGCTTTTCTGATCTCTCCGACTATGATGGTGTGGGCGTAGCTAAATTGCACCTTTTATTTTTTTAAAAGTAATTATTTGCATTTTTTTTTTTTTCGTTCTGGTGCGCCGATCACTCGTAGAGCACGCTAGCAAGACTCCCAAGCGTATAGGCCACCTGTCTCGTTTTATACTTTTGAGTTATATTTCCACCAATTATGAGAGACCAATGAGATTAGATATCTTTCGTATGAAAAAAGTTTGTGTGAGCTGGCATCCTAATCATCACCACAATACAATATTTTTGACAAGTGGTCTTGTAGAATAAAACATCTAATTTTTATAATATATAAAAAAAAATGTTTCGATATAAAACTTATAATATAATATTGGTCTAGTACAACGATCATAAAAGATTTTAAATGACAGAGACGTGAAATATTAAAAAAAAATGGAATAAGCTTAGATCTGGGATTAAGATTCAGGATGGATTTAATGTTATAAAATTATTTATAATATTGTAAAAGTCGATTTATGACATCGTAAATTTATTTTGAATTTTAATTTAAAATTAAAATTTTTTTTTAAATATTGCGTATGGAATAATGAATAAGCTTTAGATACAGGATTACAATTTGGAATTAAGATTTAGGATAGATTTATGGTGTCATAAATCAATTTTTATCATCCCAAACCTTAATTCTGAACTTTAATTTCGGATTAGAAAATTTTCGATGTAATAATTATTTACTAATTCAATAAATCAATTTTGAGGACTTTGACGAAGTTTTCTCAGAGTATTGCAACTTGGGCTAGTGGTTGAAAAATTGAATTCTGTAATTCACGTAACATTTGTTTAGATAATGCCAAATTAATTGAGTTTGGGCCCGTTCATATAACATTTTCATTTTCTCTTTTCAGGATACGACAGCCTGTATGTGTTCGTGTCGATGCTGTTTTTTTTTTAATTAAAAAAAAGTTGGTGCAAATAACATCAAGATTGTTCCAATACTAGATCAGGATCATCTTCCACATCCAATTATAATTTCCTGACTTCAATAATATTCTATCTTCTGGGTAAGAAATTGAAAATGAAAGTAATTTCACCCAGGGTGTAACTTGCTTAGTCGTGAATACATTTTATGCCTATGATCACACAAGCTACTAAATTTCTGGAACTAGAGGCTTTGATATGAATTTTTTTTTTTTTAATCTTTTCTAGAATATATTATGAAAGTCCTATTACCAAAATATTATGAAAGCTCTTCTAGAAATTGATGGCAAAAGCTTTCTTGTTGCACTGCTACGTGCTCTTGCGGCTATTAATAGCATCATCTTGCAAGTATTAGTCAGAACTGTAGCTAGTTGTGTTTTGATTTAATAAATCATGAACCAATTAAGGACTTATAGTTCCTCTTAAATTTAATAGCTACAGATTTCACACCAACGGGCAACACAACCACCTGCACATGCAATCCTCTAAAGCAGAAATGATTGCGGGATATTCCATTAGAGGAGCAGACAATAATTTAGCTACACTGTGCTTTAGGTGCACCAACTTTCAATTTTCAGGCAAGCATTTAAGTCGAAAGCTGATAAACCTCTTATGAGCTTTTATTTGACTATCGCATTGGGGCCTTGCAGTAGTCGGTCCTGCAACCAGAATAAAGTTTGTGGGTGCAACGAGAATCTGCAGAGAGCTGGAATTAATTTGATTTTATTTTTTGAGGACTGGTGCCGTTTGAAACCTTCATCCCCACCTAAAATTCTGAGTCTTTTAACACTCCACAGCCACAAGAATCTAAATTAAAGAAAGTCATGTTTGTTGATATCAATAAAAAATCATTATTACGTACTGATACAACAGGCTTATACCATAACAAGTTTCATCCTTTTGTGTATCAGCTGTATAGTCGTCGATTTGTATTGGGGATGATCGACTGGGTGAATTAGTCTTGACTGTTGAAAGTTATGCTGTCAATTGACGGCCAAAATTGCGTCAAAAAATGACTATCGAACTCTATTTCCTTCAATTGTAACAGAAAAAGGAAGTCATATGCCTCAGCTCTCGAGTCCGTACCAATACGAAGAACCCTTAGCTTAATGTGCTGTGAATAAGAAAATTTGTTCCACATTTAGATTCCTCAATCGGCAAATGATGATAGTCACGGTTTCGAAAAATTTGTTCACAAGCTCATCAGCGAGAGCTTGAAAATACACTTATAAAGGTTATGATCAGAGCACTGATTTATGAATGCATGCAAGGGTCAACGATGAATTAGAAGACACTTGTGTAGGCACAATGTGCAAAAGTACAAATTGCTTGAAAATGGTTACCGTCTCCAAGCTTTCTGAGCAGATATTTATAAATCATAAACAATCTCATGCTGGATCTTGATTACTAAGTAAAATAACGCACCCTTTTCTTTTTCATCCGCATCAGCTTTAGTCACCACTAAAATCTTGTTAACTTCAACTGAAGTTTGATCGATGCCCTCAATCCAATTCCTAATATCTGAGAAGCAAATTTTATTTTTTAAGTAAATAAAATTTTTAAAAAAAGAATCGGATAAATTTTTTGCAGATTCTTTGTCATCCTTTGTCATCCTCTCAAAATGAAACCAAGCCATCTTCCGATAAACACAAAATGTAAAGCAAAACGATTCGGGGAAGAAACTAAATCGTGACAGAATTAATCTTTTAATTAACATGCAGCCAGTTGGCTACTGAATTTGATCGGTATAGATAAGAGAATAATCAGGAGGATTACTGTTGAAGGATGATTCATGCATTACGCCGTGCATACGCCAGTAGAATTCCGATGATGGTAAGCTGTTATAAGAAGATAAGAAAATAGAAAGTTACTCGGAAGGAATAAGAAAAAATGAACCACAAATTAGGGACGGTAATTGTGCCTGCAAACCCGCCTAAACTTGTCCGCTAAAATCCACCCATAATTTACAGGATGTGGGCGAGTTTGGTATTACAAATTAAAACCCGCCCTTGAATGCGGGTGGGTTTGGTATTAACTCAATATCCGGCGGATGCCCGCATGAATATTCGCTAGACCCACAATAATTTTTTTAAATATTTTTATTCTATTTTAATTAAAAAAATTTAAATCTAAAAAATATATAAAAAAAATAATACAATTATGAAAAATGTCAAATAACCAAAGTATTTGTTTTTGTATAGACTATTTTTCTTTAACTTAATGCATAAATTATTTTATTATTATAATTTTTTCAGATTAATATTTGAAAAGTATTATTCTTTGAAAAATATTAATTTTGATCATTATTGTAGGCATCATGTTGGATGAGTGCTAATGATGGTGAATGAAATGAAAATCTTCTCTTGAAGCTTGTGTTGAATGATAATATAAAATGTAATTGTTATTTTTAGATAATAGTTTGTGGTTTTTTAACGGATTTGTGTATTTTATACCTAAATTTGAGAATTTGTGTTAGATGGATGTTGAAATTTTAATTTTTCATTTACATTGGTTAAATTTAAAATTGAATATATTACGTGAAATTTGAGGTTATTATTGTAAATTTATCTATTGAATATTTGTGATTTTAAATGTACAAACCAGCAAAAAATCCACCGGATACTATTGCGGGTTTGGCAATTATCAAAATCCGCAGCGAGTAAGTCTTCTTAAAAAATTAAAACCCGCTGCGAGTTGCGGGTATGTTTGGTAATTTAAATTTTGTACTAATTTGGGTTTGATAATGACAAACCTATTGCAAGTAGTGCCCATTGCCATCTCTACCACAAATAGATGTGAAAAATAATATTTCAGCTATATTTATATAATAAGAACTAATAAGAAACTTACTCGCACGGATAAACGATGCTACCAAAATATTACGAAGGCCAAAAGATGAGATTATATATTCACCACCAACATGTGCATATTGCACATTTTATTATTATTACTCCGTGGTGTCCAAATTATATATAGACACCCAAACCAATGGTGCAGATAAAAGTGGTGGCGTAGAAATTATCGCAGAAACACGAATCCGAAAGAAAGGAAACCTGCGCATGGCATGCAAACAATAGGATTGTTTGTTAACAATTCAACAGCTACTACCCGAAGCTAATTAAGAGAAGTAGCATTGACTAATTAATGCACCATAATTATTGATACGCGCGTGAGACAAAAGCAAAAATTATGTTAATTATTGATGATGCCCTCTGCCTTCGACCTAGACTTACGTACTACTAATCATAATGCCTGGTCTACAAACTCACATTTTTCTTTGAAATAATGGTTACCTGCAGCTTGTCAACTGTCAAGTACTCTCAAATGCAAGTTGCCCGCTGAATGTTTAAGCTACTATATTGAGAATTAGAGCATAAATTTGTCAATAAATCATGGGGGAAAAGAGTTGTAAAATGTTTGTTCCAATTCACAATTAGATCCCTAATGTTTTAAAACCTTCATCATTTTGGAAATGACCATTTTGAATTGACCTCCTTTTATTATTAAATTAATTTTGTGCATTTGAATGGGATTATAACGACATTAATATGATACAATGCTTGCCAGAATTAATATATTATAATTTCCTTATTTCAACTCAAATATATGCACGAAATTCAATAACAAAAATATCTAGATGTTCATCTTCTGAAACAGTAGAAAAGCTCTCAATTTTACAAACAGAAATAAAGTATAACTGTCCATTATACTAGACAAACATTAGTAGTTTGGGTCATTGGGTGTATGGGGAAGGCTATACAGTCCAAAATACAATGAAAAGGCCAAAATAATAATAATAATAATAAAATAAAAATAAAAAAAAAGATACGGGAGCAACAGGCCAATAGACAAAAAGTGCAACTAGCTTGGAATTCCTACTTTACATGCATTCTTTCACCATTATAATCATAAAAATAACAAAAAGTTGATTGAAAAAATAATAGCATGGGCCAGCAACTTAATGCTTCAAGCATATGCCTGGAAGATCCTCTCCCCATAAACCTAATTAACCCAGTTAGCTTTTCCTTGTTTTCCCTTTAAAGCTGAGAAACCTCTCTTTCACCATTCTCTTTGATAAATCTAGGCGCTGGCTAGCTGCGATTCAATGTGATGTTTCTAATGGCATCAACGAGTACTACTGACGCCGGAGGCGACATAAACGGTGATGAAGGGAGTGATCAGGATGATGATCATATCCTAATTTCGGACAGTTGAAGTTTTGTCATGTCTCTGATCAGATGGGCAACTTTGGAACCTTTGGCAGTACTTCTCGGATGAGATGCTTTATGGCTCAGGCATGCATATCCACACCAGTTAAGCTGTTTTTGTAGGATCTGAAAGGTTTGTAAAAATTAAAATTAATAAGAAAAAAATTACTTTTTCATTGTGTAAGACGTATCGAGCTTGGATGAAATGTTATTGATGCTCAAGCGAGTTATTGATTTCAAAGCTTTTTCGTTGTTTTACTTTATATGTTATTGTGATCAAATGTGTTTCGTTGCTTTCTATACTGTACGTGCTATTCACTTCTTTGCCATGAAACTAAACCTTAAAAAAATATGATCCATGGTACGTTGAGTTCAATATAACTTCGTTTCTTCGCTAATGTACGTGGCAGCTTTCTGTGCAATCTGGAAATGCAAGTTGCAGCTGAGTTCTGTTATTAAGGCTGATGGTTGCTATAAGATTTCTGTGCAGTCTGGAAATTAAAGAAATGAGCCTTTATAACAGAATCCAGCTTAAGCAAAATTTGTTAACCTTAAAAAACTGCATTGTTTTGATTTCTTTTATTGAACTAGTGACTACCAAATTAAAGAAATAAGCTCAATATGATTTATGTTGATGTCTTTGCTTATTGTACGTTAACCGAGGCATACAATTAAATGTAAAGCTTTCTAGAATAGTCGAATTTCGGAGCTCGGGATTACATTCTGTTCACATCCAAGAGAATAGGAGAAAGACTTCCCTATTTGGAAGAAAAAGGACCATTAGTACCATGCATCCAAAAGGCCATGGAGTTTTTAGTTTTTATAGATTACAGCATTTTGACGAATTAATACAGAAAATTATACTTTCTGCAAACGACCTGTACATGAACTTGTGAGATCCGCAATTTCTCAAATCTGGCACGCCGGTGATAAATTTTGCAATGGATCTTTTGTTGCTTTCTTTAATTTATCAACCTTGTAGCCAGATAAAGTAATAGTCGTATGATCTTAAAACAAATTTAAGAATTAGAAGAGGTGCTTAAGTAGGCGATCATCATCAGATCAAAACCCAGTGGCACGTATCGAACGAAGAATGATTAATTTAACCATTACCACAGCAACTTTGAAAATAAACAAATTACGCAATTAAATAGAGAGCCAGATGACTGAAGAATGACGAAACACAATCTCGTTACAAGCCACGTTATGGGCAGGAAACTGTTAAAACGACTGGAGCAATCACAACCACACAAGTTGCTGAATTCAATGATGCCGCCGTTTTGTGTAATCATATTTATGCATAAGCTAGAAAATTATTTTTAATGCATAAGTAGTAAACACCGGACATTCAACATGCACACCATAAAGTCCTCATCAATCCTGAGGATCGGTATGAACGGATTCATCAAATTTTATAAAACCCGAATTGCACAAGCTAGAAGAGAGTGGAGACTTCACAGTGGGGCAGAGAAACAAAATCGAAAGCAAGACCAACTTCCACACAAAATGTCTGGGCGGTAAAACAATCATTGCAAATGAACGAACCAACAACCAAAATCTCAAATTTGCATTTAAACATAATATTGATGAAGCATAACAAAAATAGTATGCAATATAATCATCCCGCACGAAAAAAACATGATCTCCATCGCTAGAAGGGTAAAAATACTAAGGTAATAAACCAAAAATTCCAAAAGTGTCTCTCATACATATATCTTACTTCAATAAAAGAAACCAAGTACTTTGCCACCGACATTCTTTCTCCTTGCTTCTTCGTGATCCATGATACCAGCAGATGTTGTCAGGACAATATATCCGAACTGCAAAGTTTAATTGCATTTGTCAGAACATAGTCATATCATTTCATTTGCAAAGAATGTCTAGTAGAATGCATACGACCACAAAAGGCAGAATACTACAAAGAAAACTACAACGTATAAATTGTTCAATGTAGTTTTGAAATGTATACTTTTCTTTGATTTACTTGTACACCTGTATGAAATGCATATGTGCTATGCTATCAAATCATCAAACATGGTTTTGACAATATAAGCCCTTGTTCCATTCTCTTATGTTATTAGTGTCTAATATATTGATATAATCAAATCTCATGAATAACAATTACATAACCCAAAATAAGTTATTTGAACATTCACTATGGTTAAAGGCTGCACTAACCTGTCTTGAAGGAAGCAGCCTAGCTGTCCAGCCTTCAATCTCTTTCACACCAACATCAAAGCGAGGACTAATGACTCCACACTTGTTCAGCCTTCCATTTAATTCGACCACGATCTTACCAGCTCTGTGGTCATCTACATACTCGAACTCACCAATGTAACCTATAAGATCAATTTTCAAAATATAATAAGGAAACATATATTTCAAGTTTCAAATAGATTCCTACTCGAGCATGAATCAGAAGAACAAATCTATAGCAAAGTGAAGGAGCAAACCATGCTTCTGCATGACCAAGAGAAACTTGATAATCACTTTCGAGGATGGCCTGATCATGACCTGTCGTTTTCCTCTTTTCTCCGCATTATACATGCTCTTGAGAGCATCATTCAAGACGCTAACTCGCACCATTCTTCAAAATAAAGCTGCAAAAAACATTAAAAGATCCAACTCATTAGGAAAAATAAATTCAGAAGCAAAGTAGCCAATCATTCGTCCACTTCTCTAATATAAGATAGACAAAATTTAAAAGAAAAGAAAAAAGGTGCCCTGAAAATCTCTATATCTTTGATAGAGCTCTGTTGTTAAATTAAAGTGACAATATAGTGATGAAATTTCAATAATGCTACTTGAACAGATGCGACCTCAATATTTGTATGCTAAATACAAATGACTAATCAATCAGCGATCGCTTCTTTCTTCGTAAGTTTTAAAAAACAAATGACTGATATCTAAAGAAAATTAAACTTGAACGATTTCTTACACTATGTTCTTAGTGATTATCAAAACACATTTCAGTACGGTATGCGTTTGAACAAACGACGTTAGCTCAAGCGAGAGAGATTATAAAACGTGAAAGCGCAACAAAAACACGAAGGTAGTGCAAAGTTTGCAAGAACATATACAGAAGAACAGAGATAAAAGCAAATCAGATCCGTCAAATTAATTAATGTATTGGCCAGTGATGTTACCTGAGCTCTACAACAGCGGCCGCGCTTTTGGGGCTTGTAACGAGAGAAGATGGGAAGGATAAAAGGGGAGTAGGGTTTTGATTTTAAGCGGCGGCGTTCAAATGGAATATCTTATTGGGGCATTTCGGACTTTTGGACCTCGGATGGAGAGGATTTTCCGAAAATGACCTAATTCAATTGCTCCAAGCATGGGCCTGTGCAACTGCAAGTGGCGGGTAAGATTCGGATCCAGTAGGGTACTGGTGGTGAGTTTATTAATATGTAACTTATCACTGCGGGTGGTGCAATAGTTTTAACTAATTGATCTCAACTAAAAGCAATTTATGAGAATAATTGTGTTACAATAATAGTAACCTAATAACATTGAAAATGAGGTTAATTGTGTTGAAGAATTAACGACGATTTGGAGTTTTTTTATCATTCAGAGTAACACTTCAAGCACCTATATATTTTATTTATGTCATCTTTATGTTTAAGATCATAACTCACGATCCCTTTTATATGATACAAATAATTATCTCTGAGGTCTTTTTGTGTCAATATATTTATAGCACAAATCATTAAGTAAATGATATACGTATTAGTTTGCATTTGTTTTATGTTCTTGTTGTATTTGAGTTTTGAGTAATTATGTATTATTAATATCAGTCATATTAAATTATTCAAAAAAGTTTGAAATGTAAATTCGCCTAAAAAGATTAAATAATTTAATAGTTAATTGTGTCAAATAATGTTAAATAGGCTAATTATGTTTAATATGACATTGTTAAAGGTAATAACAATTTGTTTATTGATCGCGTCCAATCATGTTATTCGCTTAATAAACATGTTGTTCTATTGGCCACGAACGACAACACATATTGTCATCCGCCAATTTTGTGATCACTATCAAATACTGTTTGATTATACCGATTTTAGTTAAACTTAGCATATACTCTGATTATTGCTAACAAATTGTGACAAGTCATCGTAGAGTGAATTATATAACTGAAGAGGTAAAGCAATCAAACTATTCAAACCTAAAATAATAAAATTTAATTTATTACTAACTAGATATTCTCCTCCCCTATAAAAATATACAAATTCTTAATAAAATTTCCTAACATGTTGCACGCATACCTTATAACTAGTTCCGTTGTTTCTGCCACTGCTCGTGCCCAACCGTTACTCGTGCCTAGTCACTGCTTGTGCCGCTTCTCATTTCGGAATTTGCCAAAATGTTGATGATGAGAATGAAGCATATTAGCCAAATGATGACATTGAAGAAATAACATGTGTTGAAGATGAAAGTGGATCAAATTGGGATGACGATAGAGGGCATGTTGGAGTCATTGAAGGTGGTGAAGAAGTAGATTGCAATGATTGTGAAGAAGGAGATGAAATTCTTTCCTAATTGTGGATTTGGATGATAGAGAACATGACATGCTTTTAGAATATGAAGAAGAACAATTAAGAAAAATAAGATATTAAATTGAATTTCTATAGTAAAATTCTAACCTTTATAATGTTCGTAATTTTTGTTATCGATTTATGAGTAAAATGGGCAAGTCAATATGTTAAGAAATTATGAAAATATGCTAATTAATTTTTAATTATAAGAGCGATAATCGTAATTATAAGTTGAAAATATTTTATTTTAAATTAACGAATTTTCGTTAACAAATTGAAGTTTTAATTTTTTTTCAAAATGTTAAGAACTTTTATATCATTTTCTATAAGGGGGCTGCTACGTTGCGTCATGGGTTTGGTATCCCAATCATTTGTCTTTTAGAACAGTCACCGTTAGATTTCATCTCACGGTTGCCGAAGAGACACAGAGACGCTAGAGAGTAACTTGACAAAAAGGTAATAGGCCGGTACGCTGCAGGGAATCAACGTTTTGACAAAACAACGTATAAAAAGGGTTGGAAGTTATTTAACAAGCCACGCACGTAATGAGTGCATGCAAGTAGTGGTTGAAAACAAGTTGCTAGGAGTGTGCAAGTACGAGTTGGAGTAAGATTGATTTGAAATTTTCGAAAATAACAATGAAAATATTTAGAAGTGGATTTAAGTGATCAGGTGATGCATTGTGTACTTGGTGGGGAAAAAAGGGAAATATCAATTTTAATCCCGAAACTAGCCTTGCATGAATTTACAGTTAAGTTACCCTATAATTCTTTTTTGTGGAAAATAAGAGTATGAGTTAAGTAAATGAAAACCATATAATAAAATGTGACTAACAATTAAATACTATGCATATTATTATTATTATTATTATTATTATTATTATTAATTAATTAATTAATTAATTAATTAATTAATTATGATCAACCAAGAATGACAGTCTAAATTGAGGTGGAGGATAAGTTAAAAGAGAAAAAAAAAATAAAGAGAAAACTATCTTGGGCTTGTTGAACCAAACACCCTATCCTAACTATTTTCATTAGTCGTTTGTCACGCGATGATTGTTTTACGTAGCAAACTCATGCAACATTTAGACGACTTCTAGCACGCAAGTTGCTAAATAAGCTTAGAACACTTCCCAAACTAGCGAAGTAAGGATGCTTATGGAAACGCTAGAGAGAAGTAAAAACAATATGGCCAAATATAATTTTATTACTCACTAAAGAGAAATTACAAGAGAGCTTGTGTGTGTGCTAGTGAGTTTGTGTGTGTGTTGTGTGGTTTTGCAAAATGGCAAGTACAATGAGGTATTTTTAGGCTTGGATGCCAAGCACTTGAAATTTCTTAGCAACTTGCATAAATATCTTCTAAGATATAAATGCACAATTCTATAAAACTCCAGTCATGATTGCATGCAAGGCAGATCCTTCGAGGCATAACAAACACTTCTGTAATCCAATATAATATATTGCGAAATATTTTTAAAGATGTGTTACTATGGCTTTTTAGTAGATATAATTCATTCTCAGGTGAGTAGAAAAAGTTAGACATAGTTTTGTTTTCATAAGTTATTGTACTATGAATGTATCCAAGAAATTCAAGTTTTGATAATGCCATAAGCTTTCCCCTTACCATTGGAATTGGCTATGAAGGTGTTGAACATTTTGCCTTTTAAGCCGTTAAATAAATTCTCGTTTTAGGTGTACCTAATGTTGTTGGCACCCCGGTGATTGAGGAATAGCAATACTGTTATTCATTGTGTTTTCCTTGCTTGGCCATTAATTATTGGACATAAATTACTTAAGTTTTAACTTTTGATGGTGGATTATGATATTTATTGTGGCACTCTCACTTTTTGGCTTTATGGTTTTTAAAATCGTCATGCACTATAATTGACTTGCATTTTTTTTTTTCATGCATGGTTATCTTTGGATATTGTAGGGCATTATCTTGTAACTCAAGGTTTTTAAAGTCGTTATGTAAGTTGATGGCATAAGGTACTGCATTGAAAAAAAGACCTGGTATCAATTAATGAATTTGTGTGTTAGCTAAATTTTCGATTTCAATACCCAAGTGAATTAATGAAACTAATATTGAATAACAAAGTTGTGTTGTTAGCCTCTTCTATGTTGAGAAATAAATAAGTTCTAACATAATCCAATAATTATGGATTGTATTAAAAAATTAAATAGGTATATGTCCCCCCTTACGACATCTTACACTCTCGTCTCTCTCATAAATTGACTTGCGCTTTGACAATCTCTCTACCCCCCAAATCCTACCAAACAAGAGCCAATCTGTGTATTTTTTTTTATAGAAGTTTTATAAGCAAAAATCTCAATAGCAAAACCTCAAAATTGTTCAATGGAGTTATTTAGAGATGTAATATTCCTTACTTTTAGGAAAAAAATGATTACAAAATTTTTTCTTCCGGTCCTTCTTCTGTAACGCCATACTCGTCTCTAGAGTTATTTTGTTATTGCGATTTTGACTGAGATGAACAATTTTTTTTAAAAAATATTAATGGTCATACTTTCATCAGTACTTTATTGTGGCTCAGGCATTACTTTGCTCAAAGAAGATTAAGGGTCTGTAAACATTCCATCAATAACCTAAAGCTATTACTAACTAAAATGGTAGTTGATAGAATAATTGCACGAAGTAATAGGTCAAGAATCATACTGTAACAAAGAAAAGATAAAGGAATACCTTTGTTTTCAAGAGTGAAGATGATGACTTTTATTTGCCTCAAGAAACTAAATGATTTAACAGTGAATATTGTGAAATTTTGCGTGTACCAATCAACACAATAATAAGAACCAAAAGCTTAGAGATCAAAATCCATCATGAAAATCAGGCCGAATGCTCTGCAAAAGCAAGGACACCAAACTGAGATTTCTTCTTCAGCTCATGTGGGACTAGCCCAAATATTCATTTTCCTATTGGTCAGGCTGCCGTCTTGGCTGGTGATTTTTTTTTTCCTAAATAAAAACCATAGCATTGCAAAATTGTCATCAAATTTGACAACACTTCAATCACAACGACCATGATGCATGGTAGCACGAACAACAACAGCCCAACAGCTTTCATGATCTCGCCTTTCTTCACTTTAGCATTAGGCATAACTTTTTATCAATACAACAATTGTGTCCCCCAATTTTGCCACTTTCTTCCCTTTTAGAAGTTGCATGCACATCATCATTTTCACCCCTGAATTGTCCGCAACTTTTAAGACGGTCCTCATTTAAATGAAAGTGCTTTGTCCCTGCAAAATTGCAAATTGAATGTTAAGGTCACATATAAGAGTCAATTTATCTGGATTTAACACAAATTAAAAAACTACATATTTTTCATCTAATTTCCAGCAATCTAAAGCTCAGCATCAACAATAAAAATATGCAATTGCAAATCAATCTATCTAAATTTAATTTCTAACAATCTGAAGCTCAGCATCAAGAATAAAAAAAGGCAAATACAAATCAATATTTGAATTTAATTTCTAGCAATATGAAGCTTAGCATTGAGAATAAAAAAATGCAAATAAAAAGCAAGCCACCCTATTCATATCCTATGCAAGTAAGCCATTACTGACAACACAAAAGCTTCATCTCTTTAAGCTTCCTCAAATGAATCAATACAATGGCATAAAACTCACTAAGCTAAGTGTTCTTGTTTTCAGACACAAAACTAAACTGACTTGCCCAGTACACTGCAAACTTGACGACAGATACTCTCAACACAAATTAACACAATGGCAACTAAATCTTCACAAATTCATAATCATAGAGAACCAAATTTCAAATTAATGACGCAAATTACCTTCAGAAATCAATTACGGGAGCTGATGGCGAGTGAAGCCGAGAGAGTGAAGCGGCTGGTCAATTTTTTGAGACATCCGAGGGAGTGATGCAGCGTGAAGGAGCAAGATACAATCGACAAGGAAGAGAGAGAGCCGATGATAAGAACGGAGCATGGTGAGGGAGAATCAATTGGTGGTGAGAGTTGTGGCCTAAGAAGGTGAGATTGGTGGCGCTGTGAGTGAGGTGAGATTTGGCGAGAGTGAGAAGGAGAACACGTGTGGGCTTATTGTGCGTGTGTTTTGCGTGAGATTCTCACTACAGTAAAAATTTATACTGAAGGTTAAATCTCAACCCTCAAATTCCTTTGTTAGCTATCTAAAGGCGCGTTCATTAAAAGACAAACAACTGGGTACTAAACCCATGACACAAAGTAGTTAGACCCTTTCTATAAACGTTTGTTGTGGAGGCCGGGGCGGGGGGTATAAGTCTTTTTCCCCAAAAATTATAACAATCCACTAAGCTAACATGATATTAAACAAGTTAAGCAGGTCAATCTTTCTTTTAATATCTGATTAGCCCGTGTTTGATTCCGAAGTTAATATTGAGTATTTTGATCAGAAACTAGTTAAAATAGATTTTTTTATTTAAAAAAAATTAAAAAGACCTTTAATTGTGTGAAAAATACCCTCAAAATTTATATTAAATTAGTTTTTTTTTTCCCTAAACATCGACCTCTGCGTAACGCCGAAAACCCTGTTATTTTCTCTTTCGCGATCACCAGCAAACCCGCCAACCAAATCACAAAAGACTACAATAATTAAATAAAGTCAATGGCTTCATGCAAATACAGCGATTCTGATTCAATTTCAATCCAATCCATCATTCCCTTAAACCTCTCAAAACCCCATTTACCTTCCCAAGAACCCACCAACAGTAACATTCAAAGACTCACAGAGGAGGCCAAAATCGAGAGAGAAATCATTAAGGCAATAACAAGAGGGCAACCCGAGTCCTTGAAACCAAATTCGGGCGAAGCTATACCCATAGGGGAGCACTACGTGTGCGTGTCTTTTCACGAGGAAAAGGAGTCGGATTGCAGAGTGTGGGAGTGGCACGGACATGTGGTGTCTTATAGTGAGGGGCGTGGGTACACTCAGGAGTATGTGTATGGGAGTTATTTTGAGAGGATGATGAAGAAAGTGGTGGTTAGTGACGACGAAGATGAAGGGGAGAGTGAGCAGGAGAAGGGGATTGGGTTGGGGTTGAGAGAGTTTATTGGTGGTATGAATTTGATGGATGGAAGAGTCTTTTGCAGAAATTTCACCGATAATTCGAAGAGGTAATGATTTTATTTTTATAATGAAAAGTACATTGATGTATACTTTAGAATCTTGTTTACGTTTGTGTCACGAATATATATATATATATATTAAAGGGAATATCTATTATTTTTAATTGAGGTTGGAATGTATTTATTTTTGTTTACATATGGTGGCTAAAATTGTGACTGTGGATGTAAATGGTTTATTCTTTATTTGATGATTGCTGAATTTATGCCACATACACAACTAGATACAGTGTCTCATGGTGTTCTCTGTTAGACTGGGGCTTGATATTGTTGTATATGTGGTTTTTCAATTTGTCTCGGTGTGATAGCAATATTATTGAAAATATGAGAATTGGGATTTCGAACTATGTGATTAAGTTTAGTTGGATGGTTTGTATTAAGCTGCTCGTAGAGAGTAGGTATTGGATGCAAAGAGACATTAGTTTTGACTTATGTGCCAGTTACACTTTTTCATTTTTAGTTTCTTGCTGTTCTGTTTGTTTTGGACATCATTGCAATTTCTTCTCTGATTAACAAACACTTTCTTTATTTCAAAAGTCAGAATAAAAGAAAAGGAAGATTACTCTTTCAACAGTGACAACTTTATATGCTGCTTATTCTGTAAATTGATGAATTGTACGACTCTCAAATTGGACAATGAAAAACTGTGTTCTGTAATGTTTAACCTTATATATATATATATATATATCAATGGTTTTTGACCTGAGAGTATTGTTTTTGACCTCCTCCATTAATGGGTCCCCGAGGGATTTAGTGCCACTTAACATTTTATTTTAGCTCACAGTTTTTTTGACTTGGTAGAATCGACCTCATATGTAGGGTTTTGGTACACTTCTGTAAATCTTCTACCTTTGTTGTTTTACTGCTGGGATCATCTTTATCACTAATTCACACATCAGAATCTTTTCTTTATTTTTTTCATTGTTCCAGTGTGCTCGGCTAGTTTAAACTTTGAATTTGTTTTCTAATATACCCTTGTTAATAATAGCCACATAAATTTGTTTGTCTGTCTCTCTATTCATTCATTTATCTTCCCACACATATAATATGTTCTTGGCAAATACATATGTTTCCATTTGAGTGTGTCAGTTTTCACATCCCAACCAATTGGACAAATTTTTCTGATAGATCTTTCTGGCCAGCTTAGCTTTCTCTGGTTTGTATTGGTGATCTCAACATAAATTTCTAATATACATCAATTTCTGGTTTGTATTGATCACCAGTATTTTTAATTTTCTGTGTATGATTTCAAGCAAGTTCACTATTTGTGCTAGTTTTGATATTTTTATAACACATCCTTATTCAATGCTTTGTTTGAAACTGAGCTAATCAAAATGTGCCTTGCCTTATTGTTGCCTTTAAAATTTGTTTGCAGGATTTGAGAGCTGCTATCGGCAAATGTTGCGTACAAGCCTGAAGATCAAAAGAACAAGCTCTCTTCCTTTACATTCTATGATTTAAATTCTGATTGATATGGTTCTGTTCTCATGGGAACTTCTCTGGGAAAAAGGAAATACAAGGGATGTGTCCATAATTTACCGTCCACAGTTCAGAAACTAAGATTTCCTAGCTGTTTTAACAGCCAACATATTCCACAGGGACCTCTAATTGGCAAGAAATGCATTGTCTATCTGAAGCATTATATTCTATTTGACAATTGACATCTGAGTGTCTTTTATTACGCATGTTGGACTCCTTGTTTTCCATGTTTGATGCTTGAATGAAGGTGAAGACATGGCACATTTGTTCTGATGTGCGTCTCTTCTTAATCAACCTTGTTCTACACCTCATTGCCGATTTGTTGTTTCTCTACTATGTCCATAACCACTGTTGCATGATCTTTAAAGCTTCTTTGTAAATGTAAATTTTGTATTTCAGCTGAATCTGAAAGCGTATCAGTTAACGAATTTTGTTTAACAATAACTTTCCGAGATTATATCTATCCATCACTGCTCGTTTAAAAACTACTTGTTATTTTATTCCTCAAGACCAACAATATCAAACATTCAAACTGGCCTTCTGTTTTTTATGTGCTTTTGCTTGCCTTGAGCTTTCTTGGTGCTGAATAAATGTCAATTCCTTTGAGCTATGAAACGAGAAGCTCCCTGCCAGGGGAAAAAAAAGAGAAAAGTAAAAAAAAAAAAAAAAAGAGATTGATGATTGTCTCAAAAAATGTAAATTGTTTTAACACCTTTTTATTTTTTGAAAGACAACTAGACAAGCACCTTTTTAATATTGTTGGAGTGAATTTCAAAATTTTCAAAAAATAAAATATTCACTTACGGCGTGCGACATTCTTCAGATTTAGAGGGAATTGGAATATTGGATTTGTTTGCCCCGGTTCACAAGCATGCCCTTGATTCATGAGAAGCATTCTTATGCAATCCAAGGGTGTTTCCGACTTTCCGTAATTGAGCGACCAAATAACCAAATGGGCAAAGGCGCCATAATTAAGGCGGTACCCCCTCCCGCGCGAGTTTGATCTTTTTGATATCGCTTGAATCTGATTTTAATTTTCAACTGTATACACGACAGCCGAAATTTTAAGTCTCCTCTAAACCGTCCACTTTGTAAATAATCTTAAACAATCTAACGACTATCAAATATGCCAAGTCAGCGATCCGCAACACAAACTAGCACACTTTCTGACTCCAACAACCTCCACCGTCGATTCGCTTATTTTCCCAGTACCCATCCAACGGTTCACGCACTCCACGTCTTCAATCCGCATGAATCCACATCCACGAATTAAACTCCAGATCTCCGTCCTATATATATCTCTTCAACACTTAACGCTTCCTCACACCGTCCAGCTTTACTCTTATCCCTTCGAAGAAAAAAGAAAAGGAAAGAAAATATCTACAAGCCTTACCTTTTTCTCTCTCTACCAAATCGAAATTAATGGCACCAAAGGCGGAGAAGAAGCCGGCTGAGAAGAAGCCAGCGGAGGAGAAGAAGACATCGGTGGCCGAGAAGGCACCGGCGGAGAAGAAGCCGAAGGCCGGCAAGAAGCTTCCCAAAGAAGCCGCCTCTGGCGACAAGAAGAAGAAGCGCGCGAAGAAGAGCATCGAGACGTACAAGATTTACATCTTCAAAGTCCTGAAGCAAGTCCATCCCGATATCGGAATCTCTAGCAAGGCCATGGGAATCATGAACAGTTTCATCAACGATATTTTCGAGAAGCTTGCCCAGGAAGCTTCAAGGCTGGCAAGGTACAACAAGAAGCCGACGATTACATCTCGGGAAATTCAGACCGCTGTGAGACTTGTACTTCCTGGTGAGCTGGCTAAGCACGCTGTTTCTGAGGGTACCAAAGCTGTTACTAAGTTTACTTCTTCTTGAAGGAAGTTTGTTGCATCGGTCGGTGGATTCGGGTGTTATGTGATTTGTGTAGTTAGTAGTTTAGGCCTTTAATCTTACTAGATGAAGTCGTTTTTATGTTTTTTGTTTTTAAATCTTTGGTGGATTTTTAGGGTTTGTTTGGATGTACTAGAAATTTGGATCTGATCCGGGTGATGTGCATGTTCATTATGTTAGAATATGAAAATGAAATATGTTTTCAGAATTGCCGTTGTTGGTTCGTTGCTGAATTGTGATAGGTTATTGTGAAATTGCTTGGTGTGAAAAAAAAGGGCACAAAATTGATGCTTTTTTGTGTTGTGAGAAGTCCCTTTTTTAGCCAGTTTAGAGATTTGGAGATGTATATAGGTATTTTGATTGGTGGGAATTTCTTGGTTATGCTTTTCCTTTTATCTTTAGTGTAAATCTAATTTTAACTTATTTGGCTCCTTTCCGAGCTTTGTGAATCTGAAAATGTTCCAATCAACCTTGTGAAAGTGGATTTAATTGAGAACAACTTTAAATGGGAAGTTGGAAACTAGATGAGGAAATGAAAAGATTAATGCTCTCAAAGTTCTTAAAAGACACGGGCAAAGCAGAAAATTTCAGTTTCTGCTGAATGGTGCCGCTGTTTCTATTTTGTGAAGTCAATATTTTAGCGCCTCTCAGTTTACGGTCAATTCCCTTGTACATACGTGTCTAGGCCCAATGAAAAAAGCTATAAGATTTTGAGAGAGTGCACTGACCGTATCAATTCTATTTTAAAAAGGCGCATCGTAAGAGGAGCCAGGTATGCAAACAGCACAGGTGTCCTGATGATGGCAGCTATTGTAACTGAAAACTGAATCCTTTCCCTCCCCTGTTTCTCTGTCCCGCTCCTAACTTGTGCATCGTTCTCTTCTCATCTTAGAATCTGCCTTATTTCGGCAATTTCGCAATCAAGATTCAAGAACCTTCGTCTCTCAGCAACTAATCCAGTTCGAAAATCAGAATCAAGAACTGGAAGCACTTTATTTCATTCCACCCACCCATTTCGCCGTCACACATGCAACTTGACTCTGATTATTTGGCTGCTGCATCTTCTTGAGGTCATTTCCTGTGAAGAGGAGCTGTTTGATTCACCCAATTTGCAATGGAAAGCTCTTTGTCCTACTAAATGACTCTGATTATTTGGCTGCTGCATCTTCTTGAGGTCATTTCCTGTGAAGAGGAGCTGTTTGATTCACCCAATTTGCAATGGAAAGCTCTTTGTCCTACTAAATGATCCCACTCCGTGCTCCCGTTTCTTCTTGTGTAAAACTTGCATACACACATAGCTCTGCAGCAAGTCTCTGAATTACTACACTTGTCTCTCTGATCGTTTATGTTCATGATCATATTATTCAAAATTTAATGTATATGCTTAAACATGGTGTCTAAACATTGTACTTTTCATCATGCTGTTGACTTAAGATTTTCCACTGTTGTCAATCTTTCTTTACTTTCCAATAACAGTATCAAGAAAGGTTGATATCAAGGAACTATTTGTGTTCCTTGACGACAAACTAGTCAAGGTTATTATGAGTTTCAAGCTCTGGATTTAGGAAATCTGTTCCATCATTTGTGGTTTTGTTACTACGATCGACTGTGTTCTCCTGAATGGGTATGTTTTTTGCTTTATGGGTACTCACTATTTTGAGAATAAGATCAGCTGTTTGTATTTTCTGAATGTTTGTTTTTAGATTTTTCAATTGCCTATTAAGAATCTGATTAACATTTTCTTTTTGAGTAATAGAGTAAGACAATTCTTGTTTGCTCAGAAACTCTTTGCTTGCGAATGATGTCCAAGAAAATTTACAATGCACTTGCTTTGACGGAGGAGTGTTTACTTATAGTAGTGAATCCCTAACGTGCTACTGATTTGAGATCTAGCTTTAAAAAGCGATCCCTTGTTCTAAGTAGTTTTAACCATTGTGTATATGCATTTTCCAGACTCAAACAAATCAGCCATTTATCCCTGTGTATGCGTAAGATTTTTTGAAGTATACTTGATGACATATCGATTTTTGTTTCAATAACTGACAATCATAAATTTGTATTCTCCTTAGATTAAGTATTATTAGCGTTCTTTTTTGGAGGGCTTAAATTTACATAACTGTGGTTAATCATATCTTCAATGTCTTGTGTCAACGTGGTGGTTGACAGCCCAAAGTATCATTACAAAGATGATAGCTATGGGTTTGACATGGAAATGGCAGCTGTGTATTGTGTGTTGGATGCAACATGCTCTTTGGCGAGAAAATTGTAGGACCTTCTATGCAATTTTCCTCTCGATTTTTTTTTTTTCATTCCAAATTAGGTTCAAAACTAGTAAATGAATGATACATTCTTCAGGTTCAAATAGAATCATCCAAGATAAACTCAGAGAAGAAAGACTGGTGCTTAGATTGTAAGTTTTTGAAGTAGTTATGGCAGTAGAGACTGTGAGGCAATGATGTTTCGAGGACGTCACAGAAGGGCTCTCTTAGAAGTTAAATTCACAACGCAATTACCACACAAGATTCCTGGCCACATTGTCCTCCTTTTCCTTTTAATTCTTCCGTTATAGAGTTGTTTATCAGAAGTACTGTAAAGTGACATGAAATAGTGGAATTTCTTGTACACCATAATATTTCTGGTGAATTTGAAATTTGACAGTTGAAGTAAAGAATAGAAGTTGCAATTTACTGAAAGTCCTGGTGTCTGTATTACAGGATTTCTGTACTTTTGCATTCCATTAAGTTTATGTACAGTTGCCACAGTTCATGAAATTTCTGCTTTTTCCCAAAATGATCACTGCACTACCATGATTTATGTTTTATTGTTCTCCTTCCATGTTGAGTTGATACTTCTACAAATCTCGTTAGGGCTTTGTGCATTTAGGCAAAAGAAACGGATAAAAGAAATGTGAGAAGCTTTTGCATGACAAGATATTATTACCGTAACTTCACAAATCAGTCTGCCTGCACCCTGAAAACAGGTGATCCTTACACAGAAAAGCGGTTATTATAACCAAGTAACGGAGCACCTTTCCCTCCTCTATATCTCTCGCTTAATACTTTCCGAGATATTCTGATCAAATCCCAATCACAATCAAGAACATCACTTCCTCTTTCAATTGATAATCCGTGTTAAAAATTGATCCAGAATTCTAGTGCTTTGCATCTTGATTATGTTAGAAAATGAAAATAGTATACTGAACAATTATGATGAAATTGTAGGTTAAATGGGGCTTCAATTGTGATTTGCCTGAAGTTGTCTATTGTGGCCATGGCTGGTTTCCTCAATTTTCAAATCTTGCTTGAGCCCAAAATTATAAGTTGGTAAGCAAAGTTATTTGACGTCACGTGATCAGTACAACCCATTTGCTGAAATGCTCGCACACCGCAGTGTACTGGGAATTTCAGTAGTTACAAGGACTATAGTAATCTAAAGATGTTCCAATCAACCTCAGAAGAAGTGATTTAATCAAGCAGAAGCTTAAAGAAAATTGATGAGAATATTGAAGATTGATGCTTTGAAGTTGTTCTTAAAATAAACAGGCAACGTATTCTCTGTGAATTCTATTTTAAGCGCACGGCTACTCTAGCCAGGGGTGTGTGCGTGGGTATTTATAGGTGTCCTCAGGATGACAATTACTAAAACTGAAAAACTGAAGCTGCTTTCGCTCCCTTGTTTCTCGCTCCTACTCTGTTCTTGTACAGTATTTTCTTCGCAGCTTTATTTGAAAGTGCTTTATCTTGGCAATTTCACAACCAAGATTCAAGAAACTTTCTTTATCTGTCAGCAAATAAGCCATTCTGAAAATCAGAATCAAGAACTAGAAGCACTTTCTTTCTTTACACCCATTTCACTACTCCACATAAAACTTGACTCTGATCATTGGTTTGGGGCAGAAACATCTTCTTGAGATCATCTCTTGTGAACAGAAACAAGTTTTCAAGGGCTGTTTGATCATACAAGTATGCAATGGGAAGGCTCTTTGTCATACAATATGACCAGACTCCAGACTCACGTGTCTTCTTGTGTACTATTTGCCATACCCAATTTGCTTTGCGGCAAGAAGTAGTCTCTATGGTAACATCTCTCTCTCTCTCTTTCTCACTGATCAATGTGGATACTTTTTGAGTAATAATATGTATGCATGTGTATATTATTTGAATAAGGATGATGTATGCTTAAGCATGTGAACGTTGTCCGCACAATCTGTATATTTTGTTGAACTTCAGCTTTTTCATGGTTGTTTGCATCAATCGTTTTTTACATGCCAACAATAGTGACAAGAAAGACTAATACCGGTAACCACTTAATTGAGTTTCTTTTTAGAGCTTCATCGTTTCTTTTTGTGACAAAGAAGACAATTCTTATTTGCACAGAAACGTTTACTGGTGAATGATGTCCAAGAAAATGTAATTGCTCTGACAGAAAAGTACTTAATTATAACATGCAGCAATGATTATCCTGTTTCCTTATTTACGAATCCTGTTGCAAACTTGATCTGTTGTTCTAACTATTGTTTTCATGCATTTTACAGGTTAGAACGAATGAGTCACTTCTCCTGGAAAAGGCGTAAGTTATTTGTTGAATTATACTTGATTACACATCAGTTTTTGTTTCACTATCCAACAACTATAAACTTTTTATTCTTCTTAGATTAAGTAATACTTTGTGTTCTATTTTAAATTGCCTTTAAATTTCACAATTATGATTAATCATAATCTCGACGTACTAGAGTCAACGTGGTGGTTGACACCCCAGAAAATTATTACTTGGAAGATGCCTTCGACCTCATTGTGATGATAGAGGCAGATGTGCATTGTGTTGGATGCAACATACTATTGGGCCAGAAAATTGTAAGATATTCCGTGCAATTTTCCTCTTTTTGCATCGCTTTCTACTTCAAATTAGGTTCAAATAATGTAAATGAATGTTACATTCTTCAGATTGAAGTGGATTCATTCCACGAAAGACTCATAGAAGGACGACTGATGCTTGAATTGTAAGTTATCGAAATATATTTATGTTTAGTATACAAAGTTTTTGTGGGTTTTGATTGAAGATTCTGTTTGTAGGCGGAAGCTGCTTTACTGGAATGGTGAGCAGATGATAGACGCAATCACATTGCTTCCGCCTGAGGATGAGGAGGACGACTAAATTACTGTGAAGCAATGATAATTAATTTGAGAATATCACATAAGGGTTCTCTTAGAAGTCCTATTAAAAATGCAATGGCTGTGCAGGATTCTTGTCCATTTTCCTT
Organism: Atalantia buxifolia; assembly: GCA_030444775.1. Lineage (NCBI taxonomy): Eukaryota > Viridiplantae > Streptophyta > Magnoliopsida > Sapindales > Rutaceae > Atalantia > Atalantia buxifolia. The sequence continues at coordinate 15,679,569 of CM059838.1, forward strand.
CTTTCCTTTTTGTTCGTCTTATAGATTTGTATCTCTGAGGAGAAAGTGCAATTTCTGTCCTTGTTGTTAGAAGAATTTCTGAGATACCATAATATTTCTGATGAATATGATATGTGACAGCAGAAGCTGAGAATAGAAGTTGCAGTTTACTGAAAATTTCTGGTGTCTTCCCATGTAAATATTCCATCAAGTTTCTGTACTACATGCTACAGTTCATTATCATGAAAATGCTACTATATATTTTCTCCTCTAGAATTACTTTCTACTCCTAAGTGAGTTCAAATTTTGTTTCTCAAATGTCCATTCTTCAGATTCAATTGGATCCACCCGAACCTGATGATTACTCGTTATTCCCAGAAGGAAGTATTCTTACCGCAATGTAAGCTTATAAAACGGATATGGCGTGACTGTTATAACTTTTCAGGGTTTTGATTGATGAATCTGATTATAGTGATAAGTTGCGGTACTTGGTGGTCATAGCACAGTGGAAGGAAGCGGTTTGGTAGGAGCTTCGTTCATTGTGAGGCAATGAGTATGGCAGATCCTGGACAGCTCAAGGGGGGTTAACTTGTGTCAAAGTTCAATTAACATTGGTTACCTACTGCACACGGCACAGGATTCTTGTTTGTTATTCTTTTGTTTCGTTGTTGTTGTCATTATAGAGTTGTTTGTTATTCTTTTGTTAGTACTCAGAAGTGAGACGAGAAGCTGATTTTTTTTTTCTTAGAATGATAACAACTTTGAGACATTAAATATTTCCGATAAACTTGAGATTGCATAAGGACAGGGCTTAGTTCTGATAAACTCAGAAAGATTTCGTTTCACAGCTCAGGATTCTTTTTCATTACTCTCTTTCCATCTTAGTTCTTCTCGTTACAGATTTGTTTGATTCTCTCATTACTCAAAAGCATTCAAGACACTAGAGTAATTTTGGTAGGTTTGAGATATACACCAAATTCAGAAATAAAGAGAAGTTGCAATTTACTCTAGATTCTGACCATTATTTTTTTAACTGAAAATCCTGTAATTTATTGCTTGTAATTTTCGCAATGCTCTTTGTATATTTTCAGAAACAGTTATGTGAAGCCAATATCAATAGCTTCATAATTCTTTCTGAGCCCGTTATTCTGCCCGACCCAATTTGACTGCTCATATAGAATTTCAGAAATATAAATGTGTGTGTACATATATATTTTAAAAGTATCACATAAATAAAAAGTAGCCCTTTATTTAACTCAAAACTCAAACCCTAAACCTAGATCTTGACAAATGAAACCTGCTCAAAATGAAGCAGTGGCAGAGCGATCTGCTGTTCGATACGATCAGAATCCTGACACACGTTTTTTCTTGTGTACTACATGTCATACCCACATTGCTTTGTTGCGAGAACCGTTCTCCTTAGTAACATCTCTCAACTTTCTTCTCTTTGATCATATATATGTTTGTGTTCATACTTTTCAAAACCTATTATTTCATAATGCCATACGCTTAACACATCGAATGAACCTTGAGAACAAAATTCAATTATTAATATTGCAGCAAGCACCTTGTCTATTGATTGAAATGAATTTCGAACATTAATTCTCCTCTCTTCTAACCATTTTTGTGAATGCATTTTGCAGGATACGCTGACTGCATCAGTCATCCTGGAGAGCGTGTAAGACAGCTGCTTGAATTTTACTTTTTGGTTTGATAATAGAAATGTTGGAAATTTAAATTTTATATGATTCATTGTGTTTTTGATAATTAAGCAGTGACAACTTGGTGATTGACAACTCAGAAACTCATTCAAGGGTCAACGGATCCACTGTGGCAAATTTGTACTGTGTTGGATGCTGCGCCCAAATTGGCTACAAGTTTGTAAGATCGTCTGTACAATTTTTCCCTAACAGCGTAACTGATTCAAATTCCTGTATCTCAAAATGCTAGATTCTTCAGGTTCAAGTGGAATACTCGCATGACATAATTCGAGAAGGAAGAATTCTGATGGATTTGTAAGCTTCTGACTGAAAATTATACCAAAATTGCTTGTCAGTATGTAGAATATTTTATATTTCCTTTTGGGTTTTGATTGCAGGCGTAAATTGTTGTTCTGGAATGGTCAGCTGATAATGGACTCAATGAGAATGCAACCAATTGTGGACGCATTTCCAGAGCAATGACAATTCAAGGACAAAATACAAAGGGAGCAAAGGACTTTTTTTCTTTTTTTTTTTAATGTTCATCCATTTTAGTTAATCTCTTTGTATGATTCTCTTGAGTACTTATTTTATGCAAGTGAGATGATGGGAAATTCCAATTTCTAAATTATTGTATAAGGATTATGATTTTGTAAGAAAAATGTATCTAAAATAGTAATATATGTAATTCATACTCTGTCATTGAACATAGATAACTATAACACACTAAGTGCTGTTTGAAACACAATTACATCATGTATTTCTTATTTACTTTTTTAAATAGTCTTAGCTTATTGAGGGGAAAGAATATCATAGAATAGAAAAGCAAAAGAATACGTCATCAAGTCTCTTGAATGATAAGCGGCCTGCATTGTTCAAGAGACTACAATGATACCAAAAACGTTTGTTTGCTCTGATTTTTCGAGTGGTGAGAATTTAGTAGGGCATCAATATCGTGGTGTAGTGGAGGCTTTTCAAAAAAATATAGTTTAAAATATAGTTTTCAATATAGTAAAATTTATGTATATATAATTTTATATTTTAATAACATCTTCACTTTAATAAAATAGAAATATCTCTATTAGAGAAAGAATATATATATGTGTGTGTATATGTGTGGGCGTGCGTGTGCTTGTCATTTCTAATTCAAATATATCATCTTCCCTTTTAATATTCCAATGAGTATTGTTATAATTAAATAAATTATATACGTAATTCACGTAGAAAATCAAGGACGGTGGTATACTTGAATCAGAAATGGCAAGTACTCATAGAATTAATTATTAAAAGGGAAGCTGATATACTTGCAAAAAGCTAAAAAGTGGCACACAAAGGACAGTGGTCCCTAACTATCACACTTGGCACAGCCCAAACAAATTTTACAAAGGCGCCCTGGACCACTTGCAACATACACCAAGTACACTAAACGACGATGCCCACAAAAAATCGCCTCCTTGCTCTCCAAGCATGTTTTTAATAGTCCAAAAATCACTATAATGATAGAAAAAAAAGGACATGAAAGTTTCAGAAATGATAGTAAAATCATTATTAAAAGTTTTCCACATGGCAAGGTACCTATTATGTAAAGGCAAAAAGGTTCTATCTCTCTTATACTCATCGTAGGAAACACACACAAAATCATTATTAAAAGTTTTCCACGTGGCAAGATACCCAGGGTTTATTATGTAAAGGCAAAAAGGTTCTATTTCTCTTATACTCATCGTAGGAAACACACACAAAAGAAAAGAAAATAAAATGGCTCATAAAAGAATATTAAAGAGAAGTTGGTGAAGTTCATATACAATGAAATTAACGTCAACCCAACTAAGAAAATACAAAATTGCCAAACTCTGTTACTGAAACAGAATTGGTATGTTAACAAATAACTTATGGAGTTGCAATGTGAACAGTCTTAAATTTTCTGTGCTGCAAAATGCATAAAATGGAAACCAAATGTTAGACCATAGGATATACTGATTAAATCCTTCTCTTAAACAGCAATGAAATTTACTTAAAACACTTAGTTTTGTGTATACAGCCGAGAAGTATCTATAAAATCAAGTGCAAGTTATAAAAGGCTGACTATCTACGCTCTCCATAGGGAAAAGGATAAAAACAGTATGATCAAGAAAGGTAATGTAACAAATGAATAGTGGAAGATGTTACTTTCAACAATCCAGTGGTGGGAAGTTTGAGGCCACTACAGCACCATTAAGAACAGATAAACTCAGAGAAGAAATCAATTATTTACTAAAACAAGCATTCTTTATGTTTTCGTATTGGCACATAAAGAAAATTTACATCAAACAAAAGAAAATGATGCGGAAATTACTAATTTTTCATATGCAATAGGAATTAGAATCAGGACTAAAATATTGTATACCTTGTTTTGAATAAAAGTTATGCATCTCCTTTTGCAGCAAACACACATTAAAAATTTGAAGAGCCATTTATAGCACCAAACCAAATATGACCAAGAATCCATTATCGAGATTATTATCCCCATACCATAATTGTGAATAAGAGAGCAATCGAGCATTTACTACCAATTTATGAATTAAAAAACATAAAACGATGACTTGACAATAACAGTGGACGAAGACTAGCTAAAAAAGCTTATATTATAGTTCACAAGTGTAGATATAATGAAGAATCCAAGAATAGAAGTCCAGCAGGACAATGCGAGACTAAGAAAAGTAAAGGCAAGGCAAAAACAAGCATTTACTTACTACATAAGCGCATCTTGAAGCAAGCAAATATGTGTGCTGCACTTTCGGCAGAGGTAGTATACGAGCTCTTGATTGTACAAAACCTCGTGGTTTTTTGCCATTGCAAGTGGCAACAATGAGGACTGGACTACAACACAAAAAACTAATAAAAATGTCACTCCGAAAATTTTTTCGAGACACGGCATTTTAGAGGCTGTTTTACCGCGCGGCGCTAGAAGGTGTCACCTAAAAGTGGAGGTCCTACTGAGAAGTTGACAGGTGCACAATTTATCATATTTAGTCATCCATCTTTTTGTCACAGACCGTGCCGATAGATAACTGAATAATTTATACTTTGCTTAATTTCCTGATATTAGGAAATTTCAATGTGAATTTTTTATCGTATTCCCCTTGATAGAGATTGAAGCCCGCTTTGTGTATCACAAGTGTAAGGGAAGTGGTTCAAGTCCCCGCAGACGTATTGTAGGAATTTAATTTAAATTTTCTTTTTCAAAACTTAAGTGAAGGCAGTCTTTCTCCTAGGAGAGGAGTTGACGTCCTTCGAATATTTGAGAGGGTTAAAATTTGAGCGGTGTCATATCAAAATTGATGTAAATTGGTCTCAATAATTTATATAATTGTAAATATCATGAGCAATAGTCTAAAAAAAAAAATGGACTGTCTTTATACGCAGTCAAATCTAAAAACACATTTTAAAGTAAATTGTAATGTGAAAGGGCCTGGTGCTTAACTGACTTAAGAAACCAAAATTGTTTCAGGCGGAAATGGGTGTTGTTCTAGTGTGCCTAGGTGTGCACTGTTATGATGCTCGACTGCAAGCATGTTAGCATTCTATTGGGGAATGTGGTTCAGCACACACTTTTTTTTTTTTTTTTTTTTTGATTAGAAAGTAAACCTTTCCATAAATTAACTTGAAATCATGAACAAGACTTCGGCTGGAAATTCATCCAACCAAACAACATCAGCCATTTTTTGGAGAGACAACTTAGCTAAATAGTGAGCTATATCATTACAAGATCTAGGAGTGTGTTGAGCCTTGAAATTCTGAAAACTCTTCTTTGTTTCCAGAATTTCAGAGATCACCCATGTGATTTCAGTCATGCTGCTGTCTCTGCTATTTATAAGCTCTACTACTTCTAGGCAATCCGATTCAATCAGCACAGAGTTTTCTCCCACTCTCAAAGCTACCTGCAATCCCCATTCCACCGCTGCAGCTTCAGCCATAGCCACATTGCCAAAATATCGAGAAGTTTTAATGGCTGCAGCTATACACTTTTTGTTCCAGTCTCTGATAATCACCCCCAGCCCAGCTACCTGTTTCTCAGAATTCACTGCAGCATCTACGTTGACCTTTAGCCACCCCTTTGGAGGAGGTTGCCACTGCTTTTTCTTTCCATCCTTCTTCTGATCTACCCTTAACCCATCATATTGTCTGGCAATCTTAAAAGACTCCACTACTGCTTCAGCTCTTGCTATCAAACTATTTGGAGCCTCTTGTTTCCTTTCAAAGAGCCATTTGTTCCTAGCATTCCATATCACCCAGAGCAAGGCTGCAACTGACTCCTTCTCTAAATTTTTTTGCGGTTCAGCACACACTTAGAAGTTGATATGTGCACAGTTGTATCATCCGTGCTAGGTAGAAAATTATCTACTGACCAAACGAATTAGGTGCCAAATTAATGGCCATAGAGTTTCTGTCCCTAATTTGTCCCTGAAGTTTATTTTTCTTACAAAAATGCCCCTTGATAGAGATTGAAGCTTGCTTTGTGGTATCAATACGTGGACTGCCTTTTTATGCAGTTAGTAAAGCTAATTTAATAATTAATTCTATGAGTACTTGCCATTTCTGATTCAAGTATACCACTGCCCTTGATTTTCTAAGTGAATTATGTATATAATTTATTTAATTACAACAATACTCATTGGGATCATATAGCAATAGCAATAGCAATAGAAAGACAAAGAAAATTTAAGTTGCCATTTAATTACATATAATACTCATTGGGATCATATAGAAATAGCAATAGAAAGGCAAAGACATTTGAAGCTGCCCCTAAGGGCCTGACCAATTGATTTTTATTTTTTTAAGTAGATTTATTTAGCTTTTTAAATTTTTTAAACAAATTTATTTAGCCAACCACCTAAATTCGAATCATAATGAAGGAAGGTGGTTAATTCATAGTTTTTAAATAACGAGAGTTTTACTATGTATTAAATTAATTAATTAATTAATTAAGAAAATGTGTTAATCTGGATATATTAATACAAATGTAGCGATACATTATTTTAACAGTTAAATTAGGTCAATAGCCTTAACTCTTATGTTGTGTTTATTTTGTGAAGTGGGAGTGATGAGTTTACTTTACAATTTTAAAGAAGGATTGAGAAATTCACTCTATGGGCCCCATCTATTTTTGGAGTGGGGAGTGAGAATGCGACTCCCATGGGGAGAGGTGGGAGTGGGAATCCACTCCCACATCTTCCTTTTCTACTCTTTTTTTATTAGATTTAATAAAATAAAATAAAAAAATATTATATTTATTTAAATAATATTATTATAGTTAACTAAATAATAATTTGTATTGATTCTAAGTTAAAATTATTTAAAAATGATATTATTATATTAATAGAGAATTAATAATATTACTATATACTATCTTTATTTGAAAATATAATATTATTATATTTATTTAAAAATGATAGTATTATATCTGTTTAATATTAATAATTAATAATAATAAATAGTTCATTTTAAGAAAATATTAATTTTTTACTAAATAATATTAATTTTATTATTTTATATAATAATAAATTTAATATAATTATTATATAATTATATGTGTTATATAATTGATTGATTGATTTACATAAATGTGTTATGGGCTTGAAAGTGGTGCCAAAGTCATGATTTAATTGATTGACATAGTTGCCCATCTCATAGGTTTTATTTTCAAAAATATCTAGTCAAAAGTCACCGGTTTTTAGCTTCTTAATTAACCAACCGATTTCAGTACCCTTTCAAAAATAAAATTTCACGCTCTCTTTCTTATGTTCAAATAAAAAAATGAAAAAGAAGAAACTATTAATTGTTGATTAAGTTAAAAGGGTTAATTGAACTATTAGATAGGTTTAATTGAGTTGGAGTTATTTGATCAACTAGATTTCTTACTATTTATGGTAATTTTTTTATGTTTGCCTCAAATAATTTAATTAATTTAAGTCATTGCTTGAAAACAACAAAATTCCAAATTGTTGATTAAGTTGACAATGAAGTTACTATAGTATGTAACTTTTTTAGAACTGAAAACGAGTCGAAAATAGTCGTAAATGTGTTTAAAATTATTAATTCAATGAAGTTCAATAATTTGGTATTTATTATTTCTAGTTGAATTTTTTTATTATATTGTACTAAGCCTCTCCAAGATAAAATTTCTAAAGCCGCCACTATATGTGTGTGTGCGCGCGCGCTCTCTCCACGATGCATGAGTTTCTTTAAAGTTCCAAGTAAATTGGTGAGCTTTAATCATGATTCTTATGAGTAGATAGTATGAATGATGCTAGTGATAAGCATGGGACAAGTTGAAATGCAAACTTGCTATGATAGATATAACATGAACAATCCCACAGTAGTTATTTAATACTAAAAAAATGATAGTATGTGAAATAAAAGGGAGGTCATGAATAACTACTTTGCTGTAAGCACAACTCTAAGTCAAGAACATGAAATAAAAGGCGAAAATCTTAAAATTTTAGTATTCCAAGGGAAACTAGCTTTAAAACTAAAGTGAACTAACTATAGTTTGTATTTATTGAGATCTCCTCTCATGATTAGATCTTTTCTAGAATGAAATTCACTTAAATGATGGATGGTTAATAAATTAAAAATAAAATAATTGAATCCTAATTACACACTAACACTGAAGAACAAATAAAGTTAAGATTTCACCCGTTGGGAAAGAATTCTAATCCGTATGAAAATGGCTAGTCATCAAATAATTTTTCATGCCGTGGAAGAATCTGAGCTGCAGTCAATTTTTTGCGTCTTTAATTTTTTTGTAACCGAGTACTTGGACCGCGAGAAATTAAAAGGGAAACAGAACAGTAATAAACAAATAAATAAATTAAAAAAATAACCATGCAGTCTCTTGCAAATTTTGTAATAACCATGAAAATAATCCTACAGAGTACTTAGGACATTAAGCAAATACAAACAAAAAAAAAAATCTTGACTAGTTTCATTCAATAAATCTTCTTAAATCTTAAGAGGTTCCTCAACTGGCTGCAATCTTTCGGCGTCTAGAATCTGGTTACCGTCCCAGAACAATAAATCCTCCCTGAATAAAAGTTCTTCAATTAAAAATTGCAATGGAAATAACTAAATCTATCTAACAAATTAAGACAAAGTCTTTTTGAGAGTATTTTTTAGTTGAAAAAAAGAAAAAGAATACTTACAAATACAGTCCGAAGTTTCCTTGTTGGTAGAGATAACTACTTTGATAATCCGCTTGAATCTGAAATCGTAGTACAAGTTTCAGTTAGAAAAATGTGTATAACTCGGTTATTGTTATTGACTCAGCATTCATTGAAAGCCAAGCCTAAAGCTTAAGTCATAAGAAGGCTGCTTCTTACCACCGCTGGAGCTTTAACGGAAAGTTGGAAACTTAAATATAAAGGATGTACATAATCTTACACATTTGAAGCCCACCATAGTCTTGCATCCTGTGCAAGTTACATACGCTAATGTGACATCACCAACACCAATTTTAAAATGATTTTCTTCTGTTGGAACAACCAAGTTGTCACTGGATGTCAAACACGTACGTGTAATTAATCACAATGCAAAGTTAAGGGGATCGAGTTAATTTCGTAATTCAACATGTCAATAAATAAATGTAACCGAGCAAATAAATTACTTACGGATTCGCTGCATGAACTGAACGATTTTGTGCATGCTACAAAAATATGTTGAAGGCAATGGTTAGGCCAATATAATTCATTGATCGATATTGCTGCAATATATAAAGAGCCATTGATACCATAGAACCGAAAAAGAAAGAAGAGAGATATTACGTACGGTGTATATGGAATTTTGAATCAAAAGAATGTGGGTATGACAGCGTCGGCACAAATAGAACTGTGAAGAAAGACAATCATAAACAATTGCTTCTTTGTTTCCTTCCATTGATCAAAAATATCTCTCGGAAACCAAAGAATCGTTATGTCAAGAATTGCATGCGTTAATTAGAGAAGTATCTCCTCTTATAATGATTTCATGAGGATGTTTCCTAGTCGATTTCTAATTAATAATTGAAAAAAAAATGAGTTTAACATGTGGAGGAAAAAAAGAATTCGAGTTATATTATTATTATTATTATTATTATTATTATTATTATTATTATTATTATTATTATTATTATTATTATTATTATTATTATTATTGCTGTTGTTGAAAATAACATCAATTTGCAGCTTGAAATATTTTAATACGACTCAACTACCTACGACGCTACAACTGTCTTTATTTGAATCATATCCAACAGGATTGTGTCTCGAATATCGATCTGTAATTAACAGAGTTTAAGTCGTGTTAAAAAAAAAATTGAGTTGTAATAATATTATAATAACAACAATGATAATTACTGAAAATAGCATTTTTAATTTCAATACATTGACTCAACCACGATTCTCTTGTTAACATTGACTCCACTACGATTGTCTTGTTAATAGTGTACTGCGTCGAATGTTTTTCTATAGTAACAATAAGGATCTTATTGTTAATTACTTGATACAAAAATGGATTTCAGGAATCATGATCAGAGGAAGATTCTGATGAGGATACATGGGTGGGTGTTTTATCTGTCAAAGGCAAGGGGTTCTTTTGTGTAAAACTTTTTTTTTTCCAAGATTGGTTGAATAGTGTGGAAAATTTATTTGACAATGCTCTACTTTGAAACTGGTTGCTTAAATAATTGAGTTCAAGGCGCTTGGTGTACATAGATGATTGGAAATTAGAGGCGATAGTGGGAATTGAAATCCGCCAATTCGATTATGGGAGAAGATGAAGAAGCAACTGAAGGCGCAGTTCTATCAGTCAAAAAACAAACACCCCAGTTCAGCTGAAAGATGTAACATCTCATATCAACACATTAAACCGTAAAAATTCTTATAATATGGCATATAGAGCGAAACTGTTGTGCAGAGGTTGGGCTAGGGGGAAGTTTATGATAGTAATTATTAGTTTATAAAGCTTTTTATAAATGAAGAAACTGAATTATTGGCTTATGTATGCTGCAAATTTATATATATATAAAGAATCTTGCTCTATATGTACACAATAATGAAATTCCATATAATTATAAAACCATGCCCAAAATTATATTTTCAAACAACAATACTTGTATGATCAGAGTGGTAATCAGAGGAACCTGACGTCAAAGAAGAAGAAGAAATATAGGCACTGTCACCCCTGCATAACCTACCTAATCAGCCGTACACTTTTGAGCTTATGCTCAGATTTTATCTTGCAAATTTATAATCATCAATAATCGCTCTTTCTCTTTTGTCTCAACTTATAACCCAAAATCAAGCACCTGAATTCTTTCATTTCATCACTCTCTTCTTGGATTCTCATTTCTCTCAACTTATTTCCCAAAATCAAGAACTTAAACTCTTTCTTTACTCTCTTTTTTCTTGAAGCACTTCTTCTCAAAAGCACTTGCCGTTCAAGAGATCTTTGATCAACTTAATTTGTATCATAATTCCCACCTACAATGTGAATCCTTGTGTATTTTTTTCTGGTGATAATTATTTGGTTACTTTATACTGCAACAGTTTCTTGAACTGCTAAAACCTGGAATTTGATTTAGGGCCGGAACAAGAATTTACATAAATCTAAAATAGAGTAGCTCTGGTGTCCATTAGCTTCAATTACTACTCGTTTTGCTTCAGAATTTATCCTTAATTTACTTGGAAATCTTGTTTTAGACATAATGCCTTGGTCTAATTGTTGTTTTCAATTCCTTTTGCAGCATGTACTGACTCGGTCAGTGATCATAGATATGGGTAAGATAGTTCTTGAACATTATTTATTGTCTTTGATAAGCTGACGCTTAAGGAACCATCTGAAACTATGATTTTAGCATGTAGTGTCAACTTGTTCGTGCCCTATCCTAGAAACTATTCCAGGATTCGCATTTACACTTGGGTAGAGGTGCATTGTGTTGTAGGCCGCAGGTAACTAAGCCATATAATTGTAAGATCTTCTAGATATTTATCAACCTCCCTCTGGAATCTCTTTTCGAGTCCGTGAAATATGTCAAGTCGTGTATTGATGTTATAATGCTAGCTATCTTCTTTAGGTCGACGCCCAAATTCCAATACTTTATTCCTGACAAGGAAGAATTAGGCTCCATTTGTAAGTTTTCGAAACACTGGAAGCATTGAAGAATATACAAGTGTTTATTTATGGGCTTCTTCCATAATTCCATTATATACCTTTTGGGTTTTGAATTTTGATTGAAAAAATTTGATTGTAGGCCGAACCTGTTGTTCTGGAATGGTTTCCAAATGGAAGCAATAAGAACGCTGTAACACCCTAAGTCTAACACGTGCAGAGCACGTGAAGAAGGAGGTTACTCACAAATCATAATCTCTATTCATAAATTACCAACTGAAAATACCTCAAAAATCTTATTCAAATAAATCCATAAGTTCAAAAGTCTGATACTAAACAATCTCTCCAAAAATATAAAAATAATAAAAGTCTCAAACTTCAAAATTACAAGTTCTTAATAGAAATAAACTAAATGAATACATGAGTCTATTTCTCCTCTTATTCAAATGGCAACCGGAAACCAAAATTACTAACTCCAAAGTTAAGCGCACTTCTCAAAGGAACTTAATCTGCAAAAAGTAATGATGAGTGGTGAGCCGTCAACTCGGTAAGTAAAACCATTCCTAATATACTAGGCCTATCGATACCTAAAATATTACAAGCCTCCTTTTATTTAAAACATATGTCACATATATCATAATCCGTAATTTCGTAAAACATCATATCACAATAAAGTAACATAAACTTATAGTAGTTCAGAATATCAAAAACATGATTACTTACGAAAACAAATCATATATTGCATTCACAGAAAACAAAAGGTTATCTCATGTCACATAGTGTCACCTATAGTCCCAGTGACCTAGCTCAGATAGAATCAAAATATTGTGTGCACATTCAGAACAGAAACCCAGTACTGGTCCAGACAGATATATCGTATATTACGATTAGAATCAAAATCAGAATTAGAATAACTATAGACAATGAGCCAAAACATTAGGAGTCTCATATAATCATCAATAACTGAAATCATACATTAGTACAAAACATTCGCATCAGATTCACGAAGTTCATAAAAATAATTTAGGCTTGCAACCTATTTTACAGATAAAGTCATAAAACATAGTCATTTAACAAAATAACTTACATATTTAAAAGTATTTATAAAATACTTTGTTAAAAAGAATTTAGGTTTGAAAAGAGTTTTCCATAAACTGATTTTGTTACAAAAATCATTTAATTTTCTAAATAGTGTAAAAACATTTATACTTATAATAATATCAAAATACTTATACATATCCAGTATACTAGGAATGAAGTTACTTACCTCGGCAAAAGAATTCAAACTTCACACCTCTAAGCCTCTAAGAGCCTTAAACACCTCCAAGACCTTAAACAAATACCAAATACAACTATCAATAACTCATTCTAAGAATCTGCTCTTCTAATTTATTCCCGAACAGATCTGATTCTCAGAATTTTAACTCTTAATCGAAAACTCAGAATGACATAATATTCTATGGGACAATTCTAGACATCCATGAGTACCCCATGTAAAAGTTTCAAGAGGAGCCAATATCAAAAACATTTTCAAAACTATTTATTTCTCAACAAATTCGAAACTGTTTTCTCATAACCTTAACTGAACAGAATAGGTTCTGAGATTTTTATAAAATAAAATAATAATCAGAAAATTATGAAATTAAACTGAAATTACATACTAAATTCCATATAAAATTTCATAATTTTACGAGTTCATTTGGTGGTATTAATAATTTCGTAAATCCAATCGAATCTTTGGAATCGCATTTTCCAGTAGCGATGGTTCTTATTTCGAAAATACATATTAATTTGAAAACGAAATCGAATTTGATGAAATAAAATTTATTAAGAAAGTTCTACATGTCTAGTTTCCAGAATGTAGATTTCCTAAGAAAATTGGTTCACAAAATATAATTTTAAAAATCGAGATATCATGCTGTCCAGAATCATTCTACATGCTTATTATGCCAAGAGTTGATTAACCAAACTCCTAATTAATCAAAACCTTAAACAAAACCTAATCACAATGTAAATTATGCATTATAAACCCTAGATAACGTGATTAGGAGTATTGAGGGAAAAAAATGACATACCAATCGCTCTAATTCTCTTCTAGACAATCGTTTAAAGCCCTAGGGTGTGGTGAGAGCGTTGAGAGCAGCAGAGAAGAGAAAGAGCATTATTGAATTAGGGTTATAGAATTGGAAACATATGAATTTATAGGGAGTCTTAAAAAGTCCTAATAACTTTGGAAAAATAGCCTTTTTTAAAAAATTCTCTCATAAATAACTCATATTTATAAGGGCAATAATGTCATTTAAAAATTCCATTAAAATAAAAAAAAATTCCAGCGTTACAAACGCTACCACCTGTCAACCAGCAGCAGTGAATTGCCGCGTGTTTCAATGAGAATCTTCCAATATACTTGCTTGAAATGGAGCTTCTTCCAATAATCTGCTGTTTTTTATTCACTTCTTGGTTGGGAAATATCTTGAAGGATTAGAATTTTAAGTAGACTACTTTGTATGCTTTGTCAAATTGTATTTGCTTATTCTAGTAACTGTGTGACTTTTTCTACAGGCTTGTTAGCAATAGTCAGGGCAAAAAGCCTATGAGCTCAGGGCATGTTTGGTACCCCTCATTGTGAGGTATTAAGACCCCTCATAGTATTAGGATATTATTATACAACGTTTGTTAAATACGCCGCATAGTATTGTAATGTGACTACAGTAACATGTTAATGCGGTCAAACCTGCATAAACTAAACCCGTGGGGGAGGTCGGGTTTATACGGGTTTGAAGCTATTTGGAGAAAAAAATAAAATTTTTGTTTTATTCTTATCACTGTCGTTCTCAAATCACTCTCCCCATCGTTCTCACTGTGCTCAACAGAAGCCAACTCCACGACGCTCCACCACCACGCCATCTGCCTTCGCTGTGACCTCACCGTGCAACACCCACCCTACGTGCGTCACCAACTCCACTGCCACCCACTGCGCGATGCTGTGTCAGCCCTTCACCGCCTAAGGTTTGATTTTGAGCTTTAATGTTTAAATTTGTGTTTGATTTTTAAATTAGGGTTTGATTTTATGCATCTTGTCTATTTCTTCTATCCACAAATATCTATATTAGGAGAAGTAGAGCAAGAGAAAGAGAAAAGGGTTATCGGCAGCAAAAGAGAGAAAAGGGAAAAGAAGAATTATGCAAGAGTCAATTGGCTGATTTGATGCTATTCATGAAATTGATTTGTTGGAGGGTAACATGCTAAAGGGTCCTCGTCAATAATGGCATATGAAAATTGATTAATTATTTTTAAATGGTCATTAATTTATGAAATGGATGCTATTCAGATTTTGTACCAGTTCAATGATTCAGTGTTGGAGTTTATGTCTTTGGTCAATAGGCAAGGATGAGTTACGTTATCTTCAATTTTCATTTTCAAATTTTTTTATAGTAGTTTTCAGTGTATTGCAGCCAATAATTATTTTTTTTTGACAATTTTTATTGTCCTATCCCCAGTATATGCGAGTATGGTTGATTTCATTTTTTTTTCTTTTGATTATGCTTACTTTCTACAACAAAATTTGATGGTTGAAATGTTTTTTCAGGATGCAAAAAGAGCTCAACAACCATCTAAGGTATGCTGCTCTGTATCAGCTATCAAGATTTATGTATTCTGTTTAGTTTCAAAATAGATATTATCAAATTATGAGATAAAGCAGCCAGGGCAATTTGAGTAAATGGCAATTATTGAAAAGGCCTCTCAGTGCAACAATTTTGCATTGGCATTTTTTATTTTAATCAACTTAATGATTGAATTATCTAGATCATTCATTTATTAAACTCCTCCCGTTCTTTCCCTCATATTTGTCTCATTATTGACATAACTTTTATTAAAAGACAAGACAATGACAGAGTAAAAATTTATTGTTCATCTTGTCAATGACATATATTTTTTATTACAATGAATTTCATAAACGAGGTAGCTAATAGCTTCCAAAACTTTTCCTGACACTAGAATCATTGACTGTAGGCCTATATAAGATATCAAAGACGTGACAATAGTGCTGATCCAAAAAGAGCTTTCAAAAACCTTCTCTTTGGAAGTGGATCTTCAAAATTCTCATTTCAGGTAAACTTGTCTATTACACCCTTTTAGGCAATTAACTATTGTTCGATTTAAATGTGTTTTAGTTAAGAATATATTGGATTTTCATCTATTTGTCCAACATTTAATTAAGAATATACTAGAGAAATTTAAATTGCAATAATAGGCTGTTGGTATATCTACTTTTATTGTAATTTGATAATTACAACAATAGATATTAAAAACATCTAAGCCTGGGCAATGCTATAATTTGATAAGGTGTAAAGTTGAATCCTATTTTAGATTTGTAGACATTGATTGCCTTGGATATTTAATGATCACATTCTTTAAAGATTATTGTGATCAACTTGTATTGCTTTTGCACCTGTGTAACTTTTTTCCTATGAAACAATGCTTCTTTTTCTAATCTTAGTTTCATCACTGCATTCTCTTATTTTGTGCCCAGAAATTTTTTTCTTTATATTATATTCTGCATGTTACAATTTCAATGGACATGTACAAAGATGGAAGAAAATGGGGATATTTTTTTTTTCCACATGATTTGTTAAAGTCATTAATTAGGACTAGGGTCCATAAAATGTGTGTATAATATATATATATATATATTCTTCTTTGTGAAAATAGCAAAAAGAAGTGTGTTGGCATTTAACTTTATGGACATTTATTAATGGCCTGCTGGTTGATTTTTTTTTTTTTGTTTCATTTTACTTGTTTTAGATATGGACATGAGACAAGAAATTTTCTTCACCATGTGGCAAATGAAATTGAGGTTCATGTTCATTGGGACATATTTTTTGTTAATGATGTTGATGCGAAGGTATAATGAAAGAAAATTAATTCGTAATCATTCATTCCAAAACCATGCCACTCGATTACAATACTTAGATAGTATTATAGGTAATAGTGACATACAATGTGTGAATCAACTAAGAATGGATAGAAGGACATTTGGCTTACTATGTGAGCTCATTCGAATGAATGGGGGATTAAAGGCTAATGGTTCAGTGACGATTGAAGAGCAAGTTTGCATGTTTCTTCACACTTTATCTCATCATGTCAAGAATCGCACAATTGGTAGTAGGTTTTTCAGATCTGGCGAGACTGTTAGTAGATACTTCAACTTAGTGTTATATGGAGTGTTACGACTACATGATATTTTACTAAGGGCACCAGAGCCTGTACCAGAGAATTGCACTGATGAGAGATGGAAGTGGTTTAAGGTATATTATCAATTATTTTTATTTGATTATGGCTAGTGATAGTTCAATGCTAATCAAATTTTCATTTATTTTATATATGTAGAATTGCTTGGGGGCATTGGATGGAACTTATATTAAAGTCCGTGTGCCAGAAAATGATAAGCCAAGATATCGAACAAGAAAGGGTGAGATTGCTACCAATGTTTTAGGAGTATGTTCACGAGATATGAAATTCATCTTTGTAATGCCTGGATGGGAAGGCTCTGCATTTGACTTAAGAGTACTCATGATGCATTAAACAAGCTGACTGGTTTAAAAGTTCCTACAGGTATTACTAATTCTAAAAATTTAATTTAATCAAATTACATATTCAAACTAAAAATTATACTAATGGTTATGTGAAATAAATAGGTTATTACTATCTTGTGGATGCCGGATACACAAATGCTGAGGGATTCCTTGCACCATATAGGGGAACAAGATATCATTTATCGGAATGGAGAGATGGGTGTGCTCCTCAGAATAAAGAAGAGTTCTTTAACATGAAACATTCCTCAGCAAGAAATGTAATTGAGCGGTGTTTTGGATTGCTTAAAATGCGATGGGCCATTCTTCGAAGTCCTTCATTCTATCCAATTAAAACCCAATGTCGCATTATTACTGCATGTTGTTTATTGCATAATCTGATTAGGAGAGAAATGTCTGTGGATCCAATAGAGCATGAATTACTTGACATATCTAACGATGAAGTAGAAGATAGTGATAACATAAGTAGCCTTGAAGCTTCAGACCAATGGACGAGTTGGAGGAATGATTTAGCTACTACTATGTATAATAATTGGCTGGGCAATTAAATTTTATCTATGGCTATACTTTTGTTATATATATATATATATATCAAGGTTGTACTTTTGCTAGTATATCGATGTTCTTAGGAAAGTATCAAGGCTGTACTTTTGCTAGTATATCGATGTTCTTAGGAAAGTATCTGAGACTGTACTTTTGCTAGTATATCGATGTTCTTAGGAAAGTATCTGAGACTGTACTTTTGTTAGTATCTAGGGCTGTATTTTTGCTAGTATATCGATGTCCTTAGGAAGGTATATAAGGCTGTACTTTTGCTAACATATTGAAATAGTTAAGAATTTATTGAATGTTACTAATGTGAACTTAACAGTGTTATGTTTCAATTATTTGTTTAAAAAATTATTATGTTATTCGTTTTGTAGGTATGGACAGTGGAGGTTTAGGTTATACTATTGGAAATAAAACAGGGTCAAGACGAGCGTGGACAAAAGATGAAGAAGAAGCAATGTTGAACATTTTAGATGCACTAGTTGCAAATGGTAGTCGGGCTGATAATGGTACCTTCAAATCTGGAAGTTACAAATATATTGAAAATGAATTGGAAAAATTGCTACCAGGATGTGGTTTGAAGGTTTACCCACATATTGACTCTAAGATAAGGATATGGAAGAAAAGTTATGGGGTGGTGTTTGATATGTTGAACACTAGTGGTTTTGGATGGAATGATGTGAGAAAAAGTGTGGAGGTTGATAGTGAAGAAGTATGGAAATCATACACGGAGGTTAGTATTTTGAATTTACAATGAAGAAAATAATTTTTTTTTATGGCTGTACTTATATTTGCATGGTTGCATGGTTTATTCTTATGAAAATAATAGAGTTTACTTAATTATCTTATTTTTATTTTGTAGTCTCATAAAGAAGCAAGCAATTGGAGGAACAAGCCATTTCCATATTATGAGAGACTAGCAAATATATTTGGAAAAGACCGTGCAACTGGAAGGTCGGCAGAGACTCCAATTGATATGGCTAATGCAGCACTTCAAGAGGAAATTCATGATGATGATAATGAGATTGATGATGAAGGTTCTCCGATGTTTGCTACCCCTTCTGCAAATTCTCAAGACCATACTCGATCACGTGCACAATCATCACATAGAAAGAGGTCTAAATCAGATGAATATATTGTTCATGGTATTGAGAAATTGGTTTCAGCATTTCACCAAGCCAATACTGACATGTCTCAGAATATGTATGGAAGTAGTGAAGATCATGATTACATTGCTGAACAGCTTGCTTCAATGGGACTTTCTGTGGATGATGAGCTTATGGCCTTAAATTTAATGGTAGAGAAACCTTCAAATATAAGGGCTTTCAAGGCATTACGGAATGATCGTGACCGTAAGTTAGCATATGTTAGGATGCTTTTGCGTGAACATGAAAGGAGAGGTGGAGTTTGATAACGGACTATGCATTTCTAACTTAACAATGGTATTATGCAGTAGTATTTTAGCATATGGATGTGTGTACTTGGATTATTTAGCACAATTAACTTTGTTACAACTATTGCATCATTTTAATATTTTGTGACCATCTTGTAGTATGTATAAACTTTTCTTTTATCATCTTGTAATGACTTTAGATTAATCTTGCATGTTTTAACTATTTATTTATATTGTGATATTATTTAAAGATTATTTGATTGAATTATTTGTTTTGATCTTTATTTCACAAGTTTTCTATTTGGAAAATGCAAAAAGAAAAATACATGTTATGTTGCCGAAATTTAAGGCTATAAGTTTTGATCTTTATAAAGAATTATGATTTTTTAACATATATACCAAAAAAATGTTAAATTTCTAAAATTTAATATTTCTATATTTAATATTTTTTTAAATACTAATAAATGTCATTTTCTAAATATATAATTTAAATTACCCATTAAAAAAATTAATACAGTACAGTGTAGTACCAAACATAGTATAACTAAAAATTAATACAAGATGCAAAATTACCACCAAACGTTATGACAAGATATTATAATACAGTATTAATGCAATACATTATAATACAATACACCTGCATTAAAATAATGCAATACAGCATAATACAATACAGTGTACCAAACGCACCCTCAGTTACCTTTGCTCAGATTTTTTGGATTTTAACAATTGTAGAAGTGAGATCATAAGTGGAATTACTGATTTAGAAAAATGTTCAAGAGTCTAGAATAAGTTTGATAGCTTTCGAAACCAAGAATGTTCGTTAGAGCATCTTGATTTGTATTCACCGGAAAGCTTTATTATGCTTCCTTACTATTCTCACTGTGTTGGAGGTTTTTGCAATTTACCCATTGCAATGAGGGTAATACTATCCTGGCTGTGGCATTGACCTGTTGACTTCAGTGGGTCACTCTCTACACTTTCGGTAAGCCTACAAAGTGATGCAAATCATCAACATTACAGTCCTGAAAACTGAGATGTCTAGATCATCAACATTATTTTCAGCAAATGGGAGGAAATAACTGAGCACACTACTAGCAACATACAATAACTGTTCATTCACCATGAAACCATCCATAATTCATTCCCAATTGCATCAGGGGTGATTATGCCTCCATCAAGGAGAACAATATAAAAGAAACAAATCAAAGCATTTGCCGGTATTAGTCTGAAAATGTGAGGACCAGATTACTATTGAACCAATACTGAATATTAAGCCGAAAATAACAGAATATTTAGCGATCGTGGATTCGTGGGCCCTAGTAAGTTAATTACTAGTTATTTACTTTAAACCGACTCGTCGTATTTTAAAGGAAGAAGTCATATTTAAGTTGAATGAAATGTAGAACTTACAAAATTTTTATGATCGACCTGTCGTTTATGTGGGGATGATATTTCCTTCCGCCAAAAAGAGTTATAACCGAAAAACTGAAACAAACATTCCCTCCTCTCGCTCTCTCTCTGCTTATCAGATTTTTGTTTGTTCTGCCAACTCACAATCAAGAATCTCTCTCCTCTCAGCATATAACCCAAAATCAAGAACTTGAATTCTTTCACCACCCTCTTTCTTTCTCTGATCATTGGTTTACCATTGAAGCATCTACTTCGAGTAACAGTACCAGGAATGGCTGGGGAATCTTGCTTTCGATACTTTCAGAATGCAAACACCCCTTTTCTCGCATGTAGTACATGTCACAACCATGTTGCTGCGCTTCAAGGAAGGATTCAATTGGTAGTATTTCTTAATCTTTCTATATGTTACTCTTATTATGTATGATTATGTTCATATTTTCAACAGTTTCTTTAACTGAAAATTCCTAATACCTTGACTTACGATGGTGAAAGTTTCTTCATGAACAAAACTTCACAGAAATATAAACCGAGTATGCTCTGTTAACACGTTCTTCCATTAGTATCTTTAGAGCATTGACTTGCAATTCTGGTTTTAGACTTCCAACTGATTCTTTCAATTCATTTTGTAGAGCTTACTACAATCAACATTCTGGACAATCAACATAAGCCGTGAGCATACGTAAGATATTTCTTGACCTACATGTACTTGATGACACACCCATTCTTGTTTTCGTACTTGATGCGCAAGTTCTTTTACTTTTCTTATTAATGTAGTGTCAACTTGAGTGTTCCGGACCCACCATCCGTTTCGCATCATCAAGGTTGCACATGCGTAAAATTTATTTGTACTATGTGCAAGAAGTTGCTGGGCCAGACAATTGTAAGATCTTCAAGATAATTTTTCTCCATCTTGAATCTCTTGTCTGCTCCTTGAAACTAGTTATATCTATTATTAAACCATGTTACATCTTCAGGTCGCATCATATTTTCCGAATGATCATTATAGAAGAGAAGGAAGGCACATAATCAACTTGTAAGTTCTTGAAACTGTAATAGCTCCAATGAGTACACCAATTATTTATATAATGCCGTCTACTATTGTACATTTTGTGGGTTCTGAATTTTGATTATAAAATCTGATTGTAGGCCCCAACTGACACTGTGGGATGGTTTTCAATACAAAGATGCAATTCAGATAATGGAAAATCAATCAGCTTTTCGTAATCTGACTGAACTTGACGTGCGTCATTGAGAACCCTGCTATATGCTTGCTAGCATTAGAGTTTCTTGCAAAATCCAGCAATATGTGATATACGGCAGTCTGAACATTTAATTCAATCAACATTTGGCAATTTGATTGCGGGTGAAAACAATGTAGTAGGATTTTAAGTCCCTGATATGCTTGTTAAATCCTTGTAAGTTTCTTAGTCCATAAACTGTCTCAAAGGTTAACTGACTTTGGATATGTGTCCTGTTGTATATTTGAAGTAAGCTTAGCTTTTAGAACAGTTTGAACAATATGCCTCATCACTGGAGTATTCAGTTGGTGGACAGTACCAGATCGGTACAAATACATAGTGAGTTTCCTATTGGAGACAGGTTTGATTATCCCACATGGTTGGTTTCCAGGATTAATGATGTGGAAACTGAAAAATTCTCGGGAGAAGGGATTCTAATGAGGTCTGTTTTATGTTTTTATGTCTTCCACTTCACTCTACTGCAAAGTAGCATTATAAAGCCAAGACAACACCCAAATAAGATCTGTTTCTTCTTTCTTTCTCTCTTTATTCATTAATCTTATTACTTAGTTCTTTCACTTGTATGCTTAAGTTTTGAGAATTATAAGTAGGAATTGTAGCTTTATGAGTAGAAATAGCAACAGAACTGCTTTTAGTACAATAGATTATTTGAATCTGTTTATTCAGGTTTTTGGTAAGACGACTGTTCACTATTATATTAGCTGCACAAAATCCTGAGCCGCGTGTGAATTATGTGAATTTTTTCATTCGGGTTTTCTAATGCACTGCTTGGCGATGGTAGATAGATTAGAAGATAATATGAGTTAGCTGGAGTGTGTGAGTGGTTTATATATGAAACATTCTGAGGACAAAGTAAGTTTTTTGGTAGATCTAGGTTTGAGTGCCCTCAAGATTAGTTGAGTTGGAATTTAAGCATGGTTTAGAAGAGTAAGGGATGCTGATCTTGAGATACCTTTGGTGTAAAATGTAGAATTGGGTATAAGAGTTTCTTCAATTTCTTGCCTGATCTGGAGGGGTTTCATGTCTGGATAAACTTTCTTTGGGACTGTGATATATTTGAGGTCTCTTCTGATTCTGAATACATTGCTGACTACTTTAATCATTCTGAGAAGACTAGGTTAAGTGTCTCTAGATATGTGTTCTGTATGTTGTGTACTCCATGTAAGCTTGTTTTTAAAACAGTATGAAAATCCTGCAATAAGCTACCTAGTATTGTAGCTTCCTGCAATATCCAGCAATTTGTCATATTGTGCAGTCTGAACACTGGACTGACGCAGCAATTGGCAATTTATTTGTTGGTTGTAAAATGAAAGAGTCGAATTTTAAGTAGATGGTCATCATATGATTTGTTACATCCTTGGAAGTTTCTTATTCAAGTATTTGTCTCAGGAAATTTGAGCAATTAGTGCCAAAAAAAAAAACACATAATACAATCAGTTTCTCTTTCCATTATTTTTTCTAAGAGTCCATTTTTCACCTGCATTCTACATAGGAACTATCGCTTAACTGCTTCTAATACACAAGTTTTTGTGCATTCATTCATTCAAGTTTTCTGATGCATTGCTCGGTAACTGTAGATAGATAAGTAGCCTAGCTCAGACTGAGTTAAATGTAGAGTAAGGGGTTTTTATTTAGAAACATCATAGGAGAGAGTATGCTTTTACCTAGATCTAGTCAAGATTGGTTGATCCTAAGTAGTAAGTGATTATCTTACATGGTGTTTTCCAGATGACTATGTGGAAATTTAAAACACAGTGACCAAAAGGGCTATCAAAAGAATTCAGATACCACAATCCACTAGCATAAATAATAGTGATTTCAGTTACAAATCAGCACTTTGGATTCAGAAAATGAGATGCATAAATGCGGAAGCAGTAGAGCAATCAGACTCCTTTGACCTACCAAACCATAGTAATTGTGGTGGGTTTCAATGAGAATCCTGCAATATGATATTCAGGAGAATCATTGTTGGCATTGTTAGAAAAATGCTCTAGAGGCTAGAAATTTTTGATAGGTTTGAGATACCAGATTTTTGTCAGGTCAGATTCATTGAGTTGTGAGAACTTAATTGAGCGTTTTGGCAAGTGCTCACTGGAATGCTTTCTTATGCTTGCTTACAATTCTCACTGTCTCGGAGGATTTTGCAGCTTTCTAATTGCAACGAGGGCAATCATGATAAGCACAGTAACGACATTTTAAATTAATGGATAAGTCGGGATAATATTTTTCAATATGTTATTAGTTATACTCGGAATAATGAAATAAATTAAATTGACAATTATTATGAGAATACTTATGAATTTAACAAGTTAAATCTCTATCACTAAAACACGTGGTATAAGATTCTTAGAAGTTCAAACAGATCAGATGTGGAGAGGATATCGATCCTTTTATACTAAACTTATACTTATGTCGAAACTAGAATTACAACTTAAATAAAAATACTTAAACAATGAACTCTTTATACCAATCCAAATTACATTAAAGTGAAATTTAATAAGATACTCTTAACCTATTAGACTTCAATTTAACTTGGAATTTTAGGATTTCTTGATATGCATCAACTGAAACGTCTTCTTGGAGTACTTCTACTTTAAAAAGCACCATAGATTTCTGAGATCTTTGATCAGCCAGCGTAGCGATGGAAGGGAAATCTTGCTTTCGGTACTTTCTGAATCGACACACCCACTTTTTCAGCTGTTGTAATTGTGGTAACCATATTGCTAAGTATGGTGGAGTGATGGAATTGGTAACAATTCTTAATCTTTCATATGCTTGTGTTCATATTTTTCAACCACTTAATATCAAAACGCAATATTTCAATTCTTCTTCAAATTTGTTCTTGCGTTTTCTATACCATTCTTTATTTAAAAGGATTTTAATTTGATGATTTGGTTAATATATAATACTGACTGCTTCTAGAGTAGCAAAATTTTAAGGATAAACTTCAGTTTATCCTATTTAGAATGACAATTTTTAATTTGTTCATGAGAACATCAATTTACCCTTATTTATGGTTTAGGGGCAAAAAAATCATCAACATATCTTCCTTTTCTCCTCAATCACCTCATCTTTTGAAAGAAAATCGAGCAAATTGAAATTTTCATACTTTTGAGATAAATTGAGGATTATCATTCTAATTGAGGGAAGTTCACCCAATATTAAACAGAGGATGCTCTGTTAACAATACTTGCATTAGTATCTCAAAAGCATTTACTTGTGAATCACGTTGTGGACATCGAGGAATCTCTTGGCCAACTGCTTTTTTGCGATTCATTTTGCAGGCTTCGCCACCAGGGACGATCAACCTAGACAACGAGTATACGTAAGATATTTCTTGACTCTCTCTCTATATATATACACACACACACACACATACTTGATGGCACGGCCATTTGTTATTTGATAACTCGATAACTCGATGTGAAAGAATCTTTTATTTCTTTTAGTTGTAGTGAAAACTTGAAGATTCTCTCCCCAGCACGCTATTCGTTTATTGGCGGTCGGACATTCGTAGATCTGAATTGCTCTATGTGCATGATGTTTGTGGGCCGAAAAATTGTAAGATCTTATCTAATACATAACTTTTATCCTATCTAGAATCTCTTCTCACCCATTGAATTATGTTAAATCTTTTATTAAAACCATGTTTACATATTCAGGTCCAATCGCTATCTCCAGCTGATGATTTTGAACAGGAAGGAAGATGTTTGCTCTATTTGTAAGATTTTTAAAGCACTTTAATAAAGCCACCTACCATTATATTTTTGTGGGTTCTCAATTTCGACTGAAAATTTTGATCGTAGGTGCAACCTGCAATTCTGGGACGGCGATGGATTTTTATGGGCACCTCAGGCAATGGGGAATTGGACACTTCATGACAATTTTGCTGTATTCTTTCCAATACCCAGCAAAATGTGATGTGCTACAGTGAACATTTGAATCGAAGCAACGTTTGGCAATTCACTTGTTGATTGGAAAGCAATATAGTAGGGTTTTAAGTAAATAGTCATGAGATCTTTGTTAAAACCTTGCAAATTTCTTAGTCAAACAACGGTTTCGAAGTTTTTCTGCCATTTTTTGACAATAATCAGTGCATATTTAGCTCATAGTAAGATCAGCTTCTTCTCTCTTTCTTTCTTTCATTCTTTATTAATCTTCTTAGTGAGCTGCAGTGATTTAAACGAGTTTTCAGAACTATATATAGGAATCATGTGCAACCTATCACAACTGCTTCTAGTACAACAGATTATTTGGATCCACATCATTCAGGTTTTTGTTAGATGAGACTATCAATAGCAGCACATTAGCTGCACCAAAGCCTGACCCTAATGATCAAATCCTCTCTAGTCGGAGATTGCAGTCTGATATGTGTCCAGATAACAAGCAACAGCTAACCATGGTTCCCACGTACTTGGACCATGCCAGGACTTAGTTTTTAGCTTGTTTTGAAAATAAATCGGTTCTGGACATGTGGACCACTAACTACGTGCAATATTGCCCATCTTTCCCATTATTTCCATATACTATGCATTGTTGAGTTTGTGTGTATCTTTTGTGATTTATAGGTAGTTAGTAATGGAGTGGTATGCTCCCATTGGCTTTTATAAAAAGCCTAGTAGATGTTTAAAGAGGGGACGAAAAAGGATTATTTTTCCCAAAGCTATTGTCTTCTCTAAATTCTTTCTCTCCATTGCTATTGCTACTCCGAATTCTTTCTAATTACATGTCATAGTCTTTCATACGTTGGTTTTTTTTTTTTTATTACATGAGACTATTGCTCATATTACAACACATTACATGATACTACAATCAAATAATTACTGGGATTAGTTTATATCAAATCTATTATAACATTGTCCAGATTTTAATTTCTCTAATATTCGATGAATGTTAATTTAGAAATATAAATTAAACATCCACAATGTTTCTGTGGGGGTTCGAACCACTACCCTTACACTTGTGAGGGATTGATTCTAGCTTTCGTTACTAATACGGGATTGTTTGTAAATTTTCTTGTCACATTATGATTTTAAAAAATTTATTTAATTAAAATAATAAATAAAAATATATAATATTGAAAGAAATATGCTGCTACAGCGGGTATCGAGTCGTTGTATTTTTAAAATCAACAAGCCGTCTTTAATAAGAATGACATGTAGTACACATATTTTCTGAGGTATCAGCATGTGGTTTCGTCAGCGAATAACATTTCTTTCCCGATCATTGGCCGTTACATATAACTGAAAAACGGAACCAGACGTTCCCTCCCCTCTCTTTCTCTCTTGCTGCTTATTAGATTGTACTTCATTTTACCAATTCACAATCGAATCAAGAACCGTTCTTTCTCTCTACTCACTGATCACTCAAAAGCACTTCTTCCCTTTGATCAATCAGGCAAAAGTTGCAATGGCACATGTTCAGGAACCAGCCATGAAATTGAAGAACGTCTTGTGTAAAAATTGCCATACCCACATTTCTGATGATAAAGAACTCGCCTACGTGGTAAGCAACATCTCTAACTCTTTCTTCGTCACTCTCTATGAGCACATATGCTTGTGAATCCGTCTTTACATTTCATCATAATAGCAAGAAAGTTGGCATTCGAATGTATTAATTAATTATCTGTTCTGTGCTTCTTTCAACTGCTAAAGATCCTACTCCTGAAATCTTGATCATAATTTGTTGCAGTTTCTTGATAGATTTTTACTTTTCAGAATTAAAAGTCCAAGAATAAACTTTATTTGGCTTCTAAGGGTTTCTTCTTTGTTTGGGAATTTTGTATTGCCTATAAAAAGAAAAAAGAGAACGTAAATGCTGCTTGTTGCTTAACAAATTCTTTGGAAAAGCGTATCTAAATATGCATAATACTAGGCTTTAGAGAAAAGTATTCAAATATATACCAAGCACTTTGTCCTTTGATTCAAATAGGCTGAATGACTTTTGTTTTCTTGGATTTTCCAGGAGGAAGGGTATCGCATTGGTTTCTTTAAAAATGCGTAAGATAATTGTTGAACTGTACCTTATGGCGTGGCCAATGTTCTTCCAGAAACTAATCATCAGGATTTCAGGAAAGTCTTTCTTCTTCTTATTATTATTATTTTTTTCCTTTGACATGCAGTAATAACTTGGAAGTTGGCGAGTACTGGAAAGTTGAGACTGACAGCGTTATGAATATGCACTGTTTTGAATGCAACACGCTCTCGAGCACAAGATTTGTAAGATGCTCTAAACAATTCTCCCGCTTTATAACTTGCGTTTAACACCTGAAGTGAGTTAAAATGCTGTATTCTTTCAGATTCGTGTGCCGGTGCCTTCAGCTTTTGTCCGGCCAGGAATGTTTCTCTTATTTCTGTGAGTTTTTTAGTTAGCCATGGCATTGAAGAATATGCAAAGTGTCAATATATATTAATTACAGAGTCTTAATTTTGAATTTTGTCTGAAATTTCTGATTTTAGGGACAGGCGGGTGGTGCAGACCGGCGATGTAATGCTGGAGGGAGCCGCACTTATACCGTTACCAACTGGTGGTGCTGGAGCCTGGAGGAGACCACACTGAACCATTACCACATGATAACCTGTCGTCTTGATGTTTGGTGTATTTCAATGAAGATCCTGCAACATTGGAAGCTTTTTGCTGTACGATATGCTACATTCCTAAAACTAGATATAGTAAGTAGCTACTTACCATGCCCAACTATAGTAGTTGTGGTCATATGTTCATGGAATGATATTGAGGGTATATTTGGGAATGGAACTTTTTCCAATATCCAGCAATATGTGATTTGCTACAGTCTAAACGCCTGAACCGAAGCAACATTTGGCAATTTACTTGTCGGTTGGAAAACAATTTAGTAGGATTTTAAGTAGAGTCATGATATGCTTTGTCAAACCCACCCTTGTAAGTTTCTTGGTCAAGTTACTGTCTCAAAAGTTCTTCTGCAACTTGCTGACAGCAATCAGTGCAATTTTTTAAAGAAAAAGGACCATATTCATCTCTTCAGTTTGCCGGAAGTGGTGGTGCTTGCCTTATTATTGGCCATATGCATCTCTTCAATGGCAGACAATTATAACAATGCCTTTTAAACTGTTATAGACTTAGATATACATGTTCAAGCACATGCGAATTTCAGAGTTGCGGGTGACTTATAAAAGCACAATTACAGGAAAATTAGTACAGAAAATGGAGTTGTGGTGGACATGAAGCAATGGTTTAAAATTTGGAGGATATCAATAAGCCCTGAACTCAAACACCCCCAACTAGGAAAAAGCAAAGCACAACATAAAGTGTGCAGCAGCAGAATAGTGAAACCAGCAAATTATTTCATCATTAAACTCTACAAGAATGAATAAAAATATAAAATGATATTTTGAAAATCTCTAGAAGAGAATATAGGGCATAATGCCAATATTATGGAAGTGGTCTGACGCAGAGCAGCCTGCCTTGCAAATATGAGAATCATTGGACTTTAAGCTTGAATTTTAGCCCTCATTTGCTGAATGTTATGAATTTTCAACTTCGGCTACCTCTAAGCTTTTTGGCTGTCATGCTAATCAGTAAAAACTACATCAGGTTTCTCGGAGGATAATATACAACATGGCGTATGCATATATTTTGTTTTCAAAATCGACATGTCGTTATTACTGTGGTTACCCCCTGCTCTGACGACGATAATTATAACAGAAAAACTGAGGCAGCCTTCCGTCCCCCCCCTTTTTTATCTCTCTTCTACACTACACTTCACATTTCACAGCTTATAAAATTGCACTTTATTTTTGCCAATTCACAATCAAATGAAGAACCTTTCTCTCTTCTCAACGTATAACCAAAAAGCACTTTTCACAAGCACTTCTTCTCTTTAATCAGACCGAAACAGGACATCTCGTGTAACCTTATTTCTGTAGATCGAGAACTCCTCTTCGTTGTAAGGAACAAATGTTTGTTTGTGAGTAACAAATGCTTGAGTCATTCTTTACACTTTAATTGTAATAGCAAGAAATTAAGGCCGTCGTATATCTTTTGAAATCTTGAATATTGTTTTCTTGCATTTTGCATTCTGAAGAGAATCGCATACTCACTTTGAGATGATTGTTGATTCGAACGTTGTGGCATAGCCAATTTTGTTACTGACAAAGAAATCTGCATTGTTCTGTACGCCACACCCTCATCGGAGCCAGCTTTGTAAGATCTTCTAAACATTTCTCCCTTTTAAATCTCTGTTTACCGTCTGAAGTAAGTTAAAATGCTGCATTCTTCA
Source organism: Atalantia buxifolia (assembly GCA_030444775.1). Taxonomy (NCBI): domain Eukaryota; kingdom Viridiplantae; phylum Streptophyta; class Magnoliopsida; order Sapindales; family Rutaceae; genus Atalantia; species Atalantia buxifolia. Next base: position 15,709,835 of record CM059838.1, read on the forward strand.
GATTTGTGGGGGCGAAGCCTTCAACTTTTGTCCGAACAGGAGCATTGGTCTCATTGCTCTAAGTTTTTGAAACAGTAATGGCATTGAAGTATATGCATAGTATCTATATTATAGTCTGGGATTGAATTTTGACTCCAATTTCTGACTTGCAGAGACAAGCTGAAGGTGCAGACTGGTTATGGAATGTTGGAGGTGACAAAACTGAAACCGTTACCAACTAATAAACCATCATCTTGAAATTTAGTGTGTTTCAATGAAAATCCTGCAACATGGGAAGCCTCTTTCAGTGTGATATGCTACAGTCCTAAAACTAGTGTTGTGCATTCGGCGGAACAGATCAAAACGACTGTGTTTCATGTTATATTAGTGAAGCTTTGTTCAAAACGACAATATGTACCGCCGCTTTCGGTTTAATGAAGCACGAGCCATTTCACTTTGACCTTTCGTATCGTAGGATGTCGCCGAATTTGGTCAAAGAGCATTGTTGGAGACATGATCATTGGGAGGGAATAATTAGGAAAAATGATAAAGAATTAAAAATGTGGACACCAAGGTCCAAGTCCACCGAAAGTATTACGATCATTTTGACAAATTAAACAAAAGTGGGAGGCATAATAATTAAGTTCCACCATGCGCATTTGTTTGCTTTGATTTTATAATTATAAACTAATTGAAAAGAGTATACCGATCGATATAAAAAGCTTTGAAACCTAATTTATAAGTAGTTTTTTTTTTCTAATAAAATTTCATTGGATCATGTTTGATTAAGTTTTCTTACGTTTCCGTTTCGTCAAGTAATATCAGAGCAATTTTTGCCTTATCAACATGGTACGACAGAACGATCTTAACCAAATAAAAACGTAGGAAAGCTTATCCAAAGATAATCCAATGAAATTTCATTTAAAAAAAAAATTACAGGCCTTTTATATCAGTCGGCACACTCTTTTCAATTATTTTATAATTAGAAAATCAAAGCAAACAAATGCACACAGCACACGGTGGAACTTAATTATTATGCCTCCCACTTTTGTTTAATTTGTCAAAATGATCGTAATACTTTCGGTGGACTTGGACCTTGGTGTCCACATTTTTAATTCTTTATCATTTTTTCCTAATTATTCACTCCCAATGATCATGTCTCCAACAATGATCTTTGGCCAAATTCGGCAACTTTCTACATCAAGTTTGTTACGAAGCCGTTAACTCGCATGCTGCTCACATGCGTTTCTGGGCAAGCTTCTGGGTTTGATATAAGGCTGTTTGCGTAGCTGATTCTGGAGGAGTATACAGAGTGATCTAGAGCATTTGAGAGAGAAAGAAAGCTTGTAAGGAAGGAGTGTTCTTGATCCTTGATACATGCTCTGTAATCACTGTGTAAAAAAACTTGAATCAATCAATAAAGCTGATGAATTTGTTCTTCTCGTGGATGTAGGTCAACGCAAATTGACTGAACCACATAATTGGCTGTGTTCTCTAATTCTTTGATTCATTTTGGTTGTTTTCTTGATTGGTTCTGTCTCATCATCATCTTCCTCATTTCTTGATTCTTAATTAGCAATTCAGATCATCTTTTAAGCATCTTGTAGTGTCTGAATCAGTGATCTTGGGCGGTGTTTGGTGAAGCTTGGTTTGAGTAGCTTGTCAATCACTTCAACTAGAGAAAATAAGTAGCTGTTGTTCCCAATTATTGTACATGTGCTGATCATATGTTCAAGGAATGATACATTGTTGAAGGAGAAAGAAGGAGAAAGAAAAAAAAAATCAAATTTCACTCTTTTCCACCAAGTTTTGGGTTGTACTCATGCGTTTACGCTGAAGAAAGTGGAAGCTTCAATGTTTAGAATGTCAGCCATTTTATGGTCTCTTTAGTTGTGGCCCTTCACCGTTTGCCTGGAAGTTGTGAGGCTGAGATACCATACAGAAGAAAATTTTCACATTTAGAGGGAAAGCCACGGAATTTCAGTTAACAAGACCACGCTTGTATTATTTCTGGGACTGGTATATATTATAGGGCCTTTCACTGTCAAATTGGATTAAAAGGATCAGCAATTGAACAAAACCTTCTTATGGAGCCATTATTCCATCAATAGTGTAAGAAAGAGAGTTTGCCGAGTCGGCTTTGTATAGCAATGATTTTAATCTCTCCATCACCATTATATCCTGGATCTAGCTTCGGCTGCCAGCCCTGTAAAATTGAAACAAGCATCAAAGCTTACAACTAAATTACATTTGCATTTGAAGACCGAGATAATCATCATACAACACAGGCCGTAGACATGTCTGCATCCATTTCAGCTAATTGGTTTCATTTATTTCCTCCCCATCATTAGGCTACTAGTAATACAATCACAACTAACAAGAGATAATTACCTCAACTACCAAAGTTGTAACCATGACAGTGCATACATTTCCATCAATGTCTACTCTATGGCGTCGAACTTTCTCAAGTAATTGCCGCATGCGCTCAGCAGGATGGATCCGATCACCCACAGGAGTACTCCAGAAAGTAAAAGCTGCTTCCACTTCCTATTAAAAACAGAGTTTCTAAAGTGATGGACATTCAAGAGACAAAGTCTTGCTTATTTCAATCATCAGAACTGTTCCCACCAAACAAAAGAAATATTGTGCCTGATGGTACCTCAATAAGAGCTTTTGGACTTGGGCAGTTTTGTTGCTTTGACAATCTAAGCGTGGATTCTGCAGCTGTGCGGCCATCTCGGCGAACAAGAGCCTTAAAAAATTCCAGTAAATTTACTCTATCACTCCTAGAAAGTTCAGCAGTCATGCCTACATTAAGGAAAATGATATGAGGCTTAGATCTGAAGAGGTGTTTCCGAGAAGTCTTCTTGTGAGACCCCCGGACAAGAATATTTCCAGGATGCAGGTCGGCATGAATAAAGTTGTCCACCTGAAAGAAGACATTACAATGTTTTCTAAGCCAGCACTATTTATTTGGAACTACTGAAAACTTACTGAAGTTCTAGTAAATGATAACTAACAGTCGAAACAAAATATGAATAAAGAAAGCAACGATCATGCAGCTCCCGAGTTATCATGATACATAGATAAGAGAGAGCTATTTGATTGAAAAAGGTGGAAAATAACTACTGAGAGACATAACTCAGAGAGAATGATGAACATTCAAGTCATTTCCAAGGAAAATTCAAACTTCAGCCCCATTTCTAAGGGAATTTCTATCAATTGCGCCTAAGCTTCTTCAAACCGTCAAATGTAATGCTAGTGTTTAGCATTAGTACATTGCAACTTTGAAGCCCTGGAGTATTGCTTAAATGATAATATCATCTATATCAACAGTAATTTTATTGAATGAGATATCCTTTAATGATCATCATCACAAGCAATCTAAAACGAGGTTCATGTAAGGTTCCTTATCTTCAGTAATGCGGAATAAATAAAAGACGATGGCAACCACCTTAGGCTATCATAAAGACAGCAGATTAAATGATTAGGTAAAAGGACCAACAGCCATGAATGTATAATCTTCGGGGAGGAGAAGATTGAATTGTATCACAGTAAATAGTGCTGCAGGTATTACTCAGGACCAACAATTTATTAATGAAGCATAAATGTAGAATAAAACCAGTAATCACAGCAACAAACAAAATAAAATTCAGTTATTTAGAAATGGTACCAGAAGCATCTTCAACAAAGCATGACTCCCAATGTGAACAAGGGCAGATTTAACTGGATCTTGTCCTTTAAGTTCATCAACGTAGTGTGAGACACTTTCCCCTTGTTCATAAGTTTCAACCAAAACAGCAGGATGTACAAGGGGTTATAAAGGCTTGGGAAAAGATACATCCTTCCATGCCCGGAAATTATAAATAAAGCGGCTCAAATGGGCAGCTTCCCTTGCAAGGTCAACTTGAGACATCATGAAAACTGCAAACTGCTGTACACTCTCGTCCAATCTTAACCAATTCAAAGTAGGAATGAAATTGGAAATCTTGGCTATCAAATTGATTATCACAAAATCCCTCCTAATTGATTCGCCAACACCAGGATGTCTAACCTTCACTGCAACTACCACAGGCTTTACCTTTTGACCTGGGTGTCGAAATCTCAAAGATGCTTGATGCACTTGAGCAATACTAGCAGATGCTACAGGTGCCTCTTCAAAAGCATCAAAAATCTCAGAAAGCTTGCGGCCAGATGCTCTTTCAATAGTTTTTCTAGTGTAGGCAAAGCTATGTTCAGGAGCTTTACTGTGAAGCTCTGAAAGCTTCTTGCATAAATCTCGAGGAAACAGATCTGGCCGTGCAGCTGCCCACTGACCCCATTTTATGAAGGCTGGACCAGCTTTTGCCAACGTCCGATGAACAACATGGAGCCATAGTTCCCTGAACCGGGGTCCACAAGAATCAGCAAAGGGTGCCATCATTAAACTGGGAGATAACAAAAATCCCAGATAGAGAGCCCTCACAAGCAAAATAACCCATTCTACTAGTGAGTATAGTACTGAGGCCACAAAAGCATGGCCATCTTGCGCACGAAAGTACAAAGCATTAGGAGATGGGAAATACTCTGCCTCTGCAGATATGCTCTGTGCCCATGCTAGCTGACCAGATGTGAAGGCAAAAATGCCAGGAATTACAAGGGGTGAGCGCGTCAAAGCCAAGCTGAATGCTTGTGCAATTCTAGTTATACTGGGGAGAATTCGTACACCAATGGAACCTTCATGAAAAAGCCTTTTCCCAGCAATTTGGACTTGAAACGTTACTGCGCTACTCACCGAAGCAATGGATAAACTCCTGGACGAAAATCTCCTACAAAGAAGGTCCCTGATATTATAAGAAGGGACGGAAATATGTCCTCCACTAGAAAACCCATGCTGCGAGTATAATCTGTATTGCACACGTATCCCAACTGCAACTACCAGAAAAACCATACTTCCTGAATGGCAGCTGTTGTGGTCTTTAACAATAAACTTTGCAACTCTGAATGTTTTCAAATGTCAATCTGCATTTGAACAATTACACAACTATAGTTAGCCTACTTATTAAAAGTACCCAAAAAAAAAAAAAAACTACTGCTGCATCTTCTAAGTTCAATTTTGACTACAGAATCCATCATCATCAGGAATTCCAAAAAGACCAGCACTCACATTCTGAAAAATTCTCCGAAGTTGGACTCCTTGCTCCAACCCATATAACATACATCTCTCCCTTATATATGCTACCTGATCTACCATATGAACCTAAGAATAGCCAGACTTTCCCACAAATATGATTTCCTAACAACCTTCTTTTACATCACATGATTTGAAATGCTGTCATCCGGGAGGACCAAAGGCAGCCTATCTTAGTTTGTCTTGCGGCGACATGCCTAGCTCTGAAGTGTGACAAGAAGGTAGCCACTCATGCATTTTTCTTTTTTACTCAAAAAAGATGTACATTCAGATGTATAATAAAATCATATAGCAGCATACATTTACCCATCGTTACGTCCATCCATTCTTACAAGTTATTCATTTGTTTTCTTAAACTCATGCAATTATGAGACAAGACATTCCCGTAACAAATTAAACAGAGCTTCAAGGTTTCATAATTTGAACTACCCGGTGCTTCTAATAACAGCTTAAGGTAAGCAAATTTAATAACTTAATATTACAAAAGAACGTGCAAACAAATTAAAAGCTAAAAGGAGAAAAAGAATAAGAACAATGGAACGGCATTTCTTGCCCAATATTCAGATATACGCTAGTTCCAAAAAAAATGGACCGAATCAATGAAGTACTACGAAAGGTTGGACCAACCTTGACGTTGCGATGGTATGATTCGGCGACCAAAAGATGCTAACGTGCACTTGCGGTAAAGAACAATGAATGTTCATGACGGCATTTCTTCTCTGATTCGTAAATCTTCGTTAACAATGATACTGTTGTAAAATCAACCCCTCTGAAACCGGATTAATCTTACCCCAAGATCTAATTCAGACCCCAAGTTTCAAAGAATGAAATCAAAGCTACTTTAACAAGAACTAGATCAAATCAACACGCCACAAAGATTCAAGAACACACAAAGTTAAAGTGGTTCAGCACCTTATCAAGATGCCTACATCCACTGGAGAAAACCAATCAGAGAGAGTTTTATTGAGCTATCCAGTTTACAGAGATTGATAAGAACAATACAGAGACCACTCAGACGAGCTTCATTCTCACTATGGCTTCCCAATCTCTCTCACACAGATGCCTGCAGAATACACCAGAACCAGCATATATAACTGCAGTTACTGGTGTTATGGATCCAGAAAATTCCCCCCAAAAAATAACAACCTTAACGGACTGAACACATGCCTCTTCACGTGCAACTTTTAATCTTCCTTAAACGACAATGAGCCACGCCGTTTGAGTCTGAATGATCACGAGTTAAACACGTGAAAGTTTAATGCTTTTGAACGACATCATCAAGCTGTCGGCTTCAGGATCCATAACTGATAGAAATGACACGTCACTCGCTCTTCCAACTTTAATCCGACAAGTTGTATTGATGAGGTTGTGTTCATTTCAACAATCTCCACCTTGAACTCAACACTCGTAGCTCCCTCTTTCCAAACAGTTTTCTCCATAACTGCAGCTTCTTAAATCCTGCAGATTCCTGCTAAGTTCATGCAAAGACTGAACTTGGCAGTGGGCACAACCTTAGTTAACATGTCAGCTGGATTTTCTTCAGTGTGAATTTTCAGCAACTTGACAAACTCCCGATACTTCAAGCCTCACAAAATGCAACTTAACATCTATGTGTTTTGTCTTCTCATGATGAGATTGATTTTTGCTGAGATGTATGGCACTGGCATCCACCAGTATATCATCACTCTCTCTTGCTCAGCTCCCAACTCAGTTATCATGCCTTTTAGCCATAATGCCTCTTTGAAAGCTTCAGCTGCTGCAGTATACTCTGATTCTGTAGTGGACAAAGCCACTATGTTCTGTAATGTTGCTTTCCAACTGACTGTGCAGCCCCCTAGAGTAAACAAATACCCTGTCTGTGACCTTCTTTTATCCAGGTCACCAGCAAAGTCTGCATCTACATAACCAACCAGTGTGTGTCCTTCCATTCCTTTACCACCATAAACCAAACCAATATCCATAGTCCCCTTCAGGTACCTCATAATCCACTGAACAGCTTTCCAGTGTTCTTGACCTGGATTTGCCATAAATCTGCTCACCAAACTCACAGCATGTGAGATATCAGGTCTGGTGAGTACCATGGCGTACATGAGGCTACCAACTGCACTTGCATAGCGTATACTGGCCATTTTTTGCAATTCTGCATCAGTTTGAGGACACTGAGCAGAAGATAGCCTGAAATGATTTGCCAAAGGTGTCTGAACTGACTTTGCTTCACTCATTCCAAACCTTACCAGAACCCTTTTAATGTAGCTCTGTTGAGATAAGAACAAAACCTTCTTCCTTCTCTCCCTGATAATATCCATCCCTAAAATCCTCTTAGCTTCCCCAAGCTCCTTCATCTCAAATTCCCTGCTCAAGAATTCCTTCAATTTATTAATTTCTTCACTGTCATGACATGCAATCAGCATGTCATCTACATACAGTAGAAGATATATCATCCCACCTCTACTTATCTCTTTGAAGTACACACAGCAATCATAGCTGCACCTGTTAAAGGCATGTGTTATCATGAAGTTATCAAACTTCAGATACCATTGCCTAGGTGATTGCTTTAAACCATATAGAGACTTCTTCAGTAAGCAGACAAAATCTTCCTTACCAGATGCTACATACCCTTCAGGTTGCTGCATTACAATTTCTTCTTGTAATTCACCATGCAGAAAGGCTGTTTTTACATCCATCTGCTCAAGGTGCATATCTTGAACAGCCACAAGTGCAAGAATTATCCTTATGGAGGCATGTCTCACTACAGGGGAGAATACTTCAGTGAAGTCAATTCCCTCCTTTTGTGTGAAGCCCCTAGCCACCAATCTAGCCTTAAACCTTCTAGGCTCAGCACCGGGTAGCCCATCTTTTATCTTGAAGATCCATTTGCAGCTTACTGTCTTCCTCTTAGCTGGTCTCTCAATCAATTTCCAGGTTTTGTTTTTCATCAAGGATGCCATTTCTTCATCCATTGCCCTCCTCCATTCCAGCTTGTTTTTGCCTGTGATAGCTTCCTGATAGGTCTTAGGTTCATCATCATTCAACTTTTGAGCAGCAGTCAAAGCATATGCAATTAGATCAGCCACTGCATATCTTTTAGGTGGTCTGATAGTTCTTCTCTTTCTATCTCTTGCCAATTGATAAGTGTTCTCTTCACTTTCTGCTGGTTCTTGTTCACCAGTTTCAGGTTCATTTCCAGCACCTTCAATTTCTGGCTCAGATTCTTTCAAGTTTTGAGGCTCCACCTGGAACTCCACTTTATCAGACTCAATTCCTGATTCAGAGTTGTTAACAGGATTCGTTGATTGATTCAATATTTCATCTTCATGGAAAGTTACATCTCTGTTGATAATGCATTGAGGTGGTTTTGTGTCAATACACCACAATCTATAACCTTTGACACCTTCTGGGTACCCCAGAAACCTGCATTTTAATGCTCTTGGCTCCAATTTACCCTGCTTTACATGTGCATATGCTATGCAGCCAAAAATTCTGAGTTTTGAGTAGTCAGCCATTCTTTCTGACTATAATTCCAGTGGTGTCTTACAACCTATAGCTGTTGATAGACTTCTGTTGACTAGATAGCAGGCTGTGTTTAAAGCTTCTGCCCACAGGGTTTTAGGAAGCTTAGCGTAGATCAGCATGCACCTTACCTTCTCCACCAAAGTTCTGTTCATTCTCTCAGCAAGACCATTTTGCTGAGGAGTGTAGGTGACAGTCTTGTGCCTCTGAATCCCATTTTCTCCACAGAAATCTTCAAACAGCTTATTACAGTATTCCAGGCCATTATCTGTTCTCAGAGTTTTTACTTTCAACTCAGTCTGATTTTCAACCAGAATCTTCCATCTTTTGAATCTCTCAAGAACCTCATCCTTACTTTTGAGTGCAAATACCCAAACCATCCTTGAAAAATCATCTATAAAAGTCAGAAAGTATCTACACCCACCTAATGAAGTAACTTGTGCAGGCCCCCACAAATCAGAGTGTATGTACCCTAGTTTCTCTTTGGTGGTGTGAGCTGCAGTCTCAAACCTTAACCTGGAAGACTTGCCTAGAATACAATCTTCACAGAACCCCAAAGCTCATATACTATTTTTCCCAAACACTCCCTGTTTTTGTAGCTCTCTCAAACCCCTTTCACTCATATGCCCCATCCTCAAATGCCACAGCATTGACTTGTTCCTTTCACTGTCAGTTACACTTGCCTCTCCAACAGCAGTATGCCCATCCAACACATACAGACCGTTTTCTCTTACACCTTTCATAATCACCATTGAGCCTTTAACCACCCTCAAGACCCCTTTTTCAGCCTTAATTATACAACCTGTTTGATCTAGCATGCCAATTGAGATCAAGTTCCTTTTTAATTCAGGAACAAACCTAACCTGAGTTAATTCCCTCACCACACCATCAAACATCCTAAGGCTAACCGTCCCAATACCAGCTACTTTACACATAGAGTTGTTACCCATTAAGACCATACCTCCATCACATGGCTGATATGTTGTAAAATAGCTTCTATTTGGACACATATGAAAGGTACAACCAGAGTCAAGAACCCACTGACCTTGAGGTTTCACATTTGAGGCTATGAGCACTCCAGCTGTTTCAAAGCTTGCTTCTTCTGTGGCTATGGCTGCATTTCCTGTCTTTTCTTGGGATTCTTTGTTCTTGTTCTTTCTTTCAGGGTAATCTCTTTTGAAATGCCCCTCTTCATGGCAATGAAAACATTTTAAATGCTTCTTTTCAGACTTTGACCTGCCTTGTTTCTTTCCTTTGTTTTCTCTCTTTTCAGGTCTGCCTCTTGCCATCAGTCCCTCACTTGAATCACTTTCTGGATTGTCTTGCTTATCTTTCAGCTTCTTTGTACTAAGAGCAGATTTAACCTCTTCTAAGGAGAGAGTTTGCCTCCCATACAGCAATGCATCCACAAAGTGCTCGTATGACTTTGGCAAAGAACTGATTAGCAGCAAAGCTTTGCTCTCATCACTCAGTCCTTCATCAATAGTCTCCAGTTCATCACAAACCTTATTGAACTCATCTACATGATCATTTAATTATGCCCCTTCAATCATCTTTAGTGAAAACATCTTCTTTTTAATATAAAGTCTATTAGCCAAAGACTTTGTCATATACAGATTCTCCAACTTGGCCCATAAACCAGCAACAGTTTTTTCTTTAGCCACTTCTCGGATTACAGAGTCACCAAGACTCAGAATGATTGTGCTTCTGGCTTTCTTGTCTATCTCTGCTACTTGTTCTAGAGTCTTGGATGATGAAGCTTCATTCCCTTCAAGCTTAGAGATTGGATCTATGGCATCTCCCAAGCCTTGAATGATCAACAAAGCCTCCATCTTGATCTTCCACATATTAAAGTCATTCTACCCTGTAAACTTCTCAAGATCTACCTTTGAAGCCATTTTCTTGAACCTTGAAATCAGAATTAAAGATCTGATACCAATTGTTGTAAAATCAACCCCTCTGAAACCGGATTAATCTTACCCCAAGATCTAATTCAGACCCCAAGTTTCAAAGAATGAAATCAAAGCTACTTTAACAAGAACTAGATCAAATCAACACGCCACAAAGATTCAAGAACACACAAAGTTAAAGTGGTTCAGCACCTTATCAAGATGCCTACATCCACTGGAGAAAACCAATCAGAGAGAGTTTTATTGAGCTATCCAGTTTACAGAGATTGATAAGAAACAATACAGAGACCACTCAGACGAGCTTCATTCTCACTATGGCTTCTCAATCTCTCTCACACAGATGCCTGCAGAATACACCAGAACCAAAGATATATAATCACATATCGGGGTGTTATGGATCCAAAAAATTCCCCCCAAAAAATAACAACCTTAACGATCAACACATGCCTCTTCACGTGCAACTTTTAATCTTCCTTAAACGACAATGAGCCACGCCGTTTGAGTCTGAATGATCACGAGTTAAACACGTGAAAGTTTAATGCTTTTGAACAACATCATCAAGCTGTCGGCTTCAGGATCCATAACTGATAGAAATGACACGTCACTCGCTCTTCCAACTTTAATCCGACAAGTTGTATTGATGAGTTTGTGTTCATTTCAACAGATACTGCCATCAGGGAACAAAATTCATTTCAAAAACTTTAATAGAATACGCATAACACTTACGGTTCATTTAAAAACTGGTGCTAAGTTAAAATATACAGAACGAGTGAATTATGAAAAAACCCACAAACCCAGTTCAGTTCAACCAAAACCCAGATGACACAACAAATCAAACTACCTGAATATGAAAATGGGTAAAGTTATATATACGCACGCTGGATAAGCAACGAAAACAGAAATTTGACTGAATAAGTTACCAGCAGAATATAACTAAAGAGTATACCATAGAGACATGCTGCAGAGCCAGATCATAAAATAGAGTTAAAAAGAGATCTCCGTGACTTGCGAAGAAGGTGACTGTCCGCTTGCTGATGGTGTTGGCGGATCTCCGTGGCCGGCGAGCGGCACTCGTGTGGAGAGAGATGATGTTTTGAGTTTGCTTTGAGAGAGGAGAGAATGTAATGTTAAGAGGAATTTGCATGGCATATTCCATCGAAATCAATTACACCATACTCATTAATACTTATTTTCAGTTGCCATGCATTTGAACAAGGCGGCCACACGATTAGAAGTATGTCCCTTTTTAAAAAAAAAATATTGATATTACTATTGCACAACTACTAATATGTCCTAAAAATTATGGTAAAAAAATTATCAGGACTGAAAGTTTACTCCATTTATATTTTTTAGGTAAGAAAAATACTTTCACTCAATTATTTTTAATTAAAAAATAAATTGAGTCAATGTGGAAACTCCGAGACACTTTGACACAATAATACACACACTATCTGAATATGTTGAGATATTGCACCCACACACCAGAGTATGTTGAGATAATACACCAACTATAGAAATTGTCATTCAACAGATCTGACAAGTTTTATAAATAAGATCTACAAAATTAAAAAAAAATACTATATTATTTAAAATAAAAAAGTTTTTAAGTCCCACTATAATATCCGTGTGATTGGGTGCACCGGCTCAAGTTTTTCACCCTAAGATTTAAATCCTAACCAATTGCGCAATCTTTAAAAGTCTAAAGTACCTTCATAAATTATAACAAATGAACATTATTAGTCTCCTCCTCTCTCTATTTTCCCAATACTCGTACTTAAGCTAATGGTTACTGATATGACCTTTGATTGACAAGGACTCAAACTTCAACTTGTTTAATTTTGACCCGACGTGCATAAAATTCATGTTCATACTCAACCATTACTTTACTTATGTCAGATCATGATCTAATATTGTTTTAGCTACTTTAGTAACTATTGGCGAACATACTATTAAGAACTATAAGAACTAATTAATTTCAAGGAATCAAACCAGCACTTGATTAATCTAAACTTATTGACGATGAGAGTCATATAATTAAAAAAAAAATTAGTTTGAGAAAAATAGATTTTTATTTTTATACAAAGTAAGGGTAATTTGGTCTTTGTCATGTTAATTTGTCGTATAAGTGAACAAACTAAAGAGTAAGCATACTGTGAAGCGGAAAAAAAAAATTAACCAAAGTTTATTGGTATGAGTAGTTCAACACTCTCACTCCTTAAGAGAGGTAATGGATTCAAGTCCCGCTCTCGTATGAAATCACCACTTTGCTCAGCATTTTACCCCTTACGGGCCGACCCGATACTAGCGAGGATTAGTCTGAATTATGGTACGGATTTAAAGATGTCTCTCATATTTGTGGCCCATTTAAAACTACCTCGTGGTTCATATTTAAGAAAAAAAAAAGAGCATATTGTTGAAAAATATCGCTTTTCGTTTTATGGCATATCTATTATCTAAACAAAAAAAACTCAAAATGTTTGGGGTCAAATTCAATTTACCTCTATATGATGAAATTTACAAACATCGGTTTACTCCCAAAGATCCCAAAAAGTCTTCAATGCACACACTTTTGGTAATGTTTTAATCAAAATCTACTCTTGCTATAATTATTTTACTAATTAATGTATTTGTATAATCCGAGCTTACATCAAAAGAGAATATGATTCGATTTTATTTGGGTATTGGTTATGTTCCCTTTCATGAGTATGTTTGGCCAGTTCACTTCAAAGAAATTATTTTAATTTTTTTTTGAAAGGTCAAACAATAGTGAATATTGAATATGGTAAACCTATTTCCACTTTGAAATCTACTTAGGACACTTTTAATATAATTAAATTTTATATTACTTAAATGTCCATAATTTAATTATTATTAATGTCAATTTATACTCTTGACATCCATGTTGAGCACTCATTAAAATTTATTTAGTGAAGTGAATGAATCTTTAAAGACTTTATTTTATTTTATTATTTTACCTTTAACTTAACGGTTGATTCTTATCATAATTTTCTAATCATGACTAGAGAAAGTCACCTTCTTTGGTTTCTTATGTAGTAGTGAATTGAAAATTAAAAATCATGGACCACTTCTTCTAGAGGAATCTAGAAATTGTCATAGATTATTTTTTGAGAAGAAGAGAAGGAGAAGAAAGTTATTTGGGTGCAGTAAATAACTTTATGGCTATAGAGAGAAAAATAAAATATTTATTACACATAATTTAATTGAGAACTATTTTAGTGTTTATAAGAGTATGTAGAATAAAAATAAAAATTTTAAAATTATTAAATGAGCGGACAGAAAAATAAGATGTTTGGAGTATTCTACACATAGACACTTTGACAGTAGACTGTGGGTCCCAATTAGAGACTTCTTTATTTTGACTCTGCGAAGTGCGAACGATTAAGACGATGTCGCCTCATTCTCAAGACGACAGTTACAACCGAAGATCACCGAAGCTGCTTTTCCCTCCTCCCTTTTCCTTCTCCTTCTCTGTGATAAATAAGACTCACGATCATCAAGATTCAAGAACCCCTCCCTCATTCTCTTAATCTCTTTCACCAAATAACCCAATTGAAATATCAGAACCAAGAACTGAAATTCTTCCATCACTTTCTTTCTTTTCAACCATTTGTCCATTGCAGCTGCTATAAGATGGATTTTTAGTTCAAAGCTGCAGGGCTTTCTTGGAGGATTCTTTTTTAAGAGAATTTAGAGAGTTGCTGAGATCTTTGATCATTTGAAGTTGGAATGGCAGAGTGCTCTGATACTGTTAATTTTGATCGTACTCGGCAAGGCATAAAGTTCTACATGTGCCGTGAATGCAAAATGCACATTGCTTTGGTTGGAGATAATGATATTGCTGTACGTCTCTTTCTCTCTAGTCATCTTGTTGTACTTCATAATTTCATTAGCGTGCTTTTTCTTTTCTCTGAGTGCGTGAGTGAGAATATTGTGTCTGCTTGAGTTTGTTTACCTAGAAAGGCCAGATTGTTTGGACATGAAGCAACCCCATGTTCTAATAATAAGTTTTGCTTACAATGCATTCTGCAGCATGGGGAAACTTGGTCAATCAACCTAGAGACTGCGTAAGATATTTTCTTCAACTACTCTTGATGAGACATCCAATAATATTTTCAAAATAACTTGATATATTAGAATTTTTACTTTTTTGTGATGAAGTACCATTCCATTAGAAAGTATGATGCCATTGTTCTTTGACATGTAGAGCGAACTTGGTGAAAAGCATCCCAGAACATTATGTGGCCTCTGGCAGAACCAAAATGGCATATATGTCTTGTATTCACTGCAAAACACCCTTGGGCTGGCAATATGTAAGATCATATGGTGCACCTCTAGTTTCTGTCTACTGCACCAAATGAATCAAAATATTCACGCATTTTGTTCTTCAGGTTGCAGTTGAATCTCCCACTAATTTGATCAAAGAAGGAAGAGTCATCCTGTATCTGTAAGTTTGTGAATCAGTAATGGAACTTCAGAACATACAAAGCTTTGCCACGGGGCTTGCTCCTGAATGTGAGTATTATGGCTGGGTTCTGAATTTTGATTGAAGGCTTTTAATTGCAGGGACAGGTTGCTGTACTGGAGTGGTGAGCAGATGGAGTGGTGCGGAGAAAATAAGAGACGTAATCACTAGTCACTAGACGATAACAAGTACGCTCCCAGGGTAATGACATATATAGTTCAATTACATCAGAGCAGAGGTAGGTCAACATGCAATTGCTCCACATGATTCTTTCCCGTTTCTGTTTCTCCATTTAGGTCAATTCTTTACAGATTTGTTTAATCTTCTCTGTACTCTGGATATGAGATTAGGAGATGAATTGTTTTTTCATGGTTACTACAAAGATATTTGAGGCGCTTGAATACTTTTGGTAGCTTTGAGATACATCAATCCAAATCAACACCATAAGCTGCTATTCGCTGAAAATTCTGGTGTTTTTTAACTTGCAAATCTTTCAGTATATATGTTTGCTTGTAATGTGAGCCAGCTTCATAATGGATTGAGCCACTTACTTTTACTTGTTTGTTTGGTATTTTGTGTCTGATGACTAGGTTTTCATAATGGCAACTAGTTAGCCAACTACTGGTGTTTTCTGTATTTTCTCCAAACAACGGGGACTGCTGTGTCAATTACCCTTTGTTTAACCTATATACTTCACCACATATCGGTTATACATGATTCTCATCAACTTACCCTCATCACTTATTTTTTATCTACATGAACTTGTACACATATTTAAAGAAATTATCATAATTCTAAATTTGTTGCACCATTGGTTTCTATACCTGAACCAAGATAATGTTATTGATTCTTAATTTATGATTCTGAAAAATGAAATTTGACCTTTGCGTTTATGTTTGTTAAAGATTCTTTGATGTCCATGAGCTATGAGCTATGAAGATGGTAGAAGATTATAGAAGAGAGAACCATTCATCGTGATATATTGATTATTGAAAGGGTATGACAAAAGAAAGATATATATAATATTAAATATCTAGAAGGCCCACGAAAGAACCAGAAATTTCATTTTACTTTAATAAAAAGCAGCCAGATTACCAGAATCCTCCTCAAAATCCTATAAATAGGCCTCTCGTGACTCTCCATTCTCATCCTGAAATTGATCAAAGCATTCAAGGAAAGATTACTTCAACTCTTGAACATTTTTTTAGCTTCAAAATTTTCCAATCATGTCACTCATTCCAAGCGTCTTCGGCGGCCGAAGAACCAACGTGTTCGATCCATTTTCCCTAGATGTATGGGATCCTTTTGAGGGGTTCTTCTCCTCTGCCCTTACCAACGCGCCGTCTTCGGCTAGGGAAACATCCCAATTTGCAAATGCAAGAATTGACTGGAAAGAGACTCCTCAGGCTCATGTATTCAAAGCTGATCTTCCGGGGCTGAGGAAAGAAGAAGTGAAAGTTGAGGTTGAAGAGGGCAGGATTCTGCAGATAAGCGGAGAGAGGAGCAAGGAGCAGGAAGAGAAGAATGACAAGTGGCATCGCGTCGAGAGGAGCAATGGCAAGTTCCTGAGGAGGTTCAGGTTGCCCGACAATGCTAAGATGGAACAGGTTAAGGCCAGCATGGAGAATGGTGTGCTCACAGTGACTGTTCCTAAAGAGGAGGAGAAGAAACCTGAAGTTAAGGCCATTGAGATCTCTGGCTAAGTGATAAACGTAAATGTTTTCAAGGTTGTGTCTTTGGTTTGCCAATAAATTTGTGTGTGTTCTTCCACAACCCCCCCCCCCCCCTTTTTTTTCTTCCTTTCTAATTTGATGTGATAATGTTTGTGTGTTTGCAAGAGTTTCAAGGGCAAGTCTGAAACTTTGTTAACTAGTTTTTGAAAAGATAAATTGTGTGTAATAAAATGTATTTTATAATTTGAATCCCAGATTTGTAAATTTTTTTGTTTTTATTACGGAGCAGTTATTTCTGACAACAATCAATAAGG
Source organism: Atalantia buxifolia (assembly GCA_030444775.1). Lineage (NCBI taxonomy): Eukaryota > Viridiplantae > Streptophyta > Magnoliopsida > Sapindales > Rutaceae > Atalantia > Atalantia buxifolia. The sequence continues at coordinate 15,726,874 of CM059838.1, forward strand.
TGTATAATTAAGAAATATTTCATCCCCAATTGAATTAAGAAAAATTGTTGGGATACTAAGCATTAGTGTTTTGGTTTCGTCATCATTAACATGCATGTGTATAATTAAGAAATATTTCATCCCCAATTGAATTAAGAAAAATTGTTGGGATACTAAGTATTAGTCTTTTGGTTTCGTCATCATTGACATGCATAAAATCCCTAACACAGAGAGACAACACGCAATAGGATAGAAGATCCTTAAATACTCAACACAAAAAAGTAGTTATAGGGTACAATTTTAAATTTTTGGATTACTGATCTATCATAATATATGTTAAATCCTTTCGAGATGCGCACTTCCGAACCTTTAAGTTGGGATTGTCAAAAAAATTTTGTTCCCGCTGCAGAAGCAGCTAGAAGGTTACAGAAACAAGAGATTTATTTAACAAAATTTAACCATGATTTAAAAAATGGCTTAAGTCATTGGGCGGGCCCTCCCATTCCACTAATTTATAAAAGCCTGATCAGACGAAGAACGTCAGGACGTTTCCTAAAATAGTTGTAACCTACATATCGTATACTCGCATTCTTGAGGACGACATGTCGTAGATGTGAAGCCTAGCCGCTTTAACTTAGGAGGGAACCTGTCCGCTGTTTAGGCTACGGAAGAAGCAGCGATTATGGCGAAAGCACAAGGCGCGCAACTCTTCGTCAGCAGTATGTCCTCTCTCAATCATTAAAATTAATATGTTTACTATGGATTTGTCTAGGTTTTGATTTTTGATTTCTTTTATAGGGTTGTCGTCGTACATCACGACTAAAGAATTCAAAGCTTTGTTTTCGCGGTTTGGTGTCGTTAGCGAAGGTAATTTTAGCATAATTTTTCATCAAATGATTTATTTGATTCTATAATTTTCAAAATTAAGATTAATTTGTTATTGTTTTGGGGTTTTTAAATCTTGTGCCGCTGTCTGCAGCTAAGTTAATAACGCACCCAAAAACTCAAAGACCGAAAGGGTTTGGCTTTATCACATTTCACTCAGAGGATGATGCACAGAAAGCATTAAAGGCCATGGATGGCAGGGTACCAGTTCCTTTTGGTTTGATTTATGCATTATAGTTTTATTTAGATATGTGTGTGTGTATCTGTAAACATACCTTTTTTTGGGGTTTATTCATGTATAAGGATTTCACTAGGAATTAGTTTTGCAAAATCGTGGAAAATGCTTGATAGAAATTAGGTTTTTCTATATTGTCCATTGGATGACTGCTAATAATGCCAACTCATAGAAGCTTATTAGTTTTCACATTTTCTGATATGTTTGCTCTCATGCACTGCATTTATAGCTTAATTAATTTGGTTTAACTCATATGGGTTTTTTAGTCAAGTTAATTTTGTTTGTAATAAAGGATCCATTCTTGTTGAGATGTGAGACCATACTATTAGAAACTTTGTTCCATAATCATTTTTCCCCCCAAATTGTTATGTTGGCTAAGAATAATTTTACAATTTTTACTAATGAAAGAGTTGGGTATTGATGTTGCAGCCTTATCACGGGCAATATATATTTGCAATTAATAGCTGTGTGGCTCTTCTCACTCCAGTATTTTTATTTCCTGATTCTATGTTGGAACTTCTCTTTTGTATTAAAAGCAAAATCTACTTCTGGGTTATATGCAACTCTTCCCTCGTACACTATTTGTCTATTTGAGTTCTATTGTCATTTATTTCTAACTTCCTGATCTCTCTATGGTCTCTTTGAATAGTTGCAATTTTAGTTCGTTTTCTTTACAGTCTGCCTAATGGCAGATTTTTACATCAGCATTTCTGCAATACATGCTGCCAAAATGCACTACTTTGGCTGCATTTTGCATGTGATTAGGCTGGCTGTTGTTGTGAAATTATAATTCTTGACCTCGAGTCCTACCAATGTCAGTTTATCTTGTTATTTTGCACAGATTGTGAATGGGAGGCTGATCTTTGTTGAGGTTGCAAAGAGTAGAAGTCCTGGAACAGATGCCAGCCCTTGAAAATTTAGCAGTTTTGATTATGTCAGTACTTATTAGATCTTGTTTTTAGCTTCAGCGACCAAAAATAGTTTGTAACATGTAATAGGTTTCATCAAATGGCAGCCTGTATGATATCCTAGATGTAATCAAATGGCCGCCTGTCAACCTGTGTGTGATATGAGATCAAATTGAAATTAACATTTTTTTTTTCTGTGGTCATGCATTCATTCCGTTAACAGCAGTATAACCATTTCAAGTCTTTGAGGTTGGCATTACATTCCTGGTGATTAAACAAGTTCCTTTACTTGAACCACAGCATCACACAACAAAGAATAGAAGAATGCATACAGATTTGCTGGGAACTTTCAAGCCAGTTCAATTATAGAAAAAAATGCAAGTGGAAACCAGGATTTCGAAATGTTTCATCCTCAAAAAATAAAACAAGTTGCATGTTTCATCATCAAAAAGATGGAAGAAGTTGAGAAAGATTCAGAAGTCTGAATTTTTGAAAGGACATAATCTAAAAGTGAAAAGTTACATTTAGAAAATGATTAGGTTGCATGGAACTTCTTGTTACACGCAATTGTTCCATTGTTGCATCGTTAGACCTGCATAAATCAAGAGCCAAACTGTTAACATGTTAAGAAAATTGAGTGTGTTGTTGAAAGGCTTAAAATGACAAGTGAAAGGCACTTTTGCAGCAACAGATCACAGTGATCTAGATTTCTTAATTAGCTCATACAATATTTTGCTGCCAACACCATTCTATAAAGCAATTCGACTTTGTTTCTAAATCATGCTAGAAGATTATTTCCACATGATTTCTAATTCCAAATTCTATTTTCTTAATTCCAAATTCCACATCTGAAGCAGCAGTTTATACTTTAAAATGTCTGGAATAAAGAATGTGGCATACGCTGTTGTAAAATAAATCCTTTTGGTTGTGGATGTTGATGAGCCAGTTGCTGCTGGACTGCACTACCTGTTGAGATAAAATAAGCTCTAGAACAGCAAGAAACCGGTAAGGGGAAAAGGAAAAGGAAAACGCCATGGAAAGAATCCTGCCATTTCCTTGATCCAAATTCCTACCTCACGGTGATGGTAGGAACTAGGAACAATGGGTGATCATCTTTAATAAGGCTGTGCAAAACGACTATGAAATAAAGCATGATGAGCCTAGAAATAGAATTCAGTGCGAGCAGTCTCAAAAGAAGATACAGTTATCTGAACAAATTCCCCTACTCATTCAATTTCATTTGATGCCGAGCCATGATCCTAATGTGGCCTGATGAAGTGAAATAAACCCGGAATGTTCAAATTAAACTCCATCCCTTCCAATTTCCAACTGTTCAAATGTTAAACAGTAAAGTCCTAACTACAGCCTACAACCTGCATCTTACCCAGAACTCATTCAAACTAATACAAATGATAAGTTGGTTTATTAATGCAAGGCATTCAAGCCTTCATTACATGCATCTTAGAGCACCCAGAAGCTTGCCAAGAATAGTAAAACAAGTAAGCAAAACTGAAAACCAACCCAACAAAATCCAAGCAACCACTGACAAACTGAAAAAAAAAAATGATCTCATCAGCTTCGAGTCCTTTTTCTCTCAAAGTTAATCAAATATACTAATTTCACTATATGCTTACACCTGAGTCCAAGTATCAATCCTTGTGCGCATAATTCACTCGGATGTTTCTGCCATCCAGTAACTGAAACAACCATAAAGCCAAACATGGATTACAAAGAAACATAACAGTTCATTACTAGCCGTACTTAACATATCGATGTCTTTTGAAGTTCTACATACCATGCCATCCATTTCTTTGATAGCCTCCCCGGCTGCAGCTGCAGAAGCGAACTTCACAAAACCGTATCCTCTTGATTGCCCAGTCACACGATCACATATAACCTTAACTGCTAAAAATAACAAGGATTTCCCGATCACATATAACCTTAACTGCTAAAAATAACAAGGATTTCCCAACAAGACTTTTCGGCTATAAAGAACCATCACGATCACCCAAAAATTCACCAAGGACATCACCTTCAATAATTTCACCTTGCTGTCCGAAAGCATCCTTCAAAACAGTTTCATTAGTGTCATACGAAAGCCCTGCAAATTTTAAATAAAAAAAAAAATTACAGCTCCGAATTAGCTTAGGGTAATTATACAATTTATGTTTTTGCATATAATTTGGACACGATCTCATGAAGGATATATTTTAGAGTGAAAAATAATAATGAATAATAATAAAAAGACCCACCATTGAAACAGCCTAGAATGAGTAACTCTAAAAGAGTTTCACTAATTCTAAGATAATATGTACAAGCCCCAAAATAGAAAAAGGGGAATCAAAGGCGAGAAAGTCGAAAGAAGAGACCTCCAATAAATAATTTGGCACGAGAATTTGCATCCGATAGCAATCTGGTGAAGCGTACTGAGTGGGAAAAACGAACGCTGCCGTTCAACCACTGCATGATCTCTTATCGTGCGCCGACAGCGAGGTGCATACCAGTAGAACGAGCAGAGCCGCAGACAGGCACGGGCATTGGTCATTGGTCATTAGATGGTTAGCGGTGATGTGTTAGTAAATACGGCACCGTTTCAATTACAGTAAGTAGAGCTGTTACATTACAGGGGGAAGCTAAAAAAAAATGTTCGACGAAACGACACCGTTTTCCATTGCAAAGAAGCGAAGAGGACGAACACACCGGGCTTCAGCATGGTAAATTAATCATAATTGAAATCTAAAGGCGCCAGAAAGTCCAACTTTCAACATAAAGAAAAAGAGTTCGAATAATCTCAATAGCAAATTCTTGTAGAAGATTTATAAACTATCATTAAATCCCCACATTGAAAGGGTTTCTAGTTACAAAAACAACTTGTTTCGATTCATTTAACCGGCCGGGGCTATGTTAACAACATACACATAACATATATCAGAAGAAAAAGAGCAAAAAGGGAAAACCCAGATTGAACATTAAATACGGTAGTACTCAAGAAACAACTAATCTAGGCTTTCTTTGGGGACTTGTTAGCCTTGGATGGAGATTTGGGCTCCTTCGAGACATGTTCATTAGTCTTCTTTGGCAACAGCACTGGGTTGATATTAGGCAAAACGCCGCCGTTTGCAATCGTCACACCTGTGAGTAATTTCCCCAACTCCTCATCATTCCTCACCGCTAATTGCACGTGCCTTGGGATGATCTTCTTCTTCTTGTTATCACGTGCCGCATTCCCAGCCAACTCCAACACCTAAGACACATTTTAACAGAAAAAGGCTTGATTAGCACCTGGTTCAATTTTTGGGAAAAAAAAATTTATTAACTTTGATTAAATCAAATTTTTAAGCAAGGATAAGCTTGTATCTTACTTCAGCAGCTAGGTACTCGAGCACGGCGGCCATGTAAACTGGAGCACCGCTACCCACACGCTCCGAATATCTCCCCTTCTTCAAGAAACGCCCGATTCTACCTACCGGGAATTGGAGCCCCGCTTTCACAGACCTGGAAACGGATTGCTTTTTCGGTCCTCCTCCCTTCCTTCCGCCGGCTCCCTTCTTCACTTTGACCGGTGTATCCATGACCCAACCTCAAAACGCAGAAAGATTTACTTCAACAGAAGTTCGGGTTTCGAGGGTGTGAATGCGTGATGGTGGCCGTTGGGTGCGTTGCTTTATAGATGAGTGTTAAGAGCTTTGAGAGCGGAGGATCTGGACCTTTGGATTTAGATGAAATCGACGGTTGTAGATGATTTTATTTCGATCCGCGTCGTTTGAAAAGGACCAATGGGGAGCGAGCTTCGATTTGAAATTTTTGAGGGCTTTTTCTTCCGCATCCAGTATTTTCCCTTTGAATTTCCCGCTATTTCGTTAGGAGCATCTGTCAGAAATCAAGATCTAATGAAAACTTGCTCATTTTCAGATGGCTAAAATTGAAATTCAAGTCGAACGAAAACCACTTGAACTTCACTCGTTCAAATTTCTTAGTAGAAGTAGAAAAACTAAGTGAGAAGATTAAATTATATTGGTTTTACGATTCGATGACACTGATTACCAATCATTAAAAATTCTTATAGTAATGGTACAGCTAATGGAAATTTATTTTAAAAAAAAAGGGACGAGTGATTTAATCTTATCATTTACACTTCTTTCTCTCACAATAGATACAAGTTTCAATGGGATTGGACAAATTCAGATTTGGGTTGGGTTCGAATCAACCCAATCAAGTTTCGAATTAATCGAGTTGGAAAAAAGGGAAATGATCCAAACTCAACTTGAACTTATAATTCGATTTGAATATAGTTCTGATCGAATTAAAAATTTGTGTTTGTGTGTGCTGATTTTGATCGTATCAGCTTTTTGATTGGATCGATCACAATCAAGATTGAATTCTTCATCCACGTCCAATTTGAACTCAAATTTTGCAGGTCAAGTTATTTGTTCACCTCTAAGTTTCAGCGTATAATTATTTAAATTAATATATCATTAATCTATTACTCCATACAATCGATCAAGTCATTGAAAGCTTACCGACAAATATAAAGACAAATACAATATGAGATACTACAATCAATATCAACACCTAACATGTAATATAATATCATAGCTCCACGACAAATAATCCTTTACTCTTTTAACAACCTCCACCTCGAGTGTTGGCCTCACCAACCAAAAACTACAATAGAACTCTTGCAAGTTTGTGTAAGTGTATGAAAAAAAAAAGTTAATTATCTTTAGGTGACACATGTTTTGACAAATTTAAAAAAGGTGATATATATTTTTAAAATACTCGAGCAGGTGATAAACAGTTAACTTTGCCGTTAACTTGAACGTAAAGTAAACTAATTACAAAATAATATTTTTACCCAAAATTAATTAAAAATTATGTTTCTGCCCCTATAATAGCTACAAAATAACATGCATATCCTTTCAATTAGTTATAAAATATGTTTTTGCCTCTACTCAATTATTTTTTATTTTTAAATAAAAATTATAAAAAAATTTCCATCTAATGTAATTCAGTGGACTTTTTTTGGTTAAATCAAGGAAATCTTTTTAAAAAATTTCTTGTTGAATCAAACTTTGTTGTTAAATTTAATTAGAAAATTTTGTTTGATTCAACAAGAAATTTAAAGAAAAAATGGTATGATTTAACCAAAAAAAACGTGTTAATTATACTTATATGTAATTTTTTATATTTTTCTATTTAAAAAATAAAAAAATTGAGTAGAGAAAAAACATATTTTGCAACTAATTTAGGAATAGAAATGTCAATTTATAGCTATTAATTTACTGTTCATGTTTAAGTTAATGGTAAAATTAACGGGTTGTCACCCGCTTGAGTATTTTTAATTTATTGTTCACCTTTAAGTTAACAGCAAAGTTAACGAATTGTCACCCGCTTGAGTATTTTTAAAGCATGTTTCACTTTTCTAAAATTTGTCAAAATATGTGTTACCCAAAGGTAATTAACAACAAAAATAACGTTTTGTAGAAAATGATGCGATATTTCAAAATAATGTCTGTTTGCATTTGCATGATCCCATTATTATGATACTTTCTGCTACAATATTCTCTTTTTTTTAATACTAATTACACATCAGATTAATGTATTATACAGATATTTACAACTGTTATCACAGCAAATCATTACATTGATATTTACAATCAGATATATATAATTGAGACTTATATTATTACATTAAATTTTATAAAGTACATGCCAAAACAAATAATCCTCACAGACGAGGGATGTCTCTGCTCCACTCGCATTTCGTAGGGAAGAAAGACTTACAAATTAATTTCACAAAATCATGTAATAATTTAAGGAAGTTGAGCCTATAAAAACTCGAACCATTGCTCTCATAATCATGCTTAACTTTAAGGGTAGTGGTTCATGCCACTGCTACAATATTCTTTTAACAAGAAAACAAAGAGACATGATGAGAAAATGAAAAATAGGTGACAAGTAATAACATAAGAATGGGGTCGTAAAATGATTAGAGAGTGATCAACCTAATGAGAGATATTGACAAAAATTTGACTAAAACATGAAGGTGTCTTAATAAAAATGAGACAATCATTAAAGGAAATAAACGATTAATTTTCTGTAAGTACTTGTTATGATTTATCATTCAATTTATAAAAGATAAAAGAAGAAGATGTGTTCTCTAAAATTTGAAACCAAAAGAAGAGTAGTTCTCCCATGCAAGTGAAGTTTAAAGATTAAAAAAAAAAAATGAGCCATTTGTCAAGCAATTGCTCTATTATTTTGATCCGTACAAGCCACAGAGCCAGACATTAATTTTTCAAAAAGTTTTTTTTATTGCATAATAGACTCCTCTGAAAAACATTGGAGCAAGCGTAAACAAGGTGTTTTACCTATCTGAGCTATAGCCATTGTCCTTGTGATACATATTTCACTCCAATTGTATATTCCAAATCATCCATTCTAACAACCACCCTTTTATAGAGATGGTAAGAAGATGATTTTGGACGGGTTCAACCCATACTGGATGTATATGTTATGCGGAATCTAGCATTGTTTTTATAAACTTGGACTTACCTAAGTTTAGTTCTAATTCAACTGAATCCAAACTTTCGAAACCTGGATTTGGATGATTTTATTTTAAATATTATTTGAGTAATTTTTTATTATTACTTTTAAGTACAAAAGCAAAAAATGAGAAAAACAAAACAAAACCTACATTTTAGCTTTCACAATCGTTGTTTCCTCTAGTCATGTTTATTTCTTAGAATTCAATAAATGAATTCAACATCATCATCGTCGCTCAACTCATCATCATCCATCAATGATCGCCAACATGACATCGCATGACCGCACTTCTCTGCAAGTTTAAATTCGTATCTCATGTGTTAAAATTAGATTTATACTAAGATTTGGGTTAATGGAAACGTAGGGCTATGTTTCTAATTTATTTAGTTTCCATGTTCGTTATCCTCCACTATCAATTTAATATTTCAAGAGATTCCACGACTTTGTTCTATCTACTTGTACAACTGCCAAAGAGCCAAAAGTGGCATGCTTGGATTTTTTTTAAGTATAATTTAAAGCATTTAATGCATCTATATGGATTTAAAACCCACAATTTGGAAACCCAAGTTTTTCTAGGTTGAACCCGGACCGAATCCGAAGCTAAAAAGTTCAGGTTTTTATCTAGATCCCACATATAGAATTATTAATCCTAGTTATATCTAGATTCGATATATGAAATTGTCATCTAGGTCTAAGACCAAGAAGGCTAAACACGAACCCAAACCTAATTTTCACCATCTCTACACCTCTCCTCCAAAGAAGGATTTAGTAAATAACGAAAAATAACAATTAGGCTAAGGGTAAAGTTGGTAATTTTTTCTTACACCTTCCCACCTTCCCTAAGAACCCAGGTATCATACATGCCTCCAAAATAAAGAGAGCTGAATATTAGAAGAAAACCACATATGCCTAATAAGATTAGGTGAATACCCAAAATTACGGTCATTTTATTTATATATTTCCATACATAACTAAAGAAATGCATAGTAAATACCATCAAAGCCCAATAGTACAAAGGAAATTAAACAAAATGCTCCAAATATAAAGTATGAAAAGGCATCTATAACATCTCCATTAAGACCTACCCCCATTTTAGAGTTGCAGATAGGGAAGTAAAATTAAATCTTTTTTATACATGTTTTATTATTATTATTATTGCTGCAAAATGAGCCATTTCAAATATGTTCATTGCTCTAGCAAGAGTAGGATTAATCTAGCATGGCTACATGAGCGCCCAATAATTTACCAGATAAATTGATAAGTCAGGCATTCTTAGCCCACCAAGCGAAGTCGATGGTTTTTTGGTCACAATCTACTACAGCTAAAGTTTTTTTGTTTTCCATGGAGTAGAACCTCCTTGACCAATATAAGGTTTCCATGGAGAGCCACCATCCAAGCACAAATACCTTCATTTAAAAGAATATATATATATAGATATATATATATAGACGGTCTTAATAGAATCTTCCACTCGTAAATTTTTTAGAAAATAAAGTCATAATAAAATGAGGATGCTACTAAAATATTAAAGACCCTATATTTGCTTTGTTAATATATTAAAATTTATTTTTAATTTATTAGTAATATTTTATTTTATTAAAATAAAGATTACCCCGTGAGTCGTGAGATAAAAATTCTATACATAAAAGCTGTGAATAAGTTCATAAGTTTAAATCTTTTAGAATATTATTAAGAAAATTACCACCAATTTTCTCCAATGTAGAAGTTGTATTACGCAAATATGTAAAATTTGTTACGTTTCGTCCAAAGAGTTGGACTATTGGCACTCTTTCATTGATCTTATAAAACTTCTGTGATATTATAATTACATTTAAGGGAAAATATAAATAGAATTAATCTCATTTATATTTTATTTCTCTCTTCAATTTTATTTTTCTTGCACAATATAAATTTTTTTAATCATTAAATTAATCTAAATTTAATAAGTAAATTTTAAAGCCAAAATAATACTCTTGCAATACATGTAGCAAACAAAATTAGGATACAACATTGTGAGAAAATAAATTAAAATTTTTTTATCTCACTACAAATAATTTTTTAAGAATTCTCAAACTACTTGTTGCACCCAAAGTTTATATGTACGATAAAATTATATTAGACCCATAAAATATCTAATATTTTATAAAATTTTTCTAACTTTTTTTTAGAAATTAAATAATAAAAAAATTTAAAGAGAGGAATACAATTATTAAGACTAAAAAAATAAAAATTTTATTTAAAATTACAAAATTTATAAATAAAAATAATATTTATTTAAAAAATAATATTTTTAATATTAAATAAAATATAATTTAAAATAATTTTAGAAGGGTGCTAATAATCCCACTATTGTCCAAAACCGACCGAGAAAGGAATGTTAATGTAGGGCAAATGAGACATCTCACTTTCACTACACGCGTCATGTTCTCATTCGACAGCCTGTCTTTCCCTCCGTTGTCACGCATGACCGCCATCATGATATTTAGCGGACAGTGGAGCCACCAAATTCACCAGTCACCAATATTTCATAATATTAAAAGAGCAAAGCAAAAAGAAAATTTGAAAAAAAAAAACAGAATAAAAACAATATAAAACAATTAGCAGAGAGCCCTTCATTATCTTAACCTCCATTTCCTCTCCAACAAAGTTTCCTTCACCTTGCAAAATTTCTCTGTACTTTGCTTCCTAAATCTTGATCCTAGAAACCATGGTGAGTTAGTTCTCTTTCAACTTTACGGCTAGATTTTTGCTCACTTTTTCCTATCATTTTTATTTGGGTTTGAAATATGTTTCTTTGGAGCTAAAGATTGATTAGATCTGATGTGGGTCTTGTTATATCGTCACTGTGCGTTGACTATAGATCTTTAAATTTATAAATGGATGCTTAATTGTTTTGGGAATTTCTAACTTTTGTAGTGGGTCTGATCTGATCTGTTTTCGTGTCTTGTACAATTCTAAAATTGCAGTATTTGGTTTGGCAAATAGATGGTATTTTTTTCTGTTGGTTGTAATGTTAATTTGATCATTTTTGTTAGCCATGTGAGTATTTGATTCTTATGAATGCATGAATATTATGCTGTATTGCTGAATTACTTCATAGTGATGATGCTGAATTACTTCACAGATTGTTGACGACCCTTCCTATAACGGTGGTGTTATAGTTCATTAGTTCTCCAAGGTGTTTTTAGTAAATATTATGCTGTATCAATTCAAACAGCTTTGCTATTGCATGATTGTTAATAGAGCAAGATGAAATAGTTATTTAGTAGTATGTTCTTAGAATTGATCTTCTAGTTCTGGGGTTAATTTGCGACACTCTGATTCTATGCTGATTGGATGGAATTGTCTACCGTTTTCCTTCCGTTGTAGTTGCCATAATTTGTCTGATATTATATTGACGCCTCAAGTGTTTTGTTCTGCAATCATAAGATTCTTGTCATGTTTTTAGTTATCATTGAAGTAATGATAATTGGTGAATAAATTTTTTGCCTATTAGTAATTTGTTTCTTCCTATCCTTGCTCTTTAGTGTCCATGGTTTCTCAAAGAAAGTGGTTTTGATCTTGCTATTTTGCCTTTCAAGATGTTTGTTTTTGAATTGCAATTATGGATGTTATTTGTGGATATGGATTACGGTGCTTGATAGGACATGTTATTGTTTGATTTGCCACCAAGTTTGCCTTGTTTGACTTGGTTCTGTTTTGAAAGGATTTGCATTGACATTAAGTCATTGACTTGTAATTTTTTTTTTCTGATTGTTTTTCTTCCATTACTAGCATAATCTAGCGTCCTTCCAACTACTGCAAAATTCAATGCCGCATGTTGTTAACTACTTGAGACTGTAATTTTATGTATACACGGAAGGGATGTAATGGATATTTTGGTTTCGTGATGCATTAGTGTATACTTGCTTATTTTAGGCTCATCTGAACATTTGTGATTCAACATTTGAAAAGTTTTACAAGTACATCCGGAACAGAAGTTAAAAAAATAGTAATAAAATATTGGAGGGTCAATTAAGTCAGATTGTGATCTTAGTAGCCCTGCTAATGAGCTGAATGCCTTTGACTTATTTAGAATGAAGATGGAATCACAATGAGCAAGGTTTTTTAAGTTAACTTCATGCCTGTTTGCACCTTTTTTTCTAGGTTTCTCATGGGTAATTCCTTTTTGTTCTATCTGCAGGCTAATGCTGCTTCTGGGATGGCTGTACATGATGACTGTAAGCTAAAGTTCTTGGAGTTGAAAGCCAAGAGAACCTACCGCTTCATAGTATTTAAGATTGAGGAGAAGCAGAAGCAGGTCATTGTGGAAAAACTTGGTGAGCCAACTCAAACCTATGAAGATTTTACTGCCAGCCTTCCTGCTGAGGAGTGCCGATATGCTGTGTATGATTATGATTTTGTTACCGCAGAGAACTGCCAAAAAAGCAGGATTTTCTTCATTGCATGGTAAATATCATATTCCTAAAGCTTACTTTCTTTCAAAATGTACTTCCAATCACGGTTGGTAATGTTTATTTACTGCTGAAGGTCTCCCGACACTGCAAGAGTAAGAAGCAAGATGATTTATGCAAGCTCCAAGGACAGGTTCAAGAGAGAGCTAGATGGCATTCAAGTGGAGCTGCAGGCAACTGATCCATCTGAGATGGGTCTTGACGTATTTAAAGACCGTGCCAACTAAATAAAGGCTCCTGATCTCAGCAATTGAGATTGTTTTTATCTTTTGTGCTTTTACCTAAAGGTGAAATGTTAATAGTTTGTGGCGGCAGCTTGAATCTAACTGAATTATGATATTGGTTTGTTGTTCAAGTTTCACCGATGCAGTATTCTCGTCTAGAACCATTTCAGTCGTCTTTATGATGTCTTTATTGATTTGTTGTGGTGTGGAAGTTATGGGATGAGTGGCTACTTATAGCTATTTCTTCAAGCTAAGGTGTTTCAATTGATGGGGGATGGATAAGCCTCTGTTAGGGTTGTTTTTACTTCGAAAATGGATGTTTCATTTTGAACTTTATAAATGAATGTTTCATTTTTCTTGTTACTTATGCATAATTGGCAAGTGAAGAAATACCGTTCAGTTTTCTTGTGCGATTCTAGTTGATAGGGCAATGACACTTTTGTATGAAATAGATCGAAGTTACCTCTTTTTGGTTTTGTCGACACAGACAAGCTAGCTTCTATGGTAATACGTGGTAGTTTTGCTAAATATGCATACTATGGTTTGTGAATATCAAATTAACGAAGTATGAGTTATTGCCTGATTTTAGGGATCGAGTGCATCACCAACACCAAATCTTTCCTCTACCCAAACATGGAAATCTGAAGCTGGAGCACTTGGCCCTCGGCTGCATTGGCACATTCAAAGCCCATAGCGTCGCCGACTAAGGGTCGTAATCTGGATATGAAAGAAACAGGAATGAAATTTGTCTTAGTAATATTACCACTTGTAATTACAAGGCTTTTTTCCCTCCTTAATTTGATTTCTTGGGAGTTTGGACATAATAGATGTGATTTTTCGCATTTCAATGCAAAAAGTCAAAAGCGAACGAATAACCCACCTCTATAATTCCAAGTTGGCAATCAAAATATTGTCATAAATTTCATTTCAGTGAAAGTAATAGCTACGAAGAATCAAAGAAAAAATGATGGTTACAACTAATTTATGTCAGCAAGTTTATTAATGTTTCTATTGTAACGAGGACAAGGTTGCTAGTCATATTCTCTTACCCACTTTACAAGGTCAAAGGTAATGCCTAACGTACATGAAGAGTGTCTAAAAATGTATATTTCAATGGGCAATGCAGGCCATCAGATTAAGCCAAGGTAGAAAATGTTACCTTGAAGCATCATTCTTCTGGCCTAAATTTAAGAAAATACCTCAGTGAAACCATGTTCCGAGACCGAGTCCGTGCTTTTCTGTCCAATACATGTTACAACTAAGTATCCCGGGGCAAACTACTTTGAGCAACTTGCAAGATTGAGAGAAACAAGCGTAAATTTATTTGGCTTCATGCCCCTTCTCATCATATCATCACGCAATTCAAAAGCCTTGGTGAGTTCTCCTCTAATACAGCAGCCATATATCAAAAAGTTGTATGCCAGTGGATCAGGTTTTAAACCTTTATTTAGCATGGAGTCCCATAACTTAAGAGCCTCATGTAAATAACCCCTTTTACAGTACTGATAGATTATTGTTGAATAGGTGATACAATCAGGGAGTATGCCATTGTCCATCATTCCACCAAGGAGCTTGGTGGCCTCTTCAAATTTCCCCATTGTGCAAAAGCCATGAATGAGAATATTGTATGTGACAGTGTTTGCTAAAAGTCCATCAAGCATTGCATTATGCAGCTGTACAGCTTTCTCCATTTTTCCTTCTCTAGTCAAGTAGTCAAGGAAACAACCATATGTTATTTGATTTGGAAGAGAACCGCTAGCCAGCATTTCCTCACACAGAACCTCAGCTTTGTCCATGTACCCTGCCTTACATAAGCCATTTATCAGAGCAGTATATGTCACAACATTTGGGACACATCCTTCACCAATCATTATATCCCAAAGTCTAAATGCCTCCTTGAGAGTACCTGCTTTGCTCTTGGCATCAATCATGCTTGTATATATTACATTATCAGGCCTCAGTCCCTTGTCATGCATCTCCTTCAAAAGCCCAAAATATCTCCTAGTATCAGACTGTTTTAGAGATCCATCTATAAGTACAGAATAACACACAAGATCCATGTTCATGCCCCTTTCCACCATCTCACGACAGGCACCCAGTGCATCCTTTAATCTCCCTTCTTTGCAATAACCATGCAGAAGTGCACTATAACACATCTCATTTAACTTGCAATGCTCTCTATGAAGTCCATCCACAAACTCTTTAGCTTCAGACACTCTACCAGCAGAACAAAGACCTGTTATCAGAGATCTGTAAGTGTATGTATCTGCTACAAGGCCCTTCCCTGCCATTTCATCAAGCAATTCAAAGGCCTTTACCGTGCTACCTTCCCTGCAGTAGCCTTCAATCAGTACATTATAAGTCACTTCATTTGGCATAACATTACGTTCCAGCATTTCATCAAACCATTTAATTGCCTCAGTCAGCTTATTTGCTCGACAGAGACCAGAAATAAGTGCAGTGAAGGTGTAAGAATTTGGTGCAATGCCCTTCCCAGTCATCTCATGATAAAGCCTGAATGCCTTATTCAGTTTTACTTCATTGCAATATCCACTTATTAAGGAAGTGTATGTTATCACAGTTGGAGTTAATCCTTTATGAAGCATCTCTTCAAAGAACGATTCTGCTGCACTCAAATTGCCCAACTTACAATGCCCACTTATCAGAGAATTGTAAGGATAGATGGTTTCTTTTATCCCCTCATCAGCCATTTTACCAAGAAAACTAACTGCAATATCCATTTCTCCCCTTCTGCATAATGAATCAATCAAAATAGAATAAGTAACAACATTTGGAGACAAGCCCTTCTGTTTCATCTCGTTAAAAAGAAACTCAGCTTCATTGAATTTCCTTTCTTTACACAACGAATTGATCAACGCATTGTATACAAATAAGTTAGGCACCACCCCAAGTGGCCCCAATTTATTTACCAAGTTAAAAGCATCGTCAATCTTCCCCTTCCTCCTGAAACCCTCAATAAGACTTGAAACAGCTGCTTCACTTGGAACCAAACCCAACTCGATCATCTCATTCATCAACCACGCACCAAACTCAAACTCTTGAACTTTACACAATCCGAGCACTAATGTGCAATAGGTAACAACATCTGCTTTTACTCCTCTTTTTACAAAACCATTCTTGACATCAACAGCCTCAAAAACTCTTTGACTCTTGCAAAGTCCATGAATCAAAATATTATAGACCACAACATTTAAATCACTCCCATTTGAATCCATATAATGAATCATTTCCTTGGCTTTAACAAAATCTTTTAATTCACACAAACTCCTCATCACCGCCGAGTGTATATAAATATCCGGCAATATACCCACATTAACAACCTCCTCAAACAATTTCAACACTAACCCAAATTGCCTAATTTTGACGAGCCCACTTAGAACCCCACTCAGAGTTCTAACTTCAGGCATCAAATGATTCTCTCTCATTAACCGAAATACGAAAACACCATCCGCGACTCTCTTATTTTGCACGTAACTTTGAATCAACAAATCAAAACCCAAACTTGAAGAAAACCCAAATTTCTCATAACAATCAAATAAAGAATCAAAAGCCTCCTTTGGGCTGAGCCCACGAAGAAGCTGCGTCTGCAATAGCGAACTTGCAGGCCAAAAGAGATTGTTTTGCACCAAACCGTGAATCAAAATACAAAACGACGCCGTTGAATGGTTGAAGTTTTTATGCAGGCCTAGAAAATTGAAGAATCTTAAAGCTAACCTGGAATCGTCTAGAGTCTGGATCAAGACCTTTTCGACATGATGAGGCTTTAATGCGGTGGATAAAACGGCATCGTCCAATGCTAGCTTCCAGCTCTGTTTTCCTCGTATGATTTTTTTAAGTGTGTCAATGAATTGTGACTCTTTTTCGTCATTATCTGAGTAAAAGGGTCGGTGGGTGCATAAATTTCTGCGCTTGTAGTAGAATTTTAAGCTTGTTACCTGTCGTTGAGAGAGGGTGAGCTTCATGTAGCGAATTGCGATGGGAAGGTGAAGAGTTCAGTTCAGGACTTGTTGTGAGACTGTAAATGGGTCAAACCGGATCTGAGGGTTTCCGGTCAGTTTGGAGTTTGAGACTTTGAGGGGACATTTTAAAGATCCTACAATAATGGATTGTGTTATTGGGTTGAGTAGGCCTTTTGACACCCTTAAAATTTTTCATAAGAATCTTTTTTAATTGCGCAATTATTTTAATAAATTAATATAAATTAATTTATTTTTTGTTTTTAATGAAAATTTGGTTAAAAAATTACATAAATTATTCTTTTAACAAGTTTTTACACAAACCTTATTTTATAATTAATATTTATATTTTAAATTTTAAATAAAAAATATATTTTTGAAAAAAATTTAGAAGAATTTAGAGTTATCAATATAGATTGTAGACAATAAAAAGAAAAAATTTAAGAAATTTCATATTTTAGGATTTGTATGCAATTTAACAACAAAATATGATTAATTTTCATATATGAATTTGCATTTTATCGCTTTAACTTAGGATATTTTAGAAAATAAATAAAAAAGGTATTATAAAGATTTTAGAGGAGTGTTAAAAGCTGTACCCTATTGAGTTTCTTCAAGGCTAAAGCTCATTGCCCATATTAATGCGGATCTTGAGTGTATTCTTTTGTTATTTAAATCGTCTTTTACATTTTTATAGATAAATTGGGTGGGCACAGTTCGATTCAATTTTGAATCGACCTGGATTGATTGATTTTTACTTAATATATAAATTGAATTAAATTGAACTGAATTAGATTAATTCTTGGTTGATTTTTTTTAAGACCTTTAAATACTTTGCATTTTGTGGTTTTTTTTTTCAATTTTTAATTTTTTTAAATATGAACCGATTGATTTTTGTTAATTTTTTAAACTAAACTTAACAAAATCATCACTTTGGCCACATTTTTGGCAATGATTTGTTTGCTCACCTCTATTATAAAATGTTTTGGCTTGGTTAAAGGTGGATACAAATTCTTAAAATCAAACCAAACAGATAAATCAATATATAAAAACTTGAATGTTATCAATTATTCTGTTCGAATTTTTAAAATGCTAGCACCTACACAAATTTGGTGAAGTTTTTAATATGGGGGCATTTATGTTTTAAACTTAATGATTTAATTAAATTACTTTCAATTAGTTAAGTCATTAAATCTATTTATTTTCTTAGCTTAACAAAAATTTTCGGTCATTAAGTTATTTAACCAATTATTTTAGCTTTTTACTTATTTTCAAAAGTTCGAATGAAATTATTAAAAAATATTCTCTAAAATATTTATATCTAATTAATTTATTATCATCCTTACAAAAAAAAAATAATAATAAACTAATTATCATCGTTATTCATCTCCATAACTTGTGATAATACAATAGTAGATTACTATCAGTATTATTGTTGTTGTTGTTGTTGTTAAATTTTTATGTTCTTCAAAAATAGTATTATTTATCTTTGTAACTTTATATGAATATTTTTCATATAATACATCATAAGCTACAATAAAATTGATTGCATGTCCTAGAATATTAAAAGATTATTTACTTAAACATGATTTATGTTATGATAAAATATTATCTTATTTATGTTTGTTGAGATGTTTAGTATTTATTTAACATTTAAAATTTGTAACGGTTCAAATATAGAAGTATGGTTTTTAAACTTTTGAAGTTGTGGTGGTGGACTTGGATCCTGGTGGACTCTGTAGATTTGGTTCAAATCCGATTATAGTCATGAAAGGGCTCCTTGCTGCCACCATTGTTCTTCTCACCCATATCAGTGGTGGCTGTTCGTTTGTGATGTAGACTAAACTTGCAGAATCTTAGTGGATGTAGAAGAAATTAGGAGTGAAGGCAATGTTGTTGTTACTCCTGTGACCAGATGTGGCCATCGTTCCCAAACTTCACATTCTGCTGCTGCTCTATTTTCTGCCACTAGTTTTATCGCCCAGACACCATCTTTGTTGGGTTTGTTGCTGTTGGGAGAGTTGCTGTTGATTTTTGTTTTGTTTTTATGTTCTGTATTATTATGTATAACTTGATACTTCGATTTCTTTTTCCAATTGGTAGGACATTTCAGCCACAGTAGTTGGAGATGGGTAGAATGGACCACTCCCATAAAATTTCTCCTGCTTTTAGTAAATTTTTCAGGTGAAATCTTTTCATTCTTGTTAGGAATTAGAAATTCGTAGTGTCTAGAGATTTTTAATATTTGTGTGTTATTGTTTGAGGCTGCATTAAGCAAGGCTGGACTCATCGGTCTTTATTGCATACATAGTGCTTAAGTCAAATGTACCTTCGTATTCAAGTCGCAGTGGCGTTTTGTTTTCCTTCATGCCCCTTCGGCAATGTATTATTAGCCTTATGGTCACTTACATTCTCATCATCATCATCATCATCATCATCATCATCATCATCATCATAATAATAATAATAATAATAATAATAATAATAATAATAATAATAATAATAATATTATTATTATTATTATTATTATTATTATTATTATTATTATTATTATTATTATTATTATTATTATTTCTTAAGCTTGAGACTAATACTTAAATTGTTACACGATGTTCTATGTGAAATATGTTATGTTATGCGTAAACTATGCGTAGAACACATTGAACTTAAATTGAGGGTTATTTTTACATACTTCCCCTGAGGTTCCACACAATAACAGTTTAATAAAAAATATCTCGGTATTTTTACATACCTCCCTTGCAGTTAGTATTTCCATCAGTTGACTATTTGTGGACCAACAAGATAACGAAAATACCCTTTCAAGGCTAACAGGTACAATTTAAAGAGAGAACCTTTAAAGGGAGAATAGCTTTTCCGCTCAAGTCTCTTTTAAAGAGAGAACCTTCAAAGCCAAGCAGCAAACGCTAACAATACAACAAAACAAATCGAGGAAAAAGAGGAATGGCGACCGGCAAGAGTTACTACGCGAGACCGAGCTACAGATTCCTCCAAAGCGACACGTCGAGGGAGGTGCCGTCGCTGCCATTCGAACTCGATGAGTTGGACTTCTACAACAGGAACTCGGACAACTCGGCCAAGTTTTCTCGCAAGCTATGCACTACCGTTTCGGGTTCTCGGCTCAGGAAGAAACAGATAAAGCGAGCCGATTCTGTTGGCGGGACTCCGGCATCGGTGCTTGTCAACATACCCGACTGGTCGAAGATTTTGAAGGACTAGTATAGGGATAGTCGGAGGAGGGCAGCAGAGGACAGCAACGACGATGACGAGTACGGTGGAGGCGAGGATAGCGTGAGGGTCCCGCCACATGAGTTTTTGGCGAGGCAGATGGCGAGGACAAGAATCGTTTCCTTTTCGGTTCATGGGGGCGTGGGCAGGACCTTGAAAGGCGAAGATTTGACTAGGGTCAGAAATATAATTTGGGAAAAATTTGGGTTCCAAGATTGAAATTTTGAAAAATTTGTTGAACGATTTCAATTACAAAACCTAGAAAAATAACGTTGAGTGAAGATTTAATTATAGATTTTACAGTATTTTAAATTTTGACACTTGTAGTTTTTTTTTTTAGCTCCAGATCATTTTTATGCTTGTCATTCTCTAACTTAGAGATTGTATCCGAGATATTAGATGGAATTTAAATTTTTGTTGATTTATTTTCTCTTTGTTTTCAATTTTGATTTTTTAAAATTTTTTGGAAGTTCTTGAAATTGGTGGGGGCAATTTGGTAAAAAAAAAAAAGAAAGGAGGAGGTTAAGGGTCAGTAGCTGGTGGGGTTGTTGAGAAAAGCATAGGCTATAAGCCCCCCAAAGTTGATAGATCATAGCATAGTCATCAACTAGTAATCAAACTAACACGATTTTTCTGCTAATTCAACATAAATCAAAACCCAAACATTCACAACATAGCAGCACCAATCTTCCCAACTTATATATCCAAAATGAAGAAAACCAAAGTTATGATTTACTACAATAGTTTTCTCTTTAAAAAAAAAAATCACCTCTTCGCAGCTCCAATGCCAGTCGCGGAACCATGTCGCCGTCTATACTCGCTCGTCGGCGGTCTTATATCACCATCCAAGCTTGTCTTGTTCGTGGGTAAGTTCAAAGTGACGATGAATCTTGATCTTCAAGCTCAATAATACTTCCTCGTTTTCACACCTATGCTATTGAGGGGTGAACTACGTGCAAGTGTAAATTGTGCAAGCAAAAGATTTACACTTTTGGGAAGGCATTGTTTTTTGGTTAATGCTTTGGACCGAATAATGAAGTGATGCAGCAGGTTTTTTGCGCTTACCAATACTAGTACCGTTAACTTTTTAACTTTTTTTAAATTTTAAATAAGCTTTTACAATTTTAGCCTTGTATACTGACATTATACATAACTTTATACTAACTATAAGGAAGGTATGTAAAAATACCGAAATATTTTCTATTAAATTATTATTACGTAAACCTCAGAGGAGATATGTAAAAATAACCCCTTAAATTAATTACACCACAAGAAACTTTTAACTTGTTGTCTACATATAAAAAACCTTTCATTCTTTTGTTAATAATAATATTTATACAAATTTGGGAGCCGTTTGGCTATAGTTAAAAGTGATGGGATTTGATTATTTTAAAGGAAGATAATCCTAATCTAGTGTTTGAAGCAAAAGTAGAGTTAGGATTCGTAACCTCAGTGCAACCAATTAATCCTGTAAATAATTAAAAAATTAATTCTATAAGGACCCTGTTACAATATTTTAAAGCCAAAATGTTATCCTACGTTATTAGTCAGGATAAGAGAATGTTTTGTCATTTTTTTTTCAATGTTTAGATTTATCTATAAACTACTTTATTTAGATGATATTTCATAATACTTTATTATTATTTTTAATTATTTTCAACATTTGACATTAAAAGCTACAATTTTGAAGAGTTAAACAAAAATTAGTAAAAAGATAAATACAACGAGTAAAACAAATTTTCAACTTTTTGCAAAATGATTTTTATAATTTTATTGTAACAATTAATTTAACACAAAATTATTGAGAAATAAAATATATATTAATTACTAGTTAATCTCATTCAAACTGATGACGTACTAAACAAAACATATGATTATTTATAGTTCAATTATAAATTACACAAAACACAACATAATATTACATTTAATCATCTCATTCTATCATATTCCATTATATGTGTCAAATAAGTCCTCATATTATAATTCAACTTATATAATTTTATATGGTTGTATTATATAGTTACGATATATCCCTTATTTATTATTTCATTTTATTTGGCCATGACAAATTTATTTCGCAATAATTTATACAAAATAAATCTGCACTAAATTTTATAGCTTATTATTACTCTTTATTATTATTTTTAATTTAGTTATTATCAATTATTTGGCATTATTTTTTTCAGAGAAAAAATTTAGAGCCCGCGCTGAGAGAAAAAAATTATACCCGCCGCGCGTTCAAGCGCGAACGCATGAATTCAAAAAGTTCCAAATAAAACTTTTCAAGGACTGCAATTAAAAATTAATTAACTAAATTAACGCGTCTATTCAATCAAAGCCGTTGATCCGATTTCCGAGAGGCTAATCCACGGTAGCCTTAGCCAAGCCGTCAATCCGTGTATCTGCACATTTTCCAATACAAAACTTTTTTTTTTTTTGAGCATCAATACAAAACTAATTTAACCATTACAAACGCATCTCATATGGGTCGTCGATTCCCCAATGGAATCCAACGGCTGTATGAATCCACGTCAGCAGTCCTCATCTTTCAAAATCGACCAATCAAATCCCATCAAACCGATCTATAAATACCAAACCACAATCCCCTCTCCTGTTCCATCTCACAACAAAATCTCCCGAATTCACCGAATCTAACAATTTGTCTTTTACTTTCAATTCCTCGCGAACCCGCAGTTTTTTCTGACGATGGCACCAAAGGCGGAGAAGAAGCCAGCGGAGGAGAAGAAGACACCGGTGGCGGAGAAGGCGCCTGCTGAGAAGAAGCCGAAGGCCGGGAAGAAACTTCCGAAGGAAGCCGCAGCCGGCGACAAGAAGAAGAAGCGCATGAAGAAGAGCATCGAGACGTACAAGATCTACATCTTCAAAGTCCTGAAGCAAGTCCATCCAGATATCGGAATCTCGAGCAAGGCTATGGGAATTATGAACAGTTTCATCAACGATATTTTCGAGAAGCTTGCTCAGGAAGCTTCCAGGCTGGCAAGGTACAACAAGAAGCCGACGATAACTTCTCGCGAAATCCAGACCGCTGTGAGACTTGTGCTTCCTGGTGAGCTGGCTAAGCACGCCGTTTCTGAGGGTACCAAGGCGGTTACCAAGTTCACCTCGTCTTAAATTAGGGTTAGATTTGACTATGGGCGATGAAATTGGGGTTAGTCATGTACTGTGTCCTTTCTTGGAGTAATAATGTAAGTAGTTTGTATTGATGAAATGGCATGGTTCTGATAGAAATGACTTATATTGCCTTATTATGTTCGATCAATGTGTTGATATCGAGTTTAGATATGGTCTTAAATATTATGGATGTTTCTGAATTATTATTATTATTATTATTATTTTTTAAATTACTATTGTAATTTACATTGGTACATTTTCATTGATTCTTAAAACATTAATTGCCAGTGGATGATTTTTATTATCTGGGAAAATGGTCATTGTGGTGATAAAATGGTTCAAAGACCAACATGGCTATGAATAAATAAGTAGTCATTGCAGTATGTATAACTAAATGCTATTGCAAACTGAGAGCAGATTGTTTGATGTTGCGAAAGAGAGAGATAAAAAATGAAATTAAAAAAAAAAAGCTCTACAGATCATTGGATTTGTGTGAGCCCTGCTTAATTGTGTAAGGATCAGGAACCTTAATTAGTAAATTTAGTGAGGGCTTTATCATGGTGCTACTTCAGTTTGTTCACCAGAGGCTTCAGGTCAGATAAACTCAGCTTTACATGGATAGATGTTGAATGTTTATGATTTTATGGAGATTTCCTTCTTCAGGTTCAAGCCAACTTATGCAGGTTCAAATAATGTGCCTCTAGATCATTAAGATAATTGAAGGGGCAATTATTTATCTAGAGATAAAATAGTTATTTGGTGTGTAGTTTTGGGGCCTATGAACAATATTTTAAGCCTCTCTTGTGTTTGTTGTGTTGTTGATCATATTCATTTCTTCCAAGGGAATGCTGAGGCCTCCTGTGTCACCTGTCAGGCCTAGAGAAAAGAGATCCACAAGAAGATTAATAAACTCTGGTGTTCAGATCATTATATGCAGAGTGGCGCTGAGCTGTGACAACTGCTAAGATATTTCCATTGAAATCACTCCCATTGCTGAAATATGGACTCTGATATACGTCTCGCATCCATATCAAGAGGCTTATGCTTGCATATAGCTCCTGGAGGCTTTTTTCTGGGAAGTGACTCGCTGAGGCAAATATGCTCAGCCACATGCTAGCAGCTGTGTACAGATGATCAATTTGGGAGGCTCTGTCAAATTCGTGCGGAGTAAATTTGATGTTTAAATCTATCATTTCAATGAAATAGTGCTGTCATGGATGGTGATTGTAATGGTGTTGCATCTCTAGAATGTAGAGGCATAAGCGTATAGGCAGGCCTGCAAAATGTCAAAGGTTGGTGATACCGATTCCTGTGTTACGAAATTGTATGTAGTTGGAAATGGAAGCGAGAATTGCATCATGATCCTGAAATTTTGGGGACGTGATGCAAAGATTGAAGATTGAATTGAAGAATCAGTTGATCATAACATTGGTGGTTAGAGTAGAAGTTTTGTCCAGCATATTATTTGAAGATACAGTATATAGATGGGGAGGGGCTACATTGTGTGTTAAATGGCAGAGCAATTGGAAATAGGCGTATACAAGAAAGACGCTTGCAATTAATACTTAATAGAAATCACACCCACTTCACTTCTATTTATTTAAGTTTCAAAATTTCAACGTCTGCAATTGATAATATATGCTAACTGTCATCCAAGATTCCAAGTGTATTAGCTGCATATTTTATTCGTATCTTACTTTTGGACTGTTGGCATATTTTCATGAGAAATTGACACGTGTGCGGTTTATGTCGATCAAAACCTCAAGAGGAGAAAAACGTGAGCGTCTGTAAGGCGAAATGATATATTAACTAACAAGGGTGAATTAGTCATTTTCCCTTATTATAAGAAGTTAGTTAAACGTGCATCATTCCCTCTCCCCTCAAGTGTGCTAATCTTCCACCAAAACTGCAAAATCCGGATCAAATCCCATGATCATAACCAAGTTTACATCACGCACCCACCACTTCTTCCACATTAATCACCAAACTCAGGAATCATCCTAACATCATGCTCTTCTTCCTTTCTCTTTACTCAATTATCCGGCGAGTCACGGCACATTGGCCGCTTCTTCTCCGCGCTGCAACATGGACAATCTTGTTAACGTTGACGGTGGCCTTGGCATCATTTGCTCCGGAGTTTGCATTTGTGTCGGCTATATCGCCTTCGTCTTCGTTTTCAAAGTCATGTCATGCGGATGGGTTTGTCAGGGTTCCTTTGGACTTTCCCAGGGAGAGCGTGTGTTTGCCTTCTTACATGGTGAGGAGGTCAAAGATGGATTTCTTTGTGCCTACAGTTTTTGCAGCTCTTGTCGTCGCTGGATCTGCTTTCGCCGTTCGTTCTCTCGGCTTGTGGGAGAGTGGCAGAGCTTGATTCATTGTTCACGGCCACAAATGTTTTTAGTTTTTTAACTTTTTTTTTTTTTTTTTTCATTTTGTGTCTTGCACAGCACAGTTGCAAAAGCTAGCGAATCTAGTCTATTTAAGAACACAAACATGTCATAATTTGATAATTTATCCCTTCTGTTTTTGGTTTGATCGTTTTCATGCAATAACGCTTTAAGACAAGCAAAGATTTTCTTTTTGAATCTTTCTTCTGTTTTCAGATTCTTCCTCAATACAAGCCTAAATGCTCTGATCTTAGCACAGCCTTCGTGTAGCTCTGCGACTCTTTATTCGCTTTGAATAGAATGGTCATTTGTGCAATGTTCAGTTGTCACGAAATTGAAGCCACACAACTGGCGAAACCTAAAGGGAAAGAATTCTTTAAGTGTAATGATTATGTGATATAATTGATAAGCACTTCACACACCACCTACCGCACCTTCATTGTTCTTTAGGTGATGTCAAATGCACCCATTTAGTCCAAAGAGTGGCGGTATTATTCCCCTCAACACCGCTCTAATTAATTTTCCCCCCCATTTCTTAATATTTTATCTTTAATAACTTGTAACGGTTAAACTCATATGGTGAGAATATGACTTTATTATTATCTTATGACACGCACTTTCTTTTTAAAAATTATAATTTTCTTTTTTTGGTTGTTGTTGATTCTCCCAAAATTATGCTATGCGGTGACACATGAAGTATTATGTATACTAGCCTAAAATTTTGGCCGTTCAAGTTTTATAACAGGTTTTCAATCGATAGTTCGAGACGTTGTACTAAACACTGCTACATTATAGATATATTATCCCTTCTTAATAATTTGTTGCCAAATTGTTATTTCCTTAGTTGTGTTCCAAAAATTTATTGTTCCTCTCAACACTGCTCCAAACATTTTATCAAACTCTTTAAGAAACATCTTCTCACCTTCTCATTAGTTGATGTGCCCAATAGTGATAACAAAAGATCGATTGGTTCAGTTCGGTTCAGTTATGAATTGAACTGAACAAATTGATTTTTTTTAATAATTAAAATGCAAACCAAATCAAATTGGTTTAGTTTTCAATTTAATTTAGTTTAATTTTTTCAATTTTAAATCATGAATTCTTTTATATTTTATATTTTTGATTTTTTTTATAATTATTTTCTTTTTAATTATTTTCTTTTCTAATTTTTATAGTGTTGAAGGAGTGGACACCACGAGAATTATTGTGCATTTCTCTTTTAACTTTAGAGTTTAAAGCATGGCAACTTATTGAATATTGACAATATTTAAGTGTTTTGTATTACCATTTGTGTTGCACAACAATCTTTTCAATGAACGAGTTTAAAAATCTTTGTAACCAAGTTGTGACCATTGTCAAATATGTAATATATTTGACAAAGGTGATGTCTTCTAAATTCACAAATCACAATACATTTTTTCATTTTGTTTTACTCAAGAGTCATGAAGAACCATAATGTGAAACAGTTATGGAATGTCAAAAATTATTTGAAAGACAAAGAAAGTACAAAACAGAAGGGTGGGAAAAGCACCGAAGCAGCAATTGTGAGATACTGTGAAGTCTAAGAAGAAAAGGATGAAAAATGGCGTCGCCCGGACTCGAACCGGAGACCTTCAGTGTGTTAGACTGACGTGATAACCAACTACACCACGACACCGCCTTTGACTTCTGAGAAGATTAATATTTAATTAACCATATCCGATTGTAGAGACCTAAGTCCTGCGAGCCTCCTCTGACCCGGTCCAATTTGTTTCCTCACTCTTTCTTCTCGTATTATCTCAAAAACTTTTCTTTGTTCGAGGAAACCCTAAATTTACTCCTCAGCCTTTCTCTCTTTCTTCGTTTCCTCTTAATTTCTCTCTCTTATTACGATTTTATCTTTGATTTTGTATTTTTTGTTATAGTAAAAAATGTCAAGCGCTTTAGATATGTCTCTTGACGATATCATCAAGAACAACAAAAAGTCTGGATCTGGCAACTTCCGGGGCCGGGGTCGAGGATCCGGACCCGGCCCTGCTCGTCGCTTCCCCAATCGTGGTGCAAACCGTGCGGCGCCCTATACCACCGCCAAAGTAATTAATATGAATTTTCAGATTATTGTTTTAGATCTGTCAACTCAGCTAGCTGATTTCGCTTCTAGTTACTTCGACTCGTTTTAAGTTACGTAATTTTGTTCTTTCGTTGAAACTCAGGCGCCGGAGACGACGTGGCAGCACGATATGTTTGCAGATCAGGTGAGTGCTTTCCCGGCACAGCAGGCGGGTCGGGCTTCAGCTATAGAGACTGGAACGAAGCTGTACATATCAAATCTGGATTACGGTGTCTCTAATGAAGACATCAAGGTAAATAATTATTTCTATATGCTTTTGCTTAATTATTTAATCGTCGCACAGAATTAACCAAATTAAATATACATGAGATTTGTGTAGTTTTTTTATTTTTTGGATTTATGTAAACTATTTTATTTGACTTTAATGTTATTCTTCTGCTGATCTCTTTAAGTGTTTGCCTCTTGCAAATTGTTCCATGCGTTTTTTACTTGATCTGTTTCTATATAAGACTATGGAAATAGAAAAACTTTATGATTAGACTGGAACTTTGTGATATGGTTGAGTTTTTGTTTGGTTAATAATGCATGCTTCTTCCCAATAACTGTCATTGAGTTGTGTTTTGTATTTTTTGTTTCTAATTTGTTGTCAATTTGGTTTATAATAGATTCTATTTTTCAAGTGTTAATTCTATAGTTTTCTCTTTTGTTTGGATGAAGAGGGATAGTGAAATTTCCAGCTTTTGTATCCTGTTGATTATATTTCTAATGTGACATTGGTTTTATGCAGGAACTGTTTTCTGAAGTTGGTGACTTGAAGCGGTACTCAATCCACTATGATAGAAGTGGGAGATCGAAGGTATCTAATCAAGTTTGGCATAAACTGGTCCTTCTGATGAATTCTTTGTGTTCCACTAGTTTAGAAACCAAAAACTCTTTTTCTTAGGGAACGGCAGAGGTTGTCTATTCACGACGGGCAGATGCTGTGGCTGCAGTTAAGAGATACAACAATGTGCAGCTTGATGGGAAGCCGATGAAAATTGAGATTGTGGGAACAAACATTGCAACCCGTACTGCAGCGCCAGCTGCTAATGTCAACTTTGGAAATTCAAATGGTGTTTCTAGAGGGTATGCCTTACTTTTATTGTATGTTTTTTATTTTGAATTCCATGGAATTCTCGATTTGTGCTTATGTGGGAAATGTTGCATTTTGACGGGTTATTTTTTCCCATGTCTCAGTCACTTGTGTTGAGTTATTTTATTTATAGATTTTTTTTAAATTAAATTTTGCAGTATCATCTGATCTTTATGATTTGTACTGTTGTTTTGACTTGTGAGTTGATCATATTTGTTAGTGGTTAAAATTATACTTGCGACTTTTATTTATGATTTGTTAGTTGATCATCGACGAGCCCTTCCATTGGAATCCGGATGTTGGATTTCATGTTCTAACTGCATAAATTTCTGCTGTATGATGGCTCTTTTGCTGTGAGTTGATTAACTCTGGTGAGTTGAATATGTTCTTTTAGAATGAACAAAGTTGTTTGCTGTGTGTATGGCGAATTTTGGTTTAACCGCCGCTATGCTCCCTCCTGGACTTGGCAGTGCCTTCCAGACCCCTCCCGAAATTTTGGCTACCAATATACCAGCTCCTTTTCTTTATTAAAAACGCATTAATGATCTTATTCAGATGGTTTTTTCCCTGAAGGAAGTTTATGGTGATTGATGCGTGTGCTTTCATTTAGTATACTTGTCATTGTTTTTTCGTGCTTTCATTTAGTGTACTTGTCATTGCACTTTGCACACAATCAGATTAATAGATAAGAGATAGTCAAAGAGATCCGGTTTGGGATGTTAGTTGCACTTGTTTAGCTGTACTACTATTCTATGGGTTGGATTTGGCACTGCACATCCCCGTGGTTCCTTTAAACATTTTTTGATAGATCTATTCTAGGTCAGAGTGTTCTTACGGTGGGGATTGTTTTTCCTCTTGCATTTCTGATCTTTTAGTCAGGCTTTTTGATTGGTTACTATTGATTGTAATTTTGCAGTGGACAAGGAAGAGGTGGTGCATTCAGAAGGCTTCGTGGAGGTGGGGGTGGTGGCGGCCGTGGATTTGGAAGAGGTCGTGGACGTGGAAGAGAACGTAATGAGAAGATATCTGCTGAAGATCTTGATGCTGATTTGGACAAGTATTATTCAGAAGCATCAGAGGCAATGCAGACAAATTGAAGGCATTTCTTGTGTTAATTGCTTAGAGCTACATCTTTCTTCTATGACTAATTTGTGCTTGATGAGCAACGACGTCAAATACTTTTGTTTGTCATTTTACGAAAATCCCTATTTAGAGAACGAAGAAAACGCTAGTAGGGAGAGCTATTATATCTCGGTTTGTGGAGTTTGGGCTATTGTTGTCTATTGTTCCTTTTACTTCGGTTTGAAATTTGGGTTAATGGACAGTTGTGAGAATGCATTCTACACTCACGCTATCGTTAGCTTCGTTAATCTTTTCTGATATATTCCACAAGCGCGGGTCTAGAAGATGGAACTTGTGTATTGCTTTCTCATTCAGTAAGAAAGTGTGGCTGCAAGTTATTAGCGGATCAATCCTTAACAGATTCTCCCAGAGCTGCGATGTCTGTGGATTACGTTGGCATCTAAGGCAAGGGAGACTTCAATCTAGGTAGATCTCTATAATTTAACTTTATCTGTGGATTAAATTTTACTGGTAAGAGTTGTCTCTCCTGTTGATACTACTGTTGATTTTATTGGTGAGGCATTTCTCTTATTGAGTTGTTTCTATTTCCTGTACAGCTAGTTGGAATATCTGTTGATGTTGCATTGGTCCAACCAGTTGATGCATTGGTGGGATACTTGATTGAATTAACCTTTTGATGTAGTTAGGAGTATTTTCTTGGAGATTGTTTTTGAGTAAAAATGTTTCTAGGAGTTAGTTCAACATCTTTGAACCACTTTTCACTGGCTTCAGTTTTTTTAAGTCTCTGGAATAAATTCCTGTGTTTGCTTGCATGGTTGGAGGCCTGAGCATTAGCTATTATGTACATTTCACAAGTGCATTTGGGTGGCTGCTTCTTTTCATGCATTTACCCTGAGATGAGCAGACAATTCCTGTTAGTTTTTTGCTCCATACTCCATTTCTACTATGCAATTCATTCTGTAATGATGGTTAATTCATTTTTAAGCCTTCCAGCAGTTTTAAGTGCACCGATCGATTTGAGAGGTTGGAACTTATGCTCGTGCTGATTAATGAGTGATAAGTGGTGCTAGAGAACACACATCAGCAATATTCTTTGATTTTCTTCTGTTGCAATCTGACTGCTGCTAGAGGTTGCTCTTGTCACCGAATAAATTCATCTATCTCATGATTGCTTTGAATAATTTTTTCTTCCACCGAGTCTCGTTGTGGTTTGGCACGCATGTAATAGATTGTTGTGCATGGTCCATGTCACTTTTCAAGCTCCCCCAATAGTGACTTGGGTTGGTCGTTGAAAGATGGTAGCTTGGATCATGAGATTTTGCCAATTTTAGAAATATTTTAATTTTGGTGCAGTCAACCGGTGTGCTTTTGAGACGCATACGCTTATTCCTGTGAACTATTGATTAGGGTTTTGCTTCTGCTCAACAAGAAAAGTGATATTGTCATCCATTTTTATGTGATTTAATGAGAGAACTTCGTTTGGGTGTAACTAGGACTCTTACGTGGCCAAAATCTTGTTGGTCTACTTTTTATCTTGTAAGGCTGGTTATTAGCTGGAAGCTTTGAACTATTAATGTTTTGTGCTTCTATTCAACAATCATCCATTCTTATGCCACTTAATGAGAGAACGTTGTGTCGGTGTAAATATTGTTCTTACATGGTCAAAATCTTGTTGGTCTGCTTTTTATTTTGCAAGGCTGGTCATTAGTTGGAAACTTGTTTCTATTACATTGCATGATGGAGAACGGATACAGAGCACTGAATAAAGGTAGCGTTTATTTTCGGGAATGGATTGGGAGAAGTTGAAATTTTGAGATTGGGAGTGTGGAGTGAGAGTAAATTATTTTCTTACACTAGAGTGGGAATGTAAAATAGTAATTAGAACTACATTTATAGTAAATAGTAACACTAAAGGGAAGTGTTAAAAAAAGAACAGTTCCACTCAGCCTACACTTCAAAAGTCGGATGGGCACTTAAAGAGCCGGCGAGGTTCATGGAGTGAAATTCTAACTTCCATCATTAAATATGTAAACATTAGAGGGGGAGTATTCAACAATTAGACACACTGCTCAAGCAGTCTGCTTGGTTCGCGTCCGTATTGTTTGCTTTCGTTTTAACTTAGCTTTTGGGCCGACTCCGGATAGCCTTGTTGTGTACGCCTTCGAAGTTCGGGATTTTGATTGCGTCCGTTTGTTGTCTTTCCTCGTGCCGTTGTTCAGCGATCATCGCCACCGTTGGGTAGTTATCTCTTTTAAGATTTCTATTTTGTCTGCGCCATATGACACGAGATAGTTGTGAACTAAGGGGTCCAAAGTGATTTTATTCCGCGGCATCTACAGAAAAATCGTTAGATAATACATGCTGGCGAAGAAATACTGTCGTCGCCCACCATACTTCTTCGCTCATTAATTCATCATTAGTTGTGTAAATATTGGTAGATGTTCGCAAAGGATTACTTTGATATAATATTAATAAAATAGTAATTTTGAACTTTGTTGTTGTATTTCAGAAAAAAAGGATAATCCTCAGCGAGAAGCTCATATGGAATGATAGAAACTGGGTCATTCCATCTATGCATACTTAAAATGGAAAGACTATCACCGTGCTAATGATAACTCTATGACAACTTAGTACATACGAGCATACAACACACATTGAATTAATCTGTAATCCCCAAAACAATCTAATAAGCAATCAGGTGGTTTGCCGCTTGAGAACTCACAAGAACCTTGACCATTGATTTTAGTATCGGCATTTTACGAATTCTTTTCTGCTCTCACTTTCTCCCAGCTGGAAAAGATCACCCTCAACAAGGTATGCAATACTGCTTTAAGCCAAGACATTATGAAGTTCCAACACGAAGAAGGCCAGCACCATGGATATAGAAGTCGAAAAAACAGACTTATAACATGCCGTGGGTATTGCCCAACCTGTTCCATAACAATAATGTCACACCACAGAGATTCAAAACCATTACAATTATAAGAATAATAAATATTAAATTCAGCAGATTTTTTTTTGTTTTGGAAGAAAAAGAGAGAACAACTTACAGGGAAAAGAAAATCCAAAGCATCCCAGGCAGCATGACGAACAGCTCTAGTGGGATACATTGGACCACCGGGAGAAGTAAAGCTATACAAACACGTCTTCAACCTTGTACTCGTCGTCATTCTCAGTTCCATCCCTGCATAAACCAAACGGCTAACATTTGTCAGAGATAGGAAAAATTTGTCCTCATAAGGGATGAAATAGTAATACCTTGGAGAACTTTAATTTGTGAAAGATAATGCAAGAGAACTGGTTCCACCTTCAATTTTTGAAGCTGAAAATGAGATTTAAAATACCACGTGAGTATGGTCACACCAAATAAAGAAACTTAAAAATAAAAAATAAAAAACTAAAATAGAAACCATTGAAAATAAAGGACTTGTTCCTATTACAAATTTGGTGAAGAACAAATTATCAGCTCTACCTGATCTGCCACCTCAATAACAAAGAAGTCAGCTGAACCACCAACCAAAAAGGCATTTGGAAAAACAGGAAACTGCTTCAAGAAGCTTTCAAGTTTATCAACTGCAAGGAACACATGGACTTTTAAAAACATGCAAGGTCTCATTCAAGGGAAAAGTTCAAATGATGGTAACATCTACCTGAGTTGTAAAAGAATATGAACCTTGAAAGTACAAGAAATAGATCTCTTTGGACCTGAAGATTACCCAAGAAACATGCAAGGAACTAGAATATAATAGCCCATCCAAATCAATAACAGCATTTAAAATTGAGATAGACAGTATCAATGGCTCACCTGCACAGGAATTTTATTTAACCGTGCAGGTTCCAATGCAACTTCCTCAAGAAGGTACTGTATCCAATTCAAAGGACAGGTATCGAACAGAAAAGAAAAAGAAGAAAAATCATTAGTTAATAAATATTCCAGCATTTTTTTTAATAGTTAAATATCAATTATTCTTGAAAGCTCTTACCCGAAAGAGGGACTGGAAATGCCTTGAGTTTGTCTGGATGTCGATCCTGCATGATTAGACAATGATTGTCA
Organism: Atalantia buxifolia; assembly: GCA_030444775.1. Taxonomy (NCBI): domain Eukaryota; kingdom Viridiplantae; phylum Streptophyta; class Magnoliopsida; order Sapindales; family Rutaceae; genus Atalantia; species Atalantia buxifolia. The sequence continues at coordinate 15,761,166 of CM059838.1, forward strand.
ACAGAAAACCACTACGTTATTAACAAAGTTTCTTCAGACATAAGGTTATACTGTCAGGCTACACACACATAAATACATGTCAAAAGACTATCGACCCCTTCTCTCTTTCACACTCTCTCTCACACACACATCGCACGCTACCACATCAATTTACTTCAAACCTCCCTAGCCAGAACTAATCATGACAACCAAATAAAGTTAGGTATCATTTGCCTCTATCAGACCAATAAACACTCATAGGACAGTTTTAGCACATGCAGATTGTTTAAAACCAGAAGAAACACAAGCAACAGATTGTACACCTAAAAGCTAGCCTCATAGAAAACAGGCCAATCTCACTAAAGAAAAAGAATTACAGTACCACCATTACATTGGAATTCAATCAATGATTTGTAGCAAATAGAAGGGCATGTAGCAGGCAGCAAAACTATAAAGAAAAACACAGCAGAAGAAGCTAAGCAAAATGGGTTGCCGGCAACATGTAGTTTTAGTATATTCAACTGCTCCAACACTAGCTCTCACACAGAATGATTTCCATAAAGCATGCAATTGCTACTGAGGATAGAGGCACGGGGCAAAGTAGGCAGTGAAATCTAAGCAAATTTGAAATCTCACATGATAAAAGAGAACATAAGCTTAATTATTCTTATGTTTCTGATAGGATGACCACCAGAAAGCATCAATCATGCTAAAATGACTGAGCTTCCAGAGCTATCAGGGCCAACTCAACAAGTAAGCACTCAAGGACTATCAAAATTTATGTAATTTAACATTCGTACCAAAAAACATTGGTAGCACCTTGAACAAGAGCAGACGAGTAACGCAGGAGAACTTCGTCGTTGTTGAGTTGAACTTCAAATATCTGTAAAAGAGAGAAAAATATTTACATATGGACACCATGATAGGCAACGAAAATATAGTATCACCTCTCTACAATCTTTGTTATTCAAAAACAGATTTGTTTCATTTCTAAAATGTATTGCACGCAAAGCAATCCCTCGGATAAGAGGTATAGGTAATTCATCAGAAAATGTAGTAAACAACTCAACTACCGCATAGCAACAAAGTGCATTTCAAATGCAATTAAACCTGTTAAGCAAGGTTTAGCTGATTTTAAAGTTCCCTTTCCATAGGCAGTAAGGACAGGAAAGATGTGGTAAGCTTTCATTCTATTGAAAATCCTGAAAGATTAACATTAGAGATGCAAGGCGCTTGAACAAAACAGTTACACTTTTGGAAAAGAAAAAAAAAAACCTTTTCAAGGAAAAAATTACCGCTACATTCACACAAGCTCACTTACCCATTTATGGAACAAGAGGGCAAAAATATGAGACACAAATAACTGGCTCCAGAGCTGGACAATCAAATCAAGAATATGTTGTCCACTTTCAGGAATCTGGACATAATGATCCGCAAGCACATCATAGAAACACAGTCGACTGTCAATGCCATCCTCTGCAGGACAAATTCCACCTTCTTCCCCGCTGAGAATTATATCTGTTTTCAATTTCAATGCAAAATATAAGAATCCTACGTGGTGGTAAACTCACAGTACACGGCAGGTGAACCTCAATTGCCTCAGAATTGCAGGACTCTGCTTGCGCATGTATCAAAGATGCATGTGCATGTACGGTCACAAAGTTTGCACTTGTGTCGTGCAATAACAAAAAATGTAGTTTTAAGCAATTTAATTCTCACGTGTGTTAGGAACGTAAATCTATTTTTCCATGTCCTTACTAAATTCTCACGTGTGTTAGGAACTTAAATCTATTTTTCCATGACCATCAGCCTCGAATCACATGAATCATATCGCTAGCACAAATGCTTGCCAAATTCCTACATGCATAACAGGAAAGATACTTAAAAACTTCTTAATTTAATAAATAGAAAATAGTAATTACCACCAGCCTATCTTCATCGATTCACATGTCTGATTTCAGCATAAAAAATAGAAAAATAAACAAATTTTATTTTTTTGCGTGGGTGGCAACCTCGACTCACCTCTTGCTCGATCATCAACTTCCAAAGCTATATCAGCAAACAACTCTTGCAACAGGTTCCGTCCTTGCGAAGGAGAAGCTAACGCCTGCAATACGGCGTCATTTTGTCAGCAATTTTAATAGAATCGACATGACTCGAATTTCCAATCTCAATATATATATATCAACGAGGCACTTGCTTAATTTCAACTAAACAAGGCATTTTCTTAGGGAACAAACAGACAGTCAACGTGGATTTCAAAACAGAAATCGAGCGAACCCGCTGGAGTTTCTTTTCGATTTCTTGAGTGAGAGCGCTCAGATAAGCCGAGCTTCGATGCGTTGAGCTTGAGGATGCTTCTGACATTTCGCGAGAAATTCAATCTCATTTGACGAGGCTCACAAATCAAATCAAATCAAATCTTATTGTTTTCTCTGATTCAATCATCTATCGATGTAATTAATAAACAAAACATATCCAATCTGCGCTAGATTTTTGCCTTAAAAGCTTTTTGTTATTTTACCGACAGTATAAAACTCTTTTTACAGTGATTATGCTGTCTAATCAATTAACAAGAAACGGAAGGAGTGTTGTGGATCTGGCGTGGCAGGGAAGCAACACCTGGTGATTGTGTCTGGGAAGCAAAGCAACTACCTGTGCTGTGTTGGTTTCTTTTACTTACACGTGTGGTTTGTAACGGGTGAGTTGTCGCTTTTTGGACAAAATTGAAGATGCATTGTTTGCGTTTGGACTTCAATCTGATGCGTGGGCGTGGGCGTGGGCGTGGGCGTGGGCTTGGGCAATGGGCATGGCTGTGGGCGTCGGCGTGGGTCCGAGTGGACGGTCCACCTGCCACCACTCATTTCCACGTCTTTACTCTTTCGGTGGCAGAAGAGGCAGGAATTTTCAAATTTAAAAATTAAATAATATTTATTGACTTTGAATTTCTCCTACAAAAAGACAACAGTCTATCAACATACTTAAATAATAATAATAATAATTCTGAGCCTCACATCTATAACATCCGCAAGCTTCTGTGTGCTAAATAATTTCCGTCTAATTTTTACAACCAACACTGACAATCACAGCCTAACTTTTATATATAGTCCATAGTAATATAGAAGATTACATTTTATAAAGACAGTTTAATCATATCGAGCACAACCTATTCTCTTATCGTTGGTATTACTTGTACGTATCAATTACAGTCTCTTTCAACTCAAAATAATGAAACTTCAATTCTCACCAACCACCCAGTCTGTAATGGCAGACGAACTAGGACAAAAATGTTGCTTTTTAACTTTCAAATCGACAAAAAGAAAATTTAAGCAATCTTTTAAGTTAATCTTTCATGGGAGCCACTCCTTTAATTGAATATACAAGTTTTATTTAAATCAAATAGGACGTAATTAAATGGTGTTCGCAGCGATCAATGGATTGTTTTGAACATCTACCTTTTGGGCTTTACACGCTTAGAACTAATTTTAGAGTGGGACTATTAGCAGCCCTCTAAATTTCTTTTCAAACCTCTTTTTTATCAAAATCTATTTTAATTTTTAAAATATTCTTTTTTATTTTTTCAGTTTTTTAATATAAAAAAATAATTTAATTTCTTAACTCTAATTATAAATATTATTTTTATATATTTTTAAATTACAAAATCATACATATTTTACTAACAAAAATTCAAATACATATATGAATTAAGTAAAATTAAAATGGGTTCAAATAGTTATTATTTATTTTTTACAATTAAAATAAGCTTAAAAAGTTTTGTAAATTAAAAATAAGTTTACAAAACTTATTATTAAAAAGTTTTGAAAGTTTTGTATATTAAAGTAAACTCCTATAGCTATGATTTTTTAATTATTTATTTTTAAAATTAAAAATAAGTTTAAATTAAAAATAAATTTTATAAATTTCTCAAGAAAAAATTCTTTGTGAGGAAACAGAAATTTTAAAAGATTTTGATGTAGTTGTATGGATGTAAAGAGTTGAAAAGAGAAATATAATAGTATAACTAAATTTATTTTGTCCTTTAATGTAATTACAGTAAGAGAGGAGTTCTATGAGGAATATAGAGGGGGTGCTAATAGTTCAACTCATAATTTTAAGCAGATGTAAATGGTAAGCAAAGGTTGAAAATTTGGATAAAGTAATATTGAGATTTCAAATTTAAAATGTCATTTTTCATTCAAGAAAATCCGTTGGGTTCAAAATCTATACCTTCGTTTGACAAATCCTAGATGCACTTTCAGCATATTTTCTCCTAGCAATGAACGAGGGACACTAATCTACAATACCCATTAGGATCTCCAGCAGGATCATGGAAACAATTTCCTCACAACCCAAACACTACCCAATTAGAGAAAATAAAGAGACCGGTACGAGTTAAATGATTTACATCAGAACACAGATGGAGATTCAGCAATCTTACAGCTTGCTCTACGATGCCATTAAGGCAATAACTACTAAGAAAAAAATTGGGATACGAGCACACAAGCTTATAAATGCAGCCGCAATGGCAAATCATTACAACATACAAATTAGTCAGAGGTCATTAGAGCTAAAAATGCAGGGGAGAATAAAAAGCATCGGATCGGAAGTACTATGCTCACAAGACCAAAAGAAATTTGGCCGGATAGAAAGAATAAAAATCGACTCACCAGCCCATCAATGCTCTTCTAACTCTGTCTACAATCTGTTCCCTTGCTACCATACTTGATAATTGAAATTTACAGTTCTCATCCAAAAGAAATCTGTATATCTCCCATTCACGTTCTGAAGTTGAATACCTTCCAATTTCAGCCTGAAAGCCAAGAAAGGAAAGTGTTAAAAGAGTACTTTGCATCTTGAATTCTTGAAAAAAGAATGGAAAATGATTCAAGAAGCCCATCTGCACTTTAAGACTTGCATGTAACTGCGATTTACCATTTTATATGATTAACTTTGGTTAGTATTATCCACCCATGAATACATGGAAAGCAGTGGTAACAATGATATCATAACAAGTTTCATGGAAGCACAACATGCTGATGGGTCTTTGAATCACCTCCAAGGTAATGATTCTTACCGAGAACACACAGATCCCAAGCACTTTTAGAGCAAGCGTTACATCATAGAAAACTCGCGGTCTTCCCTTTCCACATAACTCAACAGGATTAGCAACCAAAAGTTCAGTATCAGGCCCTCGGTTTGCAATGATGACACGCAACGGATGAAGCAGCTCCATCTTTAAACGGGAACAAATTGCACTTTGCTTCTCAGGATCCACAATCTTCTTCCCATCCTTCTGCTGAATAAAAAGATCCAAATCACGATAACCTTGGGAATTTGGTGAGAATCGACCATAAGATATCTGAAAAGAAGAGAAAAAATAGGTTTACATCAGAAACAGAAACATGATATTTTGTCAAAGCAAAAGATGCACATTTGCAAGGTGGTGTGGAAGAAAATTATCAAAAGCTGGTATTTTTTGTACAAACTGAAAAGGAACCATTCAACATTTAAAAACTATAAAACTATCCAAAATTTTTCCTGGAAACCGATTATAAATCTAGCAGCAGGAGAAAGTGTCACCTCCACTGGCTCACAGAAACAAGTGACGTTAGAACGGAAGTTAAGTCTGCAGTTAGATAAATCTACACAGCAACAGGACATGTTGATAGCTAACATAATATCTTCTGGCCTTGATCACCTAATTCTTTGAGATGTTTTAGGAGTCAAGGTACAAAACCTTATAATTTGTAGTTAACAGTTCAGGTCAAAGAGTAACAATTTAAATTCTTACACCCCCCCAACCCACCCACCACGAGAGAAAAGGAGTGATAAGGCAAGGTAAAATTCTACACAGGAAGACTCTAGCATCCTATATAGAGGCAAATTATGGACATCTGATTATGGACTATGGAAATCCATACCTTCACATTGCAATCTTTCAAAGTTCTCATTATGTCATAAAGAAGTCCCTTGTGATCAACACAATGTATTTGCAGCAATGTATGAGCAGGGCTTAACGAATTGTCTACCACGACATTTGCTTTCTTCAATTTTGTCATATCTGGGCTTAGGGCTTGCAGTCGGGTTTCTTTATCTGAAAGCTCGAACCTAAATAATTCTTCAGCCACCACAGGAGACAAAGAAGAGACACCTTGATGACAGTCACACTCAGGACCCGCCAACTGAAGCTCAGAACTAATGCATGACTCACCCAACACAGCATGTAATTGTTCACACGTCTCATCTTGTCGTTTTTTTGTGTGTAGAAGTTCCCTGAAACAAATTTATGGAATAAGATAAATGAAAAAACGAGAACAATTACATCTGGACTTCTTAATTAGTTCATATTAAAAAGAAAAATCACATTACAACCAAATAACATTTGTCTATGAAATGGAGGACCGTGGCTGAACAGGATCAGCCACTTCTGGTCCTCTTTCCAAATGCAACTAACATTTCTTCTATTATCATATTTGAACCATGTTATTTTCATTGGTGCACAAAAAGCTCAGGGAGAGACTTGAAAAAAGCATCAACTTCTCAATTAAATGAGTTTGATGAAAGAGAAGCAAATAGATGATAGATCTATTTATAACCAATTGTAATATTCACTATATCTAATCGGTAACTTTGAAACACCTAGCACCTAAATATTGACATATCGCCTTTACTATAGCTTCCAAAAAAAAGATATATCAATTTGATAAGCAAAGACTCATTAGCTATTTTAGAGAAAATAAACAAAAACCTCAAAAGAATAAACCAGAAAAATTTCCACCAGATCAAAATAAGGCATGTTGGTAAGAGGTTTATGTAAACAAGTGAAATAACAGACTACATGACATTTAGTTCAACTTAGGCAGACTGGACCATTTTAGGTGGTCCAAATCAAGTAATGTGTGGACAGCATTTTCACGTGGTCCAAATCAAGTAACCTGTGGACAGCATTTTCACGTCTGACAAGAAGCCAAAGTAAATAGAACAAAATTAAAAAGAAGATGAATAATTCATCAGATATAATCAAACAAACTCTTGTTCAAGGTTCCACAAATTAGACATAAAATATCAAAAAAAAGTCTTGAAATAGACTCACCTGTTATCTGTTATGAAGAACAGGTCCAGGACTCTTCCATCTGGTGTGGTCGTCACTTTCACCTTTTGTATTGAAAGCTCAAGCTCACAGAGCACTTGAGTAACATCTACAAGGAAAAGATTCATCAACCCATTAGAACCACCAAAAGGCTAGTGTATTGTACAACATAAACTCATTATGAGAGTATGTGTTCATCTATTTCTATTACCATGCAATAGCCCTTTCCGGTCGATGCAAAAGAACTTCAACAAATAAACTGGAGAACACGTGGGACGTGTAGACAGCTGGTTGAAATAAAATGACACTGAACATGATGGGCATTCTGACATAAGGCGGTTCTTCAAATTTGTCCATCTTATAATCGAAGAAGAATGAGGAACCACCCAGAGTACTATGTAGCACCATATCCCGTCAGTTGAAATATCTAGAACCAAAACCAAAATATTTCCCAAAACAAAAAAAAAATTAGCAAGCCAGTGTCCACAAAAAATTTAATAAAAAAAGAACCCACTATCTTCAGTTAGCAGAGCTTCTTGATAATCAAATACAAAAATCAGGAAAATCGACAACAACAACCAAATAATAATTAAAAACCTCATAATATATTTTTGAGTCATTATTGAACCAACCAATTCGATTAATGATCAAACAAGTAATTTCTTACTCTTTCATACCAGATTTTGCAATTGCTACGAAATTCCATATAAGTATACAATTCAAAGCTCCCCATTCACATGTAATGAGATATTTTATTGCGCTAAAATAAAGATTTTATTAACCAAATAATCTACAAAAGTTGAATATACTTAAATGTTGAACAATATGCTAAAACAAACCAAATGAATGTATTTCCACCATTTCGAGACAATAAAAACACAGTTCAATTAAGTAAGTCAAAACATTAACAAAAATGCAAAACTAATGGCAGCGGCAACAATAACATCGAAAGAAAAATTACCTCCTTTGGTAATATGGAGCCCAAAATCAAGAATTATTCTACAAATATCGCATCCAAGACCGGTTTTATCCGGACAATTAACTGTAATGACGTGAGGCTCTCCCGGTTGTTTACCCTTCTGGATTAAAACGACGTCGTCATTCGGCACTCCCATACTTGGAAAAAGAAAAAAAAAACCCGGCAAGCACCGGTCTACTAATCACGAGCTAAATGCAACGCGCTACCGTCCGTTGACGGAAATTAGACCGGGGATTCTATTGAACGTTTCTCTGCCTTTGAAGTGAAAATGAGGGAGAGAGTTTTCACTATTATTATTATTTTTTATCTATTTTTTAGACCAGGTGAAATGAGGATTAAAATGGGAGGCGCAGCAGCTGTTTCTTATTTTGGCGTCGTTGGGAGGTCGTCGTCCGCAATCGAGAAGCGTGTGTGATTAACACGTGGCCACATTGTGGTAGTTGATTAATTAGATTTCGCTTCTTATCGCACGCAGACTCCAAGATGTGGGGTTCATACAGGTGTCACCATGATACTGTTTTCAGTTGGCTGCCCTTTTTCAACACCCTATTTTTAGTATTATCAGGGGTCGGTAATAACAGTACGTGACCCCTTTTGTCGAGCAAGTAGCAACCACTTTCTTCTTCTTAGATTTCTCTATTTTTTTCCCTTAAGATTAGTGCTGCACATTTAAAAATTTTATTTTAAACTTCAATGATAAACGAAATGGTATTTATTATTTGAATAACAGGATAATGTCTTAATTTACTAAAATATTGTGAAATTTTATTAATTACTTACTTAATAAACAATTATATCATATTATTTAAAATATAATAGAATGTTTTATCATTACTTTTTTTTAACTGATGACCGTAGACCCATGTAACTAATCAATAAAAAAAAAACTGAAATTTAGCTATATTTCCTTCATCTTTTTACAGAACGAGTACTACTAGAAGTTTGTAATCAAGTTTTAACAATATTACTAACTAATAAAACGAGGTTAAGGTAGTGATCACAAAGCGAGCACGTGTATTCGGTAAGGTATTGATCAAGAGCCTCGGTTCAGCTGGTACCTTTTTAACTATTCAACTGGCGAAGAGATTTGTTTCACAGGGGCAGAAAAGAGATAGCGCAATGTTTCTTGTTTTTCAATTTTCACAATAGAAATCTGGAGTCATTTTCAGCCAATAATAATAATAATAAATAAATAAAAGAAAAAGGGAGTCGTTACTTAATTGGATGTCTTCAATTAGCCCTTCTTTGGTATTATGAATAAGCAGCTGTAAATTCCAATATTGAAGTAATGGATTTGACATACTTACTGGTTATAATTTGAAAGTTGGACAAAACTGTAGTACCACAATTATATGATACCATAGTTAGATCCAACTATTAGATTCAGTTCTAATAATAATTATAAATTGAATTCAACGATTGGATTTATTTGTGATATCATGCAACTGTGACACCACAGCTAAATCTTTAAAAGTTAAATCTTTTATTAAGTATAATAAAATATTTATAATATTTTTAAAAAAATTATTTAAAAATCACAATTACTATATATTATAAATTTTTATTTTATAATTATAATTTATTTTACCACACCTGTAATTTAACAACTATAATATTTCAAAGCTATAACAACTCGGCCTTTAATCTCGTATATCTCGATCCACTCATCTCGTAATACCTAAACAGTATCTCAATCTACTGTAAACTATGGGCTTGGGCTTGCTTGTCCGAAATCTGAGTAAATGGGCTTATACCCATCATGAGCCCGAGTAAGGACTCATGATCCCCCGAGGAAACGGCCACTTCTCACCACCGTCTAACCAATTGGAAAAAGAACTTACATCAAGTCATCAACTCGCATGAATCAGACATGAGGATCATTTGATCAAACATAAGGAGTTCAGTCCAACTACTGACAACAGCGGCTAGTCACAAAAACATCTATAAATCACCGATTCTACAATTAACAGCAGAGCTGATTCCTAATCGTCTCATAATACTCAAACCATTAACTAACTTAACAGTGTTAGCGGCAAATGGAGTCTAAATGATGCCTGCTTCTGATCATTATCCAATTTAAAACCACAGCTATAGAGCTCTGCAAATGCGAGAGGTTGCAAATACTGCCAATTTACATACAAATTGGAGACCCATATTAATCACCGAACTTACCTCGACACTCTTTAACGAAAATTAACTATGCTATTTAAAGCCAAACAAGTTAAAGCTGCTTACAGTAATTGCAAAAATCACAGTAACTTCTCTAGCTAAAACTGCATTAAGAAAATGCAGCTCTAGGTACTCACAAAGCTTGCAGCAACCGTTTGGTCCGCAATCCATCAAAATACAACTAAATGACCAATTAATTTGAGTAGCGGTTATTAATAATTATAGGGATAAATTATTGATGAATTCCAAGCACAATCATTGGCCTGCAACTTTCTATGAATCCAAACAGCGCATTAAATAGTTTACTAAATAAAATCCAGAACCACGGAACAATCCTTCAAAGAAAACAGTTTTATATTGCCTCAAATATAAAGATAAGATGTAACTTGATAGAATTACAAAGCAGCAACCTAATAACAAACTACTAAGAGCCCCATCTACCAGATCAAGATCTAGAGTCAAGATCTATTAACATTCAATTCCAGAACCTAAGACAATTAACCCCCAAATCCATAAAGAGTCCTGCCCTGCCTCTTGAGAGCGTAAACGACGTCCATCGCGGTCACGGTCTTTCTCCTGGCGTGCTCAGTGTAGGTCACGGCGTCACGGATGACATTCTCCAAGAATATCTTCAGGACGCCACGTGTCTCCTCGTAGATCAAGCCACTAATACGCTTGACTCCACCTCTCCGAGCCAAACGCCGGATTGCTGGCTTTGTGATACCCTGAATGTTATCGCGAAGCACCTTACGGTGACGCTTAGCGCCTCCCTTTCCCAACCCCTTGCCTCCCTTACCGCGGCCGGACATTTTAACTGATTTTCCCCTGTTCCTTGAAAGAGATTTTGGATTGAGAAATTTGAATGTGCCTTGATTAGTTGTTTTGGTGAGAGAACGAACCGGATTCGGGGGTATTTATAAAGGATATTTAGGTTGATACCGACCGTTAGATTTCAGTTTTTGATCAACGGTGGAGAGGTACGATCCACGTGAAGCCTAGTAGTGCGGGAAGATTTGTGTTTTTTGGTGGATCAAAGCGGGATTAAACAATGGCCGATAGATTTTGTCTTATCGACGGCTGTAAGGATGCATCCGCGTGAAAGTGCGCGCGCTGTGCTTTCTTGGATTCGAAGTCTATTACGCTCGTGGAATGATGGTCGTTCACTGGATTTCCTCTACGGCTAGGAGATATGAGCCGTAGATAAGTTCATCGACGGTTGAGATGTCCTTGTGAACATTTTATTTGGCGGGTTTCAAAGAGAGGCAAATGTTGAAAGTTCTCCAATTTTTCAGTTGGGAAATTTGAAGATGTTTGAAACGAAAAATTTCGTGAAAGATTGGAGGCGTGCGGAAGCCAATATTAAGTTTAAAGTTTTAATTTAAATATCACCAGTATCATCACGAATTAGTTTTTTTAAATCTCACCGTTCACCTTATTCCCCCCCAAAAAAAAAGAAAAATACCATTCACGCTAATTTGAAGAGATTGAAATTGTTTAAGTTAAGTTTTTTTTTTTTTTTTGATAAGCAGTTAAGGTAACTTTGATAATTCATAATTTTGATCATTAGAAAAATGCCATTTTAATTTATAAAATATGCTAAGTATTATGGCGTCTAATACTATTATCATTTATCAGCTAGTGTGTGTGTGTATATATATTACCCAATTTCATCTTCTGACAATTTTTTCCTCTCTTTGGAGCTGGCTTACAAAAAAAAAATGATATTTTAGTGATAAACAAATTATAACTCTTTTGTACTTTCATCCTCCCGAAACCACATAGGGTGTGTTTGGTTCAAGTATAAAATGATGGGATTAGATAATTTCAAGATAAAATAATTTTAATGCAGTGTTTGGCACTCAAAAATAATTGTGGAACAAAAATAATGGATCCTACCATTTAATCCAACACAATGTCCAAATTTTATCATAAGGGAGTGCGTGGGATAAGCTAAAACTTAATAATAGGATAACAAAAAAAAAGCCCAAAATTTTATCCAACATAGTGACTTTTTTTTTATGATATGTCATCATCCAATGATAGTATATATGCCAGAATACTCTTTTAATGTTAATGATATGTAATATTTTCATGTATACAACTAGTGACATTGTTATGTAATTTTTTTTTTTTTCATTTATGGATTGATATTCTTATTATATTTGTTGATGATATTCTTTTTATGTTTATAATGATATTATTTAGTAATTTATAAGTTTAAAAACTATAACATGTTAAATTTAAAAAAAAATTAAGGGAAGATTTTATATCTTTTAACAAATTTACCAATAATTATTAATTTAAGTTAGATGATATTCCATGTTATTTTAAAATAATTTTAAGATAATTTTGATAAATTAATATATAAGACATATTATTAGTTATTAACCAATCTCATAATATATCAAATATGAGATATGATTATTTATAATCTAATCCAACATTACATCAAACATAAAATAATATTATATATAATTTAATGTTACCTAATTTTATTCAATCCGATGGAGCATGCCAATGAGCCTATTGTAGAATCTTTCGTGGACACAGTAAAGGCTTTCTAAATATACTTCGAAACAATTTTATATTGATTTTATTTGCAGCTTTATAACAAGGGAAAGAGAAATGGGATGGATCCAAATTAACATAGACCCAACCTTCTAAAGCCCGTCCAACTACTACACGTCGGCTATCACCTGAATACGTAATCTGATCTCAACATAATCCAAGCTCCAAAATTTTCACTTTTCAGTGCTCATAATAGTTTGCAAGAATAATTTTAAAATGAAATATGATTAATTAAAAAGTGGGGGTGATGAGATAAAGTGAGAGATGAAATACCATTACTTTGCACAATCTTTGATTGTCCAAGAGCCCAAGAAGTCCCCTTGTAAAACAGAGTTCTGTTAACTGAACCTCAAAATGGGCTACGAACGTTGGATGGACCTTTGTTATTAATGGGTGGGCCATTCTCAAGTGCATGGGCATTGACTTCTTTTGTTCCGACTTCAAGGTATTTTCATTTTGTTAAAGACAGTTGACAACTTGACATCAGACCTTGATTATTCTTCCCAAAATTTCTCGATGCCTTTCACTTGACATCACTCTGGGCAAGAATTTCTCCAAATACGTAATTTTATGGCAGAAATGGGTTGTTGCAATCCCGTAGAAGCAGAAACCACCAGTCATGTCATAAGAATTTGGGAAGTAAACAGGGATCGTTTGGAATCGATGCAGAAGAAAATCCAGGAGCCACCAAGATTGTTAACCAAGTCGGCGGGTAAGAAATCTTGCTGCATTTTCAGAGTCCCTCAGAGCTTTGTTGAAGTCAATGGTAAGTCCTATCAACCTCATATCGTCTCTATTGGCCCATATCATTGTGGTGAAGATCAGGTTAAAATGATTCAAGAGCACAAATGGAGGTATCTCGGCAACTTGCTCAATAGATTGAAAAATGCTAAAGGTTTAGGCTTGGAGGACTTTTTGAAAGCTGTTGAACCACTGGAAATGAAGGCAAGAGAATGTTATTCAGAAACTATTCATCTTGACACCGATGAATTCGTCGAGTTGTTGGTTCTTGATGGCATTTTTCTCATTGAATTGTTTCGATCAGCAGCGGGATTGGTAAGAGTTGAGGCCAATGATCCTTTGATCTCCGTGACATGGATCTTATCATCCTTTTACAAAGACTTCCTTCGACTTGAGAATCAAATACCATACTTCGTTCTTGAATGCTTGTTTGATTTATCAAAACTCCCTGGAGAGGAATCTGGGCACACTTTGGCTACTCTTGCTTTGGACTTCTTCAGCAATGCTATGCAGAGGCCTTATTATGATATTGCAAACTACAAATATCACAAAGGCGTACATTTACTTGACCTGGTCCGCTCAAGCTTTATTACATCCGATCTGGCAGAGCCTAGGGGGGATGTCGTTCTAGTAACATATGATATCCGTCCTGTATCCAAGCTTCTCCACTTGGGATTCAATTTCGATGCAGCGCCCGCAGGTAGCTTCTTGGCCGTAAAATTCAGGAACGGTGCGTTTGAAATGCCCCGCATCAAGATTGATGATTTCATGACCTGTTTTCTGCTTAATAGCGTGGCATACGAACAGTGCCACTCGAGCTGCTCCAAGCACTTCAGTGTCTATGCTAGTTTGTTAGGTTATCTGGTGAACGCATCTACAGATGTTGAACATCTCAGCGATCGAAGCATTATAATGAATTATCTGGGCACACCTGCAGAAGTTGCGCGTTTCATCTATAATCTGCAAAAGGACGTGGCGTATGATGTGGATAGGTGCTATTTGTTATCTTTGTTCAAGGATGCGTACGATTATTATCGCTATAGTTGGCACGTCCAGTGGGCAAACTTCAAGTATAGTCGGCGCGCTCAGTTGCAATGCGGTGCGATGATTTTATTGTTTCTCACTGTGGTACAAACCTTCTTCACCATTTACTCTGCTATTCGTCCTCAAAATTAACAACTTTGACGACCTTGGTCCAGCCTGCCTCCAATTTCTTTCTTGTACTAATAATTAAGCTTAATAAAACCATTAAGAAAAATCTATTATTTATGAGAATTATTAAAAGGAAAATTATAAAAGCAAGGAGAGTGATCTCACGGAATGTGACTCTTTCTCATAAAACATAAATCCACCACCAGAACCTCAAAACATAGGAAAAACTTACAGCATTGTCGCTCTTGTAATCGGAGTAGTATTAGAAATCAGAAAGCAATGGTAAAGCACAATAATAGCAACTCATATGGCAAAACTGAATAATTCCAGAGAGAAATATAAAGAATGTATATAGACTTTATTGATTTACTAAGAACAAAATTTGGGACAAATAAGGGCACTGCAGTACTGAAAAAACATATGTTAACTATATAATGGTTGTGAAAGCCAAAAATGAAGTAAATCCATAACCATTAAAGGTAACATTCTTCCCAGCGCTTATTCGCATGGCATGCTCGGTGAAAATGAAAAGAGGCAAGGCAAAAGCACCAACCCAAACACAGGACTTGTGTGTCTAATTCTAAAGCACTCCCACATTAGGTGGAAAGAATCCAAGACCCAAGTGTTCACCCTGGATTGATATAATTCTTGCTGTTTTTATTAATTCCTTTTGGGAACTCCAAGCCTTGATCGGAAATCCTCTTCCATAAGAGGAAGTCCATCCCGCAACTTGACTTTCGGCTCCCATCCAAGCAATTCCTTTGCTTTTGAGATGTCAGGTTTTCTTTGTCGTGGATCATCAGGAGTGTTCTCAACCATCTTTATCTCAATCTCAGGATTGATAAGCTACAAAGTAAACAAGTAAATAAAAGAAAATAGGTAAACTGATAGGAATTCCAGAGAAACAAGATATAATCAAAGCAAAGCAATGACAACAATGGAGCTAACCTCCTTCACTGTCTCAGCAAGCTCAAGCATTGTAAATTCACCTGCAACCATAGAAGAACAGACCTAAGTCAGTGTTTGACCAATAATGTTTATATTGTGAAGACATAACTTAATCCGAGCACCAAAATGTCTTCAATGCTTGGCATGGTATGCAAGATAACCTGGGTTTCCAATGTTGACTGGGCCAGTGTTCTCTCCTTCCATGAGGCGAATAAGGCCATCCACCTAAAATATTGGAAGCAGCTTATTTGTGCTCAAACATTTCAATGCATGAAAATGAGATTTTTAAATATTCATACCATATCAGAGACATAACAGAAACTGCGAGTTTGTGTTCCAGGCTTTTGGACAGTCAAAGGTTCGCCTCTGTAAAGTGCAAAAAGAAGTTTCAGCTAATCTAAGACAAGATTGGTGTATCATCCACAGATTAGCACAATCACCTACCGTAGTGCCTGAGCAATGAAATTGCTGACCACACGCCCATCATCAATATTCATGCGTGGTCCATAAGTGTTAAAGATTCTAGCAATGCGGATTTCTACCACGAAGATAAAAGAAATTATCAATATAATAGAATATTGACATAGAAAACTTTGTTCAGAGTAGAGAAAGAAAGCAATTACGTATCCCATGCTGTCTATGATAATCAAACATCAAAGTCTCAGCCACACGCTTTCCCTCATCATAGCAGCTACGAACCCCTATTTTACAAAAGAAGACGTGTTAGTACTGATCTTGTCAAGAGGTTGCTTAAATCTTTAATTATATGGACTACACTTTAATAAACCATTAACCAAGTACTAAAGTAGATGAAAGGTGTTGATGTTTCAAAAACAATTTCTTTATGGATCTTACATATGAATGCAAGTATTTATCATATTTGATCAACCAAAACGTAGAAGACACATTTTCAATTGGGAGAACTTACCAATTGGATTGACATTACCCCAATAGGTCTCAGGTTGAGGGTGAATAAGAGGATCACCATAAACCTCTGAAGTTGATGTGAGTAAAATCCTGTTGAACCATATGATAATCAATTAAACCAACTGAAGACAGTAATATCTATGTATATATATACACAAATGGCGATTAGAACCTCGCTCCAACTCGCTTAGCAAGTCCTAGCATGTTCAGGGTGCCAATCACATTTGTCTTAATTGTCTGTGGAAATACCATAAGCATACCAGTGAGAAACTGTCTTGAGATTCACTATGTGAATTACAAATATCAAAAACAAAAATGCATCGAAAATAGTCTGGCTGCAGCTATTTTTTATTCCTTAATTGATGAACTAAATGTTGCCAAATAATGGTTATACATCAGTTTAATGGTCATTTTGTATTTTCCAGAATAAATGTCACATCCACAAGGTAGATTTCACACTTTGATCATTAAACGGCTGATATTAGGATTTTTTGATGAAGAACTTTGTTACCATTTCTTGTTCAGACTATAATGAGATTTTGGGTGTTATGCTATGGCAATTGTGAAATGAACCAGTAAATGGTCAAGGCCTTTTGGAATGAAAAGATGGAGGTGAAGGCGTAGACCATTCCATTGATTAAGTCAGTTTCCTTTGTAAAGAAGGTCTGGGATTGAATCCTCCTAAACCTAGATGGCCAATTGAAGGTGGGGGGAGGCAATTTCCTGGGCAGGCCTCAGCCTGACAGTATTGAAAGGCAGAAGAGGCGGAGTGGTGCAAGAAATGATTGAACGAGTTCACTGATCACCTTAGAGGCATACAAACAGATAAACATATGAAAGCAATTTGTTGACTGACAAGGACGACAACAAGTGGCAAGCATGTTAACAGATCGTTCGCACAGTAATGCTGAGTAAATAAGAAAATCAATGTACTCACCTTTACAGGATTATACTTGTAGAAAATCGGAGAAGCAGGGCATGCAAGGTGGTAAATCTGATCAACCTCGATCAACAATGGCTCTGTCACATCTATGAAGTAGCAAAAAACAAAAGATACATTCAAGCTATCTGAATAATTAAAATAATAATAAAGGACATATAATCATCTGAAAATTGAAACAATTTATCTCACTTTTCCTAGAATGGGCAGGCATCTGCCTCAACATTCAAACAGATGATATTGCAATATATTTTATTTCTTTATCCATTAATCACGCAATCTGACATATCGACCTAGCTATATGTGAATGATTACGTCATGAAGTGTTTGATTAAATGCTATATGTACAGTAGCCAAATGGGTTTATTAAATTGCAACACTTTATGTTCTTTATCCTTACTTGACCAAAGAGAGCAGAGGGTGCTAGCCAGATTGTATTTCACGACTGACTTAAATTGTTACCTCCATGGAGTACCATAACAAGGAAAAAGATGACATCGGAGCTAGTTCATGCTACAACTAAAGACTGTATATAACTAAAAACCATGAATTAGTGTATCAGACTAAAAATTAAGAACATACCATGACGAATGAGCTCAAATCTTGGGTGACCAATCCATTTCTTAAGATTGTCCTTCGAGCCAGTGAAGTAGTTATCAGCAACAATCACCTGAGTGAGAAACACAAATTGTCAACATACTAGTATTTTATTACCCTGTTAGTCGTGAAGTCAGCAGCCAAGTCTTTGTTGATGAGACAATGTATACAGTCCCTTGCCTATTTGTACAGTGCCAGTCATAAACAGAAGCATCCAATTGCTTTTAATATTTTAATTTATAAAAAGGAAAAGGAGACGTAATAGAAAACATGCTAACCTCGTTTTTCTCATTTTCCATCAATCTGTCAACAAGGTGAGAACCAATGAATCCAGCTCCTCCAGTCACCAAAATTCTCATATTTGACTGTCATCGCCACCAAAAAAAAAATTATTCATAAAATGACAACCAAGAAGACATGAAGATAATCATTCAACAGCTGATTCTAGAAAACAACATTTATTTTACAAGCAAGAACGAGCAAGTTTTTATTCCAAACATGCAACAATACATCTCTGAGTAAGCACACAAACTCATAGCATTCAAAACAATAAAACAAGGGAGTCAGAATCCACGTAAAATTTTAAGGAGCTAGATCATAATACGATGGACTGTATGTCTTATGATCACAGATCCATCTGACAACTTAACCAGATTAAAGGAATTCCAACTTATTACTTCTGTAAGATGATATCTAGATGTTGCTAAAAATAATAACGGGATTTGTCTTCTGAACCCTCATTGGAAAGAAGTTCTAGACTTCTACTAATTCATTTATATACCGACTAACAGCATTTAAACATAACTTCGGTTAATTTAAGAACAATTTAAAAATAATTTTTCATAGAAGATCTCCAAACAAGTTCTCAGCTTCCATCTCTTTCAATTGCATGATAGAATAATTACAGATCCTTAACTGGGTTTACTGGATTTATGCAATAACATGCACCATAAATCAGATTAATGCCAAATCCATCAAGCAAAAACTGCTAATGCCTACTTCCACCTCAACAAATTAAATTTCCTCAACTTTGTGGAATACATTAGGTACAACCATAGAACTGGACCACACACATTACCGCTGTCCCACTCTGGTTACTCCAAAATCATATATTTTATACCATAAAGCATCAATCACCAAACCGATTAGATGCCATTAACAATGAAGCTTTTTGTGTTAATAATTTAATACATTCAAGGTCTTAATAGATATCCCAAAAATAATTCATCAGGGATCAGCAAAATCATTCCAATAAAAGAGAAAATGTAATCAAGAGGAACCCACAAACAGTAGCTACCATCCAGTGGCATACACATCACTATCAAATATAAAATAGGAGATCAGCTGGAGGACTTTGTTGATGAAAGAATAACACAACAATATAATAATGATCATATTAACGTTACTCCGAAAATTATAAAAGAAGATGCAAACTTTACCTGAAAGAACTTGGAGAATCTCAAAGGAGATGGCAATGGTGGCGGCTTAGTAGTTGTTTGATTCTCTCCATCATTAGCCATTGTTCAGATCTCAATTATCAAATTCAATACCTATCAATATTTTCAAACATACCCACATCAATTTTTCCTCACAGATTCATAAACAGGATCCAAATTTAACATGAGAAAGCGCAAATGAGAGAACGTTCGTTTCAGAGGAAAAAAGACCTGAACTCAGTAGCTATTTTGATCCACAAAAGCTCAAGATCAGAGACTCCTTATTTATAGAATCAAAAACTGTCCTTAAAAATCGAAACTTCTTTCACCAAATGGCAAATTAAAAAAAAAAATGAAAAACCAATAAATAAATTAACAAACTTGGAGCCTTCAATATTACGAAAAGTTATGGACTTTCATGATAGCTGCTCGATAACCATAATAAAAACAGACTATACATACCATACGAAACGTTAAATAAAAAATTTTTCAAAAAAACAAAAACAAATAAAAACTTTACTGTTAGTGTTACCTATTTGCAGCGGTGTTGGGAGTGAGTGTTTTGGAGAGTACGAGGAAGTAATGTGATTAGTGAACCGATAATTCAGGAACGTTAAGAGTTTAATCAGAAAATTATTAGTGCGTAAAATTGAAGACAGTTTAGGCAGAAGGCTAATTAAAAACAAATTGAACTTTGGTTCTTTTGTCTTTCCATAAAGACAGAATTGGATGCTTCGGGCTACGTAAGTTGTCTTCCCGAACTCTTTGTGGCATTTAGTCTGGTGCCACGTGCGCCAAAAGCCGGTGTGTGATGTCACCAATTTGCCACTCGAATATGTATCATGAATTAAATTAGTTAATTACTATTTTTTTATAATCCGAATGTAAACACAAATGCAAATTATGCTTTTGCTAATTTGGTCTGCTTTCACCGAAGAATGGTTGCAATGAGGTTGAAATCTAGTGATATTTACCGAAGAGTGAAAGAATGGGTCCGTTGCGTCTGTTTTCGGATATCTGAAAATAAATATTCTCATCCAAGACATATTGTTTTAAATATTTGAAAAAAATATTTCTCCATTAAATGCTCATAAAGACCTCCGCTTACAAAGACTCCTTTTCATACTTAAGGATGTGTTCAAAATTAAGGTTGGTCAGCTGTAATTTAAAAATTATAATACTAAAATATTTAATAAATATTAATTGTTGCAAGTTGAAAGTTATTTCGATCTAACTTTTCACTTGTATGATAGAAAACTTATTATATTTTTAATATTTTTGTTAAAAATATTATTTAAAATTTATATTTATTACTTATTATTAACTTTTGTTTCATAATTACAGATTTTTTTTCATAGTCTACAACACTCCAATTTCAAACAAGATCTTATAAAATTTAGATTACTTGCTTCTAAATATTTATAAAACAATTTTCTTTTAAATTCTCACGGATGTAACATCCGTTTCGACACTAGAATAAGTGAATAGAAAAAAGAGTTAAATCTAACTTTTAATATAAAAATGAAAATCTTTCCGGTTAATTTTGTGGTTTTTTGTTCCTGCAAATCAGTTTAAAGATGGATGCAAGAGCTTCTAATTATTTTCATTATCATATGGGCTCACCAAAATGAATTTATTAGTACTAAGCATTAAAAAGTAGAGGTGGACAAAAAAAGCATTGCCCACTAAAGATTAAATTGAATCGACGGTTCGATTCAATTTAATTATAAAAATTAAAAAAAAAATCAAATCGAACCAATCATTTTTGCCACCCTTATCAAGAAGTCTTTCCACAGTTTATGTGACATATTTTCCTGCATAACACGTGATACAGTCATTAGTCAAAACCGAAGATAATAATTTTCCATCTAAAAAACGGAAGTTGCGTATATATTGTAGTGCTGGATTAATAATCGATTGCTTAAAATTGAGGCCACCACCAACAGCTGCCACGCATTTTTGCAAGAGGTTGGTGACTGTTTGGTAGAAGCATCATAGGATCACCGATCACGATTCGGATACTACACGTAATTCTTCAGAATATTTTTTTTGAGAATTATTGAGTTGAAGTATATATATAAACAAACAACACTGTCTCAGGAAGTGGCTGTAGTTTAGTGGTAAGAATTCCACGTTGTGGCCGTGGAGACCTGGGCTCGAATCCCAGCAGCCACATATAAATAATTAATTTTTTTGCATGCTAAAAATTAGTTGTACAAAGCTTACATTTTAATTATGATTTCATACTAAAAATTAATTGTACAAAGCATACATTTTAATTATGATTTCACGCAAATCTATATAGCTTGAAGGATTTTCCCACTGAAGAAGTTCCTTGATCCCCTCTTGACTTTGTCTGGTTTCTATAATCAAACTCTGCATGCAATAACCCAATGCACTTAAACTTAAAACAATCTGGTTCTTGAATTCCTCCTCATCAACTTCTTTAATTTTATCAACAAGTTCTTGTAAATGTTGGAGATATGTGTTTATTACAATTTTCTCCGTATTTTTATCTGAATCAAGAATTCCGTTCAAGACGCTTGTTGAATTTCCGCATTCAATATCATGAAATATGTTAAAAAATTTCTTTTCAAACTCCTTTTCCAGAATTGCTAGCGACTTGATCATAGTGATGGCATCGTTAAAACATTTTATTGATGAGCAAACCATTTCCTTCACTGGCTTAACGTCACTATCTAGCTTTTGTACGTCCTCCTTCAAAGAAGCCTTATCAATTTTTTGTGACTCTTGTTCGAGGAAGCCAATCGAATAAGAACAAAAATGCAAGAGATGCACCATCTTTACTAAAGAGACCAAGAGTTTACTATAGCAGGCACTATGAAAAGGCAAAAAACCGAAGTTGGGTTCCGCATCAGCTTCGACAATGAATGTCCCTAGCTCATTGACATGCATTTTTAGTCTCTTTTGCTTATGTAGCAAGCTGGCTTGGCTCGCTCGAAGACTCATTGAGCTAATGCAATCATGCAATGTCCCAAGACTCTTTGAGAGTTGAGATTTAGCTAGAGTTGAAGCCCTTGTGTGTTGAAACAGAAGTTTTCCAATGATTGTACAAGTTAACCCAATGAAGGTTTCAACAATTCTTGCTATGGCAAATTCTTTAGGAGGTCCAAAGTTTTTTCTTCCTAATATCAATACAGCCCCAATGACAGCAGAAATTCCTCCACCTTGGCCATACATGCGGCCATGCCGAAGGAAACTGGTAAAAATGAACCAAGGAAAAAGAAAAAGGAACCTAATGGGCAATAATTTTTCAAAGAGAAAGCAACCAAGCACTCCATAGACGGTTCCTAACACTGTGTCTTGTGCTTTAACATTAGCAACTTCGAAAGTTGCCTCCCTTGCCGTGGCAAAACTGATGGCTACGGAGAGTCCTCACCAAATTCCGTTGGGCTTGCTAAAACGCAACCCAAATAGCACAGCTAGGCCCGATGAGAATGAGCATTTGAATGCTGGCATAAACCTCTTGCTTTTAAGTTTACAGGCCCAGCTGGTCCAAGCTTCTTTGAAAGAGAGCACGTGTTCTTCGCATGACTTGATCGATCCATCTGTTTTGGGCATGGGACAATTGAGGAGTTTCATGCAAAATAAGAAGAAAAAGAAGGGTAAATTTTGGCTGATTGTGGGGATGGTTTGAAAATTCTTCATGGAATATTCTTCGTTTGACTCAGGAACACTCATTGAGTTACAAGGAATTTGATAGGATTTAACTTTTTTAATGGTGAGGCAAGTGTGCTCTTCTAGTACTCTAGGCAAGTCATCAAATGTTTGCTTAGGAAATGAAGTAGCACTGGTTAATGCCATTTCCATCCCTCTTAATGGTATCTCTAGATATTGAAATTTCTTCACCGGCTTCACGTAATTTGATCTAAAAAATTTGAATGGAATTTCCCATTTCATGCTTTCCTGTCAAGATCAATTATTGGGTTAGCTCCCTCCTCTAGAACCTCAGATAATGATATTAACTTCAAAATCACTCTCAAGTGCACATATCCAAAATTTTATGAAATACGTACGGATATTAAGACCAAAAAAAAAAAACAAAACAAATCCAATAAATTATCCATTTTATAGCTACCCATTAGTATACATTAGAAAATTTACATTTTTTTTATATAAAATTCCAAAATCCACGCCCGATGAGAAGCACTATTAAATTTTAATCTTAAGTAATTGAAAACTGCTTACTTGGTAGCGTTTGATGCTTTGGATATGTTTAGTCCCGGATTTAGTCAACGACTTAGCTAGAGAAATGGATGCGAGTGCTGTTGATTTGTCTTCAGCACATAATGCCTTCACATATAGCCTCAGCCTCTCCGAAGCATTGTCAGCAAGTTGCTTGCAGTTCCATTTCACCTGCAATATAAAATATTTTAATAATCCAATAAGAATTATACGTCTTAAATGCTTGGACAGCTCTGATGAGGAGACGTTCATGCCACATGATTAATTACCTCGTAACAAGCAAGTCTCGGATAGGGCAGCAACAAGGCAAGAACACAAGCCAAGACTCCGATGGCCGTGCTAGCAGCAACACGCACAGGAAGCATAACAGCGCCGCTGTGCTCGCCATTAACAAAACCCATCACGTATGTTAAAACAATCTGCCCCAACGCTATACGCTTTGCCACCAAGTGAGTTCCCTCGGGCAATGCCACAAAGAATGCGGCAATAGCCACAGCAAGAGCCGTGGTGCCAGTCGTAAGCCAGGCCGGTCCTATCAACCACATGGTCAAAATAGCCGGTCCAATCTCTGAACAGTCGCGTATAGCGCCAGCCAGCAGCCACGCAACGTGTCACCGAGCGTCGCATCTGTTACAATGAGAATTACAGTCACGTAGGAAAATGCTGGGAACGTTACTTGGCCCCGGAGAGAGGATGGTCCGTAAGAGGTGATCGAGCCAACTATGGTGCATGCCACGGCAGTCCGGTATGCGGAGGCAAGGCACGTGAGCCACATGGCTCGGGCTTGATTGGTTTTGTCTACGTTTATGGCTGCAATTAATTATAAAATGTTGAATAAAGGACTAGCTATATATAGCCAGTGAGCTGGTAGAATTAGAGACTAAGAAATAAAGATCTGAATAATCGTGATATGTACTGTGATTCTTTGCTGTGACTTGAGGGTTTTTATAAAGGGATGGATCGAGAAATTCGAAGAGGAATCTGTAAAACGCACATGGAACAAGCAGATTTTGGGGTTGCTTTCAAATTTCAAGTGTACTTTTCATGTGCTATTTTTATTTTTTTAACAATTTTTAGCTTGATTTAGGTATATATATATTATGGAGCTTACTACGTTGTTATATTATATCTTAGTTAAAAAAGGAGCCAACTTATCAAAATTAAATTACTCCAATTTGTATTTTCAATTTTTTGATTTGGTCTAAGCTTGTCTTGAAAAACTTTTGTGTCCATGGGTTTGCAGCTCTTCATTCATGATATTTTTGGGTACAAAATAGTAAATACCCTAGTTTTTCAATGAGCTAAAAATCCAATATACATGTATTCTCTTGAATTAAAATTCACGAGAATCCATACATTATTACATTTCTAATTAGTCATTAAATAATGTTTACTTCTATGTTGATTAATATGTCTGCTAGATAAGTTTTTAGGCACAAGAGGATCTATCTTATACCGTTTTACAGTCTTCAGAAAAGATGATTTTAATATTTACACGTGATCTTGAAACTAAAATTGTGTTATAATAATACTGCTATTAAGGAAACAAAACATGTGTTTGTTGACCTTACTGAAACCGATCGCTTTCTACCGTTATTAACAATTTTCCCCTTCCGTATTTGATCTAACTAAACGTGGGCTAATTAAGGTTGGTGCACGTCTAGCTTCAAATCCGCATGATATTTGGGGAAATTTTGAAATTTTTTTGTTCGAAAAATTAAAATTAAGTGAAGAAGGCTTAATTATGATCATAGCCGTCGGTTTACTTTTATCTAATATGATATTGACAATCTGCCAATGCTAATTAAGAGAAACCAAAGAAAATATTCTCATAACGGCTAGGTAAACTCGAAACCTCCACCTTCAAAGAAATTAAATAAATATTTTATCAATCGTTTTGACTTATTTGTTTGGTAGTTATGATTAATTTTTTTAGTCTCATGTCATTCTTAATTAAAAAAAAACAAAACATTATTACTTCATTGGATGTTAATTGTTTTTGTTCCTTCTCTCGTTTTCATATATATATGTTATTTTATATCGAATTTTAATTGTTAAAAATGAAAATTTGTTACAAGACGATGATATAAAAATCTTCTTCATTATCTCTGGTACTTATCAAGATGATGTGCTTGCTAACAAGAAGATCCTTTTCAATTTTAATATGAGATGTATTATTCAATTAGCTTGACTAACACGATATAGAAATTGTTTGCTACCGCCAAACAAATTTAACAAACCATGAAACTGATCGAATTTTGTACACAAAATGCAATAATTGATGTTCGAGGCGATTCTGACTCGATTAATCAATTTTAATTTCTTCTCCAAATATCAACCAAAAAAAAAATCTTCTGGCAAATCAAATTGTAATCCAAGTTCAAAAAATATTGCCCATAAAATTTATCAAGTGGGCGTGCCGGAGTGGTTATCGGGCATGACTAGAAATCATGTGGGCTCTGCCCGCGCAGGTTCGAATCCTGCCGCTCACGATTCTTCCATTTTACATTTTGAGTTTTATTTATAATAATCTGTTTTCAAAAATAAATACAGAAGACATCATTATCCAAACCCACTGCGCGGCTAGCAAGAATGAATTGCTCAATGCGTGTGTATGTGCATTTTAGGGTGAAGGACGAGGAACTTTTAACACTAGATATCTTATTTACGGTTGTGTTTGTTTTTTAGGTCAGCAATCTAAATAAATCTGAAATTTAGTCTCAATGGAAATGTCTAATAACATGTTTGTTTGTTTGTTTATTTTTTCCCAACATTTTAATAGAAAAAATTCAGAAACTAGCAGTTTGAGATCAATATTATTTTAAGTAGGCAAATATTTGTTGTCTTTCACAATTCAAAAATTTAACAAGTTAATAGTTTGATAGTATTAAAAAATATACTATTATTATTTGTTAATTTAATTTTGTAATAAAACATGTCATAATTGTAATTATAACATCAACTTTCATTGTAAAGTCAACATTGTTGTTTTAGTTTTGATGCATCACAATGGATATAATCTGATTTGTTTTAGTTAATGTTACCATGTAAATAAAAATCTAAAGCAATTGAAAAAAAAATAACTTTTTAATGCAAAAATATTAAGTTTATATAATATATGAAATATATGTATTGTTAAGAATATTTTTGAGATTTGAAATTAAAATTTTTCATTTAAATTTCAAACTTCAAACAAAAGTAGATTTTGTTTACTTTTTCTATTCAGATAAACTTGTCTAATAAGGAATAACTTAAAAAACAAACAATTTAAAATAAGTAAATATTAGGAAAAAAGAAGAAGAAGTTAAATTCAAATTTCATAGTAAAAAACAAACATCACTAAGTATCATTTCTCTAGTTACATCGATCGCCGTGATATAATTAGAATTACGATACTTAATTCATTTATAAAATTTTATATAAACTTAATTACTGTATGTCTTCATACAACTTTAATCTAGTTGTACAAAGCGTTTATTTTACATGAGATTTCGAGCAAATTTACATTGCTTGAAGGATTCTCCCACTGAACCAATTCCTTGATTCCCTCTTCAATCAGTTTAGTTTCTCTTATCAGGCCTTGCATGCAATACCCTAGGGCACTTAAACTTAAAACAACTTGGCTCCTGAGCTCCTTCTCACCTTCAGTAGCCTTGATTTTGTCAACAAGTTCTTTCGCATGTTGTAGATATGAACATATAAGTTTTCCCATCACAGCTTCATCTAAATCAGAAATCCTATTAGGATTTTTTGATTTTCCCAATTCAAGATCATAAGATATGTTGTTCTTTTCAAGCTCCTTTTCAAGTGTCGCGAGTGATTTTATCGTTGTCACATCTTCAAAGCATTTGATAGAGGAGCCTACTTTTTCCTTGAGAAGTTCAAGGTCACTGTCCAGCTCATGAACTTCATTTTTCCAAGAAGTAGCAATTCTTTGTGAATCTTGCTCAAGGAAGCCCACTGAGTGAGCAGAAAAAAGCAACAAATCCACCACCTTTGTCAAAGTCCCCAAGAGCTTATTATAGCAGGCAATATGAAAAGGAAAGAACCAAAAGTTGGGTTCCACCTCTGCTTCACCAATGAATTTCGCTAGCTCGGTGACTTGCATTTTCAGTCTCTTTTGGTTCTCAAGCAAGCTGGCTTGGCTTGATTGGAGACTCATTGAGCCAACGCAATCGTGCAACGTGGCGAGGCTCTTCGAGAGTTGAACTTTAGCCAGAGTTGAGGCTCTAGTGGGATGAAACAGAAGGTCTATCATGATCGAACAAGATAATCCAATGAAGGTTTCAACAATTCTTGCAATGGCAAATTCACTTGGGGGTCCAAAATTTTTTCTCCCCAATATCAATACTGCTCCAATGACGGCAGAAATTCCTCCAGCTTGGCCATACATGCGGCTCCGCTTTAAGAAAGCGGTGAAAATGAACCAAGGAAGAAGAGACAGGAACCTTATGGGCAAGAATCTTTCAAAGAGAAAGCAGCCAAGTACTCCATACACGGTACCTAAAACTGTCCCTTGTGCTTTAATATTAGCAACTTTGAATGTTGCCTCCCTTGCCGCTGCAAAACTTATGGCTACGGGGAGTCCAGACCAAATCCCATTCGGCTTACTATAAAGCAACCCAAATAGCACAGCTAGGCCCAGTGACAGTGAGCATTTAAATGCTGGCATGAGCCTCTTGCTTTTAACTTTCATGGACCAATTGCTCCAAACCTCTTTGAAAGAGAATCCATTGCTTGATCCTTCATATTCCTTAACAATATCATCTTTTGGACAATTTGTACTTTGGTTCGGTGATGATTTGCATTGAAGGATCTTCATGCAAAACAAGAAGAAATAAGAGGACAACTCTTCGGTGGTTGTTGGGATATTTTGAAGTGTTTGAAGGAACTTCATTATATCTTCAGCATTTGATTCCATAACAGTCGATGAATCACAGCTTTGAGCTTGTTTTATGGTCAGAGAAATATGCTCATCTAGTTTCTTTACACATTCTTTTAGCTCTCCATCAAGAATCTGTACAGGAAATGAAGTGACACTTGTTACAGCCATTTGCATCCCCTTTAAAGGTATCTCTAGATCTTGCAATTTCTCTCCTGGGTGCATGTAATAGGATCTCAAGAATTTCAATGGAAGACTCTCCCACTTCATGCTTTCCTGTTCACATGCAGCCAAAGACAATTAATAAATTTATTTTTAGCCTGATTAACATCATGGGAAAATCTTATACAGCGCAAAAAATTACATGCTTACTCGGTAGCGCTTGATGTTCTGGATAAATTTGGTTCCTCCAATGGTCAATAACTTGGCTTGAGAAATGGATGCAAGCGCTGATGTGTTGTCTTCTGCACAGAACGCCTTCACATAGAGCTGCAGCCTCTCGGAAGAATTTTCAGAAAGTAACTTACAATTCTTTTTCACCTGCAATATATGTAAAAATTGTTATTTAATCGGTTAATAGCATTGCTATATTGGGTTTAATTACATCACTAACATAAAGAGTAATGGCCCCATATTTAATTGGATTCGCTGTACGGATTTCCAATTTCTTGGATTACTGTGGCACCCATCACAAAAGATAATGGGCTCAGTACTAATCTCTATACTTTAAAGCACCACGATTTTGAGGTTTTCTCTCTTAAAAAGAAGTAAAATATAATTATATGATTGATCGTTAATTGATATAAATGAGAAAAAATAAAATAAAATAGGTATATGCAACCAACTAAACAAATATGTATATTTTTGTTTTTATTTGTTTTCATGAACTCTATTGGGCCTCTATTCAATTTTTAAATGCACTTCCGAGATAATTAAAAGCTTAAGAGAGCACAAACTAAATCAAGATGATTCCAACTGTTATTGAAGAGATGGTGCAAAAACAATGTATACGTATATGTACATGTATATGCACGCGCGTGTGTGTATCATATTTCTGCCACACATTTTAGGACACGTAATTGTTTCATTTTATCATACCCATATTAATGCACCAAATGGAATTAGCCAGATAACTCTTCTTGATAATGACTAGATATCATAACATGTTTGAATGTAATTAAGTACCTGGCGACAAGCAAGCCTTGGATAGGGCAACAACAAGGCAAGAACACAAGCCAAGACTCCAACCGCAGTGCTTGCGGCCACATGCAAAGGATGCATAACAGCTTCAGTGCGTTCGCCATTAACAAAACCTATAACATATGTTATGACAATCTGTCCCAATGCTATACGCTTTGCTTTCACGTGAGTTCCCTCAGGCAGCGCCACCACGTAGGCAGCAAGGGCCACTGCAAGAGCGGTGGTGGTACTCGTGAACCGGGCCGGACCGATCAGCTTCAGGCTCAAAATGGCCGGTCCCACGGTTTGGACAGTGGCGTAGAGCGCCATCCAGCAGCCATGCAACGTGTCTCCTAACGTTGCGTCTGTGACGATGAGGATTACTGTCACGTAGGAGAATGCTGGGAACGCTACTTGTTGCAGCAGAGAAGGGGGTCCGTAAAGGGTGATCAAGCCGACTATTGTGCATGCGAGGGCAGTCCGGTACCCGGAGGCGAGGCACGAGAGCCATATGGCTCTAGCTCGACTGGAATATTTATTATTGGATGGCATTGCAGGCAAATGAAGTTATGAGATGATAAATGTAGTTGGGGTTGTGTTATGGCAAAAGTCTCAAAATACTTTGAGAATTTATGGGGTGATATGTGAGAGCTCATATGGGGGGTTTTTCTAATATACAAAGGGAGGAAATTTCGGTAGAAGAATTTGGAGCCACATGGAAGCACGATTAGGGCCCATGTGTGGTTAATGAGCGTGACGTATTTTCTAGTTAGAAGTGGGTGATGATGAAATTATTACTTTGCGGGTGAAATTATACTTATAATTATAATTAGGGGAGTGCAAGTACATGTCGAGTTGGTGACGGCTTATGAGCTTGTTTTGAGCCATACGTATTGCCTTATGCAGCAATAGTCTTGATTTAAAAATGTTCAATTTGTTTCCGAAAGAAAGTCGCGCCAACCCACAATGGGCAGACAGGTTTTAGGTTTTAGGATTTAGATTTAGATTTAGATTTAGATGCATAGGGCTCGGATTCATGCTTCATTGCTAGCTAATTCATAACTTTATTCATTTTTTTTTTTTTGAAGAGGGACTTTATTGTATTGTTTTATGATTTCTTACTGCATTGTTGTCTCCGCCTATAAGTGATAGTTAATTAAAATATAAAGAGTTGTAACAAAGGGCTAGCTTTTTCCCTTTTGTCTTTGAACTCTTCGAAGATCACATCTTAACCATTTTCAAAGTTTTTGTCAAACTATAAAGAAATGCAAGTGTGATGGACAGGGGATTTTTTTGCACCATGTCTTTTAAGCTATCAAAAACCGCGATAACTAGGTATAATTTAGAACCGTGGTAGTCGAATATATAGTCATTATTTTGGTATTAAGATAAAGAAAATTACAAAGTTTACCATTGTTCAATTAACTCAAATTCAAATTTATATTTTATACAGTATAAACTTATGCATTTAAGAATTTTAATACATTAAGATTATATTATGATTTTGTATTTTAATTTATTTATCTTGACTACCAGTTTCTTTTGGTGGTTTTCAAAATAGACCACCAAAATAGATGCATATGTACATGACAATATTTTATCGAGTTCTAGGGCGGGGAGACATTCAAGCACATGGAAACATTGAGGTATATATTAATCAACTTTTAATTATTTATTTAGCAAGTGGACTCTCTACTGCAGACTACAGAGCTAGCAAAATGAGTAAATCTTAACTTCCAGGAAATGGGATCCGTTACCTTAGAATGATCCTCATTAATTTTAAATATGTAAAATCTTGATTTGACTGTTTGACAAAAGTCATTAGATTAAGTTTAGAAGATGATCCTGTCATGTCACTGAAATTAATTTCAATACTTGCACTTAGACTATATCATTATCTTCAATATTTAGGATAGTGTTTAGTTTAACTCTTTAGCCAGGCCTGCGAAGCCAAGTCATGTATATACAGTGAATGTATAAACTTGTAGATAATTCATTATATTTTCTCTCTTTCCAATTCTGTCTCTGAAAATGGAAAGTGACTCAAATTTTTCTTACAATTTCAAGAAAATAACAAATGTTGAAAGCAACAGAGCAATTAAAATAATGATAATATTTAACTTTAATGAAGTTTAAGTGGGATTCCTTTAGAATTCCACTAGCTTATTTCATGTCCTAGTTGTACAAACTTGTGATCCTTGAGAAGGATCAATGGTCAAGTGGGGCAAGCTTGATCCTCTTCAAAATTATAATAATGCAGCAAGTTAGTTAAAGCAAAAATTGCTGGTCCACAAAACAGTATTTCTTACCCATTACAAAATGCTATATTGCTAACAAAAGTTGGTTAAAGTCCCTTTTCAGATTTCTCATAATTTCTTTGTGTTTTTTTTTCATTTGCTTACGTAGTAAGTTCAATTTGTGCACAAGCACACCTAATAACTTTTTAGGCGAGAAATCCATATTTTATAAAATTCGGATTTTAGCTGGTTATAAATAGCTATGAAACAACAAAAATATTGAACTAAAGAAGACTCCAAGCACAAGCTCATAAGTATTATTCCATATTATTCAATTTCAATATATTTGAAATGGAAAAGAGCACACGTACTTTCACACGAACTCAACATTCCCCAACACTTACTTTATGTTTGCTGACATCAAAAGAAAAAAGGAAATTAAAAAAGAAGAAGAAAATTTTCTGGGAAAATTGTAGCAGCCTCTTTCTGTAGCCGTATATAGTGGAATCCTATGAAGAAAGTGGTATGAGCATGTCTGTTCACCACATTGAAAAATCTTTCTCCACGTACTTTGTGTTTAATTTATTTTTGTGTTTATTGTTTAAGATATTTAATCAAAGGTGGCTTTTGAGTAATGTTAAGGAACCAAATATATATGAATCTCCCAATCTTACATGCGTGTAAGATAAGAATTGCTAATATATATATATATGTATATATATATATATATATGAGTCTCAACTGATATGACATTAAAACTATCAGCCGTTTAAGGTCAACTATTGAAGACAGACATCCTTACTGCCGAAAGTAATCTAATGGTATCAAAAGAGATCATCCTTGAATCTGCTTTTTATTTTTTGAACTTAAAAAATGGATGCAAGATAACATTGTATATATATTCCTGAAGAACATAGATTCGAATAACACAAACTTATTCTCCAACAAGCATTTCAGATTACAAGCACGCGATTCTCCTATAACCACTTTACAAACACACACATTATCAAATCTTGATATAAAATTTAATTGCTGATTTTCACTTTGTACAGCAGCGATTGAAGATCCCCTAACGTTTCGTTTTATTATTCAAAGTTTAGTCTTTCTCCGATGTAGACAACGACACTTTTATAAAATGCAATCTAGCAATGACAAAATATATATATATATATATATATATATATATATATATTATGATCTCTACTGTATTACAGTGACACTTGCATTGAAGTTTATGAATTTTTATTGTCATTAATTAATCACTAGCAAGTAGTTTAAGTTTGTAATTTACGATAATGCAACTGAGAATTAGTATTCAAACATACTCTGAGTTTTCAGAGATTCCTAACATATCTAATTAGAAAAGTTACGGATACATTATCCAAGGCTCTCAGTCAATTAAACAACATTATCTTTCATTAGGAAGTGTACTTTTAAAGTAAGGGTACACTTAAAATAGAACATTGTTTGATACAATACTCTCACTTCAACACTCGAACTCTTTGTTGATTACCTAAAAAATATTTTAGCACTCCTCAATCCTTCGTTGCTGATACACTATATTTTTGTATAGCGTATACGAAAATCACAAATTGGAAGTTAGGAGTGAAAATATGAGAATTTGGGACAAAAAAAAAAGAAATAAATTTTAAGAGTATAAGAGAAAATTTGAGATTTGGTTGTACCAAACAGCTCGGTTGTGTGAAGTAACAAGAAAATTTCGGATGGTAAAAGGAATGTAGGGAAGTGGAGGATGACTCGTAGAAAATTTGGGAAATTTTTTTTATGCATGCTGCGCTGGAGCCTGGAGCAAAATCAAAACCAAAATATATGGGACAAGAATGAGAATGTGATAACCTATCGAAACCCTTTTGGTCGCCCAAGTCAGAGTCAGTCGGATCTGTTCGGAATCCCAAAGGCCGTCGTTAAGCATCGCCGCATAATATAAAAAAAGAAAAGAAAGTGAAAAAAAAAGGGCACTTGCATTTTATTACGGTCATCGTTTCACTCTCATCGACGGCATCGAGTGCTACAAATTAAAAAAGAAAATGAATGGCAACTGCGAATTAAGTGCACAAGCCATAAAGTCATCTTCAACTTTAGGCGCACGGACTTTACGAATGGGGTCGCCACTCGCCACTCGCCACTTGAGTATTCTTATGCTTGGACCAATCACTCAACCTCATGATTTTCATTTGCCTACGTACTGATATTACACCTATGAATGTACGATCTGCTTGAAATATTTATACATTTAATATTTGACACTATCTCCGACGGTACGACTCTATATTTTTCGTCATATAATTTGCATAAATACTGTTTTAATCCAAATATTTCAATTTTATTGCTTGCTTAGTTATAATGTTTTTTTAAAATATTTCAAAACACCTCTATAATTAAATATGTTATATTTTTATTCTTACTCTTTTTTTCTTTTACAATAAAACCCTTACAATAATATTCTTGACATTAATTAATTTATTTATAAAAAATTTAATTAGTAAATTAATAAATAACTATTTATTAACAAATTAATTAAGAAATATCACTGTGAAAGAATTAGTATTTTTTCTACTTGTGCAATAATCTTATAATTATTTATAAATAAATTAATATCAGCCAACTTAAAGCAATATTTAATCTACTTACAACAATCTTACTGATAATTATTTTACGAAGTTAATCTTGAAGTAAAATAATAATATAAATTTTTATGTTACTTTTAGGTTAGTTCAGTAAATTAAGTTTTTTTTTCTTTTCATTCATGCCCACAAAAATATTGTTATAAAAAAAAAAAGAAAAAATAAGAATAAAAGTGTATTATATTTAACACTAAGAGATAACTTAAAGGCATTTATTTTTTTAAATATAAGAATCAAATGAATATTTAACTCAAAATATAATAACTCAAAATATAAAGATTAAATAAATATTTACCTTATGATTTTTATAGTAGGAAAATACAAACGTTGGGAGGGATATGTTAATGAATATTTTAAGACAGAATCACCAAACAAGTTGTACACACCATGACTGTCCTGCCATGTCCATGTGTACATTTATCATGAAAATCTGCCAAACAAATTGGCCGCCACATTGCCAAACAAATCTACAGTTATTATATAAATCACTGGCTGGTCTATATTACCTCTGGTGCACATCAAATTTTCACCACAGCCAACGAGCTTTATGACGTGCTTGTATTCACAACTAAAGACGCGATTGGGGCAGCTGCTCCCCATGCCATATTCTAGGGGAATATATTGTCATGGGAAGCAGCTGCACGGTGGCAGCGCAGCTGCCCCGAACGCGCTATAAATATACTGTCTTAAGACATACAAAAGTTGACACATTATTTTAACTACTAGTAAAATATTACATGAATTTTGCTGACTGTACTTGCACACCCACACCTCAAAAGCAAGGGCTAATTTATTCCCACACAGAT
The DNA here is from genome assembly GCA_030444775.1 of Atalantia buxifolia. Lineage (NCBI taxonomy): Eukaryota > Viridiplantae > Streptophyta > Magnoliopsida > Sapindales > Rutaceae > Atalantia > Atalantia buxifolia. The sequence continues at coordinate 15,796,647 of CM059838.1, forward strand.
TCGCAGATTCTAACTACGGGTAAAAGATCCAAGCTCGTAACCTTGAAGAAAAATAGAGCATTCGAGGTAGATGGAGATGATAGGTTCTCATTCAAGCTAAAAGGGTCGGCTCTCAGGATCACTCAATCCTGCAATAAGGGCTATAAACGCCCACAGCATTAGGATGCCTATAACTGCAGCTCTAAAAATCTGATCGCAGTTGCCGTTCATGTTGATGTCAGTCTGATGTGACTGATGCGATGAATGAAAATCCTCATCATCGCTAACATCTGAATAAGGCCGCATAACATTGGTCTCTTTTGCAAGTGGTGGCAGTGCATCATGATTGCTAATCTTCAAACATCTCATGCAAGTGCAATTTCCACCAAGATACGAAGGGAGAGTTTGAAGGTACTCGGAGAGAACCTTGCGGAACATTTCTCCTTCAATTTTGACCTTCTTCCGAGTGGTAGGTTTCAAAATCTGAAGAACCATCGATATTGGTAAATATGAGAGAGGGAGGGAGAGCCTCAAGTCCCAAATGTAATGAAAATATCAAATCCTTATCAGATAATAAGCTTACTTGAATAAAAGTCTGAGTAATAACTCGAAGCACCGGAGGAAGACGTATAACCAACAAGCAGCCAAGGTGGTTAGGAAAATGATCTTGAAGTATAGATGAACAAGACCTCAATACTTGCATTGGAATCCTAAAGGGAGTTAACCCTTCACAATCAACCAAGACTGTAATTCGAGTACTTGCCACATCAACTAGATGTAGAACTCCATGCTCTACCTGAGAAACTGCGGTTGTAATTTGTATAAAACATTGTTTGATGTTACATTATCAAATGGAAAAGTGAAAATTAATGCTGAATATAATAACAGAAAAGAGAGCTGTTTGAGACTAAATAGTTCATATGCAGATTGAAACTTGTCAACACACATCGGCACTGATTGCCTCAATTTGAGTTCCTCATCTAGCAGCAGAGAACAGCATAATAGTTAATTTAAGTTGTTCATCACACTAGGTATAATAAAATAACAATAATAACTTGTTCATCAATCACACTATCATATTGATGATGCCTTTAATATTTTTTCTTTCATTAAACATAGTAAGCTGAATTATATAGTACTATCTATCTCTGAGAAAATACAAATCCACATAATGCATATGTAAGGGGAAAATTTGCAAAAGATCCAAAATTATCAAAGAAGAAACATACTGATAGCCTGAGCAAAACGAGGCCTGTCATGAGACGGCAAAACACAGCAAGCTAGCCCAAGCCGAACTATTAGGCAGGGTCGGTGCTGCATGTCAACTCCATGCCAGAAGACTACATCTGACCACTCCTCAAGTTCTTCTTCCGAAAGAATTCGGTAAGTCTCTCTCCAGCGTATTGTCTTTTTTATTGATGCTACCGAGCTTCTAATGTCGCCATTTGAGGCACTATAAAATCTATGGAGCATATCTTCAGTTATTCTGCATAAACACTACTATGTCATGCTCTCTGCAAATAGAGAAGCTAAGAAATTTGAAAAAACATTTATCGTCTATAAAAACAGTAAAACAGTAGTGCTGGTTTATGTCTTGAACATGAACTATGACAAAATGACAGCTGAACACTGAATGTTCTTATGTTTATAATTTTCAGGGAAAACTAAAGAGTCAGTGGAATAACAATACATTATCGTTTAATAAAATTCTGTACACACACACATGTAGCAAAGGTTCAAATCAGAAAGCAGAAGGGAGTCAAGTTGGTGATGACTCAGTAATTCTAGCAGTAAAAATTCCACGCATGACTAAGTGGAAAAAAAATAAGATGTTGCAACATGGGGGTGTTAGATGATTTTCAATAAGATCTTAAAGAATGTGCATTTCTTGATACATGCAAATCAACAACTGACCTTTCTGTTAAACTAATCCCCTGACTTTCCAGTTCATTACAGAGTTGTATCAACCAATTTTCAGATGTGAGATTCGGGGAAACCTCATTAGAAACCCTGCATGTCACATGAAAGCAGTAAATAGCTACTAAAAGCAATCAGAGTAGGATATAACTTAAAATTCAATCGAGTAGGAAATAACTTAAAATTCCTCCTCAAAGTAGCAACAAGACTAGCTCCAAGGAGAATCGCAGCTCCGCACGTTCTTACAGTGCTGCTACTCACAAATATGTGCCACATACCATCTTCCAGAAATCTAATTATACCCTCTTGCAGAAATCTAATTCTGGTTAATAACTTTACAACATCCCTTTGCCTTCCAAATCAAGACTAATTGGTTAAGAGAGTGTATCTATTCTAAAACTCCATCAAACTTAATTCTAATTATGCAGTTCCAGTTAATCAAGTCAGCATTGTCAATGTACAAAAGACTGGTTAAAAAATGATATCAAATAATTGTACTCAATCAAAAATTAAGGTGTCATTTTCTACACAAATACATAATAAGTCAAATGCCAATATAAAAAATATCAATAATATACTCCTAGTTGTAGCAACCTTGCATCCGGCTGAGAATTCACAAGTGATGGCTCCGAATTTATCTCAGAATGTTCATGAGAATCACTATTACCATCCGAATCATCACTGCGCGCTGATTGTTCCGAAAACGCTTCAGCAACTGAAAGGAGCAATAAAGGCCTTGACAACATCTGTAACCATGAAATATGGCAAGCATCACATGTTATATGGGACAAAAGGGTAAGATAACAGGGCTTTCTGCTTGATATTTAACCATAGTACCAGAGATACTAGGCCAAGTGCATACATGTACAAAGGTGTTATGTAAATGCAACTGACAAAAGCATAAACTATTACGGTGGAGAATCAGTTTATAATCAGGTGAGAAGGCAAAAATTTAGGATACAACTGCATCTTATGACCATGTTCTCATCAGTTGAATTACAAGCATGTTGGGAAATTACAAAGGACACAAAACAATAAAGATATTGGAACTAAATTTCAGCAGTCTACAGAGCAGCAGGTGATGTCATTTATATTTGCAATGAATAATTGGAACTGAACATTCAGAAATTTGTGAGTAGCAACCTGCATTCCTCTAATCAAACCCTTGAAAGGAGCCCATCTATTAATGAACTTAAAAGGCGGATAGCAAACGACTTGAAAAGCCTGAATGCCACGCCATATACACGGACACTTAGCCTTTGAAACCCTTCGCACAGTTTCTAATGCAGCAACTTTGAGTAAAAATAGTGCCACATCACCAGCTGCACCACCACCAACAATCTTACCACGGCTCAGTAAAGCTGCCTGCCGATGATTACCCTGTGGAAATGCTTTTTTCGAACCCTTCTTCCCAGCAACTACAATGGCTGATTCAGCGTTCCTACTCGAACCCGGAACAAGGGATGGGTCTCCCATTGAAGATAACTAATAATGCTGCTCTGAATTCACATTCACCGCTTACTACTACGCTCATAAAACACAAGCTTTATAGCAGTTCAAAATCCCATTAATAAATATCTTACAAGCATGAGCCTGCAGGAAAAACCACAGAACAAATATTAAAAAGCCTATACTTACAAGGTAAAATTATACTGACCATCAGATTCTAATAAATGGGTTCCTTCAAAAATCGAAACTTTTAGCTCTCCACATAAAAATGAAATCTTTCAACAATTAAGTTTAATACGGCATCGTTTATACTGAACAAAAGCAATGGACTAACCATCATTTTGGGAGAAAATACGAAAGCTCAGCTGAAATTTTTTTCCTGAAAAAACAGAACAAAACGCAAAACGTATGCTGGATCCGAATATCGAGGAGAGACGTTAAGAGAATCACAATCAGTCACAAGCGGCGAAACTGGCGGGGTAACTGTTGGATCGTTTTAGGGAAAGAAACTGTGGAATTAAGTGATCTGTCGGTTTGGTTTCATCGTGTTCTGTTTGAGCCATCGCATTCGAGAACAAGGAAGAAAGAGGAGGCATTGCGGGACCCAGCTCGTGAATTTGGATCAAAAGTGAAAACTCAAAAGGATCGACAGCTAAGTCCCGGTTATGAATTTAACGTAATAACGTGAGCCCATTCGTATAAGTATTAGTGTAACAATTTATTGTAAAAATAATTATAAATATGTGTGTAATAAAATAATTTAACGTGTAATTAATATTAAAAAAAAAAGCATCGACAGCTTGCCTGATTGATTTAAAACGTGTTCGGTTCTTATTTAACTCATACGTCAAAACAGTTTATGGATTGTTTATTGTATACATTTTTTGACTTACTAACAAAAACTAAAACAGCCAGAAAACCAACGATTGACATTTTTCTAACATATTATACAATATATATAACCACTCGAACGGTTTTTTTTTTCTCCTTTTCCTTTCTTTTTATTTTTTAAATTCTTTCTGGCAATAATAAAAAATAAAAATTACAAAGAATTACAAAAAATTCTTTCTATTTTTTTTAAGAAGGTACATTATTCTTGAAACAAATTAAGAAGGTATATTAATATTATTGTATCTTTAAATTTTACATTTTTCTTAAAAAAGTGTGTATATAGATGGTTTTTTCTATAATATTTTATTTTTCACTATCTTCTGTAGATATTGATATTATTGTTTTATTGTGTCAATAGATATGGTTTTGATATGCAGCCTATTTTTCTTTAATGGTCAATGATTAAAAAAATGATAAATATAGGTTCTTTAAATTTATTTTTCACTTTCTTTAAATTTATATAGGTAGTGTAAGTCTTGTATTTATTTTTCTTTAAATTTTACATTTTTCTTAAAAAAGTGTATATATAGATGGTTTTTTCTATAATATTTTATTTTTCACTATCTTCTGTAGATATTTTCAAAATGAATGCAATTTAGATTACTTAATTACTCTTTTTTGGGCAAGATAAACATGCTGAACAGCTGTTAGAAGTCGAAAATATCATGAATTACAAAATGCAATCTACATCGTCAAAATGAATTCAATTTATATTGTTTAATTACTTTTCAAAGTCATGTAATATATAAAATGTAATGAAATGATAACACTAAACAGACCTACCTGACCATATGACTTACATAAGTAGTTATGAAGGTAGTGTAAGTCATGTAGATCATGTAATTTGTGTAGGTTAGATTAGTCATGTAAGTCTCGTATTTATTTATAAAAAAAAAATTGATATTATTGTTTTATTGTATCAATAAGTATGATTTTGATATGCAGCCTATTTTTCTTTAATGGTCAATGATTTAAAAAAATGATAAATATAGATTCAAAGTTTCTAAGGCTAAAGAAATAATAGTACCACAACCAAGAATGGATGCTAAATTTTTGGAGAATGTATCTCGAATTATTGATGTTGACTCTTTAGAATGTAAAATTGCAATAAAATTTTAAGTTTAAGATATTTGATCATACGCCACATATTGCAATTAAAACTACTGAAAATGTAGTTTTGCCATCTCATGACTGAATACATGGACAAATGTTACATGGCTGAATACATGGACAAATGATAATTACATAAAGAATCAGCCCATTGAATGTTCACCTTTTACATACAAAAAAAATACTTATATATATTTTTTTTTGTGTGGTTATTATGGTATGAGAGACCCAAAGTAAAATAAATCATATAATAAAAATAATGTAATATATATGTATTTTGAGTTAAGGATAATTTGACAACTTCATGTGGTTTTATTAAAGATATCGATGAAATTTTGTTTAATTTTTTTAGGGTATTAAAATAATTTGGAAGTTTTACGTTCCATCTGCCGCAATTACCTCCTTCAAATGAACTTGCAGACCACGGGAAATTAAGAGCCGAGCTATGTCATCTGATACTCGAATATTAATCGAATGCATTAATTTCTTACTAAAATTAAGCAACTTGTTTCAATTGCGCAGAAGCAGAGCCATTTAAGAGAAAAATGGAGGCGGCAACGGCAAATATAGCCTGAGTCCATTATTAATTAGCCTACCGCCTACGTAATTGTTTACCGGAGAGACGTAGCAAAATCACAAGCTTTTTATGCATGCAATGCAAAAGCCTTTGGAATCAACGTACGTCGCTCAGAATAGATGAATCTCAGAGTCACTGGTAAAAAGGTGAAACAATATTGCTTAATTAATTTGTTTAATTTCTTCAGTTTTATTGATTGGTTATTGCTTTAATTAATTGCTAATGAGCGAAAAAGATGAGAAGATCGGCTGGAGAGTGGACAGACAACGATCGCCTTCACTCCATTGCATTTCCATCAACACGTACGAAACTGAGCTAACTGGTTACATTGAGCGATATCCAGTTGATATTTGCTTTTACTTACTCTGACGTTCATGCTGCCTGCCTACAATGTATATGAAAATAATTATGTTTCTAATGATGCCGAAGAGAAAATGAAGCATGAAATTCATAAAGCAGTATGGAGCACAAATATAGAAAAAGACAAAAGTCCAAGGAACAAGTCAAAAGTAAACAAGAAACCAACAAATAAAAAAAATATAATAAAATTTTAATTAATCTAGAAGTTTCGAAATTTTTTTTGAGAAGGAGATAAAAATAAATTTCAAATAAAATTTTGACTATGTAGTGAAAGTCGCCGAAAATTAAGAATTATTAAAGATTTAAGATACCGAAAATTTGTATTATAAATAAAGAGCTCCAGAAGAATAGAAGAGTACGAGAAAAAATTTTGACAAGAGAATAACAAGAAAAAAAAACTCAATTGTAATCATTATTTTATATTGAATTTACTCTTTTGACTCCGTGGACGTAAACTGAGTGCTGAATCATATAAATCTACGTGTATTTATTCTTTATATTATCCCCTTATTTAATTTTTCAGTTGATCAAAAATTAGCATCAACACCTAATATTATTTATTAATAATATATGGACTTCTCAACTGCAACATTTATTAATTTCTTCTTGGTAATTAATGAATGAAATTGTATTGCGGAGAATGTTGCCCATGTATGATTAATGTATCCGATTGAGGAGCTTGCTACCTTACAGATCCTGTAAGTAACAGCCCACTCACAAACTTGATTGAATGTTAGAGCAACACTAAAATAGGGACAGAAAGAATGTTAGACCAAGCGAATTTCATCACCGACACTGCCTGCCAGGTGACAGCATCAGAGCTGTTTAGAGCTTGCACGAAGCCCACGTAGATAATCAGACACCACGTGTAAACTGATGTCATATCTGTTCAAACAAAACAAACTCATCCTCGACATAGCCTGAGATCGAATTTCACCGATTAATTAACAAGTGGAGAAGCAGAGCAGGATCCAAGAAAATAACAACAGTAAAATGGCAAGTCCAGTATTTGCCTACACAGTTATTAATGTCACGGACGTGGCCAAATCTGTAGCTTTCTACGCCAAAGCCTTTGGTTACACTGTACGCACCTTCGATCATTCTCACAGGTGCATACATTTAATCATTCAAAACATTATTATTAGATAAATTATCTATCGTCCATCCGTTTTTCATCGTTTTCTAAAAATACATAATTTTTTTTTTACTGAAATTCACTTAAAATTACATTTATTTTTACTTTTTCACATCCGTTTGAAGACTGTTATACCTTTGCTAACATCATAAAAGTAAAATCGTCATTTCACAACGACACAATGGTGAATAAGTGTAAAATAATATAATTTTAAGTGGAGTTCAACAAAAAAAAAATTAAGAATAATATATTTTTTAAAAAATACGAAAAATCAGGTGGTTTATGGATAAATTATCTTTTATATTTGAGGGTAAAAAAATTATTTAAATAATATTTCATTAGTTTTTTTAACGGTACCCAAACAAAAGTGAAAAAGTGAAAATAAATATAATTTCAGGTGGATTACAGCCAAAAATAAAAAAAGAATTGGCCTTCGCCCTTCTATTTTTAACCCTTAGATTAAGCTTGGATTATTTATTTGAATATCCGCTTGATTTTTAATTAACAGATCAGTGCAATAACTTGAACGCTCCTCCTTGGTACAATAACTCATAACACTCCTTAATGTATTTTTGCTTTTGTTGTATCGTTTGGTCTCGATCATATTCATTTGGTGAAGGAAGCTTTTTATTGCATGGAAGTAATCGGATGAGCAGAGACGTTTGAATTCTATGAGAACGCCTCCTCGAACTAGAACGAAGGAAAAGTTGAAAGAAGAAGCATAGATATGAATAAATATCACGAGGCAAAAGCAGAAAGGAGCACGACGGCTACTACTTCAAGACCAAGCGTAACAACAAAAGCACATTAAAGAGGAGTGTAAGAATTAATGAGTAAAAATCAGACAAAAATATCTAAGAGAAGAGAAACCATCTAATGCTTGTGGGCTCGGTAAGATTCAAAAACAGCAAGGAGCACGGTGGAATCCTTTTGAAATCAAACCACAAGCCATTCTGAGTAGAGCAATCTTCACACGAACTTAAGAGAATGACAGAACATTTGTGATTAAAACTAACCAAAGAACGCTTTTGAATACATGGATGTTCCCAGTCGTTACAGTGACTTGACCATGCAGAGAAAACGAGAAAGAGATGGTTGAGAGAACTTCAAAATGCCAGTCTACACAAGACCAAGCACATTGACATTACCCACAGAACCCGATTCCCCCCACACAATTAAATCAAGACATTTCCCGTACAGACACATAGGTAGAGAAAAAAGGAGTGCCCGCAGTCAAATTACAACATTTCTTGTGATCTTCTCACACAGCGGCCTACTTTCTTCTTGAAGTCATCTCTCCTATCTCTCCATTCTTTCTGCAATAAAGATGAAACACGCACTTCAGAAAAGTATGTAACAGATTATCTTTTACGAGCCATCCATGACCTGATAATGAATGAAATGTGGACCATGCAGGATGGAAACATACACACACAATAAATAAAGTCGTTGATATGCTGGAACCACCAACCCCCTAATGTCCAATAATCATTAAGATGAGTTGTACTGCATGCTTCAAGAAAAGAATTCGTAGATTTAGGACAGCATTGAGAACAGGTTATGTTTAGACAACCTACATTATGTGGTTTCGGGTCACATGACTAGGCAAGGATGTTTGGAATGTTGGGAGAAGGCATAACTGAAAACAGTTCATATGAACCAAAAACTCATTGCATTGATGTTAAATGGATGAGAACTGACAATTAATCAGGCATCAAACCATGCACATGAGAGAAGAAATTTCCAAAATTGGTTTGTTTTGATCATTGAAGACCATATACTACAAGACCCAATATTAATGACCAACCAATTCCTTCATATCAAAGTACTCAGCTAGCAGGACTAAATTCGTCAGCCTTCCACCTTGTACCAGTTACATCTTAGTTGGAAGCAAAAATATACGACTTAGATAAGATTACATCAAGAATTGAAAGTTGTAATAACAAAAAATGAAATTCAGCCGAGGACTCAATTTTCAAGCAATTCAGAGACCCTAAAAGTAAGTCAGACTAGAATGAATACAAATTTGCACATCCACAAATTTCAAAGTTGACTTGATCTGTCAACCTCACAGTTAAAATCTGCCTGGTAAATCCAACTTAAAGTTAATGCTTACAGATGGACCACCAAACTAGTTTCGTTCACTGTTATGATGTCAATTCAAAGTTTATATGAGGAAAGTTTTGAATAAAATTTCAGGCAATAAATAGGTAAATAATAGAAACAAAGCTGCTGATGCAAGAAAATTAGAAAAATAGTAATTAAAAAAGGAAACATAACAATTGCCAAGATTGAAATACAAATTTAAGGCACCCATAGATAACTTACTGCAGCTTCGACATTTGCAGGAGATTCATCGTTAGGACTGGAAAGCATTGATATGATACTCAAAACGATACTTTCAACCTATCACATTTAAACAGTTACATTATGTAAATACGTTATCATGTCCAAAACTAATGTCTAATAGAAGTAAAACATAATGGTCTACAATGATGCTTAATACTTCCCACTGCATATTAGCAGGTGGATACAAACATAAACCTACTATTGGACAGATTAAAGGAAATTACTGCAAGAAAACGTTGATAAAATCAAGGGTGCCATCAACAGACAAAGTTCAAGTAGGCACACTTGAAAACATGACATTCAAAAAAGAGATCTGCAATAAAAATATAAAATGGAATTTAGTTTAACTTAAAAGATTTACAATCATCAGATCTGTTCATTAATAAAGAAAATTGAAAAAGTTCAATTAACTCTCCCTAGACATTCAAACACTTTCCCACTAGGAAACCTCTCTCTAACATGTAAAACAACAAACTTTTACCTCATTCTTACTTCAGATAATTGACGTATTTTTGTTAAGTTTAATCATCTTCTATCTTAATCAGTAAAACTATATGTTGAATCCTTTCCAGCAAATTTTAGAATTTAACCTACTGGCGACAATCTTTGGAAAACTGATAAAAGCCACAAAGAGAAAATCCTAAATATAGGCATAGATGGAGAACAAGTTAACATCTAGAAGACATACAGTATGAACAGGCATCCAGCGCTCACTTGCAAGCTCATATCCATTAGGGTCGTCACCTGGAGGATGAAGGATTGATATACAGACACGCCCATCCGGATAAACTGTAGCACAGGTAGCAAGCAAAGTCATTTTGACAAAATGATCTATATGTTGAAAGAAAGTTGAGTATATAATAGTAAACAGCAACTGACCATTAGGATGCCAAATCTCTGTTGTAAACTTCACTGTAGGTGGGCTATTAGGGTAGTTTGATGGAAAGCTCATAATGGCATTGAAAAATCCCCCCTCACTGTAATAAAAAGATTTAAAACACATAACAATTCATCCCTTTAAGCAATTAAGGAAACCCAAGAAAAACAGCTTATTCACCTAGATAATGTGATTACAAATACGAAAACCGCATACATCGCCACATGCAGAGAGACAAAATCATACACAGTGCTCAATTCAAAGAAGACAAAAGGATGGTACAAACCAACATCTCAAATACATTATATAACTGGAAAAAGATGGTAAAAACCAACATCTCAAATACGTTATATGGCTGCAACCCAACAAGACCATTCAAACCAAACATTAAATAAATTCAAGAATATGATGTTGGACAGCATCCTGAAATCACAAGAAAGAAACACATGCATGCCTCCATAGCCTCTGCACAAAACCGATAAATATGGCGACTTTTACAACCAGGAAAACTAGGAGGCAGAGGTGAACCAATCTGAAAAGAAATTCACTTTAGCAGTAGAGAATAATACATTTAACAAAAATTCGTTACCGCTTTCAAGTTATCAAAATTAAACCAAAATACCCAATCTAATACCACAGCCAAGCCAAGCAGTGATCTCAAGTATCAACCACATCTAAAACCCAGCAACTACTACAGCAGATCATCAGCAAGCAACAGTTTCCTAAAAAGCAATTAAATAAACCAATTTCAAATTACTAAACAAACTATTAGAAAGCACACTATTCTAAAAACCACCGATACCAACAACTCTTTAAAGGTATACCAAAATCTGGCTAAATTCAAAATTCAGGTGATAACAATAGAGAAAACCCAATACAATCCGGGCAGCACATCAACAAAAATCCCAAGTACCCAAAACCCAGGTAAATTAATAAAATAAACCAAAAACATAATCCGATCGGTTGATCTAATCTCACCAAATAGAATCATTAAAATTTAAACAAAACCCAAATCCCAAAAGCTTTAAAACAAAGACAATAAAAATAGAATCACAAAAATTAAACCAAATTAACTATTTAAAAAAAGAACACATACTAAAGAGTATCAGGTGGTCCAATAATTGTAACACTCCATTCAAAGACATTCGTCTCATCCACCAACCCAGCAGAAAACCCAGCAACAGGGTTCTTACAAAGATCTGCATAATAAACAAACCGATCATCAAATTCAACCAAAAAATTAAAAAAAATAGAAATAGAAACTCATCAAAACTAACATGTAATACATGAATTTAGAGGGGGAGGGGGGGGGGGAAACGTCTTTTTTTTTCCGATGGATACCTTTTAGTTGTTTTTGCAAGAGGAGACTTGCCTGAGATGCCGCCATGATTTTAGTGTAGAGAGAGAGAGAGCTGGAATTGGCTCTACCTCTACGGATGTTTGAGAGAGGAAGTGAGAGAATTAAAACCGACAGTTTTGTGGCATTTTTATAGATGGATTTAGAGAAGGTTCTTTCGGATTGTTGAATGCGGCCTTCGCGTGAGAGTTTCGATTCTATGCGGGCAGTTTTGTTTCAAGTTGTGCCCTTGGCCCGTATTAGGGTGCCACGTAAGCGGAACCGATCTGGCGAGCGGCCAAGTGGACAGATTCATCGTACTTTATCATTCAGTAGTTAATACTGTGACGTGAGTTTTACTGGATTGGGTTCATATGGTTCGGTTTGTGGGGTCCACGGTAAGGGAAAGCAAAGTTGTGATTGGTTTTGTAGATTATAATTACTAAAGGTGAATGACAAAGTTGCAAGGAAACGTCAGACCCGATTTTGTTTTTGTAGGAAAACGAATTAATAAATGAATAAGAGGGACAGTAATTAAACAACTATTTTGTTGAGCTTTGGCAGATAAATATTTTAAGCTTTCATGCGTTACATTTATAGGAATCCGGTTTTTCGGTACAAAAATAAGTAGTAGAGTCGGGTGGATGGTAAATTTTATCTAACAGAAAGTTAAATGTAACTTAGGAAGTATTCTTATTTTTGTTAGGTTGTTTATTTGACTTCAATTTTGAATTTGATGTGGATATTACATGTATTTGTATTTATCAGTGTTTTTGTTTTTTCCTAGATTCTACTCTAAAATAAAAAAGAAAAAAAAAACAAAGATCAATATTTTTTTTATTAAGTAAGGGACCTATAAAACTCTAAATTTAAGGTTCAGCTCTACATTTTTAAGGTTCAAACCCAAGTGATTAGAGTACAAAATCTTCAACAAAATTGATTTAATGTACTTTTTTTTCCTCATATGGTTTGAAGAATCATATACTTATAAGTAATATTTTTTTATTTATTAGATTAAAAATATAATGATTTTTTTTCTCATATAAGTATTGTTGTTACAACTAAATGCCTTATCCATACATGTGAGTGAAGTTCAATTTTTTTTCTCTCATGTAAATATTATCAAAGTATCATTACAACTAAAATTCTTGTTTATATATTAATGTGAAATTCAAATTATGTATCCCTTGCTCTGCTTAAGAGATTTTACTAACTGAACTAACTAAAACCCACAATACCAAATACACTTCAGGAGATTTGATCAATCATTGCGCGTGAAGTTAGACAGTCGCCACCACCAAACTTTCCAACCTTAGAGCTTTCAGACCTGCCTTTCAATTCGTTTCTTGTTGCCACCATAGCTAGTAAACATTTAAATGCTTAGTGGCAAACCAACCACACCTTATCACTGCCGCCGCTGAGAGCCATCGCTCCAGCAACCACACCTCACGCCGCAAAAGCAGTATAAAATTAGTTTTGACGGGGGAGAGAGCTTCCCCCAAGTCTTTTCCCATTTTTCCCGTTTTTTTCTTTAATTTTCTTTTTGTACGTGCTTTTTTTACTTGTATTTATTTTCATGTTATTTTGTTTTTAGTTACTGTTGTTGTTCTGTATAATTTATTACTGCTCTTGCAGTTGTTCTGATGGTTTGCTTAGGTGGTGTTGCTTCAATGTCCGAAACAGTATTATGGGCTCTGATAATGGTGCATTAAGATCTCGATGGCTTGGGGTGAGGGTTTATCAAGAGGCTTTCTGATCAATCGTATGAGTGGTCCTTTTGTTGCAGTTTGGCCTTTAAAAAAAATCCCTTTAGTGCTTCATTAAATCTTAATGCATAAATCCATTTGATCTCCTTTCAGTTGTATTCTATTGTTGGGCATCGTTTAATTTAGGCTTGAATCTTAAGTTTTACCATAGGTAATGTACTTAAAACTGACGTGATCTTATATTTATGCCCTAATGATGTTGTATTATAGGTTATTATTGGTCCTTTTAATGAAAGACATATCTCTCCTATTAAAAATTAAAAAAAATATTAATTTAAATAAATGTAATTATTTTAAACTGAACAATGTTATGTCGAGTTAAATATCAACAGGACAACAACTACATTATTATAATGAGCTTGACATGTCATTGTAAATGGATTTGTTAGGATGATTTATGAAACTCCATTGAGTAGTTAATTCAGCCACTTTTCACCTAAAATGAATATAAAACATGGTTATAAAGATAAGTTTTGATTATTTTTGTGGGAAATAATAATTTTATTGATAAAAGATTAAATTAAAAAATTGTAACATATCCATTTTGAACGTTGCTGACATAAGTTAGTTTGTTGAGAAAAAAAAAAGGGGGTAAAAGACACCTCATCAACTAGGAAAGTCATAAAAAGATAAATGACAAATGGCATAAATTAATTGAGCAAATGACAAATGTTCGATAGGAAACTCTCTTTCGTTTCTTCCCAGATGATAATCAATATTCTAATCCAATTTGCTTTGAAGGAGCTCACATCTACGTCAATCATGAACCAGTCATGGCCATATAGCTTGCATTATGAATACCTCCTGTGACTTTTTTATAACCTGACTATTTATCTCAGTCCATTTACTAAAATACATCAAAATTTTCAAATATTAGAACTGGAAGCAAAAATCTAGAATGTTTAAAGTTGTTGGCAAATCAAACATCTGGTTTTATCGCAGCGGCAGCCCCCAATAAATGGCGATAAGATCAGTTCACATCAATTCTAGGTGAACAGAAAAGTTCCATGATAAATGGGTCATGCTAAGATGTATATAATGTAACTTTCATTAACATATGAACTGCATTTAATAACTCAAACATTATTTAATTAGATACATGTCATGTTTTGGATTATTGGATGCAACCGTTAAATTAAATGTAAGTTTCGGATAATGTAATTTAGCCACACTCATGATATATCATATAAGGCATTAGCCGACTGGTGCTTCATGGGGCCTGTCTTAATTACGGTTCATACATAACATGATTGCCTATCTGAGCCAGGCGACAATCAATTGAGAAATTCTTTGAAGAGTAATGATAGTGATTGATTAAGCATCTTCTCCTCTAACAGAAAATGGAGAACGAAACAAGACGTAAACGCTGCTTTCACGAAACTTTTTTTCAAAGGACCTTCAATTTGATTGGACTTGACCCGCACGCAAGCTTTTTCTGATAACCTCACGGAAACTTTTTACAATTTTGGCTCATCTTGAAATTTAAAAATATTTTTGATAATATCACTCACAACCACAATTTTCACGTACTTTAATGTTTAAATCGAGAAATCACCTTTTCAAAAAAAAAAAAAAATTGGGGAAATCACGAGTAGCCCAGAGGTAGGTTCCATTAGAAGTTTAGAACTGAGCTATTGGCCCATAACAAATTTGACCCATTACTCCTTAAAAATCTCGGGATAAGGCTTGCCCAAAGCCCAACTCCTTCTTAGTGAATTGACACCCAATAAAACTAGTTTCCCCACCGAGTCGAGGCTGTGGAGCTATTTGCAGTTTAGCACCCCCATTGAAATTTTAAGAAAACAATATCACTTTTAAATACACTCTTTTTTTTTTTTTTTTTGGTCAATTTCACAACCAACTCCTTATTTGTATTTCTCATTATACATATGAACGAGATACTCTTTCTATAAATTCAGGAGCGGCTATTAACGATTCTCACATATTTAATTAGTATTCTCAAAACATGACTGGAATTACAACTCATTGTTCTTTAATTGTATATCCTCTCTCTGTTTCATCATTAATAAACTTTCCATTTTACCATAAAATCTCTCTTTTATGACATTAAAATTTATCATTGCTTCCGAATGGATCAATCTCCAATTAGTTCGAAGGGGTGCCATGCTAATAACTCTACTCATTCCCAGTTTTAATGAAACCCTTGCATCTTTTTAAGAAATAAAATTTTATGTTTAGTAACACCCATTGATTCTTTCAAATGTGCTTTGACGTGCTTAGACTGATAATTATTCTTCTAAGGAACAACATTCATATCTCACATCTTGTAAGATTCATTTATTAAATGAGAAATATAACGTATTGTAAAATTTTCATCTAATGAATGAATAATACCTCCTTAAAATATCTATATATTTGTTTATTTAATTTGATTCAAATCAAATTAAATAGGTTTGAGTTTGAAAAAATTGATTTATTAAGTAAATTTGAGTCAATTCATAAAAAAACAAATCGAACATGAGTTTGAGGTCGTTAATTCATTTATTCATTTAGAATTCATTTGTATTTTATATGATTTTTTCTTCCTTTTTTTTGTTTTGCTTGATTCTTGTTTATTAATTATTATTTTTGTATATTCAATTAATTTGCTATTAATTAAGCATAATCGATTAAACAAATTATAAACGAATCCAAATTGGATTAAATTCGTTTAATCTTGTACAAATTAAATGAATATTCGTTTAATAAACGAATCGAATTTCAATCCATCAAATTTTGATTCAATTCATTTATTCGTTTTGCTACTCTCAATTAAATATTAGCTATGAATATGAAATCTGTATAAATAGGGTGACAATTGTTCATTTCATAAGATACTAAAAGTTCTGAACATTACAAACATTTTCTCTTGATTTCTCAGCTTCCAAAACAGCAGCTCTGTTCCAACTTTTAAGTCTTTTCCACATGCATTGATAGAGAGATGGGGCTTTTCTATAGCAGCAATTAGGGTCTATTTGGAGGATTAAAATATTTAATAAATATTAATTATTATAATTTTTATTAAAATTATTATTTAAAATTTATATTTATTATGTATTATTAATTTTTATTTTATAATTTTTATTTTTTTCACGACAGTATCTCAATCTGAAAAACAACGTAATCAATTATGCCGAAGGAGAACGCCGAAACGGAAAAAGTGTACTGTATACAAAGCAAACCTTTCACGTGAAAGGCACTGCAAAATAATGAAATAAAAAAGAAAAGGTGGGGGAATTTTTCGAGAAAAGAAGCCAAGATAGATTGCATTATTGATCTTTACAAATTTGCACGGCATTAATTTGTACGGCATTTGCATCGCTCGCCGTTTCTGGACCTCTCTTTTCTGTGACACTGCACTTCTCCTGTCACCCCTCTCATTTCCCTATCGATGTAAATTTAAATATTATTCAAATTACTGTTCCGTTTTCGGCCCCAATACTGACATTTTTCTTTTCAAAGCCACTTAAAATAAAAATGGTTTGTTCCCGTTATTTTTAAAATTCGACTTTTGGCCTCTTCACTTTTTCAAATTCCATCTATAAAGTCTAGAATCCATTAGAACCTTGGATGCATAAATTCATGTTAGGACTTTAAAAATACATAAATTTTACAGCAGTAACTCATAAATTTATGGAGACTAATTTTAAAATATATTCACACTAATAATAATGAAGAAAAATAATTTCTACTTTACTTTTTCATGAAAAAAGAAATGAACCCTATATATTTGTTGAGAGTGCGCAATGGCTAAATTTGAATCGATGGAATTTAATATATTTGAATTGGTACTTGTAAGCAGAGTCATATGACTCATGTCGGCCGAAGCTAATTAGAAAGAAAAAGTTGACGGAACCCAAGATGAAACTTGGCTTTTTGTTTAAAATGGCAACAGAGCCCAAGATAAAACCTAATTAGATAGCATGACCATGAAGTAATAATGTCTAGTAAGCATTCAATCACCAACAACCACACATCAAACTCATTACATTCCCATTCCAAATTGAATTGAAACTTACAAAACACACCACAACGTACAGACTGATGACACCCAACATGATACAAGCTCATATTGATCATTTTTAATTTCTCTTTTAATTAAAAAGCAAGATACTGCTAATTAACGAAAACAAACACAAGCCTAAGCACAGTGAAGCTTTGATGATTCAGCATATTATTATTATTATTATTATCATGCTTCTCTAGTGACAGAAAATAACTTTTAGCTCACGTGGCGAGGAGCAGTCATGCATGAGCGAAGGCGTATCATGGGCGTAAGTCATCGTGGCTGGACAAGCGTGCTTGAAGAACTCCGAAAAGCTCGAAGCCCGACATGTCTGCGGACTGTTGTAATGGTTCCTACAACACAGCTCGTCCGTACCAAACGCCTCACACCCACTCTTACATGCCACCACGGGGCCGTGACCCGGCGGCGACCTCACCTGCAGCTTCTGAGGACACGTGGCTAGCAGATCAGCGCGACAACCCACCACCGGACAGACGCCCTTGCCCTCGTGCGGGGTGACAGTCAAGGGGACGTTGAAGCCGTCGACGAGAGAGACACCGTAGGAGGAGAGGTCGTTGTGGCCGTGGTGGAGGCTGAACTGTGCCAGGGTGGCTGGTGTGGCCCCGCCGAGTCCGTTGCATTCCAAGCGGTGGCCGCAATCGCCCGTGACGCAGGAGAATTTGCCGTGGGAGTAGGTGCAGCCGGTTCTGGCCCAGATCCGGCCCGACCAGTGCTGGGCCGGAGCGGGGAAGGAGCGGTGGGTGAGGCTATGGAGATAGAAGCCGCCACGTTCGAGGACTGGGTGGCCGGCGTTGGGCTGAATGGCCGGCCAGACGGGGAAGGGGCAGTTGTTGACTAGGGTTAGTATGAAGCTTGCTTTCGCGTAGGAGCTGAGGAGAAGAAGGATAGCTGCTGAAATGAAAATGGGCGAAGTTGAGGCCATTTTCGTTTTAAGAAAAACAAAAAATAACAAAAACGGATGTTGTGAGAAGAGGATCAGCGTTTCCCTTATACTTATAGGGAAGTGAGGAAGTATGGGTACGTTGTTTTCGGTTTTCTGCAGTGTATTTGATTTTCTGGGGGCTGAAATTACTCAATTACCACCTTTTTTTTATTTGAAAAATACTGTTTCTTTTTGCTGCAATAATGGTTGGAGCCCTTACTCTTTTTTTTTTACATGTTTTTATAAACATATATTAGTTGTTCCTTTGCACCCAATAAGTCCCAAATCTCTTTTGCAATCACTGAAAACATTCTTCTATTATTAAGCTACATGTGCTATTCGAAACATAATTTTATTGAATTTAGATATGGAGTTAATTTTTTCATATATCTTTTAATAATTTTATGTTGTGGAACTGAGTCACGGTCCAATATTATAAGCGTACAAAAAAAAAAAGCCTAATTTTGTGAGGGTATTTTAGTTATCTATTATGTGTTGGATTAGGGATTTTTTTAATATAAATAGATGAAGTATATCCTTACCCCCTTATTTGATAAAGTGTACAAATATTGGGATAAATATGTTATTTTGCAACTGTCCATTAGTGTTTTTTTTTAACGCTATTTTATTTTTATACATTATCTTTTTCTCTCACTTTTCAGAGAAATATTACTGGAAACTGCAGGGTTGCAGGTGTCAGAGGCAGAGCCAGCCCGAGGTGCAAACTGGCTTAGTCAAAGGGGCTTTGTTTGTATTTGAATTTTCAAAGTTCCCAATCTCAGCTACAGCTGGTTCAGAGGTCAGAAAAAGTCTTTTGAAACAAATAAATAAAAAATTTACGCAAAGATTTACTGTGTTAAATGAAGCTTTCCTATTTCGTCATCCTTCCTGTTCCTGGTTGGGGTTTAAAATGAGAAGAAACAAAAACTTAGAAAAAAGGCCGCTGCCCATTATTACATTCGGAGAGACCTTTTTTTAGGAAGGTTTTTAATTTTTTAAATAATAAGGCTAACTATTCTTTTTCTTCATAGAATTTAACTTAATAATATAAATTTTAATTATATATTTAATTATAAATATTAATATAATAATTTATTATTATTATAATTATAAATATTTGTGTAATCAGGCTAATTATTTTTTTTCATGCATAGGAAAGGCTTCAAATTCCACCGGACACTGGCTGTCATTGTTTTTTTTTTTTTAAAAAAAAAGTGCCAAGGAAATGTAAGAAAAGAGCTAAGGCAACTGGCAATCTGGCATGTTTAAGTTCGCTTCTAGGGGATACATGTGACTTGTAATAATTATGTGGGGGCAGAATCCACAGATGTGGCCGAATCAACAATCTGGCCGAGACTGGTAAAAAGACAGCAGCTAAGGGCAAAGATATTGCAAAAGTGATTTCAAAATTATTCTTTAGACCATAGCGAGTTAGCGACACATGCACCTTTTAAATAAAACTTTAAAACGTGGGCTACAAAGTCCTTAATCTATGATTATAGTCTTTGGCTGGAGCAGAATTGAAGCTCAATTAATTAAATTATCAACCACTGTTTTAAAGACGCTTGATTCATTAACTAGGAAAGCTTATCCGCTGGCTTTTGTCGAGCACGAAGATTAGCAGAAGCCACGTGCCTCTTAATTGTTTAAGTTAAAGAATCGTGTTCGCTTTTTTTAGAACTTTATTTATTAAGGTCAGAAAAAAAAGTTAAAAGTTAATTTGGTAAGAGATTGAAAGGTGCACAGATCGAATTCTCCCGATTTTATAATTATAGTTTATAAAGGTCACGTAATATATAGATGCTCTCCGTAATCTTTAATGTATAAAAAATTTCAACGATCTCCTCATTGGCTGTCGATTTGTTATTGTGTACTTGTGCTTGAGATGCATGGAGCTTTCTTATTGCATGATGCGGAGAAGTTTCTCTATGGATGATGCTTGCTGGATTTGTCATCTGGATTTGAGTCCTTTTAAGTAG
Source organism: Atalantia buxifolia (assembly GCA_030444775.1). NCBI lineage: Eukaryota > Viridiplantae > Streptophyta > Magnoliopsida > Sapindales > Rutaceae > Atalantia > Atalantia buxifolia. The sequence goes on from CM059838.1 coordinate 15,817,321, forward strand.
ATAAACCTGGCTAGATTTCTCTTTAGTCCTAGTTAAGGAGGTTTTGATTTGATCTTTCGTATTTTTTAAACCAGGTCAAAATGTCCATATCCTTTTAATGGTTACTTTTTGTATATTATTTAATAATTGAGAAAGAACTGAAACTAACTACATAATATTTTTATGAAAATTTAAACTTTTACTCTTATCTCACTGAACTAAAGACCCATTAATCTTCACTTATGAGTTTTAACATTAATTTTCTTTTCTTTTTTTCTTTTACCGTGATAACAATATTAACATTGAACCTCAACAAAAAAAATATAGTAAAAATCTTTTGGATCATTTTGTGAAAAAACGAGATCACCAATTGAGATTTGATGTGGACTAAATAAGAAAATTTATGTACCCCAAGTAACCCTTTCATATATATTAGGATTAGTACATGGGAATTTCATAAATTATATGCACCAAGATTGTTAAATTTCTGAAATTAATATATACCACTTATTTTTTTATTGTTTTTAGGGATATTATCATTTTACTACCAAAGTTATTTTGACATATCATGTTAGTACCATAATTTGCTGAAAAATATATTTTACCACAAAAAATTTGCGCCATTATCAATTTACCACCCTTCTATTTTAAAAACGTTAATGTTTTAAAAATAAGTTAAAAGTTAATTTTATCCCAAGAGAATAAAAGACAATTTTACCCTTAAAAAAAGAAACAATGAACAAAAATAAGATTTAGAAAACAACTGAAAAATTGTAATTAATAAAAAATAATGAATAATATACAAAATTACAACAAACCACAAAAAAAAAATTTTGCTTCAAAATTAATATTATAATCTATGAAATTCAAGTATTAATCACAACTAAAAATAATAACAATTTAATTAAGGAAAAAAATTAATGAGAGAGAGGAGCTTATTTTAGGGTTATCAATTTCCTAATTCTTTAATTATTTTCCTTGAATTTTTTTACTTTATTTTATTGTTTATTTTACATTTGCAACAAAATATTTTTGCTTTAACAGAAAATGTCTTTGATGCCCTTATGACATCAGCAAAGAATCAGTAGATTTTTAATGTTTTTTAACGGAAGGGTGGTAAATTGATAATGGTACAAACATTTAGTATAAAATGTACTTTTAAGCAAACTATGGTACTGATATGATATGTCAGAATAACTTTGGTGGTAAAATAATAATATTCCTTATTTTTATAAAGCATAATTTTATAATATTATCCTTATTTTTAAAAAATACTTTTATTTATATTTATTATAAGTTACATAAATTATATAAATGAAATTTCATAAATTATATGAAGGGAGATTGCTAGATTCCCCGCTCTTGAAATCAATATATATCACTTGTTTCTTTATTGTTTTCATAAAGTATAATTTTAGAGTATTACCCTTGTTTTTGTATATGCTTTTATTTATATTTATTATAATTAAATAAATCACATACATAGAAATTTTAAAAAAAAATAAGTACTAAATGAAAGAAAAATAGGTTTCAATGTGAGTAAAAAATTAATAATAATAATAATAATATATTTTCTTATAACATATATATATATATATATATATATATTAATTTTAACTAAGAAAAATTGAAAATCTCCCTTATATGGGATCGCCTTATCAGTTTATGGTAGTAGAATTGTTAATGAGGCGTCGTGACATCTTTTACAGTAAAAAGAATTGGAATTAGTATTCACGATTTATTGAATTTTAGCCAAAAAAGAAAAAAAATGTAGCTTAATGTTTAGTGTCGGAATTCAATTGGTTCAAAAGCAACATGGTTCACTCCACAGAATCTAATAATGTTTTCCCAGTTAAATGTAAACATAGCAGTAAATATTAAAAGTTGAATTTCCATGGGGACCATGTGTGTGTGTGTGTGTAAAGGACAGCCTCTCTAGTCTCTAGGTCATTAGAACTTGGCCAACAGGGGCTTGCCTTGGTAGGGTTTCTGTCATGCTTGAAGTCGTAGTCATCGAAACGGCGACGTTTGTGTGAAGTTCGAGGTCCTGGTGGGCAGGCACGAGAAACACGATGGATAAGAATTAGGTAAAGAAGGAAGCCGCTCCGCGTACGAGGTCCTTGTCGGTTTCGACATCTAACTCTAAATTAAGAGCGAAGACCAAACGGGAAACCTATTGTGATTTTTGTCAGTTTGGACACTTCTTATTTCTCATTGTTTGCTACTCAATTCCACCTAGGGATGACCATGCGGCCTGATGGCCCGTGGCACGGCATCCGCACAGTGTGGGCATGGGAAATTTTTCATAGGACAAGCAGGCATGGCACAACAAGCACGCAAGTTACGTTGAAAATTTCAAGTGTGTGAGCCTTAAAAGTAACGCATTATTATAAATGAGTTATAACACGACACGTAAAAAATTTTCGTAATAAACACGTTTTATTAGTAGGTTAGCATGCGGGTCAAAGTATATTAAAATAAAAATTTTAATGAAAAATAAATATAAAATATTATAATTTTTACAAATAACTTAAAATTTATTTTAATATATTTTATTAATGTAAGTTCTTTAAAATGAATTTAAGTCATAGTTCCAAAAAAAATCTAATTATTTTATATTTATAATTTATTAAATAATAAATGATATCATGATGGGTGGGGTTTTGTATTTGAACTCAGTTTAGGGATGGCAATAAGGTGGGATGGGGGCGAGAATGTCTATCTCATCCTTCATTCCATTAAAAATTTCGCCTTCATTCTCCATCACCTCTATTTCTCATCCCCTCCCCCAATAAATTTAATGGGGTGGAGATGGGGAATCTCTATGTATGGATGATTTCCTCATCCCCACCCCATTCTCAATTTACTTTATTTTATAGTAAGTATGAATAAATAATTTTAGTAAATTATAAATTAGAGATTTAAATAAAATCATTATCATATTATAAAGTATTTAAATTATTTAAAAATTTTCAAAAGATTGAAATAATATCTTAAAATAATATTAAAACTAAAAAAATGTCTGAAGAGAGTAGCACCTTGAGAGATTAAAGAAAACATAATTATGTTTTAAGGTTGAATAAGAATTATATTGTAGTGTTTTTTTAGTTCTATCCTATTTATATTTAGTAAAAATAAAAAAATTTATTAACGAGCATTATAATTGATAAAACAAAATCATCGAACAAAAATTAAAAAAAAATCATATATAATGAAGATTGGGGTGGGGATGAGGTGGAGAGTACAAAATCAATCCCCAATTTATTAAGAATTTGAGGATTATTTTTTTCTCATTCTCCAAAAATTATTTAAAATTCACCCAATTTAGAGTGGAATCCCACGGGACTCCAAACTTGTGGAGAATTTTATCATCTCTAAAATCCACTAAAATACCCTTTAAACTTAAATTTTAAAATATCTTTTATTACTAAAAAACCCTGTGTGTGCGTGTAAAAGTAACGATAGTTAAATAAGAGTTTTACTCTTTGCACCTGTCTTTAAACCCATTTCTATTGTTTCAAAAGAGATTTTCTTTTTCCCAGTTTAATACTATTTCCCTCTTCAAGTAATAGTGAGATATTTTTACTATAGTTAACTGTTCTATGGTGGAGCTATTTGCCTTCATTTTAGGACCTGATATATTTGTTCTCGAATTTTAGGGCCGCACCACTCAACTATATTCAATCTTCTTTCTACTATGCACATAACAAATAACAAACTTAAATTATAAATAAATAAATATACTGAACTACAAATAATGGAAAGGATGTGGGTTAATTAAAAAGGTTGATTTGTTTGGTAAGTTAGAGTTTAATTCTAATACAGTCATCCTCTTCGTCTTTGTTAAGAAAAAAAACATCTTAATTCTTTCTCTGTTTTCTCAGTCCAAATACGTATTTGGTTAGTTAAATTTGAACATTTTAATTTTGTTCAATAGCTATAACCTTGCTTATTTTATTTTTTCAGTAAAAGATAACTGAAAAGTGCCTCAATATTTAGATTGATAAATCTAAAAGTCTAAACGCCTAAATGGGTACCTGCATGAGTTTAACATGTTTACTTAGTAAACATGCTGATGCAGTAATAATTTATTTTAGGCTATTTTGGGTATATAGGTAGATTTATAAAGTAAAATTTATTAATGGGTTTATTTAGAAAATGTGTTTAGTCAGTATTTTAGTGGGTTCAAATAGTCCCAATCTCCCATGATTTTAGTAAATAAAATTATACCAGATATCCTTAACATAGTGAGTTTATATCAATACATGTCAAATTGTTTAACTCGCCATCAAGACATAATTAACCTTCTTCATTTACCGTTTCTGTAGTTGTGATTAATAAATCTTATTTTGTGATTAATAATCGATATTTCATATTTTCATTATTGTGATTATTGTAATTGGTATTTCTTATTTGTGAGTAGTGATTTGTTACAATAGACATCTCGTAGTTGTAACTTCTTGTAATTGTTGTTCCAAGATTGTAATTTTAATTTTTATTGATCATTACCACAGTTATGGAATTAGATTTATTAATCGTTGTACTATAATTGGTTATTATGGAATTAGATAATGTAATTGTGTAATTGTGTTAATGAAATGTTAACTATTATATTTTAATTTGAAATTTATAAGCATTAACGTTATTATAATTTATGATTTATAACTCTATGTAAGTTCAATTTAACAAATTAAATAATAATAATAATAATAATTTTTTTTTTCATTATTATTGTCATACGTGCATGGGCTAGAAGGCTTGAAAAAAAGTCACGTGGGCTTGAAAAAGAGCACTAGGGTACGTGGACTTGAAAAAAATTTACTAGACATGTGGATTTAAAAAAACACGTTGAGCAGGCCCTCTTTTTTTTAAAAAGGTAGCCTTACTTTTTTTGGGATGGCCTAGCATGGCATGTGGAGCTCGTGCTGTGGGGCGTGCCCAACCTAATAAAATTGGGTACAGCATAGCATGACCCATTCACGTAGTAGGTTGTGCCGGACCAACCCACAGACCCTTGTAGGCCTTGCTGTACGGATCGTGTTGTGTTATCTAACTACAAATTGAACTACACCAAAAGAAATTTCAGCCCCGTAGTATTTGCATGCACGGGGCCAGAAATCAATATGTTTTGTTGCATAGAAACACAAAAATTTTTAGAAGAGTTGGATTATTAAAATCCTATTAAAACCCCTATTTAAATTATACTTCACTTATTGTCAAAAATACTCTTTTTCTTAATAAACTCTCTTTTCCGTTTAAAAATCTTTCAATTTACAATAATTCTTTTGCAATGAAATTCAATTGTTTGCCCCATAAGAAAATTGGTATAAGCGAAATACAAATGCTGCTATAAACGGTCCAAGCTGTCTAGAGTACTTGGCCAAACTTGTATTCTCCCTTCATAAACACTTGGGTGGCTGGTGTGGCTAGAGGAAGCTCCTGCGGAAATTGCATATATATTGTTGCTCCCTTGCTTTTTTTTTTTCTAATATAAAATACTCTTTTTACACTTTTTAAAAATAATCTCTTTTAAGCTAAAGAAATACATATATATATATATATATATATATATATATATATATATATATGCGCAGTTTTGATATCACCAATCTTCTCCAACTTTCTCTCTCCACAAAACCAAAAATATCTATTTCCAAAAAAAAAAAATTAATCAATATGAAAAAAAAATTATTGTTTTAAGTTTGTGTAAACTAATTGTATAGGTGAAACTATGAAAGAGAAAAAAATAAGAGAGAAAAATATAAGGTTAATTCTATTTTTATATGTCCTTAAATGTAATTTTAATATAATAGAGGTTTTATAAGATCAATTAAGGGGTGCCAATAGTCCAACTCCTTTTACAAACATGTGAATACTTAATGGGATATGAGTTCATCTGCTTGTTTCTCTTTGGGCTTCAACTTTTAAGGAATTTTAAGATTCATCTTATATTTTTTTTAATTAATCTCAATTGAGAGGGGTTGTTGAGATAGGAAAACTAATCAGGTCTTGTAAAGGGCCGATAGGTAATTGAGTATATTTTTGTATATAACATAAAAATCGGTTTTTGCTTACATCGATGGACAATGTCCACTTTACTATAATGATTCTTTATCTTTCATACATTTTTTTTAATTCCTCATAAAAATAAAATAGAAACACAAACATTATTATAGTTAATGAGACTAAATACTACAAACCACGATATAATTCGGTAAGAGTAATGATATAGATCCCAATATTTAAGCCTCAATTGATGTGCTATTAATATGTTAGATGATAAAATAAAAACTTAATGAGTTATGAAATTCACCATATAATAGATGAGTGACGCATTGAGTAGGGAGTCAAAATATTAAGATCTTTAACATTATTCATCGCAGGCAATGGCACAGTATTTTGTATAAAATGGCATGCATAAGGAAATGGTAAACCCAATATTACATAAGAAAAAACAAAATTCAAATAAATTGCAAAACTATGGCAAGTTCACACGGCGGCACTGATCTATTCAAGTTGGGCTTATGCAGGAGAAATTGGGCTCTTTGAATCCAACGTAGATTTGGGGCCACGCTATGGAGCCCAAGTTGAAAAGCTAGTCACATCTTGACCTGTTAGACTCGGCTGATTTTCTTAGTAATTTTTTAATTATGGTTTATTTTTGAAGACTTGAATGAGAAATCCAATGAAAGTGAGAACTGATTCACAAATTAATTGAACTGAAACTTTGTTCAGTAGCTCGGGGAAACATGCCGACCCCTACTCGTAGACTTGTGTAAATGATCTATCTGCATCACTAGAAATCAATTATCGCAAGATTGTGTTGTGTTGTGGAATAAGGTACGTTCTCCATGGGCATGAATCATGAACCTGATCTAATCCATCTGGGCCATATTCTTATTGTCTCCTAATCAAAAGCCGACATCTGGGCTAAAAAGTCGCAACCAAGTTGACAGAATTCGTTGGTCATGGTTCGGCGATCAGTCTAATTCCATTGAAAACACTTTATTGAAACCAAATCAACTCCCCATCATGCATGATTTGACCTTTTAACTTCACTGAGATTTTCATGCAATCATAATCCGAAAGAGCCAAAAATGAGAGTAACCCCTTTTTTTCATTTTAACTAAAAAAGCTTCAACAGTTTTACGTTTTGAAATCATTCATTAGTCGTTCTTTTTCATGCACCTCGGCTTTGTTTTTTAAACTTTTTATTCAAGCAGTGGAACCCAACTTGTATTTTGCTGAAATAAAAGCTCAGATTAAAAATGTATTGTAAGAGCAGGCTTTTGCATGTGACTCTCATGGACTCTGTCAAAGCGAACGCAGTGACCCTGTGATCAATGGTATTAAAATTCTAAGAATCCTGGAAAAGGAAAAACAAATCTCCATCTACACAACTTTCATTCATAATTTGTTTTTTTGTCTTCTAAGAGTCGTCAGTATCATAATGAAAAATGACAGCTTGCCAGCTCTTGCGCTTTAATGTTTACTCAACTTTATAAGATTAAACTTAAAAAAAAAAGCCAAAAAATACATCAAAAGAAATATAATTACACACCCATAAATATGTTATTGGGTACTAAAGAATGAAACAATGTTAAAGTTGTGGATTAATTAAATAACAACACCCTTTAGTAAACTTTCGTGAATGATCTTAAAGATACAGATTAGTTTAATAGAAGTATCACGTAGTGTTGTCACCATAACATAAGTAATGTCGTTTATTAAATTATTACTCAAAATTTGTGTTTGCAATAAAAAAATTTTAAATTTGTTATTTGCATTTGCAATAATAATACATCAAATCCAAAGATGTCAAAAAATTATAAATTTTTCAAACAATAAGTTAAACGGGGTAAGATGCAAAAGACCGGTCCCTTATCAAGTAAAGATGTTTCACCAATTACTACCAAGACCTCTTTGCAAAGATTTTGGTGGCCTGAATGGGACGAAATTTACTTATAAATAAGTACAACACAGCAATTTTGTCAACCAAGCAATTGAGATATTCAATATGCACGGGCGGGTCCCCGCACCGGTGCCGACAGCAAGGATCAAGCACTCAAAAGAGAAAGCAATATGAGCTACTTATAATTTTATCATGGAGGCAATGATTGCAGAGTTAATGATAACAGTGAAGAAGTCAACAGCCACAATGAGGAGAAAGAAACCACAGATTCTTGATTGATCTTATCATCAATTCAGATTTAACGGCATAGGATTCTCAAAAGCACTTTTAACAAACATGCCCGCATTTTTTTTTTCAAGTTTGGTTATGATTACAATATAAATGTAACCACATATAATGCTGCTTCATGGCTCCGAAAGCACTCAACAATACCCAAAGCATTTCTAGCACTAGCATGCACCACTTTAAGACCAAGATGAAAGGTCACTCTCTAGTCACTATTCTCTTAGCATGGCTTCTGCTTTCAGCTTCTCAACAGCATTACTCCAACAAAGTCGCGGTTCAGGCTGTTGAATCAGGTAAAATTTTATAAGCTTGTGTTAATGCATAAAACTAAAATTCTAATGCGATTTTCATTTTCTATTGATGCCAAACAGTTGAATTTCAACCTGGACAAGTTGGCTCGAGGTCACAAACAAGAAAAGTATTGCCCACTTGGGTAAGACTAAACTACGTGGAGAACAGTTATTTACATTCAAATCTCAAGTCCTTGTTTACGTTACTTGATGCTAGTGGCTTTGAGTCTTTGACCTAAACTCTTTGCCATGCGATGAAAACAATGCAGGTTGAGAGGAAGAAAATTCGTAAAAGTCCGTCCGGGCCGAACCCCGTGGGGAATCAGCACCCGCCATGGAGGCATTGAAGAATTGGACGAAATCTCTTCAGCTGAGCAGCAGACATTCGGTGATATTACTTCTTTTGTAGTAGTTGAAAGGTTAGACGTATTCATGTAGATTGGAAAAGCCCAGATCCTTAGTTTACTGTGCTTGTACAAAAATGGATTTTACTTTTAAGATTCATTTGTCTGAAATCAGTTGGCAAATAAAACAACTAGATTGGGGTACTTCAAAACAATGTTCTGTAAAACAAAATTCATCCTCATAGAGGGTACCTGAGATGGGTTGGTTCATAAGCAGCTTCGACAAACAACTTGAGCATTTTTTTTCTCCTTATCTCTTATATGCTGAGGACCTAGAGGGAGAAAAATAACAAGATAAACCAGATGCTCTCTTCAGATGCGAAGTTGAGCTGATAAAGGGCGCTGAGATTATGTAAACACCTTTTGTTCTGAACAAAGTTTATATTTTCACAAAATTCGCTAATTGTCATTCCAAGGACCTATTCATTCTCTAAGGTAGGAACTATGTAATATTAACTGCATCTGCAATGTTTATTTCACATGAGGAAGAAAATGTACAGTTTACTTTGAATTTGTGATGGTTGTCTTGCGAGGGGGATTAGTGTGTTTGATCCCTTGATGATGATGGTGGTGATGATGTAGCTTAGCTGGTGGGGGTGTTCCTGGCATGTCCTTTGAGGTGTGGAGTTGCTCCAATGAGGTTAGAACATCAACCATTGTTGGTCTATTCTTTGGATCCATGTGTAGGCACTGCAACACAACAGCAGCAACAGCTTGGGCTTCTTTCTTGGAGTACTGACCACCCAACCTTGTGTCCATGATTCTCAATACACGCCTGCTGTCTCTCAAGAATGGGTCTGCCCATTCCACAAGAGTTTGTTCAGCAAGCCCACCTCTGTCTTCGTCCAGTGCCCGTCTCCCTGATAGCAGCTCTAACAAGACAACACCGAAGCTGTATACATCACTCTTCGGTGTCAAGTGACCTGCATCATTTCAACCAATTCGTCAGGAGGAAACAATAACACATCAAGTCAAAGGAAATTTTGAGAAAACTAAATTAAAGAAACCCATGCTCTGTTACATAAACTAATTTTGGGACTAAAATCAACCTGGATCAGTTAACCCGTCTTCCTAAGCTTGTGTATGCTCTTGTTTAGAATGGCTCCCAAGATCCCATTTTTGGAAGGCAAAATACTAGATAACGACCAATTTCGAAGAAAGGAATCAATTGTTACAACGACACCTAAATTCATCTTAATTTTGAGAAAATTAAATCAAAGAAGCCCATATTCTATTAAGTTTAGTAATTTTAGTACTGACAGTATCAACCTCACAGGATCAGTTAGCCCGACTTCGGGAACCTGTGTAAGCACTAGTTTAGAATGGCTCCCAAGATCCTATTCTGGGAGGCAAACACTACGTAATGACCAATTTTTGAAGAAAGGAATTGATTGTTACAATCTCTCCCTTTCTCTGGATAAAACTTGTAAAAGAAAGCAGTCCAGGATTGGAGAGATATGTAGTGCTTGCCTGTTGCTACATATTCTGGTGCAGCATAACCTCGTGTTCCCACGATTCTAGTTGAAACATGAGTGTTATCTCCAGTAGGACCATCCCTTGCTAACCCAAAGTCTGAAAGCTTTGCATTGAAGTTCTGAAAAAGTTTTCACCCATCAGGCAATAATATTATTTATACAGTTATGTTAGTTGATAAATAAAGATCCACAAGAACTTCCAATGGTTCGGCATACCGAATCAAGTAGAACGTTTGAAGCCTTTAAATCACGGTAGATGACATTGGCATCTAAACCGTGTAAGAAAGACAATCCCCGAGCAACATCAATTGCAATTTTCACCCGTGTAGGCCAACTAATTGGTTGAACACCTTCTGCAGATAGGCAATACAATGGCTCAAGTGTCAATATATGCAGATGAGCCAAAATTATGAATGGATATAGACAACCTCATGGACATTCCTCGAAGGCACACTAGTAAAACGAGAAACAAAGATATTGAGAGCAATGAGGAGAATAAAAAGTATACACAATAAAGCCACTAGCCTATAGCCAAATAGACATGCCTGGTAGGATACTTCATAAACAGTTCTTTGCTGAAAAATCATCTTTTGGAAAATTTTCAGAAATGGCTCCAAGAATCCTAAAGTTCTACTATTCCATTAGCAAAATCATTCAGCCCTCATGAAAGATTGACCAACAATGCATAGTTAGCAAACATATGCTAGTTTCTCCTTAGCTTATAGAACAACAAATGTACCATAAATCCAAATTGTTTGTGTTTATGACCTAAGATAATAGCAGCCTCAGACCCCCAGTCATTGTTTAGTAACACTGCAAAGTAAAATAAAAATAAAAATAAAGAACAAAATTCTTAATTTCTGAGCATGGGAGTTTCTAACTTAGCACAATATCCTCACGCAAAATTAAAATATTCTATAACAATAATCTCACTGATGTACAGTTTTTTTCCCACTCACTTTAGCAGATTATTCAGTGCTTAGCAAGAACGTATCTATTACAATTGACATACTACAATTGACATACTGTATAAAATTGGCTGTACTCTATTTTAGGTGCAAGGACATGGGAAATAATTTTTAACTATATCAGTATGAAAATTAAAAAAAAAAGGAAATTATTATTCGTATATCGTAAATTTGTGTTTTTATCAAAAATACTACAACACTTTAAGGTCGTATCAATCGTCCATCTTAAATTGACAAAAGTTATCTGCCGACCACTAAATTATTAACTGCTGTTTGAAAGTTAACGAAATTGTAGCGAAATGACGATTTTACCCATGAAAATTATTACTTATATACCCTTAAAATCTCTTATTATCACTTATATACTCTTAAATTATCACTTGTATCATATGAAAAGACCAGATTACCCCTCTGACATCATCACATTTAAACGACAACTAACGGTTTAGTGGACAGCAGATACATTTTGTCAACTTAGAGTATATAACTGATATACCCTGAAAGTGTTGTAGTAAATTTGATAACGGAGTAAATTATAATTATATTATTGATAATTTCCAAAAAATATATATATATAAGTCCACATAAAAAGAAATTCTTACTTCGAAATAAATGATTCTCCAGGCTTCCTTTAGGCATAAACTCATATACTAAAAGTCTGTTATCTGATTCCGAACAGTATCCAATGAGTTTCACCAGATTTTCCTGGCGAAGCTGGCCTAAATAGTTTACTTCAGTCTGCCACATTAACAGAATATTGAAAGACGATTAAGTTTGAATATTTACTAGAAGTAGAAAGGCCACACTAACAAGAAATCAACTTATAGGGATCCCATGGCACATACAAGCCATTCCTTGTGACCTTGAAAACTTTCAGCTTTAAGTCTCTTGATGGCTACTACAATTCCGCTTCCAGGTTTAGTGGGAGCAAAAGTGTTTTGATCAATCCACCCTTTGAATACACACCCAAATCCTCCCTCTCCGAGAAGATAATCTGAGCAAAAGTTCTTGGTGGCAATTTTGAGATCATTGAAGCTGAAGGATCTGACATTGCTATTAGCAGATGCATTAGCTTTAGATGCTATTAGGGATTTGTTCAAACTTTCCAAAGACGTTTGTTGGCTGGAATGTGTAGAATCCTCCTGCTTTCCCTTATCTCGGGGCTTTGCATTTCCTGCAAGAGGCAGTAACAGAAGAAAACTCACATTTTAGATTTATACAGTCGACACAGAAACTCGTGTCACAGCCGAAATTAGAGAAAAAGAAAAGAATTATGATCAAAAAGTGAGAACATGTAGCGAAGTATATTCATTCATCCCAAACAACCTCGTACAAAGTTGTTTCTCCTATGAACATGCATGGAATTAAACATACAGAGATAACGCAAAACGCAAGAGGAAAACCTCAGAGCTAAGTAAGCGTGATTTTACCATGTGAAGATAATCGATTACAATATAATCTAACTCATTGTTCAAAGCAAATTTAATTAAAACTAGATTAACAGCACAAGGAGCCACTAGCTAGTTCAGCCTGAGGTTGAATACATAAACAAATAAAATAAAATAAAATAAAAAAACGAACCGGAAAAATTAGAAGAAGAAGCATGAGCACACTTAGCAGATTTTCCGCAGCAATTCCCCATTCCACGAATATGATGGTGATATTGGGGAGCAATGAATCCTCTGGAACATATTATTGAAGTCCAAGTCCACATCATCGACGGTCAAAGGCGGAAACCTCCTTTCCTTTGAATGAAAATTTCAAATTCAACGCCAGCCTTATGGTCCCTACTCATTCATTCTTATTATTAATAAAAATTTGACTTTTTCATTCCAACCTTATCGGCCTGCTTCATGGCGTTACTATTTCCTACCAAATTTGACGCATTCAAAATTCAAAGAATTTTAAAATAATCTTACAACCAAACTTCATATATTACTAACCAAATTTTCACGTGTAAAACTTTTAGTACCAATTTCGGGGGAAAGAAAAAATTTAATACCCTAGATTATTATTTCTTTAAAACCTCATAAGAGCTAAAGTTTCGAATTCTGATGAATTCATAAAGAAGAGAAAAAAAAGTACGAGCCGGGGCAAAAATCGACAGTTATCAACGTTGAATTTGATTGTCAGTCAGTTCACACTAAGTCACTAACTGCACTGCACTTGAATTTTGCTTTAATCGACTTGGGGGAACAGGAGGGAAATGCCACGGCGCTGTTTGCTTTTCCCCTTTCGCGCGCTTAAAGCAGGCTACCCGGTACGGTGAGTTGGATGATAAATGTGAAATTTCAAGAGTATTTTTCTAATAGCTCCCTCATGTGTAGAGGAACATCAAATAAACTAATTTAAATTGAAAATATATTAAGAACTCGCTTATTATAAACAATCCACTGGCCAATTGTAATTTGTAATATACAATATTAATGATATTTTACAAGAAAGTAAATTATATAGATCAAAATAAATATATAATCATTGCCATACAAATTTTTTTAAACCTTTATATTAGTAGATAATCATTGTCATTATTTTTTTAATTAAAATATGTTTTTAAATCATGAAATTTAAGAGAATTTTTAACTATCTTAAACTACAGGATTTAAGAATGTGTCAACATTAAAAAATAAAACTGCACACACCCTGAGAGGTTTCTTCTACCCATTCTAGACCGATATGTCCACGTTGCCACATCACAAAATTGATAAATAAGATTGGGCGACTGGAAATAGATTTTTTTTTTTTTGTCTGAACCACAAAGTGGTCCTGAGTAAACCCCAACTGTGAGAAGCACCTTTAAGCCCGTACCACAACCCAAACTAATTCTCGCTCGCATCGGATCGGCCTGTAAGGAGTAAAGTACTGGCCAAAGTAGTGATTTCATACAAGAACGAGGCTTGAACTCCTGATCTCTGTTAAGGAGTGAGACTGCCGAACCACTTACACCAACTAACTTTAGTTGGAAATAGATTTATAATTAGAAACATCCACACATGAGATTTCCAACGGATGAAAATTGAGATGATGCACGAACAACTTCCTGGCTTAGCATAACGCGCTAGGGCACTGATAGACTTGCTACATTGTTGCTCGATTTCAGAATGTATCGACACCATGTGTAACGTCTGTGTGATACGATACTTTTAATTTTCTCCATATTCTAATAAAAATAAGCCGACAAAAAATGGCTTGCTACATATTGATAAAAATTAATTTGGTTGAGATATACAGCTGGACTCATATTAGACAACAAACAAATCAGTAACGTATATTCTTTCGTTTTTGTTACACAGCACGCTTCCGCTTTGAACGCTTGCTTTTCCTCGGCCGTGAAGGATCAGGAACCTGTTTGCTCCTGTTGGAGGCATAAGCCTCTTCTAGAACCCCCTGACCCTGTTAGAAAATATTAAAACTAGTTCAAAACTTTAGAATTTTAAACCACAAAACAGTATCAGCCATTTAAAATGCTGTGGGGTAATACATTTCAAATCTGTCTAAGATGACTGGCTTTTATCTTAGGCTTGATTATTCACTTATTTTTCTTTTGATGTTCCTACTTCACAGAAATTCAAGGAAGCGTGAATGTGGAGATAAAGGCAGTACAATTGTCCTTTCAGGCACAGGGAAACTTTAACATGCAAGGAAAGTTCAATGCTTCTAACATGGCCCCGCAAGAACTACTGTTGAGCCACCATTAAGAGTGTTGAACTTAGATTGGTGTCTGCTTTATTAAAAAACCAAGTGCATTTAACCAACTTGTACTCATAAGTCATATGGTACCATTTATGCCATTGGCTAAGTGGGTTCCTCTGTCATGCTTGTGAGTACACTATAATGATGAAAACGTACAACTCTCAATCACAGAGAAACAAAATGCCCAAGAAATTGTAAATTCCAGAACATACGATTCAGAAGAGCTATCTTATGTTAGTCTAACAGTCCTTAAATGCTTAAACTGAGAACTTTACCTTCTCCCCATCAGATTCCCCTTCAGAATCTGATGCAGAATTCATGGTTTGAACGTCTTCTGCTGGCAATGCCTTGTTCAACTTTTTCCCCTTCTCTTCTTCTTTTAATTGTCTAAATCTGTTGATCGCCATTTTTATCAGCAGGACACTGTCGAAGTAGCTGGAAGAAGTACAAGTGTCAAGAATCAAAAAACTGACCTATCACCAGCCCGGGATGGCTGAGAGGCTGATCGCTTTGCACGTCCTGCAGTGATGATTTCACTCGCATTCTCAGTAACAACAGGCGTTGCACCACCAAGTTTTCGTAACCACACTTGTTGTGCTGTGCTGAGAACATTATTTGTGAACCTACAAATTGCATAGTGCATTTAACAAACTAATTTACCGAAAAAGAAAAGGCTCCTTAAATGAACAAATTAATGATTGTACTAATACAAAACCAAACAAGAATGTTTCTTGCAATGCACCCTAATGGGGGGTGAGGGGAGCATGTATGTCTAAATAAAGTATGCGTACTACAGACCACTGCAACACAGCATTGACCACCTCTTACCACAGATAAATATCCTTCATCAACAGCAAAATGAGAAGGAACATAACCGAAGGCAGAATAAATTGTTAATATAAAAAATGTAGTTGCTTCCTGAAGCATTGTACATATCAAAAGAATGCAAGCTATGGGCAGAATCACACACATGAATTCAGTTAACTGCTTTTAGTAAAATTGATATGAGAAACCAACCAGTAAAGTGATAATCCCGATGGGACTGACAAGGAAAAGTAGCCAATCATGAGTGGAAGAAACTTGAAAACAAGAAGTGTGTTCTTTTGAGCTGGATCATCTGTCTGTCGAAGCAAACCAATTCAGGACTTCAACTTGTTTAGACAAGAAAAGAACCAAAAGAAAATGGAAAGTAAAGAGAGTTCATTTTCTTGCCTGGGGAGGTTTCATGAGCTCCATTGAAGCATATTGCGAAACGACAAGAAGGACAGGTAAAACAAGGTATGCAGCAGTGTCATGCCAGCCCAATGGTGGATGGCCATCCTGCATGATGATTATAAGTTAGATAATTTATGTTTAATTGAAAAGAATAACAACTGATCAGTGCCTCATCAACTAAGAAAAGGAAACAAAAATCAAAGTTGAAGGAGGTAGACATTTCCTCAATTTTTTTAACGAAAATTCAGCCTACATATTTTTATACATGCTTATGAACTATGATATCTTTTTTTCATACACAGAAACCATATTAAAGGACCCTGAAAAACAAACATTATAAGCTGATACATGAAACTTAGCGCTAATGCCTAGCTTGCGAGGTTTTACGACTCACCTTTCTTTCCTTAAATTTACCAAGGATTATGTCTTGGTTAATGGTTTCTTATATTAATTTATAGCAAAATGCTTGTAAACATCATGTATCAGAGCATGCAAAAGATTCAAGGAAACTGATTTTCTATCCACAAAAAATTGATTTTGCAAAACTTGTATGGGTCACAAATGTTGAATGTAGGTGCTAATTGTTCAAACGCACAGTTACATGTCTAAATTAGTAGCTTCTTAAAGGCTTGGAAAGCAAGAGACTAAATTGTAGAGAATGAAGAAACAAGTGAAAGAAACAATTGTGTTAGCTTCATGCATTTGGAGAACATAAAAAATATTACCACAAACGGTAAGAGCCAGGAAATGCCAGATCCACTTTGTCGAGCAGCAATTGTAGTTGGCCCAGACAATGAGGGTATCCAAAAGAAACCTTCTGTTAACAGACCCTTAAAATGAAAAGTTTGCAATTGTCAGCATACTGACTTACTTAGCAATTAGGAGTGTATATCCATCAGTAAAAGTTATTAGTATCTAAACCCTCTTAATTACCTCATTTGCCACGTTTGAAAGAGCTTGATAGAGACCTATCCAGACTGGTATAGTAGCCAATGTTGGCAAACAACCTACAGACCGATAGGGAGATGATAATGCACATCAGAAACTGAAGGAGATGTGCAATTTAATAGCGCCATAATAAGTTTAAAAAAGGGAGTAGAAAGACAGCAACTGTAAGACCTCAAGAGAAATGAAGATGAACAAAAAACAAACTATAAATCAACATCAACTAAAATACATACTGTCATGACATATGATGATTGCAATTTAGTCTATGAAACATGATTGACATTTGAACTTTCTCATCCTGGAAAAAGTTGATATTGACTTGCAAATTTTCACTCTAGATATTTCTCAATAGTCAACTCACAACTGCCAAACCTCTATTGCCATTAATAAAGAAACAAAGAAAGAAACAGAAAATAAGCCCATAAGGTAAAAATGTAATTTCCAACTTATGTGGGAGGAAACAAAACAAATGCAATGGCAAATGATCCTCTGAAAGAGAACCTGCTAATGGATTAACCCCAGCCTGCCTGTATAAACGTGATGTCTCAAGCTGTATTCTTTCCTGGAAAGAGGTTAGAAGAAAAAGAACCATATTAACATTTAAAAAAAAAAAAAAAGGAAGAAGAAGACGTTTGCTTTCAATCTCAGAATCTAATCACGCTTGCTCTCTTCCTCACCTGATTGCCAGCATATCTTTGTTGAATAGCTTTGATCTTAGGTTGAAGGTTTTGCATTGCTAATGTTGATTCCACCTACATATTAATCAAAGTCATCACCTAACAACACCAACACTATCAAGGAAGCCAATTATATTACATTCACATTGGCGTTATAATCTACAAATACAATACATCAATCAATTTCAACTTAGACCAAAAAAAAAACAAATGACAATTGGTGGCAAATATTTGCAAAACGTCACTTCCATTGCAAAACCTTACTTTCATCAAGTAGCACAGTTGAATTTTCTTAAATTAAAACACTGTATGACTTGTAATAAAAGAAACAGCCTAATTACCCATATCATTTTCCTCAAAGAAGTGGAAGCAAAAACACTCACCTGTTTCTTTGTTAAGGGCAATGTGGCAACTTTAACAATAACTGTCAACAAAATTATTGCAAAACCATATGAATAAGGCACATGAACAGCATCAAGCCCATCCTTCAATATCTGGAACAGAATCCAAATGTAACAAAAATATAATCAATTATCAACATACATGCAATCTTTGCTCAACTAGTTAGCAACTTAAACTGCTACAAAAATCTTTCAGCAACCACAAAAGCACATAAAATGCTTCTAGGTAATCATCTGACAAGAGTTTTTTGTGAAAGCACTTTCGGAGATTAGAAAAGCCTCTTGGAACACTTGATAAGCACTTTATAGTTGCATTTCGGCCACAGCAGCAGTTTCTACAGTTTTGCTCCATTCCTTTCACAATATTTTTTAAAAAAAATTCAACTGCGTTTCCTTTTTTTCCTTCTTTCGAACTTTTTTTTTTTTTTGGGGGATAGATTCTCTTTTCTAACTATTATCAAATAACTAACTTCTTCACAAAATTCATAATAATTATCAACTAAAAATATAAACTCAAATAATAATAATAACAAAAAAGGAACCAAAATTACCTTGAGAACGAATTCCATAGCTTCAGAGATAAAACCGAACCAGCCGCCATTTTTCTGCGTAGCCCCATCAGCTGACGTGGAGGCAGCTCCGCCAGAAGCAGAATCAAGTGAAACGGCAGCGTCTGCCAGCGTGTAAAACAAGCTCTCAGTTCGACTAAAAACTGAGTTGAGATCGATAGAAGAGTCGAGCGAGAGAATTGGAGGAATTTCTTGGAAGCTGAGTCTAACTCTGGTGGAGGCGAGTCTACGGTTAGGAAGCGGGTGGAGCCCATGGCGAGAGAGTGACGATAATGATGAAGGGAGTGGTGTGCCGATGAACGGTGGAGATGAAATCAGAGTTTTCGTCATGGAGGGTGAATTTTTCTTTTTTTCTTTTTTATGAGAATTGAGCTCAGCTTCTCATGAATGGTGGAGATGAGGAAGCACTGGCAGTGGAGGACGCAAGGAAAGATTTTTTGAATTATCCGCAATTTTAATTTTGCGCGAGTGGAGTGTCAGCCTGTCAGGATCCCCGGGCGCGCGTTTCTCTGTTACACCCTCATTTGAGCCAATAGTTGAACGCCACGAAGATTAGGCTTTGTTGTAGTTTTGGTCCTACGGACGTTGTAATTATTTAAATGCCCCTCGTCAGTCGGCTGGGCATAGAGCAATTTCAACTCCAAGCCGACGTGGCTTACATTAATTGGTCATTACTCATTGGTGCGTGTTTAATTGGACAACGGGTCGTTCCTCGTTTGATAAGATGTTAGATTCATTTTGCAAATCGATGGGTACGAGAAGGTGAACTTTTAGGTCTGTAATGCAAAAAACTAGCACGATAGATGGAGCTTATAATTTATAAACTTAAGTACTTTTTTCCAGCAATTAAGGGAGAGGGCTATCTTACAGATTCTGTAAGTAACAGCCCTCACATGAATCTTCTTTTGGTTTGGTGGGCGTGTGGGCCACCAGCCATGAGTTTGTGAAATGTTTGTCTTTCACCGAATCTGTAAGTTAGCAAGCTCTTTAATTAATATGGTATATAACTCCATAACTCAACGATCATGTTGGATGAAATTAGTCGATTAACACCAAATTTAAGTAATTTCGTTTGATACGAGTTATTCTATCGTCATATTTCAGTTACTAAGTTTTGACTCTAATACTATTTATTGGGAGATTGAGTGAAACTTTTAGATTTTAAATTTAAAAAAATTAATTTATTGATAGAGAGACGTATCCTACTTATAAACTAAAATAATTCTCCTTTAAAAAAGTAATATGAAACAAAATTCAATAATTAATATTCTCGTTAATGATTCAAATAGTTTAATTTTGATATTTTGTAAAATTTATAACCTACACGCTTATCTCTTGGTATAGTTATCAAGACATAATTGGGAAAAAAAAAAAGCTTTAATAAACGTTTACTTTTATTTTGACAGCTATCTTAATGATTCATAAGGATAGGTAAAACACCAAACTCGACTTTTGACTTGATTGATCAAACTTGAAATTTTTAAGGTTTAACTTAAATTTAAGAATTAAGGGTTGGGTTAGGGCTGAGAGTGTGTTTATATTTCTGGCATCGGAACGTGAATGATGGAATTAGAATAAAAAATTTATTTATTTTTTAAATTAAAATTAGGAATAAGAATAATATATATAAAGCCCCCACAAAATAAGGAGGGATTACTAAAATTCCAGTGGAGAGTTGGGAATCAGATCCCCATTTCCCTCGTGACGAAAATATCCCCATTATTTTTAATATTTCGAAAATACCCCTCTTTCCATTTAAAAATATAAATTGAAAAAAGGCGACCGACCGAAATCCTTAAGCAAGCAGCCGACCCATTCATCTCCTTCACGTAGAAACGATCGGCACTCATGGGCATCAGTCAACGGCCGGTTGATCGCTGATTGCAGTCTCTACTCACTGATCGGCCAGCACTCGACTTCAGCGGTAGGTTTACCTCTCTTCTCTTCTTCTCTCGCGTCACTCGCTGGCTAAGCCACTCGTCACCGACCAGCCACCACCTCTGACCACTTGGTTTCTCTCGCGTCACTCACCGGTCGAAGTCGTTGTCGATTGCAGCAATTAACCATGAAGATGCAGAAACAAAAGCTCAATAAGCGTTTCCAAAAAATCACTTCCTTTTATGACAATAATAATGATGATTGATGATGATGATTATTGATGATGCAACTGTGGTGATGGTGATGAAGATGATGTAATTGTGATGACGATGATGAAGATGAAACTGAATTTTAATGTTGATGATGAAGAAGAAGAAACGAAATTGACAGGAGGAAGAAGAAGATATTTGTGATGATGATGATGTTGATGAAGAAGATGAAATTGACGATGGATGAGTAACGAGGAAACTGCAGAAGAGAGAGAAGAAAGAAAGAAAGAAGAAGAAAAGAAGGGGGGAAAAAGGAGGAGAGATAAAATAATAATAAAAATAAAAAAAAATAAAAATTTATTATTATTAAATTTATTATGGGTAATTTTTAGGACTATTCTTGAGGTCGGTGTATTAATACTTAGATAAAATATCTTGTTATAATTATAAATATTTTCTTTGTCGTTAGTTATCATTTAGTTTGATCGTTAGTAGACTGTTAAAATTATTGAAATAATCTTATCGTAAAAATAATAAACTATATCAGAATAAAAAAAATCGATTTGGAACCATCTTTGAAAACTCATATAAATAAAATCATTGACTGTGTCTGAGCAGAGACAAATCTTTGAAAACCCACTTTAATAAACAAAATCTTTGAAAACCCACTTCAATAAAATGGCTGTTGATGCTTGATGGTGTATGTTAGCTATAAAGAGGATTTCGTTGGTAGTGAAGCTCCATCAATGGCCTCAAAATAAAAGTGGTTGTTGATGCTTGATGCTTGAAAGTGGCCGCAATTGCGGGTTGAAAAAAAAATCGTGCGTTCATGGCTGTTAAGATGTTATTGAGGTTGGGGTTACATGTGGATTGGTTGAGGAGATGGACGGCGATGAAATGGAACCATCACCGGCGGCAGAAATTGTAGTAGTGGTATCTGGCATCACAAGCCACGAGCAAGGGTTTTGAGAGACTGTGTAGTTGGATTTTGGGACTCAGAGGTTGCTACATGGTATCGATGGCTCAAGGGTGATGGCAGCAGCAGTTGGGCGGTGTCGGCGATGGTCAAAGGGGCGGCGGCAGCGTGTTAGTTGTTGTGAGACAAAAGTAGTGCTCTTAGGTTAATATTTGGTGGTGGACGTAGCTAATTCAGAGGCTGCCATGAATGAGGTTGGTTGCTAGCGTGAAGAGGATACTCCGGCAATGGCAAAGCACCGCCACTGGCTGCTGGTGGAGCCGCAGCTGGCTGGTCAAGCCTAGGTTAAAAGCAAACAAGTTGGTCAAATTTTTTATCGATCGGATAAAAATATATTTTTAATTTTAAATATATTTTTACACTTTTTTCTTTTCATATTAATGCTCTATGTATTTTTACACTAACGATAAGGGAGATATTTGTAATTACAGTAATATATTTTATATAGGTGTTAATACATCAAATTTTAAGAGAGGTCCTTAAAAATTATCTAAACTATTATTATTATTATTATTATTATTATTATTATTAACAATAATTTTTTTAGTAATAATAATCATAATTATATAATAAATAATAATAATAAATTAAGGATATTTTTATAATTTAATATAATTTATTCCGATTGTACGATAAAGTTAAAGTAAACCAAAAAGAAAGCGGGAGAGACTCCTTCGTCCAACGGCTCAAACTCCACAATCAGAACTTTCCAGAAATCAAACTCTATATTTATAGCCACACCAATTCCCTTCATTCTTCTCACGGAAGCAAACTAAAAATCAATCAGTGAACCCTAAAGCTCGCAAATCATCCGTGCTTTTTTCTTTTTTTATTGTTGATAGATTCTTGATTTTGTTAATCGATGGCTGGAAAAGGCGAAGGTCCTGCTATTGGAATTGACTTGGGCACGACTTACTCTTGTGTCGGTGTCTGGCAACACGATCGAGTTGAGATTATCGCTAATGATCAAGGTAACCGAACGACGCCATCTTATGTGGCGTTTACGAATACGGAGCGTTTGATCGGTGATGCTGCCAAGAACCAGGTCGCCATGAACCCCACCAACACTGTTTTTGGTATGTTCCTTAACTCCGTTGAACCTGACACTACCGATTCTGTTTGCGATTAGTTCTTTGATCATTCTTTTTTAAACTGATCTGTTTGGCTGGGAAGGAAATAGAATTCAAGCGAAAATTCATGAGAAAAGAATAATGTAGATAAAATAGGAGAAAGGAAAAGAAAAGTTACTCCGCAGTCTATTGAATTGTATTCAATTTTATGTGTATTTTATATCCATGCATTTAAGGAATCATTGTTTCTGTTTTAGTTCTTTAACCGTTCTTGTTGAAACTGCTTTGTTTGGCCGGCGGGAAAATAATGTGAGGTTCTAGGAGTTATACTCTGTTCTACTAAAACGATAATTTTGAAAAAAAAAAAACTGTGAACTCAGAATTGCATCCCGATTTCAGATTTTTTTTTTTGGTTTTCAAATATGAATAATTTACTTGATTTAATGGGTTTTAATTGATTTCGTTTACCACATCGGGTAGTATTAATATTTGGATGGAATGTAGTGATATAACTACAAATACCTTTCCTACGATTAGTTACTAGTGGTTGACCTTTAATGGACTGTTTAAATTACTAAAATACCCTTTTTACTAAAATAATAAATTATTAAAGAAAACTTTGAGAACTGATGGGTAATAGGATTAGTTGGAATCACAAAATATTTATGCTCAATAATCGAAATTGATTGAAATAAAGAATGGACTTGAATGAGAATGAGTTGGAATGGAAATGAAGAATGTAAAATGAAGATTAGAATAAATTATTTACTTGACCTGTAGGAATCGGAATTGGAATGGATTGGAATCACATTAATGTGTTTATTTTATCTTGAAATCAAAATTGAAATGAGTTAAATTGTAATAAATTAATAATAAATTGTAACAAATTATTAAAAGGTACTTACTGAATTATTGTGATAATTATTATTTTATATTTTAATTATAGTGATTTTTTTTGAAATTGACTATGACAATCAGACTATAACTTATATTACATGAGACTATTACTGATATTTGCAATCAGGCTATCACTCATATTTATATGAGACTATTATTAGAACTATTTTTACATACATTCTCAAAAAGTACTGCACAAATTTTTATCCCATTTAATATTTGAGAAACATTTATTTCACTCACAATAATATGGGAGAAAACTAACCTTTACCCAATAATTGAGGAAAGACTTGAGCCCCCACAATGCTTATGTGGGAGCTTGTACTGCGAGGGTAGTTGCTTTTGGTCGAGTAGCTAATTATAGTGATTATTATTATTATTATTATTAATTGTAAAAAATTTTAATTAATTAATTATAATAATATACTAATTAATTATAATAAAAGTACATTAATTATTGTGATTATTTATCAAAAATTATAATTACGTATTAATAATTATTGTTAATAATATATTAATATAGTAACAATTATATTAATTAATAATAATATATGAACTAATTATAATAATTATACTAATAATTATTATAACAATATATTAATTAATTAATAATAATACATTAATTATTGTGATTATTTATTCAAAAACCAGAATTATTAATAATTTTGTTAATAAGATATTAATATATTAATTAATTATAAAAATATATTAATTAATTATAAATGAGGACAATGTGGATATTTTAAATTTTGAAAAGACAAAATAGTCAATCTTGAAAATGAGATTTTCATTCCTATCTCTCTCTATGGGAATAAAAATTTTAATAATCATTCCCAATTTTAGGTGGGGCCTACTACTTTAATTTTCATATCATCCATTTTTCATTCACATTCTTCTATTCTCATTATCAATTAATAAACATATCATTAAAAGGCCAAAATACTCCTCCATGTAAAGTAATTGACATTGCATATTATTAAAAAAAATCCCTAAAACACTTTTTTTATGAGAAATAAAACACATTTATTTCACATAAGAAAATTTCACAATAACCAATCACAATTTAGTAAAAAATCAACAAGGCAATTTTGAAATCATATTTCATTTTCATTTTCCAATATAATGAACATGCACATCAACTAGATCAGATTTCAATTTCAAGTACATCTAAACAAACCTTCAAAACTCATCCAAAACGAAAAAAAATAAAAATAAAAACAAAAATATGTTCATCTAGTAAAATTAAAAGCCTAAACTAATTACTAAACAAATCACATAACATGCAAATCCACTGACCGATGCAACAAATCTCATTCGAGAAATAGATTTAGAAGTTGTTTGTTAAATGTCTGAAGTTTAAAATTTTATTAATTTTAGACATTTTCTAAAATATACTTGTTTTTTTTTTTGGGAACTTATGTCTGATTTTCAAATATTTACATCTGAATAGAAAAAAAGTAAAGTTTTGTGACTTTTATCTGAATGAAAAAAGGTCTGAATAATAAGTAAAAATTATATTCCAAAAATATCTTTATAAAATAACTTATTTCCTAAACTATAAAATTTAATCATCTTTTTTGTTTTAATTTATAAGGATATAAATGTTAAATAACAAAGTTTAAGATTTTTTTATTGTAAAAACAAATAAGATACTATTTATATTCAGATATTAAAAAAAATAAATATATTATTCAAATTTTCGTATTCAGACCCATTCAGATTTTAGAAAAATTCAGACCCATTTAAATTTCAGATAAAAAACGAATGCTACCTTAGTCACAACCTTGGTACCCTCACTAACAGTGTGCTTAGGCTTAGCTATCTCGATAGGAAGCACAAATCTCACAACATTTTGAATTTCCCGAGATGAAATCGTCAACTTTTTCTTGTACCTCGCTAGCCTTAAGCTTTCTAAGCAAGCTTCTCGGAAATATCGTTGATGAAACTGTTAATGATTCCCATGGCTTTGCTCGAGTTTCGATATCAAGATGGACTTGCTTCAGGATTTTGAAAATGTAGATTTTGTACGTCTTGATGCTCTTCTTTGTGCATTTCTTCTTCTTGTCGCTAGAGGCGGCTTCCTTTCGAAGTTTCCTCCTAGTTTCGGCTTTTTCTCCACTGCGTCTTTATGGAAGACATGAGCCAACACCAAAATCTAAAGATAAAATCTTTTGTAATCTTGATTTCTTCACAGCTTTAGACAAAACAGATGAAAATGGTGTTAGGTTTTTGCTTGTCTGAGAGAGAAAGGTAAGTGCATGTTTTATTTAGTGGAAACTTTAGTTTTCTTTTGTCCATTAGTTATTGCCAAGTTCTGATTAATAAGGTGTAGCAATTATAACTTCTCAGACATCGAGCTTCACTTTAAATTATTTTAAAGTTTAAATATGGTTTGATACGTTATCCTTTCAAATTAACGTTATACGTATTTTTATACAAAAATTAACGTTATACGTATTTTTATACAAAAATTAACGTTATACATACTTTTATATAAAAATTAACATTATACATACTTTTATATAAAAATTAACATTATACGTATTTTTGTACAAACAACAGTAGAAATATTTGTAATTACATTAATATATTCTATCTAAGCGTTAATACCTCAAACCTCAGGAGAGGTCCCTGAAAATTACCATATGACATTTAATGAACAAAACAGAGCATTCTTAGTTTGCGACGATAAAAGAAAGTTATTGGGATTTTAGAATTGTATGCTGATTGTGTGTTCCGTCTGTATGGTGATATACAGATTCTAAGCGTTTGATTGGGAGGCGATTCAGTGATCCTTCAGTACAAAATGACATGAAACTATGGCCGTTCCAGGTCATTGCTGGGGCAGGTGACAAGCTTATGATTGTTGTTAATTACAAATGCGAAGAGAAACAATTTTCTGCAGAAGAAATCACCTCAATGGTGCTAACGAAGATGAAGGAGATTGCTGAGGCTTATCTGGGCACTACTATTAAGAATGCTGTTGTCACAGTACCTGCTTACTTTAATGACTCGCAGCGTCAGGCCACAAAGGACGCTGGTGTTATTTCTGGCCTTAATGTAATGCGTATTGTTAATGAGCCGACAGCTGCTGCTATTGCTTATGGGCTGGATAAGAAGGCAGGTAGTACTGGTGAAAAGAATGTGCTTATTTTTGATCTTGGTGGTGGTACTTTCGATGTCTCGCTTTTGACCATTCATGAGGGTATTTGCGAAGTAAAGGCTACTGCTGGTGATACCCACTTGGGAGGTGAAGACTTTGCAACAGAATAGTGAACCACTTTGTTCAAGAGTTCAAAAGGAAACACAAAAAGGATATTAGTGGAAGCCCCAGAGCGTTGAGGAGGTTGAGAACTGCCTGTGAAAAGGCTAAGAGGACACTGTCATCAACTGCACAAACTACAATCGAGATTGATTCTTTATATGAGGGTATTGATTTTCTACACACCATTACAAGGGCTAGATTCGAGGAGTTGAACATGGATTTGTTCTGGAAGTGTATGGAGCCTGTGAAGAAATGCATGAGATCTTCTAGGATAGACAAGAGCAGTGTCCATGATGTGGTTCTTGTTGGTGGGTCTACTAGGATCCCAAAAGTCCTGCAATTGTTGCAAGACTTCTTCGATGGAAAGGAGCTATGCAGGAGCATCAACCCTGATGAAGCAGTTGCATACGGTGCTGCTTTGCAGGCTGCAGTCTTGAGTGGTGAGGGTAATGAGAAGGTTCAGGACCTTTTGTTGCTTGAGGTCGCCCCTCTGTCACTGGGTTTGGAGACTGCTGGTGGAGTTATGACTGTGTTGATTCCAAGGAACACCATTATTCCAACCAAGAAGGAACAGGTGCTCTCCACATACTCTGACAACCAGCCCGGGGTGTTGATCCAGGTCTATGAGGGTGAGCGCACAAGAACCCGTGACAACAACTTGCTTGGAAAGTTTGAGCTCTCTGGCATTCCTCCTGCTCCAAGAGGGGTTCCGCAAATCAATGTGCGCTTTGACGTTGATGCTAATGGTATCTTAAACGTTTCTGCTGAGGACGAAACCGCCGGACAGAAGAATAAGATAAACATCACAAATGACAAGGGCAGACTCTCTAAGGAGGAGATAGAGAAGATGGTACAAGAGGCAAAAAAATACAAAGCTGAGGATGAGGAACACAAGAAAAAGGTGGAGGCGAAGAATGCTCTTGAGAATTATGCTTACAACATGAGAAACACAATCGAGGATGAGAAGATCAGTGCAAAGCTTCCTACTGTTTACAAGCGGAAAATTGAAGATGCTATTGAGCAGACCATCCAATGGCTTGATGAGAACCAGCTCGCAGAGGCAGATCAGTTTGAAAATAAGATGAAAGAGCTGGAGGGCATCTATAACGCCAAGATGTATGAGGAAGTTAATGTATGGATGGGGATGGCAAGATAAACTTCAAGAGAACAATCTAATTGATCAATCTGCAGACATTGTGGCACGACTCTTGGAAAGGGAATTTTAGAAGAGACAAACATGCTCGCGCAATGCACAATGTGAAATATTAGCCATGCAACCCAAGAGGCGGTGAATTGAGTTTTAAAAACTTAAATGAATAAAATAAAAAACAACTCAAAAT
This sequence comes from Atalantia buxifolia, assembly GCA_030444775.1. NCBI lineage: Eukaryota > Viridiplantae > Streptophyta > Magnoliopsida > Sapindales > Rutaceae > Atalantia > Atalantia buxifolia. Next base: position 15,845,772 of record CM059838.1, read on the forward strand.
AATGCCTTAGAGATTTCTGCTGGTGCTGGTAATGGTGTGGCCCAAAGTTTGAGGAGGTGGAGGTGATGCTGGTGCATCCATGGATGAAGAATGTCCTTCTGCTGGTGCTGGTAGCGGTGTTGTCCGTAAGATTGATGAATCTGATCTTTTTTTCCTTTCCTTGCTTCTATTACATGTAATATTGTTCAGTTGTGTTTGCATAAGATATTATTATGCGTTTAAGTAATGTCCGGTTTTTCCTTCGATCAGTTTTATCTAGTTTTGTGATCTTTCTGCTTGTGCATCGCTAGAAAAGTAGAGAATGAGATGAACTGGATTTTTTCTATAAAAAAAACGGAATGCCCAAACTATAAAGTTAGCTGTTCATAACAAGCTATTCTAATTTGTTGATATTATTTTGATGAACGCAAATTGGTCGGGGAAGTAATGACATTTCAATCATTAGTTTTTCTGGATCCAAGTTTAACGTAAGTCTTAAGGTTATATGATATTGTGATATACATGCAAGAAATATGTAATGTAATTGACATTCAAGAATACGGTAACTGCATGGTACCGCTTCATAAAAAATTGCATCCATGTAGCTCACGTTTCTCCTCAGAGGATATGCGAAGGCTGCAACAAACTATCCCTTGGAAGTCAGAAACTTGTCATTGAATCAAACGGGGTTATTTTCATGCATCCCTAAGTATACCTTTTAGAAATTGTGACGACATTCGCAAATGATTGTAACAAATAATGATTTATGAGACCTTTACAACCGATTGTTATAATAATTTAATAAGGTAAATTACTTAAATGCAGACAATAAATGATCAAAGCGATATTAATATAACTGAATGACCTATAACCAGTGGTTCTAGGAGAAGTTGGAGATGACCAATTTGATTGATTTACAGGGTTATATCAATTTTTTTTCCCCAGCAAAGACACCGATGATGGCGGGGGAATAGGTGAGACCTTTAACTGTAATATAGACCATCAAATAGTAAAGAAATATAGAAGGTAATATAGACCATCAAATAATAAAGAAACATAGAAGGGGACATAAATCAAAAACCTCTAAATTCAAGAGAAATAACAAAGTCATAACAATGCACCAAAGAATGAGAATCGACGTCAAACTAGTAAAAAAATAAAAGAAAAAAAATTATCTCCTAACATGAGAGGCCTCTTAGGATCTCATACATCTAGATGAATGATACCAGACAAACTAATAAGCAAACCTGAATATCCATAAAATGTTGACACACCATTGAGTACAAGCCTAAATTGCCATGAAATTAGCTGTAAAGGTAGCCTCGCCAAAAACATGCCTGACAAACATAGAGGGAGAAGTAGACATAAGTCACTCGACTAAGGAGATAAATATATTCCCACTGCATAGAGCCGTTAGAAGTAATACAAGAAACCACAGTTGCCGAATTAGATATCTAAATAGCAGATTAGTAAGCTAAATAACAAGCCATGAAACCCTCGCAAACAACCATCAACTTAGCATAAAATATAGGTTAGTGCCCAAGAAAAGAGCCTAAAGCTGCTAAAACAATACCCTGATAGTCACATAAAACACCATGAACTACAGACAGCCTAGGATTGCCTCGAGTGCATCCATCCACCAAAAGTTTTGCCACCCCAAATGACGGCCGCAACCAGGATCCAACCTAAACAACCTTAGAATCAGTGCAATAACTCTCAATTCTTCCAGAAACTAAGAGCCTAATACCCCTTGCAACTAGGAAGGTTTAAAAACTAAAGGCAGAACTAGCAAGCCTAAAGTCAGAAATCGCCGTATGAACAACAACATCTACAGAAAATGACATTGAATCGAACCTGAAAGAAAGAATTATTACCCTTCCAAACATGCCACAAAATGAAGTATGGAAAAAGAACTCAAATATATCTCCGAGTTGGGGTACAACGTCGCCAATGAACAAGGCATAAAGAGTAAAAAAATATATATAAAAAAAAAGACCTTAAACCGTGTATAATGGAAATGAAGCCAAACATATCTAAGTCGTAGGCAATTAAGAAATAGATCCCTAGAAGTTTCAATAGCCTAAGCACAAGAATACCGAGAAATCATATAAAAAGCCTTCGAGCATAAAGCGTCATCAGTTGCCAAAAAAAAATATGACAGCTGCTAAAGAAAACCCGAAAAGAAATATGCGGCTGCAAGATAAGGGGGAAAAACCACATCCTAGGCCTAGAGCCACACACAAGCTCCCAAGCAGTTTGCAACTAGAAATCAACATCACGAGCCAAATCCTATCAAATCAGATCTGAACCCACTCTAAAGATAAGAACCAACATAATCTGTTCAATAACCGAGATGGCAAAATATCCTAAAGCTTTCCCCTATCCTAGACAATACCCCTCCAATAAAGGAAATCGACATCGGGGATGTCGATTATACGAAAACAAGGGGTAAGAATACAATTAGCAATCATACCAAAAAACCATAGACCGCACCATTAATTAGTTGCACGACGAATAGAGCAAAAGACGTCTCAGAAAAGGAAAAGAAAAGTAATGAAATTAAACCATACCCAGACGTTCAGCTCTATTATATTTAGCATTCATAAATGAAGCCTATAAAGAACGTTGATCCCGAAATCGCCACCAAAGCTTTAGCTGAAGAGCCTCAGCCAAATCAGCAAACAATCAAAAACCTAAACCACCTTCTTTAACTGGACAACGAACCAAGGCCATCTACACCAATGAATCCTCCTCCTAATATCAGTATCAACTCATAGAAAAACGAGTGAAAAGCCTTCCTAGATGGTGAATAATAGTCACAGGTGGTCGAAGAACGTGAAATAAGTGCGAAGGATATAGGATAACACGCGCTGAAGAAGCACTAGCTTTCCACCAAGGGAAAGCAACCGATTAGTCCAACCCAAAATCCTATGTTCCTAACCTTTCGAATCATATCATCAAATAGGCAATCTTAAGATGTCCCATATAAACTGAGCATGTAAGATAAATAAACGAAAACCGACGCTGCTGAAAGCTGGTAACAGAATGAACAATGGCCTGGCAAGAAGAAGAAAGGTTTATATCAATTTCATGCCATAATATCATGCATGATTTAAAATCTAATTAGATTGATTATTTAATGAATTTCCAACTTTAAACATGGTTTCAAATTTTGGGGGAGGATTGGCAAACACACAATGGGAAGAAGACAATTTAAGGGATTGGCAGGTCATATCCGCCCACACCAAACAAAAGTTAATGTAACTTATTTTGTTTGTCAATAGAAGCTGCTTCAATGTTCATCCGAGTTTGTCATCTAATTAGTAGCATGCGTCAATTAATATATTAACGAGATTTTTTTCTTGTCTACTATTCCATGAAGTCACAGTTCAGTAGAGAAGTGTATTTAGCAGAATCAACAGAAAAGAAGATCTTATATTTAGCTCGACTCTTGTTTTATTCTGGCTTTTGAACTAGTTTTGTTTTAATGCGAGTTTAACGACATTTTACTACTGAAACATGAATTACAATGGTTTAGATTTTGTATTATATATCTTACAATTTTAGACGCTTTAAAATCATTTAATAGCGAACTGGTAAACAATTGTTTACATGAATAGAGATTCAAGTCTCATTTTATATTAGAAAATAATTAAACTTTTATTTTAGATATATATTCAAATTTTTTATTTTTATTTATTTTTCTAAAAATTAGTAAAGTATAAATTCATTAAATGAAACTTCTTGAAAAAAAACACCCTGTCAAACTTTTAAAGACTATTTTTTTTATTCAAATATTTAAAAGTTGATATCGAAAAAAAAAAAAAAGACTATTTCAAATATTTAAAAGTTGATAATAGTAGCTTACCTTAAGATCGATCTATTACGAAACGAAACACTGAAATAAATACAAAGCGTGTTTAATTTGTTATTGATTTTCTTTTCAGATAAACAAATTAACAATGAGATTTGCTCTCGGAGCTAAATTAGATAGGTGGCGCCCTTAAAAAAAGACGCAAGTTCTCTTTTACTTTCCAGATTCAACATACAAATTCCCCATGCAAGCCTCGGTGGTGCAGTTAAATGCTCGTTTCAACAAAGTTATTGGTGCATAAATAAGGACAGAAGGTTACTAATCAAATATAGGCCCTTTTGATCCAAAAAATAATAATAAATAAAAAACAAATAAATAAAATAACACTAAAATATGTATGAATTGAGCTCCTTGACTTGTGCTTTTTCTAAAATTGATATAATTTATTTATTGCTAAATCCAAATAGAGAAAGTAGGAACAGACAGATTCGTCTTAATTCCAGAGCCATCCATATCTCTACATTGCGATTGGTTAATTAGAAAGAGAAAATGTAAAAAAGAAAAGAAAAATGAAACCACTAATTAAGAGAATTCGAATATCCCTGTTATTACAATTTTAATATCACTTTTGATTTAGATTTTCAGTCAGTTCTCTCACATCCTCAGCCAGAGAAAAAATCAAAGAAGGGTTGATCAGCAGAACCTTTTTCAATGCGATGAGTTACTGAATTCTCAAGAGAATTTGAAGGCAGCAAAGGAAAGAGAGGCAAAGTTTCTTGATTACTGATGTCCGAGTTGTTGATGTTACTAGTGTGCATCATAACATTGTACTGTGGTTGCTCAGGATCATCGCCTGCACCCACATAACTAGTTGTGTTGTCCATTTCCTGATCATTGTTTGCTCTCCACTTTGGCCCACCAGGGATCCGGGATCGACACCTTGGTGCATTATGGATAGAACCATAAATCATTCCTTGGTAAGTAATATGGCCCACAAACTACTGAAAATGAAAAAGGACAAACCCCACGTTGGACTCTTTAGTTTTATGAAGTGATCAAATAAAATGTTTTGTTTTTTTTAAAGGGATCAAATAAAATGTTGAAGGGCAAAGAGAAGGAGATTGAAGGAATTAGGCAGCAAATCAGTCGGATGGAGACTAGGCCTAGCAGTGAAAAATGCAAAAACAAAATGCTTCACGCAATCAAACGGGTAAAACAATATCTTAAACACATTACTAGAAAACGACCACTGGATAAGAGCCACTTTATGTTCAGTCTCCAACGCAAGAATCGAGCCCATTTGCATGTAAAGAAGACAGCTTGGAACAAAAATTATAACCTAATTAAAATAATTATTAATTAAAAAAAAAGATACGAACTACGAAACCCAGGAGGAATTGGGAAACAAAAAGCTTAAAAAAAAAAAAAGAAAGCATATTCATAAATTCTGTGACCCAAATTCAATGTGTATGTGTGTGTGTGTGTTTGTATATGTGTATATAACTAACCGTTTGTGGAAGGAGGAAACAGAGGAGCAGGCTGATGAGCGGACTTGTGAGGGTAACGATTGATAAAAGCGATTCTCTCTTGCTCCTGCTTCTGCCTTTGCCTAGCCTTGAGATTTTGAAACCAGTAGAACACATTCTTTCCTTCAATGTGACCATAAGCCCTAAGCCTAGTTGTTATTTGCTGTATCTGCTCAGCGCTTGGTGTCCTAATGCCTTGCGCATACAAGGATTCCAGCATGTTTATTTGCTCTTTAGTCGGGTTCCATCGTGAAATACTCGACAGAGTCGTTCCACCACCACCACCACCAGTACCCATGTCCATGTTATTATTATTATCACCATCACCCTCCATATATATTAGGGTTACCGAAATAGGGACTTCAGAGAGAAATTAAAGAAGGGACTGATTTTTAAAAATTTTTGCTTGTGAGTTTTATTAACCATGAAGATGCAGAAACAAAAGCTAAAACAATATCTTAAATACGTTACTAGAAAACGACCACCAGATAAGAGCCACTTTATGTTTAGTCTTTAACACAAGAATCGAACCCATTTGCATGTAAAGAAGACAGCTTGGAACAAAAATTATAACCTGTTTAAAATAATTATTAATTAAAAAAGACACAAACTACGAAACCAGGAGGAAATGAGAACAAAAAGATTAAAAAAAAAGCATATTCATAAATTCCATGAACCAAATTCAATGCGCGCGTGTGTGTGTGTAGATGTATATATAACTTACCGTTTGTGGAAGAAGGAAACAGAGGAACAGGCTGATGAGTGGACTTGTGAAGGTAACGATTGATAAAAGCGATCCTCTCTTGTATGTTAGATGGAGCGATTGACCCAAAGGTGCATTTTTAGGTCTGTAATACAAAAGATTAGTATGTTGGATGGAGCTTATCATTTATAAACTTAAGTATTTTTTGTCATCAATTAATGTGGTATATAATTAAAAAATTATTTTGGATGAAACTACCACCAACGCTCAGTATTTCTATTCGATACGCTTGAGCTATTCGATCATCATATTTTAGTTACTAGGATTTTGACTCTAATACTACTTGTTGGGAGATTGAGTCGGCAAATTTTGGGTTTCCAACTTAAAAGGCTAATTTATTAAACGGAGAGACCTATCATATTTATAAACTAAAATAATTCTCTTTTAAAAACTAATATGGAACACAATTTAATAGTTAATATTCCTATTAATGATTCGAATTTGTATTTACAAAAAAAGAATAATTCAATTTTCCTGTAAAAATTAATGCATGACAATAATTTACAAACTGTGTCAGCATACATATTCTATTTGATTAAAACATTTATGCCACAACAATTTACAAAGAAAATGTATGTATAAATAAATATAATACCAATATTATATCTTACAATCTCATAAATAGTTTAGTGTTGATATTTTGTAATGTTTATAACGTACACGCTTAGCTCCTGGTGTAGTTATGAAGACATACTGAAAAAAAGAAAAAAAAAGTTTTAGTAAAAGTCTACTTTTATTTTGATAATTATCTTAATAATTCATCGGGATGGTTAAAAAACTCAACTCAATTTTTGACTGGATTAATCCATCCTGAAATTTTCGGACTTTAACCTAAATTTAAGGGTTAAGAGTCAGGTTGAGGCTTAAATTACTGGGGTTTAATCAAATTCGAGCAGTCGAGCCTTATCTAGCTTGACCCTTTGAAAAACCAAAAAAAAAAAAAATAGACGGCACACACGCACATCACACATCGTGACCCTCAAATCTCACACACAATCATATATGAGGAGTGAGCGTTTTCCAGTTTTTAAGAATTCAAACCGAATAGAAACCGAATTTCAAAACCGAACCGAAATATTTCGGTTCGGTTTTTAAATTCGGTTTGGTTCGATTCGATTCGGTTCGGTTCATACATCTTTCGGATTTTCATTCATAGAAGCATGATAAACTTTAAATCCAACTATTAAATACACCTGTTTCTCTCGTAAACGGGTTCTCACTATACACACTAATTTCACACTTATGGTAGCCATAACCCACAAGATTCAAACACCAACATCACAAAAGCAATACACACTAGCACAAAAGCAATACAGCCCACGAAATTCAAACACCAGCCGCACAAAAACAATATGCAACAGCACAAAGCAATACAACCCACGAAATTCAAAAACCATCACCACAAAAACAGTCGATTTCACACTTGTAGTAGCCGCTGCCTACAAGATTCAAACAACCAGCACAAAAGCAACCCCTCACAAGATTCAAAGAGAAGTAAAACAAACACACAACATAAATTAAAAAAAAATTTACAACAGGGAAGACGAGGGGTTGACTACAAGCGATTTGGAGTGATGAAAGTGAGACAAGCAGCGTGAATGAGGCATGAGTGATGACTGACGATGGTGAGATGAGCGGCGAAGGCTGAAGATGATGAGTTGAGTCGGCTGACGGCAGACGAGTGAGACCACGAGATGATCGTGCTTGAGGGTTGCGTCCGCGACGACATCACCATGAGAGGCTGCGACCGAGAAAGATTGTCGTGCCACCATTGACCGTGAGAGATGGATATTGATTTAGGGATTTACCAATTGAGGTTGTTCTTTATTACAAATTAGCAATTAGTAATGAAATTTGATTTTAGATTTTAGGTTTTTATATTTTAAATTTAATATATTTTTTAATTAAATTCAGACGAACCGATCGAGTTGTCGGTTCGATTCAGTTTTGGGCCGAACCGAATACAAACTAATCAGTTCATAAATTTTCAAACTATTCGATTTTTTCATCCGAACCAAACCGGTTCGGTTCGATTTTTGCCCACCTCTAATTTATTAATTATTATTAGGATCCCCCTAAGGTACATGGTACTATTCATGTGAGGGGGTTGTATGGTACATGCATGTACCTTAGCATTTGCCTTATTATTATATCATACACTCACAAGACATGCGTGTACCTTAGCATTTGCCTTATTATTATATCATACACTCACAAGTCAAATTAACAAACCCTAACATTATTACCTTTAAAAGAAAGAGAAACGCCACCATCGCTGTTGGCTGCTCCTACACCAACCCGACAACACCAACATTCTTCGACCTCACTGAGCACAGCGGTTGGTGGCACGTACTCATGATGTCACGTGTCACAGCAACAAACTAGGGTACACACGGCATTGCATCGATAGCCGCGCACGAGATAGGCTTTCATATTCGCTTCCTACCACACTAGCCACCCAACAGCAAGGCACCAAGCCAATATTCCACAAAATTAACAATCATGCACCAGGGCCAGCCACGCATGATGACACTCCTATCAATCGAAGTTGCTGCCACTGTATGAATCTGCCGCCATTAACTGTTGTTGTTTATAAAATCTTATAAATTAATTTAGAATTTTAGTTACGTATTCATGATTATTACGTTGTAATTGTAAATATCACATTTTAGCTAAATATATAGATATAAACATTAATTATTATGTTGTAATTGTAAATTTAATTTCATCATGTTTATTTATATAATTATATGATGGAGACGTTGAGTAGAGTAATTTTTACTTTTATGTTACTTTATGTTGGGAAAATGTGCTCTTTAAAAGTATATGTGTTTATTTAATTGTAATAAATAATTTTTTAATTAATAAAATAAATGAGATATTTTATTCAAATATCTTAATTGCATTAATATTTTGAGTATAGTCTATTTGATCATATTATATGTATTTATGTGATCACCATGTTAATTCTCAGAAGACATAAATACAAGTTATCTTATGATTAAATAAATTATGCTCGCAGTTGATAAATAAAGTTGGGCACTTTATTTAGGTATAGACTGTAATATTTTCATTGAATGGTTTGTCTTAATCATGTATGAATTTATTGATGTAGCACGACTACATTGAACAAGATCATAGATGAGATTTAATTAACTTTGAAATAACTGTCAGACTTATTAAATATTATAGGCATTGATTTTATTGTAATCTTAATGTTGAGTTAATTATGATTTCATGATTATAATTATTATTCCATTTGAGTTACCAATGGGCACGATACACACTTGTGGTCAAGATTACCCCGTATCTTGGTGGGAGCAATTATGAGTATTGGAGTTATAGATTAACAATATAGAATTTGTACGATACACCTCTTGATGGGTTTTCGGCACTTGATCATACAATTCCTTTACTAGAGTGTGTCAACATATTTATTATGTTGAAAATGATCATTAGAGAAAACCAGTAAGTATCAAGGAACAAAATGTAATTAAATCGATTGGACAGTTGAAATATCGATTTAAATTAATGACGTGGTACAAAAGATTATGCAGTAAAGAAATCAATATGGCATGGGTCGAATTATTATTCGAGAACACTATCCTAGATAACATACAATTATGGAGGTCAGTTCCAATCTTTTAGTGGAATAGATTTGTAATTAAATAATTGAGCTAGTTTAATTATATGCCTAATTATCAGAAATTACTATCAGTATGTACCCAATTGATCCCCGGGTTAGCTCATTTAATTGACTGCAGCACTAGTGAATTAATAAGTAAGATAACTAGCAATTTGGGTCAAAATCCTAAATATATTATTTAGTGGGAGGTATCATGTAATGTGCTTATGTATAAGGGGTCTTGTATTATTTTACAATGTGGATTCCTATAACAAGAAGAAGTTACGTTACTTTAGATTTATTATTTTTAATTTAAATAAAATTTGATTTAATATAATTAAAAATATATTAAAATATGGAGCCTAGGGTTTCCACTAAGTTAGAGATATAAAAGGACTTATTTTCTCCCAAACAAAGGTAGACAGCCACTTTATACAGAATAGAGAAAAAGATTTTTTTCTTTCTAATCTTGAGAGAAAAATTTTCTCCTGCTAGTTGCTATTGGTAGTGATAAAGGTGCACACACGTCAAGTGCAGATTAAACCTGAGTCATAACCTGGAAGATCATTGGTGACGGATCGTGATCTAACAAACGTGGCGGTGACGTATCGTGATTTAACAGGCGTGGTGGTAACATATCGTGATCTGGGAGCCTAATTCACTTCAGTGGAAAAAGCGAAAATTGTTTATCTTCTCAGATTTTCATGGTACAACTTCTAGATTACGAATTCTTATATATGGTATGAAATCAATCCTAAAAAGTTTTATAAAAATTAAAAAAACTTTTATTTCCCCAACTCTTTAAACAAATTCTAAAGTTGGTAAATTTTAATGAATCAGGGAATGGTATGGGCCAAATCTTCTTTCTTACGAAATGTGATTAGAGTAGGTCGTCTGTGAGAGATTATTTGTTTGGACATATTTAATAGAATTTAATGTAATAATGTAAGTCTCAATTATATATATCTAATTGTAAATATTAGTGTAATGTCTGTTATAATAACAGTTATAAATATCTGTACAATACAATAATATGATGTGTAATTAATATTAAGAAAAAAAGGAATGAGTATGTTCATTTTTTAATTTAAATTAATTAAATATCAAAATAAAAAAAATCTTAAAAAATTGGGTTTTTATTTTAGGACTGGGTCCTTTATTTCAATTATGGGGTCGGATTCAGGTTAGACCAAGCCCGACAGGCCGTTTCCATCTCTGGGGATTCGTCAACTTACAGTGGTTATAAATAATTTGATTTTACGGTAACTATAGATTAAAAGTGTGTAAAATGTCACTTTAATTGGAATTGAAAATCTCCATGTACCACTTATATAAGAAGTGTGAAATTCACCATCACCATCCCTGTCAATTTAATTTGTTGCTTTTTAATAATTTTTTACCTCAAACCAAAAAAAAGAAAATGAAACGTTGATCATAATAGGAGTCATTACCCTTTAAAATATCACTAGTCATGTATATTATAAATTTATAATTGCTTGTTTTGGGATTTTTATAAGCCGCTGCTGAAGAAAATAAGATTAGTTTAATTGCAGTGATTCAGTGAAAATTGAAAAGAAAGTGTCGACACGACTTGACAGACAAAGGAACGCACAGACCACGCATTCCGTATTTTTGAAAAGAAACTAGAATCATCCAATCAGGCAACCGCCCAGAGCCAGCATTAACAAATAGTAAACGACTAACAGACCAACCAAACCAATCACCGCAAAGATTCAAAACAAAAGCCTACGGCTAAGATCTTTTTTAACAAGACACGTTAGAAAGCTCTGGAACCCGCTAGAAACCAAAAAAGGAAGCGGGAGAGACACCTTCATCCAACGGCTCACACTCCACAATCAGAACTTTCCAGAAATCAAACTCTATATTTATAGCCACACCAATTCCCTTCATCCTCCTCACGGAAACAAACTAACGATCAATAAGTAAACACTAAAGCTCGCAAATCATCCGTGCTTTTTACTTTTTTCTTTTTTATTGTTGAGAGATTCTTCATTTTGTTAATCCGATGGCTGGAAAAGGCGAAGGTCCTGCTATTGGAATTGACTTGGGCACGACTTACTCTTGTGTCGGTGTCTGGCAACATGATCGAGTTGAGATCATTGCTAATGATCAAGGTAACCGAACGACGCCGTCTTATGTGGCGTTTACTGATACGGAGCGTTTGATCGGTGATGCTGCTAAGAACCAGGTCGCCATGAACCCCACCAACACTGTTTTTGGTATGTTCCTTAACTCCGTTGAACCTGATACTAATGATTCTGTTTGCGATTTGTTCTTTGATCATTCTTTTTTAAACTGATTTGTGTGGCCGGGAAGAAAATAGAATTCAAGCGAAAATTGATGAGAAAAGAATAATGTAAGATAAAATAGGAGAAATTGAGTTTGTATTCAATTTTATGTCTATTTAATCCCTGCACTTAAGGTATCATTGTTTCTGTTTCAGTTCTTTAACCGTTCTTGTTGAAACTGCTTTCTTTAGCCGGCGAGAAAATAATGAGAGGTTCTAGGAGTTATACTCTGTTCTACTAAAACGAGAATTTTTGGGGGGAAAAAAATCTTGTGAACTGTGAATTGCATCCCGATGTTAGATTTTTTTTTTTTTTGGTTTGCAAATATGCATAATTTACTTGATTTAATGGTTCTTGCTTGATTTTGTTTGCGACATGTGATGAACATAGCAGAGCATTCTTAGTATGTGACGCTGAAAGAAAGTTAGTGATTTTAGAATTGTATGCTGATTTGTGTTTTGTTTGTATGGTGATATGCAGATGCTAAGCGTTTGATTGGGAGGCGATTCAGTGATCCTTCAGTACAGAATGACATGAAACTATGGCCGTTCAAGGTCATTGCTGGAGCAGGTGACAAGCCTATGATCGTAGTCAATTACAAAGGCGAAGAGAAGCAATTTGCTGCAGAAGAAATCTCCTCAATGGTTCTAAATAAGATGAAGGAGATTGCTGAGGCTTATCTGGGCGCTACTATTAAGAATGCCGTTGTCACAGTGCCTGCTTACTTTAATGACTCGCAGCGTCAGGCCACGAAGGACGCTGGTGTTATTTCTGGCCTTAATGTGATGCGTATTATTAACGAGCCAACAGCTGCTGCTATTGCTTATGGGCTGGATAAGAAGGCAGGTAGTACTGGTGAAAAGAATGTGCTCATTTTTGATCTTGGTGGTGGTACTTTTGATGTGTCACTTTTGACCATTGAGGAGGGTATTTTCGAAGTGAAGGCTACTGCCGGTGATACTCACTTGGGAGGTGAAGATTTTGACAACAGAATGGTGAACCACTTTGTTCAAGAGTTCAAGAGGAAACACAAGAAGGATATTAGTGGAAACCCCAGAGCGTTGAGGAGGTTGAGAACTGCCTGTGAAAGGGCTAAGAGGACCCTGTCGTCAACTGCACAGACTACAATTGAGATTGATTCTTTATATGAGGGTATTGATTTCTACACAACCATTACAAGGGCTAGATTCGAGGAGTTGAACATGGATTTGTTCAGGAAGTGTATGGAGCCAGTGGAGAAATGCCTGAGAGATGCTAAGATGGACAAGAGCAGTGTCCATGATGTGGTTCTTGTCGGTGGGTCTACTAGGATCCCAAAAGTCCAGCAATTGTTACAGGACTTCTTCAATGGAAAGGAGCTATGCAAGAGCATCAACCCTGATGAAGCGGTTGCCTACGGTGCTGCTGTGCAGGCTGCAATCTTGAGTGGTGAGGGTAATGAGAAGGTTCAGGACCTCTTATTGCTTGATGTCACCCCTCTGTCACTGGGTTTGGAGACTGCTGGTGGAGTCATGACTGTGTTGATTCCAAGGAACACCACTATTCCAACCAAGAAGGAACAGGTGTTCTCCACATACTCTGACAACCAGCCCGGGGTGTTGATCCAGGTCTACGAGGGTGAGCGCACAAGAACCCGTGACAACAACTTGCTTGGAAAGTTTGAGCTCTCTGGCATTCCTCCTGCTCCAAGAGGGGTTCCACAAATCAATGTGTGCTTTGACATTGATGCTAATGGTATCTTGAATGTTTCTGCTGAGGACAAAACCACCGGACAGAAGAATAAGATTACCATCACAAATGACAAGGGCAGACTCTCTAAGGAGGAGATAGAGAAGATGGTACAAGAGGCAGAAAAATACAAGGCTGAGGATGAGGAGCACAAGAAAAAGGTGGAGGCCAAGAATGCTCTTGAGAATTATGCTTACAACATGAGAAACACAATCAAGGATGAAAAGATCAGCTCAAAGCTTCCCGCCGCTGACAAGAAGAAAATTGAAGATGCCATTGAGCAGGCCATCCAATGGCTTGACGGGAACCAGCTCGCAGAGGCAGATGAGTTTGAAGATAAGATGAAAGAGCTGGAGGGCATCTGCAACCCAATTATAGCCAAGATGTACCAAGGAGGTGGAGATGATGCTGGTGCAAGTATGGATGAGGATGGTCCTTCTGCTGGTGCGGGTAGCGGCGCTGGCCCCAAGATTGAGGAGGTGGATTAAATTTGAGGATTTATGCTTAATGTTGGTTAATGATTAGGGGTTGAGTTGGGAGTGTGATCTTTTCTTCCTTTTCCTGCTTCTGTTACATGTAATACTGTTTGCTGGTGTCTGTATAAAGATGTTATGTTTTTAAGCAATGTCCTATTTTTCCTTCCATCAGTTCTATCGATTTTGTGATACTTCTGTTTCTGCATTGCTAGAAAATGCGATAAGCTTAAAAAGAAGTTTGCAAAAACCATACAGCTAGCTGTTCATAACAAGTTGTTTTAATCTGTTGATATTATTTTGAGGAACGCGCATCGTCGGGGAAGTGATGACATTTCGATCACTGATTTTTTGGATCATAGTTTAAGGTGGGTCCGAAGGTCGTATGATACAGTGATATAGATGCAAGAAATATTTAATGTAATTGACATTGAATAATGCGGTAACTGCATGGTACCACTTCATAAAAAATTGCATCAATGTAGCTCATGTTTCTCCTCATAGGATATGCGAAGACTGCAATAAACTATGTCTCCGAAGTCAGAAACTTGAAAACCTGAAAGAACAAGAAAACATATATTCTTTACCAAATTAATTCTAAGTTCTACAATAAATTGACTATATCAGTAATGAGGTGGCCATTCTCCTGAACACTACTTAGCCATGAACTTTACACCAAGAAAGCTTAGAAGCAAACCAAAAACTTTTCAAATGCATGACACCGGGCATCAAATTACCGATTGAGAATTAAAAGTTGGAACTTGAAATAGAAAACAAAATTGTAGGGAAAAAGAAGCAACTTTCATAGCATAACCGTAAAATTTTCCTTCTTTTCATACAGAATAATGGCAAATTGATGGCAACATCTGCTCTTACATTTGTCAATACCCTGTGTCAAGATAAGAGCAGTTCATTTGCACTGAGGTGCGGGCGAAGGCAAACACGGACCTCGTGTTCTTCTGGACCCACACGATGCTTAGGTACCATGATTTCTAGACCAGTTCCTGTTTCATCGCCATATGCTTCTAGCTTGGCATCATCTGGAATCCGAGTTGGTAGTGGGATTTCTCTTATGAACTCTCCAGGAGGACAGTGCTCTGGAGATGGATCTGTCAGCTTGAATGTTCTATCATTTCTCTGGATATACGGCATACATGCTGTGCTCACAGATGATATCTTTACAACACCATGGGTAAGATTATTCCACCAAGTAACTTTCACCCTTTTAAGATCAGCAAAAGGCAAACTGATAATTATTAGGTATCCTTGTTCATCCTCATAGATGGTTTTTGCAGCTGTAACCGGCCCGTAAACATTCCTCATTACCCCAGTAAACTCGTGCAGCCAGGGAGGTTCAACGGGGTGCATTTCTGTATCCTGAATTCTATCATTATGCTGATTGTTGAGTAAACAACACTCTTCATCATTCCCATGTAGAAACAAATCCTTCTTTCTCTTGTTGCAAACATGTGAAAGATCTACTCCATCACCATTTGAATGGCTCACAGGACGTGTTGACAAATTCAAAGCAGACCCATTAAGCAATTTTTTTGGATGAGAATTTGAGTGAGTCTTTAGTGGAGGAAGAGGTCTATCAAGCTCGAACTCAGTGTTGGGGAGGTTTCTCCATGAAGAAAATTCACTTGCCTCAGTTGGGACTGAGAAATTTAGATCCCTACCTGTAAGTTCCATCCACCTCTTTTGCTCTTCCTCATCAATACCCTTGAGATTTGGAGATGAAACAACCTCAATCCCATGCACACACTGTGGATTTGAAAGACCTCTATAATGTTTCCGCTGCATTCTGTGAGACCGAACAAATCCCTTCTCAACACTAAATGGAAATGGACGCTCTCCCAGGCGTGAGTGCCCATTCATGTAGCTCCTGAGCTGCATCTTACCTAGAGCATTCTCAGGCCTTTCCTTAAAGACCCACATGTACATATTCTCCATATCATGCTGAACCAAGAACACCTCAAGCTCAAGATCTGTCTTATCAAACTCTAAAAACCCATTACTGTCCCTAATCACCTTGCACTTGGATTTCTCGTTCAACACAGGCTTAAAATAATAAGTAAAGAAAAACCAAGCACCCCATACACTATCTAATCTCTTTGCGCATTTTCGACCGGATTTAGATGCATTGAGCAAATTATCGGACTCATTAACTTGGGGTCCAAGGCTAACATCTAGAATATCAAACGGGTCTGTACTCCATGATGGTGGTGGAGGACTACGCTCCGCAGATAAAGGAAGGTTAATATCAGGTGGTCTAGAGAGAATCATCGATCGATTCATCTCCCGGTCTAGTTCCTCATTTGATAACCCGCTTGAATCCATGGATAAAAGCGTAGATGGGTGGTGATTCTCCATAGACAAACTTGTGAGCAAATCTTCACCCATTTAAACCTTATACACAAATTGGGTATTTGTATTTGGGTGTAAAAATCAAATATCCAATCCCTCCAAAGTCAACCAAAACACTCAGATAACTCAACTTTGCTACAATCACCAAAGACGAAATTCCTCAAACAACACAAGTTTAAATCTTTAACTTCACAATTGATAAATCAAGCACTCTATTGATTAATACAGTGATAAAATATAAATCTTTCTTTCTTTTTCCTGTGTCTAATAGTGATATAAATAATAAAAACGTTACCCTACACCATAGAAAAAGGAAGGAAAGAAAAAAAAGTCTAATTACAAATTAGAGTTTGACAAAAACAAGAAGGATCTGAGAGATTACCTTTTATGGATTTGGCTTAGAATCCACAAATACTGAGATTTTTTTTTTTTTTTTCTCTTGGCAAATCCTCATCCCTCCAATACGCGAAGCAAGAGAGAGACTTGATTGACGATGAAAGGGTAGGTAACGGTTTCTGTTAAAGAGATGGTATAACTTGGACGGCGGAACCAGACGTTAGGTGACGGTGACAATTTTTGGGTATAGCCAGATTTTGTTTCGATGTGGTGAGCCTTACCACCCAGATATCTAGAAAGGCTGAAAGGGTTTTGGGCCCAACCTGGTTGTTTGGATTTGGAAAATGAAGATTTTCCCCATGAGAAAGTAGGAAAGTCAATGGCATTTTCATGCTTGATGCTTCTTATATCGTCTTGTTCCAAAAAAATTCCAATATGTTACCTCTAGGTATGTTATTATTTTCTTTGTTTCCAAGGTATGTTATTTGGATCTGAATTCAGTGCTCAAATGAACTTTGTGCTGATCTTTTTAAAAGATACGATAAGTAGTTATTGAATAAAAATATAAAGTCAGTTAAATATTAATTAAAATTATTATAAATACACGCATGACATAGGATTATAAAAAGTTAAACATAACTTTGATAATATTAAATCTTAATTCATACTAAAAGGAAAAATGAAGACATTTATTCCCAAATTAAGAGAAATTTACTCCCATAGTCACATGGTTACAATCGCAAGGAGAGACTTGAACCCTTTAATCAAATCAATGATGAAGTAAAGAGGCATCATAGACCAAAATATTGTTTATAGAGAAATTGATTTCTATCATAAGTATTAGTACATTTATATTGTAATATTAAGAAAAAAAAGCATATCTTAATAATTTTTTTTTTTAGTTTTCTATTGTTATTGAAGATTCATAATGAATTTTGCTTTATTAAGGTCCAAATTACAGTCTTCTTGAAGATGCTTTCTAAAATTTATTTTGTAACACTGAGAGCTAAAATATATGAAACTGTTTAAAATAAAGCAAAAAAACTAAGTGATTTTTAAGGTTATTGACGAGTCATCATTGTACCACTCATTAAAAGAAAATTTAATTAAATTCATTTTTTTTTAGTTTTATATATTCACTAATTTCATACCACATCAATTTATATTTCAAAATTTGGAACTTGATTTGTGTAAAGCACTATTAGATGTAGTTACAATAGAAGTATATTAAATAAATAAAACACTTCACGCGAAAACGCCCAGATATGCTTTAACGTCGTTTTTTCATTTGAATTAAACAGGGTTATTTTCATGCATCCCAAAGTACACCTTTTAGAAATTAGCTGGAAATTAACTTTGAAAATTACAACATTCGTAAATGATCATAACAAATACTGTTAATGAGACCTTCACAACTGATTGCTACAATAATTAATAAGTTAAATTACTTAAATGCATGCAATAAATGATCAAGGTGATATTAATATAGTTGTATGATCGGTAACCAATGGCTTTCGGAGAATTTGGAGATGACCAATTTGATTGATTCACAGGCTTATATTAATTTTTTCCCCGCGGCAAAAACAACCATGATGGTGGGGGGATTAGGCAAGATCCTAAGTGTAATATAGATGATTAGATAGTAAAGAAACATAGAAGGAGACATAAACCAAAATATCTAAGAGTCAGTTTGGGAATGTTGTAATTTTAAATTAATTGTTGTCAGTTGTCCTGTAAAAATAATCAATTGTGAAGAAAATCTGTTAAGTGTTTGGTAGATTTTGTTTTCAGAAACACTGTGAGTTTTGAAAGTGGTTATGAACATTTGATAATTTCACTGTTAAACTGCTAAGAGAAAACAAATAACTAAAATATACATAATATAGAATAAAATTTACTTATACATATAGAAACATTTACATATAATATTTTTAGTTGTGTATTATAATAATTTTTTACTAAATATAAAATTTATAATATATTGATTTTATTTTTTAATTTTCATCTTAAAACAATTGATAATTAAATTTATAATATAGTAAAAAAATTAAAAATAATTCGGCCAACAAATTGATATTAATAAATTGATATTGATGAATTATAATAAACAATTATTAAAATATTGATATTGTTTCTAATTTGAATAAGGATAATTTTGGGTTTAGGTAATAATTTTAAGAATATATATGAAATTATATTAAAGGATAAAATTGATTCTTAAAATCATAATCTAAAAACTACTATTTCCCTCCTTTTCAAAATCAGTTGGAAGAGGAGATGATTATAACAAAAATGATTTTAATTTTTTTTACCAAACATTAAAATTAGCTTTTAAATTTTCAAAATCACTTTTAAACCTCCCAAAAGTAATCCCAAACGGGCCCAAGGTCCAAGAGAAATAACAAAGATATAACAATACATCAAATAATAAGAATCAACATCAAACTAGCAAAAAATTAAAGAAAAGAAAAATTATCTCATAACATGAGGGACTTTCTGTGCATTTAGATGAATGATGCCAAACAAACCAATAGGTAAACCCTAAGTATCCATGAAATATTGACGCACCCAATGAGTACGAGCCCAATTAGCCATGAAATTAGCTGCAAAAGTAGCCTCGCCAAAAACATACCTGACAATAATAGAAGAAGAAGTAGACATAGGTCAAACTTGACCAAGAAGATAAACATAATCCCACTGCACACAGCCATAAGAAGCAATACAAGAAACCACAGTTGCTGAATTAGACTCTACCTGAATAATAGATTAGTAAGCTAAGTAGCAATACTGAAACATGAATTATAATGACTTAGACTTCATATTATATATCTTAAAATTTTAGACGGTTTAAAATCATTTAATAGCGAACTGGTAAATTATTGTTTACATGAATAGAGATTTAAAGTTTATTTCGGATATATATTTAAAGTTATATTAGAAAAGAATTAAAATTTTATTTCAGATATATATTTAAAGTTTTTTATTTTATTTATTTTTTCTAAAAAATTAGAAAGTATAAATTCATTAAATGAAACTAATTGAAAAAATAAAAGGCCCTGCCAAACTTTGAGAGACTATTTCAAATATTTAGAAGTTCATAATAGTAGCTTAGTGTAAAGATTGATCTATTATGAAAGGAAACCTAGAAATAAATATAAACGTGTTTAATTTGTCATTGATTTTCTTTTCACATAAATAAATAAAGATCATTCTATGATTCCATAATTGCAGTTACAACATTAATACCGTAATTAAACATAAATTATATAAATGAAAAATAAAACTTGTAAATTTAACATAAAACTTGTAAATCAATATCAACTATAACACAAAACATAAATTTTACAAAATTAAACATAAGACTTGTAAATAAAAGGTAAAACGAGTAAATTAATATAAAACTAGTAAATTGATGTATTATTAAATAAAATAAAAACTTGTGAATATAACATAAAACTCATAAATCAACATTAAGTGCAAAATAAAATATGAATTTAAAAATTAAACATAAGATTTGTAAATAGAAGATAAAACTAGTAAATTAATAGAAAATTGGTAAATTGATGTGCTACTAGTGAACAAAAAAAAATTAAAAATATAATTTAAAATTAATAAATCAACATTAACTATAAAATAAAATATAAATTTTGGAAATGAAACAAAAGACTGAAAAGAAAAGGTAAAACAAGTAAATCACTTTAAAATTGGTAAATTGACTGGTAAATAAAACAAAAATTTACAAATATAATATAAAACTAGTAAATTAACATTTAGTGTAAAATAAAATATGGGAATGAAACATAAGACTTGTAAATGGAAAGTAAAATAAACAAATTAATATGAAACTAGTAAATTAATATGTATTTATAGTAAACAAAACAAAAACTTACAAATATAACATAAAAATAGAAAATAACACTAACTATAAAATAAAACATAAATTTTGGAAATAGAACATAAGACTTGTAAAAGCAAGATAAAATAAGTAAATTACTATAAAACTGGTAAATTGATTTATTAATAGTAAATAAAACGAAAACTTACAAATATAACATAAAATAAGTAAATCAACATTAAGTGCAAAATAAAACATAAATTTTGTAGGTAATGCCTAAAACTTATGAATAAAAGGTAAAATAAGTAAATTATTATAAGAGTTACTACCACAAAAAAAAAAAGTTCACAATGGTAAAACAAAAACTCATTATAATATTTATTACCTTATATATATTTTTTATTTAAATTGAATAATGCTAGTTTTGTATTTATATAGTACATGTGATGTTTTATTACGAATGAAATTTATTCCCAAAATCAGATTTTGAAAAAAAATATTATTTTAATATCATTCATAGTTGTTGTAAGATAAAATTATTTTGCATCTCTTTCCACTTCCTTAATAACAACCCTAAATGGTTTCAAAGTACAAGTAAAAGGTTTGAAATTAGATGAAGTTTACATAAGACTCAAAATTATAACTAATTTTATTGATATATCATATGTGTCTGGTAATATAAATATATTTTTTTATTTTTTTTTTGTTTGATTCATTATTCATATCAAGATAAATAATTGTGCTTAATTAACTTGAGTAATAAATAAATATTATTATAGAAAATGACAAAAAAGTATAAAATGTCCTAGAATAAATATAGAATTTATGGTAAACCAATTCAATAAAACTTTTTCCACTTTTTTTAGTATAATATTTTTGTTTAATTAATCAATATTTTTTATTAAAGAAAATATTTTTAATAAATGAATAAAATATTTTTGAATAAAACTCTATAGAAACAATGTTAATTTTTTAAACAATTAATAATCTTATATAAATTTACTGATTTTACTTTATATTTACTAATTTTATATATAATTTATAATATTTATATCTATTATGGTATAGATTACAGAATTTTTATTACAATATTATAGAATTTTCCAATAAATTAACAATGAAATTTGCTCCAGAGAAAATTAGACAGGTGGCGCCCTTGCAAAGGATGCAAGTTCTCTTTTACTTTCCAGGTTCAACGTATACATTCCCCATGCAATTACTCGGCGGGGCAGTTAAATACTCGCTTCAACAAAGTTATTGGTGCATAAATAGCGGCATGAAGGTTACTAATTATATATGCCCTTTTGATTAAAAAAATTAAAATAAAATAACACTAAAATATGCATACATTGAGCTCCTTGAGTTGTGCTTTTTTCTAAAATTGATATAATTTATTTTTTACTAAATCCAAATAGAGAAAGTAGAAACAGACAGATTCGTCTTAATTCCGGAGCCATCCATATCTCTACATTGCGATTGCTTGATTAAAAGACAAAGGGTAAAAAAGAAAAGAAAAGAAAAGAAAAACGAAACCACCATTAAGAGCATTCGAAGATCCATGTTAGTACAGTTTTAATATCACTTTTGATTTTGATTTCAGTCAGTTTTCTCACCTCCTTGGCCAGAGAAAAAATCAAAGAAGGGTTGATCAGCAGAACCTTTTTCAAGGCAAGGAGTTATTGAATTCTCAAGAGAATTTGAAGGCAGCATTGCATTAGTTTTTGCTTGTAAAATTCCAGTTGGGTGCAAAGGAAAGAGAGGCAAAGTTTCTTGATTACTGATGTCAGAGTTGTTGATGTTACTAGTGTGCATCATAACATTGCACTCCGGTTGCTCAGGATCATAGCCTGGACACACATAACTGGTCGTCTTGTCCATTTCCTGATCATTGTTTGCTCTCCACTTTGACCCACCAGGGATTAAAACCTTGGTGCATTGCGGATAGAACCCTAAATCGTTCCTTGGTAAGTAATATGGCCCACAAACTACTGAAAATGAAATGAAAAAGGAAAAATCCCACGTTAGACTCTTTAATTTTACGAAGTGATCAAATAAAATGTTGAAGGGCAAAGAGAAGGAGATTGAAAGAATCAGGCAGCAAATTAGTTGGATGGAGACGAGGCCTAGCAGTGAAAAAAGCAAAAACAAAATGCTTCACGCAATCAAACGGCTAAAACAATATTTTAAACACGTTACTAGAAAACGACCACTAGATAAGAGCCACTTTATGGTCAGTCTCCAACGCAAGAATCGAGCCCATTTGCATGTAAAGACGACAGCTTGGAACAAAAATTATAACCTAATTAAAATAATTATTAATTAAAAAAAAAGATACGAACTACGAAACCCAGGAGGAATTGAGAAACAAAAAGCTTAAAAAAAGAAAGCATATTCATAAATTCCGTGACCCAAATTCAATGTGTACGTGTGTGAGTGTGTGTGTTTGTATATGTATATATAACTAACCGTTTGTGGAAGGAGGAAACAGAGGAGCAGGCTGATGAGCGGACTTGTGAAGGCAACGATTGATAAAAGCGATTCTCTCTTGCTTCTGCTTCTGCCTTTGCCTAGCCTTGTGATTTTGAAACCAGTAGAACACATTCTTTCCTTCAATGTGACCATAAGCCCTAAGCCTAGTTGTTATTTGCTGTATCTGTTCAGCGCTTGGTGTCCTAATGCCTTGCGCATACAAGGATTCCAGCATGTTTATTTGCTCTTTAGTCGGGTTCCATCGTGAACTACTCGACAGAGTCGTTCCACCACCACCGCCACTACCCATGTCCATGTTATTATTATTATCACCATCACCCTCCATATATATTAGGGTTACTGAAATGGGGACTTCAGAGAGAAATTAAAGACGAGACTGATTTTTAAAAATTTTTGCTTGTGAGTTTTGTTTTCATTTTGCATGGGCTTTGGCTTTGTACTTTTTTTTTTATAGGCAAAAGGATTAAGAGTCAAACAAAAGGAAGAAAGAGAGTGAAAGTATGCGTGTTTGTGTGTATTGACATGCGTATTGTTTTTGGTGCTGAGCATCTCTGAAAACATGGACGGTAGCGGCTAAGGGAGAGAAAGAGAGAGAGGCCTTTGGCTCAAAAACGAAGAGACCATGCAAAGACCAAAGTGCCCGCGTCCGCGTGTTTCTTTTCTCATTTTTGGCTTTAATTTTGTTTTTCGTATGTCTCGGGAATGACAGAAACTGACTGGCAAAATACGTAGGATACAGCATAGAAGGAAAGAAGGGTATAAATGTCCTTTGGGTAGGGAAAAAGACAGCCGGTTGGGTTTGTAAGGTGTAGGTAAGAGCTAGGCTTTGGGAATTGAAGTGATTTCAGATTGTTGCAGAGGAAAAATGGATGTGTATGTGTACGTTGAAGTTGAATCGTTTACAGTCCATTGTAACTTAGGTTACTGTGTAATCAAGCTTAATTAATTAATTAATTAAAACCCTTAATTATTCTCTTTTTAAACTATATGAAGGCATATGTCAACGAGCTACTAAAGGCCGCAGTCTCACGGTTAATCAAATAGGGAGCAGGTTAGCCGATGAGATCATTGTGCATGCAGCTCAAATGCTGACTCTTGTGCATATGTTATACTTTCCATTAATTATGGATTATTATTTGAGGAACTATATTAATTATGAGGGAAGTAGTGCCGCCACCTTAAAGCGACGCCTCGTGAAGCACAACACCACCACCACCACCACCCCCGGCCTATTCTCTGCTTTCACTTGGCATCAAATTCGATAGAGATTGCTAGCTAGCTGGTGTATCTCGCTCTCTCCCTCTAGAGCTCGTAGGCTTCTCTTTTTTCTATCATCTTATCTTTTTGGTCGCAATACGACAATGCCTCTAACCTAATGCATTTGGCCGCTTGTGTTTGGGAAATTTTGGACCAACATTAAGATATGAAATCCGGGCCATTTTAAAGGAGTTTTTATGCATACTATTGTATTGGTGGGTATTTGAAGCTTCTTGCTTGTTACCGGTCAAGGAAGGTAATTACCAAAATAATATAATAAAATAATATTGAAACCAATTGGCGTGAAATTGCCTTTGAATTTCTCATGCTAGCTTCATATGCCATTGTTTATGTCAAGAATGTGCCTGTAGCCTCTAGAATTATGTAGACATGGTACGGGAAGCACCTGAACAAATTGAGGTATATTTTGTTGCAAAAGTAAATAGACAAATGTAGGAGTATGGCTTTGCATTTTGTCTTTTATGCTTTGAGGATAAAGACATTTTTAACTCTTCGCATGCAACTTCTGATTCTTTCAGCAGAAGTATGGAAAAAAATAGAACCTCCGACCTGCCGGATTCGAACCAGCGACCTAAGGATAGCCATCAGGATCACCCACTACAGTCCTCCGCTCTGCCAACTGAGCTAAGGTCGGTATGGCTATTGGAAACCCAGAAATACATTTTGTCACAACTCCCAAGAGCGTGCAATTCGAAAGCACCTCTAATCGATAATTATCCGAGCATTAAGCCTCCAGAATGTAAGTTTACAAGTGTGCCCTTTGATATCTTTGTTGCTGCTACCAGGAAAATCCAGTGCCCATTGCTAGTAATTTTAAGAGAAGTTGGGAGCAAATATGCAAAATCCAAAATTTGTGCAGTAATTATGAATAACAAGCTTATTCATATTACTTTGAATAAATTAGATTGTCTTTCTCAAATGGTAGAGAACATCATTCAAGCCAACCACTAATTAGCCCAATGATAGATACTTACTCGTCATATCATGTACTTGGCTTTGAATTTTAACTCTATAGATTAAGGTAAGTTCCGATAAATGTATGTTCCAACTATAAGTAAATTTAATGCAATATTAAAAAGAAAAAGAAAAAGAGAGAGTCAGAATCATTGAAAAAAGTTGTGATATGAAATTATGAATTATAACTGTTCAAAATTACCTTCTTTTTTTTAATAGAAAAAAAGCCTATACAAAGACTTGATGCGATAGATCCTTCGAAAAATCAAATTAATGAACCGGACTGTTATTCCAAATCTAGTCTAACACTAGCCAATGATCAGTTCTGAGTCATGAAGGGTCCTGATTAGACCTTTCAATAATCGTTGATTCATCAATTTTATGAGCCACTAAACATTACGTATGAGCCGTAAAGGCCATACTTATTATTTTACTTAAGAAGAAATATGGCTCTCTAAGCCTGGTTAATGAAAATGTATTTGTATTTTCTTATTAGAAAATGGAAGTTGGTTTTATAAATAAGTAACTATTAAGAGTCAATTCCGAGTTTCCAGTCACACATTAGCGTCAAGAAATGTTAAAATATTTTGGTAAATACCTTTGCGATTTTAAATTAACGATAAAGTTATTTAAAAAAATTGTCCTAATGAGATTGAGATGAGATTTATTAGTGAGATGTATATAATTTTTCATAATCATATTAGTAATTGGTCTTTTTTAATCCTATTTTTTCTTTAATATTGTTATTAATATAGAAGTTAAGGCTAAACTCCAGTAATAAAGAATGACTTTCTTAAATCTTGTATATTAGGTTGAGCTTTTACATCAATTATAATTAATATAAATATAATAAATATAAAAGGTTATTCGATTCTACGTTTATGGAAAGTAGAGGTCTCATATGCATCATGATCCTTTTAAGAAACAAAGAACAGTGCATCTTACAAAATAGAACTTTATTCTTGTAAGAAAAGTACAAGCACTGACTTAATAAAAGAAGAACGAATATGAGAAAAAGCATCTAAACACCTCTGCAAATGTTAACTGCACCGTCAACCTTGGACCTTAGCAAACACACATGTGCTTGGCGATTTTCACAATATCTAATACCTCATATTTATATTTATCACGAGACTTGTTTGGTAGTCTTTTTAGTAATGAGAGCAAGTAACTTACGATAATTTTCTTCTTCCAAATATAATTTTAAACTATATTATATTACAATTAACAGCCTACTCAAATTTGAAATTTCTAATTCTATACAATTATAACATAATTTAAGGATCTTAAAAACAATCTATAAAATTAAAGCATAGTTTAGAATAAATTGAGTATAACTCAAAAATGTTCGCAAGTAAGATTAGAAGTTGTTTATTAAATGTTTAAGAGTGAAATATTATTAATTTTAAATTTTTTTAAAGAAATTTATTTATTTGTTATTATAACAAAGAAATAATATATTACTTATATTTTGATATTAAAAAAAAAGAAATAAATATGTTATTAAGATACTTGTATTTAAACCCATTAAAACTTTAAAAAAAATGTCAATTCAAGTTTTTTTTTTTTAAAAAAAAAAATCCAACCCTTTTAATTGAGTGGCACTTTTTAATAAATTTGTTTATATTAATATAGTCATTTGATATACGTTTAGGTACTTTAATTGAAAAATACTTTAAATCTCAAGTTCTCGACATACATTCTCATTCGCAAGCATTTGTTTTTATAGCTTGTTTGGCTGAGCCTCATCGTTAAAAGCACTTGCAAACTTCACAAAAGCTTCACCACTGCAGGCAGTCGTCGCATTCCACCGAGCAAATTAAAAAAACCCAGCCAGATCTTTATGGGCGACGGACGGGTGTATTTTTTGGCAGGGTCCTCTAACCCAATCAGATGACGTGGCAGCACCGCTTGGATGATGCAATGACCTGCCACTCTTTTAATTTTAGATGCAATGACCTGCCACTCTTTTAATTCAATTTTAATTAATAAAAACAAATTATGTGGGTCAAGTGATATTTAATACAATCTTTAATTTTTACAAAATAAATTTTTTTTTTTATTTTACTTTTAATTTTATTATGCCAATCTTTAATTTTTCTTTTTTTTTATTTGTGGGAAATTATATCTTATGATTAAATGACACACACGCCCTAACAAACAAAGCCCATGTGAGCTTGCTCTGCGTCCAACCACACACACACACCCCACTCCAATATTTTGCCCATATCCCCAATCATATAAGCGTCTCTCTTTCAGCTCTCTTTGGTTTTTATGCCCAAATTTGAAAATTTGTTTCAGCCTTTTTCAAAATCTTTTTCTATCAAGGGCTTTTTCTTTTAATTAGCTTTACAATACGTGGTTCTGGGTTGCTGTTATTTTTTCTTTTTTTGTACTTGTAAGGTAAGTTTTTATATTGTATCGAAGTTTCCACGAGCGGTCGGATTCCCTTGAGCGTGTGCTTTAGGCAATATTTATATTTATGGTGCTTTTCCTTTAACTTGAGGAATCTTAGAATGTGAATTGCTCCCAAAAAAAAAAAAGCGAAGTTCATTTGATCTTGTTTTTTGTGTTCTATCGTTTTCCCTTATGGAGAGAGAAGCTTGGTAATTTTTTTAATTTCGGTACTTGGATTTCATATATTGAAGGTTTTAACCCAAGAGTTAGTATGTGTTATTTTGATGTGAGTTTTTAAGACAAAAGATGGCGTCATTCAGTGGATTGGGTATTGGTCTGAGTCTAGTATTTGGTTGCCTGTTCTTAGCTCTTGTTGCAGAATTGTACTATGTGCTATGGTGGAAAAAGAGAATCAATCACAGACAAGAAATTGAACATGAGTACGGCAACTATGCAAAAGAGTACTTAATTCAACTCTTCTGTTGGAAAAAGCCCTCATCTTTGCATAGTGACCACTCTCAAGATTGTGAGAGAGGCCAAATTAATAGCAATGGTGGCCACGAACTACCAGACCCAGAGTTGGGCGCAAGCAAAGATTTGCTGCTTAAAGCTTTTGGAGATGAAAGCGAGGTGTCAGAGCTCATGAGACTGCACAATCTAGCGGGCCCACCAAGATTCCTCTTCACAATCAAAGAGGAAACAAAGGAAGATTTGGAGTCTGATGATGGCAAATCTAGAGGAGGTGATAGAAGTGGGAGAAGGTCAAGAACTAGGAGTTTAAGCGACCTTATGGTAGCTATGGACTCTCCTTTTTTAACCCCTTTGGCTTCTCCAAGAGTAAAGTCAACGACTTTGAATGCTTTGGATTCATATCACCACCACGGATTCAATCCTCTCTTCGAATTATCTTCAGAAGCTGACTTGAATAGGTTGAGATCTTCACCTCCTCCAAAGTTCAAGTTCTTGAGAGATGCTGAGGAGAAGTTGTTGAAGAGATTATTGATTGAAGAAGCTGAGCAAAGGGTAAATAAAACAGAGGGTTCCGTTCTAGATTCAGGTGTTAAAACTCTTAACACGTCATCAAATCTGGCCACCGAGGTGCTAGAAGGTTCTTTCCTTAAATTCATTGTTGGTCACCATTTACAGCAATATCCTTCCAGCACTTCTCAGGTACTGCCACTGGCTTCCTCACCTACAACATTCAGCTTTCAGACCAGTAATAGACCAGAAGCCCACAGTACATTAGGTTGATTTTTTTGTTTATTCTTTCTATTTTTGCCAATTAATTATCAAGATGGTTACTTTACTTGTGTATCTATCTAAAAGTGCTTTCTAATTTCAGCGGTAATTTTTATGTTTCTTTTCAAGTATTTGATTAACACAGCTGTGACTAATCTACAGCATTGTTAAAATTCTGCAAATATGATGTTTAATGCTTATTTTTGGTTTAGTGGGGAGCCTGTGGGGGCAATTTTTGGTTTAATGGTCCATTCTACTTGTCTCCTTAGCTTGCTTAACTAATAATTATTCATCATACTTTCTGCTGCCATTAACTTCCATTCCAAAGGGGAGTTTTAATTATTATTAGTTCTCTGATTGTATGTTCAGACTTTTGTAATTACCGTAGAACACGGGCCATTGACAAAGATAATGCTAAAGCTTATTATTGAATCTTAAACTAATCATATAAGTGTGAATGTGTGCGTGTGACCTTACGCGCTGGATTTGATCAAATTGGTTTACAGCTAATGATGGATGGAATCCGGTTGTTAAAGTATAATGCGGGCAAATTTGGGCTGGAAGCTTATGCGGTTGAACTTGAAAGTTGAAACCTTAAGCAGCAACCTTTGAAAACCTTTTCCTCTTTTTCATTTGGCTGATTCAAGTTGATAGAAAATTTGATGCTCTTCACATAACTTTCTTTCGTCCACACGCGTGATTTGAAAGTGCCCCCTCAATGCCAATCAGAACAAAATTGGCCCTTAAACCAATAACAAACCAATTGTTTCAAGTGAAACAATCTTTTTGAAGTAAAAAGTCATAAAAGCCATGTGAAAGCCAAAAAACGAAAAAAAAAGAAGGAAACAAAATGACTCGAACTTGGCTTTTGTTTTTGTTTTTCGACTTATGATAAATTAATCAAAAAGTTGCAATTGAAATAAAATTTACGTGTGGAGAATTGAACCTGATACTTAGTATGTTAAGGAAATTAAATTATCCAAAAACTTAAGCTAATGGATAAAAGTTAACTATACATCTTAAAAGTTTAATTACTTAACTTAATAATCATTTTTAGATAAGGACGTTTATAATTTTTTTTAATGCATACACGTTCTTAAATTATTTTTTAAGAAAATTATTTTTAATAAATTATAAAATTATGTGATTTAATAAAATTTTAATTAACTCTCTCAAATTTTGTAATTTAAAAACATATTTATATAAATAAATAAAAATAAGAGCGTCCACACTAAACAAAAAAAACTCTTTAAACTAAATAATTATTTACCCAGATGTTTTACTATGTTCAGTCAAAAAATTTGAGGTACAAAAACTATAATTTTTATTGAAGAGTGGGAGCTCTGCACAGTATTTTGTAAATATACCTAGAAAAAAAAAAAAAAGAGCATAAAGAAAGGAGGCATTAAATATTGGCTTACACGAAAGTCATGATCAACAAAGCTGACAAAGATGAAAGATAAGATGAGTGGGAGATGGGAAGAGGCTACGAACTCCTACCTGAAAAAAACAAGAAATGTCCTTGTTATCACGCGATTTCCCCAAAAAGTTTTTGCCCCCACTTTCTTCCTGCATCAACCTATCAATCCCCTTTTACGCCCAACATAATTTTCAAATTTGAATCTCGGATAGACTAAAACGCAGCGCTTTGAACGACAGATGCACGGTGCTTTTCTAACGGATAGAATTTGAGATGAAACATTTGTCATTTGTATGAGTCTGAGATGAACATGGAAGGCCCCATGTGAGACCAAATTACCAAACCCAGGAGCAGGGGTCCCACTATGCAAGCCAATTTGTTGGTCCCATTTCATTAAAACATTAAAAATTTTAAAAAAACTGCAATTTTTTTTTCAAAATAAATTTTAATGGGTTTTGTTCTTTTCCTTTAATACTTCGTGAACAGTTCGTCATCTTGCAAATTTCAATTTTGATGCTCAGAGGTCATTTCAACATCCCTTGGACTTGGGATAATCTGATACACAACTCTTCTAAGTGGGTGGCATCAGTTGATTTTTTAATACGGCGCCGTTTAGTCAGCCAGCTGGAATTAGGTAAATAAAAGCGGTAGCCTTCTAGTTAAGCAACATAATGTTGGAGGAGATGTTGACAAATTTGTTTGAGAATGTCATGGAAATTTGAAAACACTTGGTAACATGATTGCCATCGACACAACGGAAAAGTTAAAGCATTAATTTGAAGAGTACAAGAAATCTATTTGGATCATATCATTGGGTATACGCATGATTGCTTCTTGATGTGGTGTGTTCCGTATTTCTAAACCACCCACTTCATGAGGTATATTTTGGGATAAAGTTTCCATGAGTTTCTAATCCGTGTATGGTTCGTATGAGATAAAATCACTAGTTGGCGTATGGAAATTTGTGGATGGGAATAGTGACGAAAGTACAACACCTCACCCACATTCATCGTTAAAAATTTTCAAAATTTTGAAGTCTTTTATTGCTAGCTTCCTCGAGTCTTTGTTTTCTCTTCAATCTTATAATATACTCGTTACTTTTGGAATTGAGATTAGATAGTTGTAACTTAAAAGTTACAGTACTAAAATGTTTGATAAACACTAACTGTTGTAACTTAAAAGCTATGTTGATATAATTTTTCACTTGTATAATGAAAAATCTATCATATCTTCAATAATTTATCAAAATTATTATTTAAAATTTACATTTACCTTATATTACTAACTTCTATTTTATAGTTATAACATTTTTTCTACATTAGTTGTAACTTAAAAGTTACAGCACCTTAATCTCAAACGCGCCCTCTATCTGATTTGATTATAAAATTTAAGTTATAAAAAAAAGGGAAGAAAAAGAAAAAATAATGTGTTAGTAACGAAAATTTTTGGTGTAACATAACCTAGAGAATTTTAAATGAAGTGTAGGAGGCGAAATACCAAGCAAACTTATTATTTTAGATATCTATGATTGAATAACTTCAATAAATAAATAAAAAGTTGAACAAATAAAAAAAAATTCAAGGAAAGAGAGATCATCAGTACTCGGAGTATCTTGGGGATTGCTTTAAATTCTCAAGCAATCACTTTTACATTAGCTTTTAAAATAATCAGGTTTCTAAATAGTTTTAAACATGTTTGATAAATTTAGATTATAATACAATCACTTCTAAAATGATTTGTTAAAAGTATTTGGTAAATTAAAATACTAAAATCAGAATGTTTATGTACAATGTCCAAAATGTACAAATTTTGTTATATTGTAATAGATATAGAAATAATAGAATCTCTAGTTTTAATTAAAATTTTAAATGTATTTATCAATTACTTATTAAAAATATATATCAACTTGCCTTTCCATAAAATAAACTAATTCTACCAGTAAATATTTATATAAAATATCAAGAAATGTTAGAGGTGCTGTCGCCGGCGTCAGTGCCGTTGCCGACTTTCAAAATATGTACTAGACATTGATTGAGTGGCACTATCGATCACAAATTTCATACTCTACTCAACAGTAGAAATGTCTCCTGCATCAGAGGGGTGATGGCGGAGTACGCGCCACTGTAAGTTCATGGCCACCATTAGCCAGCGCTGTTTGGCTTCGAAACCACTATAATCATGGTTAGATGTTTCCAATCTATTTAATATCCATGGTGGTGCACATCAATTCGTCGTCGTTTGTTGGAGGCCTACCGGTGGTTGGAACAATTTGTTTAGCACATGCACTGCCATGATATCTCCTTCTCCAACGAAGTTGCCAATGTGCATGGTTCCGACGATTTTCAATCTAATAGTATTAGTGGTGTTGCCTAAGAAGTTTGTTTGCAAACGCCGCAACGGCGCCGTAAACGTCACTGGCAGTGCTTTTTTTTTTTTTTAAATTTTGTTCTATTAAATTTGAAAATTATTAGTAATAATAATAATTAGTCATATTATTTTGAGTTTTAGGATAATTATGAAAATACATACTTAAAGTAAAGATATTTAGGTATGAAGTATCATAAAATTTGGATTCTTAAAAAATTAAATTTTTAGAAGCTACTTTCATAGGCTTTTAGATGTTAGTATTAAAAAAAATTATCTGATAATAAGATTTTCAAATAATTTATTTTAAAATTATTTACCAATTGCTCTCGGTCTAAAATTGACAGAAAAAAGAAACATGTGTAATTTTCAAATGAGGTGAAGTCCTTAATGACTAATGAGTATGGCTATATGATGAACACACGACAACCATAACGCAGTTATTTTATATTTTACATGACTGCCATGCAAGGTAGTCTAATTGGGCCAACTAGGCCCATGAAACTAGAAAAATCATAATGAAAAATAGCTTTCAACTGTGCGAGGAAAACCTAAAGAAGAAATAAAGTAAACCACTGAGAGAAATAATTTTTTGGAAGTTAAAGAGAAAATCATTTGAAGTTGTGTATCTGTGGCTGTGGGATCCATACAAGCATATTTACAACTTTCAAAGCAGTTCCTAGACATTAATTGCTGAATTTTATTCATTGGCTATATGATATTTATGTCACAGAGGTGACACATATTTGCTGAAGTGATTGAATTCGATCTCAAGGAACTTATCCGTGTCTCTCGGGTTTCCTTATATGAGGAATTATTGGGCATCAACTTCGTCTGAGCTTTAGATCGTAAATAGTAGTTCTTGACATTTGGTGAAAGTAGTTATAAATGCAGAAACAATCAACAAAATTCAGTATCCTAAGGAGTTATAAATACAGAAACGCTCAACAAAATTCAGCATCCTCTTATGTTCTTTAAACAGGAAAGTGTTAATAATGTTGAATGTGAGAAAAGTTAAGGATGCTTCTTAATTTTAACACTGCCTGTGATGCTGTCACCTTATCTTTATATTTTCTTAACCATAGTGCATTTTGGGGTGACGGTACTTGGCCTTCACTTGTGCTGTCTCGGGTATAAGATCATGGGTCGGAAAGCTGTTACTCTGTACATAAACCCCAAGAAATTTGGCAATATCGCTAAACCTTGCATGAAAGAGATGATAACATTTCTCAACTGCATGTCCCTTAACCAGATGAATAGTGAGAATTGTGTTAGGCAAAAGGATCTTTTGAGTGCCTGAATGGATGGACTGGTGATTTAACTCATCTATTTAGAGAATTTAGTTCTCTTGCTATCTATTGGATAAAGAACTAATGGTTGTTTTACAACCTTTGTTGCAGACCAACAAAAAGAGAAAGCCTTGGGGAAGCATTAATTACCACCTGCGGAGGCTTAACAGTGGAAGGAAGTAGTGTGGATCCAGGAAAGAGGCATGCTCAAAGCTTGCTCGTTGTCTGTCAAGTTTGTCACTTAAATCTTGAATTGTTTGACAGAGATGGTAAGGGTTTGTTGTCAATTGGAGAATTTTTCACATATTCTTCCTATCTGCTTTAGATGTGCCACTATTGAGAAATTTTGGAACATTATTTTAGCAAACTTATGTCGTTAAAATAACACATATTCGCTTGAGAATGATTTAAGTAATATCTGATCAGAGTTTTCTGTGTCTAATAGAATGAAGTATAGATTAATTATGTGTAATACAACAATAGTGCGCATATGGTGGTTGAAGAAAACAGGTGTTTGACGAAAATACGGAAGTGTTTGAAGAAATGTCTCTATGATAACTCTTGGTAGTGAGGTCAGAATTCATTATCTTGGTGCTGATGTCTAGACGAGCCCTTGATGATTCAGCATTGAAGATTTAAGCGTGGATACTAGCTAGGTGATTTAGACCATTCATGAAGGTGAGGATATTTAGTCAGATTTGAGTATGAACAAAATGTTCACGCAAGGACATGGGGTCCATCAATTTTTTGGATTTTCTTAGGACCATTTCTGGCCACTAAATACAGAATATGTGTATTAAGAAGTGCTCTGGATATAATGAATTTTATTCTGAAATAGTTAAGTTTCTAATCGATTTGGTTCATCCTGCATATTGTTTTAAAGCTCTTTCCTTTAGGTCATTCTGATCTATGGTTGGTGCTTATTTAATAAAACTCACATTTCCATGCAATTTCTCAAGTAGCTCTATTTTCTATCTTCTTGTTGATGAAGTTTCATCAAGAAGATAGCCACATTAAAACAACTTAGCCAATTATATGTATTACAGCCGATTAAGACCAAGGTGATGCGCCTACCCATTTAATGGATCTCATAGCGGGGTTCATAAGTTTTTTTTTTTTTCAATTTCAAAAATATTTAAAATTATATAATTTAATTTGTAGGTTCTATTATGGGATCCATTAGACTAGCCAAATGGCTTATCTTCATAATGTTGAGGTGGTGCTTGTTCTATATGAGTTTTTCTCAATAAAAACAGACTTCTTTACAGTCTAGGGGCAGAACCATTAGGATATGGGGAGGAGCGGGCCAATGTAAGAGATTTAAAAATAATTAATATGTAAAATATTCTGTACTAAATACAATAGAGGTTAAAAGATATTCCTAAATTAATTTGTATTCCCAATATATTTAATCTTTTGTATCCTAGCTTTTATTGTAAATGGTTTAATCATTCACACTATCTCTAAAATCCTACAAATTTATTATAATTTTATTACTATATATCTTTCCTTATAGGAAGTAGTAAATTTAGAAATCATAATTCTCTTCTCTAGTTTAACATTCAATTCAAAATTTTATTTTTCATCTCATCTCTAAATATATGTGCTCCACTCTTTGACAATGTTAGCATTTTATCTAGCTTTTTCCTTAATTTTTCAACTAATATTTTATTTTTTAATTTTCTGATTTAAATGGCAATGAGAAATTTCATCTATTGAACGCCAATATTTGTTCATATTATAACTTAAATTCAAGTGATGGTGAGTGCAATGTGCTTTTATGGCCGGCTAAGTTACACTTAAGGTGTAACTAATATTTTATTTTATCATTTCCAAAGCCAATAGAGTGTAAATTTTATTTCTTGAAAGGATATTGAACCGAAGTTTAAGAAATTTTTTTTTTCTTGTTCATTTGCTTCTTTCAATATATATTTAAATCTTATATGATTAAAGGATCCAAAATGCACAGCAGCAGTGCATGGTGCCCCAGGAGTCAGTTTACCATTGGATCTAACACAAAACTTGTTTCTGCGTTAGATCCAATGGGTATTAGAGCCTGGGATACCAGGTGCATGGTAGCAATGACCATGATTAAATACATTCGTGTAAGACGAGTAAGCTTATTGAAAGATGAATAAATTAACATATTTTCATCTTTTGATTCCACCCACTGTGTGGACCACGTTATTTTAGAGCTCTGTCCCACTTGACCCAGCTTACTGGAACCTTCTTAAATATATTTGTTCCACAAAATAAATTTCTACATGATGCGTGCAATTATGCAAGCAAGCAAACAAACAAAATCTATCCAGTTGGCTTAATTGTTTTATATGTGCACAGAATTTGATTGAGCATCACTCTCTTCCTAAATATTTGTGCAATAAATTGATTTTCTACATGATGCAGGCATATTTAGAGTAATAATTGAGAAGGCAAGCACCAGGAGACCGACTATATGGAGACCAAGCAAGGATCCTGTAGAATACCAAGAAATGGAAAGCGAGTTATCCTTTTCCCTCTGCCATTCCAAGGCCACATAAATCCAATGCTTCAGCTCGCAAGTGTTCTGTATAGTAAAGGATTTTCAATCACCATAATTCACACCAACCACAACCCTCTAAACGCATGTAACTACCCTCATTTTGAATTCCATTCCATCTCTGCTGGCTTGTCAGAAACTGAAGCCTCCACTGAGGATATCTCAGCTATTCTACTAGCCCTTAATGCGAAATGCGTCGTGCCATTCTGGGACTGCTTGGTTAAGTTGACATCAATCTCAAACGTTCAAGAGGATTCTTTTGCCTGCATAATCACAGATCCTCTCTGGTACTTCGTACATGCTGTTGCTAATGACTTCAAGCTTCCCATAATCATTTTACAGACTAATAGCGTCTCTGCCTATCTTGCTTTTGCTGCCTATCCAATTCTGCGAGAAAAAGGTTACCTTCCTATACAAGGTGAGATATAATTCGTTTGTTTGTTTGATTATTAATTTTTTGCCAATTAGCTTAGTTTATGATTTCGGATATGAAATAAGAATTTTGGCATTTGAATTTAGTTTCTAGTCCATCTACCACGATAAAGCTGCTATATGCATCAATGAATTAATATTATTTTGAATCCTAAGCACTCATTTAAGTTTAATTTGTGTTTCTCTTAGATTCCCAGTTAGAAGAACCAGTGATAGAGTGTCCACCACTAAGAGTCAAAGACATTCCAATTTTTGAAACAGGAGATCCCAAAAATGTTGATAAAGTGATATCAGCCATGGTTAGTCAGACAAAGGCCTCTTCAGGAATAATATGGAACTCCTATCAAGAACTTGAACAAGTTGAGCTGACCACAATTCACCACCAGTACTTTTCAATTCCAGTGTTCCCAATAGGTCCATTTCACAAGTACTTTGCAGCTTCTTCAGGTAGCTTGCTATCACAGGATGAAAGTTGCATTTCCTGGTTGGACAAACACGCTCCTAAATCAGTAATTTATGTAAGCTTTGGCAGTGTTGTTAATATTGACGAGACCGAATTTTTGGAGATAGCTTGGGGACTAGCCAATAGTAGGGTGCCCTTTCTTTGGGTGGTCCGGCCAGGATTAGTCCGTGAAGCAGAATGGCTTGAACTGTTACCAAAAGGGTTTGTGGAAATGTTAGATGGAAGGGGGCACATAGTGAAATGGGCTCCTCAACAAGAAGTGTTAGCTCATCCTGCAGTTGGAGGGTTTTTGACACACGGTGGTTGGAATTCAACATTGGAAAGCATATGTGAAGGAGTTCCTATGATTTGCCAGCCTTATTTAGGTGACCAAATGGTTAATGCAAGATATATTAGCCATGTTTGGAGACTTGGTTTGCACTTAGAGCGGAAGGTGGAAAGAAGGGATATTGAAATAGCAGTTGGAAGAGTAATGATCGAAACCGAGGGCCAGGAAATGAGGGAGAGGATTTTGTACTTGAAGGAGAAAGCGACTCTTTGTCTAAAGCCAGGTGGTTCTTCATATCAATCTCTTGAGAGATTGATCGATCACATACTGTCATTTTAATTTTGTCAATCATATATCTTCATTGACTATGTAATAAGTTCTAGAAACAGATTCATAATTTCTTTCTTTCTTTCTTTTTTCCTTTTTTTAAAAGGTGAAACATACTTATAATTTCAGTAAAATAAACAATACAACAACTCAAGCCATCTCTTTACTTTGTATGATTACATTATGATTAAATAATTTCAATCAAAAATGATTTTGAACAAATAAAGGAAGTTCCGTGGGATGAGAGTTCATGAGTGCTCTTAGACGGATGGAACAAAATTACTTGTAAACTTCAATCATGCAGGTGATCATAAGCAAAATGAAATCCTTGAAGAGCATGAGATTACATGACAACCATTAATAATTGAGTTATGACTATTCAGCTCTTATTTGTTGCATTTATAAAATATGTAAAAATCATTCTAAGAATAATGTTTCAAAAAGAGATCCTTATTTTATTAGAATAGGAAATATAATAAAAAAAACAAAATATATATAATATATTATAAAATATATATACTATGCTAAAGTATGCATTTTTTAATTTTTTTTATTTATTTCATATTTTAATAAAATAAAGAATTTCTCATTAAATAATGACTCGTGATACCAACATCATAATTTTTTTTTAAGAAAAAAAAATATATTGGGTTGGTTAGGCCCATAAAATTTGAAAAGATCTATTGGGCGCCTTTGTTCTGCAATCAAACTCAGCCCAACAGATCCCCGAACCGCATCCAACTATGCGGAAGAATCAGGATCAGACGTGGCAGTGAAGACTTCGACAGCAAAGCCCTAACAGCTTCGAAAGTAAATTACAAAAAACACTGGACCGGTCGTTGCCTCGCCATCTCTCTAAAATTGAAGGCTTCGACCCTGTAACTTGCTCTGGTATCTTTTTTTCAATCGAAAATCCTAAAATATATTTTAAAACTGGAAAAGGAATGTGTGTATATATTTTTCAAATTTTGTGCATTTCTATGTACTTGGGTTGGACCAATGTTCCATAAGTTGATTTACTCCTAATAGTCAAGCAGCAATGGAGCAATGTGAAAGAAATGAGTCTACGTTTTGGGTGTCATAATGATTTATTTTGTGCTTTGAATGAGTTGTATGGAAAGTAAATCACCGAGAGAATCCACTGTTTGGAAGAAGTGTGTTTGTGGCGCTTCTAAAAGCATGTATACAACCTTTAAATTAATTTGTTATCCTAGACTCTAAGCTCGGTCAAAATAATAAAAATTAATACGATTATGTAATGTCCCTAATAGAGTTTAAATATATTTGCTGAAGGGATTTGAGTCCAATCTCCATGAACTTAATTTTTCTTACGTTAGGAATCCTCTCTGATGTACTTTAGACTGAAATGCATGTGAAATGTTGAATATGCAGGAAAACTGAAGAATGTATCTTGATTTTAATATTGCTTACAGTTCTTAACCTTAGAATGGTTTGGGTTTCATCTCATCAAAAGGTTGGTTAGAAATACTCTGTTTTCACATATGCAGTTCGAGTCATAAATCCATGGGTTGGAAAGCTGGTACTCTGTGCATAAACCCCAAGAAATTTCGGCAAAATTGCTAAACCTTGCATGAAAGAGATGATAACATTTCTCACTGCTTGTCTCTTAACCAGATGAATAGCGAGAAGTGTGTTAGGCAAAAGGAGCTTTTGAGCGCATGAATGGACTGAGAGGTGATTTAAATCTGATGTGCAATTTTTGCATCCTCTCTCCTGTATAAAAAATTCATCTATTAAGCGATTATGTCCTTCTTATATCTATTGGATATTAGACTTTATGTTTTCTATTAACTTTGATGCAGACCAACAAAAAGCCTCGGGGAAGCATTAATTACCACCTCCAGAGGCTTAATAAGGCAAGGAAGTATTCTGGAACATTAATTTAACAAATAAATGTAGTTTAAAATAATACATATCTTTTTTAGGATTTTTTTTTAATTTGTCAAATGTGTTAAAAATTGAAGTGTTGTAATTTTTAAGTTATAGTTACTATAAAAAAAATACTATAATTATGAAAAAAATTAATATTATGAAAAAAATAGTAAATAAATTTTTAAATAATAATTTTAATAAAATTATTAAAGATATAATATATTTTTCATTATACAAATAAAAAATCATATCACCATAACTTATAAGTTACTGCAATTAATATTTATCAAAATATTTTGGTGCTGTAACTTTTAAGGTACAACTACCTAACCTCAATAAGATATTCCTTATTTGATTATGTCAAATCAAATATTCTCTTTTGGGCGATGGGGGCATTTTATGCAATTAATATTTCGGATAATTTCTTTATCCACTTTTTTTCTGACATAGGATACTCCACGTACTAGTTCAATTATCAAGTATACCTAATATAGGCCGAATACCTCTAATTGATTTTTTGTAGTTATAAAACATCACATTGACACGTGTCGTTCTATCATTAAGCTTATATCTTTCCCCAAACAGTGTGTATACAATAGTTGAAGAAAACAACTATTCTAGTGTCAATATTCAGATCATTATGGGG
Source organism: Atalantia buxifolia (assembly GCA_030444775.1). Taxonomy (NCBI): domain Eukaryota; kingdom Viridiplantae; phylum Streptophyta; class Magnoliopsida; order Sapindales; family Rutaceae; genus Atalantia; species Atalantia buxifolia. The sequence continues at coordinate 15,886,526 of CM059838.1, forward strand.
ACCAAATCCTCATCCGAAGGAATGGGTATAACTTGTTCTAATAACTTAATTGGTCCATCATAAACTAAGGACCTTGGCAATTAATTGTCAACAAATAAAAGAGTTAGGTGTGTTTGGGATAGATCCTTTTGAAATTAAGGTTAGGTAAATAACCTTAAATATGAATTTAAAAACTATATAATTAAACACTTTAGTATTTTCCAAAACTTCACCACACTCCCAAACGGGCTATATAGATCCTATTTGAAATTAAGGTTAGACAACTGTAATTTAAAAACTATATAATTAAAGTATTTAGTAAACACTGGCTGCTGTGGTTTGAAAAACCAAGTTAATTTGATTTTATACTTGTACCATAAAAAATATATAATATCTTTAATAATTTTATTAAAATTATTATTTAAAAATTATATTTACTATATATTATTAACTTTTATTTTATAGATAATTATTTTTTTTTACAACAGCTATATCTAAAAGCTACAATATCTCCACCGAAGATGACCATAAACTTCTTGTATTATGCAGCTGCTGCCTGTTATGGCACAAATTGTGATGCCTGTTTGACCTTGATTTGTAGATTTTATCTTGATATCTTCATGTCTTGATGTCTGGACGTTGGCCTGAAGTCTTTGCTTCTAGCAGATTTCAGTAACAACATAAAATGACTTATATCATTATCTGTGTTGGAACAGGGGAAGCTAGTGGGCCATAAAGATTAAAGTGGAAAGCATTTGGTTGTGAAGAGAATTTAGCTTAAGTTCCGAGTAACTTTTTATAAATAGAAGAGAATGTTTTTTTCTCTTTTTCATTTTTTTCACATAAAGTAATAGATGATAATTTAACAAGAAGCTTTGTTATGAGTTGTAGCTTCTTCTCATTCTCCGCTTCGCGAATTAAGGTATGATTTTGACAACAACTTTTATGTAACTCGTTTTTCTACCACACATATTACTCCTGTTTTTACCACACCTCGCAACTACTCAATGTTTATACCGCTGGCCCTTATGATTTAACTCGGGGTCGGGGTATTCTAGAAGCTTGCAAAATTAGCGATTCAATTCAACAATATAAGGGGCCGAAGTTGAATATTTGTGAAGTACATAAACAGCTATTGTTTTAGCATATTTTTTATGTGAACATTATTTGATTGCGTCTATCGTCTAATATTTTGCTCTGAAAGGAAAGGCTACCCGGATCTGCCAAATTTGCTGCATTGCTATATTTATATTTATATTTATTTAGTGTCAAAAAAGAGGGGCTATCCTCCTCAGCAGTCAGCACCATACCAACAAGTCTAATTTTCATGCGCATCGCGGCCCGCCTGCTGCACTCTGTAATGCAGCAAAACCAAGAACATAAAATAAATAAATAAATAAAATATGCTATCAGCAGTCTTTAGAATGCAATTCCATCCTTTGATCCGTATAAATTTAATCAATAAAAATTTAATTTATAGATTGGTATATTGAATTATATTGAAAATTTTAAAATTAATAGTCGGTAGATTGAATATGGATTTACTTTTATAAATTCGCGAATCTGAAAAAAATAAAAATATTTATTTAATAAAAAATTAAACTTGTAAATGCGATATTAGTACTTACTAATAAATAAATAAGTTAAAATATAGTTACATAACACCATATTATATCTTATATAATAAAAATAAAATAAAAAATAATTAAATAAAAAATATAACTTCCTAAGTGATTAATTTTTATGTATTGATCTAAACAAATGAGATTTTTTTTGTGTACTATATTTTAAAATTTTAAATGTATTTTTTAACTTTATTTAAATAATTAATTTATTTAATTTTTATTTAATTTTAAATTTGATCAGCACTAAAATTATTTTTATATTAATTTTTTTATTTAGTTAGTTTGCGAATATGACAGAATTAAAAATTTTTAGGCCGCAGCCAATCTGCAAAATAGTGGATTGAATATAAATTGAGTCAAATCCGCATTTGATCTACAGATGTATGAATTGGATTTAGATTGAATTCCGTAGATTGGATTAGATTAAAAATTTATAATTCGAAAAATTGTCGATCGAATATAGATTGATGTCAAATCCACGAACACCCATATATGCTGTCCATCCGCCATTCCTGTCATTTTCGACTACTAGTTAATTATAATAATCCATAATAACAAAACAAAACTAATAATAATAATTTAGGTAAAAATTCTTTTTTTCCTTATATTTTAAAGTTAGTTCTCATTTAATTTTTATATTTTTAAAAATATCACAAAAATATTTTTGTCATTAATTATTAATAAAAATAAAAATTACTAATTACTAATTTAACTCCAAAAATTAAATAAAAATAGAAAGAATATATATTAATTTTTGTGGAAGCTCACACTAATATTGTAAAAATGAATTACTAATTTTTTAGTTATTAATAAAAAAATTTATTAGCTCCTCAACAGAGTGTTTCATAAAAATTAATATATATATTTTTATTTATTTTTGAAGTTTAATTAATAATTTAAATTTTTTTATTGATGTCCAACAAAAATATTATAGTAAAGCGTAATATTATAAAAGCATACTAAAAAGAACGAAAAATAATAATAAAAATATCAATAATTTAAAATCAGAAATGCTTTAAAGTATTTTTAAAAAATAAAAACACTAACGAGACACATATATAGATTAAACTAGTTTTTATCCTATATAATTTTAAATAAATTTGGGTCTCGCGCACGATTATACACGTATATATATGGCTGTCTCGTGGGATTTTTTCGAGTGGACGGTATCTTGATGAGTTGGGATCGGATCCTGAACATCTTTTTGGTTATTTGTGCAGCGCAATCGTTTTAAATAATTGATTAACCACATAAAATTTTCCACATGGTGCCATGTGAACAAACAACTCTATACAGTGAGAACTGAGAATTGAGAGAGCAAGCAGCAGCAGCAGGAGATCCCCATATGGAGACCAAGCAAGAATCCGGTATTTCACCAAGAAATGGAAGGCGAGTGATACTTTTCCCTCTGCCATTCCAAGGCCACATAAACCCGATGCTTCAGCTTGGGAGCATCCTCTATGGCAAAGGATTTTCAATTACCATAATTCACACCAAATTCAACTCTCCAAACTCATGTAACTACCCTCATTTTGATTTCCATTCAATCTCCGATGGCTTAACTGATCCCTCCGCTGAGGATGTCACAACTATTCTTATAACCCTAAATGCCAAGTGCATGGTGCCATTTCGGAATTGCTTGGCTAAGTTGGTGTCAAATACAAATAACAATATTGCTCAGGAGGATTCTGTTGCCTGCTTAATTACAGATTTTCTTTGGCAATTCACACATGTTGCTGATGAGTTTAAGCTTCCGACGATCATCTTACAGACTCATGGTGTCTCTGGCTATCTTGGTATTGCTGCCTATCCACTTCTACGGGATAAGGGTTATGTCCCTATCCAAGGTGAGAGCCGCATTTTTCTGTCTTTTTCTGTCTCTCTCCTCATTATTTGTGTATAGGTGTCCAAGTTTATTTGTTTGTGGATAGAAAAAATCAAAAATTCATTTCCGGTGGCATGATTTTTTTTTCTTTTCATAATATTAAGACAACGATATCTTCAGCTTCTTGCCGGCATAGCTGTAGATAAAAATGAATTTTTTAAATGTTCTCCTCCAACCATTCATTGGTGGAAGTGAGATTGTGGGTTCCCCACTCACAAGGGTCATAAATTAAAAAAAAAAATTACAAACTTGAGAATGTCAAAGTAAAAACTCATTTACTTAACGGGTCAATCTTATGAAAACCAATAAAGTCCTAAAGATTGCTCCGTCAACACTGTGCGTCACCAGATCGAAGAGGCTCATTAATTTCGACTTGGTGTTGTACAATAATATTGTCTTCGAGAATTGAATATGCTAGATAGCGTTAGATAAAATAATATTGTGCAACTAATGTTCTAGATATATGTCATTGGAGAAGAAGAATTGCATGCTACTAAACATGGTGTGAGAATTCTGGTTTTTAATTTAATCATGACTTTTATATTTCAATAAATCAAGATGTGTTTAATATTTGAATCCTAAAATCAACTGTCACTCATCTATTGATAATTTATTTCATAATTTAATAAAATTATTTATCTATCATTTAATAGATGAAATGTATTAATCTGTTGAGACTTTTAATTTACTTGAGTATTGACGTACCTTAGCATTACTCTTTATTTATAAACTAAAATTAGTAAAATAAAGCTGCAATTGGTATACAACGATTCATATGTTTTTCTAATGTTAATAATGATAAGTAGCTACTAATAAGTTTACTCTAATTATTGTATTTTAATAGATCTCATGAATCTCGAAAGGGCGTACAACTATAAATCCCAATGTTATTTACATGTATTTATTTATTTATTAGCATTTAAGTGGGGCGGAGTAGGCCTAATGTATAATGAATGTATCTCATTTCATTTGTTTTTCCCCGTTCAGATCCCCAGTCAGAGTCACCTGTGATAGAGTACCCACCGCTGAGAGTCAAAGACATTCCAAAACTTGAAACACGTTATCCGGAATATAATTATCCGTTGGTATCAGCCATGGTTAACAATATAAAGGCTTCTTCTGGAATGATATGGAACACATTTGAAGAACTTGAACAAGCTGCACTGACCACATTACCCAAGGAGTATTTTGGTATCCCAGTGTTCCCAATAGGCCCATTTCACAAGTATTTCCCAGCTTCTTCAAGTAGCTTACTATCACAGGACCAAAGCTCCATTTCTTGGTTAGACAAACAGGCACCTAATTCAGTAATTTATGTAAGCTTTGGTAGTGTTGCTGCTATTAATGAGACCAAATTTTTGGAGATAGCATGGGGCCTAGCCAATAGCAGGGTACCTTTTCTATGGGTGGTTCGTCCAGGATTAGTTGATGGAGTAGAATGGCTTGAAGCATTGCCAAAAGGGTACTTGGAAATGGTAGATGGAAGGGGATATATAGTGAAATGGGCTCCACAACAGCAGGTGCTAGCTCATCCTGCTGTTGGAGGGTTTTTGACACACAGTGGTTGGAACTCGACATTGGAGAGTATATGCGAAGGAGTCCCTATGATTTGCCAGCCTTGTTTGGCCGACCAGATGGTGAATGCAAGATATGTTAGTCATGTTTGGAGAGTTGGGTTGCACTTAGAGGGGAAGCTGGAGGAGAAAGAAATTGAAACAGCGATCAGAAGAGTAATGGTGGAAGCCGAGGGCCAGGAAATGCGAGAGAGGATTACCTGCTTGAAGAAGAAAGTCGATGCTTGTCTAAGGCAAGGAGGTTCTTCACATCAAGCTCTAGGAAGGTTGGTTGATCACATTCTGTCATTCTAGTTTTTGCAATCCTACATTCAATGATTCTGTAATAAGTTTTTGAGTGTCCAAATTAGCTTGATGAAGATGCTCAAACGAGTTCAACTGTGCTTTTTATTTTCTGCTTCAGACGTTTTAGTCGTCGATCAGGTAATCAACATCTATTTCAATCTTCAATCCTGGAAGTGTGTATTTTGTATTGTTGAACTTCAACAATTTAAATTTCAATCTCCCTTTCTAAATTTTAGAGTGTATTTGATATTGTTGCTTGTTTCATAATTGCAATTTACAATGCCCTTGCAAGCAATTTCTTATCTGGCTGTAACAGGCAAACATTTTTCCAAGAATGAATTAGTTGAATTTTGGACTTCGGTAGGATTTAGGGCCTAAAATTGGCCCATGATATGGGCTATATTGGTGTCTAGAGTTCTTGGGCCATGGCATAACAATTGGCAATGAACTTTAATCAAATGAATCAAACTCTAAATTCCTTGTAAAATTCGATCATCCATCCAAATTATTGAAGTTCAGAACTCATTAAAATAGTGAATTATTTTGTAGAAAAATGGTATGCTATGCCTGTGGCCTATTGGAGCCTATGTCTTGTAAGCTATGAGCAGCTGATGATGTACAGAATCTTATTCCTTTGTCAGATGCATGTGCAATTATGAACTAAAGTTTCGTTACACAGTTTCTCTTTTGAGGCTGAAAAGCCTCATTGCAGTTGTGGGAACCAATGTCAAGTTCGTGCTCGATCCCACTTGACCCAGGCACCCAGCTGCTTGCATCTGCAAAGGCTGTAATAGAAAATGAGGAACTGCTTTCATGCATCATTTTATCTGGACGTACAACCAACCTTAACCTGTTTACATGTCGTCATCATCATCAATTATTTTTGTTTTAGAAAACAACAAAATGTTGCCCATCTATATATCCATGTATACTGTGTAGAGACAGGAGAGGAAGGGGACAAGTCAACGTGCTAAAGCTGTAGTCTTGCTTCCTTTCCAACTAATTAAAATCTCTGCATAAATGTGAGGTGGCTTTTGACATGAAAATGAGCAAAAAGCCGTACGTACCCTGTCAGAATGTTGATAGGGAATTAGATTCCAGCTCCACCAACGTAACTATTCATTTCTTAGAATCTTTCACTATTAAACAAATTAAAACCTCCTTTCAAAAAAAAAACAAAACAAACAAAAAAACAAATCAAACCCTCCCACGTTCTGGATGATGTATATATTAGCCGGCGGTGGCACGATGCTTCATGCATGCAGATTAATTAAACTAATTAAGGGACATAGATAGTTCCTGACTGAGCCAAAAAGGCTAAAACTAATAGCTCCATATTTGTGAAAGTTAAATTGAACATGTTCACGCACATCTCATATATGTTAATTATCTTCTTGGATATATTTGTAAGACACTTTAATTTTTAAATTATTAAGGAATTTGCACTTCATTGCTAGAATATTTCATACTCCTGTCATTTTAATTATTTTATATGACATAATTATCTCGACCCACTTAACCCATTTGAAGATGTTTGAGACGATGTACCTCCACTGGACTTTGTTAATTCCACAGTTAAGTGTTTTGGTAAATAACAATTTTTATTTTTATTTTCTTTTTATTATTCATTCTCTCATTTATATAATTGACGCTTTAGTAATTTCATCTCATATCTGATCTGGTTTCCAAACTATAATAATTTAGTTTCAAACATTTCCGGTCAAAAAGCAAAATTTGTTTCTCATTGATTTTTTTTTTCTCTTTTTCTTTTAAATTACATTACAAGTCCACTGATATTTATTACAAAAAATTGAATTTACTTTTAAATATTTGAAAGAAAATTAATATGTAACGCATAGGAGATGACTCAAAATCTTACCTATATAAGAAGAAAGGGAAGTGGTTTACTACCAAGATATTTTATCCACGGATTTAACATGATGGGTAAACTCTTAAATTAGCTCGTGATTATACAATAAGGAAAAATCACTTTTATATTAAATTGCTCCTTTGCAAATTGCGGTAGTATTCTTACGAAAGCATAATGGATCTAACTGAATCCGTCAAAATCTCATTGATCTTAAATAAACTAACTAAATGTTCTCGGATATATGTCAGTCTATTGCTGCTCTAATGGTTACCATAAAAATTAGTGTTATTAATACTCAATTAGATCTTATATAAAAAAAACTCAATTAGATAAATAAGTCGAATATCATTTACGTCATTAAAAGGGAAAAAAAACATCTGTATAAATCCTAGAAAATTCTAATAATACTTTTGCGAAATGGTGCAAAATAGATAAAAAGGAAATGCCTTGTCATGGAAAAGCAAGTGCATATAATGAACAGACGATGTACACATACAAAAGAAAACGAGGGATGATGCCAGCGGTGGCGGCGTATCGTGCTATTTCTACCGTCCAGATCGGTCCTAAATATTCCATAGGATTTGATTTTTGCAAATGGGACCCGCATTTGCTGATGTGGCACAAGGAATTTCCGACCGCGAGCATCTGATGATAAAGATTGATGTTGGCTGTACACTTTGTCGCTACATCTTTAATGGGCAGGGCCACCCATGCAGCCCATTCTTCTTTCTTTGAGGCTTCTCTCTAGGCTCCCTCTGTGCTTATTTATTTATTTCTCCCGTTAATTAATGAATGGGAGATTGCTGCTTTGCTTTTTGAAAAGAACGAATTTTACTGTGTTTTCTCCTCGATGTCTCATTACTCTCTTGGAGTTAAAAGATAAATTAACCTTTCAACCAAAAAGAATAGAAAAGAAAGAAGAATAAGATTATTAAAAGAATGATTCTTTGTGGATGCGATGAAATAAGGTTGGTAATGGGACAAGACGGGACAATATTTGTCAATCTTAATTCTCAATAGTAAATTGAGACAAAAATGTGTTTTGATCTCATCTTAATCGAGATTTAAATCCTAATTAAAATCTCAAATTATTTACGATGACATGAGTTTTTTTGTCATATGTTGCAAAATGTGTCAAAAACAACATGCCTTGCACTTACGATTAACTTGTCATATATATTAGCTAATAAATGAGTTTTCATACCCATATGAATAATATATCAGATTTACGAGATTCATTAAACTGACTTGTCATACATTTTTGAAAACTAAAAATTTAGGCCATTTGAGATCTTGATTGAAATTTTTAAATATCTCGAATCCCAACTCGAGTAGTAAATCATAATAAAATTTTATCTCAAATCTCATCCTGAACGAGCCGGGATCACAAATCTTGATTAGGATTCGGGGATTTCTACCAAACCTAAGGTGAAATTTCAAGCTAAAATTTGGCATCTAGAGAGGGAGGGAGTTGGAATTAAAATTTAGGTAAGAAGCAAACTTTTAGAGGTCAAGATTTAAAAAGAATAATATTTGAGATCTCAACATTTGAGTTTTAGCTTAACTGCTTAAGTATTAATATTATGTGTTATTCATTTATTGGATGATGAACATAAAATTACTTATTATACTATCGTTTATCTAATAGATGGATACTACATTAATTGGAACTCAAATTGAGACTCAAATTTTAAAATACTTAACATTATTCATTTAAAAGGATTAAGCAAACATTGGCTACACTATCAAGATGTTAAAGTTATATATGCGAATTCATTACCAATACATTTTGGTGATAAAATTTATAAAAATTTAGTATATAAAATAATTTTTATCTAGGCTCTTGATGTAAGGTATTGTGTGTCGCAAGTAATGTACCTTCTCGAGGCCGTAGTTTGGGCTACAAGTGTTTGTTTTCGACATATAATATATCGTTTAAAGCTTACAATGAGAGGAACAAAACCCATAATTGCCTAAGCTGTTCTGCCCATGGTCGAACTGAAAATTTCGTTTCTTTCCTTGTCATTTTTCAGTTTTAAGATTCTTTTGTATTTTTCTCAAATTTTCTAGGATTTTTATCTTTTTTTTAGAACTCGGATTTGAATGCCATTTATTTTCCTTTTCTTATTTTGATTAAGAGAATTTAATTATCGTATTAGATCTCAGATTTGCCTATTTTAGTAAATTTGCGATATTTAGACTTGTTATAAAAGGAGCTTAAAACCCTAATTTTATTCATTCAGACTTTTCAATAAACTTTATCATTATGCGCGCATAAACCTTTGTTTCTTCTATCAACTTCCTTAAATGTTTCCATTTCATCAGCTCCCCGTTAATGAGATAAAAAGTACTATGAAACTATTAGACAGAAAGTAATAAAAATAAATTAAAATAATTAAAGAAAAAGCATCACTTCAAATTAAATAAAACATAAAAGTAAGAGAATTAAAAAAAAAATAGATGTTAAGGTCTCGCTTTGTTACAATAACTATAACATACAACAACAACAAAATAGTCTTTTTTGTAATTCTAAGTTGTTGCTACTCGGATAGCTACAACTAATTTGAGATGGTTGTTAATTTTAGGTTAACTATAAGTTCAGTTAATGTAACTTAGCAGCTGCCTGAATATTAAGTTCTTAGTGTAATATAGTGACTTAATCATTGAATTCTTGTCATATATATATCTAATTTAAATTATAAATGGACAATATACACTGAAAGTATCAAATATTTTATATTCAGTGATATTTGACCCCTTTGTCGTCCCTTAGGCCCAATAATTAATTTTATATTAGTTCTTACATTGTCTTTAGATAAAATTACTGAAAAACATATATGTTTTTTAATCTCTCTTTCCTGAAACTTTTAATCCCTTAATCACTAGATCTTCAGCAATTGGTAGCAACGATCTAATCATATTTGTGAGGGTTAATGAGTCAGCCACTATTGCAACTTGCAACCATAACAAGAAGTATCACTTTGGCTGTGTGAAATTAAATAGGCAAATCTTACATTAAGCTGACAATGTACGACTATTAACAGGCCTTGCCATTAGCATGACTACCACCATCTGCCTGCATGAGGGGCACCAAATTGATCAACATTGGGTAGATTAGAGTAACACCAAACGCTTAACGAAATACTAAACTATGCTTGCATTAGATTAGAATTAATGAGCAGTTTTTTGGAGTTAAACTGGTAAAGTGTGTGAAAAGTGACAATAAGTAATTATAAGGATAAATTGAGAGAAAAGTAATCACGTGATGACTCCTCAATTTATCTCACCAATTCTCTATTACTATTTATTAATTAATCACCACTCATATTTTATTTTATTTTATTATCTGACCAATGGACCCAACATGCCACATAAGATTGGCGGGACCAACTCGTGTGTCAATTAGAAAAGTCGAAAATTATGTGCTGATCAAAACCTGAAACTACTCTTTATCGAAAACGTGAAAAATAAAAGAACGGAAAGGATAAAAGATCAATCAACTAATTGGAGAAGAGACGTGATTTTGTCTAAAAACCTTTTTTATTAAATTTCTATATCAAGCTAAAGTTTTGAGTCAATAAGCATACTTCGAAAACGTATATACCTAACCGATATATGATTTAGTTTTTGGTTCATTTAAATTGCCTGATATATCAAGGAAAAGTTGTTAAGTCCAATATGCTTACCTCAAAAGTTTAAATGCGAATAGTGTCGCATATAAATCTCTTATCATTCTTGAATATCCAATATTCCTAGCAACGATTTTTAAAAATTCCAAGTAATTTCATATATTTGATTTTTTTTTTTAATGAAATTTATCCTGTCCTTTAGCTGCTGTAGCAAATACGATTTTTTTTTTCTTTCTGTTTAATTACACCCAGTGGTGATATGATCTTTGTGCTAATATTTTTGTATATGTTATTGCAAATGGTAGTTATTAGATAAAATGGGTGTGTAATTAAATATCAACTATATATTTTACAGGTTTTATGAGTTATGTTTGTGTTTTTTTTTTTTTGTTCACTGTTTTTGAGTAAAGCTCTGATGTCCCACCCTGAATTGTTATATACTAATATCATATTTTTTTCTTCAATTTTATTGCCTCTCACTTGTGAGGTTCATTAAAAAGAAAAAAAGAAAAAAAAGAAAGAACTACATATTATTATAAATACACAAGTGTTACTGGATCAAAATAAGTGGGGCAGACACTAGTCTAATACTATTTATTGTCATATCTTGAGTATTTCTCGATTTTATTAACCATAATTAATGTGTCGATTTTATGCTAATCTTTTTTACAATAATTGACGATTTCTAAAATATATGTAATTCTACAACAAAATTAAGTTTATGTGAATTAACTAACAAATTATTAAGTAAATAGAGCATATTATGTTAAAACAGTATCTATAACATGTAGAAGTAGTCATAGCGTCAATTATGTGCCTATGATATCATATCTATTGAGGCCTCCAGGCCACAGCATTAATTAATGCCAAGAGCAGTGGTTATTATAATCCGGCGATTCACATCAATCGATGGCTCATAATAATTACAGTACTTTTCAAATTTGGTGACGATGATGAGATTCCTTATTGCAGAAGATAGGCATGCATGCATGGCTTTCGTCTCATTCCTTTCCAACCCTCCAAATAATTTAAAGCGACTTGCATGATCCTCTACGACTCGACTTCTGGTCTTAATCCAAAAAAGGGGATTCACGAACAGAGTAAAGGAGTAAAGAAAGAAGGAAAAGACAGAAAAGAAAAAAAGAGACAAATTACAAATTGATGTTCGCAGTTTTAGGGCATGATATGCTCATTAAAGTTGAATTACAACTGGAAGAATTGTATGAAGCTGATAAAAAAGAGTTGATAAAGATGGGTAAAATTAATTCAGGGGTTTGATGTCGTAAACGATTAGAAAGAGATCTCTCAATGTAATTCAGCAAGTGCCGTGATGAACAGGAATTTCGCTCCTACGCTAATATAAGTTATGCTGAGTTTTTAAAAATCTTTTTGATAGTTTTGTCATATGGGCATTTCTAATGGTTTGTGGTTCAAATTGTAATTACCAAATAGTTTTATCAAATTTACGACATGGTATTTTTCCCAGCATAATATCATATCAATATGCATAGAATTCTAATCTGATAAGCAAAACGTTTATTGAAACCGAGCAAAACAATATATATGAGCAGTAATTCATGTGTTCAATGAGAATTTGATTTTAATTGATCTATGGAAAGGAAAGAATTAAAAAAACTCTCCGAGCATTATGTATTAAATATAAATTTCTGGAGAGAAAAAAAAAGAAAAAAAAAAAGAGGAAGGGGTGGTGCTGTAAAATGATGTACTGATGTCGCGTAAAAGTTGTAGGTAACAGGAAATTCACAGCTCAATGGCCCATTGTTTGATGTTTCAAGCTTAAAAGAAAAGGTAAAAATAACATTTCATCATCGTGAAGGAGAAATCGTCAAAATAACAAAAAATGTACGTTGCTATATTTTCTTATGCCACCCCGTAAATCGTCATTAATAATTTATTGAAGGCTTGCCTTCCCCCACTCTTGGGAATATACATCTTTAAGACTGAATTTAAATCCTATCGAATACTTGTAAATAACAAAAACTCCATATACGAATCTCGTCTGTGTCATTAATGGCTCTATCACTTGATCGCTCAATCACCAATCAAATTTTGAATATGACGTCCAATACTTATGATTAATAGTTCTGATCAATCAGTAATTGACGTCTTATATAATTGTAAGTAAATACTTTCGGTTGTTCTTTCTTTTCTAGAAATACTTGAAAAAACTTCTGTCAGCCGGCGCACGTATGAACTTCTATCAGCAATCACACGTGCTTCACACTATTAGTAATAACCTTAACTTGTATAATTAGCATATGTAGATAGCTATTAATTAATAGTAACCTATTTTTCACAGACACAAGATCTATACAAGTAATTAATGGTCGGCAGGGTAGATAAGTTCTCTATCAATTTATTCATTCAAGTAAATTTGAACTTCCAACTTCTTTGAAACCCCCTTTGGCTAGTTAAAAAAGAAAAATTGAACAACTATATCCGATCAGTTACAAAGTGATTTATTAATAAATTGTATAGTAGTTGAGAAAATTAATGTGTCAAAGTTGATTCCCTCGTTTGGCAGCGCATTATAGATCTTGCAATTCCTACAGTTGATCCGGAATTTTGATTATGAAATTGAAAAGTGATCCCACCACAATGGACCATTAAGTGATATTATTTTTACAAATGTTATCATCTTTCTCTTTATCGTCCATGCAAATGCAGGAGGGGTCACAAAACTCTACTTTTGAGCATTAAATTACGCACACACAGTACCCACAGCATCTCAAAGAAAGCTTATAGACGAAGAAAATATCATCCACTCAAAACCCTAAAATATAATAAAACAAAAAGTTAAATGGAGAACGGAAGAATAAGATCAGCACAATAAACAAAAGCCCTTTGCCTAGCTAGCTATCTTTAATTTTCCCCTCTTCTTTGATCTCTTTCTTTAGTTCCCTTTTCTCTTTCTTTCTTTCTTGGTGGCTCTGGTATTCCCTTAGTTTGATTCTCCCACCATTTCTTAAAGACCCATCAAACTTTATAAAAGATAAAAGAGAAAATTCAAACATGGTTTTTTCATCAGTTCCAGTCTATTTAGATCCCCCCAACTGGCATCATCAGGTAAATTTTTTTTTTCCCTCTTCATTTTCTTTGAACCAACAAAAGCAGATTAAAGAAAAAAAAAGATAAATATTCCCATTCCTTTGTTATCTCTTCTTGAATATACCAAATATTTGTTTCTTTATAATTATACTTGTTTTTGATGTCTTTGGTTTATCTATTTTTCAGCAACCAAATCATCAACAAGGTGCTGGCAGTGAAAATCCTCATCAGCTTCCACCTCTTCCTTCAGCTCCTCATCATGTTGTTGGTGTTGGTGGTGCACCGGGCGGTGCTGGCTCGATTAGGCCTGGTTCAATGGCTGATCGAGCTAGACTAGCCAAGATTCCACAGCCAGAGGTACCCCTGAAGTGCCCTAGATGTGATTCCACCAACACCAAGTTTTGCTACTTCAATAACTACAGCCTCTCTCAACCACGCCACTTCTGTAAGGCGTGCCGCCGCTACTGGACTAGAGGGGGCGCCCTAAGGAATGTACCCGTTGGTGGTGGATGCAGAAGAAACAAGAAAAGCAAAAGCAGCAGCAGCTCCTCAAAATCCACAGCCGATAACACCGAGAAGCTCCAGCAAATGGGTAATTCAAATTCCACAAGCTCACTTCCCCCTGAGATTATTGGTCATTTGCAGCAACAATGTAATACACCTCATCAAATACCGTTGATGCCCTCTTTACATAATCTCTCTCAGTACAATATGGGGAGTATTGGGTTAAATTTTGGTGGAATTGGACCATCAAGTGGTGTTGGTAGTAGCCATAGTTCTGATCATGTGGGGTTCCAAATTGGAAGCAATTCAAGCATGAGTAGTAGCGCTGTATTATCGGCTGGAGGTGGTGTGCAGCAATTCACTTTCTTTGAGCCACCCAATACAGGCTTATACTCTTTCCAAGCTGAAGGTATTGAAGCTCCATCTTCTTTAGTCGTGGCTCCAAACCCTAGGGTTTCTGAGCAGGCTCCAGCGAAAATGGAAGATCATCACCAAGAGCTTAATTTATCAAGACCATTTTTTGGTTTTTCTGAGAATAACCAATATTGGAGTGGAAATAACTGGACGGATCTATCAGCACTTAATAATTCCTCTTCTACAAATCATCTCCTATAAAATTTAAAGCTTTAGTACTTGAAGCTGCTTCATCTGATCATATCACTACTACAGCTTTACGTAAGATAGATGACTTGAAGTGGGTGCATGTTCCTGTGAGCTTCTTGGCTTGCATATTCGAACTTCGGAAGCGGATGGAGGTAAATTGTCTCTTCATGATCCATGAAGAACCGAAGACTCTAGATTTAATTAGTTTTTGGTTACTCTTTTTTCCTTTTTATGTCGCTTATTTACTAAATTTTTATGTCTTGTATTGCATGGGCTTGTTTACTAAATTGTCTCTGTGTGTTCCAAGTTATGTATGGGACGATCTATTATTTGACATATGATATATAAGCTGATTTCTGTAGGAAAAAAAAATCCTCATGGTTACTTATATTTCATATTTATTTCTTGATCATGAACTCATGTGAGAGTTTAAAGTTTCATCACAATGAAAAAGATCAAGAGCAGCTTCCACAGAATCACTTACATTTGAACAAAATGATCATTAAACTAAAATGAAGAAGCATTTGGAACTAACTACTGTATATTCATCTCTATTTAGATAAAAGAGCATACATGGGTTGATTAATTGTTTTTGTTGAACTTTCCAGTGTTATGCTGTTTACATCAGCTGTGAATTTGTGCTTACACTTGGTGTTTAATTTCTCTCTTGTGCTTAAATTATCTTGTATTTGATGAAAAAATTTATATGGGAAAAGTTGAGGTCTCATGCACTCCTGTTACGGTCTCAGCCCCTCCTACATGAAGTAGATCTAGCAGAAGCAATTAATCTCCAATCATTCTCATTCACTGGAGATCAAATTACATCCACCACTCTTCATAGTTTTTGAAATTATAACTTCAGCAATTCCTTGATCCCTTTGGTTATGTTTCTCACTTTATTTTGCCCATGCCTTCACATTTGGCAAAATCTGAATTCCCCACAAAGCTTCTCGTCTCTCATTTTTAGGTGACTTATTACTTCTTTTCAGTCTTCACCTTCTCAAAAAAGGCTCAGTTTGCGGAGATGTAGAGGAAGAGAGAGAGAGAGAGAGAGAGAGAGAAGAAATGGAAGAGGGTTTTATCATGTAACTGTTTTAGTAATGATTTTGTAATTATAAGTAAGAATCATGAGATGCGACGTACTTATTTGTTGGGTGAAAAAAGAGAAACAATTCTTAGAAAACGCCAAAACTCCCACTAATAAACATGCAATATTTATATTCCCATTTTCAACCAAACCCAAGTGCGAAGTATTCTAGAAATTTCGTTACAACAATTAGCTTACATCACCACACCATTTACTGTCCAAATAATGTGGCCAAAAGAAAGTGAGACCTTTTTTTCAACCTTTTTTTAAGCTTATTTTGCCTCTCGATTAAGAAATCTTAAATGTATCTCGTATATACAAAATCTTCCAGAGTAATAGTTACCTTTATGTTATACTATATTGATATTATAATCTAACTAGCTAGGGTTACAAAAAGAAAAGGAATCAAGGGATTTGGCTTTTGAAAGGGCCAAGGGTGGTGCCTTGCAAGAACGAATAAAGCAAAGCAATCAAAGTGTAGAACACAAGCCAAAAAGCATACACATACGCTATGAACACACTCTCTCTCTACTTCATGATAGTCAGTTGGCAATGGGACGCAGGGCGCGGAGTAAAAACAGTTAAGTGTGATTCCAAAAATGAGGATGCATGTGGATGCTAAAGAAAAAGGAAATTAAAGACAGAAAAAGATACACACGGTATCCACAGAGAGAGTGGTTACTGTTTTGTGGTGGGGGATACGACGAAGAGCCATCAATGGAGGGCTCGGAATTCCAAGTGAAGAGAAGGAGGGGGAATAAAAAGAAGTATTTATGATTTATCCTAAGCTGTTCGTCTTGTTGAAATGTATGTGGATTGTCGTGAAGCTGCTTTAGACGACCCAGTCACCCAGCTTTCGCTTTTTAGACTTACATTGGACCTTGTTTCTCGCATTCATTCCTGCCCTGTTTAGTTTCTTGAACAATTCTTCTAAACAATATTATTATATTGTTTGGTCAGATTTTTGTCACACATCATATATTTATTTTTTATTTGGAAGTTGAAAGACACACGTCGTTTATAAATAATTATTACTAATCTGTATACGAAGTATGAATTGCAATCAAAATTATTCTAACATGTATATATATGTCAAATTACTATCACTATTACATGTAAATATGAAAATTAAAAAAAAAAACTGGATCTTTGCTGGGTAATTACAAAGATCTATTAAGTTGAAACAAGATTATGCCGGATTAAAAAATATTCACCTCTGCAGGAAATAAATTTACTTACCAGTTACATTTTTTATTTTAAAAAATAAAAAAATCATTAAAATAATTTTTCTCAATATTGTTTATTTTTATCAATTGGATTGTTTTATTACTAAATTGATGCCTTCTTTTGAGTTTTTTTTTTTTTTTTTTTTTACAGTAACGGGCCCTTGTGCCAATTATTTTTATCATATGTCTGTTGATTTTCATTTTTGATTGAGCTGTACATACATAATCAGGTCATCTATTGGATGGAAGAAGTAGGAGCATTGACTAGTCGTTCAGATCATTCATTTTATCGGATGGTTAGCGATCAAATAACTGAACAAAATAATTGTCACATTATGAATTCCCTCTCTCAATAATAGAAACTTTTATGGTCATTCAATAATAATTGTTGAATAAATAATACACGAGACGTAAACAATTATTCGACCCTATAACTTGATTGGGGAGAGGAAGAGTTATATACATGGTAAACGAGCTCTTAAAGTGTAAGAGAACTAATTTTGTAGAGAAAAATTTTAGATAGCAAGAAGATGTTTTGAAGTCATGAATGTTTTAGTTATGCTAAGGGGAAAAAAAATAGAAACAAAAAGATTTATTAAGGGTATTTTTAGAATTCTGTTAAGTGCGGAGAACAAAAGTTTGTAATTTAAATTTAATAAGCGGGTGTCTGATGTTCAAAATGTACTTTATTGATTTGATTTTTATCACACATCATGTATTTATTTTTGTGGTATTCAAAATATAAGAAAAATATACGAAGAGATTTAAACACTTGATTTTAGGTAATACAAACAAGAGGCGTCCACTGCTCGAGTCGGGAGAGGAAATTAAAATGTTAACGAATATATGCTTCCAGTGGGGCTCGAAAATAAAATTCCGAAACAGCTCAGCTTTGATAAATTATTCTGCTCCATGCGTGTCATTTTTTAGTTAGCCCTTCTTTTTAGTATCATATATATATACATATACATATATATATATATATATATAATTTAATAATGCATAAAATTTGCCGTTGTTTAATTTGTTATATGAAATTCAAAAGTCCGCTCACCTTGTTCTTTTTCCGCATCTCTATTTTAATTTGACTTGTGCGTTTTAATCGATGTATAGACATGGCAGCACGTAAGAGAAGAAAAAAGAAAACTGACCGCCAATTTTAATCGATTGGTCCACCATCTTCTTCACCCCCCAATCTTTTGAAAGAGGCAACTCAAGAAGATTTGCACGAACATCTATAACACGCCGACAGACCCCAATTCTTTTCTGACTTCGAACCTAGATGGTCCTAAAGATGTCGTCAAATGGAAAACTCGAAGTTGCTTCCCATTCAAATTTTTTCTAATTATATGCTGGGTGCGCTTTCATTATTTTCAAATAAATTAGCAGTAACGTTAAATGAATAAATCAAAGCATACGCCCGTACCATGATCACAATTTGATTGTACGCACAAAAGAAAATACTATGAATGAGGTAATATTTTCCTACTATCAAGCTATAAAATATAGCTACTAGTTGAGGCGTAACCATATTTTCTCATATCTATTCACCATCAAAACACACGGCACTGTGATTCACCTCAGAACCCCAAATTACATATATTTAAAACCTCAAAAATAACCCCGAAATTAATTAATTAATTAATAAAAAAAAAAAAAAAACTTACTAGTTCCAAAAATGAAACACAACACCGCCCATAGCTTATGCAATCTAACACCATCCTCTTTTCTCTCGTTCCTTCTAAGAAATTTTGAGTGGACAACTTGTTGGCACAAAAAGATATTAAAATTATTAAGTCTTATCCATTCATGCGTAAATTAAGAAGTTTTGTTCGTTGTGGCGTCGGCTGCAGCAAATTGAAATGGGAATACAAAAATCATCTCTCCATTGAAATTTGAAAGCTAAAGCTGGGCACGTAAAATTTGGTATCGACATCGTATATAAATTGGCTTGAATACAGGAAACATCTCTTCACTAAAACTTGAGGATGATCACAGTTGTACATGTTACAATGGTACATATCACAATACATGTCAATTGCATCTCAGTCTTTTCCTCCTCCCCCAATTTTTCGATTTGATGACTTTGTAGAGTTATCTCGTGGGTGTTTGTCCCCATTTCACACAAACAAATGAATAACTTACAGATTGGACAGGTGATCTTCCACCTCTCCTCCGCAGCAGCACTGCCTCTTTTTCAATACACAAAATAGAAAACAAAATGTTCAAATGAACAAATAGGGAAAAATAAAAAACCTCAGCTGTCAGCAGCATTTGATGGTAGCCTTGCCTCCTGTATCTGAGACTGAGACTGAGACTCAGATTGAACCTGAGCTTGCTTTTGCTGCTCAATAAACCTGCTCATACGTTCAAGCAGCTGTGCAGCTTTTCGCTTAGCCCTGTCTGTGCCGTTTTGTGCCAAATCCACCAGAGGGCCCATCACCCCAAGTTCCTTAGCCTCTGCTAGATATTGTTGGTCTCCGGCACAGAGATGTACCAAAACAGCAGCTGCATTCTCTCTGTTCCTGGGAGATCCACTCCCAATAACCTCCACCAAAACTGGCACTGCCTCAGCAGCCCCAATGGCCGCCTTCCCTTCAGGGTGGCTAGACAGTATGGCCAGTATGGCCAGTGCTTCATCCACCATTCCACCTCCAGGTTCTGTGAGCAAATGCATCAGTGTGGGCACAACTCCAGCCCTCACTGCCTTTCCCTTGTTCCCTTGGTAAATGCACAAATTGAAGAGTGCAGTTGCTGCATCCTTCTTTCCTCTCTGGGTCCCTTCGCTCAGCAGTGTCACAAGTGGCGGGATGGCCCCAGAAGCACCAATTGTAACCTTATTTTCATCAATCACTGAAAGGCTAAAGAGGGTGGCCGCCGCATTTTCTCGAGCCTCCATGCTCCCTTTCTTGAGCACATGAACTATACTAGGAACTGCTCCAGATGAGACAATGCTTCCTTTGTTATCTTCACAGATGGAAAGGTTAAGTAAAGCTGTTACTGCATGTTCTTGGGTACGAGAGTCAGGAGTTGAGAGAAGGCCTACAAGGAGAGGGATTGCACCGGCTTCAGCAATTGCCACACGATTATCTGCTTTCCGCTTGGCAAGAAGGCGGATTTCACCTGCAGCAGATCGCTGATCCTCAGGACTTCCAGATGTGAGCTTGCAGAGGAGAATCTCAATTTTGGTACGTTCTGCAGGTGAGCATGCAGATGAAGTTTTACTGGGTCGCGAACTACTGGGTCGTTTTGGTGGTTCAATGCCATTTGCTTCACACCACTGGGCAATGAGACTACGAAGGACATAATTGGGTGTCACTGCAGTACTAGTGAGAGTCTGTTGTGTCTTTGGACATGTCCTATGCCCTGCTTCCAGCCACTTTTCAATGCAGGACCGCTCATAGGTCTGCAGCAGAGTATGAAATAGATGAGAGATGTTAGAAAAATAAAGCGTCTCTTTTATTAGAAAGAAAAGGCTAAGTTCAGACTGTCTTTTGATGAAGAAAATATCCTGGACTTCTGAGAAGTGGAAACTGGTTATTGTAAGACATTGTGGTCATTCAGTTCAAAAAAATCTTCCCAAGTGGTAAACCCCTCCAGAGTTTAGATATTTCTAAGGGAGAAAAGAGAGCAACTAGTCAATTACTGAATGTCAAGGAATATTTCCTGACTTAATCTTTGTCTAGGCAATCAACTGGATGAAATGACATAAAACAAACTTAATTAAGCTGACAATTTTTTTCAAAATGCATGCCGTGTTTTACTGATATCTGAGTTAATTGAACAAGGTGGAAAGGAGATGGAACTTCTGGATAGAAATCTAGAAAAGGGAAGTAACTATGGTCCACCTGCGTTTCGCCATCAAAGAGCAGGAAATTCAACATGCAGTTACCTGTCCTGTTGAAACAATGACAGGATCCTTCATCAACTCCAGTGATATTGGACAGCGGAAATCATCTGGTATAACTGGAGCCTTGTGATTCCTATCGCTGGAAGCTTGACCACCCTGACTTGGACCAGGATTCTTTTCTTTCGAAGGCGCATCCAAGTTAGGGTTCTCTGTTTGCACAAAATCCTTAATCTTCTTCAACAACATTGACATCTTCTCAATGGTCTCCCCAGGATCTCCCCCAGTGGAAGCAACCATCTCATGCAATGCCAGTGACTCTTGTGTTAGATCAGCTATTCCCATCAGTTGTAACTTCTCAGCCAATCTCCTTAGGACAGCTGGATCTGTTGTTACATCATTGTTGTTGTTGTAGAGGGACAAAAGTTCCTCGTACAGCTCAACATCAGGTGCATCAACTCTTCCTTTGGCTCTTCTGAACTGAGAAAGAACAAGCTCAACCTGTACACCATAACAGTTAAAAGAGAATAAAAAACTGCTAGAATGATCCAAGGGGCTTGCCTTGAAGCTTGCTAGGAGTCACAAGGAGACTTTCACATTATTGGGGTGCAAACAAGCATTAATGTAATCTCACAATATCGAAACCAAAAAATAAAGACTCATATTTAACTGCTTATAGCAGTAGTCAGGATCCACCAAGCATTATCGCAAGATTCATACGCATCAAATGAGAAACAAAACATATTTAGAGTGGAAAAGAGGTCTCTTGTCTGGTTCTTCATTTTTAATAGCCCTAAATAATGAGAGCACGATTATAAGATGATGAATCTCTACCTGTTCCTTGACTTCATCTGATATGTCGAGGTTTTCACAGGAAATTGCACTCAAAGCTTGTTCCAACTGCGCTGTAACCTCATAGAATTTTTTCATAGTTTCACCCCTCTCTAAAACCTGCCAGTAGGGTGACTAAGATTAGTATATTTATAATCTGGCAGTATTCCTGCCACAAAAAAAAAAAAAAAAAAATCCTAGAATTTTATTAGAATAACAAATCCAAAAAGTGAACATACACAATAGATTACAAGGACAACCACAGGTTCTACAATGTGTGGCTATTACCAAAACTTGTGTAAGTTATATACGCAACATACATGAATATTGATTCAGAAATAGTTTAAATTATAAGAGTATTGTAGCAATTTAAACATACATGTGTGTATACATAGATGATAGGACTTAAACTGCCTGAATAATATAGGTTTTATTTTATATCTTTTTAGGACAATTATTGAAACAGAAAACCAACGAATACAGAAAATTTCCGTGTTTCAATGGTTTAAAACCAAAAGATCCTTCAAGAAATTCAAGATACAGTCCTAATCGTCCTAACTTGAATAATTGTAAACTTAATTTTTGAGAGAGCAGATTATTGTTCAGCCTTTTCAGGACAAGAATGAGTCAAAAAATTTCTCCTTCTTCGCAAATAAGCAAGGAACAAACTGTGGGCACCCACGGGAGGTGAATCAGGTTACCAAACAGATTTAAGCAATATTTCACACTTCCATCCAATCCATGAAAGAATCTTCTGATTCCCTCAACATAAAAAATTTTAGAATCATAGCTGAACAAACAAAAATCAAGAATACAATCTGTCTAGCCTCCTGCTTGCTCCAGGGTATTGTTGAATGTCTGTAACCATTTCTAACAATCAACGAGAGTTTTTCACTTTTGGAACTTCCCCACACACTTGTGACAGTTCCATTCAAACTTATAATAGGTGGAGATTCATGCAATAAAATCTAAAGAAGAACATCTGCCATACTGGAGAGTAAAACACTGTGCCTTAAAAATAAAGAAGAATGCGGCCATGCTTTTCCTTTCCTTTGTTAGTTCCCCCTTCCAATGACAAACCATGGCCCATAGTTCACAGGCCCTAAAAGAGTGCTCTTTCTCAGCCGATAAAAGCAACAGAGCTAGGGTGAAGGTTGAAGCTCATCTACTCTATACAGAGCTCATCACATCAAAATCTTCAAAACAACAACTACGGCAGATGTAATGAAATTTTTCTCTTAATTCACAATGGAGAATAAAAATCAGGTGCTAAAAGCCCAAAAAAAAAAAAAAAAAAACTAAGTCAGTTATGGCGTGCACATAATCACATATCTTATTTATCTCCTCTTCCTCCTCTCTTATCATCATAAATTCACTCATGAAGTTACGGAAAATTGAAAGAGTTGGACTATTGGCACCCCTTGATTAATCTCATAAAACCCCTGTTATATTACAATTAATTTTAAGGACAAATTTAACTAGAATTAAACCATTTATATTTTCTTTCTCTCCTCATTTTTATTTTGCTTACACAATATTAACTTTTTTATTATCATTAAAATAATTTGAATTTAAGAAGTAATCCTCTAAGCCAAAACAAAATTCTTGTAATAAACGTAACAACTTAATTAAGATACAACATAAAGGAAAAATAAATTAAATAAAATTTTATCCCATTGCAATTAATTTTTTAAGAATTCTCAAACTAATAGCTGAACCCAATGAACCCAAAATTTATAGGTACGATAAAATTGTATTAAACCCATAAATTATTCATTATTTTCTAAGTACAATGTTTTTCTCACCTTTTCTTTTAGATATTTTTCTTTAGAAATTAAATAATAAAGAGAAGAATATAGATATTAAGACTGAAAGAGTGAGAAAATTATTAGAAACAGAAAAATTCATAAATGAAAAGAGTGTTCATTAAAAAAGGGTATTTTTGGTATTAAATGGAATATAATTGAAAAATGGGTTTCAATAGGATTCTGGAGGGGTGCTAATAGTCCGATTCAAATTGAAAAACATGTCCGAAACCAATTACACCACAGCAATTAGAACTCACTACAGAGTTCTGCTTTGATATGACTTCAATAGTGCTTCCAGTCTTTCACAATCAAATCTTGAAGGAGAGACCAATCTTCATAGTTACATAGAAGAAGATCAAACAAGCCAAAGTTATCCTAACTTTATAAATTTTGTTTTCTTTATCCTTTCTTTCTGATTGATAAAAATCCTCCAAAAGCTACCATCAAAATTTTAGATACTACATGAATTCAAATCCTTGAAACAAGCCAAATTGGAACTACAAGTAAAAGCCTATATTTGTACACAGAGCCATAGAGAAACAACTAAATATAAAACATAAGAAAGGACAAAGTAATACTCTAAGTACTAAGATATAGATACAATCAAGATACACATGCTTGTCTTGACAAAAAGCAGAAAAATTTAACACATTAATAATGGATTGGATTTTCACAATCCATGCCTGAAAGGGACACTCGCAAAACTCAAGGAAAATGTATCAGGAATATAAGGAAAACAAATAAATTCTAGGATTTAGTATGAGATTCTAGCTCCTCTAGCCAATAACTTATAAATGACTATGACAGTTGAAACTAGTAGTCCAAGAAACATGGATGAAATGCATCAACACATTTTTTATGGACTCGAGAAAGGATCTGAAAAAGAAGGGAGTTAACATTTTTCTCTACTTCATTGCAAACCCAGTCAAACTTATCAGAAAAACCAAAAGAAGAAAAATAAAGGCCCAAAATTCCATTAGCATGTGGTGATAATTACAATTGTCACCTTATAATCTGTCCTTAAAATAATCAAAGAAGCAAAGAGAGACAAAATCCAACTTCAATAACACTACTAAACATAATCGCCAATGGATTTCCAACAAAGCAGAGCAATACAAAAAAATATAAAAGAACTGTAAAACCGCAATTTCTTATTAAGACTACATAAACCTAAACTAACAATTCAGCCAAGTTGAATTTTCAATTAAGTTTCATTTTTTATTAAGAAAAAAACAAAATAAATCACAAAATCCAAAAGTTCATTTGGAAGGTGCTAATTGCCATGCCATAAACATATTAACTGCTTCCACACTTGTTCACGTGTGCATAACCGATCAAATGCTTCATTGCCCTTTTACTTTCCCCTATTTTCTCACCAACCAAACAGATCGAACAATAAACAACGAAAATAAAATAAGTTACCAGTTATGATCTATAGAACAACAATACATACACACCAGGTAAATCTTGCTGCCTTCGCTGCCAAATCTAAGCAACTCCTTAGCCGAAGCTAACGCCTCCTTCAACGAAACCAAAGCTTTAGCAGTCTCTTCAGGAATCGCTTCTTTACTTTCTTTAATTTCCTCAAACATTGGCGTCAACAGCTTCAATCTCCTCGCTAAGTTGCAATACTGCTTCTTGACCGTACCTCTGTAATCCGAAATCGTCGATATCTCGTTCACTGTGTCGATCAAGCTCTGTACGAGCACTCCCTTTTCGTCTTCCATTATGAACTTCAAACTAAAAACTAAACCACAATCAGATCTCCTTAAGACGCACCGTACTGTGAGTGTTTTGTTTGAGAAAAAAATGAACTGATTTTTGCGCAGATTTGTGTTAAATCTGGCGGCGTTTAAGCGCTCGAGTGGTGGCTAGAGTCGTCTCGTCTCCATGAAAGCGAAGCTTTGAGAGAGAGAGAGAGAGAGAGAGAGAGAGTTTATTTTGGCGCGGCTAAGTGAGCTTAGCTTAAGTGAGGTATTGTGAAATGGAAATGTGAACGTGATTTTGAGCTGGGAGTGCCAGTGAGCAAGTGGGGCGAGTGGGGAGGAGAATTTTCGGCGTGGCTCCTGACTCGGCTAACCGTAACGATTGGGTTTGTTATTGTTACCGATACCGAATAATCTAGGGTTGGTTGATTTCAGTTAAACCAACGCCGGTGAATTTGAATGGTCGGGTGACTCAGTAGTGAATTAGTTAGTATTTTTTTTAAGTTAATTAGTTGGTTGTAATTTATACCCTGTACTGTAAAAAGAGTAAAAATATTTGTTATTTCTGACCAACGCTCAAAAAATCATGTCTTAAAATTCATTTAGTTGTAAAAGAAAATTGATGTTAGAAACAGGAAACATGTATTATTTAATATTCTCAGGACATTGATTTTATAAAGTAAATTCTATTTTACTAAAAATTAGGAGACACATATATATATATATATATATATATATATATATATATATGTTTTTTAATTAAGAAACCTTGACTTAATAAAATCAAGGATTAACTAAAAGATAAAAAAATTTAAATTTTAATACAATACATAATAAAATATAATGTATGTAAATTAACCTGTATATGTTTTCTGATCCGTGGATAATTATTATCTTTCACTAACAAGACAAAATAATCCAACAACACCCAAGACAAACCAGTCTCGATGTCTTGTTTGACCAAGCCTAGTGCCTTTAAGAAAATATCGCAATGACTATACACTAAAGAGTCGAAACTTTGAAAAAAAAAAAAAAAAAAAGTAACGAGCAACCTAATGCTAAGTCCCTCTTTTGGGAATAATGAACCATGATGGAACAGACGGGAACACCCACTAATGCATATGTTGGAAATTAAAGCGAAGCAATTAGCCATGCATGCAAATCGCAATAGATTTCATTTGAGGGTAGGATTAATAGATTATATACGGTCCATCAAGAAGCCAATTCGTTCTGGGACTCGGACGCACACCTAATATTAGTTTACAAGGCAATACGCGCCATTAATGCACTATTAGCAATAGATTGTCTGAAGCTATGTACGGTGTTTCTTCAACTTTGCCCGCCTCTTTAATTGTTTCCTATAAATTATAAATAAATCCTTTTTGCAAATAAATGCCAAAGTTGTAGAGTACAGCAAAGAGGATGGGAGCTCAGCTCTGGGTATGGTATAAAGCCCTTCTTTTTAAGGTTGTAGCTTTGATGATTAAAGTCTTTGTCCATTAAAGGCACTACTTTTCGTAAATTTCAAATGCTTATAAATCGTCGATAGTGTGAAGTATTAAATTGTTTAAAGCTATTAATAAAAGTTGAAAAAAATACTATAAAAATGGTAAAATCCGCAGACTATACAAGTGGTTCATTTCTAAATATTCATGTGCTTACATTTAGCATGCTTAAGACAGGTTAAATTTTGCCTATTTGAGATTCAAAGAATCGACTCCTTTTCTTTATGTCTTCAAATAGGGGGGAGAAAAAAAAAATCCTTTCTTTAAATCATTGCCAATTAGTATTGCAAAATTTTAGGAACATTTTGAAAATTAAAGGCGTTTATGAAAAATTCTTGAATATTTTTAGTATATATTTTAATTCATTAGATTTTTATCATATATATATATATATATATATAAAGAGTATGTGTAAATAAATCCGTGCATTATAATATTTCAACCAATGAGAGTAAATGTTTGTACCGGATATTTTTTTAGTTCATATTAAAAAATATTTCGATTCTATTATAATATAAAGAAAAAAAATCTCAAAAACATAAAAAGTACATAAAATTATCCTCCACAGCTCCACTTCGCGGAAATTTCCTTATAGACAAAACAACAAGTTTTGAATAATCATAATCATCAAAGGATAATTTTAAGTTCTTGGCACGATTGCATTGATCACAGCTACGAAATGGCGTGACGGGCAATGACACACGGCCTAACTGGTGGGCCCCGGGGAACCCGTGTGGTGGGCGTGTCCTTTGATCTACTTATTAGTTTTCGATCAAAATAAAAGAAGGCCGAGACCTCGATGTGCAATTGGAAGACTGGTTCACACTAATGCTGCCCAGGAGTTACACGTGGCAAACATTGGCAGTTTACAGCCGTCTGATCAATACTCAGACTGGCAATTCAGTATCAGAGATACACGTGGCCCACATGCACGGAGCGGGTGGGATGCACGAGATGGATCGTCATGTTGCTCTATTTGATAGCGACTTGTGTCTAAATCGGAGTGGGTCGCAGTCGGCTCGGCTCATCGCGGCAGGACATTCAAGCCTTCTTCAGCCAACCCCTCAGCTCCAGCAGCATCCAGCTCATGCCACGTTAGCCAAGAACAAGGGAGTAGCCAATTAAGAATGAGAAAGAAGTCCGCATGACTCCTTAAGTGGGTCCCACGATTCTTTTTTTTAAGGCTATGTGATGAAGTGGGTTCCCGTGTGGACGAAAACCGCGGCACATGGTCTTACATGTTGGCCATGATGACAGTTGTACGGTAATTTCCTAATCCACCGTGGCACGATCCGGTGTTGGAGATGCAAACGAATCGGAACCGTCCATTTCAGGATCCCCCAGGATGCTCCTTATCCTACGGGATCACCTCAAACAACCTTTTCAAATACACCGTCCAGCTTTACATGGGACCCGAAAGTGGGACCCAGGAGAGTAGCAGGGATGATGCAGGGGCATGTGATCCGCCGTAAGGACAGCTCCGATACTTGTAATGAAGTTTTGGTGTTTAGTGCAACGGATTTGCCTTAACCTCTCGGAAGTGATTGTATCACCTGGTGGTGACAGCAGGCCTGTTATTAAACGTGAGCTCCGTTATCTGTGATTCAAATTTTATCCAAATTGTCTGCTTTTTACGAGTGATAAACGTTGTTGAATTTTTGTCATTCATGCTGCTTCGGTGTTAAATTTATTTTCCTTTTGTCAAATTTTCTTGAGGAAATTTGTTAAGTCCCACGCTTCAATAATTTTGAGATACTTCTACGGCGTCTTTCCCACACGCACGCTCCGTAGTGTGAATAAATTTGTGTTTCAATAGAAATACAGTATTTTGATACAATCTATTTTGAAAAAAAAAAAATAACAGTGTGAATACACATAAGTTGATAAAATAAATTATATGAATTATAAGAATCATATACGAATAGGAATAAAAAATATAGAAAAGCTTATTTCTACATTTGTATTAACATAAACAATCTTTTTCTATCATGTTTTATACCATATTATGAGATTTATCAGTTAAATGAATTAGCACTTGATTTGAGAAAAAAGAAAAAAAAAAAATGGAAACACAAGGGAAACCGGGAAGATAGCCTAAGGCTGAAGTTGGCAAAGTAGGAATGTTGGTCCGCAACAGTGAAGCCCAACTTTATGGACTCTCCAAATCTTTGTTGACCATGACCGTTTGTCAGTTAATTCCTTGAAGGACATTTACGTCTTTTGACTAAGACCATTCAACCCACGTCATCCCTCGTTGAAAGGCATTAATTACCAGGACGTGCTTATCATTAATTCTGTAATTTCTTAAATTTCGTTTGGATCGGAGCTTGTATTATACCAATTTTTGGCGCAATTGAAAAAAAAAAAAAATGGTGCTAGTAAGCGAGCAGAGGAAGCTCTCAGCTTCACTGCTGTTAATCTTTCGCTGTATAATCTCCTGCATCTTCGTCTTGCTCACTCAATTTACTCTCTCTCTCGTTCCTCGCTTCTTCGCCGCCTCACCATTCATTGTCCAATTCGCGCTCTCAGGTTAGACTCAGATAGATATCCAACATTTATTACATTTATGAGTTAAATTAAATTTGATTTATTTATTGATTAATATTTATTATTATTATTATTATTATTATTATTATTATTATTATTATTATTATTATTGGTTTTCCAGCTCTGGTGTTGCTGTTAGTTCAGACCTTGTGTGGATGGTGCAGGCGCCTTCTTGGAGTGTATGCGTCAGCTCCAGCTTTCGTTTTCTTTAATATACTTTTTATTTGGGGTTTCTATATAGCTGTTGTTCGACAAGGTGCTTGTATTTTCAGCTCTTGTGCTTTCAAACGTCTCGCACATTCACACATGTGTATATAAGATGGCTTATAAATGATTTATCTTTTTTGGAGCAATTCGCACTTCTTCTTGGCAAGTTTACTACTCATGATTAAGCCATTTTAACTACTAATGTAAGATTGAAATTAACCAAAAAATAAATAAAAATAAATCAAGAGCTCATACTTTTGGATGGGAAGTTAGGCGTGATACAACCATTTATACTGGACAGCTAGTGATTCTATTCCATTTTAGCTGTGGATTAAAAGCTGTAGTACATCAATCTGTAAAGAGCACTAATTGTTGTATATAATTAGAAATGACCAAAATATTGTATAATTCATTTTTTAAATCTGACAGTTCTTCTGCTTAGAGATATGGTTATGAATGTATCAATAAGCAATGCTCTTTTGTATATTTTGCGGGGATAACCCTATCAGAATTAACATTGGACTTCCTTACTAGTTTACTGACTTGAAAATTTTTCCCACTTTGCAGCCATCTCAAGTTTAATGGGCGGTTTGTTCAATATAGAGGTTGCGATGCTCATAATTGGTTTGTGCAGGTTGTTTTCTCCCTCATGTTGGACTTATTTTTTAGTTTTCTTGGATGCCATCCGGTGGCTATTCATTATTATAATTACTTGTTTTTTTCAACTGTTTCTTTCACTAATATGATTGTGCTTATTGGGCAGTATCATGTCAAAGGATCCTGGTTTGGTAACAAATGAGTTTCCTCATTTGGACAAACTTGTAGAAGGTTCAGAACTTGGTGTTGATCCTGACAAGGAGGTGGTAAAATTGAACTGAGTCAAGTAATTAAATAGTTTAATACTCATATAGTCTCTTCTTCTCTTGTACAAACTGTTACTTCCAAGAATTCGTAAATCTCAGGAATACTGACCATAGTTATTTTAATAGTTTGATTTTAGGTCTAAAGAGAAAAAGAGAATTTCTGTCATCGTATCAAGTCTAATTGTACTTATTACATTTACATGAGATGATGTTTGAGTATTAAACGTTTACGTCTCTCTACAATGAACATGCTAGTACATATACCGTCGGCTCAAGAATTAACAGACTCAAATGTTTCAAGTTTTACACTTTACGTTAATGCTTTACTTTGTTAAAAGTTTAAACATCATCATCCGGCATGAACTCCAAGATTTCAATCTAGAATTCATTCCCGCTGATTAATTCAGAAACTTGCACTGTAGGTTGATTTTGCATTATTTATCTTGTGTTCAATGTCCGCGTTACTCCGCTAGTTGCTTCTGGGCTGGTTCGCTTCAGTACTTGAACCATGGTTTAGATTGACATCAAGCATTTATCTTTTCCTCTTCTGCTATCATTGGTCACTTGGAAATTCAGTTCTAGCCAGATGATGCTCTTTTTTATTTCTTTACATTACATATCGTACTGTTTGTCTCTCAGCCATTTAGTTAATTCATTGTTTTTAACAATGATTACTTCAGAATTTCCTTTCGCGTAAGAGGGTAAGATACTGTAAGATCTGTAAGGCACATGTAGAAGGGTTTGACCACCACTGTCCTGCTTTTGGAAATTGTATAGGTAATATCAGAATTTCTTGTAAACCTTGAAATATTCTACCTTTACTTGTCCATTTAATTCAACTATATGCCTTGTTAGAGTTTTTTAAAACACTTTGTAGACTCTAATATTGATATATAATTGAGCAGGCCAGAATAATTATTTTCTCTTCATTGTTCTTCTGGTTGGCTTTCTTGCTACAGAAGCCTCTTACGTTGCATGCTCTGTTCAATGTAAGCTTAGCCTCAGTGATTCCACCTGCTGTCAATCTCAATTGCTTGATAAGGATATATTTTTGCTTTACCAAACACATCCACCCCACCCCACCCCATTTTCTGTCATGATGTTCACATTTATTCCTGCTCTTTCCTTTCAGTTGTTGGAAAATCTCAGAATTTTGATAAAAGTAAATCAGAGGTAAGTATGTTACTCTTTCCTTGTTAGAAATTGGTGCCTTGCTTTTATAACGGGGCATTGAATTTATCATTGTGATCAGTCATCATAACCACTGAATTTTTTTCCTATTGTTTGATGTAGAATGATTGGGTTGGAAATTTGGCCACTAGCACCATGCTATTCTCTATTCTCCAGTTGCTATGGCAGGTTTGTACCCTTCTTTTTCTTTTTCCATGTGCAGATTATGTTCTTTTCAGAAATTCACTCCTTGAAGACTTATTCAAGACCTATTCTGTTTGTAGGCCGTGTTTCTCATGTGGCATATTTATTGTGTTTGCTTTAATGTCAGAACTGATGAGTGGGTAAGTCCCCAAGTAAATCAAATATTAGAGTATTGACTGATTATCAGTGCTAATAATATTTAGTTGTATTCTTTTATTTCATTTTATATTTTATTCGTAGGTTAACTGGAAGAAATATCCCGAGTTTCAAGTAATTGAATCTGAACCAGGTAAATATTTTCTTCAGCATGCTGTTGTTTCTAAATGTAAACTGTTTACTTTCTGGTTAAATTTAAAACATTTTTAATTTGCCTACTCAGGAGAAAGCTTTACTAGGATGAGGTTTACAAATCCGTATGATAAGGGCTTTCTACAAAATGTTAAGGACTTTTTATCGTTAAGAAGATAACACGTATTAGCATATATTGTGCCTCTGAGCCTTATTGGAATTTGTGGCTTCCCTGCATTAGTCTT
Organism: Atalantia buxifolia; assembly: GCA_030444775.1. Taxonomy (NCBI): domain Eukaryota; kingdom Viridiplantae; phylum Streptophyta; class Magnoliopsida; order Sapindales; family Rutaceae; genus Atalantia; species Atalantia buxifolia. Next base: position 15,919,083 of record CM059838.1, read on the forward strand.
GGTGACAATTTTGAAGTTCATAAAGAATGTCCTGCCTTTGCACTTCAAGATTTTGGTGTATTTGGCATTAAAAAACAAACCATTCATAGGAGAGTATAGATCAATGGAGCTACAAGTTTGAAATATCAGCTGAAGTACTGGAAGTGGTAACTGAGCCTGTGTACGAGGCTCTTACAAGTAGGAATGTGAGAGACTTTATAATGCAATATAACTTTACAGATTGAAGGGATGTTTGTTCACTGAAATCATCTTGTATAAAGTGATCACCTATGTACATACATCTTTGTAATTAGTGCTTATCAAATTGACTCATATATTTCGAAGCTAATAAAATGTGGGAAGGACTGCAGTAATCTAAGGATGAAAGTGAAGAGACATGAGAGGACTACATGTTGTAGGGTTATGAGGTTGCTTTTTAATTTAAGTAAATGAAAATTCGGGTTCTTGTGTGGGGCTCCTACATATTTCATTGTATTATTCCATGTATGACATTCAATGTATCACAATGTACAAATGACGCAAACATCAAATTTCACTTCAATAACACCTTATCTGATTATCCTTCAACTCTTTCAATCTGAATCAGCTAGCTAGAACCAAGTAAATACCTTCAAAAAGCATCAGTTCTTTCTCTAAATATTTGATTTGATCATACCTGTGCCTTGTTGCAAAATAGTCCCCAACTGGAGAACACAATGTTCTCCTGAATGTGACCTATAAAGATTGAGAGTTCCAGACAGTAAAGTTAAAATGGTAGAACAACCTACAATTATGGTTTTTTTTTCCCCCTGTTATAGTTTTATCATTGTGGTGAAACTGAGAAACATTAGGGACCTAAGTATCCTCCTTCCTACCCATGGACCATTGTGTACAATGCTAGCCAAGGATTATCCTGCAGAATGCATTGAATTAGATGATACAATCCCAAAGAAGTCAGCAGTTACATTTAAGAAAATAATAAGAGAAATGACAAAAGGGATTAAGTACAATCTCCAAAAGGAGATCGATAAGGGATTAGTGATAAGAGACAAGAAAATCGGAATTCTAGAACGCTGGAATCACATGAGAAAAATACAATCGCAATTCTAGAACACTGGAACACAAAATATCAGAGGATCCCCTCCCAAAGTTCGCAAATAATATAATCAAATTAGAGAAGAGATCAACTAAAGTACTAAACTAGTTAGGCTTTTATTGCATTATGCAAGCATTATTTCACAAAATTTCTAACCCATATGAAATTAGAAACCAAACAATCATGTGCATAAATCTAAAATCCAGTGAAATGAAGCTGAAGTTGATTGATATTAGGTAGTCTCTGGAAAAATTTTGTAACGAAAAAGGAAAAACAGAATTGAGATAAATTTAAAAATTATGATGACTTTCAATAAGCCTTTTTAATTACATCAGTCCCCTCAATTCAATTGGCTGCCGTGTCTCAGCATCTATAACCACAAAACTGTGAAGGTAATAGTTTTAAGAAACTCTGAAAATAAGATTTTTAATTTGTGTATGTCAATGGTAGTTAGTTAAGAATAAAATTGAACTAATAATAAATAACTTTCGGATTTGCTGTATGAACTGAACAATTCTCTACATACGACAAATATTACATGCTTTGACAGCAATTGTATGATTCATTCATTCTACAAATTAAAATGAAGAAAGGAGAGGTATAAATGTTACTGTTTGGTACTGAGTATTTGCAAGTTGAAAGTTTAGGCCCATTTCCCTTTTTTTTTTTTTTAAATTGAGTTGGGCTGTCGGCTTTATTATATAATTTATACGCTTGCCGTTTACTCCTCAACACTTTAACCGCTGGGCAAGCCGAGTGAAGTTTAGCGTAAACAAATATTTAAAGAGTGGGACTATTTAGTACTCTTGTAATATTTTTTTTCAAATTCATTTTCTATCAAAACCTGTTATAATTTCTAAGACAACCTTTTCTATTTTCTTCAGTTTCTTTTTTATTCAAAAGAAAAACAATTCAGTTTTCTCCAAATAACTCTGATTACAAATATTATTTTTATAAATTTTTGAATTATTAAATCATATATATTTTGCTTAAAAAAATCAGATACATGTATGAATTAAGTAGAATTAAAGTGGACTCAAATAGATATTATTTATTTTTTAAAATTTAAAATAAGTTTAAAAAGAAAAAGTTGTTTGTGAGGAAATAAAAATTCTAAAAGACTTTGGTGTAGTTGTGTGGACATAAAGAGTTAGAAAGAGAGAAAGAGATATATATAATGGTATAATTAGATTTATTTTATCCTTTAATGTAATTGTAATAAGAGAGGGATTTTATAAGGATCATATAGGGGTGTCAATAGTTCAACTCATATTTAAACAGGGTATAGAAAGTTCAATCATTCAATTTTTTAAAATATTAAATTATAATAAAAATAAAAATGAGTCAAATCACTGTGATTCATTGACTTCAAGTATATTAAATGACAAATTTTCACCATTTTAACAAACAATATTACACTTGATTATAATAGAAATTCAATTCATAACTAATTAATTTATAATTCAAAATAACATAAAGTTAATAAATAATAAAAATTCAATTCAATTGAAAATTGAAATGGAATAAAATATAATTAGATCTAATGTTGTTAAATTCAATCACATTTATTTAAAGAATGTATTAGTGCGATTCAATTGAAATTAAGTTATAAAATTTGAAGCGTGTTTTTTATGGGTTTTTCATGTACCGTGCTTTAGTTTGTCTCAAATCATATCATTCTTTTAAGGCCTTCATGTCCAAAAATTTAAGTTCGGCCCATCTTGTATGTGTGTCGTGCCATAAGTCTTATTGAAGCATTCTCGTACCATGTCGTACTATACGGATGCATGCTGCGCTCGTATTGCCTGGCTCATTAACCATCCCTATTTCCTAATTGATAGTAAATTAAAAAGATACGGATAGAATTTTTTTTTAGCAAAAAAAGTGAGTTTTATGGTTCTTCAACTAGTAGTAATAATAATCTTAAGAATAATTAATAACTTAAAATAACATTAATTTGTTGCTTTATTCAAGATATTGACTCCACTATGACTGTCTGCATCTCAAACTTAGCCACCGAAAGAAAATATTATATAGTGTCGAAAATTTCAGTAATAAGATTAAGTCACACTTGTTATTTGACCAATACTTCATCTTCAATAATGTTACAGACTTGCAGTCATCAATCTAGGTTGTGAGATTTCTGAAAAGGCCAGAATTAACATGGTGCTGCAGATAGCCAAATCTCAATTCTACATCAAACGACAGGCATAATTTACAGTTCTAACAATGAGTGATCCATGATGAGTGCGTGCCACAATGGAAAAGCAAGTAGTACTTTTGCTACCAAGGCAAGAGTAACATACCACAACACCCAACGTCAAGTAATTGAGTGAAACCAACTCCACAAACATTTAGAGTAGTATGGCCAACGTTACAAACCTCATTTTCAGGATCAACTCCGAAACCTGAATTTTCAACAAGTTTCCGGAAAGGTGTTAACCAAACCAGCTGGATCCCTTGATATTATACGGTCATATTGATATTAAGAACATTCATATTAGTAAAAGAAACAGATAAACAATGTAAGTTAGAGAAACAGCAAATTCAAAGCAATCCTCCATGGCATCCAAGAAGACTTATGATCGGGGCTACCTCCGTATTAAACAAACCATCCATCAAACTAGAGACGTACAGCTCCAGAGCGGGAATATTCGAATCCCCAAATTAGAAAGAAAGTCGACCGTTAAATCTTGAAATAGGTCTGCCTAACAAATATTTACCAAACTTCTATTTTATATTTGAGCATTGTTCATCGATATATAGTCTCGGAACCGTAGTCTCTACTGTGGAAGAGCCGTCGGATACAACAACTAGTGCATGTTAGTATTGTTCAGTGCACTTTATTGACTGTGCTTTCAGAGTTATGTAGAAGCAAAAAATAATGAGTGCCATCCTCAAGATGAGAGTTATAACTGAAAAAACGAAGCACCTTCACCTTCTCTTTTCCTCTCTCTTACTCTTTACGGTTCGCAATCATCAAGAGCCTCTTTTCTCCTCCTTCTCACTTCCTTTCTTTTCACC